>OY728158.1:311144148-313644148 GCA_963277665.1 Viscum album
GTAGAAAATCTTCTTGGTTGATAATTGGAATTACTTTTGGGATAATCCCTTATTACTCATAGTGTGTAGACGTGGAATCATTCAGTGATGTGTTCTTGTGTTTGAGTTGAATAGAATTTGAAAAAATCATCCATAACCAATTGGAGTACCCCATGGAACCAGTCGAATAGTGTTTGAGATCATACAAAGTGGATTACTTTGGACAACTCTCTATGAACGTACAAAGTAATTTTGTTTAAGATACAATGTATGCCGATGGCCAGGAAATATTTAAAAGATAAATGAGATATACTAACACCCAATTCTCTATGATTAACAATTTTATCTGTGGGAAATCAATTTTGTAGGACACTTCATAATTCATTATAAATTACATACGTTTTTTTTATGTGCATCACTTGTAAAAATAGATATAAGAAAAGGTAAAATCATGGAATACGATGTTTGTGGTAATCATGTTTTGAAGAAAAAATATATTTTCTCAGTTTGGAATACCTCAGTTATTAGTTATTAATTGAGTAGAACACTTCAAAAATAACTTTTGGGGGTGTTCCTAAAAAATTAAAGTGATTGATATATTTAAAGTACCCCTTATCACCCCAAAACATGTTTACAAGTGGATTTTTCTAACCAAGAGATCAAAAAAAGCTTTGATAAGATCATCATCTCAAGAAAAAATGATTGGAGGAAGAATCTTAATGATTCTTTATAGTCATACTAAAAAATATTTAGAACACCAATTCATAAAAACCTATTCATAATCTCTTTTAGGAATCTATCTCATTGCCCAATTGAGCTTGAGAATAGATCTCATTGGGCTATGAGAAAACTCAACATGGAACTCTAAAAAGCTTAAAAAAATTATCCAATAAAGTTTGATAAATTAGACCAAACTAAAATATACTATTATGAGAATCCAAGTCTTTACACCAATAAAGCCAAGCAATAACACAACTGATGCATAAACTAATGAAAAATCATTCCTCAAGATACGATAATATTAGTTAACTTGTGTTTGAAATTTTTTCTAGGAAAACTAAAATTATTTTGGTTGGGGAACATCATGGTGATCCAAACATACGCACATGGTTCCATAAATATTCAAAGTGGGGGCATAAACCCATGATCAAGGTAAATGGACAATGGTTGAGGCTCTGCATGGAGGCTTTCCAATGTGGATTCATTCTCCATCTCTCTCTCTCTCTTAGATTCCACTAAAGAATACAGGTTGCATCTAAATCTAGAATTTAAATGAAGAATTTACATGTATGAAAATAAATTAAATCTAGAAAATACAAAAAAAATATTCTTTTAGGAATTTGTTAGAATTTTTTATTTATTATATAAGGAAATTTTAGTAAAGCATCAAGAGGCAACCTCTAAGACCTCCCCTAAAAAGAACATCCATTAAGAGGGGAATTAATATAAATAAGTGAGGTTATTCAGATACATTTAGTTTTAAGTGGAAATATAATTTTGGAAGAAGAGAATACAACCTTGGAAAAGTAACATCCAAACCACATATATCCATGGTGGTTTAAACCTAGGGTTATTGAAATAACCTACCTAACCCAAACCCCTTTTCTCATTATAACCCACACCACATGATGTAATTATATCATGGTTGGTTCCTCATCCAAATTTTTTATTAGAGTCATATAAATGATAGTCCATAACCAATTTTACTCTACTTGTGTTCACCAACAATCTTCCCTTTAACCCATAAAAAAACATCCACTATGACCAACCACCATTCCGTTTCCATATATTTCTTTCTTCACTCAAAAAAATAAAATGAAAAACTAAGCCTCACCCAAATTTTAAATGACCCAAACCCAAGAAACATGATATTATTAAAAAACACTATGACATTTACTACATCAGGGTCCCATATGTCATCCCACTATTCTTATAATTAAAAAAGCAAAATGATGCATGTTTCTCATTTGGATGGTCATTTAAACCAAGTGTATGTAATAACACATAACCTAGAACAATGATAACCAATCACTCTTATTTTCATACGACTTTAAAATTTTCTATCAAACCTCCCTGATTTATCAACAAAAACATTAAATTACTCTAAAATTCTAATTTTGGGTAGACTAATCCATTTCTAATACACCTAAAAAACCATGAAAATATAAATTATTATTCCATAATTTTTTATGGTAGATATGGATCATACTAAATTATAGTACCATCATCGGTATATAATGACCCTTTAATTATGTTTAGTCATTTCCATGAAAAAACATGGACTAGACTCTATGACTTTGGCATGGTACCTTTACCCAACATCTAAACTAGAAACATGAACCATACACCATGACCAACCACATCATATGATTCTATACAGAGACACCATTTCAAATTAAAAAATATTTGACAATGACATAGTATACACTAAATAATGTTTTGGTTTGTTCCAACAAAAAAAATAGATTAAGTTCAACGTTCATGCCCTTTTGACCCCAAACTCTCTAGACCACTTCTCTCCCCTAAACCCAAACTCCTCACCATGGCTTTCCCCTATTGACTATTTTTATCATTCATCTAGTAAATCAATCACCCATTCAATATGTACCAAAAATATAACCCTTTACCATCCCATGAATCTATTCCATTCCATTTTACCCACAATCTATTCATATTTATACCATCCACCTCCACCTGTGTTTCCCATATATAATCCCATGCACACAAAAATGGTGTGATGTTCTGATGAAACTTAGAATCAAAATTCCAATAGAATATCTCAATAACATAAGGAAGTCACACATTTTCTATAACACTAGGATAATTGATTCATGTATCATCAATCCACCACCCAACAAGACCCATATAATGATCATGAACCCAATATATAAGCCTTAAAAAATCACAAAACTAATTCCTACCATTTAACCATTCTCCTTTACCAACACCCCACCCACTCATTCAAATTCCTCTACTCAAAGGGAATATTCCACTAAATCATCAACATATGATCCATTAATAATACACATATATTAAAAATTTTCTAGAGTTTAAAACCACAAGTATTTAGAGCTATTGAGAGTAAGAAAAATAGAGTCTGATAATATTTTATACCCATCCTTGGTTGGAATGATTAGGTTATATCATATTGTTTATTTTTAGAAGCTTAATTTATAATTAATTATTGAGACCTGAGAAGGGGCATATCAAGAACTCATGTTGGAGATTCTCAACACACTCAACTATTATAATCAATATGTCTTATTTCGATTAGGAGGTAAGATGTTTGCTATTTCCTTTGTTAAATTCATGTGTAAGGTAGCAATTTACATATAGATATTCATCACTTTAAAATACTATACAACTCTAGTTCTTGATCCACACAAGAATGTTGTATTATTTCAATGTAAGTATTTCATTAGAAATCTAATGGGAAGGAATGATGTATCCAAATTGAAAATTTACCAATTAAATAACATGACCATGAGAATGTTATATATATTGATCACTACCTCTTGGAAACCTAATGGGGATAGAAAAGAAGCTGTGAATAAACTGGATGTTTCTCTCCTTCACTCAATCCTTGAATAACTTTAACCCAACATGGCATGAATTCTGGTTCACTTCTCAAAAAACATGAGGAGAAAGTTGAGCAGCACTTTGTTGGGAGGAAATTTCAACACAAGTATGGATAAATAAAATAATATCCTATCAAGGTATATAATCCTTAGGTTTCAACACATACCATATGGGAAAAAATATTCAATGCGTAGTCGGAGAAAATGATGAGTGTTAATCCCCTTACACTCATTCTTTAGGAATATACTAAGGGGGTGATTATTACCTAGGTGATCCAATGGAGGATTACAATTATTTTTTCTTTTTCCTGTTTTTATTTTATTTATTTTTCTATCCTTGCATTTTATATTTCTATTAATATCATAGTAACATCATTTTTGTACTTTAGTGAAGTAATGAAAGGTTGATTTATATTATAAAAACTTGTACAAAATTTTAATATTTTATCTAATTGATTTTATCTCATATATTAAATTACATGTTAAACAATATATAAAAATCATTAACTAAAATTTGTTACTTTGAAATGAATATATGGCCAAAACATTCAAATAAGTTTTTATGGCATTTTTAACATTATATTCAGTAATTAATATTAAAAAATTAAATAAAATTTATCACTTTTGTTTCAAATAGTGAGTAAAATATTTGATTTTAGGGGTTTATTGGAACATACATGACTATTTTGTCTGGAGATCAATAGTCTAAGAAACACTTTTCTTAATAATATTCTCTTACCCTTTAAAAAATTCATAATAATCTTGAAAATAGAATTATGAGTTATATATGGGAATCAATTAAAATCATATACTAATTTATTCTAATTCATAAAATAAAAATGATTATTGAATTTATTTTTATATTTTATTAGTTTTCTATAGTATTCTTTATTATTATATTATTTAATATTCATTTCACAAGTGATTTTACAGTATTTTAAAATCCCATACCTAAGAGGTTCCCTCATTCATAAGAGATTATTATGATATGTATCACTACTCAAACATTTATATTAATCATTTTTCAAAATGATTTTTTTGAACCATGTTCAAATGGTTGAGTAAATTGAGTTACTTTTTAATCCCCTTTGACTATTGGACATACCGAACATTGTACTTTTGTTTAAGACTATATATACCATTAATTACCTTGTAGGGATATATCTAACATAACAAATAATCCATCCTACCCAAAATTATTTTTTGTTAATACATGATTCCTTACATGTCGCAAGAGGGGGATTACTGTTATTTATAATTCTATATAGAATATTATCATGAAATGGAAAATTTGAGCATTTCCATTGGTTAATATGAGATTTTTTCCAAGCTAATTTTCATTTGTCTCACTTAGTCCCTATATTATTTTAGAGAAAAATTGAAATAATGTAAGTATATTGGAATAATTTATATCTAGGAACACTCCCCCTTTTTTCTAACTATTAATATTAGTGTTGGAAGAATATTGGTATTGATGATAGTTGTTCTTGTTTTCTTTGAATTCTAAGTATATTTTTGATTCTTTGATGATTATTCACACTTGAAATATGTTATTGTTCTTACTATTATAATTATTTTTGTGAGGAGATAAAATAAATATAGTTTGGTGGATATGTTAATTTCTCCTTGAGTAAATTTTATTGAAAAAAGTAAAATTTATGAAAATTGAAATAAAATTTATATGATTGATTTTAATATATATGTTGGTGGAATATAAGAAAAAATGGATTTATTAGGAGTAGATAGTTTTGTATGTAAGAGAAGGAGGAGGTTTATTTTAATAAAATTAATAGAAACTAATTCATTATAATTATTGGATTGAATTTACTTTTTCAATCCATTTTTATATTTATATCATAAACTAAAAACTTTTAACCATAGAAAAAAACACTTTTCAGTATCCTTCTTGATTGTGGTTCTTTTAATTTTAACTGCTAGCTTATGATTACATTATATCATTAGATATTGGGCATAAACTTGAGACTGAGCATAACACTGGTTTCTAATAATCTTGAGTGATGAGAGAAACTTTTTTGAGTAAATTAAATCCAAAAATGGGCATGAATGTTTAATGAGAGGTTGAAACATAATGATGGAACATAATAGAATCTGAAAAATGATTTCAATAAAGATGCATAATTTGATACCTAAATAAAATAATAATTTTGAAGCTTGATGGTATTCAATTAAAACATTTTTCTGTTTTCATGCATGGATATGATTTTCTTCTATTTAAGAGATATTTTAGGTAGTGATTAATGAGTATGTTTCTTTCTTGAGTAAGTGGAACATATTTAGTGTGAGAAAATTTGACACATCATTTTTTTATTCAAAATTCCATTGTATTTTTTAACAATAAAATATTATCAATCCGTATAGAAGTTATTTTTTATGATTCTATGAAATAATTAACAATTGGAGTTAACCTAGAGAACATTGGAAGAAAAAAAGAAGGTATTTCAATGAAATTACATCATGTTTTCCACCAGACCACACTACAATGATGTCTTGTAAAGAACCATGAGGAAGATAAAATATTTTATTTCAGGAAGAAGTTGACCATGGTATACAGGAATTTCAAATTCCAAGCATGAAATATATTATATCATGGACTACTTGGCGGTGTAATGCCCTACTACCATTTTGTGAGGTATGTTCTAATATTTCATTTTTTAACTTTTTCATTGGTTGAGTTTTTTCATACCATAAAATTTGGAGGATACCTATAATGTTGAATTCTGGGATTTGTTCAAATTTTCAGAATAAACTAATAGTTGATTCCATTCACTGGGATGTTACATGACGTGTAATAGGATTGCATGATGTGTAATGGAATCCAAAAATATCCCATTATCATAATACATAACATGATATTTCTATATTATTTATTGGGGTTACAAATCATATAATGTAAAAAATTATATTTTTAATCCCAAACGATGCATTTTTTGGTGTAACATAAAATGAAACAATTTCATGATGTGTAAAGGTATTAAAACCATGTAATTACCCATGTTTCACATTTTAGAGTTTCATATAGATTTTTGTGGATTCATTCTCTTTTAGAACCGCCTATTCTTAGCTAGAGATCTCACCCTGAGCAATTTTGGGTGAATTCCTTCCATCTGGGTCGATTTGTTCAGCGATTGATTGTTGTTGGCATCAGATTTCCCTCTAATGGGTAAGCATACCTCATGGTTCTTATTTAGTTTTGGTTTTGTCTATGTTTTGAATTTTTTTAAGATCACATCATAATTCATGTCAATACCTTTCAGTCTCATGTCGTTTCTTTTCTTCCGAAGGTAGATCTTGTAGTTTCCCATCCCCGTTGTAAAAGGAGGTTAGTTTTTTTATGTACTTGAGGTAGGAGGGTCTATTAATGTGTTCTAATTTCTTAAATTTCCTATTTTTCTTTTTTATTTATTGATATTTTAAATGGAATTGTATTTGGTGAAATTGAAAAGGGATTGGGTTCACGTTTTAATGGTTTTTTTGATTTAAAAATGGAATTTTCCTTGATTTGGGAAAATATATTTTAAAACACTAAAGTATATTGGCTTGGATTTGAAATGGTTTTATAAAAATGTGATTATGGTTAAAAAAAAGATAAACATTACACAAAGGGAACCTTCGGTGCGTCGAGAAAAAGACATGGGTAGCCTTAGTGTGTGTGACACCACTAGGAGGTAATCTCTTTTATATCAATGGACTAAAGGGATGATGCCCTTCTCTCCCAACTCTACCCCTCTCTCTCTCATCTCTATCTAGGGTTTCTCCCAAAACACTCCGCTACGGGGTTAGTGACACATCTGAGCACGACTCATCCTCCTTTTGGCCCTATTTTTTCCTCCTCTAGCCATATTCCCACTATGAAATTTGGTTTACAATAATGATGATGTCAAACTTTTTCTTCTTTCATGGCGGTGCAGTTTTCTTGGTGTAAGTATCTAGGGAGGTTTTGTTGGTTCTGCCAAAGGCAGATTCTGTTGAATCCTGAGGCTATTACAACCCAACTCAAACCTCACCTTCCACCACTACACTCAAGATCAGATTTGGAGCGATGGTAACACATTGGTTTTTGGTTAAGTGGTTCAGAGGTCAATGGTTTTTTAGGTTCTCATGTGTCAGCTCGATATTCTTTTTGGCTTTTGGTATTAGTCTCATGGTGCTACCAACGTTCTTAGCCCTTTATTATTCAAATCCCTTCCATAACATCAAGTACCTTTTCTTCTCTCTAATTGTGATCCAAAGCATTGGTTCCACATAGGTTTTGGGAGGTGGGGTTTGATGGACAATGGTGCTCCTCACGCAGCCTATTTCGGTTTTTGGTGTCTGTTTTCTTCCTCTTATTTGGTGTTTGACCTATTCGAGGATTTATCGATGAAGGTTCTGATGGTGTATCTGGTTTGCTTATCACGGTGGTCATTAATTATTTTCACAACTATGTCCTGCCCTTGATCTTGTGTTTTGATGATGTGAGTTCACTCTGTATTGGTGGTTTGGTTGATTCTGGTTCATGATGACATGTTGATGTTGTCTTACGGTGGCTACGATGGACTCTGACTATCTCTGGAGACTAGTGTGATGTTTGTATGGTGATGACAGTGATAGGTTTGGACGCTTATATCGATGGTGGTGACTCATTATCATGATGGCTGGTGAAGGGACTCATCCTACATTGGTGAATCATAAATTTTGATCTTCTCAATTGTTGTGTCTTAGATGCGATTTTTGAATTTTGAACTTTTTATTGGGCATCCTTTGTTTTTGGATCCCACGTTTTTATTGGTTACCAACCAACTATAAAGTGGCTTCTGAAAATAGAAAAAAAATTAAATTAAATTTTATTTGATGGATTATGGAAATAATCAATATTATTTGGATCCAACCTTATGCCATTTTAGGCTTCTGAGTGTCTAGTACATATTTTCCCATAGTCTAGAGCCTAACTAAAAGGTACATTGTTGTTTTTGGTTTTTTATTGCATGATATATTATTTCCTGGATGTTGGATCACATGTATATTTGTATTTCGGTATGTTTACCTGCATTGTTTTATAAATGGAATGTTTCTGGATTTGGAAAACATGATTTTCAATAAGTGGAAAAACCAAGGATTTTTTTAAATGTTTTCAAATTGTTTTATTGATAAAAATTCTTATAAAATTATATTATTTTGATGCCAGGATGTGTGAATTCTTGACATTAGAACTTGTATAGATTCTTTGGTTGTATCATATTGGGATCTGTTGCTCACACCCTACTTCTGACTTTGGGAGGATGTATATCATTTTTGTAGGAAATGGATAAAGGGAAGGGAGTTATATTGCATGTTGCATTCTATTTATGTCACTGTTTTGGTTTGGGTTGGTTTGGAGATGACGTTTGGTAAAATAGATAGTTTTTAGTTTAGACCTTTCATTCTTCCTCATTTATCCTATTTGGATTAGTTTTATCTCCTTTTTTTCTACTTTGTATTTTGGTTATGTTCCTTGTTTTCTTTTATGTGAGACTTGTTTTGTTATCTTTGTTATACCTCGTACCATAATGGGATGACTTGGGTGACTCGGCTGGTTGACCTGGGTTGGTCTATTACAATTTCGTATCCAAGGTGTTACTCAGATCTAAGTGTGTCTTCACTTCCTAAGTTGGTTTTATGTCTTCTGTAAATAGGAGTAGGATCATTAGGATTCTGGTAATAGGTGATGAAAAGGGGCCTGGCCAGCTCACTCTTATGACTGAATTTGAGTTTCCATGGGTGGTTGAAAAAATATTTACTAAGTATGAGTCTTAGTATTTTGGATAATTTTCATGAATCATATGTGAATTTCATTTAAATGGACCCATTCACTATATTTGGGGGCTTGATGTGTGTAAGGTAATTTAAATAAATCAATTGGTAAGTTTATTTAGATGAATTACTCCATTAAAAACATGATTCCTTTTTATGATAGAATTTATAATTGCTTTAGATTATTATTGTTTTAATATTTTTTTGGAATATAGAAGTTGTTTTAATGGTTTTGTATTTTTTTCATGACTAAATTGTTATTGTATTGTGTTTTACAAACAATGCCTTCTAGAAGAGCTATTCTATATATGATAGGGGAATCAGTGAGTTAGGTTCTACTAGCGGATCCTCTAGTGAACCCTTCTTTGGTTGAAGTAGTTATCTGTACCATTCAAACTTGGGTACATTGTGCATTGTATTCCCAATATTAGTAGTGGATTATGGATCTTAATTTTCAAAGAATCATTCGCTTGTCTTCTTTGGAGACAAGGGTCCTCAAGAATCAAAGGAGTGGATTGAATGGATTGAGAGAATCCATAACATTTTTAAGTCTCCTAAAGATTAACAGGTGGTCCTTGCCTCATATATTCTCGAGGGACCCAGAATAAGATGGTGGGACTCTATAGTGAAAGATATGTTGCATGATGATATTACATGGGTTTCTTTAATGAAATTAATTAATCAGTAATTTTCTCTTAATACTTTATGTGCAATAAAGACCTGGTATTTTCTAACCTTGAAGAAAAGGGAGCATTTCATTTTGGAGTACTCCACCCATTTTGCTGAGTTAGTGTATCTGGAAATGAATCTTATCAATAATGATTACCTGAAGGCTCAGAGGTTTGAGATGGGGTTGAGGGATTATATTCAATTGATAATAGTTTTTTTCCTTCAAACATTTATGGAGGTAGTGGATAATGCTTCTTTGGATAAGTCAGACATAAATGGAAGGACAGGTTTGGGTAGAGCTTCAGTTAGCGGAACATACGATATATCTTGAGAACCTTGAGGAGAAAGGATTTATTCATCATATTGTGTCAGCAAGGGCTTCACTTGTACTCTTTTTTATGAAGGTATACAAATGTCTCAAGCTATGTATCAACTATCGAAAGTTGAATCGGGTGACCATTAAGAACAAGTATCCTTTACTCCAAATTGATGATATATTTGAGCAGCTTACAAAGGATCATTTATTTTTAATATTGACCTACGATAAGGGTATCACCTTTTGAGAGTATGATAATAGGATATACCTAAGATACAATTTTAGAGTCGATATAAGCATTTTTATTTTTTGGTTAAGTCATTCGGACTCACTAACACTCTTGTGGTATTTATGGAATTGTTGAACCAAATCATTCATCAGTTCTTGCACTCTTTTGTTATTGTGTTTATAGATAAAATATTGGTGTACTCTTAGTCAAAGGAGGAACTTGTGGACAATATGGATGTCATTCAGTAAACTGTGAAAGAATATTGTTTGTATGGTACAATTTCTTAGCACGAGTTTTGGATATTATAGGGGATATTTTTGGGGCATGTGATAACTAAGTGGGGAATCTTAGTGGATCATGAAAACATACAGGCAGTTATATTCTGGGAAAATCCCAGAAATGTTTTTGAGAATCGAATTTTCTTAGCATTTAATGGTTATTACAGGGGGTTTGTTTAAGAATTCTCTATGATTTCATCTCCAATGAAAGCTTTGATACATAAGGGTGTAAAGTTTGAGTTGGATGAAAAGTATCAGAGATATTTTTTAGGAGATGAAAGTGAGGTTGACTTCATCACCAATGTTGATTCTCCCAAAACTAGGTCTGAGATGATCTTTTCTTTCAGGCTTCAGGTATGGGTTTTAGATTTTTCGTGATGCAGGGGAAAAATTTGTGGCTTATGGATCACACCGGTTATTCCCCCCATGAGAAGAACTACCATACATATTATCATGATTTGGAAGTAGTTATCCATTTTTTCATGATGTAGAGTCACTTTCTTTTTGGGTAGAGATTTACAATGTATTCTCATCACAAAATCATGAAGTATGTTTTCACTGAGTGGGATATAAACTTTTTACAATGATTCTGGGTTGAGTATCTTCAGAATTTTTATCTAGATATTTTATATAAGCTCAGGGAAGAAAACATGGTTTCTAATGAACTAAGAAGAAGTGTACATATACAAGTAGTGAAGGAATCAGTATAATACTGGTCTCTGATGGATTTTTTTCCAGGATGAGCTTGGGGGGTGAAGGATGTTGGTGAAAATGTGTTCTTCAATTTGATAAAGGCTGAATCAACTTTTAATGAGGGAGTTTTACTTCATCAGATGAAATACACTAGGAGTTGACGTTTCAAAGAAATCCTAAATAGAGGGAAGACCCTGGGCGAGTGGTATTGGTCTCCTATGGAGATTTGTACTTCAATACTAGTTTGGTTGTTCCTTTTTATCTGAGATATGTGTTGTTAGATTGTGGGAACCAGTCATGTTGGTACGTACACCCTAGGGATACAATAATATACAACAATTTTTTATGTTGGTATTGGTGGACAGGGATGAGGTGGTCAATTGTGGATTTTGTATCATAGTGTCTCATTGTTAGAGAGTTAAGGTGGAACACTAGAGATCTATAGGTTTTTTGCATCCTTTACCCATTACAGTATGGAAGTGGTATGAGATTTCCATTGATTTCATTATTGGTTTACCATGAAATCCTTGTGGGATGGATGCTATTTGGGTTATTATTGATAGACTCACTAAATTAGCACATTTATTTCTAATAAAGGAAATAATGGAAGTAGAAAATATTGGGGACATATATGTATATGATATTATGATAATTCATGGTTTTCCCTCTATGGTTGTTTATGATAGGGACTTAAGGTTTACATCTATATTTGGAATGGTTTATAGGAGGAAATGGTTTCCCAATTGAAATTGATCATGCCCCATCATCTTTAGATGGATGGACATACAAAGAGTTTTTTCCAGGATATTGAGATATGCTTTGGTCTTGTGTGATTGATTCTGGTGGATCATGGAAAAACAATTTTACTTTGGTTGTGTTTTCCTATAATAATTATTATTATAATTCTACCAGTACGGTTCTCTTTGAGGATTAGTATGGGAATCCATGTTGATCTCCCTTGTATTGGTAAGAGTTAGAAGAGAGGTCCTTGGTTGGGACGAGTGTTGTTCAGGATATGAAATATATGGTGTAGTTTATACCAAGATGTTTAATCATAGAACAAATTCACTAGAAATATAATGTGGACCATCATCGTCGGCTTCTTGAGTTTGTGGTTAGTGATCAGGTTTTCCCAACGATTCAACTTTCTTGGTACATCCTTGATTGGGTAATCATGGTAAGTTTCCAATGAGGTTTGTGGGCCTCTTTGAGATCTTTGAGCACTTGGTGAGGGTGCCCTACTGGTTGGACTCTCCATATGGTTTGAAAATTATCCCCAATGTGTTTCATGTTTCCCAAAAGAGGAGGTATTTACCAGATCCTTCCCACATGATTTAATGAGAAGATGTTAGTCTTGAGCTAGATACCTTTTTGTTTGAGCATCCAATTCAGATTATAGATCCCTAGGATAATTCATTTCATGGTAAAACAATCCCCATGGCCAGGGTATGGTGGTAGTGTAGACAAGATATCCACAAGACATGTGAGTGGGAGTCATTTATAAGGCAGTAGTGACCTTCTCTTTTTGCAAATCCAGGATCATGAGCACTTTATGTGGACATAAATATTTTATTGTGGTGAGATTTTAATTCCTTGTTACCTTTATATCAGGAATGTTATAATATTTTCTTTTGGTTTCCTTTTTCATTGGGTGTGTTTTTCGGACCATAAAATTGGGAGGTTACCTATAATGGTGAATTTTGGGATTTGTTGTAATTTTCAATATAAACCAATATTTTCTACTATCCCCTAGGAAATTAAACAATGTGTAATGAGATTACACGACATTTAATGTTCATCGAAAAAATATCATGAATTTAATACACAAGATGATAGTTCTACATGTAATACAGGGGTTACACATCTTGTAATGTTATAAATCATTTTTTAATACTAGAAGTTATGTTTTTTGGATAACTAAAAATAAATGAATTTCATGACATGTAAAGGTATTAAACATCCTTTAATTCCCCTATTTTTCTCTTTTAGAGTGTTGTATGTGTTTTTGATGAATCATATTATTTTTCAACATCCTTATCCTGAGTAGAGATCTTACCTTATGTGATTTTGGGTGACTTACTTTCATCCAGATAAATTCGTTCAACGATTGACCACTATTAGGGATGGGTTTCTCTTCTCCGAGTAATCATTCATATTGTTTCTTCTTTGGTTTTGGTTACAGCCTTGTTTTGGTTGTGGTTTTGTGATCATATCGTGTTTCTTATAAATCCTTTTTAGTCTATTATCATTCATTTCATTCTGAAGGAATATCTTGTGGTTTTAAATACCTATTTTCAAAGTTGGCTATGAACTTGAGGTAGGTATATTTATTCAAGATTTCTAATTTCGTGAATTTCCTTTTTTTCTTTTTGATTTCTTGAGATTTTAAATGGAATTTCACTTGTATAAATTGAAAATGTCATGGGTTCACATTTTAAAGGGGTTTTTTATTTTAAAAAATAATTTTACGTGATTTAGGAAAATGTATTTTCAAACCCTAAAGAAAATTGGTTTGGATTTGAAATGGTTTTATAAAAATAGGGGCATGGTTATGAAAAAAAAATTGAAAAACAATTCATATCTAGAACCTTAGGTGTGTTGAGAAAGAGACACGGGTAGCCTTAGTATGTGTGATGCCACTAGGAGGTAACCTCTTATATATCGATGGACTGTGGTAAGACTCGATATTATTTGGATCCAACCTTTTTCATTTTTAGTATTGTGAGTGATTTTTCTGTATTTTACCATAGTCTAGAGCCCAACTAGATGGTTCATTGTAGTTTTTGGTTTTTTATTGCATGATAGATTATATCATGGATTTTGGATCAGATTTATATTTGTATTTCAATATGTTCAACTAATTTATTTTATAACTAGAATGTTTTTGTATTTATAAATCATTATATTAAATTAGTGGAAAACCCGAGGGATGTTTTTGACATCTTTTCACATTTTTTATTATAAAAATTGTTATAAAATTTTCCCATTTTAAAGCTTAGACCTATGAATTCTTGATATTAGAACGTGTATTGATACTTTTGTGGTATCCTACCAAGCTCTATTTCTCACACCCTACTTCTATATTTGGACAAATTTATATCTTGTTTCTTAGGACAGAATTATAGGTTATGACATTCTGTAAAAAGCTTGCATCTATTTATGTCATTATTTCAGTTTTGGTTGGTTTGGAGGTGAAATTTGGTCACATAGAGACTTTCTATTCTATATATGTCATTCTTCCTAGTTTATTCAATTTGGATAATTTTTATCTCCCTTTTTTATGCTTTGTACTTTGGCTGTATGTCTTTTTTTCTTTTATACAAGACCAGTTTTGTTAACTTTGTTATACCTCACCCTATAATGGGATGACTTGGGTGAATATTCTAGTTTAATTAGGTTGGAATTTTACATGTGGTTCATTTCATATTAAATATCTTGAAAGAAAGTGATCAAATACTAAGGATAGAACATGGAACTTATTTTTATTGTAGATCCACTACACCCATTAAATCAATAAGATGTTAGTCAATCTATTTATAGAAGGTCAATATGTGAAGAGTGAAGATATAAGATTTAAAATATATTCATATTTATATCATCTAAATGTCTAAGAATTTCAAAAAAATAGGGATAAAATACCACCACATCAAAGAATATTCATGTGGTCAAAATATAAGGGTGATGTAGAAATTTAAAAAAAAATTAGAATATATTTCATAATTTTTAACTATATATGGAACCACCATGAGTGTCCATATTAAAACATGTTTTGGATAATTTACTTTAAAAATACTTTGTCCCTTAAACCCTTTTTGTTACTTCTACTTTCTATTAAAATTTTATGTAGTTTTCATGAGTTATTTGAGGTATTTTTCCATTTTTAAATATTGTTTACTAAATCATTATTTAAAATTATAATTTTTGAATTATTTTCAATTTTTATTTAATATTTTCTCCATATTTTCCATTATTCTCTATTCTCCCATTTTTCCACATTGTTCCTAAGATTAAAAGTACATTCATGGTTGAATATACTTTGATCATAATTTAATATCCACTTAAGGAGTAATTGATCAAGATTATAAGGGTGGGAACCTGATAATATATTATGTTCATTCAATAAAAAACTATTAATATTTGAAATCACTTTGAGACTTCATGTTTTATTTCATTTCTTACTAAGTCTTTTATAAAGGGAATTTTTAAAGGAGGATATCTAATATTGTTAATTGGAATAAAATATGATCAGTAGTTTGGATTCATATTTTTCTTCTTAAGGATAAACTTAATGTTCTATGTTTAGATACTTATTTGATAAAAAAATAAATTGATTTAGGTAGAATCAAGGGACATGACAATAAAGAAGTTAATCAACCTCAATAATATTTTCATCCAATTGAACCAATTGATTTATTAATGAAGGAGATGTAAATTCTTATGAAATACCATCCTGTTAAATTGGTTTCTTAGTTATTTCCATTGAATTATTATCTTAACCAATGAAGATTAAAATTTTATAAAAAATTAACCCTTTTAAGATGAAATATAATAGTTAGTAATAAGTTCTAAATAGATTTTTAAGTGGTTTAGTAAGTAACTGAGTGACTAAGTTAGTGATTGAGATTTTAAGTAAGTGATTAAAATAGTTAGTGAGTGATTGAGTGAGTGAGTTAGTTGGTGGGTGAGTGAGGGAGTCAGTGAGTAAGTAGGTAAGTGAGTGAGTCAGTTACTAAGTGATTTAATTAGTTAGTTAGTTATTTAGTTAGTGAGTGAGTGATTGAGTCAGTGAGTGAGAGAGTGAGTGAGTGAGTGAGTGAATGAGTTACTAAGTGAGTGAGTGAGTGAGTGAGTGAGTGATTGAGTGAGTGGGTGAGTGGGTGAATGAGTGAGTGACTGATTGAGCCATAAAATCAAGTAGAGAGTCAAAAATCCATTTATTCAGTCAATCAATGACCGAGTAAGTGATTGGGTGAGTTGCGGAGTGATTGGGTGAGTGAGTGAGTGAGTGCGTAAGCTAGTTAATTAGTTATTTAGTCATCCATAGAGTCATTCTATCTATTAGTGAGTGATTAAGTGAGTGAGTGAGTCGCTATGTAAGGGATTGAGTGGGTGAGAGATTGAGTGAGTGTGTGTGTGCATGAGTGGGTGGGTGAGTGAGTGAGTCATTAAGTAAGTCATTAAGTAATTAAGTAAGTAATTAATCAAATTAGTAAGTAAATAATTTATTTTATAGTTAATTTAATAAGTAATAAGTACGTAAGAAATAAAGAAACCAAGTTATTATGTATGTAATAATTAAATAAATAAAGTATTCATGTCTATATGTATGTATGTAAGTTAGTAATTAATTAAGTATGTAAGTAAGTAATTTTGTAAGTAAGTAAGTAATTAAAAATGAATGAAAGTAAGTATGTAACTATGTGAGTGATTGAGAATGTAAGTACGTATGTAAGTACATAAGTAAGTAAGTAAGTAGGTACGTAAGTAAGTGAATAATTAATTAAGTAACCAAATAAGTATGTATGTATGAATATATGTAAGTATGTATATATGCATGTATGTATGTATGTATGTATGTATGTATAAATGCATCCATGCATGCATGCATGCATGTATCTATCTATGTATGTATTTATGTATGTATGTATGCATGTATTTATATATGTATATATGTATATATGTCACGACCCGACCCTACCTAGGCTTGAACTGCAACTACCCCAAGCCCGCCTCCATAGGCCAGGGGCTGGTGACCAGCACTGAAGGCACAATAACTCGGGGAGGCCATTGCCTAAGTACCTGTACACACACACGGAACACACTCAATGCAAAAGTGCAGAGTAAAAAGAAAAGAAAAAGGCAACTGCTATAAATTAACCACAATGTGCATCGACCTCTAAAAGTACAAAGAAAGTGCTGAAGGTAAACTGAAAAGAAAAGGGAAAAAACACACACCCAACCAGAAAAGTGCCACAACCCGACAACAGTTAAACAAAAAGGAAAATAGCTGGAAGGGTCCCCCACTAGGAACCCGACTCCGGCCACCGCACACAGTCCACGCTTCTAACTCCTAATCTCTTCTGACGTCACATCCAACCTATCTGTCGTCTGCAAGGGCACACCAAGTTCAGGCAAAGCCCATTTAGGGGTGACTATAAAAATACTCAATAGGATACCCCGAAGGCTCGAGGGAGCAAAAAAGGAGGTACCGAAGGGTGAGAAGTAGAGCGAACATGGAAAAGTAAAGGAGTAAAACCGAGAGTGTAGTAAAGAGTACAGCAGAGAGTCCAACTCAACCCAATAAGAGAAAGGAGGTAGACTCATCCAGACATATGGAGCTGGAAACAGTGAAAAGATGAACTTCTCGGCGAGTCTTTGCTACCTATAGTAGGAGAGTAGACTCGTCCAACTACGAGAAGCTAGACACGGAAATCATGTGGCATGCCCCACATCTCTTCGCCTCACCTAGAAGGAGAGTAACCAAACCCAATAAGTGGGTACCAGAACAAGGTATATACAAATACATATGCTCAACAAGAAGCCAGAACAAGGTCGTAATGGGATCTCCATCCCGTAGTTCAACCCAAGAAAAGAGTAGCCAACAGTCCCAGAGGTAAACACCATCGATGCCCAGCATCCCGCATGTCTGCCCCGAACTACAAGTCAAGGGCTCAATCACCACACCTCAATACTATCCGCTTTGGGCAGCACTGACTCGCCCGCATGATTTTAGATCGCGTCACAAGGACACGTCTCGGTGGGGAAAGTGCTCCTCGTACTTGAGAGTTATGGGGGAACATCAAACCACAACTCTTCATTGCCCCGCAGTCGAGTGGTCTCCTCAAAGTCGATGTGCGACCCCCTACCCAGCCCTGCTGGAGGGTCCCTGGAAGTCAACGGGTTCCCACTACAAGGAGACCGGACAAGAGTCGACGGGTGGCACACTGCCCAGTCACGTAACAGGGTAATCCACTAGAGGGCGACCCGGCTCAAGTCGGTAATGGGACCACTGCCCTGCTCAGCTGGAGGTAACCCGGAATTGGGGACCACTACCCAGCCCAGCTGGAGGTAAGCCCGATATAAGGGACCACTACCTAGCCCCACTGGAGGTAAGTCTGGCATCGGGGACCACTGCCCAACCCCGCTGGAGGTAAGCTCGAAACTACTCTGGCCATCCCTGCTGGATGGTACTGCTCGGTGAACACCACTGTATTGGCCATCCCTACTGGATGGTAACCCACTGGCGAGCTCTGCTCGAAACAAACTCAGCCCTGCTGGTAACAACCTCAGCCCTGCTAGAAACAACCTCAGCCCTTCTGGAAACCACCTCAGCCCTGCTGAAAACAACTTCAGCCCTGATGGAAGCCACATCAGACCTGCTGGAAACAACCTCAGCCCTGCTGGAAACCACCTCAGCCATGCTGGAAACAACCTCCTGGGTAGAGGATCGGTGCCCTCATAAAGTCTTGGTCACACTGAATCTACAAGAACTCTACCAGGTTTCACAAAAGAATGGGAGAATCTCACGTGTCCTCTCAAGGTGATCACGCTCTAATCCGATGAGTCACTATCAAAGCGGACCTAGACAACTCATCCCAGAAAGTGGCAAAAACACCCACACTGTACGAACACCCGTAGTCATAAACGGTGCCGCAGTCTGGTGAAAGGGCACGGTACTAAAATCCCTCACAACTGAAGAAACAGAGGAAAAAATATCTCTGTCAGCTAAACAAGAACAGGAGCCGGGGAAAACTCAACCCTACTGGCCAAACAAACGAGCCCCAAGCTAGGGGAAGACTCAAACCTGCTGGTCAAAAAACAACAACATAGGATCCCTCTACGTCGCGAGAGGTCAAAAGTACGTAAAGCAGGACACGACACGCACATGGGGTCCAGATGACGTGTGGCCCCAAGTCAACCCCAACTGAGCGCACAAACGTCCTTAGGTACAAACAACCACATGTGCCTCCAAGCGTTCCTGTATACTCCGGGAGTATACCACATTCCATCACAAAGGCTATCGTGCAAACGGCACCCAGCGTCAACACGAAGGTGTGATGTAACAACTCCAACCTGCCACCTCATCGGCTGAGGCACAGCCAAACATATCTCTTCACTCACACGGGAGTGCACGCGATCACACGCCAAGGGTTCTCTGCAAACACAGCGATAAGAACCGCCATCAGAGCACCTTTCACATTTCCACATTTAATAAGATCATGAAAGAGGCTCCGAACAACCAAATGGATCGTACCGTTGTAATTCACGCGGAAAAACACGCGAGATAGACTACTTACTCGCCTCAAAATGATATCTGACAGAAAAGTTACCAACACCGCCTCACGCCCGAACAACGTCCCGTGATCCCGAGCCTCGGCCCCGAAAACAGTCGGGCGCATCACACCATTGCGATCCCCTCGGGAAAACACGTCAAAATACTACTCACTTGAGTGCAACAGATATCTGGATAAAAAGGCACATTCTGGCGCACCGCACACGAGCAGTGCTATGTGGGACCCGCATCCCGGTCCCAAAACTCAACGGACGGATCGCACTGTTGCGAACCTCTCGAAAAAGTACACAAGTTCAACTAATCACTTGTCCAAAATGGATACCTGGTGATAAATCTGGAAATCTCCGTCAACTCCCAAAATGGCTCTATCGGGGCCCACACTAGCGTGCAGAATTAAAGCGGGAAGACTGCGCCAATGCAATGCCCTCAGAAAAACACCCAAAAATGACTGCTCGCACGCCCCGAACGGACGTCAGATGAAAATGTCATGAAAGGATGCTCGCAGCTCAGAAGACGGGTCGTGGGGCCCGGACCTCAACTTCAGCCTCAACGCCCGAAACCATCCAGGAAAGCATCGCCTCGGTGCCAGGGTCCCAACACTGCTGAGGACGTTCAAAACGAACGTCAGACGTGTCCGCGCCATCCAAAATAGGATCCCCTGGAAAAATGTTTTAACACTTAAAGACGCGTCGCGCCTTCGAGGCCCCTCATTTCGGGAATTAAAAATTCCTGAAACCATCTGAAATGGATCGTCTCGTCGATACGGTTCCACTTCCGTAGACGGAACTCAAAATGGACGCCCGTAGCGGAAAATACGGGCATTCGAAAACCGAGGGGGCAATGCCCCTTTGGCTGGACCGGCCTGGACCGGCCTGTCTGCCTGGCCTGGAACGACTGGCCGAAGAGTCACGGTCCATGCGCAGACCAGCCACGAGGGCCGGTCTCGGTAGCCGCGTGAAGACCCGCACGGCATGGGTCTTTGTCGCCGCACGGGGGTCGCGCGCCGCCACCCCGCTTCGCCGCTCCCTGGCTACCCGCCGCCGCGCCGAGGCGCTCCGCCGGGCCCCAGCCTCGCCTTCTGCCGAAGGCTCGCCGTGCCCCGGCCTCGCCTGGCCACTCCACCGGACACCTGCGCTGCCTTCCGAGGATCCCCCGCCACCTGCACCCGGGTCCTCCGCGCCGCCAGCACCCTGGAATCGAGCCGTCGCCACGCCAGGGCTCGCCTGACCGCCGGAAAACCCGTAAACTTCGATGATCAACCCCGGCCTCCTCCGAACACAGATTTCGATTCTGAAAGATTCACCGGAAAGGGAAAAAACTCTACTATGAATTCATGAATTTTTTTAAAAGATAAAACAACAATCTGAGGATATAATTGAGCTTGAAAGATGGTTCAGAAATTAAAACGCAAACCAAGACCTCCTACCTTGTTGGGCTTCGCCAGACGCTTCGCGACGATCCACCGGCCGGATCCTCAACCGCCTTGGGAGGAGGAGGAGAGGATATGGGAGGGAGAAATCCCTTTGGTTTCTTCCTTCCTCTATAGAATGAACAAGGGAGGAAGATGGGAGGGTTTTAGGGCTTTAAGTAGAAAAATTAATTAAAAACACCTAATTAATTTAAAACTCCCAAATTCACCCGTATCCGAAATGCTCGACGGGGTCGAGGTTAAGCCTCCCCTAGGTTAAACACCACCTCCCGAGCACAACGGTGGTCTCGAAATTTTAATCTGAGCCCCGTTCAAAAGTTAATAAACTTAGCGCCCGAGGCCGCCAAATTACGAACCCCCCCCCCCACGGGGCCATTTTTCACAGACGGCCCGCGCCCGCGAAACTTATACCCCTCCTAGGGTAAATGGTACGCTCTGAACTCAACGGTGCCCTCAGTTTTCTAATCCGAGCCACCGTTTAAGAGATACTAGAGTTTCACTATCAAACGATAAAATTAATTAATTAATTAATCCGTTTAACATTCCGAAAGCGAGCGAGGGGTCCAAACGTCCCATGACGACATACCTTATTTCGTTCCTAGGGTAAACACCCCATTCCAGACCCATCCGTACACTCAGATCTCTGATCCGGATCACTGTTAAGGAGTTATACTATTTATTTGGCGTTCCCAGTGTGAACGCACTGAGAATTTAATTCCTGCCACTCCGGGGCTCAGAATCGCAAGCTGTCTGAAGGCACTGCTCTGGAATATCATCAAGAATATTCCTAATACATTCACATCAAAAAACCGGGTTCTTACATTATTCATACTTCAATATTTTCGTCCCCGAAAAGCAAAACCATGGAACAACTCAAGGTACTAATCCCACACCTCACTCTCCTGCACCCAGAAGAACTCTTGCACAGCTCTGCGCCACCGCACACAGACCAAGGATTGATCTATTCACGCGAGGTCGGCCCTTTCTGATTTTGTGCACCCAAAACTGACTTTGGGGTTAGGTAAAGGAGGTAGGGTACCTCTCCATCCCATTGCACAGTCTCAAATGGCCCGAAGGCCCTCGGGGGTAGCTCCCCTCCCCGGTCGAACCTCTACATCAGACGTTGTGACTGGAATCACCGCCCGCACCTGGAACAAGGCCCGATGATTCCTTCCTTCAGAATACCCATATGGTGGAACCCCCAAGGATATCTGTTCATGCAAGATTTCACATTAGATGTCCCACAACCCAGACTCTCTTACACGCTCGTAAAATGAAGGAGTCGACACCATCGACTAGAGAAAAAGGGCTCATGCCTTTTTACCTTACCAACACAAGGTTACACCGACACCCCGCACCACCCTAGTAACAACCCAAGCAAGGAGCAGGGAGAAAATAATTTCACAGACAGAGTCTACAATTCTACTAAAAAAAGGTAGAGGAGCCATTGAGTGTACCTCTTACCACCTCATGCTCTGCAGGATCGTAGACATCCAAAGCTCACGGTTGTCGGCGGTCCCAACTGTCAGCTCTTGGAGCCTGTCGTGGACCGACTAGGGGTGATGGAAAGACCTCGTAAAGCCATCCCCCACTACCATATCCTAATGCTCCTCTGCTAGAACCACCTCTTTGGGTACTACTCCGATCACGGCGCTGCCCCTGTCATGCTGGTGCACCTGCTGCCTGCCCGAAGCTCTCTGCATACCTAGTCAGGCTGTCCCGTTCCAGATTCCGGTACCACTGTGGTGCCCTCTGTCACCACTGTGGTGTACGACCATGCCCCAGATTCCGATAGTCGGAAATCCACCTGTGTCGAGGTCCTGCTTGCCGACGCCCACAAGCTACGACAGACGTCTCGGCTCCAATTTGCCTGCTGCCACCACCAACTCCAGAACGTGACAGGAATCTCTCTGTCACCAACGCCTGATCTAGCACCCCATCATATGTGGAAATTCTCAGGGATACTATGAAAGCACGAATCTCTCGGCAGAGACCCTGCTCAAACTTCTGAACACGGAGGTTATCGTCATGAACCAAGTCCGAGTAAAAGCGTGCACGGTCTGCGAAACTAGCTACCAACTCTACCACCATCATCCCACCCTGCTGAAAATGTAGGAAATCCTGAATCCGAACGGAGCGCAAGTAGGAAGGGGAAAACTCTTCATGGAACAACAACTGATAGTCGCCCCATGAAAGCGATGACTCGTCAACAAACTGAGTCACCAGACTCCACCAACGCCAAGCTGCTCCACGAAAAAGGTCGGCTGCCAAAGCCACCATAAGATTTCCCAGCGTCTGCACAAGCCTGAAAAGGCGAACCACTGCCTCTATCCAAACCTCTAATACCTGAGGGTCTAGCTCACCACTGAACCTCAGAGGTCTTTGCCGCTGGAACTCACGGAGCGTGCTCAACCTACGCTCAAGCTCATCCTCCTCTATTGAAACTGCCTGCTACTTAACAAGTGGGGGTGCTACTACCAGCCCAATCAGAGAAAAGGGCTCGCATGATGGGTCCTGGACTAAGGCCTCGTAGATCACAGGGTTGTCGTCACGAACCTTAGCTGGTATCCTGGCTGGCTGTCTTCGTAGAGACATCCTGAATATTATTAAGGAGTGCCTCGGTCAGATGAGCGTATACGTATATACCAACAACAACAATGATGGGGAGCTGACTCAAGAAGGACAGTCAAAAGCTCAATCCTATGTGATGCCCAAACCAAATTTTCCCTACAACAAGTGTCTCAACATGCCATGTCGACAAGTGGGTTATCAAGGTCCTGGTGAATTGATACGTCAGCCACCGCACTATCACTAGACTCCCTGGCCTGAGAGCCGCTCTCGAGACATGTTAACACTGTTTCCATAAATCCCAACCAATTAATTTTATTTTAAGGACGTCCGAACAACATCCCAAGGAATGAACCAACTTTGATACCACTTTGTCATGACCCGACCCTACCCGGGCTTGAGCCACAACTACCCCAAGCCTGCCTCCATAGGCCAGGGGCTGGCGACCAGTGCCGAAGGCACAATAACTCAGGGAGGCCTTTGCCGAAGTACCTGTACACACACACACGCAACACACTAAATGAAAAAGTGCAGAGTAAAAAGAAAATCAAAAGGAAACTGCTATAAATAAACCACAATGTGCATCGACCTATAAAAGTAAAAAGAAATTGTTGAAGTTAAACTGAAAAGAAAAGGGGAAAAACACGTGCCCAACCAGAAAAGTGCCACAACCCGACAACAGGTAAACAAAAAGGAAAAAATCTGGAAGGGTCCCCCACCTGGAACCCAACTCTGACCATCACACGCGGTCCACGCTCTTGACTCCTAAGCTCCCCTAGCGTCACGTCCAACCTGTCCATCGTCTGCAAGGGCACACCAAGTGTGGGCAAAGCCCAAGCAGGGGTGAGTATAAAAATACTCAGTAGGATACCCCGAAGGCTCGAGGGAGCAACAATGGAGGTACCGATGGGTGAGCAGTAGAGAGAACATGGAAAAGTAAAGAAGTACAACAGAGAGTTTAGTAAAGTGTACAATAGAGAGTGCATCTCAACCCAACAAGAGAAAGGAGGTAGACTCGTCCAGACACAAGGAGCTGGAAACAGTGAGAAGATGAACTTCTCGTCGAGTATTCTCTACCTATAACAGGAGAGTAGAATCGTCCAAACACGAGAAGTTAGACACGGAAAGCATGTGGCATACCCCACGTGTCTTTGCCTCACCTAGAAGGAGAGTAACCAAACCCAAGAAGTGGGTACCAGAACAAGGTATATACAAATACATATGCTCAACAAGAAGCCCAAACAAGGTCGTAAGTGGATCTGCATCCCATAGCTCAGCCCAAGAAAAGAGTAGCCAATAGTCCCAGAGGTAAACACTATCGATGCCCAGCATCCCGTTCGTCTGCCCTGAACTACATGTTAAGGGATCAATCACCGCACCTCAACACTATCTGCTTTGGGCGGCACTGGCTCACCCGCACGGTTTTAGGTCGAATCACAAGGACGCGTCTCGGTGGGGAAAGTGCTCCTCGTACTTGAGAGTTCTGGGGGAACGTCAAACCATAACTCGTCACTGCCCCGCAGTCGAGTGGTCTCCTCAAAGTCGACATGCGACCCCCTTCTGAGCCCGGCTAGAGGGTCCCTGGAAGTCAACAGGTTCCGGCTACAAGGAGACCCGACAAGAGGCGATGGGTGCCACACTGCCCAATCCCGTAACATGGTAATCCACAGGAGGGAGACCCGGCTAAAGTCGGCGATGGGACCACTGCCCAGCCCAACTAGAGGTAACCCGGAATTGTGGTCCATTGCCCAGCCCAGCTGGAGGTAAGCCCGACATCGGGGACCACTGCCCAGCCCCGCTGGAGGTAAGCCCGACATCGGGGACCACTTCCCAGCCCCGCTAGAGGTAAGCCCAGAACTGCTCTGGCCATCCCTGCTGGATGGTAACCCACTGGCGAGCTCTGCTCGAAACAACCTCATCCCTACTGGTAACAACCTCAGCCCTGCTGGAAACAACCACAGCTTTGCTGGAAACCACCTCAGCCCTGCTGGAAATAACCTCAGCCCTATTGGAAACCACCTCAGCCCTGCTGGAAACAACATCCTGGGTAAAGGATCGGTGCCCACATAAAGTCTTAGTCACACCGAATCCACAAGAACTCTACCAGGGGTCACGAAAGAATGGGAGAATCTCCCCGGGCCTCTCAAGGTGATCACGCTCCAATCCGCTGAGTCACTGTCGAAGCGGACTGAGACAACTCATCCTAGAAAGTGGGAAAAAACACCCACAATGTATGAACACCCGTAGTCATAAACGGTGCTGCAGTCCGGTGAAATGGCACGGTACTGAAACCCCTCACAGATGAAGAAATAGAGGAACAAACCGTCTCTGTCGGCTAAACGAGAACAAGACCTTGGGAAAACTCAACCCTGTTATCCAAACTAACGATCACAAAGCTAGGGGATGACTCAACCCTACTGGTCAACAAACAAGAACAGAGGAACCCTCTACGTCTTTAGAGGTCAAAAGTACGTAAATCAGGACATGATACGCACATGGGGCCCACACGACGTGTGGCCCCAAGTCAACCCCAACCGAGTGAACAAACTTCCTCATGCACAAACAACCACATGTGCCTCCAAGAATTCCCGTATACTCCTAGAGTATACCACGTTCCAGCCCAAAGGCTATCGTGCACACGGAACCTAGCGTCAACGTGAAGGCATGACGTAACAACTCCAACCTGCCACCTCATTGGCTGAGGCACAACCAACCACATCTCTTCACTCACACAAGAGTGCACGCGATCACACGCCAAGGGTTATTTGCAAACACGATGAGAAGAACCGCCATCATAGAACCTTTCACATTTCCACATTTAATAAGATCACGCAAGAGGCTCCGCATAACCAAACGGATCGCACCATTGTAATACTTGTGAAAAAACACACAAGATAGAATACTTACTTGCCTCAAATGGATATCCAATGAAAAAGTCACCAACACCACCTCACGCCCGAACGATGTCCCGTGATCCCGAGCCTTGGCTCCGAAAACAGTCGGGCGCATCGCACCATTGCGATCCCCTCCGGAAAGCACGTCAAAAGACTGATCACTTGAGCGCAACAGATATCTGGAGAAAAATATGCATTCTGGCGCATCTCACATGAGCGGTTCTATGTGGGACCTGCATCCTGGTCTTGAAACTCAACGGACAAATCGCACAGTTGCGATCCTCTTGAAAAAGTACACAAGTTCGACTAATCACTTGTACAAAACGGACACCCGGTGATAAAGCTGGAAATCTCCATCAACTCCTAAAATGGCCCTCCTAGGGCCCGCACTATCGTGTGGAATTATAGCGGGCAGACTGCGCCAATGCAATTCCCTCAGAAAAACACCCAAAAACGACTACTCGCACGCCCCGAACGGACGTCCGATGAAAAATTCGTGAAACACTGCTCGCAGCTCAGAAGACGGGCCGTAGGGCCCATGCCTCAACTTCGGCCTCAATGCCCGAAACCACCATGGAAAGCTTCACCCCAGCGCCAGGGTCCCAACGCCACTGACGGCGTTCAAAATGGATGTCAGACGCGTCCGCGCCGTCCAAAACATGATCACCCGGAAAAAATTTAAAACACTTAAAGATGTGTCGCGCCTCCGAGGCCCCTCGTTTTGGCAATTAAAAATTCCCTAAACTGTCTCAAAAGGACCCTCTCATCGATACGGTTCCACTGCCGCAGATGGCACTCAAAACGGACGCCCGTAGCGGAAAATACGGGAGTCCGAAAACCAAGGGGGCAAGGCCCCTTGGGCTGGACCGGCCTGGGCCGGCCCGCGGCCTAGCCGCGCGGGCCGGCCGCGGAATCACAGTCCACGTGCAGACTGGCCGTGAGGGCCAGTCGCAGCAGCCACGTAAAGACCCGCGCGGCGCGGGTCTTTGTCACCGCACCGGGGTCGCGCGCCATGACCCGCCGCCGCGCCGAGGCGCTCCGACTGGCCCCGACCTTGCCTTCTGCTGAAGGAGTGCCGCGCCCCAGCCTCACCTGGCCACTCCACAGGACACCCGCGCTGCCTTCCGAGGAGCCCCTGCCACCTGCACCCGGGTCTGCCGTGCCACCAGCACCCTGGAACCGATCCGCCGCCGTGCCAGGGCTTTCCGGACTTCCGGAAAACCCGCAAACTTTGACGATTAACCCCAGCCTCCTCCTAACTCGGATTTCGATTCCGAAAGAAGCGTCAGAAATGGAAAAAACTCTACTACGCATTCATGGGTTTTTTCAAATATAAAACAACAATACGAGGATATAATTGAGGTTGAATGATGGTTTGGAAATTAAAACGCAAACCAAGACCTCCTACCTTGTTGGGCTTCGCCCAACGATTCGCAACGATCCGCCGACCGGATCCTCAACCGCCTTGGGAGGAGGAGGAGAGGAGATGGGAGGGAGAGCCCCCTTTGGTTGCTGCCTTCCGCCAGAGAACAAACAAGTGAGGAAGATGGGAGGAGGTTAGGGCTTTAAGTAGAAAAATTAATTAAAAACACTTAATTAATTTAAAACTCCCAAATTCACCCGTATCCGAAACGCTCGACAGGGTTGAGGTTAAGCCTCTCCTAGGGTAAAAAACCACCTCCTGGTCACAACGGTGGTCTCAAAATTTTAATCTGAGGCCCCGTTCAAACGTTATTAAACATGTTGGCCAAGGCCGCCAAATTATGAAAACACCCTCGGGGCCATTTTTCACAGACGGCCCGCGCTCGCGAAACTTATACCCCTCCTAGGGTAAAGGGTATGCTCGATACTCAATGATTCCCTCATTTTAACAATCTGAGCCACCGTTTAAGAGATACTAGCATTTCACCATTAAACGAATAAATTAATTAATTAATTTATCCGTTTAATGTTCCGAAAGCGAGCGAGGGGTCCAAACGCCCCGCGCCGACATACGTTATGTCCTTCCTAGGGTAAGCACCCCATTCCAGACCCATCCGTACACTTGGATCTCTGAGCCAGATCACCGTTTAGTAGTTATCCCATTTATTTGGCGTTCCCAGTGTGAACACACTGGAAATTTAATTCTGGCCACTCAGGGGCTCGGAATCACATGCCGTCTGAAGGCGCTGCTCTGGAATATCATCTAGAATATTCCAAAGTCTTTCACAGAAAAAAACTAGTTCATACAATATATATGTATGGATGTATTCATGTTAAAAAATAAGTAAGTTAGGCAGTCAGACAGTCAGGCACTCAATCAGACACTTTGTCAATTAGTGGGTGATTTTGTGAATCCGTGAGTGAGTGAGAGATTGAGTGAGTCTATCAGTCGGTCAGTATCCAACCTGTTAGTATGTATGTATGTATTAATGTATGTATGTATGTATCTAAGTATGTAATTAAGTCAATTAGTTAGTAGATAAATGAGTAAGTGAGTGAGTGAGTGAGTGATTCAGTGAGTGTGTGAGTCATTATCTATTTTTAGATCTTGTTCCATATAACAAAGTTTATACTTTAATAAATTCATGGGGAAATTATTTCCTTAGTCTTAATAATCTTACAAGATATACCATTTGTTTTCCCTGTGTTATTAACATATATATCAGGGAATCTTTTATCACTCCCACTAACTTTTTAGATACACATTGCAATCCATCATTTCCCAAAAAATATTCTACTATCATTATATGTGATTTATCCATAAATGAATTTTTATAATCTATATATCTTATTAGAATTTATTGATGTCACTAACCCTTTAAATTTATTTCTCATAGACATATACCATAAGGTATTATATTGGTCACATCATATAGATATATTCTGTAAGGTTTCCTTCAAATTAAGTTTCCTTGATAATAAATAGCTCAATATGATGATCATAGAAGTATTATTTTAAAATTAAAATGAAAAATTATTCTATTCACAATGATTGGTGGATAGATTTTTTTTCCTAAAACATTCAATAAACAATCAAGCATTATTAGTACAATATTATACCATCCTTGAACATTTTCTATTGAATACTCACCAATAGTATCACATCTTAGAATCATTCAAAATATAGATTTTGTGAATCTTGATACATGGAATCCATTACAAGAGTTCATAAAAAATCATTTACCTTATAATGTTTTCATTTACTACTTCTTTGTGGGAATAATATATATATATATATATATATATATATATATATGTGTGTGTGTGTGTGTGTGTGTGTGTATCATACACCCCAGTGAACATAAACCGCCTCTTTGGTTACGAAATCCTATACAAAACTTCTCTAGAAGAACTCCTCTAACTAAAACTAGTGGATCCTATCATTCCTAGGCAAACTCAGTTGTATCCAGAGCCTTAACCCAATGATGTTAAGGAATCTCTCAATCTCCATAAAGATATATGTTTCCATTATGGAAACATAGATGGTTTATACAAGACATTAATATCCTTAGTGGACATAGGATTATTAACTAAAATGCACTAAGTGTTTGGATGTTCATTTTTAACTAAATCCAAATTTAAATCAATGTATTTCAATAAAAACTTATGGTTTTATCAAAATATATTTTTATCATATCACAATTGATATGGTAACCATTAGTTAATATAGTTGGTATATGGTTAGTCATTGTATTACTATTTGAGAAACATGTCTTGGAAGAAATTATATAAGATTTTCAATATATTTATGACTTATCATTGATATTATTTTTTTACTACCATTTTTAACATCATGATATTTTATAATATATTTCTCTTTAATTTTTTTTATTTGATTGCTTGTGTTACACACAATGGTGTGTTTAAACGAACTGCGGAGTACTTTTAAAATATTATTATGTGATAGTTATCACTATTCATTGGATTGGAAGTTATAAATAGGACCAACTAAATTATGATAAAACATATGGATAAATATGTATAAAATGAATTAATTGTTTATCAATTAATTATAAATAAAAATCACATGAAAATAAAAAAAGATATATTTTACGAAAAACTGTTTTTATGAGTACAATGTATTTTTATAAAAATAAATCAAATTAATTCATATTGGTGAATTATTTTAATGAAATTTATATATTATATATTCAAAAGATGTTTTAACATTCATTTAATATTTTTATAATCATGGGATAAAAATAATCCATGTTTTATGCTAAAAATATATTATTTTCCCAAATTGGTTATGATCGCATTTTCCATGATTATTTTTAAATTTATTTTTAGAAAATTAGATAAATTGAATCTTGAAAAATAGATTCCATATTTAGAATCATGAGTTCCAAATTTGGTAAATAATTCCCTTTAATTTTGTTCAATATTAATAGTAGCCATGGTAAAATTTATCACATCGGTAAAGGGTAAAATAGGATAATATTGCTCTAAAATAAGTGATAAACACTTTACTTTTCAGCCTAATTATTATTGGATGAAATTAATTCCAACCTTAGCACCTTTGGTTTGTTTTTAATGGTAAATGTTCCCTAGTAATTACCTATATAATCTTTGAAGTAAATAAAGTTAGAAAATTTCACCCTATATATCATCCCATAACATGTACTCTTATATTTGGTGCTGAAATCATAAAAATTAAATTTCCAACTTTGATTTTGATAGTTTTGACCAAATTTTTTCCCTCAAAATCTTACAACACAAAAATTAAATATTGGATCACTTACAACCTCAAGGAACTTTTAGGTTTAGTGTTTTAAAGAAATAGGAAAAACTCCTATATAAATAATTTACATGACTTTAAAATGATCAATTCTCCCACATAACCCACATTTTATTTTTCACAATAAAATATCATCATCATCCATATGAAATATATTTTAGACATAACTTGTTCGAAATCATTATTTAAAATGTGGGGAAAATGAATACTAATAAAGATGATCTCAAATTCTTAGTAAGGTTAAACATAAGCCTTAGAAATTGAATATCATAATTGAGTAGAGGAAGTGCACAAGGGTATGATTAAATAATCAGAGTGCATGAGAGGATCATAAAATAAATCATACCCATCAATACTTAGATCATAAAATATAAAAACATGGAAAAGGAAACAATTATCATAATCAATAATAACAAGCCATGTGATATCACTCTTGATTATGAGAAACATTATAAATCGATAAGAATAAATTAAAAATCAGTTCAACAACTTAGAGAATCACTTTCATAAAACACATTTAAAACCCTTTTAATTGGAATAACCATACAGCCGACTCCTAATATATTCATTACTAAATGCATTGGAGCACTATTTGGGTGCACCCATTGTTTAATCTATAACCTGGTCACTGTATGCTATCTAGGCCATCCTAAATTGAAGGTGTAATGGGCATACTAAGTCCTATATAGGAAAACCCATTTTAAGATGTAATGGTATTACCCAACGCTATCTAGGCCACCCCATGTTAATCTGTAACAGGCTTACCTGACTCTATCTGGGACACCCCATGTTTAATTTGTAATGTCAAAAAACCAAAACATGAATAAAATAATAGTTATTTCATCATAGAACTCATAAAAATGGTCATTATTCTTTAATAACTTGATAAAACCATGAAAAAAATGTTTTCATGTTAATCTAATTGAATCATGATTAACACTTGGAAATGAAATGGGTTTAATCACAACCTCTTTGAAATATGGTTAACCCATAGAAAAGAAAAGGGTTCCATAATAATCTCTTTGAAACAATTATAATTAATCCAAAAAAATATTGTGTTTGGTTTCATTAAAATATTTCCTTAGTGGATAATAAGTAACAACATGGTTTCTTGATGCTGATGAATGGAAATACCATTTAAACATCAATAAAAAAATTCTTGAGGAAAATATTTTTTCTATTTTGAGAATCATTTTTCTAAACATAAAACATTCTAAAAATATTTTTCATTGAAGACCACTTTTTTTAAAAAAATCCATAATATCAGTACAAATTTATCTTTAAAAATAAACATTTAAAGTGTTATAAGAGGTGTTAAAGAAATGATGTTCATGAAGGAGGGTAAATTCATGCATGTTGTACATGTTAAATGAACATTTATTTTTCACTATAAAAAGATTAGAAGAGTGCTTTGATTAAAAAATGACCAAAACATTCCTTTGAAAAAAAAATTTTAGTAAAAATGGCTAAAAATTTATTTAATACATCATTTTGAAATGTTTAAAAACACTTTTGAAAACTTTTTTAGAAAAATTTTTTTTTGGAAGAAAATAGATTTCTGACCAAAGAGAGAAATAAATTCATATTTTATGAGAATAATTTTCTCAATTTTTCTAATAACCAAAGTGTGGTAAAATTATAATATTACATGAAAATATTTTTAATAACTAGAGTATAAGTGAATTCATGAAAGTTATAATATTTCATCATCGAACACTCAATCATACACAATCCCGATAAATGATGTGATTGTTACAAAAGACTTTTACCACTTTTGTAACATTGAATCATAATCCCCACGAAAGAATAACATTAAATTAAACATATAATATCATGAAAATAAATATATTCATGATATAGAATGTAAAACTGGAAGTATATACACCTCAAAAAAGAATATACGTGTTTAACAAAAAAACGTCTCAAAGAAAAAAATTGTGATCAAAATACCTTAAATCTTTGGTAACATTGAAAACATAAACCCCATGAAAGTGAGATCATAAAATAGATACGTAAATCTATTTATATTTTTGTATAATAATAATAAAATACATTTACGGAAATTATATAAAACAAAAATCAAATATTAGTGGTGAATATGGCATATATCTCACAAAAATAAACGTTAGATGAGAAAAAAAACCTTACATTGAGTCTAATTAATCACACTTGTTCTTTATCTTCCAAAATAATAAATATATTTTAATTATATACTTCATTGAGAAAAATTTCCAAGTTTATTAGTAATTTTATTTTATATTTAATCATTCTACATATAATTACTTAATCAATTAAGTTTAATTTGTATGTTTTGACCATATTCATATTATATCTCAAAAATAATTTTTTAAGGATGGATAAGGTCAAAAAGGTAATTACATAAACATATATAGTATAATAATAATGAAATATTTAAAAAATTTATACATAAATTATAATTTTAATACTATTCATGAAATATAGTTATGAAAAATTAACTAATGTTACGATCATGGAGACGATAGGTCATATGTATGCGTGAGTAATGTTTCCATTTTTCAATGATATTTATAGAAAAAATGTATGTAATATTTTATCATTATAAAATGATAAATATATCATAAATATCATTATTATAAATTATATAAATTTATATATATAATTATTTTGATGTAAAAGGAATCACATTTCTTTGAGGAGGAAGTTGTCCACACATCCACAAAAGATGTTATCACTTGTTCAGTGTGTGAAGGTAATAAATAAAATGATATATAATGTTTCCATAAAGATAATTATGTAATTAATATTATAATTATTTCATTTATATTATCTATATTCATTATATTTACTCTTATCACCTTCCTTGTAACGTGTTAGTGAAAAACAATTCACATCGCTTCATGAGGTGGTATTTCACCATACACACAAGCAAATTTATCATATCCCCTACTATATGGAATGTAAAAAAGGGTGAATATAATATAATGCATAAAAAGGTATTATTATGTTATAAATATTATAAATATAATATAAAAATATTATATCCATAATTATTACCAACCATGAGAGGAGGTAATGGAATAACAAATGACATCGTTTCATGAGGCGGTAATCCGCCGTAGGTCATAAACTTTATCATATCCCCTAAAACCATTATGGATGTTTGTGTCTTTGTAGGTAATAAACTTAAAATAATATAATATAATTATATTTAGGATAAATAGTTTATTATATAATCATTTTATATGAAGAATTGAAGTGGTTTGAGAAAGAAATAAAATAGAAATGTTCATTGGAAAACGTTACATCGTTTTCAGGTATCTCTTTTTGTTTGAACCAAAGGAATTTCTTAATTTTATTTTTTGAAAACCATTAAGGAATTTAGGATGATAGGATGGAATATGAGAAGTTATTTTTTCAGGTATTTTCTGATACAAAGTGATTGAGAGGTGTGAAGAGAGGATGAGAGGGGGAGGCCATTTATAAGGGCGGTGAGAGGAAAACTTTTACATTTTTGAAATAGAGAATTCTAACCATGTTTATTCTATCTCATGTGGCTCTAATAATGCAAAAAAACTATATCCTATAATTTATATGGTCGAAATATGGCCATAAAATGTGTGTTGTACAATTTTATAGGCCATTTCTCCAATTAAGATTAAATGTTACCCACTATATAAACTCGTTCTTACCTTAATCACTATAATTAATTTTAATTGTTTTCACTTATCACTTTGGTGAAAAATTAATTTTGAATTATTAGACATTAAAAATTACAATTATTCCAAATATTTAAACAATTTTCCAAATTATATTCACGTAAGTTACAAAATACAATTTAATATTAATCCCACATATGTGGCAAGACAATGGGTTTTAAGAAGATTATTCTTGCAGAAAAAGATGATTCTATATTAACACTATGAGAAATAATAAAAATTAAATGAAAATAAAGTAATATATACTGATATATATTCTATAAATATAATTTATATCATTTCCCATTAAGTATTTTTTAAAATTATGTAAAAAGTTGAAATATTAAGCATTTTAAACCATTTTTTAGAAAAACTCATACTTAAACCCCCCAAAAAACTTGTATTAAAAAACCATATAATTTTGATTAAAAATTATTTGTATGGATTTAGTATTACAAAATAATATTTTTTTTACAATAAAACATATTTAAATCATATTGGAACTGTTAAATTATATAATTTATTAAAATAAGTGATTTTTTTACAAAAAACGATATTTTCACTATTGACTGAAAAATCCATATTTTCCAAAAAAAATCCAACATTTCACCCATTGAAAATTTGATATTTTTATTAAAAAACTGAATTTCATTTTATTAAATACATCTTTAAAAATTCCCAAAAATTGATGAAAATATTTTTTTTCACAAAAAGCGATAAAAAAATATTTTCAAAGAAAACATATTTTTGAAGAATAACTCACATTAATAAAAATTGATTGATTATTTAATAATAATTAATCAATAATTTATATTGAGTGATAAATTTATATATATATAAATATATAAATATATATTTCATAATTTATTTAATATTATTCATACCCACCAATTTAACAACTAGGTTATAATGGTAATATATATCATTGGTCGTTTCAGTTTAGAGTTGCATGGTGAATATTCTATGAAACATAAAAATATTATCATTTAATTTAATTTAAGATAAAAAAATTTTTGCATGTAACACAAGATAAACTCAATGTTATGTGTCCTTGAGGCTATCAAATATGATTTTCTTCTTTTAGAATCTCTGGGTGTTACACTCTCTTTATTTTAAATATATATTATATAGAAAAAATAATGCTATAAAAGAATATAAATTTATATTTTATAAATAATTAATTTATATTAATTACGGTCATTTATTTCTAGTTTTTAGTGATTAAATAATTAACTTAATCTATTGTGCAATTCCAATTATTAGAAGAATAAAAGAAATAATTTTTAAAAATATTAAAAGTAATACAATTTGTGAGATTCATAATGATACACATATTTTTTTAGATAAAATATATATTATTTATATTTAATCGGATTATATTCTAATTCCAACATTTTCTTCATGTCTTATATGACTAATTTAATGAACTGGGTAAAATTTGGCATTAATGATGTTTTATCAAAATAATATTTCACTTAATTATTTAAAAATAATGTTTTTTTGAAATAGGATAATATGGATAAGATATTGTTGAGAATGTTATCACTTATCCACTTATGAACCAATTTTAACCTTAGAAGTAAAATTATATCCCTTTAAAAGTAAAAAAAGGTTGGTATCACTCTTAAGGATAAAATTTGATAACCAACCAGTTGATCAAAACAATAATGTTGAAAACACTGCATAAAACTATCAAATTTTTATTGGTTGATGTTATTTCAACCCCAACCAATATTATCTTATATTCCCTGACCATTTGGAAGAATTTATCTTGATAATTAATTTATTATATTTTAATCTTTTAGAAAATCCCAAGAGTTCATGTCTCCCCAATTATAAATGGGCACCCTGCCTTTCCCTTCCTCACACCACATTGATTATTCTATCTTAATTAAAACCTAATAAAAATCCCTTATAAAATTATTAATTTTCATTTTAGAGGTGATGTTCTTCATAATAGAAAAACCCTAGGATCCTTAAGAGGAGATTTAAAGGAGTTGTTTCAAAGAAGAGGTAATCAACTTAACTGATCACTTTATTTTAATTTATTCTTTTACTTCTTTTAAATATGTTATATTATTCATATAATAATAAATTCATCTCCTTAAATATTCTTAAATGTTATTATTATAATTAAACCGCCATTATATACTCTCTTTCTGTCAAATGGGAATTTAAAGTATTTCTTGTATGTGCGTATGACTTATAGTCTCCACATATCGATACAAATAATTTTCCACAATCATATCTCATGGATTGTTATAAGGATATTTTAATATTTTTATATGATATTTTTTATGTGATTATTTTTCTGTAATGATAATATCATATCAACCTTCATTCCTTCCAATCTATTGGAAAATGATAAAGTCCCTTGTGCATATGTGTGGGAAACCACCTCCACAAAGTGATGTTATTGATTTTTCATTTCAACTATAATTTAATGTTAATAAGGATATATTTAACAAATATATATGATATATAATATAATAATTATTCAATAACGGTAAATTATTAATTACCTTTATTCCATTCCATCCGTCAAAAAGTGAAAATAGTGTTTATGCGTAAATATGGCCTACCATCTACATGAATGGTGAAATTAATTTTTATATCTATAAATATTATGGATGAATATAAATATATATAATGAATATATATTTATTATATAGGAGGTCCAAACATTTATTAAGGAATTCAGACATGAGGTAAGGGTTTATCATCTCAAACTGTCTTCTTTGGGACATATGTTATGTTATGTACTTGTATTCTCTTATGAGGTGTATATAATTACTTTTGACATGTTATATCATTATTATAATTGTTTTCATAATATTTAATGTTTAATTTAATGTTATTATTTTGTGGGTCTTATAATTTAAATGATACCAAATTATTATGGGTTTTATGTTACAACCACATTGTTTATCAGGACTGTTTTTAACTAAGTTTATGATGATAAAATATTATGACAAACCTCTCAATAAACTAATGAATTTTATTCTATACATATTATTTATTAAAATTACATGTTTTCCTTCATTTTCATCTCCTTAATCACTAAATATAATTAAATAAGTTTTATGGAAAATTGACTTTATTTTTCTCTTCATTCGAAAAACATTTTTCACAAATATACATGTTTTCTAAATATGATTTAAAGTTGTTTTTAACTATTCTAAAATTATTTTTTAGCATCATTTTACACATGTTTGAATTATTATAAAATGTTTTAAAAAGAATTTTCTTTTCATTTTCCGAATGATGTGCTTTTTCTTACTTTACAAAGGTATGAAAGTAATGTTTTCTTTTAACTTATACAAAATGAAAAAAAATTAATACCATCATGACCACTCAATAATTTGAAGATTAATTTATAAAGTTACATGTTTTTTTTTTAATAAATGTGTTTCTATATTATTTTTTAATGTTTTTTTAAATAATTTATTTCAAAGTGAAAAGGAAATATTCCTCAAGAAATGTTCAATGTGATCTTTCATGAAATTTTCATCTAAGATGAAATATTAATAATGATTTACAAGGGATATTATCAAAATATATCATCCTTATTCTATCTCTGGAAGGTTTTTGTTTATGATGAAATGCTTTTTATGCAACTAATTTCTCTTCCCTAGGTTATGCTATGATGAAATGTTTATGAAAACTATTTCTTTTCACTGGGTTTTCATATAATGAAATGTTTATTAGACCCATTTTATTTCATGGGTTTTGATATGATGAATGTTTTATGATCTTTTGGGCTACAAATGTATAATTTTTATTATGTGATGAGTGGGCCCTAAATTATACATCCCTATAATTTATTTAGTAAAGATGGATATATTACTAAATAAATAGAACTAAAATAGGGAGTGAACCTAATTTAGTAGAGGAATATTTCCATTAAGATTGTATTAGGAGAGAACCATGACTATTAAAATAGTTTTTTGGTTAACCCATTCCACTATGATAGTTTTCATATTGATCCTTGACTATTAAGTAAATGATTTTCTTGGTTTATGTGTATACCACAATTCAATTTCTTATGAAAATATTATTCTCTCATTGATGTTCTTGGATTGATTTATTATTCATATCTCATTAACTCACAATATCTATGAAATGAATCAATAATATGATTTATGATATGTAGGGTATGGTTTCCAAATGTTAATATCGGGTTATTATACTATTATTCTCATGTTATTCTTATTTGATCACTAATATCTCCCTTGTTTTACCATATAGAGAATTTAAGCTCACCCTTTCATGTATTCCCATACCCTAGGTTATGAAGAAATATTTTAAGTATGATATGTATAATAAGGTTTCATTCTTTGAGGAACTAAGTGTGAGATGTTGTAGTTCATTTATGAACAAGTTGTTTATATTTCCATGTTTCCAAAGACACTATACCTATATGATTCTTACATGAATCATTATATTATGTAATGAAAATTCATATAATAATATGTTATATATATATATATATATGAAAAGTATGGGTCACTATAGTTAGTATCTGAGCAAGGTTTAGTTACCCTTGGAAACTGGGACGAGAATAATCTAGTGAGAACCCTATAGATAAGTCTAATTATAGGTCCTAAAGTTTAGCTAATAATCATGGATGTCCTAGGTTAAACCTAAGCTATCATAGATTTAAAATATGTTGTCTTCATTTTGACATCCTAAAATATATTTTTTCAGATAATGTGGTTTTCTTCTATGATTATTATTGGGCACACTATGTGTTTTTGTTTTATTAAATGGTTGGAACCTAAAGGAATAGTTTTAATTTTGATTATGACAAACAACGCAGTGAATTTCATGATAGGAAACCAAATGTTTTTAGAGATGGAATAAAAAATCATGTTGTTATGCTTAGGAAAATTCCATAAGTTATGAATCATGTTGAGCTTCCAAATGAGAAAAGGAGGGAACAAATTTATGTTTATCCCTTTTTGAGGCAACAACCACCTTCTTTTGTGGGAATTATGATTCACTAGTTTCTAAATAATAGATCAGAACTGCTAAAAAATATTTCCCATTCTCAAGTGTTTGGAAAATCAAAAAGTTATTTTGGTTATCTATTTTTTGGAAGGTGAAGAAGATCAATGCTGGAATATTTTCAAGAACACAAGTCAAAGGGAAAAATTTTTCCCTATAGATTGGAATGGGTTTAAGATCTTATTGTTTAAAAATAAAATTCACCCTATTTATCATATTAAAATATTGAAGGAACTCCTTGAGCTAAAAAATGAGGATGATGAATATATTGGTACCGATGAGGAAAATTTTATGAGGCTTTCAAGGTGCACTTATGGTATTATCATCCAACCAAAAAGTGTAAGTTTGATCGATTCTTAGTGTTTTTAAACTAATATCTAAATGGATTTATCCATATGATACTTTAGTAGCTATGAATAAATAATTCAATGTGATTTCAATGGGGAAATAGAGATTGGATTTACCTATCTATCCCATAGTTTTTATAAGAAAATAAATTTTCAATTCAATTTGAATTCTTAATATCATGGGGAGAAGAATATGAGATTTCTTTTATGATCAATGTGTGGAAATAAACATGGTGGGAATTGTAATTATATGACTATAAAATGTATTTAGAGTGGAAAGGATGCTCCTCAGACAACTGAATGGATAATTTATGTGAAGAAGTTTTCTACTGATACGAATAAAGTGAAATATTTATAGGATAAACCACACACACTTTTGTGTTTCAAATGAATTGAGTTTAGTCATTATAAAAATCAGTGTTCATAACTAAATGTTACTAATGATGATCAATGTATACAACCTATTAATCTCATAGATAAAGGGAAATATCATGTGATCACTATTAGTGACGTGAAGTACAATAAAAATTAGTGAAAGATATGCTTATCAACCACTCTAGAATGATTAATGATTCATTTGACTCTAGTTCTTCCAAATGTTTTATATCTAAATAATTTGATAAGGATATAAAAAATTCCACCCTAATGATTAGATATTGAATTATCAGTGAAAAACCCTAATGGTTCTATGATCGTATGTCAATTATATGATTCTCCTATAGTTTAGGTTTGTGGGAATGTGCCTCCTGTAATTCTTGTTATTCTCCCTCTGGTTTAATTTGTATTTATTTTTTTCATGGATTGGTATTATTTACATAAATCCCACATTGATTGTAGAGTAAGGGAAGTCATTTTTGATATTCTAAACTAACCTTTGATTTTCTATTCGTGTTATGATAAATATGAAATTATGATATAAATTACACTCATTATATTAGAATTGATTCCTATTCAAACGGTATTTTTATATTATATGGTTGGAGAGAAACTCAATATAGAAGATACTCTTATTGTATGGATTTTTTTGATATCTTTTCGAAACAATTTCCGAGAATACAACCAGAATAGGAAGAAGAGTTCTTAATAGATCCCATACCAGATTATACATATATTTCAATATAATCTATATAGAATAGACCTGATTGAGTTTCTATAATTGAAAAAATAAACTCCAGAAGAATCTTGAAAATGGATTCATTTATCCTAGCATTTCACCTTATGGTGCACTAATTATTTTCGTTAATAATAAAGATTAATAAATGTGACTCAGCATTGGGATAACATAACAAGATCGCTATCAATAATAAGTATCCTCTACTGCATATTGATGAAATATTAGATCAACTGTGTGGTGCATAATAATTTTCCAAGATTGACCTTAATTTTGGATACAATCAATTGAGTGTCAAGAAGGAAGATATACCCAATACAATATTCTATACACGTTATGGTCACTATGAATGTATAGTGATTCTATTTGGTCGTACTAATGTCCATACTATCTTCATGTATTTAATATATATATCATTAATCGATTACCTTGATCATTTTGAAGATATCGTTGTAGATGACATTCTTATTTATTTAAAGGGAAATGAAGAACATGATGATCACTTTAGAATTGTGTGGAAGACCCTAAGTTAGGGGAATATTTGTCAAATTTTTATGAAGTGTGAGTTTTATATCATTAAAGTTTCATTCATGGGTCATATAATCTCATGTGATGGTATAACAATGGATCATTTAAAGATTGAAGTTATTGAATATTGGCCTAAATCAACCACTATGACTGAGATCCATAGTTTTATTTATTTGTATGGATATTATCGATTGTTTTTAAATTATTTATCATTATTTTCCAATCCACTCACCAGGTTAACTCATAAGGGATCTAAGTTCCTTTTGGAAAGATGAATGTAATGAAAATATCAAGGAACTAAAGAGAAGGCCAGTCAACAAACCTATTCTTACATTACCCTATAATAGAGAAGGGTTTTTAATATATAGTGATGCGTAAAATAAGGTATTGGGATGAATTCTCATATATAATGATATTTTTATATCTTATGCATCATGGCGACTAATGGTTTATGAGAAAAATTACCCAACTCATGATTTCCAGATAGTTTTGGTAACTTTTTCCTTAATGATATAGAGGAATTGTCTTTATAGAGAATTGTGTGATATATATGCTGATAATAAAAGATCAATTTATATTTTCACATAGAAATATGATAATATGTGTTAGAGAAGATGGTTGTTTTTTATTAAAGATTATGAATTCTCAATACATTACCACCTGTGAAAGCGAACAAGGTGGCATATCCTCTTAGTATAAAGGATCATGTTATAATATCTATGATGAGGATCCCAAAGGGTCCAATATTTATATGTTTCCAAAAAAAGTATCTATAAATTTTGAATGAATGGTAGAAATTTTATCTTATTCAAATGACAGTTCATCCATCTATCCATGTTAGGATTAAAGAGGTGAAAAAGGTAGATGTGGGACAAAAAAATAAGGTGAGAAATGTTCAGGAGTGAAAACTTAATTTTAATGGAATTATAAGGTTCAAGAACCATGTATATGTCTCAAAAATACTATATTTTAAGATGGTTTTGTTGGATGAGTATCATAGTTCATCATTATCTATTCGTCCTAGATGTACGAAGATCTATAGAGATATGAATGAATATTTTTGTTGGGACATTATGAAGAGAGATATTGTAGAATATATATATATATATATATATATCAGTTCTTATTATGTCAGAAAATTAATGCTAAGAGACATATTTATAAATATATGTTATAACCATTACCTATACTGGAATGGAAATAAAAACATATCACCATAGATTTTGTCATTAGACTCCCCAAAATAGCTAAGGGAAATAATGTTATTTGGGTTTTATTCAATCATCTTACGAAGTTGACATAATTAATTACTACCAGACAATATTTATCTATTGGACACTATGCTGTAATTTATATTAAGAATTGTTAAGGATGTATGGAATACCACATTCAATTACGTCAGATCATTTCTAAGGATTACCTTGAGGTTTTGGCGATGTCTTCAGAAAACTCTAGATACAAAGTTAATTTTCAATAATAATTATCATCCTCATATTGGTTTTTAGTTTGGGATAAACATTAAAACACCATAGGATATATTGATATATTGTTCAATGGATTTCAATGGTGCTTCAGATCCATACCTTCCTCTAAATGAGTTTTCCTACAATAATAGATTTTGTTAGAATATTTAGTTAGATCCTTATGAATCCCTCTATTGAAATAAGCGTAGGTCTCCAATATCCTATGATGAGGTTATATAATTAAATTTATTTGTAATTTATCCAAAAAAGTAAATAGTGGAGAAAATTAGATCCATTTAGAGACACATAAAGGTATCCCATATATGATAGAAGAGTTATGTTGACAATGGTCAATGTGATCAAGAATTTGAATATGGTGAGATTGTTTTTCTATAAATTTATCAATAGAATAAGGTTATTTGATTCAGAAAGAAGGGAAAGTTTATACCTAGGTATATTGGACCTTTTTATATTCATGGCCAAGTAATTATAGTGTCTTACTACTCGATGCTTCCACTAAACCTCTCCCAAGTTCATGATGTGTTACATGCATCTCTTCCAAGAAATACATTCGTAATCCTTAATATGTACTGAACTAAAATATTTTTACATTATAGATTTATTTTTTCTATGAGTAACAAATAATTTAAGTCTTGGATCATATAAAAAAAATATATGAAACAAGACTACTCACCTAGTGAAAGTTATCTAGAGGAATCAAGAATTTGAAGAAACTACTTGGGGACCTGAGGATATATTAAAAAAGTGACATCCTTATTTTCTTTTTGGAGTGAATAATTTTAAGGGATGAATTCATTTCATGGTGGGTAGAATGTGACATCATGATAATATAGAATATATTTATCTTTAAATAATTTACTTTATTTGATAGCATTTTTAAGACATTACATCGAGTTTAAAAAAATATCGATGTACTATTAACATATTATTATGTGATATTTATCTCCTAGCCATTGGATTGGTGGAAGTTAATTAGACTAAATGAATTATAAAAATTATATCATTACATATTTATAAAATTAATTAATTGGTAATCAATAAATTATGAACAAAAATAAATACCATTTGAAAATAAAAAAAATATTTTTTATGAAAAACTATTTTCATGTGTGAAATGTATTTTTTATCGTAACAAATTATATTTAATAACTATTGGTGAATTATTTTAATTAGATTTATAATTATATATTCAATAAAATTTTTAAACATTAATTTAGTATTTTTCTATGCATGGGATAAGAATAAACTGAGTTTTATGTTTAACAATATTTTTTGTCTAAAAAATGTTTTCATCGCATTTTGGATTTTTATTTTTAAAATTAATTTTCTTTCACTTATAAAAATTTAATATTGAATAATGGATTCCATATTTGTATTTAAAAGGTTCAAATTTGGTAAATAGGTCCCTTTAATTTTTGGTCAATATAAATAGTTTCCCTAGTAAAATCAATCACCTCAGTAAATGGTAAATCAGTTCAACCGTGGTTAGAAAATAAAGTGATAAGATCATTCTTATTCATCCAAATTATTAATGAATGAATGTAATTCACCCCTTATATAAGGTCTCAACCTTATAAATTACATAATATTTAGTTATGTCATGAATTTTACCTTCTTTCATATTCATGATCATTTTAGGTTTATTGATTTATAGAATTAGTCCATAACTCATACATAAAAAAATAGAAAATATAAAGTGGACACTTCCTAATAGTATCCATTTTTTCCATAATATAGAAATTTTATAATAAAACATGATCACTTTTATAAAAACTCTTCATGACCATCAACATGAATTCTCCTAATCCATTAATCACCCTTAAGACTTGTGAAAAACATTAAAAAACATTGGATGAGTATAAAAAACTCAGTGGTGGATATGAAAATAAGGAAACCATTAGTCTATTTATAAACATTAAGACCCATGAAAACATTATCCTAATGTAAAAATTTTCACCCTTAAGAATTAGTAAATAATTTACTTTCAAAATAACCTCATTTCTCACCCTTTTTATAGTCAAAACATTACTATAAAACCCATGGAAAGATAAGATAAAACATATTGGTATCTTGGGAGATCATTATACTTGTCACTCTTATAAAAGGAATAACCATATAGACAAATTCCACACATGTCACTCTTTGAAATAGAATATCCAAATGTCAAACTTCCATACCTAATTAATTAGAGGGATATAATAGATCCACCCATCAGTGGTTTATCACAAAACCAACCGTCATTAGTTTATTTCAGAACCATCCATCAAATTTCCAAGTTCTATTATATAATCATAACTCATAAAATATTATAATATTCAACATTTAACTCATAAAATTTCATTTGAAATACGATGAAACCATTTCCAGATATTTAAATAATCCATTGATTTTCAAAACCAATTTACAATAAGAAAATACACAAAAAGTATAAGAATTATTTTCATTTATGAAAACATATATGGTTGTAAAGTAATCTAGAAATCAAATAATAGTCACAGTGGAAAAAAAGTCATTGACACCATATACGTTAAGAATAGAACATTACTTTTGTCCTTTAACAAAATGTTATGTATAAAACACATAAAAATATTCCTTTTGAAAACCGTGGAATGAAATTCATAATAGTTATAAATTTTCTTTATAATCTTTTTATATCCATATAAATAAATATGGTAAATAATATAAAGAATACAGATATAGAGAAAATATTTTTAAATTAAATATTTAAAAATTTGAGGTGTCCCACACAACTTTGAAAATTTAAATCACAATCCCAATGAAAGAATAAAATTTTAAAAAGAATTAAATAACATGATATTAGATACAATATGGATATAGAATGTAAAATGGGATTTATATACACTTTATGAAAGAATATATATGCATATCATCAAGAAATGTCTCAATGAAAGGAGATTGAGATGAAATACCTTACCTTGAGTCAAACATGTCACATGTTCCATTATATTACTAAATAATGAAGCAATAATAATTATTTAATTTATTTAGATCCCTTTTAAATTTTATAATTACATCTATTTAACTTATTAAAATTCTGTAAACAACTACTTAAACAATTAAGTTTATGTCAGGTGTTTTGACCATATTCGGTTTAGGTGTCAAAAACGAATTTGGTAAGCCAACTATTGTCAAAGGGTTCATTATAAAAACATCTCCAAAATAATAATCAGGAAAAAATTATCATATTTATACATCAATTAAACATTTAAATCCAATAAAAAATGGTTATGAAAAATGAATGAATGTTACAATCATGTAGATGGTAGGTTGTATTTATGCATGAGTAACGTTCCCACTTTTCAATGATTGTTATGGAAAAAGGTAAGTGAAATTTATCATCTCAGAATGATCATTATATCATATATTCGATACTATTTAATCATATATACCTATATATATAATTCTTTTGAGGTAAAAGGAATCACATCACATCAAGGAGGCAGTAGTCCACATGTCCATGAACGACATTATCACCTTTTTAATGTGTGGAAGGGTAATAAAGATGAAGATATATAATATTTACAAAAAGGTAATTATGTCATTAATAACATATATATTTCATATATTTCACATATTTTTAATTAAACCCAACATTAATACATTCTATGTAATGTGTGAACATATCACATATCTTTGAGGATGCGGTAGTCCACATGTCCACAAAACAATGTTATCATATTTACTATTACGACCCATCCTCGGGACCCGTGTTGTGACTACCCCAAGCCCGCCTTCTGTAGGCCAGGGGCTGGTGACTAGCACCAAGGCATAAATCCTGACAAAAAGGGAAGGCATTGACTTTACAAGTAAAAAAACACCACAGAGTAAGCCCGCAGAAGTAAACAATAAGTAAAAACTAGGTAGAATAGTAAGTGCGGAAAAGTAGGTGGGCCAGAATACAAACCCAAACTGAAAGTAAAGTACAACTAGAAAGAAAGTACAACAACTGAAAAGTAAAGCAACAACACTGATCTGTCCACTGGAAATCCCACCTGAAGGGTGGGTACAGATAGCCTCCTCATCTCCTCGGGTCCAGTCGTCCGCTCTGTGTACGTCCTGCCCAGTGGTTCACCTCCAGGTACCGACTTGCTCCACAAGCCTCAACCACGATCAGCGCTGTCTGTCGTCTACATCCAACACAATGTAGTGCGGGCATAGCTTGTGCAGGGGTGAGTATACGCTACTTAGTAGGGACCCCGAGACCCCCGAAGGTCTCCCAGAATCCACAAAGGATAATCCAAAAAGAAAGGATACAATCACAAAGTAACAACCAACACTACTTTGGTATATGCCCATACATATACCTAAGTCATCAATTCGAGTTCGGCTCAAACATCCGAGCCCAAGTTCGATCATGTCCACATAGGAAATTACAACCCTGTCCACACAAGAAAGTACAACCCAGTCCACACAGGAAAGTACAACCCCGTCCACACAGGAAAGTACAACCCCCTCCACACAGGAAAGTACAACCCAGTCCACACAGGAAAGTACAACCCAGTCCACACAGGAATGTACAACCCATTACACACAAGAAAGTACAACCCAGTCCACATAGGAAAGCAAGTCAATCATATCGAAGATGATGATTGAAAAATCAAGACTCAGCTCACACAAATATAAATCATTTGTAAAGCAAAAGGAGATGTTCAGATGTAGTTACTGATTCATCTAGCTGGGACCCACATAGGATACTAGACCAGCTAAGCTGTCGGACCCACGTAGGATACTAGTCCAGATACTCTGTCAGACCCATGTAGGATTCTACAATAGATGTCAATACTGTCAGAACCACGTAGGATACAAGTACAGTAGTCGTCACCACTGAAACCACGGAGGATTCCAGTATGGTTTTCGTCGTCGTCGATCCCATGGAGGATTCCAGTACGAAATTCTTCACCATTGAACCCACGGAGGATTCCAGTACGGTTGTCATCATCATCGAACCCACGGAGGATTCCAGTACAAAAGTCTTCAGTGTCGAACCCATGGAGGATTCCAGTATAGTCATCGTCACTGCCGAACCCACGGAGGATTTTAGTGTAGTCGTCGTCGCAGCCAGCTCTAGGGTTCCCGCACACAATATGATCGTTTCCGGGAGGGTCCACTCCACGATCCAAGGGGTTGATATATCAACTGACACGTAGTCTAGAGTTGATGCATCCCAAAGTTCCTTCTTGTCGATAGGAACTCAACATGATAGATGGCGCGTCAATCAGACGCCCGGTCTGAGAGATATTGTTTTTTTCGTCCAAGGGGCCCGGTTGGTTTTTAAGACAAAACCAACCCGACTGTACTCCAGTTGTGTCCAAACCTTGATCAGAGTATGCCAAAAGGTCCGTCCCGATAATGGGAATCCAACAAAGTCAACGGCACGTCAATCAGACGTCCGGAGCTCATGTTATAGGCATTTTCGCTCCGAGGGCCTGGTTGGTTTCGTGTTCAAACCAACCTGGCCGTACACAAAGTTCTCCGAAACCCTAAGTGTTATATACCGAAATGACCATCTCGATCCATGGATCCCAACGCAACTGATGATGCGTCGATTGGAGGTCTGAAACCAAAGATATGGGAAATGACTGAAAACAATCCGAAATGGGGGGTCTGGGCCCGGCCTGACCCGACCCAACTCCCCCTAGGTCGGCCCGAACCGGGTTGACCCGACCCGGGCCCCGCCCAGCTGGGCGTGGCCCGGCCTAGTCCGCGCGACCCGCCCCGCCCTGGCCCAGGGGCTGCGCTGTCTTGGCCAGCGGGCCGAGCAGTGGGGGGATGTGTTTCCCCCCTTGCGCTCCATGGACGCGGCAGGCACCGCGTCCTCTTCCTCTAGATCCCATGCGGCCGCGGGATCCGGCCGCCTACCACTGTGGCTTCTGCCGCGGCAGTTCCTCCTGGTGGCGCGCCGGGGCATATCCGCCTCCTGGTGTCTAGCTGGTGCCGGCAGCCACCTCCAGCCACCGGCGTCGCCGTGCCGGCATGGCGCCCCGACTGCGTCTTCCACGGACCACCAGACGCGCTCTGGCGGTCCGATTTGCCCACCGTCTACGCCTACGGCTCTCCTAGGACCCTTACTTTATTATGAAGGCCTCCAATTTCCATTCTGGTCCCGTTTCTTCATCTTCAAATTTTCCACGCATGAAGAACAGAAAAATGGTGGGTTCAGACTTGTTTGTTGGTCCTCACCCACCGCGTTAGTGGTTTGAAACAACTCCTTACAATTCCCCGCAAATGATAATCCCCAACCCGAAAATAAAAATCCGCGTAGTATCTTGATAATTAGTTGGTCCACGTTCATGTTTTAGAGGAAAAAAACATGGGAGTATTATCATTCTCAAAACAAACCCCTACCTGAAGGAGTTGTCGAACGATGGTCGTCACGGGAAAACAGCGCCGCAGAAGACGGCGTTGCGGAAGACGGCGTCACGGAAGACGGCGTCGCGGAAAACGGCGTCACGGAAGACGACGTCGTGGAACGAGGCTCCATACACTTCGTCAGTGCACGCCCGATGAAGGATGCGGCGTCCCCCTTTCTTTGACGCAGAAAGAAGATCGAGAAGCGTGTTTGTGTTCTTCGCGTTCTTCTCAGTGGAAGAAGAAGATCTCCAAGACTTGATCCCTCCTCTCCAAAAATCTCCACACAACGATCAACCATAATAAAATAAGGCTTTCTTTATTTTATTACTCATGCCAACCTTTTCAAAATTCAAAAATAATTCACCGAACTAATTAACGTGTGTTGTCCAATTAATGAGGCGTTTTATTGGCATGGTTTTAAAGTGGAGGAGATACAAATTAATGGGGGTGTGGGTGTGTTACACAATTAAAAGCACGAGGGAGGTTTTAGTGGATTTGAAGGGGTGGGGCTCGTGTGGGCCCCACCTCAGTATTGTCGTTCCAAGTGGTGTTAGGATGTAGTGGGTCCCACCTCAACTTCCATGCATAGGTTATAACTGCTTAGAATAGAAATAAAAAAATTGTAGCAAAAATTTTTATTTCACTTTTTAGTTAAGCCATTTATTTAATAACCTCTCCCGAGAAAATGAAACTCCAGAAAAGGTGTTCCTAAGCAATTTTCGGCACTGCGATTCCTTCGGTGCCCTCAGATTTCAATTCCGAGCACGCGTTCAAAAGTTAGGAAAACCCGCTCGTTCGTTCACTGAACGTACCCGAGCTAAACTTCGGAAATTGATTCCCGACACACCGGGCCTCGGAATCAGGTGCTGTTAGAAACTGCGTACACGTAAAATCCCAATGAAATAAAAAAAATTCCTTGAAATTTCCGGGTCTTTACATTTAAACCAAATGGAAAGCATGGAGGTATGTGTATATAGAAATTAAAGATGTATGAATACTTAATAAATATCACACACAAACACACAGATATATATATATATATATATAATAAAAAACAATTTTCCATCATAATTCCTAACCATAAGATCTAGTAAATAAAAAAATACATCATTACATGAGGCAATAATTCGCCTTACACGAATGATAAATTCGTTACCCATTAGATGTAAGTGTGTGTAACATTAGCTAGAAACCTTAGAATAAAAACATATAAGTATATTTAAGATACTTATGTTATCATATAATCATGGAATAAGAATAATTGAGGTGGTGTATAATGAAAATAAAAAAAAGATATTGTTGAAGGATTCTATATCTTTTTTGGGAAACTCTTTTTGGTTTGCACCATAGAGATTCCTTGGTTGGATTTATACCCAAGGTGAGTCGTATTCGTTTAGGGGATGAATTTTGGAGATTATTTTATCATATTTTTGGCGAGCCCAAGGGCTTGAGAGGTGTGGAAAATGGAAAGGATGAGTGCCTTTTATAGTGGAGGAGGAGTGGAATTCTTGTAAATTTTTGAAAATGGAATTCAACCCATATTTTTTCCATGTGAAGTAGCTCCAATAATTGCCCAAATTTGATAAAAGAGATTATAGGATCAAAATATGTAATTAAATTGGATTTAGACAAGTTTTTAGGTCATTTTTATCTTAAGTTTATGGTTTAGTCCCTTGATAATAAATTTTTTCTCTTAGTCACTATAATTAGTTTTAATTATATCACTAATAATTTTTGTCAAAAACTAAGTTGAACATATTATACATTATAAATTATGGGGATACAAAATATGGGATCAATTTTTCCAAATTCTATTCACTTATGTGTTAGAAATTAATTTAAATTTAATCCCACATATGGGATGACAAAGAGGTTTTTTAAAGTAAAAATGTTAACAAGTTTGCTAGGTTTTTATATCTAAATTCAGTGTTAAATTGTCTAAAATGACCTCAATTTGTTTAAATGACATAAAATTGATATAATTATACTTTAAAACCAATTAAAAACCTTATTTAACTATATACATAAATTGGACTAAAAATAATTTTTAAACTAAACTTCAGTATTATTCACTATTAATCAAAATATGAATGTTCTGACAAAAATACCAAACAAATCACCAAAAGTAATTTTTTATATTTTTATTTCAAAATTTATGTTTATTTTTTCATATATAAATTATACTAGTTTAAAAAATTATATTTAAAAAGGGTTCTCCATTAAATGGTAGAAAAACTACCTTTTTAAAATATAGATATTTTTATGCTTAAAATTGGATTTATACTTATTTTAAGCCTATAAAATTTATTGGGTGTATTAATTTTTCTTTAATAATAACATGTTAATATAATATAGTTATTCCTATTCATTCACACTAATACAATTTCTAGGTGATAATTACTAGTTAAAATAATATTATTAACAATATATTATTTTTCAGTATAACTCAGTCTTGCGTGTAACACAAGATTTCAGAGAAACTCATTATTTTGAGATGTGTATGATATTGTACTTAGAATACCTTTAAGGTAAAATTGCTATCAAATCCATAAATATTAATATATATGAAAATTTCTTATTCTATCATTTCCTAGGATGGTACATCCTTCCCCCCTTTTTTGTAAATTCCACCCTCACAATTTTAGTCACATATCAAATAATTGGGGATATTTTTCCCTCATAGAATTTTTGGATTCATATATTTACTCATCACTCATATGTTTTTACATAAGACCTTAATTTTATGAATTGCCTTATTCTGCAACACATTCTCTCTAGGGTCACAAACCTGAACATGTTATCCCCCATAAGAAAGATTATCTTCAGATAAACTACTTTAAGGATCAAGGCATGAGATGAATCTGGTATATAATTACTTATAATTGAAAAATGAAATAGATTGTGTACCTAGAATAAACATAGAGTTAAATCCAATCAATAATAAATTGATCCAAATTTCTCATGGATTTTATACAGTCCAATGAACCATGGACTAATTTTCCCATTCTTACCAAAATGAATCACACTTTTCCATATATAAACTTTTAAAAAGACATGATCACCTACATCGAAAGAAATATATTTCTTTTACTTATCTACATTATTCTTCTTTCTAATTTAATCTCATCTCATGTATCACTGAATCAGCAGAACTTTCTCTATCATTTCCTATACTGAATCGGCTCCCATCAAATTCCACTCTCCCAAATCATCCCAAATATCCAATGTCCGACACCAATTTCCATCTAATGAATCAAAAGGTGCCATAAATATACTATAATGAAATCTATTATTATAAGAAAACTCAACCCAATAAATATGTGAATCCAAACATCCCCAGTAATTCACTGATCAAGAAAGAGGCATGTCTACTAATTTCTGAATTTTCTGCTCAAAATATCCATCAAATTGAGGATGAAAATGAGTACTAAAATTTAATTCAATACCCGATGACTTCTGAAGTCCTTTCAAAATATTTTACGGTAACCTGGGATCAAGGTTTGACATAATGGAGAGAGGCACTCTATGTAACTGACAATATCTTTTAGATACAATATATAAATATGATGTAGATACATTGTATCTTGAATGGGAAGGAAATGTGAATATTTGGTTAATCGATCAATAATAAACCAAATCACATTATTAACTTGAGAAATATTTGGCAATCATACCACAAAATCCATTGATATATTTTCTCACTTCCATTCCATCACTGGAAAAGGTTGGATCACCCACTTTGATAACTTTCCCTTTACCTTAACTTGGTAATAAGTCAAAAAATTCATGGCAGATTCAACAATTTCTCTTTTCATTCCATCCCACACGTAATACTACCAAAGGTCTCTTTACATTTTAGTGATGTCCAAATGAATGGATAATAGAGAACTATGAGCTTTATCCAACAAATATTTCCTCAACAATGAATCACATGGTGCTCATAGTCTTTTTTATAAATTTTAAAACACCTTCTTCATCACTATTAAAATTGTGGAACTTTAAATTGTTAACAAATTCTACATTTTCTTTCAAATATTGATCCACCTTCTAAGATGTATTAATTATTTTTGATAAATTTGACTGTGCTAAAACCAGAAACAAAAATATGATATCCCTGCATCAATAACTTCTAATCCAAAATTTATCAAAACATTCACCAAATTACCATCTTCCAAACATAACAGGGTTAATATAGCATTATTTTTTTGACTCAAATAATCAGACACTTTGTTTTCGTTTTCAAGATGATAATGAATCGAGAAATTATAATCCTTGATTTGTTCCATCCATCTTCTCTATATCATGTTCAATTATTTTGTGAATGAATATATACTTCAAACTGTTTTTATCAATATATATTTTTCACTTAACTCCATATAAATGATGCATCTACATTTTTATATAAAAAATCTAACTCCAAATAATGTGTAGGGTAATTTAAATCACGAGTTTTCAATTGATGTGAATAATTAAAATTACCATATCATTATACATCAGTATGTAACCAAGACCTTTTAATTAAACATCACTATAAATAAAGAATTCACCATTTCTATAAGGAAGGGCTGAAAAAAGGGAATTAAACAGTCTTTATTTCAGTTCAGGAAAACAAAAATTACATTCTTCTATATTGATAATCCTAACTCCCTTTCATGTTAACTTTGTTAGTGGGACAAATAACCAAGAATAGTTTTCAAAAAAACCTTAGAAATTAACCATTAATCCATGAAAACTATGAATATCTATGACATTGGTAGGTCTTGGAAACTCTTTAACAATTTTGGATCTAGTATGGTCAATTATTATTCCATCTTTAGAAACAATGTGACCAGGGAATGAAATTTTTTGCAACCAAAATTCACTCTTACTAAACTTTACATATATTTTTTATATTATTTTAAGGCCTTCAAAACAATCCTTAAGTTCATTTCATGTTCCTCATGGATTTTGAAATATACTACAATATCATCTATAAACACAAACACAAACTTATCCAAAAACTATTGGAAGACTATATTCATAAGATTCACAAAAACAGAATTTTCATTAGATAACCCAAAGGGTATAACTATAAACTTATAATTACTATATATCTTATAAAATTATGTCTTCTGAATTTCATCTTACTTCACATTTAGCTGATGGTACGTAGACCTCATATAAATATTAAAAAAACACTGATCACAGGGGATATGATCAAAAAAATCATTGATATGAAGAAAATGATACATGTTATTAATAGTGATGTTATTAAATGAACAATAATAAATGAAATGTCTCATGGAAATGTATTTATTTTTCAAAAATAAAGTAATATCACCCCATGGTAATGTGATAAGTAAAATGAAACCTTTATCAAGAAATTCTTGTAACTGGGTTTTCAATTCCACAAGTTCTACTTAATCCAATCAATAGGGGGAGGGGGATTAGAAATAGGTTTATCATCAGGAACTAAATCTACAATAAATTCTACCTCCCGATCATGAACACCAAGAAGTTCATCAGGAAAAACAATCATAAATTTAATCACTACTAGGATATCACTAATCAAAACTATTTTTTTCAACAACATGAGTTAAATAACTTTAAATTCCATCATTAATAAATTTATCAGCTTCTTAGTATATTATAAAAGGTATGAAATCATTGAATAAAACTCTCTTGGATTTTCAATCTATTTTATCATGATAAACTAAAAGACTGTGCATAACCAAAATGAAATCTAAATTTACTATGGTATGTTTAGAAAGATTTGTAAGAAATTAAATCCCACTAACGTTAATAGTAATATCCCTATAAATCTTGGTTTCTAAAATATTAATACTTGAAGTTTTTACCAAAATATTTAACTTACTTTTATGAGGTGATGTTTACAATTTTATAAAAAATTTATCAGAAATGAAAGAATATAAAGATCCAAAATCAAATAGAGTATTGGCATAATTTGAATAAATAAGTAACATACCTTTCAACATGTAATTTGTTAGACCAACATCAACTCAATTAATAGAAAACGATTTTTCCACTCTCCTTTTCTTTTGATCATACTGGTTTCTACATTGGGTAATCAAATTTTGATACACATTGGAAAAATTTTCTAACTCATTGCAACTAAAACATTTTACCACTAGCTTCTAATTTATTGTATGATAATCGTCCTTGTAGTAACAATCCATATGACCAAACTTACCACATTAGAAGCATTTCCCAGACATTAAAGACAATCTTCAGGATTATTTTTACCACACTCTCACAAGATAAGAATTTGGTTTTATTAACTCCAAACATCACTGATAAATTCTTCCCCATTACATTCTAATTGGACATCCTTTGAATGTTTTCATGACATACACGATCATAGAAAAACTCCATTTCTACATTCTCAGCACAATGAAAAAGTTTCTCAAACATATTGAACTCATAGGAAGGCAATGTCATTCAATATAATTTCATTAATCTTGGGTAAAACTGATTAATTCTGCTATCGGTGTCCCACATAAAATCCGGTACATACTTGGAAAACCTTGAGAAGTTTTCTTCACATGAATATAAGGAATCATCATCTTTTTTAATTTTATAATATGAATTTTTTATCCATTCAATGTTGAAAACCCTTGGGGAAATGTTTCTTAAGGAAAACTTCCTTGAATGTTTCCTATTCCATAGAATCAATATTATCTTTCTCTTTGGTATTATTAACTAAATACCACCATAGATTAGCTCCACCATTAAAATGATAAATCTAAAGGGTTGCCTTTCTGACATTCTGAACATCCTATGACATGAAATATATTTTCCATATAATTGATCCATCCTTCAGATACTATTATATCAGATGATCCATTGAATGATGGGGGATGATTCCTTATGAAATGATCTACAAAATAAGTATTCCTAGGAGGTATATAATGCTTCTCTCTATCATGGATATCACCATCATTTCTCTCCTGATTCAACTAATCCATTACTGTAAAAAACTATACTCTTCTAATTTCGTCCATCTCAGGATGCTAATTTGTAAGGATATATTCCTCTCGGTTTCTTCTCACAACTACTTCCTTGTTTACTCTATGGAAAACCATTCTTAATAGACATATTTTAGATGAAGGAACATGTTATTATTAAAATTATATAACATTTTAACTTGACCATAAAGTAAAATATTTTGAGGGAAAGTTATTAATATTAACCTAATCTCTAAAGTTATCCAAACCAAACATTGATACCAATTATAAGTCCCCATACATAAATATTACATAATATTGAGTTAAGTCAAGAATTTTATATTATTTCACATTGAGGATATTTTTGGGTTTAGAGTTTTAGATAATTAAGACATAACTCATACATAAAAAATAGGAAATACAAATTGGACACTTCTGAAGAGTATTCATTTTTCCCATAATCTATAGATTTTATAAAAAAGCATGATCACTTTCATGAAAAATATTCACTAATATCAACATGAATTATACCAATCTATTAGTCAACATTGAGCCCTAAGAAAAACATAAAAAATGTGGGATGACCAAAAAAATCTCAGTAAGGGATATAAAAAGAAGGAAACTATTAGTCCATTGATAAACATTAAAACCCACGAAAACATTATCATAAAGTAATACTTTTCACCCTTAAGAAGTATAATATAATTTACTTTGAAAATAAGAACAACTTTTACACTTTTTTTAATAAAAATATTACCATATAACCAATGTCAATAATAGATAAGACATATTGGTATATTGGGAGATCATTATACTTGTCACTCTTATAAATGTAATAACTATACACTCAACTTTAATACATTCCACTCTTACTAATGGAATAACCATATATCCGAATTCCACACCAAATGAATTAGAGGACTATCAAAGACCTGACCACCATTGTTTTATCACAAAACCACCCATAATTAGTTTATTTCAGAACTAGCAGTCAAATTTCCAAGTACCATTATATAATCATAACACATAAAAGATTTCAATTTTCAACATTTCAGTCATAACATATAATTTTCAATTAGAATTTAACATTTCAAGATATTAAAATAATCAATCTATTTTTAAAACCCATTTCCAATAAAAAATACCCAAAAAAGGAAAAGAATTATTTTCATTTACGAAAACATGTAATCTTATAAGGGAAGATAAAATTAAATAATAGTCATGGTAGCATAAAAGTAGTTTTAATCGTGTATGTTAATAATAGAACATAATTTTTGTCATTTAACAAAACATTCTGTATGAAACATGTAAAAATATTCCTTTTAAAAACCATTGAATGATATTAAAAATAGTGATAAATTTACATTATAATCTTTTTATATAAATATAAATACATATACTAAATAGTATCAAAAATATTTATATGGAGAAAATATTTTTAAATTAAATCTTTAAATAGTCAAAGTGTCCCATACCACTTTGAAGATTAAAATCATAATCCCCATGAAAGAATAACATTTGAAAAGGAATTAAATACTATGTTAATTAATTAAATATAGATATATAATGTCAAATGGGTTGTATATACATTTTATAAAATAATAAATATGCATATCATCAAGAACAGTCTCAATAAAAGGAGATTGAGATGAAATCTATTACCTTGAGTTTAATTTTTCATATGTTCATTATATTCATGAATAATGAACTAATGTTAATTATTTTATTTCTTCATTTACTTTTTCAATTTTATCTTTACTTTTATTTCACTTATTCCTATTTTTTAATGAAATACATCAACAATTAAGTTTACATTAGTTGTTTTTAACATATTCGTTTTATGTGTCAAAAATGAATTTGGTAGGTCAACTATGGTCAAGGGGGTCATTATATAATCATATACAGAATAAAAATCATGATATAATTATCATATTTATACATAAATTATACTATTAAAACAAATCATAAAATAAGGTTATGAAAAATGAACGAATGTTACAATCATGGAGACGGTAATATGCACGCATGGTTAACATTATCATTTTCTATAATCGTTATGGAAAGAAGGTAAGTGAAATTTTTATTTAAAAAATTATAATTATATAATATATAACATAATATTTTATCATATATACTTATATAGATAATGATTATGATGTAAAATGAATCACATCACATTGAGGAGACAATAGTCCACACGTCCATGAACGACGTTATCACTTTTTCAGCGTGTGAAAGGGTGATAAATAAAATGATATATCATATTTAATGAAAGGAAATTATATCATTAATATAATATATATGTTATGTATGCCACATATTTTAATTATACCCATCCTAAATACATCCCATGTAATGTGTGAACATATCACATCACTTTGAGGAGGCAGTAGTCCACACGTCCACAAATAATGTTATCGTATTTACAAAAAATAGAAAGAATGAAATTATATATATTTATACATAAATTATATAATTTTGAATACATATTATGTATCATATATATATGATATAAATTTTTTTCCATCATAATTACTAACCATAATAGTTGTTAATAGAAAAACAAATGACATTTTTATGTGAGGCGGTAGTTCTTTTTACATGAACACTAATTTTGTTACCCATTATATAGAAGTGTGTGTAAGTGTAAGTAAAAAAATTATAAAAAAATCTTAGTATATATACGATACTTAGGTTATAATATAATAATTTAATAGTAATAATTGAGGTGGTGGAGAATGAAAATAATACAAAAGATATTGTGGAAGGATGTTACTTCTTTTTCAGGTAACCCCTTTTGGTTTGCACCAAAGGGATTCCTTGGAGGGATTTATACCCAAGGTGATTATTATAGGTTGAGGTAAGGTATTTTTAGAGCTTATTTGAGAATAAATTGGGTGATTCATAAGTCTTTATAGGTGTAAAGAAATGTTAAGGGTGAGTGACTTTTTATAGCAGAGGAGGAGTGACATTCTTGTAATTTTTTGAAAATAGAATTCCAACCACCATTTTCCAATGTGAAGTGGATCCAATAATGGTAAAAATTAGATCAAATGGTGTATAGGGTCTAAATATGAACATAAAATGGATTTTAGATATGTTTATAGGTTATTTTGGATGTTGAGTTTAAGGTTTATTCCCTTATTAAGCTAATTTTCATATTAATTGTTGTAATTAGTTTTAATTACTTTCACTAATATTTATGATCAAAAACTAAAATTAACTAATTATAAATTATAAATTATGATGATAAAAAATATTCAATATATTTTTCATAATTACATTCACATAAGTGGCAGAAGTTAATTTAAATTTGATATCACAGATGGGACGACAAAGTGTGATTTTAAAGTAAAAATGTTCAAAAGTTTACCAATTATTTATATCTAAATTCAATGTGAAATTTTTATAAATGACCTAAAATGGTTTAAAATATATAAAATGTATATAATTATACTTTAAAACAAAATATAAAAATTATTTATCTATATAAATAAATTGGACAAAAAAAGAATTTTTGAACTAAAATTCATTATTATTCACTATTCATAGAAATATGAAAGTTCTTAAAAAATAACAAAAATTCACCCAAAGTAAATTTTGATATTTCAATTTAAAAAATGAAGTTTATATATTCATATAAAAATTATTTAAGTTTCACAAATTATATTTAAAATATGTTCACCATTAATATATGGTAAAACTTCCTTTTTATAATATATATTTTTATGCTTAAAATTGCATTTATTCTTATTTTTGGCCTATAAAATATATTGGATGAATGTAAATTAATTTAATAAATATGTGTAAATATAATATATTTATTCATATTCATTTCCACTTATATAATGTCTAGGCTATAACTACCACTTAAACCCCATAATATTTTATCTTTGAATCCTGATCCATTTGGAATAATTTTTTTGAGAATGAGTTTATTATATTTTAATATTTTAATAAATACCAAGAGTACCCATACTCCCGATTATAAAAGGAAAACCTAATTTATATTCTTAACATAACATAGACCCTTCAATATCTATTACAACCTACCAAAATCCCTTATAAAATTCCTTATAAACATTTTAAATGTGATGGTATTCCTAAAAGACCAACCATAGCATCCTTAAGTGGAGATATAAATGAGTTTTTTTTCAGACAATAGGTAATCACCTTAACCAATCACTTTGTTTTTAATTAATATTTTACAAAATATAAATCAAATATATCCTCCATAAAATAATAACTTCAGTACTACAAATATATTTAAATTTAATAATGATTATTAAAGCACCTTTATTTACACTTTTTCCATCAAATGGGAAATGAATGCATTGCTCGTACGTACGTATAAATTAACATCTTTACATTGAGAAACAATTCATATTTCATCACCCTACTTAATATATGATTATTATGATGGTTTTAAATTCTATATAGTATATTTTTACATAATTATTCTTCTTTAATGATAATATCATTTCAACCTTCTTATCTTCAAATCCTTTAGAAAAAGATAATGTCTCTCATGTGTAAGTGTGGGATACTACCTCCACAATGCGATGTTATTATTTTTCATTTATGTTTTAAATATATTGTATATATAATAATAAATCTGAAAATTTCAATTATTATTTACCTTTCTTTCATTCAATCTGTTGAAATGTGAAAATAGTGTTTATGCATACATATGGCCAACCGTCAATATAAACAGTATACTTTATTTTTCTATATCTCCAAATTTAATGGATGAATCTAAATATATATATATATATATATATATATTTAATATATATGATATTTATATCATTATTAAAATTCAATATTTCATGTATTCATAATCAATGTACATGGATAAAAATTATCGAACCAATACGTAAATGAAAAATGAAACATATATCACCCAGAAATAGTGATTTTAATAAAGAATTGTTAATAAAATGGAGATAAAAGTTTATAAGTAAATAATATATGGAATTATATATATGATTATGATTTTTTAATATATGTATAATATATATATATATATATTATACAAGTGGTTTGAACATGTTCTGTGAATGTTAGATCAGTGGTAATGGTTTGTCGTATCAAATTATCCTCTTTGGGAAAAATATTATGTAATGCATCTATATTCACTCATGAGGTGTAAATACTACCATTTGAAATTTTAAATCCTAATTATAATTTTTTTCATGATAATAAATTTTTCATTTGATATTATTCTTTCATGGGGATTGTGATATAAATGTTACCACCACAGTAAAGGTTTTTTTGTTATAATCTTTGTGTTTATTAGGATTGTTTATGATTAAGTTTATGATTAAAAAATCATGTGATATACCTATCAAGGAAATCATGAATTTTATTCAAAACTTCTTATTTATTTTATTTACATATTTCCTTTAATTTCCCTCACTTTAATTACACAATATAACGAAAGAATGTTTTTAAGGAAAATTGTCTTTATTTCTCTCTATGACAGAGAATTCATTTTCGTTCATAGCCATGTTTTATAAAAATGTTTTAAGGAGGATTTTTACTATTCCATTTTTTTTGTTTAAATATATTATTATCCATGTTTGTATTTTTACAAAAAAATTTAAATGTAATATTCATTCCATTTTCTGAATGAGGTACTTTTGATATTGTTTTATAAAGGTATGAATGGAATGTTTTTATTAATTTTATGGCATGAATGGAATTTATCATTATCATTTCCACTCAATAAATTGAAGATTACTTTAAAATTCAATAAGGATATTTTAAAATAAATTTTCCCATAATATTTGCGAAGTTTTTATATTTCAAATAAGTGATTTTGAATTGAAAACAAATATTTTACTTAAAAAATATTACAAGATATATTTAAAGGAATTTTCATATAATATGGAATATAACTAATGATTTATTGGAGATACAATTCAATGATACAATACTTATTCATTCTCTTAATGTATTATGTTTAAGATTACAATATTTTTAAAAAACTAACTACTTTTATATGGGTTATGCTATGATGAAATGATTAAATGTTTATGAAATTCGTTTCTATTCCATGGATTTTACCATAATGAAATTTTCTTGAAACACATTTATTTTCATGAGTTCTAATATGATGTATGTTTTATGATCCTATAGAAAACATACGTATGAATTTAATTATACGATGGGTGGGCCCAAAATTATATGTCCCTCCATTGTATTGGGAAATATGGATATCTCAATAGACAAATATAATTGGAAGAGGGAGTGAACCCAGTTCAGTAAGGGACTATGTTCACTACGATAGTATTGGGACTGATCCAAAACTATTACGATGGATTATGGAGTGAAATAATTACACTATTATAGTTTTGTAGGTCATCCTTGACTACTACTGAAATTATTTTCTATGATTAACTATATTCTATAATAATGTGTCATCTTCCAATGTTATTCTCTCAATGATCTAGTTCATTGATTACATTATTTTTCATGCATTATAAACATCCATGATTTATATCAGGAAACTTGAACATGATATATGATATGAAGGTTATGTTTTTCAAATGTTAAGACTATGTTATCAAACTGTTATTCTCATGTTACTCTTATGTGACCATTGATATCTCACTTGTTTACAATTACTAATAATTTGAGTTTACTCTTACTTATGATTCCTTTACACTATTTCTGAAGATATATTTTAAGTATGATATTTTTAATTAGTGTTCTAGTTATTAAGAACTAACTGGGATATGATGCAGTTCATCTAAGAACTATTTTTTATGAGTCTTTGTTTCTAAAGATAGTAGACCTATATGATTTTGGGATGGTTTGTTATATTATGTAATTAATATTCTTATAATACGATGTAACATCTATTTATGAAAAGTATAGTTTTTTTATTACCATCACTATATTTATTTATATAATAAAATTTTACTTTATAAATACCTTTAATCTACATGTTTGCTCAATTATTTCTTGAATTAGATTTACCTAACAAGCTAGATTAGAGGTTACTTTATCATTATCAAGGTCACTCAATTATTTCACTAAGTATTTATAAAAAAATTAAATGAATCTCATGATGTATTTTTATTCATCACTTTATTAATAATATTTCACCTAGCCTTGTAAAACTAATTGTAAATTATTTTTGGAGTACCATCATTTATAAATGTTTCTTTATCCAAAACATGATAAGTAGTTTGTTAGTATACCATGTATCTCTGATTAATCGATACTAAAAAACTTTTTTATGTATTAAAATTAAACTAAATTTTTTATTTGAAAAATAATTATCATGAAATCATATGTAATATTAATATATTTTATATTTATAATTCATTTTAATGGTTATATATGATTCCACAGTTACTGAACCATTAGTTTAATATAATAAGTAATACAATATTAATTATTCAAAAAATTTAAATAATGTCTCATTTTGTCTATTTGGAAACTAAGATAATTTTTTTGAGACTCACTACAAACTCAAATAAATCTATTATGTTAATTAAAAATGAAATATTTTCATTATTGATAAAGGATCACCCTTTCATAGCCTCTAGAAGAATTCACCATACTTCTTATAATATTTCTTAATTTTTCTATTTCTCAAATTATAATATATATAAAACATATTTTTTTATTTCACAAGAATTATAATAAAAATATTACATTCAAAAATAAATATTAAATATGTTTATAACCACTTCATCATTAATTTATTACAATAATTTCAATAAACATTTCTTTCCTTATAAGAACTAAATAGCCTCATTTTCAATTCCCTCCCTATGAATCCTTTTTCTCATTGAATAGTGTTTTAATGAAACCATTGTCATCAAAATCCCATGAATTTTTTCAAAAAGACATGGATTAAACTTTAAATATTCGACCTCATTTGGCATCTTGTTCACAAGAAAGCTCCCATAAATACTTGCTTTCAATATTTTGGAACCCAACTATGCTCTATGTGAAAAATATGTAACCAAAATAGAGAAGATGCTTACCATCACTTTCTTCATTGTTCTACTAATAATATTATTTGGAACTATATTATTGAATTTTTTTATTGCATATGGTTGATTCTTGACTCTATCAATACTCAACAAAAGAAATGTGCTGAAATAGAAGGCTCCCAGCAAATAAAGAATCTTTTCTTAACTGCAGTTGCTTAGCTCCACCATGTGATATGGTATGATCAGAATGCTATTATTCATAAAAATTACTCACCAAATAAAAATGAAGGTCAAATGAATATCTTTATTTCCATACATGAAGCTTCTTCGATTCAAAAGGGACATTGTCACAATACTGTGCATAACTTTGTAATTCTGTAATGTATTTGGATTAAAGGCAATTTCAGTCAACCCCGACGCACTATAGAAGTTTTATAGAGAGATCCTCTTTATATATGGGTAAAAATTAATATTTATAGCACCTTAAAAGGAAATCTGGTTCCTATGGGATGTGGTGATATCTACAGAAATCACCTCGCTCAGATCCTTTGATGCTTCATGGGTAGCTGTGGCATTTCCACCGCTCTTTAATCCATGATTATGAGTTTAATACATGATATTTCTTTCACCAAGTTCCTTGTTAGGAACAACCTCTGGATCAAAAGTGACTCAATGATCATCATGAATGTGATTTGGAATGGCATAACTCATATTTCTTGTCCAGTTACTACCCATTGGATGGATTTCACCCGTTTTCATAACGATATCAACTATATCATCATACATGTTTATCACAAAGCAAACATGGTTGCAGATGGTGTGGCCAATATGGGATTAAATCAAGACATTACCTGGTTCGAAGACCTCCCTAGTGATCTTATTCCTTTATATGAAAAATATTTTAAAATGATTCCACATCTTAGACTCCTGTAACCCTCCCTTTTTTTATAATAATTGTGATTTGATCTTTTTGGGCCAATGCATCATTTAAAACAAAAAGAACTATGGTGGTTCGGATAATAAATAGTAATTCAATGGTAACATATTTTCCATATTAAATATTACCTTTAAATAATTTACTTTGATACATGAAAACATGATTACAAGATAAACACCCCCTTTATAGTTTATAATAAAATACTATATAGAGAATGTAATTTATCTTTTAGACTCTATTTATTCTTATAAAGAGATAGAAGACAAGATATCATGGAGGAATAATCCTCCATGTATATTTTTTTGGAATCCCTTTCACATATGTTTGGTGGAAATATGATCACTTTAATAGATTTCTAACACATAGTACAAATTATATGATAGTAAAAAAATGTATAATATTTATTCCACTATTGGAAATTTGTTCCTATGAGTACAAGACGTGAGTTAATGAATAATCACAATATTTTTCGTGTTTTTTCATGAAATTTTTTTATAATAATTAAAAAATACGACTATAAATTTATTTGATTACAAAATATGAGAGGAAAAATAACTTCATTAATTTTATTAAGTCTCCCCAAAAAATTTCAAGTCTCAATAACCCTCTATATTAAACATAGAATATCTCTTTATATGAATATATTAGTTTAAAGGATCACAATTTACATTCTTATAATACATATGAAGGATATGAAAGTTATAATAAATTATTTTTGTATGTCGTCTTACAAACTAGAAACTAGCATATCCATGGTCCATTGAGTGGACTCCCTAATCCCCCGACCATGTATGGTATTTCCTCAACAGTTTCCTCTAAATTGTTATTAGAAATACATAGGCTATTAAAACAAATACATATTTGGTTAATTCAACCCACTATCTATGTTAAGACATTCTAATAATTAAAATATCCACATGTGGAGGTTGAACCACCACTTTAATTATGAGTTTATCTTAATTTAGATCATAGAAGACATAATTAATTAATATTTACTTGAGGAATTTAGTTTATTATGAATTTACTTAATTATTTTATCTTTTACATGTCTTGTAAATATTACATTTATTTTATGTAACTGATTAACCATGTAGTGATAAAATATTAACTTATAATCCATTTCTTTTAATAACATATTTTTTATATTAATCCATTTATTTATGTGATCACATTCTTTCATCAATAAAATAAATCATGAAATATAAATAAATAAAATATATAAAAAATATAATGGTCATGATATTTAACTAGTGGTTTTCATATTGAACATATAATAAGCAAACAATTGACCATAGGGGATTTTTTTTTAATTTATCTATGCTTGGGTTTGCATTATTCCACCTCTTAACTCCATATAATATTTTTTTTTATCCTCTACTCTATATCTAACCAACTTCATGTTCTTGGGAGATTTATCCTTATAACTTTTTAAATTCCCATGTAGGTTAAGAGAATTATAAGGGTGTTTTACATAAAAGAAACCTAGGAACATAGGTCCATACATAAGATGGTGAGAGGGATGAATCAATGATAAATAATTTTATTTAATAAAATAACTTCAAAAACTCATGAAATAATTAAATTAAATGAAACCATATACATACAAAGGTTAATCTAAACTCATGGTCATATAATAGTGCAGAGAATATGTATTTAAAATAACTAGCTATAATTCATTTCAATTTTTCCTTTTATGAAGATAAAATGCATGTGAACTAATCTAATTAATTATCTTATTATTAAAATTAATTCATTTTAACTTTATATTCATCCAATTTTTCTTGGAGATATCCATCCACACTGATTATAAATAAATTAAATAAATTAATATTATTTAAAATTTAATTTATTTCAAAACCTGTACTGTTAAACTCTACATGGGATAATGCTATTCGATCAACCATACGAGGTGGAGAGCCAAGAACCATCAATAAAGTCGATGTTGGTGAGGAGGAGTTTTTGTGTAATTAGGCTTGTGGGCTTTGAGTCATGTATTGGGCCTTGTTCCACTGGGCCTATAGGTCATATAAGGGTTCCCTCTTAACCCATTTAAAAATGGGATTATCGAAAAATAAATAAAAATTTATATGGCCTTCGGGCTAGGTTGACCGCCACACTACATGTAGATTAATTATGAGATATGTTAATTAATTATACTATATGTAAATTAATTACATACCATGTTTATTAATTTCACTACAAGTATATTAAATACACTTTGTATTAATTAATTATATGACAAGTGATTTAATTAATTACTTCACAGCTGTAGACCGCAGGATAATTGCATCATGCGATGTTACATGGTACGTTGGTGAGTTACAAGTACGGTAACCCTGAAAACTGTATTCCACCACTAGATGGTTCTTTAGATGTTCTTTATATATTATTAAATGATCTGTAATATATGAGTGGTACATGAATAACATAGTAATATATCATGAAAATTGAATTAAAATAATGAATTTATTAAAATGAAAACTAGATTTTTTATATTTATCAACAATAAATAGGTAACAAATAATTATAAATCTACCTCAACCCACTATAATAAAAATTGATGGTTTCAGATGTTGTGGAAGCTCTTGGTGGTCTTATGGTCAATTTTTATTTTTTTCAAATTCAATAGATCATTCACAATATACTTAACATGAATTCCATGACCAATGAAATGTTTCAAAATAATATTCAATAATATTTTTCCATAACCAAGATATGATATTTTTCATATTATTTTATAGTTAATTTTATAGTAAAAAAGAAATTATTTTGTATTGAGTTATTTATTCGATAGAGGTATTGATAATATAAATATCATTCAGTTTTATTTTCATTACATTTATGTATACCCAAAGTAGAGACCCTCTTGTGGTGATCCAATCATGATCCTTTAATATTAGAACATTGTAGACGATACACCAGGTGCTATAGAAGCAATACTAATAATCTTGAAAATTTTCTATGACCTCTAAAACCATTCCTTCCATCTGGAAGGATCGTATCTTGATATCTATGGCATGAGATGAGGGAAATAGAAAGAGAAATTCTCTCAAGCTTGAGATAAAACCCTAGAGTAATTATTTATTGACAAAGAATTCTCTATGGTGGATAATGGTGCATGTGATGACCAACCTCTCACAATTCATAAAATAGTATATTTATAGTCCTAGGGTTAGGGTTTCATATTAATTAATTACATAAATTCCCTTAAAATGTGTTAAATTCCAAAGGAACCTCATTCCATGTAAAATATTTTTTTTTCCTGGTGTATGCTAAACCACATGATGTTAAATACTATTTTCATTTTTGTAAATAAATAAATATATCAATATAAAAATAACTAGGTTTTCTTATCCTCCATAACATATATTTAATTCTTAAAAAAAATATTAAAGTAATTAAATAAATTTTTTATTAATAAATATTTATTTTATTACCTTGATAATAACTAGGGAAAAAAATTATACATTCAATAAATAAAAAATTAATACATTCACCATCTGAAAAAATATATTTATTTTGATACTCACATAATTAATTAAATAATATATTTAATTAATAAATAATTATTTATTTTCTTATGAATTATAAGATATAAATAAAAATTATATATTCACATAATTAAACACCTTATGAATAAAAAATATTTAATATTTTCAATAATTTGATAAATCCTGGATAAATATCACTTCTTGATATATATGATAATATTTATTATACTATTAAATATAAAAAATATTTAATTGAGATCAAATAAAATACTTTTTTTGTGACCCTCCAAGCCTCTTTCGTAGTAGTATTAGGCAAGCTTTCCTAAATTCCATTAATAATGTCTCATAATGGGTCAAGGAATCCATAGGGGAAGAGGGTATGTTTTAATGACAAAAACTATATATAAAAACTCTCTATGTAATATAATCCCTTTGTTGTGATATCTCATTAACTAGGTCACACACCCCTATCATCAAACTATATGATTAATGCCTCTTTCTTTGACAATATGAAATAAACTCATCATTACACCATGTCTATGGAATTTAATGTGATAGTTCCATTTCAATCAAAGTGCTGAGATATAAACATCTATAAATATAGAATCATAAAATCTTTTTTTACTCATTCATTAATAACATGTCATTCATGATATACCCAACACACCTAACATTTTCATGATCATAGGTTGTTAATTTTTATGGAAATACATCAAAGTGCATGAGTCATAACATGTATTAATAATTATCTTAATGTCTAAGAATTATTACACACACTCGTGGACCAGAATATCCAATGACACATAAACTAGTTTATTTCCTATAGGTTCGTCTGTTATTATAATCTCCCATCTTGTAAATTACTAAGTTTGATCTTTTTGAGATGAAGTCTCGTATGATTATGAGTACTCACACCAGATGCCCAACATAATAAGTGTCCCATTTTAGAATTTTATTTGAACATAAAACAATTTTTGAGAATATTATAATATAATTTCAATGTTCTCATCATAGCAGGGAACTATTTTGATAGCAGGGAACTATTGTGTTCCTGTTACCTGTGGCAAAGAGGTCCATATCTGGTGCGTCGGGGTCTCGGTCCTATTCTCTACAGTGAAGCGGCTTCTGATTCAGCGTGTCGGGGTCAAGATTCGTTGTCTGCGGCATTGGGGGTGAGCTCTAGTGCGGTTATGGGATCACTGTTCAGTGCGGCGTGGTGGTGAGTTCTGGAGCGGCGTCTGGGTCGAGCCCTTCCTTCCGAGGCATTGGGGTTGTGATTTGTTCTTCCTTCGGGGTTTTTTCCTTTTTCTTCCGCAGGTTCGAAGGCATCGGTTTTCCACTACATGGGAGCTTTTGTTCAGATAGGTGGTGAGGAACCGTGTTCCGTCGTCTGCACCGTGCTCCGGTAGGGGTCTCTTGGTCATTGTTTTTTGGTCCCTGCTAGCTGGTTTGATGGAGAAAATGGGGAAATTTTGGGTTGGATGCATAGAAATCTGCTTGTTTGAAGGTTTTTTAGTGTTTAATATCCTGAATTGAGTTTTTTTTGAATGGTGGAAGTGGTTCAGAAGGTTTTTTTTCGGAGGTGGGAAGTCTGTGGAACTGGACATGACTTCATGGAATCGGCTTTAGAGGAGGACACAGAGCCGGTGTTTCATCATTGTAGAGTTTTTTGGATTTGGATGTTTGAGAGGGAATGGTGTCAGCCATCAGATCGGGCCCATGCTTTGACATGGGACACTTTCTTGCTGAAAAATCTTGCAATGGTGGAAAGCTTCGTCATGGTCAAATGCTAGGGAGGAGCAGATCTATGGTGTCATTTTGGTTTTACTCTTTCTTCTTTTGAGTTTGATTTTTCCTATGTCCTTGAAGTCTTCTTGGTTTCCCCCCATTCAACCCTTAAAATTGGGCTTCATCTTATAATAGAAAAAATTTAAGGCCTTCAGGCCGTTGGATGGTTCACCTTCTTAAGGATGGATACATCCCTATAGTATGGTGATTTTTTACCACATAAAAAGGTTCCATTTTATCATCAAAAGATTCAAAATAAAGTGCATGGTCTTGAACTCATTATCCCAACAAAAACCAAATACAAATCATGATTACTGATTATTTTCCCTTTGTAAAAAATATTCTTATTCTACCTAGAAACAAGATCACCGATGATGTCTTGAGTCCCTCCTAGACTATATAAAACGATATTATCCATCTTCTACAACAATCAGATGGTATATTTCAAACATATCCAGTATTCTAAAAATATATTTTTATATTTTATGATGGATACTCCAAACTTTGGAATATTTATGATCACTCATCATATGACACTCACTTTTAGATTTTCTTTTTCTTCTTTAGTTATTTAGATGAATCTTTTTTATATAGAATTTGTTATTATCTCTCTTTCTTTGATACTTTGACACCTAAAACTAATAAAGTATTAAATCTCCCCTTTGACACAATATTTTTTACTTAATAACCAAATTGTAGTACATGCATCTCATTCTCATTATTTTCAAATAAAATTTCATTGTATGTGAATATTATTCACATTTTCCATAAATTTTTATATTTAAACTTCCTAAAATATCAGTAATTTAATAAAATGGGATCCTCAGTCTTCTTTATATTTCAAAAATCTATCATGGGGTCTTCTATATTTTAGTTGACTACAATATTCTGGATGACTTGGTCTCATTTAAATCAGTAACCAATCTTCCAATTTAATTTCTAATTCAAAACCATATTTAAATTTTATTCAAATTTTTCCTTAAAAATTATCCTTAAGACTCAAGTTTGATGTTATTTAAATTACAAATAATTTCCACAAAATTATATATAATACTTGGATACAACTATCTCATGATAATGAATTAATCATGGGTTTTAACTCATATCCACTTCTTTCATATTTTTTATATGTATTTAAACATAATAACTACATGTAAAAATATAACAGCTTTCATTATCCTACTTTGAACCATTATAATCACCCTTTAAACTTATCATTAATTAAAATCATTAAACATAATCATTATCATCAGGTTTTTTAATAATCACATGCATGTATCATTCTACAATATAACTCTTGTCTAAATTCACATGGTCTTTATTTTTACTGCTCAATTACCATGACTTTCATTTTATCTATCAATTCATATACAACTATTATCATATATTCTAAATCATTATCATCCTAAGAAATCCATGACATTATTCATTGTAGTACATGGAATATAATTCTTAATTTCCATTCATGACACTTAATACATTAATATTTCATGTATACTGTTTCTCTCATAATGTTTGTAGATTGTTGCATGAGAATTATAAAAGGCATCATACTTACTCCTTCTTCACACTGATTCTACAATTTAACACAATAAAATATCTTATATTCCTCATTAAAATAAAAAATTACACATAATATTTAATATTTATGTATGACTGATCATAAAATCATAAACCTGGGTATCATTTCATCCCACCAAATTCACGTATTATTGTTATGTAAATTCTGATCCCTGATTATTATGGTTACTCTTCTAGTAACAAAGGTTGATAGATCATAAAAACGTAGGGGATCATGGTAGTTTAATGTGTAGTTAGTAATATTATCTCACGATATATTTTATATCTCACACTTGTGGTGGTTTAATCAAAATTCCTTACCAATATTCCCATACGTTTCATAGTAGTTCATGCTCAATATGTGTAGTAGATCTATCTAAACACTTACTATCAATTGATTAACCACACTCTTTCATCTTCAATATGTGAATTTTAAATCAATTCTAGGTCCTTTATCATATTGTGATATATGTGAAACACTCATAGTAGTTCGAGAAACCATGAAGCCTTGTCCTAAGGTAGGTCTCCTTGGATTCCTATGGTTAGTTTGAAGATTCATGGTAGTTTCTTCTATGGTAACTTTGTTCATGAGGTGGGTCTATGTTGTGGTAGGTGATTTCACTATATGTTGTATTTAACCTTTACATTCAGTAAAATACTTTACATATAGGCTGAACCTGCACTTTCGATCAAATAACTGTGGTGTCTTCACCAGGAGGATCTGAAACCCTATCACCACTAATGCGTGCTTCATATTCACTATTCTCTTATTATGCAGTCTATGTAAGAACTAAATTGACTTATTTCATACCAGCATGAAATTTCTCTATGTTGGTGTGGGTTAGGTGGCCTTTTAGAAAGTTCATTGTTCCTTATGAAATATATTATACATGGATAGTTCAGACTTAGGCTTATCCAAATTTTTATACTAATATATAAACACTTAGGAAATATACCTATGTCAATATTCCATATGAGAACATCCAAATATATCCATTCCTTCTCAAGATTCATTTAATCTTAACCAATTAAACTATTCTTTAAAAATTATTATAACATTTCATTTAATAATTTTCATTGAGAATAATCAATAGATGATTTATACTTATTTTCTTCATGTTTATTCCAATATATAATTCTTTAATAAAAATTAACAATGGGTGGATAATATTAGTCTCCTTCAATTGTGGTAAATATTGAAAAATATCCAATCCTAATTAACAAATTTATTTTTTAGTAAATACTATCTCTTCAAACATCACCAGTGATATGAAACATCATTACAGTTGATTATCATATTATATTGTTCTTCATAAATATGGAACTCTTCAATTCATTCCTTCATGGTATTTGTTACTTTGTGAATAGATATCAATTAATCCAATGATAATAGATTAATAACATCTTATTTTATATTTAAATAGTGTATGTAATAGCATCTTAGAAGCATCCAATTTTTATTGAATTCATTTCCATTGTTCATAGTTTATCACATATTTATAAGAACCTTAATAAGGGGACTCAAAAATTTTCTCTACATTCTTTAAAACTCCTCCAATATTCTATATTATTATTATTATATTCACACATTGATAATGAATACAACATAATACAATGTGGGTTTAATAATCTCTACCTTTTTTATTTTTTTCAATAATAACTAGAAAATTCCATATCAAAAAGTTCTTCCCAATAGCACATATTATTTATTTCATTTTAACACATTTCCTATTAGATTTTATCATTTTCACCTCACATTTTATTGAAATAAAATACAATTTTTTTAGACATAGTATGGTATAACATTATTAATACCAATATAATATCAATCCGTAAACATTATATCTACTTTATCCTTGCTCATTGTTGAAAACAAGAGGGTTGAATCTACATAAAAATGATGTCTAATTGAAAACAATGATGCCAACTGATATTATTTAATATTTATCAATTCTATTCCTCTGGGAATATTTATATGTATTTAGAGAGAAACATGTTAATACAAATTGATACAGATATTTCAATATATTTTCAACCTGAATTTCATACACCACATAGAAAATATTTTAGAAACATTCAAGTATAACCAAAAAGTTTAATTTCATAAAACCATATAAATTAATAAGATATTATTATTATCTTGTTATTTATTTAATAATTTTTCATCCTTACTCTTTTCATAAATTCATGAAAAAAATGATGAATGAATGAGAATATATACCTTTTTAATGTCTGATATACATGCAACTTTAAGAATTAAGATTTGGAACCTTATAGAGAAACTCTCCCAAAATTTATGCTACCATTATTTAAATCATCAAGGAATATATTTTCTTTATATATTCATTGATGTTCCAATTTTCTAATAAATATTTTCATGGTGAAAAAATTTTGAGATCTAGAATAGTTATTCTATCATAGTTTTATTTAGATTTCCATTTGAGAACTGTAATCACCTTAAATTACTATCATGGTTTGTACAAAATACAATACAATGACATATGGAATTAAGTGTAACATATTTATCTCATTAGTGGGAGAAACAATATTTATAATCTCTTCCCAACAATGAAACTCATGTCTTTTCATCTCTTACAAAAAAAATTCTTCATACATGCATTTTCATGTTTCTAAGTGGTCTTAGGCTATATGTATTTATTTATTTTATCCTTATGTGAGATATTCCATTTGACATGAAGCATCATGGAAAATTCAGAACCAGGTTCTTTCTTCATATTCTTTAAGATTTAGTTTTTTATCCTAGAATAATTATCATTCAATCATTTCAGATGTGTCTAGACAACTTGCACCTTCCACATTTCTCTTCAGGATATCTAATGTTTTCTTATTTTGATAATATCTCATGAAATATTCTTTCTAATTATTATTTAACTTTTTTCTTTCAACATCAAGATCATTTATCCAAATTAAAATGAATATTTAATAATGCGTACCTCTAGATTGGTTTCTTTATGTAGAATCTCAAGAACATTATCCACCACACCAATCCTCTTATTTCATTCCTGAATTGATTCTTGTTGTTTCTTAGAATTACCTTATTTATTTTTTTACTCTATATCTTTCATGTATAAATATAAGGTGTATCCAACATTTCCAGAAAATAAGTAGTACCTTTTTTAGGAGTGATATCTTTATTGATATTCTTAAATTTTCATAGAATGTATTTTTATTTTTGATCAATATCCCAGGAAGAATCATAAAATTTCTTCACTGATTTCTTATTATGTTTTATTCAGTAAATTTCTAACAAATCTCTCCCAAGAAAGGTATTCATTATTTATTTAGATTTTATAATATTTTAATCTCACATATTCTTTTTTCATGCTATAATGATTTATATTTTTATGCATGTTCATTATGACCACTTCTATTGAAAATTTCATAGATGTTATTCAAAAATTAAATTCTAATTATAACAATTGGAATCTTCTATTTCTAATGTAGTCTTTATATATCCATCATTTATTTCCTACCCCTTGATTTATTCACCCTTAAAAATTTAACTGTTGACATATTATACCAATAACATTATGCTCTAGGCCTAAAGTTTTGACATCTCTAACAGTGGCCAACATATCTTGATTTCTTCTTTTTGCAACAGTCTGGGTAGATTTTTTTATTACAATTTTTTTGACTTTTCATCATCTACATAGTATTATTTTGGGGAAAATTATTCTAATCATTCTTAATATGAAACAATATGTATCGGTGGGATTCCCAATATTCTTCCATATCAAATTTTGTATATATATTTATTTTGAAACATCACATTGCATAAGAACTAATTTATTATGTACATTATTTCCAAATGTGGATATTACATCTCCTTGTAAGAATATTTTGAATTGATCAAAAGATTATATAAATAACTTATCTCCACCAGATATAGGACTTTTAGGATAATAATCTTCTTTTTATGATTCTACAATTGTGTATTTTCTTTTAGCTTTTTGTGAAAACATAGATTATCCTATCTTTAGTTTCTTTAGTTTAATTTTAAGATCAATGAATTTCATTCTAAGAATATATTTAACACTCTACACATATTTTAATCTATTTTTAAAATAATTCCTTATTTATTTATTTTGATATTCATAAATTTTATTCTCTTATTATATTAAGTTTTTAATTTCTACAATGTTATTGTACTTGACATCCAACTGATCATTTTTTACATCAATGACTGAATTTTTCTTCTCTTCAAGTGTATGAAACTTTTATTCAATCCTGTATATGTTTAGATATTTATTTTCTAATTAATTATACAATATATCCCAACATTATAATATTTTCATCTAAGAAATACAATTATTTCATTTTTGAAATTACATTTACTTGTGATATCTACATACATCATCACCTTTTGTGTCTGTTCTCCCTCTCTTTTCACAAATACATATTCAAGATGGTATATATTATTTTGTAAATCATAATGTGGATTTTTATTTTAATCTTTACAACTTATTAATAATTCATCCTTTGAATAAAACTAACAAGAATCATCAATAACCTTATTTTTATCATTAATATGATTTCATACTTTGTAGATTGATAGATTGTTTAGCTCCTAAATAGTAGATTGAACCACCAAATTTTCTTTTCCCATAGAAGAGTTATTTTCACTAGAATCATAATATGGAAAACATATTCAAATTTCTTCTTACATAACAGGAATACATTATTCATCTTTCTTCACACTTTATTCCATACTTTATTTTTAGACTTAGAAGAAATGTGGATCTAATTAGTAGGAGAAAAAATTTCTCCAATATTATAATCATTGTTACTTTTACAAGTGAAACTAAAAAAACATTTTAAAATAAAATATAATCTAATCAGATGCATAACCTATCCATATTATTCCAATTTTAGAATCAAATATGGATACATCTAACACTGAAAGGGGAAAAAATTGTGTTTTTGTTCCTTTTAATTAAATATTTATTTTTTATCCCTTGTCACCTATTCACTTTTTTAGTGAATATATCTCTCCCCTTATTTGTCTGTCCTATAATAAATATTAATTTATATGTAAATAGTAACGTAAAAACATCAATTTTTGTTAATGAGGTTTTCCTTCATAAGGATGACTTCATCTCCTGTGTATGGTGGTTTTTTCTAACATAAACAACATATTTATTATTAACAAAAGAAACATGAAAAATTGTACAACCTTGAACTCTTTATCCCAGAACCAACCAAGTATAAATAAATTTAGGTCTTGATGTCCCTTTGTAGAATAGATTAGGTTTATACTACCTTAAAGCATGATGACCTATGATTGCTTGAGTCAATCTTGAACTATATGGATTGATATTCTTCTATATCTACATCAATCATAAGGACCACATTAATATTATTTATAATTCTAAAATATATGTTTATACTATATTAAGGACCCAAAAAACATTGGTATGGGTATATCCAATTTTTTATGCCACTCACTTTGTATTTTTCTTTTATCGTTATTTTTTCTTATTTAATTCTTGAGATCGATGTTTTTTATGCATCACTAGTTCTTTTCACTCTTTCTTTGATACTTTAATTTCTTTAAGAAATAATGAATCAAATATCTCTATTGATTTTTTGTCACTTCAGAACCATAGTGTCAAAAAAAACCTTTCATTCTCATTCTTATCATGTATTCAGTACATATGAATATTATTAACATTTCTCATAAATTTCAATATTTAAAATTCCTAAAATGTTTACCATTCAATTACACAGGATCCAAAGACCACTTTTTTAAAAAATATCTCATATAATCTCCTGTATTTGGGTTTCCTTTAATCTTCCTGAAGACTAAATCTCATTTAAATTAGTTAAAAATATACAAATTTTATTTCTTATTAAACACCTCATTTAAATCTATGTCATATATTTTCTTTAAAATATTTCTTTGTACATGGTATTTAGACTTATTTCGATTACTAATAATTTATTGTGAATTATTCAAAAGACTCAGTAATAGAATTAACATGATATTGAATTAATTTTGTCTTCTATATCTTATTCACTACTATTATATATTATGCATGTATTCAAACTTTACAACTTCATGAAAAGTATTGTGGATTTAAATATCCTGCTTTGAACGTTTATTATTGACCTTTAAATTTCTCATTAATTATGTTCACTAAAAGGATCCATTCTAATAAGGTTTGTGAATTATAACATGCATGTATCATCCTATGATGTAAGTATTTTCCAAACTCATGTGTCCTCTCTTTGTAATCAACAAATACAACGATATTCATTTTATCTATAAATTCTCATAAATATCATCATAATTTTAAAATCATCATTATCTCAAGAAATTCATGATATTATTCATATAATTAAATAAAATATTTTTCTCATTGTTTGTTCATGACACTTGATACATCAATATTTCATGTATCATTATTTTGACACCAGGTTGGTAGAATGTTGTAAGAATGTTGTAAACATAGTCAAAATTACTCATTATTCACATGGATTATATAATTTACCAAATAAAATATCACATATTTTTTACCCAAAAAAATATTATGTGGCGTGAAGGCTTGAGATTTATGAATTTCAAATCAATATCTCATACCCCAAGATGTTGGTCCTTCCCATAAAATACATGTATCATTGTTCTATAAATTTGGATCCTCTATTTTTGTGGTCACTCTTCCAATATCCATGGTCAATATAACATGTAAACTCAAATTATTTGGGTAGTTCAATGTGTGGTTGTTGATATTTTCTCATGGTATCTTGTATAACTCACACTTATGGTAGCTTCAATCAACATGGAATACTTGCAGTCACTCAATTTTCAAGAAAGTTCAATATCTTTATGTATGGTTAGTCAGCCTCAATAATTATGATAGGTCTACTAACCATAATCCTTCATCTTTAATATTAATTTGATTAATCTATGGTAGGTATTTTATCTTTTTTTGACCGAGTCACTACTGGAAAACTAACCTATACCAACGGTTTGGAGAACCGTTGCCAAGTAAGTCGTTGGGATTGGTCTATACCAACCATTTTGGGAAAACCGTTGGTATAGAACTATACCAATGGTTTTGGAAACCATTGGTATAAGTAATATGAAAATCTCTACCAACGGTTATGGAACCGTTCTTATATGTATTTCAAAAAAAATCATAGGGATTTGATCCTAGGACCCCCTAGTTTATCATTGAACGACTTAACCACTAACCTAAAATGTCTTTTGCGAACATAATTACATAAATATGTATATGTATTGTCATAATTATTTTAAATTTTGATTTATATAATGTTCTCGGTAAGAAGATCTGATAAAAATTCAAAGGACCTATACCAACGGTTTTCAAAACCGTTGGTATAGGTCATGATTCTGGATTTAATTTTGGGTGGAAGGTTGATATATGGGGGACCTTTCCCAATGGTTTGGCCAAACCGTTGGGATAGGTATACCCTTTTCCAATGGTTTGGCCAACCCGTTTGGAAAGATGTCCATAAAGTGGACTTTTCCCAACGGTTTTCCAAAACCGTTGGGAAAGGGTATGGATTTCCCAATGGTTTGGCCAAACTATTAGGAAAGGTATCCAAAAAGTGGACTTTTCCCAATGGTTTGGCCGAACTGTTGGGAAAGCCATACCCTTTCCCAACAGTATTCCAAAACTGTTGGGAAAGGTGGCCTCAAAGTGGGCTTTCACAATGGTTTTCCCCAACCGTTGGGAAAGGGGACCTATACCAACGGTTTTTACAAACCATTGGTATAGAAGCGTTGGGAAAGATCAGATTTCCAGTAGTGAGTGAACCACTCATGGTAGGTTGAGCTACAATGAAGACTCATCTTACAATAGGTCTCCATGGCCTCATGCGGTCAGCATTAAACTTTATGGTAGGTTCTAACATAGTTACTCTGTTTCGAAAGTAGGTCAAGTTTTTATTACATAAGATCATGGTAGGTTTCATTTCAAATTTATTATTAGTAAAATAGTTTTCCTGAAAATATTCCCCACATAGTCGATCAAGTAACTATGTTGTTTTCTTCTAGATACTCTAACACTCCCTCACTACTAGCATGTATGCCACATGAAATATACTCATGTTTTGTTCTGCATGTATAATCCATATTGAATAGTGTTCAACTATATTTAAATCCCTCAATGTCATCTTGTGTTAGGTGGCCTTTAAACTAGGTTGTTCTTCCTTTGAGAACTAGCTAAGGCTTGGGTTGGTCAGTCTTAGGTCTAGCTAATTTTTTTTACTAAAATATAAAAAATATGGAAAAATATATGTGTCAAAATTCCATTTTGGAACTTCTATATCCAGGATTTCTTCTTGAATATTCATTTAATATAGACCTCTAAAAATATTATTAATTTATTCTCATAACATTTCATTTAATAATCTTTATTTAATATCATCAAAACAGGATTCATGATTATTTTCTCAAAGCTTCATCCAATATATAATTTATTAATGAAAATACCCCAATAGATGGATAAAATTAATCTACTTCAATTTTGGTAAATAACGTGAATCCTCCCAATATATTTATCATGTGTATTTATCATTAAAGATCATCTCATTAAACAACACAAGTGAGATACAACTTCATCCTAGTTAGCACTGATATGATTTTGTTCATCATAAGGATATAACTCATTCTTTTTAGTATTTCATAGTATTTACTACTACATGAATGAATCATAATTTATCCAATCATAGAATCTTAATCACATGTTATTTTATATATAATCAATTGTATCAACACCTTCTTCCATGATTCAAGGTATTGATTCAATTAATGTCTATTATTCGTAGTTTAACACATTTGTATAGAAACATTGAATTGGAGGGATCAATCCATTTCTAAACATTATTTGAAGATGATCTAGTCTTTGAATTTATTCTTATTTGATGTAATCTTTGTAAATAAATAAAACATATCACAAACCAGGCTCAATAATCTCCCACTTTTTATTTTTTGTCAATACCAATAGGAAAATTTCATATAAATATACTGTTCCAAATAGCACATAAAATTTCTTTCATCTCTCTTTCTTTCTCATTAGTTTTTATCATTTTTTACTCCTACAATTGTTTTTAATAAATTTAAATATTTTATGAGGGAGGTTGTTAAAACTTTAATTATAACAATGTTCCATCAATCTTTCTATTCCATGTCTTGTTGAGGCATTCTTAGTGTAGAATATAAGAGGGTTAGATCTACAAAATAATTTTTTCCATTTAAAACCCAAGAAAATGATACAAATTGGTTTTCATTACTATTTAATAATTCTCTTCCTTGGGATCTATTCAAAATTATTTATGATAAAACTTTTTCATACCAATTAGTATAAATATTTCAGTAGATTTTCAACCTAAATTTTTCTCCACCACTTAACCTAGAGATTAAACAAATTGAGTACAACATGAAATTTTCATTTCATATAGATCTATACCTTCACATGATCTTATTATCTCCTATCATGAATTAAAAAAATTCACCCTTTTAATATTTGGAAATATTCTATAGAAAAAATTTAATGAATTAGAATTAATTCCTTTTCAATGACTAACCTTCATGTACCTTCCATAACTCATATTTGTATAAATTAATAACCCTTGAAGATTCTCAAGAGACTCCCCTATGGGATTCTCCCTTTATTTACATCATCATGGTATATGTTTTTTCATATATTATTTTATGTATCAATTTATTTAAAAAAACCCAAGATGGAACTTTTTGTGATCTAGAATAGTTATTATAACTTACATTTATTTAGTTATCCATTTAAGAAATATCACCACATTTAATTCCCTATATGGTTATCTCACATATACAACAAAAATAATTTATGAGATAAGTTGAAACCTCCTTAGCTCATTAGTGAGAGAAAAAAGATTGTAAATCTCATCACAAAATAGAAACTAGAATATTTTAAGTCCCTACCTTGATATATTTATTCATGTTTGAATTTCTAGATATACATGTAGTCTCGTATTGCATAAATATATTTTTTAATAATTATGTGGTATATTACATTTAACATAATCCATCAAGGAATATTCGTCACCCGGTTTCTTCCTTGTATCCTTCAAGATTAATTTTTTGAAAGGAAAAATTTTTATACAATCATTTGAGATGTTTCCAACAACATACACCTCCCACACAACTCTTTATGAATTATAAATTAGTATTATATTGAAGACATTCATGAAATTTATATTATCCTTCTACTTACGATTTTTTACATCCTCTTTTATGAACACGTAGAGAAATAAACATGAAAACTTGGGGAATGTGTACCTTTGGCTTTGTTGTTCCACATGGCTTCTCAAAAATTTCGACCACCGTACCAATCCAATTATTTTATTCCTATATTGATTCTTATTGTTAATTATTATTACCTTATTCATTTCTAAAGATAATGAAATTATTTTATAAATACATGGTGTGTACAATCCTTCCCCAAAATAAGAACCACTTTTTTGGGAGTTATATCTTAATTGATCATCCTGATTTTTCTTTAAAAAAGTTTTTTTTATCATTATACAAGTATGAATCATTATCCTTATTCACTGATTTATTTGGAATTTTCTCTTCGATAAATTTATTTTAAATATTTCCCAAGGATGAATTTAATTATTTAATTATATTATAACATATTTTCTTCTCACTTATTATAGTTACATTCCTGAATGATTTATATTATCATGTATATTCAATGTAACCACTTCCATTGTAAAATACATAGAGGTTTCTCAAGATTTTGAATCTACTTATATAAATCAGCCTCTTATTTTTCACCTATGTTATTCACATCATAATAACTTTTGTGCTACCCTGTAAAGAACCATAAAATTCAAGGGAATTTTTTTTCTTAATTTTCTTTGGGATTTTACAAGAACGCGGTTTCTGACGGCACTTGTTTCCAAGGCCCGGTGTGCCCGGAATATCTATCCGAAGTTTAGCTCGGGTATGTTCAGTGAACGAATGAGTATAATTTCTAACTTTTGAACTAGTGCTCAGAATCAAATTCGGAAGGCCCCGATGGATTTGCAGTGCCAGTAATTGCTTAGGAACACCTTTTCTGGAGTTGCGTTTAAACGGGAGGAGTTGTTAAAAATTGTGCAAGATAAAAATAAAAATTTAGCTACAATTTTTATTTTTTCTTTCTAAGTGGTTAAAACCATTGAGTGGAAGTTGGGGGAAACCACCCAAATTCCCATGGGAGGCTATGAGGGTGGTGGGGCCCACACGAACCCCACCCCTTCATATTCCCTAAATCCTTCAACTCACCATTAATTTGATAACTTATGTTAATTAAATAGGTGAGTTTAATTTGAATGTTTGAAATTCAAATACATAAGTCATGTTAATAAATTAAGTGAAGTACTTATTTTATTTTGGTTGGAACTTGTTGCATTGAGAGGATTTGGAGAAAAGCTAAGGGGCTTGAAGATCTTCTTCTTCTTCGACGAAGAACGTGAAGAACAGGAATAATGTCGACCTCCGACGAAGGTCAACAAGTACGCCGGATCCTCGGAGATCGACGACGTGACACCGACGAATCTTTTCTCCGCGACGTGACGATTCTCCTTCCACGACGCCTTCTTCCACGACGGTTATTTCCGCGACGAACCTCTGTTCAAACTACACTCGAGGTAGGGTTTTTTTTTTGATATTTGTGATTTTCTTCCGTCGACGTTACTCGTTCAATTGGACCGCTTGCTATCTATTAACGAGAGGGGACCAGACCACACAATCACGACCGACCCTCCTCCCTTATTTCTTGTGTTGTTACGGTTCAAAGGAAAGTGACGCGGTGCCGTCGCACCATGCGGGAACAAGCAGAAAGGATGCGTGGCACCGTCGCGCCGCGCCGGAAAAACCCGAAGACACCGCTGCAGGATCGGGGCTGCGGCGGAGGGGCGCGGCGCCGTCGCACTGCGTCGGACTAACCAAGGCCATGGCTTAGGCCGCGACGAAGCAAGGACCGACAGCCGGTTCCGGGCCATCGGTTTTAGAGCAGGGGGACCGGCCAGCGCCGGTCCCGTGGTGGCAACAGCCGTCCGGCCGGTCAGAGGAAGAGCCAGGGGTTACGAGCCCTGGCTGTCCGGACAAGAGCGGCCCCCACATGGGGCCGCAGTTACTAACCAGCGGGGGGCAGTGACTCCCCCGCATCTCAACACTCGGTCGTTTCGGCCGAGCCTCCGGGCCAGCGCGCCGGGCCGGGCCGGGCCGCGCGCAAGCAGGCCTGACCCAGACCCGGGTCAGGTCGAACCGGCTCGGGCCGACCCATGGGGGTCTCGGGCCGGGTCAGTCCGGGCCCGAAACCCCCACTTCCGGACCTCTGACGGTCTTTTGCCCATAACTAGGGCTACGGACCTCCGATCGACACACCATCAGTGGAGATGCGATCCTTGGAACGAGACGGTCGTTTAGATATATTACAATCAAGGTTTTAGAGTACTTTGGGTTCGGCCGGGTTGGTTCGTACACGAAACCAACCGGGCCCTCGGAGCAGAAACACTTATAACTTGAGCTCCGGACATCTGATTGACGCGTCGTTGACATTGATGGATTCCTCTAAGTGAGACGGACCTTTTGACTTACTCCGCTCAAGGTTTAGACACAGTTGGAGTATGGTCGGGTTGGTTTTGACTTAAAAACCAACCGGGGCCCTGGAACGAAAAGGCCAATAACTCTCAGACCGGGCGTCCGATCGACGCGCCATCTATCGCGTTGAGTTTCTGTTGACGATACGGAACTTTTGGATACATAAAATCCAGACTATGTGTCAGTTGATGTATCAGCCCTTCGGCTCATGAAGCGGACCCTCCCGAACGAGCTTGCTGTGTGCGGGAACCCTAGAGCTGGCTGTGACTGCGACGACGATGACGACTGTACAGAAATCCTTCGTGGATTCGACGACGACGACTACAGCACTCAGCGATCCTACGTGGATTAGTGCTACCGATCCTGTGTGGGTCAGATCCTGTGTGGGTCAGTGCTCAGCGGTTCTGTGTGGGTCAGCTCCTACAGATCCTGTGTGGGTCCGATCCTGTGTGGGTCACTAAGGGGGTTAGTTACCTATCGGTCCTTTGTGGGTCATTACGGGGGTTAGTTACCTATCTATCCTTTGTGGGTCATTGCGGGGGTTAGTACCTATCAATCATGTGTTGGTCCGACGGCTTAAATGAATTAGTGGCTACATCTGATCATCTCTGTCGTCTTACAAAGAAGTATACCCGTGTGAGCTGAATCTTGACTTTCAATCCTTATCTTCGATAAGATTGAATTGATATCCTGTGTGGATTACGTTATGTTTTCATGTGTGTACTAGGTTTTACTTGAGCTCGGATGTTGGAGCCGAATGAGAATTGATGACTTAGGTATATGTATGGGAATATACCTAAGTAATGTCAGATGTTACTTCATGATTGTATCTTTTCTTTTTGGATTGTCCATTGTGGATTCTGGGAGTCATTCGGGGGTCTCGGGATCCCTACTGAGTAGCTTATACACACCCCTGCACGGTCTATGCCCGCACTACGTTGTGTTGGTTGCAGACGACAGACATCACTGATCGTGGTTGAGGCTTGCGGAGCAGGTCAGTACCTGGAGGAGGACCACTGGGCGGGACGTACTCAGAGCGGACGGTTGGACCTGAGGAGCTGTGGAGGCTATCTGTACCCACCCTTCAGGTGGGACTTCTAGTGGATGACATGAGGCTTCGACTTTAATTTTCAGTTGCTATAATCCCTTTTTTCAGTTGTACTTTACTTTCAGTTTGGGTTTGTATTCTGGCCCACTTACTTTTCCTCACTTACTTTGTACCCAGTTTTTACTTAGTGTTTACTTCTACTACCTGCTTTCTCTATGGTGTTTTTTACTTTATAAAGGCAATGCCTTCATTTTTTCGGAAATTACACCTTGGTGCTAGTCGCCAGCCCCTGGCCTATGGATGGCGGGATTGGGGTAGTCACAGCACGGGCCCCGAGGAAGGGTCGTGACAAATTGGTATCAGAGGAGTTCGGTTCTACCACAGAACTTAAGACTCTGATCTTTTTCTATGTGAAGCAATAGTGTTGAGAGTATTGAGTGTGGTTATCAGTCCCGGGAGTCCAGTGTTGGTGCGGCGACCGACGTATCCGTACACCAGGACCATGACTTCTAATTTCCGACTTAATACACGAAAACATTAATTGCATGTGTGTTTCATGTTTTCTTTGTGATTACTTTATGTCATGTCACTAGGTATAATGTTTGACCGTGGCGCACCTGTTTCTTTTTAGGATGGCCTCAGGACTGCAGCCAATTAGGGTTCCGAGCGTTGTGCGTGATAATAGCCCACCGAGCGATGAGGCCTCGGTACAGGGCCCTTTGATAGCAGAGGCACCGGCGGTACCTCTACCCGCCGAGCCACTGATGCTACCATCCCCAGCCGCTGATGATGCACGTCGCCTTAGTGCACTGCACGAGTTGCAGTGTCAGCCACCGCCCATGTTCCGCGGGGAGACGGACCCTCAGGCAGCCGAGGATTGGCTGGAGGCAGTTGTAGGAGTTTTTAGGTTAGTGAGGACACCAGCAGACCTTATGGTGATCCTCGCAATGAGCCTCCTTTATGCGGCAGTAGGCAGATGGTGGAGCTTGATGCTCCGGGAGCACGATGAGGCATCTCTCCTCTAGATAGACATTGAGACCCTCTTCCACTCAGAGTTCATCCCAGCCACCCTCTGTGCAGTATGCATCCAGGAACTTCTACAGCTGCGGCATGGAAGCTTGACGGTCGCCCAGTACTCGGTGAGATTTACAGTTCTCTCGAACTATTCAACAGACATGGTACGAGACCCATTCTTCCGGGCCCGGACCTTTGAGCAGGGATTGAGGCATGAGATCAGGGCATCACTGATCTCCCTCAGAATTCCGACACATGTAGGGATACTGGAGCGATCCCTTCTGATTTAGAGCATCCTTGCTGAGCCTACATCAGCAGCGAGACCTACCACAGGGCGGCACGTAGCAGAGACTTCTACAGCAGGCAGTTGACGGATGACTCATGGGTCCTAGATGACCAGACCCTCAGGCAGATGACCTCAGGACACTGGATCAGTGGTGCGGGACACACAGTGTGGAGCCAGTCTTACGAGATGCAGACAGTGCTACGCATGCAGCGGGCAGGGCCAGATGGCTCGTGACTGCCAGACCCGCCGTGCAAAGGAGCAGCAGACAGTTGAGGGACAACCCAGGCAGAGGTAGAGGGTCGACCGTGGCGGTCTGTAGAGAGTAGGCGGATGAGGCATGGGAGCTGGCCGAGCAGCAGGTTGTGGGAGACGCTTTGAGGCTCTACCACTACAACCGCCTGGAGGTCCACCCCGACCACAGGGAGCTGGCGGGCAGAGATAGGCACAGCTTCAGGTAGCGAAGGCCTATGACCACGGCGCTCCCGAGATGATTCGAGGTACTATTTGTGTCTATTCCACCCTTTCTGCAGTTCTTATAGACATAGGAGAGAGTCATTCTTTCATATCCACTGCCCTTGTTCGGATCTCGGAGATTCCAACAGAGCCGTTGGCTCGATCCTTACGGCTAGAGACTCCTACGGGAGCAGACTCGACGATTACGCACTGGTGCCGGCAGTGTGAGGTTACTCTAGGAGGTGAGAGATTCGGCTGGGATCTTCTTGTAGCGGCGTTGAGGCCTTACAACATCATCTTGGGCATAGATTGGTTATCTACAGTCCATGCTCCGATTGACTGTATTAGGCGCAAGGTGCAGTGTGTACAAACCGACGGGAGTAGGTTCACCTTCACCGGCGAGATGAGAGCATTCGTAGCACAGGATTGACTTTCGTAGAGGAGAGGACAACTCATCACTCATCAGTTGGCTAGCCTAATCCTAGGAGCAGTTGATGTGAGAAGTCCTGGTTTTCCTGCAGTGGTGGATCAGTATGCGGACGTTTTCCCTGACAACGTTCCAGGACTACCTCCTCGCAAAGAGGTAGACTTTTATATTGATCTTTACCTCAGGATAGCCCCAATATCCACACCCCAGGATATCGGATGGCTCCCACCGAGCTTCGATAGCTACGGGTACAGTTGGATGACTTGTAGGGCAAGGGATTTATCTGACCCAGTGTTTCACCCTGGGCTTCCCCGATATTGTTCACCAAGAAGGCGGATGGGAGCTTGCGACTTTGTGTCGACTATTGTCGCCTGAACCAGGTGACCGTGAGGAACAAGTATCCGCTACCGAGGATTGATGTCCTCTTCGATCAGATCAAGGGAGCCTGGTGGTTCTCGTAGATAAACCTCAGGTCAGGCTATCACCAGCTAAGATTTCGGGATGAGGACGTGCAGAAGACGCCTTTCAGGTGTCGGTATGGCCACTATGAGTTCTTGGTTAGGCCATTTGGCGTAACCAATGCTCTAGAAGTTTTCATGGCTCTCATGAACAGGATATTTCAGCCATACCTCTATCGAGTTGTCATGTTCTTCATCGAGGACATTTTGATTTACTCGACGACTGAGGAGGATCACGCCTACCACTTGCGGGTTGTACTGGACACACTCCGAGAGCACCAGATTTATGGTAAGCTCTCAAAGTGTCAGTTCTGAATACGCGAGGTCCACTTCTTGGGACACGTCATCTCTAAGGCGGGAGTTGTGGTGGATCCTGTGAAGATCAATGCAGTGTTAGCTTGGGAGCCACCCTGGAGCGTGATGGAGGTGCGGAGTTTCTTGGGACTCACTGGGTGCTACCAGAGATTTGTGCTAGACTTCTCTAGATTTGTGGCACCACTATCAGCTTTGACGAAGAAGGGGAAACCCTTTGTGTGGTTAGAAAGATGTCAAGATATCTTCTAGGACCTGAGACAGAGATTGACCGGTGTGCATATCTTGAGGCTACCAGAGGAGGGAGTTGGGTACGTAGTTCACTGCAATGGATCAGGGATCAGACTCGGATGTGTCCTGATGCAAGAGCGGGCCGTGATCGCCTATAGATCATGTCAGTTGAGGTAGCATGAGAAGAACTACGCTACCCATGACCTGGAGTTAGTAGCAGTGGTCTTCACTCTGAAGATGTGGTGACACTAACTAATGGGTGAGGGCTTTATAGTCTATTCTGACCACCATAGTCCCAGGTACATCTTCTCGTAGAAGGACCTGAACCTGAGACAACGGCGATGCCTCAAGTTCCTCCAGGACTATGACTTTGATATAGTCTATACTCCTGGAAAGGAAAACATAGTAGTTGATGCTCTCCTCGGGAGGATGGGCATTCAGCTACTTGGGAAGGCGACAGAGCAGCTAGTCGCTTTGCAGATATCCTTCGTGGATAGAGATGGAGCAGCCTTCCTTCAGTCACTCACAGTCACTCCTCCACTACTGCAGCGGGTCAGAGAGGCACAGCATGGGGACGCCGACTGTGTGACGCGGCGTGTGCAGATATCCTCAGGATAGGCACCTGATGGTTTCTCTGTAGGAGGAGAGCACGACATCCTTTTCAGGGGATGTACCTTGGTACCAGTTTCTTTACGAGAGGAGGTGCTTCCAGAGTTTCACACTTCCCCTTTGGCGGTACATCCTATAGTGGGGAAGATGTACCAGGATAACAGACGACAGCACTGGTGGCCGGGCATGAAGAAGGTTATGGCAGAGTTTGTTTCTCGATGCCTCACCTGCCAGCAGGTGAAGGCAAAGCACCAGGTACTAGCAGGCTTGGTACAACCCTTAGAGGTCCCAGAGTGGAAGCGGGATGACATATCTACTGACTTCATGACTGTACATCCATGCACTTCCAATGGTCACGACTCCATTTGGGTGATTGTAGACCGACTCACCAAGTCGGCTCACTTCTTACCCATCAGAAATCAGGGCTTAGTGGAGATCTTGGGACGTCTCTACATTTAGGAGATTGTACGGCTTCACGGTGTTCCATCATCTATCGTCTCCGATCAACATGCTCGCTTTACTTCCCAGCTTTGGAAGGGGTTGCAGGAGGCGTTTGGGACGCAGCTACATCTGAGCACCACCTTTCACCCTCAGACAGATGGTCAGACAGAGAGGACCATTCAGACTCTCGAGGACATGCTCCGCTCATGTGTCCTTGACTTTGGTCGTAGCTGGGAGGACCACCTACCCTTTGTGGAGTTCGCATACAACAAAATCTACCACTCCACCATCGGGATGGCACCATACGAGGCGTTGTACGGCTGGCTTTTCAGATCTCCTCTATGCTGGATAGACCCTAGGGAGTCAGCACTGGTGGGACCGGAGATGGTCCAGGCCATGACAGAGAAGGTCTAGGTCATCTAGGAGAAGATGAAGACAACTCAGAGCCGGCAGAAGTCTTATGCTAATAGGAGGCGGAGGCCACTAGAGTTCGAGGATGGCGACCACGTCTTCTTGCAGGTCTCACCTCGACGTGGTATAAGGAGATTTGGTCGAGGCGGCAAGTTGTCTCCGTGATTCATCGGACCATTCTAGGTCCTCAACAGGATTGGCAAGGTGGATTATCGCCTGGCTCTACCACCTCAGTTGCACTGGGTGCACGACGTCTTCCACGTATCCCAGGTGAGGAGATACGTGCACGACCCGACGCATATCATTGACCATGGGGAGCTGGACATAGACAATGGGGAAACTTTTGCGGAGGTCCCAGTGGATATTGAGGATCAACAGGAGCGGGTCCAACGTGGACGGTATATTCCTCATGTGCGCATCAGATGGCAGCACGAGAACCTCCAGGAGAGCACTTGGGAGTGGGGGCTCAGATGCATGCACAATAACCACATTTGTTCCCCTAGTTTTTGATGTATCTTTACGGGGACGTAAATCCCTGAGGTGGGAGTAATGTAAAGACCCATAAAAAGAAAGGTAAATTTTTTTTCTTAATTTTCATTGGGATTTTACAAGAATGCGGTTTCTGACGACACTTGATTCCGAGGCCCGGTGTGCCCGGAATTTCAATCCGAAGTTTAGCTCGGGTACGTTCAGTGAACGAACGAGCGGTATTTTCTAACTTTTGAACCGGTGCTCTGAATCAAATTCCGAGGGAACAGATGGATTCGTAGCGCCGGTAATTTCTTAGGAATACCTTTTTTGGTGTTGTGTTTAAATGGGAGGAGTTTTTAAAAATTGTGGAAGTTAAAAATAAAAATTTAGCTACAATTTTTATTTTTTCTTTCTAAGTGGTTAAAACCTTTGAGTGGAAGTTGGGGGAAACCACCCAACTTCCCATGGGAGGTCATGAGGGTGGTGGGGCCCACACGAACCCCACCCCTTCATATTCCCTAACACCTTCAACTCAACATTAATTTGATAACTTATGTTAATTAAATAGGTGAGTTTAATTTGAATGTTTGAAATTAAAATACTTAAGTCATGTTAATCAAATAAGTGAAGTACTTATTTTATTTTGGTTGGAACTTGATGCATTGAGAGGATTTGGAGAAAAGCTAAGGGGATTGAAGATCTTCTTCTTTTTCGACGAAGAACATGAAGAATGCCGACCTCCAATGAAGGACGACAAGTACGCCAGATCCTCAGAGATCGACGACGTGACGCCGACGAATCTTTTCTCCGCGACGCAAAAATTCTCCTTCTACGACACCTTCTTCTGTGATGGTTATTTCCACGATGAACATCTTTTCAAACTACACTTGAGGTAGGGGATTTTATTGTTGTTGATATTCGTGATTTTCTTCCTTCGACGTTACTCGTTCAATTTGACCGCTTGCTATCGATTAACGGGAGGGGGCCGAATCGCACAATCACGGACGACCATCCTCCCTTATTTCTTGTGTTGTTACGGTTCAAATGAAAGTGACATGGTGCCGTCACACCGCGCGGGAACGAGTAGCAAGGATGCGCGGCGCCGTTGCGCCACACAATTGAAAAGAAAACCAAGTTGCGGCGCCGTCGCGCCATGCCGGAAAAACCCGAAGACACCACGGCCGGAGCGGGGCTATGGAGGAGGGGCGCGGCGCCGTCACACAGCGCCAGACAAACCAAGGTCGCAGCTTAGGCCGCGGCGAAGCAAGGACCGACGGCCGGTTCCGGGCCGCCGGCGTCGGAGCAGGGGGACCGGCCAGCGCCGATCCCGTGGCGGCAACAGCCGGCTGGCCGGAGCGGGCCGGACGGTCAGAGGAAGAGTTGGGGGTTACGACCCACGGCTGGCTGGACAAGAGCGGCCCCTACATAGGGCCGCGGTTACAAACAAGCGGGGGGAAGCGCCCCCCCCCCCCCCCCCCACATCTCAACGCTCGGCCGTTTTAGAAAAGCCTCATGGCCAGCGCACCAAGCTGGGCCGCGCCAACCGGGCCGGGCCGTGCCCAAGCGGCCCGGACCCGGACCCGAGTCAGGTCGACCCGGTTCGGGCCGACCCAGGGGGTCTCGGACCGGGTCGGTTCGGGCCAGAAACCCCCACTTGTGGACCTCTGAAGGTCTTTTTCCCATAACATGGGTTGTGGACCTCCGATTGGCGCACCGTCAGTGGGGATGCGATCCTTAGAACAAGACGGTTGGTTTGATATATTACACTCAAGGTTTCAGAGTACATTTGGTTATGCTGAGTTGGTTCTTACACGAAACCAACCGGGCACTCGGAGCGGAAACACTTATAACTTGAGCTCAGGACGTCCAATTGATGTGCCATTGACTTTGATGGATTCCTCTAAGTGAGACGGACCTCTTTTCTTACTCCCATCGAGGTTTGGACGTAGTTGGAGTACGTTCGGGTTGGATTTGACTTAAAAACCAACCGGGCCTCTAGAACAAAAAAGCCAATAACTCTGAGACCATGCGTCCGATCGACACACCATCTGTCACGTTGAGTTCCTATTGATGATACAGAACTTTTGGATACATCAAATACAAACAATGTGTCAGTTGACGTATCAGCCATTCGGCTCGTGGAGAGGACCCTCCGGAACGAGCTTGCTCTGTGCGGGAACCCTAGAGCTGGCTGCGACTACGACGACGATGACGACTGTACAGAAATCCTTCGTGGATTCGACGGCAATGACTACAGCACTCAACGATCCTACATGGATCAGTGCTACCGATCCTGTGTGGGTCAGCACTCAGTGGTCCTGTGTGGGCCCGCACCTACAGATCATGTGTGGGTCTGATCCTGTGTTGGTCATTACGGGGGTTAGTTACCAATCGATCCTTTGTGGGTCATTGTGGGGATTAGTTACCTATCGATCCTTTTTGGGTCATTGCGGGGGTTAGTACCTATCGATCATGTGTGGGTCCGACGACATAGATGAATCAGTGGCTACATCTGATCATCTCTATCATCTTACAAAGAAGTATACATGTGTGAGATGAATCTTGACTTTCAATCCTTATCTTTGATAAGATTGACAAGATATCCTGTGTGGATTACGTTATGTTTTCCTATGTGGACTGGGTTGTACTTGAGCTCGGATGATGGAGCCGAACGAGAATTGATGACTTAGGTATATGTATGGGCATATACCTAAGTAATGTCGGATGTTACTTCATGATTGTATCTTTCTTTTGTGGATTATCCTTTGTGGATTCTGGGAGACCTTCGGGGGTCTCGGGGTCCCTACTGAGTAGATTATACTCACCCCTACACGGGCTATTCCCGCACTACGTTGTGTTGGTTGCAGATGAAAGACATCGCTGATCGTGGTTGAGGCTTGCAGAGCAGGTCAGTACCTGTAGGAGGACCACAGGGCGGGACGTACTCGGAGTGGATAGCTGGACCCGAGGAGCTATGGAGGCTATATGTATCCACCCTTCAGGTGGGACTTCCAGTGGTCGGCTTGAGGTTTCAACTTTACTTTTCAGTGGTTGTACTCCCCTTTTCAGTTGTATTTTACTTTCAGTTTGGGTTTGTATTCTGGCCCACTTACTTTTCTACACTTACTTTGTACCCAGTTTTTACATAGTGTTTACTTCTACTGCTTTCTTGCTCTGTGGTGTTGGTTACTTTATAAAGGCAATGCCTTCATTTTGTTTCGGGAATAACGCCTTTGTGCTAGTCGCCAGCCCCTGGCCTATGGAAGGAGGGCTTGGGGTAGTCACGACACGAGCCCTGAGGATGGGTCGTGACATACCCCTTGTGTAACAACCTGAACTTTTTAATAATATTGTTTTCCTAATTTTTTGTGTTATTTTATTTTATACCCAACAAAAATATATCCTTTAATTAATTAAGTGAGTATAATTAAATGATACCTTTGGGATTCGACTATTACATGACTATTGGTCAATATGAACATTGGAAACTAAACTCCTAACATTAAAATTATTGTATATAAGTTCAAATGATCTTGGTTAATTAATCCATAAAGAAGAGTCGATGGCATCATCCAGTATACTCGGGCCATATGAAGCCCATCTATCGGAGCTTGGGAAGGGGGTAGCATCACTGGGATTTTCTCTAGACCAAGACCAAGCCAAAATTCAACCTATGAAACTTGAATGTAATTGCCTAAGGGAGAAGTTCAAGTTGATATAAATCACCACTCGGGCAATATTGTCCAATCCACCCCAATATTCTATCATCATAGCACACCTTACACATAGGTCTTATGTAGGTGTTATAAGGGGATATGTAACGAAGTCTAAGTTACTTTCTGCAATCCTTTTGTATAAATAAAAATTTTACTCCTTATTATGGTAAAATTTTTGAATTCCAAATGTCTGGATAAATATAGGATGGATTTATAGAAGTTCCATATTATTGATGAATTTTGGAAAAAAGGGGTTTTTTAAAATATTTTTTTATTCTTTAAATAATTAATAATATTAATTGGTTTTTAAAAAATGTTCTTCTACAGTTGTGTTCAGTAAGAAATATAGAGTTTAATAAGATGAACATATTTTTTAGTGAATAGAAAAGTATGAATAGTAACATACGAGTATGAATAGTAATGAATAGTAAATCTTCCAAAAAAATATAAACTTCACCCATGAATGTATAAATACATTTTAGACATCATAAAATTGAAAAAACGATCATAGTATAAGTTTTGGTATTTTTGTATGTCATAAATATTTTATTTAATATTTTATAATTAATCTAATAATTTAAAATGGAAATTTATTTTCATAAAATGAAATAATATATTGTTACTTTATTTTCTTATGGTTATACGATAATTTAATGGGACCTTGATTACTTTCTTAAGGTGTTACAAAAGGAGTTATAGTTTTAAAGTTGTATTTTTGGAATAAATAATGATTTTATTTAGAAATTAAATTAAAAATATTTAGAAAATTATTTTCATAAAATGGAGTTCATTAGTGAATTCATAGCATTGATTTTATGTTAGAGTAATGTTTTGGGATTTTTCTGAAATAATTGCTTTTTTGGTGAATAGTATAAATACAGTTTTGAGTTTCGAGTGTTTAATGATATCATTGATGATGTAATCATGATGTAATAGATCTGTTCGACTTTTGAATAGTAATAATTTTTATGAGGTGTCTCAAGTGGCCAATACCATGGGCCAATACTATGAGCAAGCCCATGGTTTTGCAAATACCACTGATGTGGTGTCCCTTGGAAATCAATTAAATATTATTTCTTTTTTTGCTATAAATATCAAGCCATTACCTCATTCATTTTATTCCAAAATCCTCCTCAACGAAGTTATATTATTTTTACCTCTCAAGTAGTTTTCCCAAGGTTCCCTCAAGCTCCAAAAGGTCTCAAACTTCATGCTTTTGATGTTACTCTTCAATGTAAGGGAACCATTCACCCTCCTCTTTTAAGTCATGACTTTTTTTATGTTTTGTCTTCTAGTTTTTATTTTATCATGTGGGGGTATGTTATTATATATCATTATTACTATCCATTTCATGTTAAATTTATGAGAGACCCTATCAGCTCTCATCAACTTATTTTCTGAATTTTTAAGTGACACCGTTAGGCTGCTGAATTTTCATAAAAGAAATCGCATCTTCTCTTTTCCTTTCAGTTTCATTTTCATATGGTATTTCCTTAAAATATCTATACCATGATCTTTTTTTTTATTCTATACCCTTAAAATATTATGAGTTATTTATTAGTGGGTCACTCTTTTCCCCTCTCTTTTCAATGTTTTCTAAAACCATGTTATACAGCCGCTATGTTGCAAAATTTTCATCTCAAAATCTCTCTAGTTTTCTCAAGAAATTATCTTGTTTTTATTTATGTGAATACCCAAATCTATTTTCATCTATAGGGGTATTCATCAAGACATAAAATTTATCTATTTTATTCTATAATTGACATATATATAACCCCCACTCCTTTTCCATGGGTTATAAATGACATAATGATCATATTTTTAAGCACTTTTAAAACGTCACAATTTTGAAGTGAAACCCATTTATTTTACTCTCTATGGGTTATTTATGTAATGTATGATTATGATCTATATGGATCACATGAAAAAAAAAGACATATTATGGGTTCAACCTGATAGTTCTCCAATGCATTGGGTAAAGAATTTAATCTCTAGAGATGACTAGTTTCAAGATACCTTGGTGAATAACCTTGGTATTTTTTATGACACCTTGGGATGAACCTTAGTGATATGTTCATGAATGTATAAACAAAATGTTTTATCCACATATTCATGTTGTGATTGATGTTGTTTTTATTATGATATTCATATTTTTCCATTGCTCATTTCTTATGGTTTTCATCAAGTTCTTTTTGATATAACAAGTAAACTGATTCCCTTACTTTCCTTATTGGGCCTTCATCTCACCCTTTCCATTGATGTACGTCTCCAGGTTATGAGATGCAGTAATTTTACATAGGATAAACTTTTAAATAATCTTTTCAAGTGTATTTAAAAGTGTGTCTTAAGTGTTCATGTTTTATTGTTTCTTATTTCCAAGGCAATAGACTTTAATGATCATCTGTTTGTAAAATGTAATGAAGAGTTATGTAATAAAAAGGAAGGATGCCATAGTTGGTATCAAAGGATAGTTTAATTATTTATAGAAATTAGGATATGAAAAATTTAGGAATAACCGTATAGAAAATTTTAAATATAAGAATACATCCTGGTATTTTGGTGATTATTGAGTAAGTGGTTTATCAAGAAAATACCTCTCAGTCTGGATACGAGCAGGTTGAGGCGGATCTGGCACAGATGTACCTAGGAGTGAAAAATCTGACAAAGAGTTTAGTGCATAGCCTGGGGTATCCTAGTACACAAAAATGGGCCTTACTACACTCTTGTTTACGACTCCTTGGGAATATGTTTGGTTAATCATACGCTTTTTATGAATCATTATGATGGATTTATAGAAAAATGTAATTGTTTAAAACATAAAGTTTTAATACATAAAATCCTTTATAGTTAAAAGATTCATAAATGAAATAATATTCTCAATAATGTATTATTATTTTAGAAAATGGAGGTCAATAGAAGTAGCCGTGAAAATGGTGACCACAATGGACCATGCGCTGATGAACCTCTGATGGAAACCGGAATAGAAATTTTCATGAGAATGGTGAACCAACTGACTCATGTTATGGGAAATAACTTGAATCTAGCTAAGAGGCTGATCTCACCATAAAGTGAATAACATTTTGTTGAGTCCTTTATGTGTTAACAACCACCATCCTTCAGTGGATCGACTAACCCACTAATTACTGAGCAGTGGATCAGCTCTATTGAGAAGATCTTTTCTGTGCTCTGCTGTTCAGAGAAAGAGAAGGTCACCTTGACTGTCTATAATTTAGAAAGAGAAGATGATCAGTGGTGGGAACTAATTAAAAACACAAGGAAAATAGTAGAGGTTTAAGTTATGGAGTGGGAGGAGTTTAGAGGGATCTTCTTCACCATGTATTTCCCTCGTTCCATGATAACTAGAATGGAGAAGGAGTTTCTCGAGCTGAAGTAGAAGGAGAATGAATCAGTGGGAAGCTACGAGATGAACTTAACAAGGCTTTCACGTTACACCTTTATCTTTTTCATGGAACCAAATGGTAAGGTTTATAGATTATTTGGTGTACTGAGACCTCATCTGCGGAAGAATATAGCCAACCGAGACTATGATAGCTACGAGGAGATCATACATAGTGCGATGAAAGTCGATTTGGAGTTTGGTGAGACACAGTGGTCTCATAAATCTAACAACAAGAAGATATTAGTGGATCCCGGATTAGGGAGGACCTTTGATCAGGGAAGAGGATGCAAGAAAGTGAAACGTCCCACGGGTAATAAATATGGGAAGAAGTATTTGGGGAACTACCTACTCGAGAGTGGGAAATTCTACAAGTGTGGAAGAGATGACCATATTGCGAGGAATTGTCGTAGTGAGGTAAAACCTCAACTTCAAAACACTAAAGACAAGGGGAACATGGTGTAGGCCCTACTTGATGTTCAGTTCGTTATGTGTGGACAACATAGGCACTTTTCCAATCACTGTCTAAATATGAGGGCAATGGAGGGGAACCACCATCAGCGTCAGCAAAGGACAAGGGAGCAATGTCGTGATTTTTCTATCATGACAGCTAAATATGAAGCTCTGAATGATGTGGTGATAGGTACTCTTGTTGTTCTCTAAAATATATAAATTACTTTGTTTGATTCTGGTTCTACGCACTCCTTTTTTTCCTCCATGTTTGAAAAGAATTTAGAATCAACCCTCAATTTTCTAAAAGTAGAGTTATCAGTCAAGACTCCTGGAGGGATTATCCAAGAATAGTCAGTTTTTATAATCTCTAGTATTTACTTTAGTGAGCACAATATTATTGAAAATATATTAACTATTCCCATGCTGGAATTCGACATTATACTAGGGATAGACTGGATCTCAAAGTATAATTCTAAGATCAAACGCAGAAGCAATAAAATATCATTAGTCTTGAATGGAAAACCTACAGTTATCTTCCAAGGGAAGATATCTCAAATAGATCTTTATCTAGAAGAACCTCTTCTATCCTTCATTAAAGAGTTTATCAGTGAATAAAAAGAAGGAAATTAAAGTTTGAGGATAGAAAATGTCCCCATAATCCTGGAATACATTGACGTATTTCCTGAGGAGTTTCCCAGACCTACCATAGAAAGAGAGGTAGAGTTCTCCATTGAACTTGTACCTGGATATCATCCAATATCAAAGACCCCATATAAGATGGAAAATGTGGAGCTGGGGGAGTTAAAGAAACAACTCCAACATGTTTTGGAGAAGGGTTTTATCTGACCGAGTGTGTATCCTTGGGGATAACCTATTCTCTTTGTTAAGAAAAAGGATGGATCGATGTGGATATGCATTGATTATAGAGAACTGAATGGGATCACAATAAAAAACAAATACCCTCTTCCAAGAATTGATGACTTATTTGACCAGCTTCATGGGGTTAAATTATTCTCTATGATTGATCTTCATTCTGGTTATCATCAATTGTGGGTGAAGAAAGAAGATATTCTGAAAACTGCCTTTTGATTAAGATATGGGCATTATGAGTTTGTTGTTATTCCCTTCAGACTGACTAATACACCTGATATTTTTATGGATTTTATGAATAGAGTCTTTAAGGACTACCTTGACAACTTTGTAGTATTTTTTATTGATGATATTCTGATATATTCAAAAAGTTTCAAGGAGCATGAGGTTCATCTAATGGTTATTTTGGAAACTCTATGGAAGGAAAGTCTTTGTGGGAAGATAAAAAAATGTGAATTCTGGGTACAACAAGTTTCTTTCTTGGGCACATTGTTACCAATGAAGGAATCATAGTTGACCTTACAAAGAAAAAAGTTGTAGAGGAGTGGCCTCAACCTATAACAATAACTGAGATTAGTAGTTTCCTTGGACTAGCGGGATATAATAGGAGGTTTGTGAAAAAAAATTCATGAGTTTTTAATCCATTAACCAAGTTAACTCAAAAAAGGATCAAGTTTATCTGGACAAAGGAGTGTGAGGAAAGATTCCAAGAGATGAAGAAGTGATTGGTTACTGCACTTGTCTTAACTATTCCCTCAAGTGGAGAAGGATTCGTCATTTTTAGCAATGCGTCTCTGAAAGGGATTGGGTGCATCCTCCTGAAAAATGACAAAGTCATTGATTATGCATCTCGATAGTTGAAGACTCATGAGCAAAATTATACTATGCATGATCTGGAGTTGGATGCGGTTGTTTTTTCTCTGAAGATATGGAGGCACTATCTTTGTCGGGAGAAATGTGATAATATACCGACCATAAAATTTTGAAGTATATTTTCACACAAAAGGAATTGAACATGAGAAAAAGGAGATGGTTGGAACTTATCAAAGACTATTATTGTTCAATTCATTGTTATCACGGAAGTGAACATAATGTCGCGGATGTATTAAGAAGGAAATACCCAGTTTTACTTTCCATGATGAGGATTGAAAGGGATCCTTTAATCAATTACCTAGTAAAAATGGACATGGGAATTATAAGGTAAGGGACATCATCAAACCTGGCGTAAATGATTTCTCAACCATCATTACTAGATAATATTAAAAAATCTCAAAAAGAATATCCTTTATTACATAAGAAGTTTGAGGCTGTAAAGGATGGGAAGTTTCATGAGTTCAATATTGATCAAGAATGTGTAATGAAATTTTGTACAAGACTATGTGTTCTATCTATTTCAAAAATAAAGAAGGATCTAATGGATGAATCTAATAACTCTACTTTCTCTATGCATCCTAGAAGCACAGAAATGTATAGGAACCTTCATGATCATTATTTGTGGAATAATAAGAAAAGGGAGATTGTTGAACACACTTCAAGGTGCCTGGTATGTCATCATGTGAAGTAAGAGTGACAAATTACTAAAGGGGTATTGCAACCACTACCCATGCCAGCATGGAAGTGGGACAATATCACTATGGACTTCATCACTGGTATCCTGATAACTTTCAAAGGAAACAATGCTATATGAGTTATTGTGGACCGTCTCACTATGATTTCCCATTTTATCTACATTCTGGAAGATTTATCTTTTGATCAACCGGCCAGGATTTACATTAAGAAAGTGGTAAGGCTGCATGAAGTTATACTTTCTATCATATCTGATCCTGATCCAAGGTTCACATCAAAATTATGGAGAACTAATCAACCCGATCTGAGCACTGAATTGAATTTCAGTTTGACCTATCACCCCAAAACTGATGGCCAATATGAAAAGACTATTCAAACACTTGAGGACATGTTGATAACAAGCTCAATGGAATTTAAAGGTGGATGGGATCAACATCTCCCTTTAGTTGAGTTCTCTTACAAAAATAGCTTCCAATCGATCATTCAAATGGAACCCTATAAAGCTCTATATGGTAAGCAATGTAGAACTCATACTTGTTGGCATGAAGCTGGTGAGAGAAATATTCTTGGGCCTGATCTTGTGTAATAGATGACAGAAAACGGTCCATGCCATCCAACAACACATTAAGGCTACTCATAGTCGGCAAAAGAGCTATGCCGATAACCGTATAAGGTAATTAGAGTTTGATGTTGCTGACAAAGTCTTTATTTGGATTTCACCTTGGAAGAGAGTCATGATGTTTGGGATGAAATGGAAGCTCAAACCTAGGTACATTGGCCCCTATAAAATCCTTGATCACGTAGGAGTAGTGGAACATGGCATTATACTTCTTCCAAATATATCACATGATCATGATTTCTTCCACATTTCCCTTTTGAAGAAGTACATACCTGACCCTTCACATGTACTGAATCCAGAGGTGGTACAACTGGAACATGACCTCTCTTATGAGGAGCAGCTTGTGGAGATCTTGGATTGTAGAGACAAGGTTCTATGCAACAAGACTACTCGCCATGTTAAGGTGTTGTAGAGGAACCAAAAATGTGAAGAAGCCACATGGAAACTACAGGAGTCTATGAGACAGAAGTACCACACATTTTATCATCAGAGGGTACGAGATAAAATTTCAAGGATGAAATTTCTTAAGGGGGAAGAATGTAAGGACCCAAAATTTTTAATAATATGTGTTTCCTAATTTCGGGTGTTATTTTAATTTATACTCAACAAAACTATATCCTTTAATTAATAAATTGAGTATAATTAAATGATACCATTGGGTTTCGACTGTTATATGATCGTTGGTCAATATGACCATTGGAAACTATACTCTTAATGTTACAATTATTGTCTATAAATTCAAATGATCTCGGTTAATTAATATAGAAAGAAGATTTGATAGCATCATCTAGTAGACTCGGGCCATATGAAGCCCATATGTTGGAGTTTGGGAAATAGGTAACATCACTGGGCTTTTCTCTGGACCAAGACCAATATGAACTTCAACATGTGAAGCTTGAATGGAATTGCTTAAGGCAGAATTTCAAGCTAATAGAAATCACCACCATGGTAATGTTGTCTGATCCACCCCAAAATTCTATCACCATAGAACATCTTACACTTAGGTCCTATGCAGGTGTTATAAGGGGATATGTAACGAAGCCTTAGTTATTTTCTGCAGTCCTTTTGTATAAATAACTTTTTTACTCCTTATTATGGTAAAATTTGTGAATTCCAAATGTCCACATAAATATAGGATGAATTTATTGAAGTTCCATGTTATTGATGAATTTTGGAAAAAAAGGGGCATTTTAAAATATTTTTGTATTCTTTAAATAATTAATAATGTGAATTGATTTTCAAAAAATGGTCTTCTACAGTTGTGTTCAGTAAGAAATTTAGAGTCTAATAAGATTAACTTAATTTTTAGTGAATAGTAAATTATGAATAGTAACATACCCCAATGAATAGTAATAAATAGTATTGAATTGTAATGAATAGTAAATCAACCAAAAAAATGGAAACATCACCCATGAATATATAAATACATTTTAGACATCTTAAAAGTGAAAAAATGATCATAGTATATGTTTTGGTATTTTTATATGTCATAAGTATTTTATTTAAAATTTTATAATTAATTTTATAATTTAAAATGGAAATGTATTTTCATAAAATGTAATCATATATTGTTAGTTTATTCTCTTATGGTTATACGATAATTTTATGGGACCTTGATTACTTTCTTAAGTTGTTACAAAAGGAGTTATAGTTTTAAAGTTTTATTTTTGGAATAAATAATAATTTTATTTAAAAATTAAATTAAAAATACAAAGAAAATTATTTTCTTAAAATGGAGTTCATTTTTGAATTCAAAGCATCGATATTAGCTTAGAGTTAATTTTTTGGATTTTTCTGAAATAATTGATTTTCCAGTGAATAGTAAAAATACAGTTTTGAGTTTCGGGTGTTTAATGACATCATTGATGATGTAATCATGGTGTAATAAATCTGGTCAACTTTTGAATAGTAATATTTTATTACGAGGTCTCCCAATTGTCCAATACCATGGGCAAGCCCATGGTTTTGCAAATACCACCGATGAGATGTCCCTTAGAAATTAATTAAATATTCCCTCTTTTTTGCTATAAATACCAAGCCATTCCCTCATTCATTTCATTAAAAAATAATCCTCAATAAAGTTATAGTCTTTTTACCCTCCAAGGATTCCCCCTATGATTCCCTCAATCCCCCAAGGTCCCAACCTTCAAGCTTTCGAAGTTACTCTTCAATGTAAGGGAATAATTCACCCTCCTCTTTTAAGTCATGACTTCCTTCATGCTACGTCTTCTAGTTTTCATTTTATTATGTGGGGGTATGTTATTATATATAATTATTAATTTAAATTTCATGTTCAATTTATGATATAAACTTTCCGCTCTCATTATCTGATTTTATGAATTTTTAAGTGACGCCGTTAGGCTGCCGAATTTTTGTAAAAGAAATCACATCTTTTCTTTTCCATTGAGTTTCATTTTCATATGGTATTTCATTAAAATATCCATAACATGATCTTATTAATTTTTATTCTATACCCATAATATATTATGAGTTATTTATGAGTGGTTCACTCTTGTCCCCTCTATTTTCAATGTTTTATAAAACCATGTTATATAACCATTATGCTGCAGAATTTTCATCTCAAAAAATATCTATTTTCTAAAGAAATTATATTGTTTTTATTTATGTGAATACCCAAATATATTTTCATTTCATGGGGTATTTATCAAGACATAAAATTTATCGATTTGATTCTATAATTTACATACATATAACCCTCACTCTCTTTCAATCGGTTATAAATGACATAATTATCATATTTTTATGCACATTTAAAACGTCACGATTTTGAAGTGGAACCTATTTATTTTACTCTCTATGGGTTATTTATGAAATTTATAACTATGATCTATGTGTATCACATGAAAATAAATACATATTAATGGTGTTATATTATATCACTTCAATGAATTAGGTAAATAATTTAATCTCTAGAGATGACAAGTTTCAGAATACCTTGGTGAATAACCTTGGTAATTTTTTATGACACCTTGGGATGAAACTTGGTGATATTTTCATGAATGAATAAATTAAATGTTGTATCCACATATTCAAGTTGTGATTCATTTTATTTTTATTATGATATTCCTCTTTTTCCATGGATTATGTCTTATGGTTTTCATCAAGTTCTTATTGATACCACAATTAAAGTGATTCCCATGCTTTCCTTACTGGGACTTTTGATCACCCTTTCCTTTGATGCATGTCTACAGGTTATGAGATGAAGTAATTGTACATAGTATTAACTTTTCATGAATATTTTCAAGTGGATTAAAAAGAGTTTTTTAAGTTTTCATGTTTTATTGTTTCTGATTTCCAAGGCACTAGACTTTAAAGATCATCTGTTTGTAATATACAATGAAAAGTTCTGTAATAAAAAGGCCGGATTCCATACCTTGATGTAGGATTCTATTGAAATTTATTTTTTGACATATTTTAATAATAATAATATCCTATGTCTGTAATTTTTTCAAATCTCCAATAGTGACAAGAAAATATCGATTACTTATTTTTCATGGTAGTCTGACCAGATTTTGGTTCCTTCTTTTTTTTCTTTTCATAATTTACAAGTGATTATTTTTATGAAACAACACTTATACCAAATATTTTTCGCCCATATAATATTTTTTTAATATATCATTTCAGTGAAATATATCTTCAACTTCCTCAGTTTTCTCCTCCTGTGGATATGCATGCAGATGTAAATAGAAAGGTAAGAACACAAATATTTTTTAATGTGGTATTCCTTCACAAGGATGAAAATGTCCTTGGTGTATGGAGGTTTTTTCCCCAAAAACAGATAACTACATTATTATCATCAAAATAAGCATAAGGAAGGGTATGAAATTGAACTCATTATAAAAGAACCAAGATAATATAAATAATTTTTAGGGGTTTTTATCCCTTCATAAAATAATAAATTTTGTACTAATTTGAATAAATATCAACTATGATTAATTCAATACCTACTATACTATAAGGATTGATCCTCTTCCTCTTCTATATATATCATATTTAGCACCACAATATTTGATGTTTTTCTCTTTTTTGGCGTTTGGGTCCATGTAAGGATTTTGTGTCCTATTGGTTTTTATTGTTATCATTTTATCATTGTAATGGGTTCCTCCTTTTCCAAGTCTTCAAAAAGAGATCTTTACCCTTTAATTTAAGGGGTTCTACCCCTCAAATTTTCAAAAAAAAAATAAAAAAAAGATCACTTGTTGTATACCACTCACTTTTTATTCTTATTTTATCTTCTTTTTTCTTCACCAAGGTATGAGATGTATGTTTTTCATGCATCACTAATACCTATATCTCTCTATTAGATACTTCAAATTCTATAACTAATACAGTATCAGATATATCTCTTAAAAAAATATTTTTCACATTAGGTGAAAAGTGTCAAACATAACTTTCATGGTCATTCTTCTCATATATATATTCACTGCATGTGAATATTATTCTCATTGACCATAAAATTTTATATTTAAACTTCCAAAAATATCAAGAATTCATTTGAATAGGATCCTTAGACATCTTTGTATTTAAAAAATTTCACATAGCATCTCCTTTCATCGAGTTTACTTTAATCTTCCTTAATACTCATTCTCATTTAAATTGTTTAAAAATCTCCCAATTTAATTTCTCATTCAGAAAATAACTTTAATCAAATTCATATGATTTCTTTACAATTATAATTATGACTCAGGCTTCAACTTTATTTAAATTACATCTAATTTTCTGTAAATAATTCTGAAGACATAGCTATAGCTTTCTCATAATATCGAATTAATAATAACTTCTCTGTTATATTCATAGAATTCATACTTTATTCATGTATTAAAAAATTAAACTACATGTAAAAATATCATGACTTTTAATATCCTCCTTTGAATATATATACTCATCCTTTAAACTTCTCATCAATTAATCTCATGAAAAGGTACAATTACCATGATGTTTCTAAATAACCACATTCATGTATCATCCTGTAGCACAATTATTTTCTAAACTCATGTGGACTCTATTTCTACTTATAAAATATCACATCATTCATTTTATCGATCAAAAAATATGAAAGTGTTATTGTATTCTAGGAATCAATATCATATAAATAAATTTATGATATTATTCATATTATTAGATGAAATATACTTCTAAAAGTTCATTCATGACACTTAATACATACATATTACATGTTTTCCTCATTAATATTCTAGACCATTTCAGGAATACCTTAATATCATCATTCTTGCATCTTCTTCAAAAGGCTTCTACAATTGAACCCATCAAATATCAAAGCTTCATCCATATAAAACAAGTACATGGTAGGTAGCATCATGGTTTATGCATTGAATATCATAACCTCATATGCCTAGATGTCAAGTCTTCCCATAAAATGGATGTATCATATTTTTATAAATTTGGATCCTCTAAAGTTTTTGTTACTATTCCAATATCCACAGTCGATCTATCATGGAAACTCAAGGATCATAGAAATCCAGTAGTTATTTGGTGAGATTATATCATGGTATCTTGTATATCTCACACTTTCAGTAGTTTGACTCATCATGTTTTAGCTATAGTCACACACTTTTCATGGTAGTTCAAGCTTTGTAAGTGTGGTTGGTCAGTCTCAACACTTGTGGTAAATCGATTGAATATACTCTTCTATCTTCAACATATGGTTAATAAATCCATATTATTCCCTTTATCTTGTGGTCGACCATGTGAAACACTCATGGTAGTTCGATCTACAATGAAAAATTATATTATAATTGGTCTCCTCAGCTTCATGTTGTTAGCTCGAAGCATTATGATATGTTTGTGCATAATCATTTTTTATGGGGCAGGCCAAGCTAATGGTAAGTGAGCTTGTGGTAGGTTGTATTTTACCTATAGAGTTAATTAAATAGTTTTCACATAGATCTATCGCACATAGTTAATCAATGGATTTTTTTCCACTCTAAGCTACTATAACACACTCTCACCACTAGGTCACTCTCTTTGTGAACTATGCTCCTCCTGTCCACTCTATGTGTGCACCATCATGACCTGTGCATTTCAATCTATAAAAAATTATACATTGAATTGGGTGTGGTGGAATTTATACTAGTTTTTCCTTCATTTGATAGCTGGATAAGGATTTTGAAGGTCGATCTTAGGCTTGAGAAAAATTTTATAGTAAATTATAAGCACTTGGGAAATACACCTGTGTAAAAATTCCATTTTAGAACTTCCAAATACATCCTTTCATAATCAATATTACTTTAATATCAATATCTAAAAAACATATTCAATCATTATAATAACTTTTACTTTAATAATATTCATTTATAATCATCAAAATATGATTCATTTTTAGTTTGTTCATGATTTATCCAATATATATTTCTTCAATGAAAACCACCAAAGAATGGATTATCTTTATCTCCTTCAATTTTTGTAAACTATTTCAAATATCCAAACACAATTAGCACATCATGTTGTCAATAAATTATATATCTCAAAATGTCACAAGTGAGATCTAAATTCCTCCTAATTAATTATTATATTATTTTCTTGTTCACAATGATAGAACTCCTCTTTTTATTCTTTTATAGACATTTACACTATGTGAATGGGTCTCAATTAATCCAGTGATAGTAGCTTACTAACATCTTCTTTGAAATATAAAATATTGTAGTAACACAAACTTCATGAGAGTACGTTATTTCTTAAATTCATATAAATTGTTTACAGTTAAACACACACACAATTATATATGTAAGCACCTTGACATGGGGGCTTAATCATTTCCTCAACATTCTTAAAAAATCCTTCGGTATTCCAAGTTCTTCTTCTTCTATAAACGCATTGACCTAAGATAAAACCCAATAAAAAGTGGATTAAATAGTAATTAAGAAAGTAATTAAGTAATTAAGTATCTATGTATGTAAGGAAGTATGTATGTAATAAAGTAACGAATTATGTAAAAAATAAAGTAAGTAGATAAGTAAGTACATCAGTAAGGAAGTAAATAAGTGAGGAAGGAAGTGAGGAAATAATCATGTGAGTAAGTAAGGAAGTAAGAAAGTAATTAAAGAATGAAGGAATAATGAAATTAAGTGAGTAGGAAGGTAAGTAATAAATTGAGTAAGGAAGGAAGGATGTAAATAAGTTATTAATTATATTAGTTAGTAGTTAATTAGGTAAGTATGTTGGTAAGTATGTTACTTAGTTATTTAGTTAGTTAGTAGTTTATATAATTATATATGTATATATGTATGTTTGTATATATGTATATATGTTTAAATAGCTTTAAGAAATACATATTCTAGTGACTTTGATCTAGAACTCACTTTCATAAAATACCAAGGATCATTTTAGTTTAGATTTTTAGAGAATTATGGAAAACTCTTATATAGTAAACCCGTACATTACAAGTACAAACTTGTTCTCAAGAATCAATTTTTTCAATAAAAAATCTTTTTAATAGAGAATATCTTTTATTTTCATGATATATCTTTAAAAAGTTTATCTTGACCTCATCTGTGCCCCCATTCATCATTAAATACCTGTAAAAACATTTAAATACCTGGAATGAGCACACAAAATTTAGCAATGAACATAAAAAAGAATGAAAACCATTAATCCAGTGAAAAATAGAAAAATACATAATATAATTACCTTTATCAAACTATTATTTGATCTTGTGGAATTAATAATTTCAATATGAAATAAATACACATCTTTAATAAAGAAAAATGTTAAAACCCATAGCAGACAAATATAAAAACATGTTGGAAACTTGGGGTATCATTAGAGTAACCACCACAACTACTCATGGAAGACTTTCATAGTTAACATCTTATCATTACCATATAATAAAAATTACATATAATTATAATTAACTATACATTAAATCTCAGAATAACCATCACTGTATATTCTCATCATCTCTTAGGAGAAACTTAATTGATTATCTCCATCTCATATATGGAATAACCGTACTGTCAACTTTCATCTCTAAAGTACCCAATTAATTGGAGGTTATAACATAACCACCTATCCTTAGTTTTTAATAAAACCACCCATTACTATAAACAATCCCCAAGAACCATAAACACAAATCATGAAATATTTCATCATAAAAACTTCTTATGTAAAATAACCCTTTTTATTTGAAAATCACTTATTTTTAATAAATACTGAGAGCACACATAGGAAAAATGTTCCTTTGAAAATAATCATTTAAAATTATAAAGGATACTCAAAAATAATAATGTAATCAAAAATGTGGGAAACTATTCTCATTATTTATATGTTAAAAATATTCCTTTTTGTCATTTTCAAAAAAAACAGAACATTAAGAGATGATTTTTAAGAAGATAGTCATTTTTCTTAAGTCCAAATCACCGCATACATTATTTATCTTCCTAAATAAATAAATTGGTTAAAAATTAAATTTCTAAGAAAAAATCTCAAGCTCATTATTCATTTTAATTCACTGATTACAATATTATATATAATTACATAATCATTTAAGTTCACATTAGATTTTTTGATGATATTCAGAAATTAAGTTCAAAATTAATTTGAAACTATTGGTAATAAGGTTTAAGACATCGGTATTTTTCAGGTCAGTTCTATATAACCGATGTGAAGATCTTTAAAAATTAATTTATCATGTTGATTATTTTATAACCAACATGATAAATTCATGAGAATCAATTTTTTATGTTAGTTATTTTATAACCGACATAATAAAAACTGAGATTAGCATTATCACATTAGTTATTTTATAACTGATGTGATATATCGAATCTCGGCGCTTTATCATGTCGGTTATAAAATAACTGATGTGATAAATCTAATATCAGCAATTTATAACGTCAGTTATCAAAAGAACCGACGTGATAAAGCGCCATTTATCACATCAGTTATAAAATAATTGATGTGATAAATTGTTTTCTACATCAGTTATTAAATAACCGATGTTATAAACATAAAAAAAATATTTTACTATGTTTGTTATTAAATAACTGATGTGATAATGCTTTTAAATGATTTATCACACCCTGCATTCAGTTATTATATTTTCTTCGATCGGGCGACCTGCAACTCGTCTCTCTCGCATGGAAAACCTATAAAGGATTCTTCAAAGTCGTGCCCTATTATCTCATTTTTCCAACATCATTACTCATATTTATTATCATCAGATCAATCAGTTCGACTCACAACACTCAAGTAAGCCTCACACGTCTCTATTTTTTTTTTTTTTTTTGTGATTCCCTAAACAAATTTTTTGAGATGTTATTTTTCTTTCTTCTTGTTATCATGGTAAGTTTCACAGTGATCATTTATACCATGCTAAATTATTTTCTGGTAAAATAATCCTTTGGAAGTCATATAATGCAAGTTTATGATTTTTGTGTGTTATATCATGTGCGTGTGAACATATAGGGTGTTTCCAGGGGGGTGTGCAAGTGGGTGGGGCTGTCCAGGGGGGGTGTGCAAGTGGGTGGGGGTGTCTAGGGGGGTGGGGGTGTCAAAGGAGGTAGGGGTGGTGTCTAGGGTGGTGAGGGGGATGTCCAAGGGGGGTTGGGGTTGTCCAAGGGGGTGGGGTTGTCTATGGGGGTTAGTGAGATGCCCAAGGGGGTAGTGGTGTCCAGGGGGTGGGGGTGTCTATGGGGGGGTTTCCAGAGGGATGGAGGTAGTATAGGGGGTGGGGGTTGTCCAGAGGGTTGGGGGGATGTCCAGGTGTGTGTGTGTGTGGGGGGGGGGGGGTTGTCCAATTGGGTGGGGGTGTCCAGGGGGTGTCCAAGGGGGGGGGGGGTGTGCAGGGGGTGAGGGGGATTTCCAATGGGGTATGGTGTTTAGGGGGTTGGAAGGGGGGTGGAGGGGGTGAGGGGGCTGTTCAGGGGGGTGGGGTGTCTAGGGGGTGTCCAAGAGGGTAGGGGGTGGGGTGGTGTCTCAGGGGGTGGGGGTGTTCAGGGGGTGGGGGTGGTGTCCAGGGGGTGAGTGGGCTGTCCAGGGGGTATGAGGTGTCCAGCGGTTGGGGTGTCCAGGGGGTGGGGGCTGTCTAGAGGGGTTGGGGGGATGTTCAGGGGTGGGGTGGGGGCTGTCCAAGGGGGTGGTGGTGTCCAGGGGTGTCCAGGGGGTGTCTTGGGTGGGTGAGGGTGCTTTCCAAGGGGTGGGGGTGTCTGGGGGGTGTCTAGGGGGTTGATTAGGTTGTCCAGGGGGTGGGGGTTGTGGGGGTGTCAAGGGGGTGTCCAATGGGGTAGGGGGTGGGGGTTGTGTCCGGGGGGGGTGAATTCCAAGGGGGTAGGGGTGTCTATGGGGTGGGGGTTGGTGTCTAGGGGGTGATGGTATTATCTAGGGGGTGGGGTATCTAGGGGGTGTCCAAGTGGGTTGGAAAAGGGTGGTGGTGTTCAGGGGGGGTGTCTAGGGGGGTGGAGGTGGTGTCTAGTGGGTGAGTGGGTTGTCCAAGGGGGTAGGGGTGGGGGTGTCCAGGGGGTGGCGGTGGTGTCTAGTGGGTGAGTGGGTTGTCCAAGGGGGTAGGGGGTATCTAGGAGTTGGGGGGGGGTCCAGGGGGTGGGGGTGCTGTTTAGTGGGTGGGGGGTGTTCAGGGGGTGCAACCTAACCATGCACAGTTCCTGAGTTCTTTAAAAATGTATTTTTTCAATTTCCCCTATCAAAATTTAACACCAAAACCCCTCTTTCTCCCCCATTTGGAACATGAAACCCTAGGAGTAACCTCCTCCTATAATCCATGCCTCTCACCTCCTTCCAATGGTGATTTCAAGTGGTTTCTACAAGTTTGGGGTGACTTTTTCGTATAATATCTTCCTTCTCCCTCTTCTTCCTTATTCCATTTTCTTCTTAGTTCTTCTTCTTCATTGGTTTATTTGGTATAGGGTTCTTGTTTCTTTATTTCTAAATTTCGGGTTTTTTCTTGTTACGGTTCTTCTTGGCATTCCTTGCTCATTTGGACCTTCTTGATGCCATTTTGAGTGGTCATCATTGAAGGCGTCTTGGATTGAGGTATTTTTCCCTATATATTGGCCTTTAAATTTATGAATCATTGATTTCTTGATGTTTATAGCATTATTTTATGATTGTTAAAAATATATAATTTTTTTAAAGATTACTTTAATTAAATAATCTTACATTCCCATTGAATTAAATTTTGGGAATTATTTTATATATCCCTACACGACAAGTGTTTGATTAAATGACTGGTTGGACCTTATAAGTGGTTTATTATTTCCAAATGATTTTATGTCTTTTCAAATTTGTTTCAAATATTTTATGGATTCCTAAATGGTGTGTTTGGATACTTTTGAAAACGTTTTTCTTTTAAAATAATGGGTGTGGCCCATTTGGCACTTTTAGAAAGTGGATTTTCTTTGGAAAAATCTCCTTGGAATGTGTCTCTTGACTTATAATTATTAAAAGGAATGGGAATATCCTTGGTATGGGACGTCCATTGTGCATTGATAGCCCTAAGGCAAGGGGAATTCCTTGGAGTGGAGTTTTGGGGTGATTCTTGTGGGTGTGTGTCTTATGTGTGTCTTGTGATTATTCTTTATATATGGTTTATTTTTTGATATTCCTTGGATCACTCCCATTTTAGACATAATATGGTTACTATAATTGGTAGTAGATTATTTGAGAATGATTGTTGCACTAGTTTACGATTATGATCTAGCTAATTGACCCTTAGTATAAACACTCTCTACTTTGGGGATGGTTCCCCTCATGCGTTAGGGATGTTTGATTGCATCAGGCATGCCAAAAGGATGGATTAGGTTACAATATATTCTAGATTTACCCCTAAGCTCCTAGGTATTACCATGTTCTCTGACACTTGTTTATTTGTGGAGGATAATCAAGGTGCCTCATCTGGTATGGTTACATGAATAGTGATTACCCATTTCCCTTATTATGTTATCATTTATTATGCTCCCTAATTGTGGTGTGTCTCTTTGGTAAAATTTAATGCTTGGTTTTAAATGTTTTAATGAGGATTATTTTTATAAAAACTATGTATATTTTCCTGTATTTCAAAATAGCATCAAATGAATCTTTTATTTCGATGAAATGCATAGGGACAACCCCTACCCCCTGGACACCCCTACCCCTTTGGACACCCTAGAAAGCTCCTACCCCCTTGGACATCCCCTTGGTATATATATCCCAACAGTTTCATTGAAACTGTTGGAGTATTTTAACTTCAAGTAGTCTATACCAACAGTTCATATAGAATCGTTGGTAGAGGGCTATTACAATTACCATTATGCCAACAGTGTGTGAAACCGTTGGGGTATTCTATACCAATGGTTTTAGGGGCTATCCCAAAGGTTTCAAATCGTTGGGATATGCGTAATTTTCAGTTCTAAAAGTATACATATTTTAATATTTACACTTCATATTTCTTTTTACGAAAGGGGGAATTTGGTATCCAGTTGCATCAGGATATATTCTTTCTGTACCTTAAGAAGAAAGTATCCAAGATGAATTTAAAACTGTTATATATTTATTTTTTATTTAATATCATTTTCATGCATATGTTTTTTCAAATACGCATAGATTTGTTTTATATTTCCAAATTGTTTTACATTAAAATTATGATATTTTTCATATAAATATATATTTTTCCTATCATAACAAGACGTATAATTTTGATATTTGTTATAGGTAATAAAGAGTCGAAGTTGGATTACGACACATCGAATGAATAATGAATATGAGGAAGGTGTTGATGCCTTTTTGGAATTTTATAAATTAAATGTTCCTAGCAGAGACATTTGTTTCTGTCCATGCTTGAAATGTTTGAATATGAAGAAGTTGAAAAGTAGAGAGATCAAAGATAATCAGATTTTTCAAGGTTTTAATCCAATTTATAGATCCTATATTTGACATGGTGAAACTGGACATAATGTTAGATCTATTTATGATGATGATTTTCAAGATGGTAATTTTGATGGAATTGAAGAAATGATCTGTGATATTGCAGCAGAACAAATTGAGATAGAACTGACAATTGCACATCTATATGGTGATGCTGAAAAAATATTATATCCTAGTTGTATAGATTTTATGGTTTTTTGGTGGTGTTAATATTGATTTACTTTAAGGATAAACATGGATGGAGTGACAAAAGTTTTACATAGCTTCTACAATTTTTGAAAGACATTCTTCCAAAAGACAACAATCTTCCAGATTCACATTATACGGCCAAGAAAATATTATGCCTGATGGGATTGGGATATAAGAAAATACATTCTTGTCTGAATAATTTTATGATATATATGAAGGAATATGAATTTATGTTAGAGTTTCCTAAATGTGGGACATCACGGAATAAGTTGAAAGAAAAATCACAGGCTGATGTAGAGATTACAAAGATCCCTTCAAAGGTATTTTGGTATCATCCTATAATTCATCATTTGAAACCTTTATTTGCTAATTCACATGATGCAAAAAGGTTAACATGGAAATATGATGAGCGGATATGTGATGGAAAAATATGTCATCCAGCTCATTGTCCACAATGGAAGAAAATTGATGAGCAGTATACTACATTTGGAAATGAAATTAGAAATATTAGACTAGGGTTGTGACCAGATGGAATGAATCCATACCAAACCCTTAGTAGAACACAAAGTTTATGGCCTATTTTACTGGTAATTTACAGCATCCCTCCTGAAGTTTGTATGAAGACCAAATATTTCATGTTGAGTATAATGATCTCTAGTTAGAAGAAACCCGAAAATGATATTGATGTTTTCTTGTCACCATTGATTGATGATTTTAAACTTTTACAGGAGGATGGTATTGGGGTGTATAATTCTTAAAAAATGGAATATTTTAAACTACATGTGGTTCTTATGTTCACTATAAATAACTTCCCAGCATGTGGATGTTTTTCTGGATATAGTATTAAGGGGAATAAAGCATGTCCAATTTGTGAAGAATAGACTTTATATTTTCATTTTCATCATGGGAGGAAAACATTGTACATGGGTAATTGAATGTTTTTGCATATGGATCAGTGTTATAGAAGACTAATAAAGGAATTAAATGGCTATCAAGAATTTGATATTGCTCCAAAAACATTATCCCATGATGAGTATTTTGAGAGGGTGGAAAACCTTGATGTGACATTTGGAAAGACACAGAAATATGGTAATGCCATTTGGAAGAAAAGGTAAATATTTTTTGAGCTACCATATTGGAGATATCATGAAGTTAAACATAATATTGATGTCATGCACGTGGAGAATAATATCTGTGACAGATTGATTGGAACATTTCTAGATATTAAAGGAAAGACAAAATATGGGTTGAATGCAAGTTTAGACTTACTATCAATGGAAATACATTTGGAGTTAGCTCCCAATCCTAGTGGAAGACAAACATTTCTTCCCTCGTCTTGTCATACATTATCCAAGTGGAAGAAAATTATCTTTTTTCAGTGTCTTCCTGATATCAAAGTTCCACAAGGTCATTCTTCAAATGTAAAATTTTTGTCTCTTTGAAGGATTTGAAGTTGATAGGTATGAAATCCCATGATTTTCACGTCACAATTCAAAAACTTCTACCAGTTTCATTGCATGGAATATTTCCCATCTGTGTCAAAAATACTATAATGAAGTTGTGTTATTTTTTTAATTCAATTTTTAATAAGGTGATTGATGTGAATTCTTTGAAAATTTTGGAAAAGGATGAAATTTCTATACTTTTTCAATTGGAAATTTATTTTCCTATATATTTTTTTTGATATAATGGTGTATTTAATGATTCATCTAGTTTGAGAAATAATGCTTTGTGGACCTGTATATCTTCGTTGGATGTATCCTTTTGAAAGGTTTATTAAAATATTGAAGGGGTATGTTAAGAATCCATATCAACCTAAGGCCTCCATTATTGAAAAGTATATTTTTGAGGAGGTTTTAGAGTTTTGTACAAGCTACTTGGCTGTGGCAGAGTACATAGGTTTGCCTCCATCTCACCATGAATGAGTTAATAACGAGGGAAATGGGATTTGTGGCTTTAATGTCAAATCGTTGTCATCTGAACAGATGAAGAAGTTATAATTATACATCTTGAATAACATAGCTGATGCTCAACCATATATCAAATTGAATATTAATGAGTTGAAACAAAGACATCAAAAGAATAAGGAAATGTGGATTTTGAATGAGCACAACAAATTTTTTTTGTCATGGTTTAAAAAGACCTTTCTTGGTAGATCAGATGTATCAGATACATTAAGATGGTTATTGGGTGATACATGTTTAAATGTGATAACATGGTCCGATTATGACATTAATGGCTATAAATTTCATATGAAAGCTCAGGATAACAATAGTGCAGTTCAGAATAATGGTGTATTGGTGTTGCAGAAGTAATGCATTTTTCAAGTTCTAAAGACAAAAACCAAATTTCGGAATCAACTGCATATTATAGAGTCATTGAAGAAATATGGGAGGTTGATTAATTTAAAATTTAAGTTCTTGTTTTTAACTGTAAATGGTTTATCGATAAAAATAGTGACAGGCATGATGGATTTTGAATGACAGTTGTTAATCTGAATAGATTAGAAGACACAAAAAATTATTTTATAATGGAAACACATGAAAAATAAATTTTATATGTAGTTGATAAATCATATATACAATGGTATATTGTTTTACAAGTGAAAAAAACATGTTGGTGAGGATCAACTTGATAAAGATGCTGATTTATGTTATATCCCTACTTCCATGGAAATATTAGCAAAACATAATGATGATCAAGTTGAAGACATGGTTTGTGCCATAAGGAATGATCATAACGAAGAAATTTTGGGAAAACAATCCATTTTTACATTACTAATATTACAGGTAACATATGTTTATTTCTTGTTTACATTTATTATTTTCATAAAATGTTAGATATTTTAATTTTTCTCCTTATTAAAATGCATATTAAAACAAATAAGTAGAGTTTTTTGTTCATTTTAATTTTTTTTAGTTTAGTTTATCATTTTTACCATTATGTAAATTATATATCTATTATTTTTTTGAATGAAAATTACTTTACCATGTTTACCATGTTTACCATGTATACCATGTTTACCATGTTTACCATGTTTACCATAGTTTATCATAGTCTACATTTACGTAACTTATATATTTATTGATTTTGTTGAATGACAATTAGACTAACATGTTTACCATGTTTACCACTGTTTAACATGCTTACCATATTAACCATGTTTACTATTATGTAACTTAGTTCAATTTTTCATTTTATGTTTACATTAGTATTTTAGTATTTTAATTTTTATATTTGTGAACTAATGTTTGTTTTTTTTATTTGAAGGATAATGACATATCAATTAGTTGATCAACCACATGATTATGGAGATGAGAATAATGATCATACCTCAGGGGAAAAACATTCACATTCTCCTTTTGATGTTCCCCAAATTTCCTCATGTGCTCCCATAATGACAAATAAGAGTTCAAGAGTTGGTAAATGTGGGTGCACATGTTTACCAAAATTATCACTTGACCATAGGCAAGACCAGAGGATACTCATTGAGTTTGATGAGAATGATATTCTTAGAGGACCAAATATAAAAGATTTAAAGAGTTTGGTATCAACTCAAGGTAAGAGAAAAGTAATCATTTCGTATAAGGATTGTAGAAGTGTGAACAAAGTGATAATATCTCCACTGTGAGAGATAATTTTTTTAAGTTATTTTTCTATTGTTTTCCTATTCTTTAAAATTTTCTAGTATAATATGTTTTACCTCTTCTTTATCACATGGCATTTGATATTCCTGACACTGGAGGTGTCAGGAAGAAATGATTATCGATGGATGCTAGGAGATGTAGGGATCTCAAATCAACCCTCACATCTAATTTCATTTTTGGTCATAGGAGTCATGACAATCCATGTCATATATGTCCTTTTATAGATGAAGAGACATGTACATAGTTTGTTGAAAGTATAAGAAAAGATTCATTTTTGGTAAGGGAAATGTAAAATTTTATATGATTTATTATATAAATGATCTTATTAATGTTTTGTTAATGATTTATTATTCTTAATTTATATAAAACAAGGAAATCTCATCATGAGATCCAATCCAAAAATGTATACCATCATAGTTTATCTCAAGAGGGTATACATTATTGAAAGAACAAATGATGATAAAAAAATTAAAAAAACTAAGCGCTTAGTCTTCAAGCTTTGGAGAGGTTTCCCCTCCATCCCCTACATATAGACATGAAAAATGGAAGAGATCTTAGATGGGTAAAAAGGGGAAATATCTTTCAGAAGATTTGATCATCGTAGCTGACAGTATTGTAAGATATTTATTTTATTTATTTAAGTTAACTATATTATTTATATAATTTGAATATTTACAGAAATGTTTAATTAATTAATACAGGATTTTATTGAGGAGAAGATGTCATAGGGGGAAATTATATCTACTGGGTGGCAAGATATTTTATCTACAGAATTGGGAAAGACCAAACATCCTGGTCATGTACGAGGATATCCAACGGATGTATCAATAAGAAAAGTGTTTCCATGTTCTTCAACTTCTTCCATTGAGGGTGTTTATAAAAAAATTGAATCCTTGGAGGATGAAGTTCATAATATTAATGCGATGATGGAGGAAAATATTAGAATGTCGGTACAGTCTATGTTGGCATAAATGAAAAAAAAATTCCGACTGCAGCTCCCACTCTCTACATCCCCATGCAGACCCCATTATTTATCCTCCACCTCCTCTAGTAGCTCCCACTCCCCCACCTCAGCATATGGACCCCATTTTTTATCCTACTCTTCTGCCCCAACATCCTACTTATTGTGAGTTGTATTTTGATGATCTTCAATATCATATAGTTTTATATGGGTTGTTATGTTGTATAGGAGATACAGTTCATCATCAACACTTAGAGGTAGAGAATCATATGGTAACTGTATAGGATATTATAGATAGATCAGCTCGAGTACCATTACCTACAGATGATGTGATGATAGTTGGGAATAGTATCAGCCCTTTTTTAATTTGGCAATCCATACTTATGGGAATCATTACCATAAAGGTATGCATGTTATATATTCTATTTTATTTTTTTAAAGTTGTTTTAACATTTGAAAACTAATATATTTTTCTATTTATTTTTACTTAAATACTTCAAAGGTAAAGAAATACTTTATAGATAACAACAAAGAAAAATGGCTATGACATCAGATACAGATTTTAGTAGTCTTGATAGATTATCAATATATTCAAATTTATTGGCAGATCATTATGAGTTTCCAATGGAAGATCATGTTTGTTGACGTGAAATAAATGTGGGGATTTTAAAAATGATATCACGGAGCATGTTACTGGAGATAATTTGGGAATCAACGTGGTGAAATTTTTTCCATGTAAGTCTTAACACCTTTTCCCAACGTTATATTTATTAAAAATGTATACTTATGTCTGTTTTGTATTAGGTATCTTTATAACATGTGTGATAAGAATTAGCGGACAAATTTATATGGATTCATGGACCCGCATTTTATTTCCACTAAAGCACATGCATTGGATAAGGAACAAAGAATGCATTATATTACTGAAATATTTGAACAAAATATAATCACACAGTGTTGGATGATGCCTTTTTGTGAGAGTTATGAAACATATCTCTTGAAAAGAGTTCATTATATTTTATCATAAAAAACCACTAACCTTAAATTTTCTTTCATCAGTGATCATTAGATGTTATGTGTTTTTTACCCAAGGGAGAAAACACATTATTGGATATGCTCTGTCCATGGAGATGTGTGGGAAAGTTTTATGAATATGTTGGAAAAGTAAGTTTAAATTATTTAATAGTTTTATATATTATAATGAATTTTAAATTTATCCCATTAGTATTATTTTCTAACAGGGGATGGGTCTACTTTCGAAAAAACACAAAGAAAAGGAGTGCCAAGATCAAATATGTAAATGTAATGGTAAATATCTATTTATAATTTGTACTTTTTGATGTTTTACATAAAAGTAATATTCTGAATTTACACTCATTTTAATATAATTTTCATGAACAACAAGGTGTCGTCGAATGGGGATATTATATGTTAAAATTTATGCATGAAATAATTACAACTGGAACACTTGTGCACTTTGAAATGGTATGATTTCATTTTAAACTTTTCTATAATATTTCATTTGATTTATTCATTATACATGTTAACTACTATCCTTTTACTTTGTAGCTATTTGATGACCCTCAACCCCATAGTGCTCAAGATTTCAAACAGTTACTATTGGAATGGTCAAATTATTTTATAGGTTTGATTGGATTTTAGTTTGTTTGTAGTGTAAAATGTAATTTTGAAAATTATCATTATAATTGTGTATTTGGTAGTCATTTAGGTTGGATTTAGGTTTTTTAGCTGAAATTGAATGTCTTGAATGTTATATATGTGAATATTTAATTTTGGTCTACTTCTTGTTTTGGTCTAGTTTTGATGGTTTTTCTAGTATGGATCCTGGTCTGGGGGGTGTCCAGGGGTGTGAGGGTGTCTACAGTATCCATGGGGTGGTTTGGTGTCTAGGAGGGTAGGGGGCTATCCATGGGGTGTCTAGGGGTATGGGGGGATGTCCAGTGGGGTGGGTGGGGGGGGGGTTCCAGGGGTGTGGGAGGGCTGTCCAGTGGGGTGGGGTAGTGTCTAGGGTGTCCAAGGGGGTGTGATGGTGTGAAGGAGGGTGGGAGGGTTGTCCATGGGAGTGGGGTGTTGTCCAAGAGTGGTGGGGGTGGGGGTGTCTAGGGGGTATCCAGGGGTGTGGGGGGTGTCCAGTGGTGTGGGGGGGGGGGGTGTGGGATGGTTGTCCAGTGGGGTGGGGGTGTCTAGGGTGTCCATGGCGGTGGGAGGGTGTCCAGGAGGGTGGGGGATGTCCAGGAGGGTGGAGGGCTTTCCAAGGAATGTCCAGGGGTGCAGGGGGGGTATCCAATGGGGTGGGGGGTTTCAGGGGTGTGGGGGGATATCCATTGGGGTGGGGCTTTCCAGGGTGTCCATGGGGGTGGGAGGTTGTCTAGGAGGGTGGGAGGGATGTCTAGGGGAGTGGGGGTTGTCCAAGATATGTATATGGGTGTGTGTGGGGGGGGGGTTCTAGGGGTGTGGAGGGCTGTCTAGTGGGGTGGGATGGGGTGGGAGGGTGTCCAGGAGGGTGGGAGGGCTGTCTAGGGGAGTGGGGGGCTCTCTAGGAGGGGGGATATTTGGGGGGTGTCCAAGGGTGTGGGGGTGTCCAATGGGGTTGGGTGGGGTGGGGTGGGGGTTCCAGGGGTCTAGAAGGGTTGTCAAGTGGGGTGGGGGGTGTTCAAGGTGTCCATGGGGGTAGGAGGTTGTTCAGGAGGGTGGGAGGGCTGTCCAGGGGGGTGGGGGCTGTCCAAGGGGGTGGGGCCTATCTAGGGTGTCCGTGTGGTGTGTGAGTGGGAGGGGGGGTTCTAGGGGTTTGGGAGGGCTTTCCAGTGGGGTGGGTGGTTTCCAGGGTGTCCATGGGGGTGGGAGGGTGTCCACGAGGGTGGGAGGGCTGTCTAGGGGAGTGAGGGGTTGTCCAGGAGTGGTGGGTGGGGGGGGGGGGGGGCTGTACAGGAAGTATCCAGGGGTGTGTGGGGTGTCCAGTGGGGTGGGTGGATGTGGGGGGGGGGCTTTAAGGGTGTGGGACGGTTGTCCAATTGGGTGTGTGTGTGGGGGGGGGGGGGTGTCCATAGGGGTGGGGATGTTTCTAAGAAGGTGGGAGGGCTATCTAGGGGTGGGGGTGTCTACTGGGGTGGGGGTTTCCAAGGGTGTGGGAGGGTTGTCCAGTGGGGGGGGGTGTCCATGGGGGTGGGTGGGTGTTTAGGAGGGTGGGAGGGCTATCCACGGGTGTGGGGGGGGGGGTATCTAGGGTGTCCATGGGGGTGGGAGGGTGTCCAGGAGAGTGGGAGGCTATCCTGGAGGGTGGGGGATATCCAGGGGTGTGGGGGTGTTTAGTGGGGTGGGGGGGGGGGGGTTCTAGTAGTGTGGGAGGGATGTCCAGTGGGATGGGTTGGTTTTGGTCTGGTTTTGTTATGTTTTTGGTCTATTTCAAGTTTTCTTTTGCAGGGAATAGTTGTGGATGAACAATTTTATTAAAAAAAATTGGTTTTTACGTCAGTTATTTCATAACTGACCTAAAAAATAAAATGAAAATAGTTTTTTATTTTGGTTATTTGATAGCCTATTTAATAAATGGAATGAAATAGGTCCTTGCATCGGTTATTTAATAACCACCGTAGTATATATATTATCATGTCAGTTATTATTTAACTGATGTGAAAAATGTGGGGCAGACTGGTTTATAATGCCGATTATGAAGATAACCAACGTGATAAACTCTTTGGAGGCATAGTTTGTAACGTTAGTTATTCTATTACAGATGTGAAAAAGTATATACCACCTCGGTTATTTAAAAACCATCGTAATAAATCATGACTCTGAAGCATTTTCCACATCAGTTTTTGATAAAACAACATGAAAAACACTTTGGATTATTGGTTTTTACATCAGTTTTAAAATAAACTCCGTTAAAAACAATATTTATAATGTCTCATATAATAACGTCGGCCAAAAGATGACGTAAAAAATAAAAAATAACCGCCATAAAAAACATTTTCTGCACTAGTGTGGTATAATGAATATGCTCATAGTTGTCACAATTTAATCATATAAAAAATAATATTCATCTAAAATAATTATCAATTTTATAAATTAATTATTCTTTTAAGTCCATCCATTAAATATAGTAATTAAAAATTAACTACATTACAATCATGGAGATGGTATGTCGTATGTACATATGATAAACATTTCCATTTCTAAATGATCATTATAGTAAGAAGGTAAGTAATATATTATCTTGATATAATGATAATAATATCATAAATATTATATTAACTCTTTAAATATACTTATTTATGTCATTCCATGTGAGGTGGTGATGAAAAATGAATCACATCACATCGTAGAGGTGGTAGTCCACACATATGCATGCATGATGTTATCATTTTTCTATTTATAGAAAGGAATGATCATAAATGATATATAATCTATTAAAAATGATAAATATTTCATTAATATAATATATAAATATTAATTTAATAATTATAAATAGTCTTGATAGATGGTGAAGGGAGATGAATTATATCAACTCGTGTGGCAGTGGTCTGCCGTACACACAAATGATGAATAATTTTACCATTTGATGGAAGTGGATATGGATACAGGTCATGAACCTAACATAATAAAATATAATTATATTTGTGATAATCTAATTATTATTTTATCATGTTTTAATAATTTTTTAGGGATTTTGAATAATAACCTAAACCGAAACTTTAATTAAAAACTAAACCTGTTCTTCATAAAATATTCTTTTCTTAACACCTTAAGAACACTAAGGTAGGTTTTATGCCTAAAATAAGAACTATTAAATGATAGGAGGGAATATATTAATGGATTTTTTAGGTCCTGGCTGAACCAAAAGGGTTTTTATGTATGAATAAATGAGAAGAATAGGTTCCCTTTTATAAGAGATCATAGGGGAACTCTAGGAACCTATCAAAATAATAAATTAATATGAAATAATAATAAATACCAAATGCATCCAAACTTATTAATTTATAATATAATATGGGGATTAATATAAATCACCCCCTAAAATAAAATTTAGATAATTTTTAACTATATTAGTACCATTATCTTTTGGTTTTAACCCCTTTAACTCTTACCCAGAAAACAAGGATTTTTACACATTGAGGGTTAATATAGTTACTATAAAATAAAAAACTACAAATAAATGGATCATGTTTTATATTTTAAACCTTATAGTAATAAATTTTGTAAATTTAATATTTTTATAAATCTTATATCATTTAATAAAATATTACTTTTTATAAAATTTCGATAATGTCAATTTTTAGACATATTCATTACTTTGAATTTAATAATATCCAAGTAAAACATATAATTTGAACCAAATATTTTATAATATCCTGATCATTTTAAAGTAATTTATAAAATATTTTTATAATATTAATTATCCCAAATTATAATTATTTTAATATTTTTAATATCTAATATTTTACTTTTCTATTAATTAAGTAATTACTGCATCAGCGTTGTCCAAACCTTTAAGGTAATTATTTCATTATTAAAAATTAAAAATAAATTACCATAATGAATATAAACCAATTTTATTTACAAATAATATATATAGTAATACATATCCTCTAGATAATAACATATTAAAAATATTATACTTATTAAAAACAAGAGTGTGAAATGCTTGTCTTTTCTTTAAATAAAATACTATAAAGCTCATAATCTTATCCATGTGGAACAAAAAGGTCCTATATTTGACCCATGTATAATTATGTTCATTATATACTCATAAAATTTTATTCACTAAATTTTTAAGAAAATTTTATAGTTCTTACAATTTTATTTTTAACAATTAATTACCTGATTTACCCTTTACTATGGTAACCAAAATTACTAAGGATACTATTAAAATTAATGAAAAATAAAATGAAAATATTTAATAAATTTATAATCATTAATTAAAAATATTATATCTATTTTTCAAAATTGAAAAAAAAATTGTCATAAATTAATTTAAAATTAAACCATAAAAATGCAATCAAAACAGTTTTTTTCTTCAAAAAATTACTTTTTAAATATAAAATGTTTTAATACTAAATTCAAGCATAAAATACATTTAAAAAACCATAATTATAATATTTTAAATATAAAATATCTAATTAAAATTTAAAAATAATAAAAAACATAAATGTTTTTGGTTAATGAAATACCTCTTAAAATAAAAATCAATATTTTCACTATTTATTAAAAAATCCATTATTTTAAAAAATTTAAAAAAATTATCCTAATATAATTTTGACATGATTAATTTAAAAATTAAATTAAAATTTTAAATATTCTTTTTAAAATTTCTATAAATTAATTGTAATAATCACCAATAGAGTGAAATAAAAATCATTTATGAAGAAAACATATTTTTTAAGAATAAAATGACTTTACTAAAAATATAGTACATTTTTATGTATATATTTATATATTTATGTATATATATATATATGGATGTATGTATTTATGTTTGTATTTATGTGTTCATGAATAGAGATTTTTAGTTTATTTTGAATGTGCACATTTTTTCCTGCACGAGTACCACACGGTTTATATCAAATTGTGTGTGTTCATGGATAAACTGTGAGAGGTATAAAAAAATATTTATAGTGTCATTTGGCATGTTTAGAACATGGTCATTTAAACCAAGTTGAATCTCATGGTGAAACTTTGTGAGGACATCTTTCTTAGGTATTGATAGTTTCATGATCAGGAAACAATTTACCAAACCGTATCGCCTAAACATGCATGATGCCAATATTTTATTAAATATGTTAAAAGGATCCTATTATTACTTTTATTTTAAAAAATATCAATTAAATTCCCTCTACTATTCTCATATGAACTAGAAACACCATGGGAGATTCCATCCTTCCTTCTTCCTTTAATTTTTTTTGGTTTCTTTCCCGGATCCCAAGTGCTTTCTCTCCAATAAACCCTCTATTTCTCTTGTCATACCTTTCTCTTCACTCTTTCTCCAATTTATATCAATTTTTATGTCCCAAAAAAATTTTAATATGTATATTAAGGAAAATTTAAGTTTCAATGTGGGTTTTATTGTTGGGTTTTGGTTGTTAAATTTTACAGAGAGCATGTTCTAACATGTTTGGTCATTCTATATCGTTGGTGACACATTCCAGAATGATCACACCCAACATGAGTTAGGTGTTTTTTATGTCTCCTTTAAATTCCATATAATTGAATTTTTTATGGTTTAAATTATTATTTTTTAATCAAATAATATTGTATGTAATAGTTTTTATAGATTTAGAAAATTTTTAAGGGTTGGATCACTTGAAATAATAGTAATAAATTGGTTTTTTCTTGGTTTCTAAAGTTTTATTTCAATGATAAGTCACATAGAAAATTCCTATGATTATTATTTAAAATTATTTTTGATCACTAAAGGAATTTGATACCATTTGGTCCATGCATTTTATAAAAACATAGTATTTATTGAAAATTATTCATTTCATAAATTGTTTTCAATTTTAATTAAGATGGTTAGTTTTAAAGGATATTTGAAATCAGATTCAAAATTATTTGTAATAATGGGTAAAGTGGATTGGAAATTTGAGATAAATTTATAATAATTATCATTTGGTACTTTTAAAAGATTTAATGATGGTTAGTTGTGTGAGATCCTTCTACCGACCCTTATATGGTTTCCCTTTGTGGGTGGTGTTTGATGTTTCTGGTGATTGGGTGATGCATCTTTTCAAGGATATTTATTATGAGACTATAGTCAGTGAGATGATATAAATGGTTCACTTTAATTTTAATAAAATTATGATAATTTTGTTTTCTCATTTTTCACCTCCTCTTTGACTATTTTTTCATACGAACCTAGATATCTAACTGAAGTCTTGGATACATGTTAAACTAGTGTAGGGGTTATCACTATCTAGTTCCCCATGAGAGTTGATCCTCTAGGGTATTACTTGAGATTGATGATTTGAAGGGGTGTTGAAATTTTTTTCTTAGTTTCATTTGGTCCCCCATTTATTGATGTTTTTTATGATACCAAGTTCTTTTTCATTCTAGTAGGGCCTTAGGGGTTTCCCTTGAATCTCAACCCTTTTTTGGATGACATGGGGGATCCGGATATGTGAAATTAATTTATATTCCCTACTTCTTCAATGTTCATGAAATAATTTTTTGGGTTAGATACTTTGGAATGATTTATTTATGTTTAGTGTCATGTGTGTTTGTTTATAGTTTTCTTTATGGTTTCTGTTCACTATCATGTTGAATTAAAAAATGATTTTGGAAGTGTATTTTAAATTTAAAATGATATGGTCTTCATGAAATGGGTGTTTGGAATATTTGATAAAAACAGTAAAAAAAATTTGGATTGTTTTTAATAGTTTTATAATGAAACCTCCTTCCATTTAAATAGTTTATTTAGGTAAAAATGGTTTAGTTCCAGCCTTGGTTACTCTAAGAAGGGGAATTATTTTATAAAGGTAGTTATAGCTTAATATTTGGTTTTACCTATGTTGTATAAGATAGTTGAATCATTTTTTAGTAATTTTTCAAAGTCCATTTCTAAACATAGTTTCGGGGGAACCAATATGTGCCTCAATTTTCAATGGGTTGGTGGAAACCCTAAAAATAATGATCTTCCCCATTTTTACATGGGATGGGGGAAACTCTACAACAAGCCTCATGTATACGGGGTTCCTGATCACACTGATAACACATAATGATCCCAGATTGAGTCATTATTAACATAGTATTATTCTATGAGTTTCATGCACTGTATATTCCCAATAACAACCAATCAGTTGATCTTGTTTGTTCCAGTGAAGTCTGAATACCCTACCCCATATTCCACGCACAAACCAAAACAAAAAAAAAACAAAATGCAAAACAAAATGAATTTGTGTCTATAATTGAATCCCAACGCTTTTCCACATGACACAACAAAGAAATTTAATTATACACCCCATGTGAATTTTTCCATCCACCCAAAATATAACACCACAATATTTAAAAATAACACTATACAATATGAAACACTGATCCTAAAAATCCAAGAAATATAACTATTTTAATATGCGTGATATAACCTTGCTGTAGAATTGGAGGATATGAATATAAGTAAAAATATTATAATATATATATCTTACAAAATAAAAAAAATATTTATTAATTCTTAGGAAATAAGCACTCAATTTTTAGAAAAGTCATTTAATAGTTTAAAAATACATTTTCTTCTAAAATGGATTTTGTTTCTTTTTTAGAGAGAATATTAAAATTAATTTATATCACTTATAGGAATTTAATATGATGAAATGGAGTTAATTTTTACATTTATATAGATAAATTTATCCTAGTATTAATTTGTGAGATTTTTTTGAAGAAGTTAATTTTTTTGAATAGAAAATAATACAGTCTTTATGAAATACAACAACATTTATGATATCACCAAGACATAAATATGATATAAAAATTTATTAAACTTACAGAATGAATAATTTATTATAATATAATACAAATATCATATAAAAATAATTCAAAATATATAAATTATATTTTAATTCATGAAAATATGAAAATCATTTTCAGTGTCAACGCAGTTCATGCACATCACTTGTAAAGTCAAATATGGTGTCCTAAGGATAATATTTGTGAAGAAAGAAGTATTTACTTAAATTTGATAATAAATACGAATTATTATTGATGATTTTGATATTTAGATATATATTTTGGATATATATTACAAATGACTTATCCAAATTCTTGTGCAATGCTTGTGTATGGCTAAAAAAATCAAAATAACATATAAAATATGTTTTCATGACATATATTTGAGTAAATATATATATTGTATGAATATAAAATTTTATATTGAATATAATTAATTTATTTATATTATTTTATGTTCTTTTTAATTTTTATGCATGTTTTAATTACCCCAAATGTTTATGTGGAGCCAATATAGTGCTTGTGCAAATAGTAGAAAAATCGAGTAAATTATTTTAAAAATTCTAAAAATAATTATTTTTGAGTGATTTATTTTTTCCTATGAATCTAATTATGTAGATATATTTATTATAATAGTAATGTTATTAAATTGTAAATTCTAATGATAATTTTATCTTTATTACAATATATTCAAATTAAATGAATTGTTCAAATGAAAATTAATGATATTTTATAATAAATAATATATTATAATATGATTTAAAATTTTAAAATAACTAATATTAATCTAAGGTAATGGTATATGGTTCAAAATATCAAACATGATCCATTTATTGGCCACTTTTCCTTTTATAGTAACATTCATGACCCCTAAAGTTGAAAAAAAACTTTAATATTTTGGTAATCATCAAAAGGGTTAATGAGGGTTAGAACAAAGTGATAAGGGTGATAACAACACCTAATGTTTTCCAAATATTATTGTATGAGATTATTTATAATAATACTAATTAAATATTAAAAATATATCAATTTTGTTCCTCTTAAGCAAGAAATTAATTTATATTAATTTAATACTTTAAATAATTCTAAGAGTGCCCCTCCCCTCACATATAAAAGGACACCTTCTATCCTATCTTACTCACACCTTTTGAGAAATTTAGTTTTAAAAATACATATATAATTCCCTTATAATAATATAAATATATCATAGATATATTATATTGAGAAAAATACAAACCTTAAAGGTATTAAGGTATAAAACAAAGGAGGTTGTCTAAAAAAGAGGTTCATATTTTTACAGAATGTTCTAGTCTTAATTTTTATTTTACCTCCTTGAAAACACCTATAAAATTTGTGATATAAAAAAATATCTATCTAAAAAATAATGAGATTTTATTATGTTAATTTATTAACATTAATCCATCTCCTTTTCTATTATAAGGGTAAGGAAAAAATAGTTTTCTTGTACATTGAAATACCACCTCGTGAAGTGATGTAAATTTTTTTCATCACCATCTCTCATGGATGGTTATAATGATTGATTAAATTTATATATATGTTATTAATGATATAAAAATCATTATTTAATGATAATATATCATATATTTTCTTTATTTTCTATCCATTTAAAAATAATAATGTCATTCATGTGTATATGTGGACTACCACCTCCATGAAGTGATGTGATCCATTTTTCATCACCACATCACATTGGATGGTATAAATAAAGTATTTAAAGATATAATATTATATTTATGATATAATAATAATTTTTTGATGATAAAATAATACTTACCTTATTTCTTTCTTATAATTTGGAAAATGGAAACATTACTTATGCATACATAAGACCTACCGTCTCCATGATTGTTACATTACTTTTTTTCATAAACATCATTCCTAATATGTTTTAAAAGTATAATGAATGTATAAAATTAATAATTATTCCATGATTATTTTTATGGATTTTATTTAATTGTGATCTCTTCGAACATAATAAATATACAAGTGTCATTTTGATGTTATGAATTAAACATTCTCAAAACATCTGATGTGGACTTAACTGATTATGTAATTAAATATTCCATAAAAATAAATTAAATAAATAGTTTATGGATAATAAATTAATCAAAAAAGGATCCTTAATAATGAAATAATTTATAAAAGTTTATTATACATGTTTTAAAAACATACATAGCTAATTTGGACTCAAGATAAGATATTTCTTCATAATTTCTCTTCATTGAGGCATATTTTAATGTTATATAACCAATTTATTTTATATAGTGTATTTAATTCCCATTTTAAACATTATATAATGAATCCTAAATAATTCATAGTATTTTATGTCCAAATTTAAATTATTTCATCTAGTGTATTTTAAAATTATGGTCACCAAGTGGTGAGGGGTTTATCAACTCAATTTTCTTTTCCTAAGGTTATAACTCTTCTTAATTGAATTTATATGACATTATTTTTTGTGAATTGATAAATTTTTTATTATATATTTTAAAAAAATATGGATCTATATATTCTCACATAATCACTTTATGGATAAATTATAACTTTAAATGTTATGATCTTTTTATGGGATTTCATTATCTCAAACTCATTTTCTTGACAATGATTCATGTCATGAACCATGATTTATTTGAATGATGCAATTAATTCCCCAATAATAAATTTTGAAAAATAAATCCATGTAATTCAGGGGATTTACAAATTCATATCATATTATTTCTTTCAATGAATTTAGATTTCAACAATTACATAATAGGTAACAGCTTTAATTTGTAATCTCATTTCATTTGTATATTTTTTATGTTAAAATCTCCTTTGGGATGGATCATATTCTCTATTTTTCTAGATCCATATATAATTTATTCTCCTATGGTGATGAATGTTTCTTACATTTTTAATTTCCATTTCCTCCCTTATTGATTAAAGAAACACAAAGAATGCTTTGTAAGTTACAATGATCTGGTATCTTCTTTTATATCAAGATTTCTTCAGTTAAATATCTATGTTTTCTAAAATATTTTCAATAATGGTATTTTATAAACATAAATTAGTTCCTAAAGTTATTTCCAATGATATTTTAACTTCTTTTAAAATGATTTAAAGGAAATTTCATAACATTTTCCACATGGGTAACTTTTCACTCCCTTTACAAACGGTTGAAAAGAATGTTTTTTAATTTATATGACATAAATTTATTTTTTCTATTCCATGAACATTATATTATATCAAAATTATTTTATAATTTTATATGATTATTTTCAAAGAAAAATATTTTCTGGATAGTTTTTGAATTTTAAGTTTCTAAAAGTAAATTTAAAAATGAAAGGTTTATTTTCCTCAATAATATTTTTAATGATATTTTAATGGTACTTATATACATTAATAAAAACAAAAAATAATTTTACTTATTATCCAATAATTATATACTGTAGTGATAACTATTAATTATATCTTTGAATGGATTATTATTATTTCAAAGTGATAATTCACGGAACTTGTTTCTTTTTTATGGGTAAATCAAGATATAAAAGATAAAAGGTCATTGTTATATTGAAAATTTTAGAATTATAATTCTTTTTCTAATGATATGGTTATGAGAAAATATTTATGAAAGAAGGATTGAGGAGTGAAACAAATCCTTAAGAGAATTTTTATTATATGTTATGGGTGGGTCCATTATAGTCGTCCAATACAATGGGTAAAGAGACAGAGTTAACTGGTTATAGGTCTCTCCTCTGGAATTGTTGTAATTAACCAGGTAGCTTTTTCCATCTATAAGTGTGATTATATGAGTGATATTATAATTATGTTCCATGATACCAACATGTTTTCTCTATGATTTCTATTTGTTTCAAAAGGATCATTTTTTATGGATCATTTTTAATTGGCTCATGATTATTGAATTATATGAATCTTCTATTATGTTAATGCATTATACCACATTTCATGATTTATGATCCATTTTTTGATTGGTATTAATTATCTTATGATATTATCATGCACATTTATTATTTCATTATATAATTATTCTTATCTTATATGATTGGATGACATAAATTTTTTAATTTTTTTGTTTACCCTTACTGAGTGTTAGAGATAAATATTATTTTTCTTTATTTTACCAAGATTATAAATAAATATGATATTTAAGATATGTATAAAAGTGTTTCATGTGTTTGATGATGATGACATAAAATTGACTATTAAAATCTAGGTTCGGTTAAAATAATTATCACTTAAAGACATGGGTATCATTATATAAGAGTTGGTCTTTATTGTTTAAAATGGTAATACAAAAAGGTACCTGGGTATGTATGTGATCTAATATTTTTATTTGATTTTGTATGTTTTGAAGGGTTAAAATTGGGTCATGTTTATCGGTATCAATGATAGAACAATAAGGATTATTTATTATAATCAGATCACGGTGTATGGGTTCAGGGTAGTTATACAAGCACACCTTCACATGAAAACACCAATCATATTTTACTTTTTAAGACACTTATTTCTATATATATTCATAGTAGAATTAATAAAATGGTCTTTTGAAGTAAAATATAATGAAATGTTTTGTGAAATCACCATAGGCATGTTTTTTTCACACCCTTCAAACACTGCTTGGGGTATAGAGATTTTATGTCGCCTCTGATGTTCCATAGATATGGTATAGTCACATTGAATGTATCCTTTGGGTTATAATGGTGATAGTAAGTGTTGGTACATGGTGAGTGAAAATGGGTCATGAGAATATTTTTGTAATTATTCAGGTTCTACTTTTGTTTTATCTTTATTTTAGATTTTTATGTATCATCCTTGTAGGTTAAACATTTATCTTGGTTTCTTTTCTATGTATGCTTGTTTACATTCAGTTATACCTTATTATTGGGTATGATATATTGTTCTTGTTTATTATTATTTTTAATTAATCGGATTCCATTATTATTTCATTTATATTTCTTTTCTTTTGTTTATTTTGATAGCATGGATGTCTAATATACATATTTTTCATGATGTAGGATCAAAATATAGATATAGATTCTCAATTACAAGGGGGGGTGAATTGTATGTTTAAAAACTTTTAATATTAACCTTAAGGAAATAATTGATTAAAAAAGCTAAATAAGGTAAATTCAAAAACCCTCTTTGGTTCTCAAACAAAGGGATAATTGGAAGGGACTAGGTCTAATTATAAGAAACCTAAACTTAAACAAGATAAACATAAAAAAACTTAAGGAAATTTATCTTAGGTAAATATATTACCTTAAAGCTTATAGAATATTCATTTATCAGAGTATGTATAAGTACAAGAAATTATAAAAAAGTTATGCTTTCTTTCTCTAATAAAATACAGTGTAAATAAAAATTATAACAAAGTATGTAAACAAGTAAGAAATATTTTAACCCAAAGAGAAGGGTATCCAACACCCTTAGATAAAGGTCCCTTTATTTATAATTTTAATAAAGTATGTATTACCCACACCAGGGTAATCACTTGATAATAATATCAGAGTTTGTCTTGCTATACTTGAAAGCCCTTGAACTTTAAGTTAGTTAGAACCTCTGTCTTTCTATCCCAAGAAGTCCTTGATGTTTAGGGTAGTCGGCACATCTGTCTTTATATCCTAAAAATCACTCGATCGTACTCAGCAACAATCAGAGTCTCACTGAGAAATTTTGAAAAATTTATTGATGGTTGAATAAGATGTTTACAGATTTCACAAGGCATATGAGTTTCTCTCTCTAGAAATGACTTCATTGAATCACAACATGTAATCGGTTGATCGATATTGATCTCATTAAAATGAGATATTATTTGTAGGAAAACACTTCAATGGCCAGATCCATCTTCCAATGGTCATATTTTTCCTTTAATGTCGGAGGGACATGTATATGAGTCACTCAACCCAAAATAAGTTAAAAATAGATTGTATGACATCGTTTTATGTATGAAAAACATGGGAAACCTTATCAATCTTAAGAAACAATAATATGTAAGGAAAAGAATATCATGTTTAAGAATCTAGGATCCAATAAAATTGAAACAATATGATAGGAAAGTAAAGTAGCTTTAACAAATATGAATAATTACAATATAGCAAATACGGAATTCAGAGTCATCATTTGGAGGAATTATGACATGGAAATATAAGGAATTTGGAGTTGGAATTTTAGAGAATTTTGTTTCTGAATTTCATAGAATCCAGATTCTGAATTTTAGATAATTCAGAGTGTGAATTTTAGATAATTCAGAATCTGAATTTCAGGGAATTAAAAGTATAAATTTCATAGAATTTGGAGTCTGAATTTTAGAGAATTCTGAGTGTGAATTTCAGAGAAATTATAGTCTTAATTTTAGAGAATTTATAGTCTGAATTTCCGAGAATTTATAATCTGAAAATAAAAAGACTCGGTATCTAAGGAATTGTATGATTCTGAGGTTTTAGACAAGGATCCTAATTTTAGTCTTAAGAAAAAAATGTTTAATCTTAGTTTAAGAGAATACTGGATAAGACAATGAAAAACATATGAATAGATAAAAATTATCTTAGAGAAATATTTTTTAAGTAAATAAATCTTAGAGAAGGATAATTTTCCTTAATAAAATGTGTTTGTGATTTTCAAAACACAAAGGAATGGAAAAGTCATAAGGATACAAATTGAATTAATAATCTCCCCCCTTTTGGACAATATAAATAACTTTTCAAAAAATAATATAAGGAATAAGGATTTTTATTTTTAAAATTTAAAATAAATATGTATATCCTTTTACTTTTGTCCCATAATGAATACGACTAACTCCCCCTTAGGTTTTGAAGTCCCTAAGGATCGTATTCTTGTCTTTATTAGAGAAGATACTTTTTCATTCTTAAGAAAATATTTTTTTAGTGATCTCCCTCTTACTTAATCTCCCCCTCACTTAGGGAATTATCTTATTTTTACTTAATATTCTCTTAATAATTCTTTTCTCCCACTTTGTGATTTTCAATAAGGAATGGAGGGGATGAAAAATATGTACCTAAAAGGTTAAAAGTATACAATACAAACAAAAAAATTTCATTATGATTGGATTTTTTTACAAGGAGAATACAAAAAAAGATCAGATTTTAAATAAATCAGTCATCCTTATTTTCCTTTAATATCATCTTTCTCAACGTTTCCATCAACATCATGATCTCTTTGTGGTAATCCTAAAATTTATTGAGAAATTGATCCTGATCCTGATTTTTCTTCTCAAGAAATTTGATTCTTTATTCTTGGGATTTATGAATTTCATCTTGTGACTTTATAACCTCTTCTTTCCATTTGAATTTTTCCTCCAACTCTTCCCTGAGTTCTCTTTACCTTTTCAAATTTAAACAAATGAATTTAGTTTTCTATTCAAATTTATATCCTCTTGAATCTGATCAATTTGCTCAAGATTTAGCTTCTTTTTAAAACTTTTTGTGAGGATATTTATTATGACATCTAACTTATCAAAGGCATCCTTTACTAAATCTTATAAATCATCCATGATTTTAATATCATCAATAATGGTATTAGACAAATTGGTTATTTCCTTGCATAATCTCATATGATCATCAAAACTAATATTAAAAGTTTTGAAATAAAATTCAAGCTTGATAAAAATTTCCATGAGCATGTTTATCGAATCTAACTTTTGATTGATAGAATGCCAAATCAACTAAAATATAGAATCGATACTTGTAAATAAGGGTATTGTGTTCACTATATTCTTCAGAGATTAGACAAAAAAATCTTGTCCCATAGAAGGTAAAGATTTAGAAGTAGATTCCCTTGCTGGTGAGGAAACTTTATCTAGCTCTTAATATTTCATCTTGGATGTTCAACCTACAGCTTTCTTAGATTTCATAGATACAACATTTATGGGAGAATCAAGAACCGCCTATTTTCCTTTCTCAACTTTAGAAATAACCTTATCATCTCTCGAAGACTCATGATCACTATTAGAGACTTGTATTATATTATCATCATCAACATCATCTTTCTCATCACCTTCCTTAATATATTCAAGATGAAAAAAATCATTATTTATGCATTTATTATCACTAGTATTTTTCAACCTCATCCTGTGCATCATCATATTTTCTATCTGAAATTATTTTATTCAATTCAACCTAGGAATTTCTAATTGACAAATTTTCTAAAATAATTTACTTCTCATGGTATTCTTCCACCTGTTTGATCACATCTTCACTTTGTTCCTCTTCTTCTTATTAAACTACCTCTTCTTCCATAATGGGTTCCAGATTTGAAATTTCATTTCCCGGAGTTTCTACTTGAACATACTCTTTAAGGAAGGATTCCATTATCTGGATCTTTTCTCTGAATCTCCGAACAATTATTGGATAGGTCCATCTATTGAAATATTCTACATCATTTTCTTTTATTTAGATTTTTTTAAGATCTTCTACTGTCTAAATATTAAAGACCTTGGCTTCAGTAGGGTCTAAACCAAAATTAACATCACCCTCATTATTATTATTCTTCTTATGCTCTCTCCACTTTTCCACCACTTCATTAGAAAAGGTCTTTTTCTTTTTCATCTTGGGTGGAGCTAATAGTGTTTTCTAAATGGGAGCTTTTTCTTTCAGTTCATGTTCTTTATGTTTTCTCTTCATCTATATTTTCTTCGAAGTTTCACCTACTTCCCCTTTCGTACTAAGACCTTGAACCTCACTTTTATAAAGATCATAGAACTATCTTTAATTAATACTAAAACCGATTTTCATCCTCATAACTGTGTCATCAATCAACAAAATATTCTTGAAATTTCTTGATTTTGAACTGCAAGGAATTTTAAAGGATTCTAAATAGAGAACGATGATCTTAGACAAGATCATTGGATACATAATTATATAATAATTGAGGGTTCTATTCTTTATATTATTGATGGTTAGAATGATATACTTGATAAGGTTTACCTTTCTCAAATTCACCAAAAATTCCATGATGAAAATATCAAACTTCTTATGGGAATATTTATCTATCTTTCTCAGAATAAGATATCTTTGCATCTAAAAATTTAACAATATGAATTTAGTTGTAATATGATTTATCTTTAGTGACTTGAATCCCTTGAGTCCAAGGAACTCAATTTCATTTTCCTTGTCAAAAAATCCTTCCTTTGTTGGCATATTATGAGAGCAAAATATTTCTTCACCTTCATAAGTAATACCAAGAATGTTTGCAGCCATGTTGAAGGATAACAAATAGGTCTTCCCATATGTTTTAAAAGAAAACTTTTCCTTTACCCCTTATTTATAAAAACAGATTGTATCCTCAAACTCTAAAAGAAGGTTAGGATAAAGCAGATCTTAATTCTTCATCTTGCCTATACAAATACTTTCCCAACTATTTTTCCTTATAACTTTAGAAATCAGGGAATCATACTTCAGAAATAAATTTAGTTTGACCAACATTTCTATGTAAATTTCTAAATCTTTTATTTACTTGTTTGAGGCTATCTGATTTTGCAAGGAAATTTCAAGAGACATCTGGAATGAAAAGAAACTTTGAAAACTAAACAACTGATTTGTAGGGTAGAATAGCTTCGACATAAAATATGGAGAGAACTGATGTCAGACACAGATAAGAGGTGCCTTTATATAGGATTCATGGTGAAAATTTTAATTCTTAATTCAATCCAACAGTTTATATAATCTTAATCTAATATAACTTTTGATATCAATGCCAAAGAAGGATTTTACGGTTTTTATCTTCTGATATTTTAGGGAAAAATGAAATTTATGGAAAGTGAATCCGATAGAGTTTTCTTAAAAAAAATGCCAACAAATAAATAAAAAATTATGAATATTTAAGTAAGAAATAATACCTTTTGGATTGCTTATAAATAATTTCCAATATTGATAAGGTTCTTCTCAAAAAATATAGATTCCAGAAAATTTTATAAAGGGTAAGAAATGTTAGGTTCTGAATTTATTTTAAGGAAAACAAAAAAATTTGGGTTCTGAAAAATTTTATTAAGGAAAATAATAGGTTCCAAAAAAATCTATTAAGGAAAAGAAAAAATTTGGAAGAATAAACAAATGTACCCCCATGAAAATGAGTTTTTTAATGTAAGGAGATAGGTTTCAACAAAAAGTTACTATGGAATACTACCTTATGCTTATCATTCCTAAATTTTGTTTAATATATTCAAATCTATTAGAGGGTAAAGATTTTGTAAAAAATGTTAGCAATTTGATCTTGCTTTCTGTTAAATTGAAGAATGATATATCCTTTGAGTGTGTGATCCCTAAGAACATGATGCCTAATATCTATGTGTTTTTCACGAGATTGATGTGCAGTGTTTTTTCTTAGGGAAATGGACCTTATATTATCACACAATATCTATTTTTTGGTAAAACTCATTCCATACTCTATGCGTGTGTGTTGTATCCACAATAATTGAGTACAACAAATTCCAGTTGTAAATTATTCAGCTTCAGTAGTGTAATGTGATACTGAGTGTTGCATCTTGAATGACCACGAAAATAATTAATCACTTAATAGATTACAAGTTTCGGATGTACTTTTTTCTATCCATTCTATATCCTCCAATATCAGCATCTATTTTTTTAAAATAAAATCATTTCTAGAAGAATAAAAAAGTCCTGAGTCCATAGTTCCAATTAAATAGTGAAAAATTATTTTCAATAATTTTTCATGAGATTAATTTGGATTAGATTAATATCTTTCACATAATCATATTGAAAGAATTAAGTCTAGATGACAAACTATTAAATATAATAAACATTCTATCATACCTCTTAAAGGTGTTTGATCTATTGGTTTCCCAGCTTCATCAAGATCAAGAGAAATTGAAGTACTAATTGTGGTACTTATACCTTTGGTGTTGTCATATCCATTCCTCTTAATAATATCTTTAATATACTTATATTGGGATATATAAGTTCTCTCTAGTTTTTGTGAAATTTGGAAACCGAGGGAAAATGTTAACTCACCCATTATACTCATTTCAAAATCATATTTCATGAGATTCTCAAATGAATTGGTTAAAGATTGAAGAGTTGATCCGAATATAATTTCATCAACATAGATTTGAAAAATAAAAACGTTTTTCTTATCTTTCATTATAAAAAGGTTTAGATCAATAGTTCCCTTAACACAATCGTTTTGTAATAAAAATCATGTAAGTCTACTATACCAGGCTCTAGGGGATTTTTTAAGTCTATATAAAGCTTTGGTAAATTTAAAAACATATTTAGGAGGTTTTTTTCTTCAAAACCAAGAGTTTGTTCATCATAAACATCCTCTTTAACATATCCACTATAGAAATCACACTTCACATCCATTTGAAACAGTTTAAAATTAAAGAATACTACAAAAGCAAGTAGAATACAAAAAGATTCAATTCTAGCAATTGGAGCGTAGGTTTCTTCATAGTCTAGTCCTTGTTGATTATAGCTTTTAGAAACTAATCTATTTTTATTTCATACAATGATTCCATTTTCATCACATTTATTTATAAACACACATTTTACTCCAATTACAGAAGTTTCCTTAGGTCTTTCAACCAAGATATAGACTTTATTCCTTTCAAATTCATTTAGTTTATAATTCATAGATTTAATCTAATCATCATTACCTAAAGCTTCATTAGTGATTTTTTGTTTTTAATTGCGAAATAAATTCTAGATGTTCTACTTAATTTCTAAAAGAACTTATTGTCTTTATAGGTTGATTTACATCAACAATGATACTACCATTAGGATGATTCTTAAGAAACATATGAATTGGGTTTAGTAAAACCTATTCATGTACATAAGGTAAAATATCTTCTGGTTTAAATACTTAAAAAAAAAAATCTTGATTATTTTCCTTTTTAGAATAATTTTCCATCAAAGGATAATAATCAGTTTTTTAAAACACATCTGAGGATGTAGGTTGGGTTTGTTTAAAAACAAAAGGATTACTTTAATCAAATTTAACATTCACTATTTCTTCAATAGTACAAGAACTTTTATTAAAAACTATATAATAATTAAAAGTAGTGGAATAGACTAAGAGAATTACTTCATTATATTTGGGTGAGAATTTATATAAGTTGTCTTTATTATTCAAGATAAATACTTTCCATCAAAATAATTTGATGTAAGAAATTTTAGGATTTCAACTGGTCCATAATTCATAAGGTTTTTTATTAGTAAAAGGCCTGATTAAAGTTATATTTATAGTATAAAAACCTGTACTAACAAATTCATCCCAACAGTGTTTATCAATCTAATATTCACTCAACATTGTTCATGTTATCTCTTAACGAATTCAATTTCTTCTTTTGAAAAGACCATTTTTTGAGGAGTTCTTGGGGTATAGAAGTTATGAGTATTTCCTTTCTTACTAAAAAAAGTTTCAAAATATGAATTTTGAAATTCTCCCCCATTGTCACTATTAATAGTTATCAATGGAAGGTTTTTATAATTTTTAACATGGGCTCTAAAATTTTTAAAATAATAAAAGGCTTCATATTTCCGTACTATAAAATATATCCATGTAAATATGGTGTAATCATCAAATAAAACAAATACATTTTATTTTACACCAATACTTCTAGTTTTTGTTGATCCAAAAAGATCCATATGCACTATATGTAATGAATCAGAAGATTAAACTTTACCGATTGATTTAAATATTGACTTATGTTGATTTCAATATTGACAAGGATCACAATCTTTTGAAGAATCAAATCTAATATCTGGTAGTTCCTTAAAAAGTCATTTCTTTGAGATTTTTCATAGGTTACTAAGGTTACAATGTCCTAGTATTCTATGCCATAAAAAATATTGATCTTCCATTGCACTATGTCATGGTAGATCTTATCTTCTATGGTCTTCTATGTTCAGTGTATAAACATTCTCACGCTTATGGGTAGAGAGAATAAAATCTTCCTTAGAATTTTGTAATAAGCATTCATTATTCATAAAATTCAGAAGGTAAACTTCATCACATAAATGGATTATTCTTATAAGGTTGTGTTTAATACCTTAACAAATAAAACATTTGAAATTAATGATTTTACAAGAAGAACAATGTTACCTATACAAACAATTTCTCTCAGAGAATTATCTCTGAAAGTTACTTTTTCTCCTTTCATCTTGATAATATTTTCAAAGACGTTTTTATTACTATTTATGTATTGGGAACATCCATTATCCATGTAAAATTTATTGTTGTTGGTAATTAATTATTTTCCTAAAAATTAAATAGTTAAATTTTCAGAATCCAAAATATTTTGGATCTTGAAATTTTGGAAAATAAAATCTCAGGTATCCACATTTTATTAGAAAAATAAGCCTTATGAAAACCTAAGGATTTTGTTTTATTTAAAGAACAATTTTTCTCCCAATGTCCAATGCATTGAAACTTAGTGAAAGAAGGAGCACTTTGGGGAATAAAATAGTTATTACTAAAAATAGGGTTTGAGTGAGTATAACCAAATTCAAAACTTTTCCTAAGAGGAAACGATTGTGAATACATTTTATCAAATTCCTTCATTCGAGAAGTTAAGTTTGATAAATGTTTCTTTAAGGAAAAAATTTACGATTTTATTCTCATGAGTAAATTCTTATCCTCAAAATCATTAGTCTTAGAACGTGATTTATTCTCTAAAACATTTTTCATAAAAATAACATTTTCAAGATCCTTAGAAAATTTATCCTTCTCAGAATTAACTTCCTTATAGTTTTTAGAAACATTTTCTAGATCAAGAGTTTTTTTATCAAGATGTTTAAAAATATCTGATACTTATTTTCTTAAAACGAAAACTCTAAAATTTGCTTTCACTAAATTCTTTTTTATCTTACATTTCTTATTCTCAAGTAATTTAGAAAATATAGAAACTTTATTAAATTAAGGTAAGCTTTTATCTTTTGACAAGGAATATTCATCATATGAATATTTATAATATTCTTTATTAGAAAAATTATCATTTAAAGAAATATTGGTTATGTATTCATCATTGTGTACCTTAGACATAAGACAATGATTTTCAATATGTACTCTGATCATAAAATCAATATTCTTCTGACCAGAAGATTCATTTTCTGATGATTAATCTGAAGAGTCACCACCACTAGAACTCTAGGATTCATTAGCATTCAAAAATATATTAGCCTTATATTTATAGTACTTATTTCTATTCCTTTCAGAATGAATTTCTTTTCTATATTTTCCCTTAAGTATAGGACAATCAGGTATGATATGTCCATCCCTTTTTCATTCATACCAAGTTACTTCAGAACCTTTCTTGTCCTTTATATATTTCTTCTTATATCTGTACTGAAAATCTTTCTGTCTCATAATCTTGTTTATCCTTCAAGAAATATTGGATAATTCATTCTCAGACTATTCACTATCACGTGATTTAGATACAACAATATATTTCTTATCTTTAGGTCTAGTTTCCCTTTCACGAGTCTTGGATTTAGATATAGTAGTGAAAGCTACACTTCCATTAACATTCTTCTTCTTGTTGAAATAAATATCTCTCTTAATTATTTTTTTTTCACGATGAAGAAGAGTTCCAAATAACTCATCAAGAGTAATGTTAGATACTATCCAATTTTCAACAATAGCCATCCTTTTTTATTCCCATTTAGTGGGAACAATATCAATTATCATGTCCACAAGAACACCATAATCAAGAACTTTCTCTCCCATAGTTTGAATACTATTGAAAATGGTTATAAATCATTATTTTACTTTAGAAATAGGTTCTCGATAAGGAAACAAATCCATGATATTAATCTCTTAACATAGATCTTCTAGTTTCTATCACTTTAGAAGTTCCAAAATGTGTAACTTAATGTTTCTTCCAAATACCATTGACAGCTTCACAAGAGGATAATTGACTATAGATATTTCTGGTAATGGAACATAAAAGACTATTGCGTACCTTGTAGTTTAGTTAATATTATTGTTTCTCCTAATTTTTGAAGGTTCAGATTTTATTTTCCAAAATCTTTTATTCAACAGTAAGCATGACAAAGTTGTCAACTCATGTGTTAATAACAAAAGTCTTCATCTTATCTCTCCAGTACTAATAATCATTACCATCAGATATTGGTGGTCTGGTAGGATTCAAATTATCTATATAACCAACATTAATTTATTTCATTCTTTAAGAAAAATACTTTTCCACAAAACTTGTTAGTAGAAAAATATTTTATTAAGAAAATATTTAAGAAACATTTGATCAAGAAAAATTGAGTAAGAAAAACATGAGCAAGAAAACATATATGTAAGTATAAGTATTTCATAAACATCGTCTAATACAAAATATAATATTAAAATATACATGTATATGCTCAATTACAGGGGGGTTGAATTATATGTTTAAAATCTTTCTATTTTAACCTTAAGTAAATCTATGTTTAACAAAGTTGAACAAGGTAAATTCTAAAACCCTATTTGGTTCTCAAACAAATGGATAATTTGCAGGGCCTGGGTCCAATTATAAGAAACCTAAACTTAAAAAAGATACATAAGGAAAATTAATTATTTTTATCTTAGGGAAATATTATACCTTAAATTGTATAGAATCTTATTTTATAAGAGTATGTATAAGTATAAGAAATTATAAGAAATTTGTAATTTATTTCTTTAAAAAAATACAACAGAAATAAAACTTGTAATAAAGGAAGTAAAAAATTATGAAATCTTTTAACCCAAAGATAAGGGCATCCAACAACCTTTGATAAAGGTCCCTTGATTTATACTTCTATGAATTATGTCTTACCAACACCAAGGTAAGCCCTCAATAAGAATATCGGTGCCTGTATTTCTATTCACATAAGCCCTTGATCTTTAAGGTAGTTGTTACCTCTGTCTTCCTATCCAAAGAAGTCCTGTATATTTGAGGTAGCCAACACCTCTATCTTATTATCCCCAAAATCCCTCAATTGTATTCAACAATAATCGAAGCCTCACTAAGAAAGTTTGAACAAGTTGTTCACGATTGAACAAGATGTTCATAGATCACACAAGGCATGAGAGTTTCGCTCTCTAGAAATCACTACATTGCATCACAACATGTAATATCTTGATCAATATTGATCTCATTCAAATGAGCTTATATTTATAGGCGAAAACCTCAATGATTGTCTCCCTCCTCCAACAGTTATATTTTCCTTCAATTTTGGAGGGACCTGTACATGTGTCACTCAACCAATGGTTAGTTAAAAATAGATTGTATGACATTGTTTCATGTGAGAAAAACTTGGGAAATATTATCAAGCTTAAGAAACAATAATATTTAAGGAAAACAATATCATGGTTAAGAAACTAGGATCCGATAAAATTGAAACAATATAATATGAATGTAAAGTAACTTTAACAAATATGAATAATCAGATTCTAGGAAATATATAATTCAGAGTCTAAAATTTGTAGAATTCAGATTTGCAATTATGAGGAATTTGGTTTTTGAATTCTAAGGAATTAGATGTTAGAATAATGGGGAAATTTGAGTCTAAATTATGAGTAATCCATAGTTTTAATTATGAGGAATTTGGAGTCAGAATTCTGAGGAATTCTGAGTCTGAATTTTAGGGAATTTAGAGTCTGAATTTCAGAGAATTTGGAATCTAAATTTTAGAGATTTTTGATTTTGAATTTCAAGGAATTTAGAGTCTGAATTTTAGGGTATTTAGAGTCATAATTTCAGAGAATTCAGAGTCTAAATTTCAGAGAATTTAGAGTCTTAATTTTAGATAATTTGGAGTCTGAATTTCGGATAATTTAGTGTCTGAAAATAGAAAGACTTGGTATTTAAGGAACTGTAAGATTCTGAGGTTTTAGATAAGGATCCAAATTATTGGCTTAAGAAGAAAATAGTTAATCTTGGTTTAAGATAATTATGGATAAAAAAATGAAAAACATAGTAATAGATAAAACTTTTCTTATAGAAAGAAATTTTTTTCATAAGAAAATAAATATTAGAGAAGGATAATTTTCCATAAGAAAATGTGTTTGTGATTTTTAAAACATAAAGGAATGAATAAGTCATAAGGAAACATATTGAATTAATACATGCCATAATTCCTAGTGGAATCATGGTCAGTTAATTAGATTTATAGGGTGAAATCATTCCAAATGTTTTGTTCTTCATTCCTATACAAAGTCCCCAAGTAAGGCATAACATGGTAGGGAACATTATATCACAATAGGTATTCCACCTACTATGAAATATTACACGAGTAATAAATTATATAGTAAGAAAAAACATGACATATCAAGCATTCCATAGGCTATGAAATAACCACAAGGTGTAACATAGAACGAAACACACAAAATCCATACCTATAAATCATATTAATAATAGATATCAGTATCCATAAAAAACATACATATGATAAAAATTGAACATGGGTCACACAGCTAAACACATAAACACATCTAATAGACGCCTTTTCCATTGGTATCAAAAATAAATATAGTGTATAAGGGTCTAATGTGTCCCTTAGCAATTTTACTTATTTATAATATAAATGCTTCCATTAATTAGTGAAGACTTATATTATTAAGTAATTAAAAATTATATATATCTCATAACACATATATAAATTAATATTTTTTCATAATGTGGTGAAATTTATACCAAATTCTAATAAACAATGCATAATACCACAAGGTTGAGTACATGGGTCCACCTATCTAAATATGGATTAAACTCTCATCCAAAAAAATCCCAACTTATTTTTCTAACTCCATCCAAGTCTATTTAGACTCCATAAATCACCATAAGGTCCTAACTCATGCCCAAGAATTCAAATTTAGTTAATTATATCAAAATTATATTTAATTAAATATTTAAAAGTAAACTTGTAACCAATGTCAATGGAATAATTACTAAAATACTCATCTGGTATCATTTCCAAGCTGAAACTCTGACCAATGACATGTGAAAGGTCTATAACACACTCCTAGAACTTTCATGAATATGAGTCTTTAAGAATACCCAATTAAATTCCATTATATGATGGTCAATCTAAATCAATTCATAAAAAATAATATAAGGATACACTAAGGTACAATACTTCAATGAAAATCTAAGAAGATGCGTGAATTCATCATCGTGATACATCTTCTAACCATTCCAATTGAAAGCACCATCATTTTGGAAAAATTATACCAATATCTAGTGGATATTTCATCAAATTATCTATTTGGATCAATATAAACATCATTATATTATCAAGAAAGAAGACAATTTGAAGAGAAATTATATATTAATGGATCAATGTCTTATGCTTACAAATGGGGATAATCCATGATGAACAAAATAATGATCTACCACTGTATAAGGAAGAGGGAGTAACGATCGAAGAATAATATAGGTTATTTCTAGGATTCAGCAACAATATCAATCTATATCTATCATAGATCAATGTAATATCATGAAAGTAGGAGAATATGAGATAAAAGTTGAATGTCCCTAAAAATATGATCATAGAATGTTAATCCTGATGGGAACCAGTTTCCAAAAAGACTAAAAATACACCCACATAACCACAACCCAACATGTACCACTGGATAGCTGCTTAGTGTCTACTAATTAGCCAGTGGACCCCCACCAACTGGTATTATTACTACTGCTTGGCTGGCCTCGCCCATGCCTCTATCTTTCTCTTGATCTTTGAGTCACTTACTAACCTTTCATTCATGCCTAAAAACACCTATTAAATATGTTTAAACATGAATTATCTCGAATAAATACTCGATTTCATAAATGAACAATTCACCAGAAAAATATTTCAAATAACCAATGAAATTCATAATCCCTAATGACACAAGATATTACAGATTAGCCCATACATCATATCCAATTGGTTATCCAATATTAATATTTCACTAATAAATGAGTCTTTTAGAGAATTAATCTCACGACTTAGTTATGTTTGTACATAATCATCAAAATCATAATAGTTATGATTATTATAATATTTAGAGGATATCTCTTTATCCAAACATATCATATAGATATAATCAAATTTATTCTTATGGTATCCTAACCATTTGGTTTTAACAGTTATTGTAATCTAAAGAAAATTATAAAAAAAAATATAATGATGAATAGTCTAGGGGAACTCGATTATGGAACAATGCTACTAGAATGGAAAAAATAGAATCAATTATTATTTTATTTCCTGACAGAAGATAATTCATAGGAACCTAGTTACAGCCTGGAACTATCTGGTAAGATGATATAGGTCCTGAAAAATTCATCTTTGGCATGAATTTCACACTTATAATTTAAGGGGGTTTCTTTAAAAGTCTCACCGACTTAATATATATCATATTCATTTTAAGTTTATAACTATTAAATCATATGTAATCTTTATTTCCTCATGTTTTATTCATTTTTTGTATGAATTATTATATCAATTTAGTTTTTGAATCCGTATTCCATCCACCAAATTAATTTGTTCATAGTAATTTGTAAACTTTTACACATCCCATAGTTTTATTTACTTTCCAAAAATATTCAAAATAACATTCATACATATCTAAATGTATCATTTGTATGGGGTATATGAAAATTTCATGTAAAGGTTTAGAACTATATGAGATTGGTAATCTTCAAATGAATAATCCTAACGGAATATATTGAGAACCCCAATCCTTTTTAAAATAAGGCATAAGCCTCCAGGCTATTGGGTAGTCTGATCCCAATTCCCTCTCCCCATGAATACTTTAATCAAGAGAGAATCCAATTTATTATAATTATAATACCTAATATAAAGAAACTATGTCCAATATGTAAATTTTAGATAATAACTTAAATTATAATTTGACGTCAAGGTAGATGAAAACTAAATTTTATAAGGAGATAGCTAGCATGTAATGCAAGGATTTATTTCCTAGAATCAATTTATCACATAAATTTGGAATATATAATATTCACTATATAAAAAATTTAGTATATATTAATAAATTAAGGAATAAGAATTAAACAAATGAACATTTCACAAATTTGACTGTGAGATAAAATTTACTAAACCCTTCATAAATAAGGGATTACTATAAATATTTTATAAATAAGATAATATTTATAGATAATTAAAGATCAGGAATATAAATAGTTTATATTCACATCCAATATGAACTCTTTCATATTATCTTTATATGACATTTCAATTAAATATAGAACATTTTTAAAAGAACTAGAAACAATTTCATAATTCAATATTTATTATTTAAAAATTTTCTATAATTTTAAATCATATACTTAATATTGTTAAATCTTATAATCGTATCTTAAATAAGTCCCTTTATAAATTTTAATATTTCCAAATTAATTAATTAGGAATAATTAATAAATATAAATATAAATACTTTTATATTGTTTTTCTTATTTATATAACTTATTTACACCTTATAAATCAAATTTATTATCATAATAATATATAGATAAATAGTTTTTCTAAAGATAATAAATATTTAATATAAAATACTTTTTGAGGTCTGTATTAAACTACTATGAGGATGAGAGCATGGATTTTTGGAATCCTCTAGGAAAACCTTTTACATAGTGGTTCCCTTATTATTTGGATATTATAATGTGTGAGTATATACATATATATAAATATCTTGTCATTTACTAAGTAAAATTATAGTAATATTTGGGATGCTTTGATTTTCTATCCAATCTATTTAACTATTAATGATGATTTTTATGATGTTTGGTTTTGTCTATACTTTATATATTGTTGATTCACATATAAATTTATGGTTTATGGGGTTGGTTGAATTATTAGGATGATCATAATAAGTATTATTTATCTCACTTGTATATATACATTTTCATTTTCCCTTCTTGTGTTCATGTAGATCAGTAAACATAGATGGTGAAATATTCATTGGGATATTAGATATTGATTGGATATAAGGTAATTTATTTGTAGGAGTCTTCATTAGAACAATGACCTTGGTTTCATCCTTGCATATATTTCTGTATTTTTAATATTTTTTACTTTTATGTGTAGATTATTCTTATTATTTTAATGTTAATGTTTGAGATACTTGTTATATATACAACTGTTATTTTTAATTTTTGGTCAATATTTATATTACGATCGATGAAGTTGCATACATATAGTGATGTATTATATACAAAGAAAATGTCATTATTCATTTTGTATGGATTTCGTGGTGTCAATGTCTATCCCCTTATCCATTGGTGGTACGGTTAATGATTTTAATTATTTTTATATTGGGATGTGAAATATTATTTTCAAATTTTAAGGTTTAATTATGGTGTTTGGTGAAGTACTGAGGAAGAAATTACACCACTAAGTAAGGGGTGAATTAGTGGTGTATTTTTTTGATTTTTTTCTTTCAAATGAACAATAATTAAAATTATATGATATTGTGCACTATTATATGACCTCTCATCCTTACATAGATGCAGTAAGAAATAAATTTCATAGGGACACAAAACATTTATAAGCTACGACCTTAATGTTAGAACCTATTCCTTATTGGGATTTTTTAGATTCCATAATCATAAATTCACCACTATAATTACAAATGGTCACTCTATAAAATATCTAATAGCATAGAGTCACAATATAAATTCAAAAGTCCCACCAGAAAAATAGTTTCTCCCTATCAATACATAAAAATTCAAATAGTATTAAGAAAGATCATTATATGATTCTAATTTATTCTGTAATAGGTAATGAAGATCTTTCACTGAGCCTATTCAATAATATATATCAATATATGGACACTAATTTAATTCAATAACTCCATATTTCTAAATCTTATATTATTTGAAAACATTAAAAACTGTTCTATCTTGACTTAATTTCGTGTTTCAATCTTCACAAATCATGAAAATGATTAGATCATTATAACACATACACCTATGTTGAAGATAATGCATAGTCTATTAACTATTATTTCATAAAGAAATAAATTCAAAAAAACTCTATATGGTTATTTTTTATTCTATATGAAACCACACAAATACATAACTCATGCATAATCTTTATAGTTTTTCATTCAAATGATGAGTGTAGGTTCTCCTCAAATAGAACAATATGTGAATTTTCCTTTATGTGACTAGGTACACACATGGACTTGTTCTTCTACTTTATGTTGGTCTAAGTACCTAATATATTTTTATGAAGGATTAAATATCCTATACTCTCACACTATATTTATAAAGGTTCTACACATGACATCTTAGTTATTTCATAAAACCAGGATAACTTCATATAAATATTGATTAGATATAATTATAACACCCCAAGATTTACAGTATGTATCCTTTTAAATTCAATAAATTCAATAAATTACATTGCACACAAAATTATTTCATATATTATAAATCATATAAAATCACATAGAGATCCCAAAACAATCTCTATAATAAAGAATGAATGAATTAATATTTTTTTTCTAGAAATTAAGGAACATAAACCAATTAACTAACAACTCGATCTTTGGAATAGTAACGTAACACTTAGGAATATTAATTTATCCAATGGAATATTAATCTCCCTAATAAAAGTATAAATAAAAACAAGGAATCTTATAAATTAAATATGATATAATTATATCATAGTATAAGTAAATAAATATTTTGAAAATGATAAATTAAGTGTTAGTTTTTTTATAAAAAATAAATATTTATTTTCAGTTTTATAATTAACATAATGATTTAGAATAAAATTTATTTTCATAAGATAAAATCACAAATTAATATTTTTTTTCTTATGATTATAGGATATTCTTATTTGACCACAATTAATTTTTAAAGTGTTATAAAATCAGTTGTAATTTTTAAAATTTGTATTTTTCGAGTAAATGAAGATTTTAATTAAAAATTTATTTTCTATTATTTAAAAAATTATTTTATAAAATGTAATTAATTTTTAAAATATATACATTAAATAATAGTTAGGGTGAATGTTTGTGATTTTTATAAAATACTAGAATTTTTTGTGAATATTAAAATACAATAATTTATGGTATATATACCTTATAAGTTAAATAAAATATTCCTAAGGTCATGGATGATGTAAGAAATGTTGTTTCAAACTCACGTACACTAATTAATTTATTTTTTCACAATAATCCTCACTATTTATTTTCTTGAGTCAAAACAATAAAATAATGAATAAAATATTCAAAAAACACCCATCTCCTCCACTATAAATACCACCCTCACCACCCCTTCTCCTCATACATCCAAATCCTTGAATATTTATTATATTATACACATTTTCTCTCCAAAACCTCTCCCCCACGTTCCTATAATTTTGGCCTCACTAAAATACCATTTTTAAGTCCTTTAAGAAGGTTCTCAAGGAGATGAATTCAAGAGGTAAATCCATTTTCATTCTCTTTCAATTTCTTTTAATTTGTTTTCTTCCTATTATGTTCTTAAATATTCTTTTAAAAAAATTAATTGATACTATAGTATATTATATATACTTTAATTTTATTATTTTAATGTAATATTAATCATTAAACCCCCTTTCTCTTCTACTTTTTATTCTCAAAATGAAAACATCATCCATGAGGTGTCAATTTACCACCTTTGTGGACAATGAGTATTAGTTTTTCAATTTCACCTTCAAGTATGATAATAAAATCATTTTTATGGTTAAAATATAAAATTATATATTTACTACAACTTATTTAATATTATGGATGAATTATATATATAATATTAATTCATAAGGCAAAACTAGTTCATGATGATCGAAAAAATTCCAAAATAGTCTATATGATTATCACTAATATTCTTTCTAATGAATAATAGTCATACCATATAACAAAATAAAATATATAATAATTAAATATTATAAATTTTAGTTAATAATTTATAAATTCAATTTCATACAACTATTTTCATTTTACATTATTTTTAATACATATATACATGTACAACAATCATCCAAGGAAACGAATGCTCCCAAAGGATAAAATTGTATATGATAACTCATCAAATAGGAAAAAATTAACATAATGAAATTATAATAAATAAAATACATGTATAAAATTTTCTTAATTAATTAATCAATATATTTAATCTGATTATCCATGACATTAGCATCAATTTAAAAACACACTCGGACATAAGGTAAGGGACTTCATCTCAATTTCCATTTCATTGAGACTTACTTGGAATTACACACCTAATCATTTTTATGTGGTGTATTTACTTCCTATTTGAGATAATTTTTCATTTTAAATTAAATTTCTATTAAATATCAATAATCCTCCATCAAGTATATTATTATTTTCTTAGTCATGTACCATTTTACATATGCTATTTATTTTGAATGTTGTTTTAACTGGGGAAATATTGAAGAATCCATACCCTTTAATCAATATAGATATTTTCATAAGGCATGTTTTTATCGAATTAAATATATGTATGAATAATGTTTTGTAGTTATAGTGATGTTTGGGTCCCATTATATCCCCTCGATGCATCAATGGGTCCCATGAGACAAAATAGTTGGCGAAAAACCCTTTGTATTTGGTTCCAAGAAGAATTAGACAAGTTTCTACCCATAGACTTATATCATTTTAATGGTATGATGTTTCATGTTCTAGATACATTACATCCAAATAATAATCATTTTATTAATTTATTATTAGTTTATTACTTTCCATGAGGTTTTCACTAAGAAAATAAATCTATCGATTCATTTTCAATCTCTGTGTATTGATGGTATGTGTTTTCAAATTATTTACCTTTCCAAAATGTCTATTCCTGATTGACTTTACTTCATTTATTATTTTTATATATAATCCTTACTGAGATTTTGAGCTCACCATTTTATTTTTTTCATTCCCCATGTTTTGAAGATTAAATATTTGAATAATTGAAATGAAGTAGTTTATTTTATTTTTTTGTATTATATTTATTTTCTAATGTAATAAGGGAACCATGTATGCATTTAGTTTCATAAAGACTACTAAATTGATCGATCCTTGGTGAAATGATCTCTTGTATCTATGACACGTTAATAAAATGACTACTAACTCTGAGATACCGGGGTCATAGTTGTTACAGTTGGTATTAGATGAAGTTTAGTAGAAACCATGTGAAATTGATTTAGAAAACATAGATTGGGTAAAATAACCCCAAGATAGAATTAGTGGATAATCATATAATAACACCCTAAAATTTTATTAATTATAGAGTAAGTGTTTTATCAAGAAAATATATCCCTATATGGATACTACAAGTGAACGTGGTTCTGGAATAAATGTACCTTGGGTAAAAAACTTTGAAAAGGTGTCTCGGGCCTCACTCGGGGTAACCTGGTACACAACAACGAGCTGTACTATGTACCTATTTTTACACTCCATAGGGATATGCTTAGGATAATTCAAAATATATTTATAAAACATTATTCAGGATTTAAAGGTAAATATGTCCTCAAAGAAATACTATTTATGATTACGAGATTATATATGCTATTTATGTTAAGTGTTTTTCTAGTTTGAAATTATGCATTTTGATTCATAACCTAATTTTATGTATTTCATTGTTTAGAAATAGAGCCTAATGGAAATAAGTAAATAAATTCCTACAGATAATGTAGGGATTTCCCCACTGATAAATTCAATATAATTAATGTTGGATCTAAGTAAATCATTTCCATATTAGAAATTATTACTTAGGTTATGAAGAATAACCATACTACCCCTATGTTGGATTGTTTCATGCATCAGAAGCCCCCCATATTTTAGGGGTATTAATAATCCAATGGTGGATAAGTAGTGAATCAAGTATCTAGAAAAGAAATTTATAGCATTGGGATGTCATGAAAATGATATGGTAACACTGGAAGTATATTATCTCAAGAGATATATTGATCAATGGTGGTCATTGATCCAAAATACTAAGTAGGAAGATAAAATATAAGACATGGAATGGATAACTTTGATGAAAAAAATTCATCCATAAATACATCCCTCATGAGAAATGACCTAAAATGGATTGAAAATTACTTAGATTAAAGAAAAGGGAAGAAGAGGGTGATGTAGAGTATGAGGCTACCATCAAAATACAATATGGGTATTCTATAGATTACATAAGTGATTTAGAAGAAAAAATTGATCATTTAATTGAAGTTACTAAACCAATTCTACAAATGTAATTTTCTTATAAAACATTTTCATCGTATGATTAAATAGTATTATGTTTCATAAAAATGGAAATGTAATTTTCTAGATCCTATAGGTTCAAGGGAAATAAATATAAGAATATGTCTTCCAATAACCATGGAAAATGTGAAGCATCAAAGTAGAAGAAGGGAATGAAAAAATTTCTATTATGTAAAAACTATGGAAAGAATCATCTTGGGAAATTCTTGAACGGCATGGGAGATTATAATAAGTTTAGATAAAAGGGTCATCAATCTAACTAATTCAAGGGAAAAATCATATAAATATTCTTAAATGATCCAACTATAAAGAAATGGGTGATTATTCAAATCAATGTCCCACACATCAAGGGAATATACCATAGAAGAGGCCAATGTGAGATTACTAGGCTTATGGATCACCATATCTAAAGTAGATGTTCCAAATGATGTGGTGGAAGGTATATTAATACTATTTTATAATTATTCCAATGATTTATTTTATTCAGGATCATCACACTCATTTATATATACCCAATTTTTTAAGAAAATTTGACATTTCCCTTTTGATTTAACAAAGGTGTTATCGGTCAAAACTTTTAAGGGAAGTCTCACTAAAAACAAATGTGTCAATCAGTCCATTTTATGACACATAAAAATTATTTAGTTACTGACCTTATTATCATACCCATTCTAGAATTTTATTTAATCCATGGTATGGATTGTATTTCAAAAAATGATGTTAAAATTTATTGTAAAAAAATAAATTACAATATGTAAGGAAGATGTACAATCCACTATATTTAGGTAAGAAACCTCATCATTTGATTCTTATCTAGATCCACCATCAGTAACTCTACTAAATGAAATTCTTGTGGAATAAGATTAAACAAAATAATTGGATGAGGAAAGTAATCAATGAATTGAGGATGTACTAATTGTGCATGAATAAATTGATGTATTTCTTGAGAAATTACCTAGGAACCCCTAGAGTGTGAAGTTTAATTTATCATTGATCTAATCCACAATGGAAGAACTATATCAAATACTCTTTATTGAAGGGAAACTATGGAATTAGTGTATCTGAATAAACAACTATAGTATTTGATTAATAGGGTATTTATTCACCCTTGTGTTTATCTATGGGGATCCCCTGTTCTATTGTCAATGAAGAAAGATAGATTCTTAAGGTTGTGCACTGACTATAGAGAAATCAATGCTATTACAATAATGAACAAGCACCAAGTGCTTAACATTGATGACTTATATGATCAAATCCACAGAGCATAATATTTTTTGAAGATTGAAAATTGTTATATATATCATCAATTATATGTGAGGAAGGAAAATATTCCTAATACAACATTATTAAATAGGTATGGACATTAAAATTTTACAGTAATGACATTTTGATGGACTAATACACCCTATTTTTTATGGATCCGATGAATAGAGTGTTCAAGGAATATCTTAACAATTTTTTAATGTATAAATTGATTATATATTGATATATTTTAAAATCTATGAGGATCATAATGACCACTTAAGGATTTTTTTTAAAACACTTAGATGTAATGGGTTATATGGTATGTTTAGAAAATGTGAATTATGGATTCAAATAGTTTATTTTCTTTTCCATATTGTCTCTATGGAATCTCAGTTGATCCTGTGATGAAAAAGGAAATACAATCATGGCCTACACCAATGAACATAACTGAGGTATGTAGTTTTATTGGTTTAATAGGTTACTATCAGCCTTTCATTCACAACATTTCCCTATTCGCTTACCCACTAACCAAGATCACATATATAGGGGTTAAGTTTGTATGGAATAAAGAATGTACAAAATGTTTTGAAGAATTAAAAAGAATATTGATCAATTCTCTAATATTGACTCTTCCATTATAAAATTATAGGTTTGTGATATACAATGATGCATCAAAGAATGGATAGGGTTGTGTCCTTATAAAAAATGATAAAGTTATTAATTATTCATCAAGGTAGTTGAAGACTCATGAAAAAAATTATCCAAATCATGATCTTGAGTTAGTAGCTATAATATTTTCTCTGAAGATATGGAAACACTATCTCTGTGGTGAAATAATTGAAATATATATCAATCACAGGATTTTGAAACACATACTTACATAGAAAACATTCAACATGAAGGAATGATGATGGATCTAGTTACTCAATGATTATTATTTCTCAATACACTACCTCTCAAGAATGTCAAATAATATTGTAGATTAATTAATCAGGAAAGATTATTTACTTCTAACCCAAATGTGGATTGAGAAAGTTCTTATGTTCATGGATCTAGTTAAGATGGATGTGGGAATTGTTAATGAAGAGGAAACATCACTACGTTTTCAAATTATTTATAAACCATCTCTACTAGAGAAGATAAAATGATCTCAATATGATGATGAAAATTTTCAAAAGAAAATTAAAGCTGTTAAGGATGGAAGATTGGTATACTTCATGTATGATGATAGAGTTCTATAATTTGGAAAGAGTTTGTGTGTTCTATCAATACTTGAGCTAAAAAAGGAATTACTATGTGATCATCACAGATAAAACTTCTCTATAAACCCTATTAGTTCCAAAATATATATTGATCTAAAGGAACAATTTTTGTGGTATAATATGAAGTAGGAAATTGTTGACTATGTGTCAAGGTGCCTAGTTTATCAGCAAGTGAAGGACTAGAAACAATATCCTAGAGGAGTCATGAAAGATCTAACTTTTCTATGTGTATGTTGGATGACATTATCATTAAATTTTTAATAGTACTACCAAGGACACATAGAAGGAATAATGAAATATGAATTATTGTTGACCATCTTAAAAAATTGGAACATTTCATTTCTATAAGAGAAGATTTTCCTCTTGAACTCCTAGAAAGACACTATGAAAATGATGTTGTAAGACATCATGATATACCTCTATCGACCGTATCTGATCAAGATCCCAAATTTAAATAAAAATTATAGAATATTATTTTGAAGCTTTTGGATAATAAGCTTAATATGAATACTACTTATCACCCTCAAAACTGAGGATAGTTTGAAAGGATTATAAAATAATGGAAGACATGTTGAGATTATACTAACATAGATTTCAATGTATGTGAGATCATTATTTACCATTAGTGGAATTTCCATACCATAATAGTTTCCATTATAGTATTCAAATGACGCCATATTAAGCCTTATTTGGAATGATATTTCAAACTCCGACTTCTTGGGATGAAGTTGATGAGAGAAAACATATAAGCCCAAAACCTATTGAAGTGACGATGGAAACGATAAATATAATTCAGGGTCATATCAAAGAAAACTAAAGTAATAAAAATATTTATTTAGAAAAAAGGAGAAGGGATTTTGAATTTCAAGTGGGAGACTATGTATTTATAAAAGTATCAATATGGAATGGTGTCTTAAGGTTCTGTAGGAAAGGGAAACTGAGCCCCAGGTACACCAAACCATTTGAAATTTTGGAATTAATTGGAGTTGTACCATACTGATTAGAAATGAAACCAAGTCTTTCCAAATTTTATGGTTTATTACACATATCATTATTAAATAAGTACATTCAAGACCAAACACATGTACTCACTTATGAATAAATAGATTTGGAACATGATTTGTCTTACTATGAAGAGCTTATCAACATTCTTGACATAAGAGTGCAGGTATTGATGAACCAGATGACTCATTTGGAAAAATTTCTTTGATGAAACCATAAAATGAAAGAAGTGACATGGGAACTAGAGGATGTAATGAAAAGGATCCACTGTCATCAATTTAGAAGTCAATATTCATGAAATATTTTGAGGAACAAATTTATGAAGGAGGAAAGAATATAACACCCCAAGATTTACTATATCTATCTTGTTAATTTTAGTTAATTCAATTGCGTAAATTGAAAAAAAATTTATTTCATATAGTATAAATCATATAAAATCACATAGAGAACACATAAAAAAATCTGTAATGAATAATGAATGAAATTAGAGGCTTTTTCTAGAAATTAAGGAACATATGCCAATGAAATAGTAACGTGGCCTTTGGAATAGTAATTTAACCCTTAGGAATAGCATTTTGACCAATGGAATAGTAATACCACCTATGAAAGTGTAAATAAAATTTTGGAATCATATAAATTAAACTATTATATAATTATATCATATTATAAGTAAATAAATATTTTTAAAATGATAAATTAAGTGTTGGCGTTTTTATAAACATAAATGTTTATTTATAATTTTATAAATAATATAATGATTTAAAAGACAATTTATTTTCAAAAAATAGATTAATAAATTAATATTTTGTTTTCAAATAATTATAAGATAATTTTATGCGACCTTAATAAAATTTTCAGTGTGTAATAAAATCAGCTATAATTTAAAAATTGGGATTTTTTGTGTAAATGATCATTTTAATTAAAATTAAATTTCTATAATTCATAAAATTATTTTAATAAAATAGAGTTCATTTTTGAATTCTAAACATTGAAAAATGGTTAGGGTGATTTTTTTTATTTTTCTAAAATACTCAAATTTTTAGTGAATAGGAAAATATGATAATTTATGGTATATATACATTATAAGTTAAATACACTATTTCATGAGTCATGTATGGTATAATAACAATTTATAGAACTAACATGAACTAATTATTGTATTTTGTCATAATAATCATCACTATTTGTTGTCTTGAGCCAAAATAATAAAATAAAGAATAAATTATCAAAAAAGACCCCTCTCATCCACCATAAATACCACCCATCAACACCCCTTATCCTCACACATCAAAAGCCTTTAATAATGATTATATTCCCCCCATTTCCTCTACCAAACCTATCATCCATGTTATTGTCCTTATGGTCTCACCAAAAGATCATTTCCAAGTCCCTTTAGGAGGTTCTTAAGGAGAAGAATTCAATAGGTAAATCCTTTTTTGGTCATTTTAAATTACATTTAATTTATTTTCTTCTTGTTATATCCTTAACTATTAAATAAAAAATGAATTATAATTCCATAATATTATATATATATACTTTAATTTTATTATGATAATACAATATTCCCCATAAATCCCCAATTCTGTTCCCCTTTTTATTCTACAAATGATAACATCATCCCTGAGGTACTGATTTATCGCCTTTGTGGATGATGAGTTTTAATTTTTCAATTCTGACTTCAATGATGTTAGTAAAAAAAATTATGGTTAAACCAGACTATAATATATTTATTAAAACTTAATTAAGATTGTTTAACTAGTATATATACATAATATTAATTCATAATAAAAAAACAGTTCGTGATGATTGAAAAAATGTCAAAATATTATGAAGAATTATCACTAATGTTTTATCACTGATTCATACTCATACCATATAACCAAAGGGAATGTATAACCATTTAAAATTATAGATTTTCATTAATAGCATATAAATTCAATTCTAGAAAACAATTTTCATTTTACATGATTTTCCATACATATATACAAATAAACCAATCATGAAAACCAAGGAAACAAACACTCCCGAATGATAAAATTATATGTCATAACTCATAAAAAATTAAATAAATGAACTTAATAAAATTTTAATAAAAAAATAAAAGTATAAAATATTTTTAATTAGTTAATTAATGGATTTAAGTTGATTATCTAGGAAATTTGGATCAAGTGAAGAACACATTCAGACATAAGGTAAAGGACTTCGTCTCAATTTCCATTTCATTGAAACTTACTTGGTATTATGAACCTAATCATTTTTATGTGGTTTATTTACTAACCATTTTAAATAAATTTTCTTTTGAAATTATATTTCTATTAAATATTCATATATTTCAAATGTTGTTTTAATTGGGGAAATATTGATGAATCTATACCCTTTACTCAATACATATATTTTGATAAGACATATTGTTATTGAATTAAATATTTGTATAAAGAATGATTTTAAATTTTAGTTATGAGAATAGCCCATTATAGCCCCTCGATGCATCGATAGGTCTCATGAGACAAGACAGTTGGTGACAAACCCTTTGTGTTTGTTTCCAACAAGAATCAGATGTGTTACTACCCACAAAATTAAACTATTTTGATGGTAGGATAGTTCATCTACCATATACATGACATCCAAATAATAATAATTTTCTTCATTCAGTATTCAGTTATTACTTTCCATGAGGTTTTCACTATGACAAAATATATGGATGCATTTTCATTCTTAGTGTATTAATGGCATGTATTTTTCATATTATTTACCTTTCCATAATGTATATTTCTTATTAAATTACATCACTTATTATTTTTTATATAACCCTCACTGACCATTTGATCTCACCCTTTTATATGTATTCCTTCATCAGGTTATGAAGATGAAATATTTGAATAGTTAAAATAAGAAGTATATTTTATTTTTTATGTATTATGTTTATTTACCAATGTAATAAGGGAACCACGTATGCATATGGTTTCTTCAATACTAATAAACTGATCAATCCTTGGTTGTGTGGTCTCTTATGTCTATTACATTGTAATTAGGCAACCATGGACACTTGGCTACTAGGGTCTGGGTTGTTACAATAATTGACTAAGAAACCTTTGAGAAATGAAAATGTAGTCACAAGGGATCATCAATCAAATGTATTTTCATATAACAAATATATAACAGAGTTATCATGTGAAAATAGAGATGAAAACCAATGTATTATCGTTTAAAATATCTTATCCATCTTCTAAAGTGATGGTGTCTCAATATATATAGACATATTTTCCCCACCTTTTATATAAGAACCCTAGTGAGTCAAATCTCTTTCAAAATCACTAAAAACACTACAATATATGAAATAATTGAATTCTAAGAAAATGTCACACCAAACTAAATTTTATAGCATCGGATGAACACATATTTTATTAATATTAATTGAAAAAAATACTCAAATACATTTGATAGTGATCATATGTTTTTCTGTATTTTTTAAATTTTAAATCATTCATGCCTTCAGAGGCATAAAAATCACATTACAACATTGTATCAAGATCAAAATGACATGTTCTTACCATAGATTCTTTCATTCAATAAAGAGATCTAATGCATAAAAGTTCACAATATTATATCCTAAAATAACATTTATTTGATCTTGGATCATTCATAAAATATGTGACATGGAAAATCATGAATGGTAAACACCATGAATTTTGATGTCGAAGATGATATTGATAAAAATCAAAAAACATTAGTTAATTTAATGAGATTGATCATGTTATTTTTTATCATTAATCATATAGTAACAGTTTCTATGTGCCTACCAGTCCAAAATCAGAATGAGTGTTATACTCTTCTTTAGTTAATAATCCATTTCCATTCCTACACCACTTCACCATGCCTTTAAGGTAGGATCTTGGTGCACTGACACAAACAATTGGCTTACAATTCCTGACACACTACATTAACTAATTTCCTCTTATGCACATAACTATTTATTCCATTCACCCATTATTATGTTCCCCCATGAAGGATACCTCCATTTTTCTCTATCCTCCAATGTTATTACCTTGGGGTGGTTATAGTAGACCCTTGCACCCAACTATGATGTGACTAAGCATTAATACTTTGTCTAACCTTGGACTAGCCAAATTTTTCTTGACACTTAAAAACATACATGTGTAGATTGGAGAAAAGTAACTCCTCAATGTTGTCAAGCAATATATAAATACCAATAACTTCTATAAAACACTCCTCCAATAATTGTCTCAAGAAACATTATTAAAAATTAATATATTTTACATGGTCTTTATTATTATCATGCATCATCCAATACGTGAATTCTTAAAAGTATATTACACAAAGATAGACTCTTCATCTACTTCAAATATTGTAAAAAATGTGCACTATCAAAATATTATTATAAAATGTTTTTAAGTATTAAAAAACTCAACAATAATCACATGTTAAATTCTTATCTTCCATAGCACTCAAAAACATCTGATCATAATAGATTGACAAAAGATATAACTTTATCCAAAACTCCAAGGGGAATTCAATAATTCCTCTTGTATTTGTTTTCAATTCCAACATTTGTCTTTAAAAAATGCTCACTAAGTGTAAAAAATAAAATCCTTCTTGAGATACAAGTTTCATGAAACCATACTAATGGATGATGTAATGCTTTTGAGATAATTCCCCCTCCTGGTGTTAATAAATTTTTTGCAAGTTAATTTTGATCCTCTCTTCAATTATTATATAAGTTTCTCCCCATTTTTACCATAACAAATTATTCAGATTAAAAAATATATAAAAGTACCACTCCACACTAGATAGATAAAAGAATTTTTTTATCCTCCTCTAACCAAATAATCAAAAGAAAAATGGAGGTTCATCTAAAAAAATCAAGTGAGAGGAGATGGATGAACATGAATTTTAAACCTCAGTTCAACAAACCACTCTCCATGTATAAATTTGTTAAGATATGTACAACATGATTTTTCATTAAGGTGTATTCTAATTTGATATACCGACGAGATACATTGTCTATGATGAAATTGTATATGATATCATTATTCTTGGATCTTATATGTTACATTTGGTTCTTGGACTAATTAATAACATGTTGATTGTTAAAAATAATTTTTTGTCTTCTTATCCTCATCCATTGATTCTACCAATTTCACATTCATCAAAATCATCTATGTACAAGAATATGTAGAAGCTACATGTTTAGAAACAATTATTCAAAGTTTCATCGAATTATTTTCAATTTTTTTTCCAAATAACAAATCCCTATCCCAAAAACAAAAAATCTCCGGAAGTAGATATTATTTCAATACAACCACATCCAAAATATATATCTATAATGAATAGATGGTGAAATTTTTTATTATGTCTATATAATATCTCATAATTCAGGATTCCTTTCACATATCTAATAATTATCAAAGTAGTGATTAAGTGATAAATTTTATGATCACCCTAAAACCATTCGTAGAGAGTCACTACATACATTTTATATTGACTTTAACATATCATATAAGGTAGGATTCCTATGATTCCTCTTAATTTATTTTAGTTAACACTACTTCTAGAAATATAATTATACAATTTGGTTCAAATTGAAATGGGAGTTAAAAATGATTATAAACCTTCCATGCCAAAAATTATAAAAAATTACATAGAATAATTTTCACGAGATAAAAATATATAATTGGGATTATTCTCAATTTTTAGTCCTAAAAAATATGACATTTCACCTATTATGTATGTCTCAAAGTTCTTCTTCTTATTCTCATAAAATTATTTACAAAGATACACTTTTTATCCCAAAAATATGATTTCATCAACATACATAATGACTATTTGGGTACCTATATACATATCTCTCACACAAAGGATGTTGTATACATTCAATTTGGTGAATTTCATATCATTCAATCCAATTTGGAATATCAATCCTCGTCGTACTATTTCAAGACATAAAAATATTTCTGTATATTTTAGACCATACTTCCATCAATTTTTAAGATAAAATCCTTATTTTGTTCATTGTAAACTACTTCTTAATGATCTCCATTTTGAATGGTTTAATGTACATACATTTGATACTATATGTATTTTTTGTTCTACTACTACTAAGAACATTCCAATAGAATTAAATATTATTACTAGTGTAAAATATTCTTCAATGTAAATTTATTCTATTTGAGAATACCCTTTACACACTGGCCAATATTTATTTCATGATACCTCACCTTTCTCATTTAGTTTATTTATAAAAACTCCATTAATGTGAATAGTTTTTTTCATTTTTGGTTCATAGCACATGTTTCCAAGTAGAGATTTTCTTAATCTGATCAAGTTACATCTTTATTTATTCTATCGACTCCTCATGATCAAATGCTTCATCTACTATTTATGGTTTTATATGTGATATGAGTGAAACTTAATCTTCAAATATAAATCTCATTCTAATTTTCATAGGATCATATTGATTTCTAATGATATATTCAAATTCAACATGTTTCATCAATATTCTATATTTTTTACACTCATGTAGAATAGCTTTATCATAATTACTAATCTGTTCATTAATTTTGACCATATCCATCTGAATTACATCATAATTCTTCTATTCTAACATCTTCATGTTATTTTATTTATAATTTTATAAATATTATTCTACTATTATATCTGGTTTATTTGGTTTTCAAAAATTCTTACATCATAATAATGAACTAGATTGTATATAATTTTGTATAAATTATTGAATCATTTTTTATTAGATATGTATCCCATGAACATCTATTCTTTTATTTTTTATTCAAGTTTTCTAAGATTTTTGTTATTGATATTATAAGACAATAAATACCAAAAACATTAAAGTATTTAATAGTTTTATTTATTTAGTAAAACATTTTTTATAATGTCTACTATGCCTCTAGCCTTAATAAATGCATTTTATATGTGTAAATCAGTTCATACATTTTATCTTTAAAAATTCTTTGACATATTGTTTTTCAAATAAAATAGTCTTACACATATCATCTATGGTTTTTTCTTTGTATCTGAAATACCATTTTTTGGGAGTCTATGATGTGTTATATTGATGTTTGGTTCTATATGTTTCAAAATATATTTCAAAATCATCACAAGTAAACTTATTTTCATTATCTAATCATAGTTTCTTGATGTAGAGTTCCAATTCCTTCTCATCGTACCTTATAGATATTTTTAACATTTGAATAGATTCTGAATTAATTCATAATAATGGTATTAGAAAAAATATTATAATCATCAATAAATTAAACAATGTATAGATCACCTATAGTAAAGTTTAGTCTCATAGGACCACATAAGTGAGTTTGAAAAATCACAAGTATTCTGTTAAATAGAATATCCACTCATTTTTTATAATTTTGAGCCATTTTCCCTTTTTATATATTTTTAGATTTCATACCTTTATCTTTTTATATTTATAATATCTCTCACAAAATAATGTTTTAAATGTTTACTCATACTTGGAAAATATGACCAAGTATCATATATCATAAATTACTTCCATCTTTGAAACTCAAGTGACATGAATTGATAATATTGATAACATGAAATAGATTTTCATTTTTTATTATAACATCATTAATTATTCTTACATATTTAGTTATTCTAATGTTACAAGAATATTTCCCGAATACCATCTCATGTATATCATTACAAAGTTGAATAACATTGAGAAATTTATTTTTTATCCCTCTAACAAATAATATATCAGTGGACATCATATTTTTATCTTCAATTTCCTCTAAGTAGAATCCTTTGATTTTTAGGGAACAATTATAGCTAAAAGTTACAACTCCCCATTCATTTTGTTTAATATTTCTCAGAATCATGGTGTCACTATTTAGGTGTGATGAGTATCCACTATCAAGTATACAAGACTTAATTCTCCTATTATCCTTTAAACTGACTTAAGTAATACATGATTTCTCTCCCTTAAAATTTTATTTTATTTTTAATTTATTATTACTAAGAATCTATCCAAGTACACTAGTTATGTATTCCTCATCTGTATGACCCTACTAATCATATCTTCCATAGATTCCCTCTAAGCAGTCAAATTATTTCCGTATTAGAAAAAAATCAATTTCTAATCATATCTAGATTTATCTGAAAATATATTCTCATTTTCTCAAAATTTATACCCCAAGGTTGATGCCTATACTCTTTTATTGACATTTTGTACCAGCATTGTTATTATTCTTCCTTAAATTCACCACAACATTAGCAGTATCCTCTAAACGTTGATCTTTTATATGATAATAATTTTGACCCAATGATTGTTCTTGTTGCCTTTTCATATACTACGTTTGGACTAAATTTGGAATAATTGGACTTATTAAGGTATTAATATTTATATTTATTATATAATATAGTTTATCAATGATATTTTTGGACAATATGTGTCCAAATTTTATTTTAGAACCTACATTGTTCAATTAAATAGGTTTATTTTGTTATATATTATGAGATTAATTGACCTGCCTCTTTGGACCCATCAATCTAGCAGCTTGTAATGATCTAGCCTTGACCTCAACCACCATGATGAAGTATTATTTAATCTTATTTAAATCATTATGAAATCAATATGGTTTTTATTATATCTTATAAAACTCATATTATTTGAGAGAAAGTATCTCTATAACTTATTTTATTATGATTTCTTATATAGAAACTTTTATTTTTTATTTCATGATCTCATCAATATATACATACTATTTCTTGAAATATTCCTCCTCTACCTTATATTTTTTTCATTCACTAATATCCTATTATCTTTCTTGAGATTTTTATTTTTCTTATGTTAAGAATCTAATTCTTTATTATGTATGTGTTTTGGCATGGTTTATTCACTTCTATCTTCATCATTTCTTAAAGTAGTAAACCCTTTCAACATGATCTATAAAATTATTTTCATACTATGATTGGTCACCTAAATGATGTTAGATTATTCCTATTTCCTCATTAAACATATTATTTTCTTCTAAAGAACTTATTATTACTTTAAATTTGTTTCATAAAATCTTTTGAGCTTTTCCACATTTATTTTTCTGAGTTCTCTCATCATTTTTATCTTTCTTAGGATCCAAAAACTTATTATTTAGAAATTTTGTAAAAAATATTCCAATATAATTATAATTATAACAACTTAGTGTTATCTTGTCTTTAATTTTAATTTTTACATCCTTTAATCTATCTGATATAACGTCAATAATTCTTTCATAATCTTAATACTTATAACTATCATTATATTCGCATGATATTTCATCTTCATCTTCTTTTATTTAGAGCTTCTGAAAGGGTTTAAAATACATTTTATCTTTGATATTAATTTTTAAAGCTAGAAATTTTCACATTCAAAAGAAAAAAAATATTTTTATGCAATTTTTCTAGAGAAAAATGTTATCTTCCTTCTAGATGTAAAACCCTAGGATCGAACCTATCTGGAGAGTTTCTAAATATTTTTTGATAATAGTGGAATCATCCAACACTTTTACAAAACCATGAATATTGCATAAAATTTAATGGAAAATTTTAAATTAGTCATTAAAGTTTTATTATTTATTTATCTTAATATCCTAATATTTTCTCCATTGAATTTGAAATTTGGCCACCTTTACTTTTAGATTTCCTTTATAACTATTTTCCACTTTTTAAAATGTTTCCTTGTAATTTTGAGGTCCATAACCTTTTTGTAAAATTTTACATAAATAGATATAAAAAATGGGATTATGTGGGTCTCCATAAATTTTAATGATTCTCAGACCAACAAATTTCACTGAAGCATCCTCAATAATAGGATGAAATCCTAGTATTATATCATCATTGAATTCAAGACCACACTATAAAAAATAAGGAGGCATATTATTCCTCCAACTATGATATTTTTTTCAATTTAATATAGGTACATCTTGTTTTTTATAGTGTTCATATTATCTATCATCAACACATATTGGATCTTGATAGTGCGAACCTAGGTTGTCTCGGATATCAATTGAAATTCCTAAAACGGTGTTGTACCACTGAGTGGGTGGGTTGAATTAATGGTAAATTTTTATAATATTTATTCTTTCATATCATCCTTTGATGAACCATTAGGATCCAATCCACTATTATATGATATTTCATCCTTACTCATATATTTTAATATATAAATAGCATAGGGACACAAATTTTTTATGGTTTAGCCTTAGTGTGAGAATGTATTCCTTATTATGGTTGGTTAGATGACCTAATAGAAGATATTACACTATTATTGTTAGACTAATAATGTTTTTCCAACATATCTTATGTAATTTAGGTTTTAATGATCTCAAATACCTTTTATAATTTACTGATGATTATATTTATATGTGCGTTCATTAGTTCCTTTCATGTTTAAAGTTTTTTGGATATCAAAATCCTTATGTTTGAAATTAAGGACCCTTTGGATAAAATTTTCCTACGTATGGAAAAATATACTTTGTGATGAATTTGGTTGCATAAAAAAATTTATAAATGAGAATTTGACTATAAGAATTTCCTAGGTAAAGGATTATTCTATATAAATCAATTACATCAAAGAATCGCCTATGTGGATATCACCTATGTCGATAAGATCAACTACATGAGAAATCAGCTACCAGTATTAATCAGCTATATAAATAATTTATGTGAAGTAATTGGATATGTTTTTTAAATTGTCTACACTTTTTTCAACTATGTGAGTATAAATCCTATGTAAATCAATTTCTCTATGTGAAGAAAATTTGATTATGTGATAAAAAACATCCACTTGAGGAAAACCTACATCAAATTCAACTATGTGGATTCAAATATAGAAATCATTTATGTGGTGACCTACAATTGACTGTGTTGGCCTGTAATCTATATTTATTGTTGTTGAAGCACTTGAGTGAGATATTAATGATGTCGTGTAATATTTAAATGTTGGATTACCTATTTATAGTCAGAAAAATTATAATAAGAGATAAGTACCGATAAAGGAAACAAGTACAAGGATAATTTATTTGTATTTACTATTACTGAGGTATTTCTAAGAAAATAATGTGCCTATGATCCTAGATTTTATGGATCATTTGTTGGGAATTTAATTTTTTATTTTTTCATTCATTTTCAAGTATCAAAATTTAGCACGTTCTCTCATGAGAAATAATGATATATAGAGAAGAACGAAAGAATATAATAATATTCAATAGATGTTTTTCACAAATATCTTCAACACTGATCTATTTTCCAAAATAATAAGAAGAATCATCGTGATTTATAGCTATACTACATTGTTGATTATTACTACAATTTTAGAAGACTCCCATTGAGTTAAATTCATATTCTGATCATCTCTTCGAGAGATTTATTCCTTATGTTAGTTGTATCTTAAAACAATGTGTTGAACATGTAAAATATTTGTTTTATAATATCTCATTATAATGGTTCTTGGTAAAATAACGTAAAGTTTTTTTGTATGTAAAGCCTTACTGGAGCCTAGTTGAAATCTCTTGTGATTTTGTAACAAGTGTCGACTACATGCACTCAATCGCGCAGTCCCAAAAAAGGACGGGTAGTTCCTAGAAAGAACTGACCTAGAGAAAATCACCATACTCATGGAGAATAGTTTTGGTGGAGTGGACTAGGGGTTTTCTATTTCAAAACCATTATAAATATATATGTAATATTATATATTTTTTTGTGATTTTTTCTGAAGTTACTTGTGTTTGAGAGAATATTATAAATTAGTAATATCCTAAAGATGGTGGTTTTATAAGTGAAGAAAATTTTTTAGAACTAATTTCACCCCCACTCTAAAGGATTTTGGATAACTTTCAAGATCATAATTGGTATCAAATATTGAGACTCATGGGTTCTCAACTACTAAAGGTTTAATTTAAATGATATTTTTTCCAAATGGATAAAATAACTCATAAAAAAGAAGGTATATTGATGGTAAGAGAACCCTATTTTTATGGTGAGAATTATAATTGTTAAAAGGAATTGATGGTAATTTTTCTAAATAACCTTTCTCTGAAGGTTAATCATAAATATATGAAGCATTATGAAATTCCAAAAACTCAACCAAAAATATGGGATGGAGATATTAAATCCAATAATGATTTAAATTGTAAATCAACGAATTAAATAATCTATGGAATACATCTATATGAGTTAATTTGAGTTTATAAATGTTAAATATCAAATGAAATATGGAATATAATAGTTGTTGACTGTGAAGGTCCAAATAATATGTGAGATCTCATATATGACACTGCCAAACATAAATTAAACACCTCTAGAATGGATGAAATAGAAATCATTACTCAACTAAATAAAATAATCAATAAGATTATAAAGAATTTTTTTACTATAGTAACACTAATTACTAAAGTAGAGAAATCTTTGAAACTATTAAGATTTTCACCACCTTTGTGGAGTCTAATTTCAGTTACTATTAGATAATCTAAATAGGTCAAGAATTTTAAAATAAATGATCTTATTGGAACTATTATAATGTATTAGGAGTAAATCTCTTATGAATGTGGTAAGAACATATTAGTTAAGAAAGAAAATATATCATTAAAAGTATCAAGTTCTAAATATGACAAGAAGTGTAAAGAGGCTAAAATGGATGAGTCATCTGATGAAGATACTTCAAAAATTTTGATTTTCATAGTGAGATAGTTCACTCTTCTAGGAAATTCATAATGTTATTTAATAAGAGAATAAGACTTAAGAATGTATTAAATATTTATAATAAGTATTATGGAAATTATAAGTAATCTTGAGGCTATGATTTAAAGAATAATGAACCTATCAAACAATATTTTCCACAACTATAATATTAAAAAAATTCAGAGAAAAAGTATGAAATGAATGTTTGCTATAAGAAGAATTCTAAGAAATATGTGAAAGAAACATGGAGTGCTTCTGAGGATTCTACCAATGTTACATCATCATAATCAAAACCTAAAAAATCTAATAAGATGGAAAATATGTGCTTTATGGAACATTCTAATGAGGTACATTCATATTATTATTATGAGCATGAGTCTAAATATTAAAATTAAAATTGCTAACATGAGGACTTAAAGGAATATTATATTATTTTTTAAAATAAGTACGAATATATAACTAAGAAAAATAAATCACTTAATAATTCTAATTATGATATGATAAATGAAAAAAGTGACTAAAAAACAAATTTTAGAATTTAAAACCAAGCTGGAAAATTTAGATGCATCATGTATTGAACATGGAAATAAGAATGAAAAATAGAAAAAAATTTCAAGATTTCAAAGATGATTCCATTTTTCACTAAAGGTTAAAATAATTTAAATTAAATTATTTGAAATAAAAAAATCATAAGAATATATTTTTAGTATAAATTCAAACAGAGAAGACAAAATTTTATAAAAACTATTTTGTTCAATGGTCTAAGAACAATAAACTTATTAAAATTACATTTTTTCATTATGGAGGTTTAATAAATTATTATAATAACTTTGGTATGAACAAACCACAATCCCAGGGAATTAAAAAAATATTTCAAAGAGTTTTTCCAATTTTAGTAACAATAATTATGGAAAACACAAATAGATTCTGGTTCCCAACTCTTTAGTTTATAAGATTACTGAACTAATAAAATTTGAGTACTAGAACAACTTATGGTTTAATTTTTATTTGTAGGGAAGAGGTCCTAGATAATCAGTGATAAATGCTATTTGGACGGTCTATTCCTGAGAAACATACATGCCAAATTCTCTAATTTTCACTCATTATTAATAGTTTTTGGAGGAAATATCACTTTTGTTAACAATGTTAAAGGAAAAAATATAGGAGTTGTATCAGTTAGTAATAAAATATCATTTATCATCAAAAATATTTTATATGTGGAAGGATTGGTGCACAAACTTATAGTTATTTCTTAATTTTATCAATGATGGATATTTTTTTATTTCTCTAATAATGCCCATTCAGTTTTTAAATATAAAATTCTTAAATTTAAGGCACCTAGAATAAATAATTATTATAATCTATATCATAATAATTTGAGTACATAATAATTTAACAATTAAAATACTAAAACCAATTAATCTTGAATATAACATAGAATATTAGGATATTTTATGCTTATTCATTGAAAAAATTATCAAAAAAGAATTCAGTTTTAGATTTATCTCAAGTAAAATTGAATAAAAAGAAGCTATGTGATGCATGCAAAATAGGAAAGAAACAAAATTCATCATTTAAACCTATTAAATAGTTTTCTACTTTGATACCCCTATAACTAATTTATATGATTTGTTTTAGTCCACATATATTTTCAAGACTGAGAGGGAAATATTTTATTTATTTATTAGTTGAAGATTTTTCTAGATTTACTTGGGTTTTATTTATATGTGTTTAGTGTAAATCATGTTATAATATTTTAAGTTTTTTCAAACTGTTTCAAAATTATAAAGATTCAAAAATTGTTCTTTTAATAAGTGAGCATGGAGGATATTTTTAAAACCCTGAGTTCAATTCCTATTTTTAAACCATAGTATCAAACGTACATTTTCTCCCCCCAGGAAACCTCCACAAAATGGTGTTATTGAGAGGAGGAATATGAATTTTTAAGAAATACCAAGAATAATTTTATGCGAATATAACCTTCATCCTCATTTTTGGTTTGAATATAAGAATAAAATATGTTTTTTAATAAATATAGTTCTGATAAGACCTATTTTGAAGAAACAAAATCCAATGATATATTAAGTAATTGAATAAAAAAATTTGGTTACTTTTAATTATTTTGATGTATGGTTACTAATTTAAAAACCCTGGATAATTTTCGTAAATTTTATTTGAAAATATGGTGAATGAGTCTTCCTACAATATTTTACTACTTTGAAGGCATATATATTTTTCAACAAAAGGTTAAATATATTTAGTGAATCAACTCATGTGAAATTTTATGAAATTGAACCTTTTGATCACAAAATTATTAATAATGATGAACTAAGTGATTCCATTTAAAACATTATACTTTAATATCTCTTCAAAAGTATATATTTTTTAAGAGGGGTAACTTGATTTTCTAGAACCAAATCCTAAAAGGATGGTTATCGATGAACTAGAAAGGGTTATTCCAAGATAACCCATAACCCTTAAGAGAAATCGATTAGAAATATTTATAGGAATATTAGATTATGAAATTAGAACTATAAAAAGTGTAGATAATCAAGTAGAAAATTATACCTTTTTTTCTTGATTATAACCTAAGTCTATTGAAGAAGATTTAGTTAATGAGTGTTGGGTTATAGAAATGTGAGCTAAATTAAACTAGTTTAATAGGAACAAAGTGTGGGAATTAGTTGATAGGCAATATAACTATCTTTTTATAGAAAAAATGGGTTTTTATAAATAAATATAATGATCTGGGTGTGAACACTAAGAATAATTCTATGCTAGTAACTTATGGTAATAATCAAGAATAAGTTATAGATTATGAAGATACCTTTACACCCATTTCTATATTATAAGATGTTAGGATTATCTTAGCTTATGCATCATATATGAATTTAAAATTATATCAGATGGATGTAAAATATTCTTTTATCAATGGGTTTTATATGGAGGAATTATAGGATTAAAAACCTCTAGGTTTTCAATAACTTCATTTTCCAAATTCAATTTTTAAACCTACCAAAGATATTTATGGATTTAAATTAGAACCTAGAGCATGGTATGAGTGACAAATTTCTTTTATTTTATAAAATGAATTTTAATTCAGTAAGGTAGATCCCATATTATTTAAGAAAACATATTTTTTATATATTTTTTTAGTTTAGACATAGGTTTATGATGTGTTTCTTGGTTCAACAAATTAAAAATTGCATAACAGTTTTTCAAAACTCATGAAAAAAATAATTTTACAATAGCATTACGTGTGAGATAAATTATTTTCTAGGTTTTAAATTATTTCAAAATGTCTTTAGGAATATTCTGAATCAAATAAAGTATATACGTTACTTAAAATATATGGACTCAAAAGTGGTAAATTATATACAACTCCTACAAGTTATTATGAAAACATTGACTTGGAAGAATGAGTAAAAACAATTTAGAACAATATATATAGAAGAATAATTGGGAGGATATTATATTTAACTGCTATTAGATGAGAAATTATGTTTTTAGTTTTTCTACGTGCTAGATTTCATGAAAATACTAAGGAGTATCTTTTAAAATCTTCTAAAACAATTTTAAGGTATTTAAAAGTAAAAATTTCTCTTTCCTTACTTTTTTTGAAATCATATTATTTTACTTTAACTACATATTGGGATACCAAATTTGGTGGTTATAGGATAGATATGAATATTAACTTCAGAACATATAATTTTATAGGAAACCCCTTTGCATCATGGTCTAGTTTGAAACAACACTCTATTTCATTTTTTACTAATAATGAAACATATATTGTTGATGGTATTTATTATTCATAAGCATTGTGGATAGAACACACCTTTATATTGTTGATGGTATTTATTATTCATAAGCATTGTGGATAGAACACACCTTTATAGATTTTGGATTCAATTAAAATCAAGTATCAATAAAATGTGATATCACTAGAATTTTCAACATTTTTAAGAGTCTAATTAATAATTTGAGAAAAATGAACATTGATTTAAGGCATTGTTTATTGATAGATTATGGTCAAACGGGGGATATTACTCTTGAATTTATCTCTATTAAGATTTAGTTAGCATAATTATTTTCCAAACACCTTTCATGTGACCATTTTGATATTTTAAAAAGAGTAATGGGATTATTTGATATTAAATGAATTTAATTTATCCTTTTTATTATTATTTAAATTATCATTTATTTATTTATTGATTTTTTGTATTAGTCTATTCTAATTAAGTGTTGAAGCACATAAAATAAATTTTATTTCTTTTAGATTTTATATTATTTTATTTTATAAATTAGTCATAATCAACGCAAAAACTCATTCGGGTATGTATGTGTTTTGGAAATCAAGTCTATAAACTTACTATTATTAGAAACTAGACCCATTCTCCATTCACATATGTATTATATTCCTAATTCCAAATAGTCTCTATAAAACTCTCAATCTTCTCTCATCCTCTAACCAAACCTGTCTACCATGGGAAGGTCAAAGTGCGCAGATGAAGGAAGATCAGGTTCTTATAAGAAATCAAAAGGTTGTGCATCTCAAAATGTACTCACTAAAAAATCCATCGATGTGGCATGGATGAAGAAAACCAAGATGTTACTGATGAAAGTAATTCAATTTCAAGGCTAGGAGTATGTGTTTGATGAAAATAATCATTTATTTATTTTTAAGGAAGAGTTAAACAATTTTATGATTATTTTGGAGTTTCAATTTAATAAAAATTTATATATAATTTATTTGAATTTCAATGGAAATGTAGTGATGGATGTGTATATCTAAATAGTTACGATGTTCCATTATTACCATGAAGGGGAGTATAAAATTAGTCAGACCTTGTTGGAAAAATTTTTTCAGACCGACATAGGTAATCATGTTCTTGTTCGGTAGCTATGATTTTAAAAAGAAACCAATAAAATAATTTTCAGTGGAATGGATGCTTTTGTGATTGTTTCTACAGACAATGATAGCTCATGGAGCTCGTGAAAAGGAAAATTTTCATTTTTAGGAAATTTATATTCTGTATATTCTGATAACTAACCTAATATTGTATATTCCAGGGTATACATGGATCTTAATGCATAATTATTTCTAAATAGATGATAACATCAACTACTATCCTTATGGTAGGTTGATCTTCCTAGTTATAAAGAAGAAAAAAGTTGATTTAAACCAGAGTTACCAATGGTAAGTCTTGTTGTAGTTTATCCTATTCATGTTCATGTAGAAGAGGCTTCTAAGAACCATGTTTCCAAAGTTTCTTATATTATTTAGCTTGTTGAGGAACCATTTTTTGAGAAAAACATTTTTGTTTCTATGTAAATTTTATTGAAGACTGTTCCGATAGTTTATGATGCTAAAGGATGGTTTGTGGATGAGGTATAAGCATAAATAGTGGATCTAGTTCTTCTTATATCCCCTTATAGTGAATATTGAGTTGGTGATGTGGTTATGAAGAGTGTTGAGCACTATGATACACCACCTACACCATCACAACCTCTAGTTGTGCACGAGGATGCACCCTCAATAATTAAGATCTTATATAGCTTATGAAATACATCTTTTCCTTCAATTTTATGGAGTAATTTGATAATATTAGTGAATATTATTATGTTTATAAGGTGGATATTTTTTCTTGAAAAATAGAAATCAAGGATTCTAATATTTATAATTATGATTTTGAAATGCTAGTTGGGATGTTGGTTACCCAAATAGAACTAATAAATATTATTAAATATATTTATCCTATTTAGAAAGTTAATCTTGAGGTAATTTCAAAGGAACTTGAAGAAATGAAATCACTAGTGAAAGGAATTAAGGACACTTTCCCTACCCCGTCATAATTTAATTAATCAAGAGTTATTGTTGCATCTTAGAGGGACATGTTTTATAATCTTTCAGTGGTGCAGTTAGGTTTATCTCCATAATTTCATGACAAATTTAAGTCTTTTATGAAAGAGATTAAGTAAACCTTACACACTATATGAATTGTGTTGATAAGCTAATTTTAATTCATAAATAAGTTTCATCCAACTACTTCTGCTCCCTCAGAACCTCCAGTTATTCATGATTTTCAGAATAGAGATGATCAACTATTGTTAGAGTTGATTTCTATTTATTATTAGATATAGTTTCTTCTAGGTGACATGATTACATCGATTTTGATGAAAAATTTAGAGAAAGATCTTTTGTGTGAGTTTCAAGACACCAAAGAAGTTGTGTTGAATCTTAGTATTAGATTTGACATGTGGTTGAATAACCATGTTGGTCATATTAAATAATATATTGGTTTAAAGTAAAATAAAACACATGAGTTTCTAAGAAAAAATATTATATGTTCTCATGATTCATTGGGACAGTAAATGAAAACACTAAAATTATCTTCAATAGGTTAAAGGAGATCTATTTTACAATTATGGATCCAAATTATGAATCATCCAAGAGGTGTAGAGTTTAGAATCAAAAGGTGCTCCAATCGAGAGAGTCCCAGTTATATTTATGAAGTTGGTTTTTAATAGAACTCCAAGTTATATTACTCCAATTCAATTTATTTCTAATACAAATATAGTATTCATTAGATTTAAACTCGTACTTTCTTTTATTAGTGCTCATGTTCTAGAATCTTCTATTAGTGTTTTCATGATTTTTTTCAAAATATTTTTAGATGAAGTGGAAAGAATTGACAGGAAGATATTTTTAATGAATGAAATAAGGATTTAAATGTATGTTATAGTATATTAGATTCTAAATAATATCTAATTGGAAATTACATAATCTCTAATAGTTGTTAACATGGATCCTTTTCTCAATCCTCAGGTAGTTAGTACCCTTTCATGTTTTTCATAAGGAAAAATTTAGTCCTTTAACATAACACTCATACGTATTTTATCTTTGGTTTATAAAATGAATAATTAGGCCTTTATAATACTTATTGAGTTATATAATTCATATATTATCCAAAATATTGAAATGTATATTTAAACATTATAAAACATGTGAACAAGAAGGAATCATAGTCATGATCCTCTTGAAATGTATAGAGGATCTTGGAAAATAATAGATGTTGTTTATGATCCATCCTTAGTATATCTATGAAATAAATCAATGAAATATTACACTTTAGCTACTAGTAATTCTAAGGAAAGACCATATTCTTTTGAGCCTATGAAGAAAGTACCTTTATGGTCTTCTAAAACCTATGATTTCAGTGTAGCTCAGGGAAACCTTGAAAATATTTTCGGTGGTCCTGACTAGTGTCCACAAGTAAAATATACTGTTTGTTTATAAAGTATTGATACTCTAACACTAGTCTAGTAAGTGATGTCTTCCATAATGGAGACTCCAACCACCTCCCAATTTGTTCTTAATTTTAATCTACATATTCCCAACCCACTTACTTAGTTAAAATACATTCATAAGACAAGGTCTTCTAACTAATTTATTATATTTTTATTCTATTGTTGTTTATTTAATGTATATTGAACAATATGTCAATCAATGAAAAACTTATTTATCTACTTTTTATGCTTTTTTTAGTGATTGTTTTCATTTAATGTCATATGTTTATAATGTTTCTCTTGATGATTTTTTTTCATTTGATATTCTTTTCTTATATTTCTTTATTGAATGTTTTCATTTAAGGTTTTTAATCTATTTTTTTTACTAAATCCCATTATTTCCATAGTTCCATTTTAATTTTTTGAGGAATAATTATATAGTTCATTAATATAAACATGAAAAAATATATTTAAGTTCCCACTCTTTCTCTTCCTTTTTAATGAAATAAAAAGGGAGAAAACTTTAAATTCTTATCCTAACATTAAATCAGAGGTGATAAGTTTTCACCCTTTTCCAAAAGTGAGATAATATTTCTCTAATGTGAGAGAAGTTTCAAATTATGGGGGAAAAATAAAGTATAATGAATATAATTTAGAAGAAATATATATTATATATTTTTTTGAAAATTATTATTAAACCTTTTTAACTCCCATATTTAATATCTTATGGGTTTTGTGATCATCAAAAAGGGTGATATTGTTGGACTACTAATGTTGTTCCAATATGTCCTATAAAGTTTAAGTTTTTATGATCTTAAACACCCATCATAATTTACTAAGTATTTTGTTTTTATGTGTATTAAATAGGTTGTATCTTGTTATTAGTGTTTTGGATATTAAAATCCTTAATTTTCCAATTTTCAAGACTTTTAGAGAAATTTTCATAAGTCTAAAAACATCGTATATGTGAGGAATTTGTCTACATGGAGAGATGGATACATGATCATTCCTCTAATTAAATAAAATATATGAAGTATTTTCCAATATAATTATTCTACAACATATAATCACATATATAGAAATCCCCAACATCAATGATATTTGTTACATGATCAATTGTCTATGTAGATCAATAGGCTATGTAAATTAGTCATGTTGAGTAATCAACTACATGAATCAAATGTGTGGTGAAATTGGTTATGTAGTTACAATTAGTTGTGATAGTTATGGAAATGTGAGTAAAAATCATACATAAATAAATATTGGATACCTGAAACAAATTTGGTTACACGATTGAAAATGTATTGAAGAATATTCCTATATCAAATTCAACTATGTGGATTAAAATGTAGAAGTTGGATACATGTATGAAAAAACATATCTTTAGTACAGTTATTTCATGAATAATTATATAAAAGAACACTTAATACAACCCCAAATATTGTGTAACCTAGTGTATTTGGGAAATTAGGTACACAAAAAATAAACTTGATACATGGATACAACAAAATTATGGAAAACATCTTAAATATTCTCCAAAATTCCATTCCCCTGTTTTAAAACTGCATGAGATAATATGAGGACATATATAATAAATATGTGAGCTATAAAGCTCAGTAAGGTAATAAACCAATTATAACATGAAAATAGTATTACATGTTTTTAGATATGTGTTTCAATGTGACATTAAAGGGGTGATAATTAAAAAAATGCAAATCAAAGCCTGATATTCAATGATAACATAAAGGCAACATGGGAATGTAGCATCAACATTAAACATGAAATCATAAACATTGATTAAGGATAAGTACCAAGACATAATAAAATGATGGAAAAGTCCTATAATTCATTAGTTTTACTCTATAATCCAATATAATACATCTCATGAACTAAAATAATAAAAAATTCATTAGAGTGCTATATAATTCCGAGTGCACCCACTACTTTTATATCATGAACTTGAATAAGTGTTCCACATAAATCCTTCAAAATAGGATCATAATTAATAAATTTAATCCCAAAATTAAGGATTGTTGAATATATTCTTGGAATTAACCGATAAAATAATTATAGGTACGTCTATGTAAATACCCTTGAGAGGAAATGGAAATTTTATTCCCAATACAAAGGATTGGTGTGAAAAAATCACAGGATAATTTCAACGGAATAAAGAGGGTATATAATAAATCATGGAAGGGACTAAGGATAGTGAAATGGGTGTATAATCACATTTAAATTATAAGGTAAATAATAGGTATATGTGAGAATATAATCCAACATGAACAATTTGGAATTAAAAGGAATAAGATAGACAAGGTGCTTGAAGAAAAGTTTGGCATGGGAAAATCACAGGATAATTTCATCAGCATAAAGGGGGTACATAATGAATCATGGGAGGTATAAATGATATTTAATGAGGTATATAATCAAATGTAAATTATAATTTAATTAATAGAAATTTTGAAAATAAAATCCTAACAATAGGAATTAAAATGGAAAATCACATTACATAAAGTATGTGCTTAAATAAAGAGGAGAAGGAGTAGATCCCTTACCTTAAGAGGGTATTTCCAAAAGCTTGGAATGAGATTATAGAGATATTTTTGGATCATTATCAGGTCTATATAGAGGAAAGTTTATAGTATAGTCATGATATAATGGTTTTTAGTGATAAGAAATGGGAGCTTTTGTGGGTTTATATAGGAAAATAGAGGGGAGTTATTTATTATAATCCAAACATAGGTTTTGGATTTTATACAGTAAAGTAATATAAACCATAATCATTCACATGGTTTCTTTAAAAGAGGAATAGTTTCTAATATTTTTTAATTCCATGAACAGATCACATTAAAATAATACACATGGTGATGTGGAAGTGAGTCATTTTTTCAAAGAATTGATTTTAAAATCTTAAAATATAATATAGGTTTTGGATGATTACTAAAGGTTTTATATATTTAATTAAATAAACTAAAAAACATTATTTTAAAGGTAAAATATATATTTGTTCATTAATACCATTTATGGAACACATTATATCACATTTGTGTCATTATGATGTCATAATACATACAATATATTTTAACTGTATTTAATTTTTACCCCAAAAATAAACTATGTCAGAAAATTATGAAAAATTAATCAATAGATAATTTCAACATTCTGAATCCAAAAATTAATATTTATTTTATCAAAATAATTCCCTAAATATGATAAATTACAATTTTAAATTAAAATCCCTTATTATTTAAAAATACTGGTTTTTTGACAATAACATTTTTATGACCATTATAAAAATTATACTTTCACTTGATAGAATTATATTATATTTTATGATTAATATATACTATTTAATAATAATAATCTATTTAAAAAAATCACGAATTCATCAAAAGGAATGTCTAAATTGAAATTTTATATTACACAAAAATATAATTTGTGTTTTATCATAGAAAAATACTATTTTTATCATATTAATTAATTTAATTATTTATAAAGTAATAACAATAAGGAATAAATATAAAAATTATTTTAAAAATTCACACTTTTACATTCTTGATACATAACCCTTTATTACACAATAATACACCCTAAGGGTAAGGTGTGCGAAGATGAGATTTTCAAGGGGTGGTTCATCATACATGGTTTGGGATGTGATCTAGGTGACCATGAAATTATGCCATAAATGATTTGGTTTATACTTTATTTATTAAATCTAGGATTTATATTAGTCAAGGACAAATCGTTGTGATTCTATCTCCCTTGTAAACTCAGTTAAATAGGCTTTATAGGGTACGATCCTACTAGCCGAGTACATCTCTTCATTTTTTAGTGTCAATTGGATTTATCATAACCCTTAACATATACAAATAATTTGATCATTGATCTATGGATATGTTAACAATGTTCATGATGCTGAACATTTTTATAAAAATGATATGATATAACCAAGTAAGAGCTTGTGTTTTCTATTACGAAATCACAATGGAAATTTTATTTTACAAAATTTTGGGTTGTTACATTAGACCCCTCTTTAGAAATTTCACCCTCAAAATTTTAATTTCAAACAATAAAATAGATGAGGGTACTTTTGTTTCATAACATCTTTCAGTTTTCATGTCGCTTCCTCAAATTTATGGTTCCACCAGAACACTTTTACCTGTTGAGTTGTCTTGTTTCGTAGAATTGTTTCTCAACAATCTAAGATCGTCACCAACTTATACCCAAAAAAATGATCATTATATGATGAAACCACCTCTAGATTTAGTACATGTGAGTGATCTGGTATGTACTTCCTCAAGAGGTATACATGGAAAATAATGTTCTTGAGATAGGTTATTAAGGAGTTCTAGTCGAAAGGCCACTCCTCTTATGAGTTCAATGATCTCAATGGGGTTGATATAACTTGGACTAAGCCTTGCCTTATTCCCAAACCTCATGTATTTCTTCCATAATGATATATGAAGAAACACTTTATCACTAAACATATAGTCTAGGTCTCATCGATGATTTTTAAAATATCTTTTCTTTTTAATTTATATGGATTTTATGTGCTTCTGAATAGTTTGGACCATTTCAATCATATATTCGATATAATTAGGTCCCATGAGATTATTCTATTCAATTCCATCCAAGAATGTTGGAGTGAGACATCTCTTCCCATATATAACCTCATAAGGTTTCATTGGAATTTTAGAATGGAAACCGTTCTTATATGAGAACTCCACTAGGGGAGGGTGTTGATAAAAAATCCTTATAAATCAATTTAACATGATCTCATCATCTCTAATAGGTTTTGAATGGTACATTCAGATTGACCATTTGTTTGCGGGTGATAAGGAGTGTTGAATCCCAATTCTATATTCAACACTTGCTAAAGTCTTCTCCAAAATCACAAGGCAATCCACATATCTAAATTATATATAATGGAGAGTGGATCTCCGTGTACTCTTACCACCTCCCTTATGTATATCTTAGAAAGTTGGTTAATAGATTAATATTATTTGATATAAATGGAGTATGAAAAAATTATATGGTGATATACTACCACCAAAATGGTACTATTTACATTAAGTTTCATTCGGAGTCTTAAAATTAAATCCATGGTTATGTTTTACCATTTCCAAAATGGTATATAAAATGTTTACATCATACCCTTAGACATATTTTGTTATATTTTTACTTCTTGGGATACTAATCATTAAGATAAAACCCTATAATATCTATATTCATGACATCCCACTATAAATTTAGACCTAAATATCTATACATCTTAGTTTTTTATTGGAAGGTGGTGCCTTAGTAAAAGACAAAGGAAAATTTATTGAATAGAGAAAAAAAGGATTACATGAGTTTGAATGATGAAATCTTATTACAGTCTTTCTCAAAAAGAGGAATGAAATCACCAGGAAAATCATCATGCCATGTAATGACCTAGTTAAAACCCTTATTGGTAAGACATTCCACAACCATATTCGCTTCATAGAAATCATGTGTAATAATGTAGTTGGTTTCCAAATGTAAAGTGAGACAATTTATCCAACAAGAAGTAAGCGGCCAAGCAAGATGCACCACACCCTTCCAAATATTATGGACAATAGTGGTTGAATCACTTTCAATCCAAAAATTATTCGAACCTTTTCATTTAGAAATTTAAATATCATGAATGACCCCCATCATTTCTGCTTCAAGATATGAGTTCGTACCCCATCCACCAAAAAAGCATATGAGACATTGGCCAAGATGATCTCTAAAAATAGCACCACATCCAGTAGGTCTCGGGTTGCCTTTGGAGGCACCATCAACATTCACTTTGATCCATCCTGGATGTGGGGCTTTCCAGAATACCTCAAAGGTGCGTCTAGGCTGTTGATAAAGACCAATAATCCAAAGACGTTGCATGATATCAAAGTCTCCTACATTGTTGTCAAAATAGGCTTTCTGAATCGAGGCAGCATCACGAATGGTAATAAAAATCCATGCCTGACCAGCATTAAGCTAGAACTAGAATTTATTATGAAGAATATTATTTCTATCATACTAGATCACATGGAGGAGCTCAGCAACAACAACCAAAAAAATAATCTTAATTTGTTGCAAATATTTGAATCTAGTACATCGTTGAAGCTGGGAGATGATTGAGTTAAGGAGTAACCATCTGCAAAAAAATGTCAAAAATATAGTTCCAAAGAGCTAAAACTATATCACAAGAAAGAAATAGATGATCCACATCTTCCCTATGTTGGATGCACAAGTGACATTTAGAGAAAATTTGGATCCCATAGGATTGCAAAAAAACTTTAGTGGGGACTCTGTTGTGAGAAATATGCCAAACAAGAGTAAGTCTCAAGGTTTTAATCCAAGGTTTTCTAAATGAATTAAACCAACAGAAGTTAGAATCAATATCAATGAAATTTTTTTTATAGAAACTCTTGGAATCAAGGACACCATTACAGGAAGGTTCCCAAATAAGGAAAACTTCAATGTAAGAAGATAGATAGTTGTAAATGACATTTCTAATGTTTTCAGGCAGGTCTATGTTGTGTGAATTCAAAACATCCCTTATAGTGGAGTTGGTGTTATAAGGAGGGGAATTTGGAGGCATCATGGAAATTAGAGGAACCCCCATCCACTTATCAATCCAAAAATTCATGGATGAATCAGAAGTGGCCATCCATCTAGATTTGTTCATAATTTTAGTGTAGGAATGTCTAATGGATGACCATATTGAAGTGTTGAGATAGTTCAAATTTCTGTTTCTAAGCTTAGTGATGAATATTTTTTTGAGAAAATAAATAGAGTCAGAGTTGTTGTTAAGAAGCCTCTAAGTGAGCCTAGTTTGAATTTAATCATTAAAAATGTTCAGATTTTTGATGCCAATACCAACCTTATCTAAAGGTTTACAAAAAGTGGACCATGGGATGGTTACAAGATTCCTTTCAATTGTGCTTCTAATCCAATATTTTTTAATGTAAACATTAATTTTCATTAGAAGACCAATAGTCCATTTGTAAACCATCATCGAATCGACCATTTTGGAAATAATTGTATATTTGACAAGACAGATTCTACCAACCATGGAAAGGGATTTACCCTTCCAAGAGGCATGATGGTTAATAATTTGGTCATGAATGATGAATAAGTATCTAGATTTAGGCCTTCCCCAAAATATAGGCACACTAAGATAGGTGGAAGGGAAAGATCCTTCTTTTATGCCCAAGAAATTAATGATATTAGTTTTCCTGATGGAAGGAATGTTTTTCCCAAAAAACACGAAGGATTTGTTCCATCTTATAGATTGACTATAGATTTCTTCATAATAAGAAAAGGTAGTTTTGTGGCTTTGGATATTTCTTTTATCTCCTTGTAATAAAAGGATGATGTCATCAGTATAAAAGAGGTGAGTGGGAATATTGGAATTCCTTGAAGCTTGAATAGGTTTAATCTTGTTTTGATCCACAAGATGAGTGAGCATCCTGCCTAAGTAATCCTCTGAAATTGCAAATAGAATTGTAGAAAGTGTATCTTCTTGTATAACCCCCTTGGTGCATTTAAATAATTTCTTAGGGACACCATTGACAAGGACATAGATTAAATCCAAGTTGAATAAAGTGTTTATCATGATAATAAAGGATCCATTAAAGCCAAACCTCCATAAGACTTTGAAGATGAAACTCCAATCAATGGTGTCAAAATATTTTCTAATATCATGTTTAATTGAAACATTACCTCCACTGGTGGATCTGTTGAGACTATTAGTGCATTCAGAGGCAATGCAGATACAATCATGAATAGACATACCCATAATAAAACCAAATTAATTCCAAGAAACAATTCTATTACATATGTTAATAAGTATATTAGTTATAAGTTTTTAGATAATTTTATAAAGGGTATTGATTAGAGTAATAGGTCAGAAAAGATGAATCTCCAAGGCATTATCCACTTTAGGGATTAAAGCACGAAATTTGGCTGTTAAACCATGAGATAGAACACCAGTGGAGAAGAAAGATCTAATGATTTTGAAAACACCTATACGAATAAACTCCCAATATTGCTGGAAAAAACCATTATTAATGCCATGAGAACCTGGACCACTATTAGGTTTAATACTAAAGATAGTGTCTTTAATTTTATGATCAAGAGGAATGCTTAATAGAAATTTATTGTCCACCTCAGTCACCAAATTCGGAATGATATCAAGAATGTGATCTTTGTTGACATCCAGACCATTGAACAAGTTATGAAAATAAGTGATTACATGGTTCGTAATAGCTTACTCAGTGTCAATGAGTATGTCCTCATCTCTAAGAAAATCAGTAGGTCGACTGACTCTTTTAATAATTTGGATATAATTATATAATTTTGTATTTCTATCACCATTTTTAAGACATTTAGATTTAAAGGTTTTATTTTGCATGTTATCCTTATGGACAATCAAAGAGTTGAGTTTAATGGAAGTATTGATTTCAAGCTGAGGATCTAAATTGAAACCAGATATAGTGTTGGAATTTTGTATTTGAATGAGGTCTTTCTCAACATAGGAGATATCAGTGTAAATTTTCCTGGATTTGGGGCTACACCAACCTTTAAGAGTCTACTTTAGTTGCCTTAGTTTGTTAACACATGCAAAAGTATCATTCTGATGCCTCATTCTTTCCCAATATTTTTTATGAAATTAGTACAATTGGGATCCGCGGACCAAGAATTATTAAATTTGAATGGAAGTGTAGGTTTATATCCCATTTTTGAAAGACTAACGAGAATAGGATGATGATCCAAGTTATGCTTGGTTAAGTTAATGCTCGAAATGGTGTCCCCTTTATCAAGAGAAAATATATTAGTGAGATACCTATCAAGCATGCTAGAAAAAACCCTATTGTAGTGAAGTTTATACCATGTGAACTTAGAACCAATAATATTAATTTCTATAATATTTAAATCCTCAACGGATGATCTAAATTCTATTGAGGAAATAGGAGAGTGTGTCGGTCCAATTTTTTCATTCAAATCTAGAATCGCATTAAAGTCCCCAATCACTCACCAGGGATCATGGATGTTGTTAGCTAAAACACTAAGGTCATGCCAAAAGGGTCTTTGATCATGGTATCAGTTTTTTCATAAATCATAGTGAAAAAAGTGTGTAAACCATCAAATGAAAAATTCACATGTGAACATCTATTCAGAAATTCTGAAAGCATTAATAGACTGCAAGGAGGAATGGGAAGGCAACTAGAGAGACTCAATAGCTACTCTGGTTTTTCATGCACCAAGGTAACTATAACCATAAGAACTGAGATGCATATATTTTAAGGAAAAGTTAATTTTAGGCTCAGAAATAGAAAAACATTTTGGTTTGTGAGTCATGAGAAATATTTTCAAAATAGTGTAAGTTTCAAGGTTAGCAATACCCTAACAGTTCCAAAAGAAGAAATTCATTGGAACCTACTTTTGAAGTTAGAACCCCCATTCTGAAAGCATTAATTGCCTAATTTGGTTCATACTAAACTCCTTTTTTGTGAATATTTACTTGAATCTTTTATGATCCATATATATATATATATCTCACTTCTTCTTATAGAGATAGTGTCACTAAATAATCAGTGCAAAGATCACTATAACTAATTATAGATCATGATCTGCTTAGTTCTGCTCATGGAGATTTAGTTGATGGGAGTAATATGACATCATTTTATCATTTTGAATTAGTATACAACCCAATCATTTTTAAGATTCATTACTATAGATCACAAATAATTTACCCCTACTTGGTAATGTGAGTATTGGTGTAATGATTATCCCCTTCTTCAGATCTTTGAAAAAATATTCAAATTCATCATTTTAGACAAAAATAACTAATTTTTGAGTTAACTTGGTTTTGGGGATTTAAAATTATGAGAATTTTCTCATAAATAAATGACAATACACATCTAATCTAAAGAATCTACAAATTTCAACCATAGAGGTTAGTCTATGATACCATTCAATCATATCCATTTTGAAGGATCCACATATATCACTTTTCTAGTGATGAAATTACCCAGGAGTGTTACTTATTCTTAGTATAATTTTTATTTTAAACTTAACCTCTTATCTAAGAGGATGATCATGTAATAATTTAAGAAACACATCACTTTATTCCCTCATAATGGAAATTTATTCAGGGATGATCCTTCCCTTGGTCTCAACCATTTTAGATTGATATGATTGCTCATAACACAATAATATCCCTGCTTGAGAATATTATATTGAAAAAGATTCATTATCCTCCTTTCACTTTTATAGAATCGAGGGGTGATTCGTGGAATGAAAGGTGATTTACTTCTCTCAACAATTTATATTATATTTATAAAAGGGAAACTATTCCACAACTTGGATAACATCAAATTTTACTAAAGGGAGATTGATAATATTTTCAAGAATAATTTTCCCAAAAAACGTCAACTCGTGATATAATAATCAGAGAAGTTCTCCCCAATTATATCAAATAATTTGGGGTTTACTAGTAGAAAAATGGGTTTTAACCTCGAAATTATGATGTTGGTTTCTTATTAACCGACACAAAATATATTTTTGGATAATTTTGGCATCATGTTTTTACAAAATAGCTGCTAAAAATACTCATCTATTTCAATTTTTGTGTCGATGTTTAATAAAAATGACTTCAATTTTTTTTAAATATATATTTTTTCAATGATTTTTAGAAACGGTTCAAATAATTAAAGTTTTTTTACTTTGTTTTAGATCATTAAAAAAGATTTTATTTCATTAGTCATGGAGATAAAATAGAGTTACAAATTAAAAGTTATGGATGTCATAAGTTGAAGTTTTATAAGATCAGTCTTAATGAAGTCAAACTTTTGAAGGCCATAAATATTAATCTGTAACTCCATTTTAGATCCATGACCTATAAAATAGAAGATTAATAAATGATCTAATATACTATAAGAAATATATTAAATTTTTGGTGTTAGGTTTATAAAAAACTGATGCCAAATATATATATATATATATATTTGAAATTTTTGGGGTCTGTTTTTTAAAATTTTGACAGATTTGTTTTTTTATTTTTGGCATTGGTTTTTTTAAAAACCCACGTAAAAAATATTTTTTTATACTTTTTTGGATCAGTTTTTTTTAAAAATGATTCCAAAAATGTTATAAATGGGAATTTTCGGCATCATTTTTGTAAAAAACCGACAAAAAAAACCAATGTAAATTTTCTTTTGCATTGGTTTTAAAGAAAAATGAGTCCCAAACTATCAACAAATACACGAGATCGTTATTTCAATTTTTTTCACAATGTGCATTTAAATTTTTAAAAATACCACCGAAATTTCAATTCAACACCATTAAAAATGGTTTTTAACTTTATATACATCTATTTTATCTTTCCTTCATCATTTTGACCTCTTTGATTCAATCCTGCTTTCAAGGATACTTCGAAATATGATTTGAACACAATATCAATCCTAATAATTTAATTTTCTTATTATTATTTTCCATTATTAATATACATCATGATAATATTGTTTATAATGATGACTTATTCTAATGATTGATTTAAAAATATACAACATTCAGAGGAGATTGACTAACTCAGATGAAAAACTCATTATCGATCACCATTTTTATTGCCACATAAGTTTTAACCTAAAACTAAGATATATGATGATAAAAACCAAATAATTTTGATAGAAACTCCTAAAATAATTGAAATATGTTCTAATCCTTAATTTTATTTTATTTGACTTGGTTTATGTGGTTTTCATTCTTGTTTTTCATAATTTATTTAAAAAAAGTTGTTTCTATAGAAACTTTGATATGCCCAGCTTCTGATGGCCATAACTTTTGATCCATACTTTATTTTTAGCTCCGCGACCAGTAAAATTGAACCTTAAGAAATTATATAAAACATAGTTGAAAAAATTTCATTATTGGGGTTGATTTTTTTTTAAACTAATGCCTATGATTTTTTTCCTTTTTGGTGTCAATTTTTTCAAAACCGACCCCAAAAATAATTGTTTTAACTTTTTTGCATGATTTAATTGAAAACTGATGTTAAAAATGATTTCGATGGGTATCTTTGGCATATTTTTTTTGTAAAAAATGGATTCCAAAAAATAGATGTGAATCCTTTTTGGTGTTAGATTACAAAAATTGACGTCAAAAGTCATCTTTTTTAAGTCATGCACTTCAAATTTAGTTAAAAACCGTTGTTAAAATTAAAAAAAAATGACATTAAATACCATTTTTCTACTAGTGGTGCTGACTCTATGTTCATAAAAATCATAAAAGATATTATAATATGTAATTAATTGAAAAAATACATGTCATTAAAAGATTTAAATTAGAGGTTACATGTACTTCAGGGATCATGATCCATCATAACACATGAATTTCCATGTTCCCTTATTCTTGGAGATTGTTAGTGATCATTATGCTTGTTAAATATTTGAATAGTGTATTATGTTAGATAATGAAAAAATTAAACTCATTTACAATGTATAACCTTACATGGTATTTTAGATTAAAATTTATTTCCCTCAATCATTTTATTCATTCTTTCTAAGGAAATTATCTAATTTATGCCCTATTTTTACACACCTAAGACATCTCACTTTTCATTTATGACATTTCCCTTGGTGCTAATTTCCACATTTTTTACATAAAGTAAATTGTATCCGATTTCATTTATAACCTTTATCAGATGAACATATTTGAGAGTTAATCCTCTACTGCTTTGACATATTTGGACATTAAACTATATAACAATTTTTAATCAATATTTTTATAGTTATATTGGCATAATTAGAATATTTATTACTTGATATCCTATCATGTTTGGAATCTTATTTGGAAAGTCATAACACTTCCCGTCACATTGGCTGTTGATTTGGTTCATTCTATTACCATACATTTACTATAATAAAGTGAAAATTATGGTTGATAATATTTAAATTATTAAACACATAATCAGGAAAATATTGACATTAATTGGATAATTCATTAAAAAAATATTCATCAACCTATGAATTTCTAGGATTTAATCTAGTTTATCCATAATCTGTTTCATAACATAAAATCCTTCCCCTAATAATGGTTCATAATGTGATTATAAATTTATCAATGTATGTCACCCAAGAGTGTCAATTGATGTGTGGAATTAAGTCTATTTTCAAGCACTATTTCACGATCGAGTCTAGCTCAGTATTCTATTTTTAGGGTTTCTACCTCTAGGTACATCTATTCTTGAGCCACATCCACTTATAGTATCCATAAAGGGATATATTTCATTTTAAACCATTGAATCCATACTTTACCAAAATTTAGGGATGTTTTATTATGTTTACTCTTATCCCTAAGTATTTCACATGAGTTTTGTAATCATAATCCCAAAAAAAAGATACCACCCATTTATACCAACTAAGAAAACCTATATCTTTAATACACTTTATTTCATAATTTTTTACATAAAAAACACTTTGTACAACCTAGAATACTTTGAAGCCTAGTATATTTTGGAAATTTGGAACATAACATATAAAATTGAAACACATATACATCAAAATTATTAAAAACATCCTCAACATGATTCTAAAATTCCATTTCCCATTTTTTAAACTACATGGGATAACCTGGGGACATACACAATAAAAGGGGGATCTATAAAGCCCAATAACTGAATAAAAAAAATAATAACATGTTGAAATTATTATATGTTAGACAGTATGTATTCAAATGAGACATAAAAATGGTGAGAATCATAATCATGAAAACAAAATCTTAATACATGATGATCATAAAAAGGTAGCATGGGAATGTGGTAAAAATATTAAACATGACATCATAAACATAGCTCAAGGAAAACTAACAATACATCATAACACGCTATAAAATTAAAATAATGGATTAGTTTTTATATATAATATCATACATGATTTATCATGAGACTAAAACATTATCCAATTTATTATAACGCTATATAATTCAAGGAGAACTTATTTCTTTAATGTAATGAACATGCATAAGTGTTCCACATAGATCATTCAACAAAGGATCTTATTTACTCATATTTAATCCTATGATTTGGGAATATGGAATATATAAATTTAATTAACAAATAAAATATTTATAATTATGTATAGTAAAATACCCTTGAGTGTAAATGTATATATTATTTACAATACAAAGATTTGGTATAGAAAAATTATAGGATAATTTCAGTGGCATAACATGGGTACATAATAAATAATGGGAGGGATTAATGAGAGTGAAAGGAGTATATAATCACTTGTAAATAATAAGGGATATGATATCTATTTTTATAAACATAATAAAATATGACAAATTAGAAATTAAAAGGTATAATACAAAAAATGGTTCTTGAATAAATGTTTAGCATGAAAAAATCATAGGATAATTTCAGTAGCATAATGGGGGTACATAATGAATCATAAGAGGTATTAATGATAGTTAAAAATTTATATCATCACTTGGAAATAATTATGGATGTAATAGGTATGTGTAAAATATTATCCCATCAATATTAAGTATAATAGAAAAGTAATTTCATAAAGAAGGTTCCTGAATAAAGAGGAGAATGAGAAGTCCCCTTACATTGAGATGATGTTTCCAAAAGAATAGGAGGAGATTTTTTTAGAGTTATGTATAAATTGATGGGATTTAGATAGGAAAGGGTGTAGTATAATATTGATCTAATGGTTTTGAGTGATTAGGAATGGAATCATGGGTGGTTTTATCCAAGGAATTAGTATATAGTTCTTTATTATTTTATAAACATAGATTTTAGACTCTATATAATAAAGCAATAAAAACTAAAAAACATACCACAATTTTTACCATGGTTTCATGAAAATAAGAGTCTATTTAATTATTTTGTAAGTCTATGACCCATGTAAAATAAAATAATACACTCATTTTTGTATAAGTGAGTCATATTTTCAGTTAATTTATTTAAAACTCATAAAATATAACATAGGTTTTGGAGGATTCATAAAGGGTTTATAAAATTGAATCAAATAGCCTAAAAACAATTTATTTAAAGTGTAAATATATATTTGGTCGTGGATAACTTTAATAAAACACATTAAATCATCTTCGAGTCATTATTATGTCATAATACAAACTGTAATTTTGTACCATATTTAATTTTTACCTAAAAATTGGATTCTCTACGAAAATGATGAAAAATTCACCATTGGTTAATTTTTGACATGATGATTATAAAAATGATAATTATTTTCTCAAAATAATTCTCTAAATATGTGAAATTACACTTTTAAATTAAAATCCATATTTATTGAAAAATATATATATTTTTTACAATAATAGTTTTATAACGCTTGTAAAAATTTCATTTTCACTTCATAAAATTATATTATAAATTATATTTAATATATAATATTTAATAATAATAATTTATTTAAAAAATTCATGAATTCATAAAATGTAATGTCTTAACTGAATATGAAATTTACCCAATTATATAATTTTTGTTTCATTTTATAAAAACATAATTTTTATGAAAATTATTTATCTAATCATTTATAAATAGAGAAAATATGGAATAAATATAATCACTATTTTAAAAATTTATAATATTAGGGTATAAATACATATCACTATAAAATTCCCTAAGGGTATGGTATGCAACGGTGATATTTTCCTGGGGAGGTTCGGCGTACATGGTTTCGGATGTAATATTGATAAGCTTAAACTTCTCCCGTTAATGGTTTCACTTGTGATTTATTTTAGGAATCTTGGATTGGGATTGGTCAAGGTAAAATACTAGGGATTATATATCCTTTTAAATCTATAATAAATGTTCTTCATATGGTATGATCTAATTGGTTGAGGTCATCACTTATTTTGTCTATGTCAATTGGGTTTATCATTATCCTTAATATATACTAATCATGTGATCACTATTCAATGGATATTTTATCAATGTTCATGATTATAAATGGTATTTCAAATACAAAATGATATATAAAAAGAATATAATGTGTTTTATATAACCACGTTACATAATATGTAATTTAAGTCAATCAAAAAGGGAGTTTTATTTATAAAATTTTAGGTTGTTACAATGTGATGATCAACAAAAAACAATATAGTTATTCAATCATTATTTTTTACCATTTAATCACATCAGTGAGATTTTAATTCTATTGTGAAAATTTTAAATTATAGAATACCTCTTTATAGTAATAATGATTATAATAAGAGGAAATTAACGAGAAAAAAATAGTATAAAGATGATTTATTTCTATTTACAATTAATGAGGTATTTATGAGAAAAGGATGTGTCTATGATCCGAGATTTTATGAATCATAAGATATGAGTTTTCATGCATTTTCATGTATTAAAATAAAATAAGTTCTCTCATGATAAATATAGATGTATATAGATTAAAATAATTGTCTAATTGTATGAAAGAACCCTCTTTTAAAAATATCTTCAATACTGATCTATTTTATAAGAGAAAAACAAGAACCATTTTGATCTACAGTTGTGTGACATATTTCACCTTTAATTTAATTTTATAAGAATCTTCTCAAGATGTATTCTTATTCTGATCATATCTCATATAGATTTCTTCTTTCTTTCAGTTGTATCTTACAACTATGTGTTAAACTTGAAAACTCTTTATTCTTTTATCTCTATTTATAAATGTTTCAAGTAAAATAAATTGATGATTTTTTTGTAAATATTACTATATCCTAGTTGAATTATCTTGTTATTTTTTAACAAGTTTCAGATGCTTTCACTCAGTTGTGAAGTCTCCGACAAAAGGACCGGTCAAGTAAAAATCACTATACTCATGGAGGAGTGTGTTAGTGGAGTGGACTAGGGTAATTTTATTCCCAAAACCACTATAAATATCTACATTATTTTATTTTATTTTATTTTCTTTATTTTACACTACTTTTCATCTTTTATAAAAGATAAAAAATTACATATATCCAAAAGATAGTGGTTTTTTATGTGAATAAATTTTTTAAGAACTCAATTTACCCCCTCTTGAGACTTTTGAAAACATTTTAGGGTAAAAATTATCACAAGTGGTCACACCATACTATCTATAATATAATAGAGTCACACTATAATTTCTAGAGTCCCATTAGAACAATAGTTTCTCACTCTTAATTCAAAATAATTCAAATAAAAATGATAAAACCAATATATGTTTATGATTTATTCTTTAATAGGTGATGGAGATCTTCCTCTAAGACTATTGAATAATTTTCTTTAATACATGCTCACTAAATTAATTCAGGAACTCCAATTTCTTCATGATTTTATATTAAAAAACATTACACAAGATTTTGTTCAACATAATTATATTTTTTAATCATTACAACTCATAAAAATGATTAGATAATCTTAATGAATGAACCCATGTTTTATATCATGAATGAAACACCGTATTCACTATTATATCACATGGATCTAAATACATAAGCACCTCTAAATTTTTTTCAACCTTCATCATGAAAAAACATAAGAACACAAATCAATCAAAATATTTATAGTTTCCCATGAAAGTAATTATTATAGTTTTTCATCAAATAGATGTATATATGAATTTTCCTTCATATAGGTATGTACACACATGGGATTATTCTTCTTCTAGAAGGTATGAGTACCTGATATTTTTTTCCAGAAATTCATAAGGAATATGTGGTGTCACACTGTCTTTGTGTAGGTTGTGTATTAAATATCTTAATCTATTCACAAAATTATGATGGCTTCATGGAAACATAAAGTAGATCTTATCAAGTGAGAGACCATTATATAATATAAAGAGAATCATAATTGACTATTAATCAAATGTGTTTTTCATTTAAGAAATATATATGAAATATCATATATGATAAGCAAGAGGAAACTCGATCTCTACTACTTCTCAATATTTAATACATATTATTAGGGGTTGTATTCTTGGTATATATAGATATATTTACACCACATTTGATTTTATAATCCTAGAGAGTCAAAGCACTTTCAAAATCTCCAAATATATCAATATATCTGAAATATTTTAATATCTATAAATCATCATATGATGCTAAATTTTATGGCTTCACAAAATCATGTTCTTGGATTCTTATTCTAAGTATAAATAATCACATTCATGTGATAATTATTTAATGGTTTTATTTATTTTTAATATTTCAACTGAATTATGCTTATGATGCACAAAAATCACACTAAAATTGTATGTCATGCTTGGTAGTTCATGTTCCTTATACAAATTCTATCATGATGTATATATATTTCCTACATGGTGGCTCATAGACATTAAATATAGTGATATCAAAGATTCTATATTTATTCAATCATGGAAAAAATGGTGTACAAAATTATATGTAGTAAACTCAAGGAATCGAGTTGTTGTAGTTGATAAAGATAGAAACCAAACAATGTTAGTTGATTGGATCATGTGGATCATGTTATTTTTATATCATTAATCGTGGAGTAACATTGTCTATGTGACTATTAACCCAACATTATAACTATTGTTGTACTCTACTTGGGGTTAATAATCTAACTCTCTTCTAGAACCCCTCATTCATGCCTTCAGGGTTGGCTCCTAACACACTAACACACATCTACCTCAAAGGTTATACTACTATTCATAGACCCACTACTTCCATTTCACACCAAAATGATCACCATTCACGCACCCATTCTAAAAAATAGTCCTCTAATAATTCACTCAAAAAACATCATGAAAAAGTAATATATTTTCCATTGTCATCATTATCATCATAATTCATCCAATATATTATTTTTAAATTATATTTCACAGGGATAGACCCTATATCATCTTCAACATTTTCAAATAATGTGAAATCTCTAAATATAATAAACACATGCATTTATGTATTAAAGAAGACTAAAAAACCAGTACATGTTAAATTCAAAAAAAATATAGAACACAATAACATTCAATCATAATTGGTTTTTGAAAAATAAAAATTTATAAATAACTCTAAGGATTCTTCATTAAGAATATATGAGTGTTATTTGGGATAAATTAGAGTGATTATTTCAAATAAAATCATGTTCATTGGGCCATAATAGAGAACTTTTCAAGGGTTATATTTTTCTAATGTATTCTTATGAAAGACTCTTATTGATGAATCCTAATGATGAAACTGTAATATATAAGAGATTTCAATATATATAAGTGGATAATTCATCATATAGATTTATGTTATGAGTATTTTCCTCTATTTTTTTGATTTGATTGAATTTAACAATTTTCTATTTGAGGATAACTGGTGATACATTTATTAATATCAACATCTTATGTTATAAACTCAAGATCACGATGTTATTGTGGATACAATGAGTTTTTTTCATTGATATCTAGATGTATTACTATACATAAATGGTTGTGAGAGTGATTTGAGATAAATATAGTTGACAATATGTTATAACATAATATTATTATAATTTCAAAGATAAAGATTTATTGAATACCTGGGTAGGATAATATAGTATTCATACCATGTACCATAATTATTCCTTGTAAATAGATAGATAAATTCTTAACTATTTTTTAAATTTAACTCTTCATCGTGATATGAGTCCAATTGGGATGTTGAATTTTTAATTAAATAATATTTTAATGTTTGAAGGATGTATTCATTTAGGTCAGTTTTTGGTTTCACTAATTAAAGTGAAACATATAGTTGATTATGAAAATATAAAAAATTTAGTATCTAAGTATATATGGCCTAAAACTATGAGAGTTTCAAAAGTATAGATTCTTATAGATTATAGAGCATGACACACTTGTGGAATACTTTTTTTGTATGGTTTAATAATGTGTGCTAAAATTTATCTATATAAAATTTTGTTAGATACATTCCTAAAAATGAAATATAATTTTATAGATAATTTTCTTTGTAATGATACTACATTATGGTAAAAAAAAAGTTAAAAATTGAAATGGAAGTTTAGTACTATATTTATTATATTTTTCCATATGAGGGAACTTTTTTTGAGATATTCTATGATTCTTCTCATTTGAGACCAGGCAGTCTATTGAAATGGGAATATGTGTTTATTGAAAATTAATTATAGGGGCTGGTGTGAACTTTTTTTTTAATTTGAGGGAAGGTCCTTTAAATAAAAAATATATGTAAATATTATTTCAATGGAAATAATTAAATAATGATTTCATATACTATATATATTATTTATTTTTATAGATAACAATCTAAACAAGATCTTCTTAATTTGATATAGAGATAACTAATAAAAATCAGTTGTGATATGTGGTTCTACTGTGACTCTGGGTTATCAGGTATTATTATATGGTTTCAAATAGTCCAATCATGGTTAGGTGTGTGAATTCTTAACTATTCACTTTTGATATGGTTTTCTGGGTCCTTAATAAACTATTAAACATTTTACACAATTGTTTAAGGTAGTGGTATACATAATAAATGAAATTACTCCATAAGCGCACATTCCTTAGTTGACAAATGAATATTTGAATGATTCATTTTCTACTTATTAATGAAATCTTGTATAAATAAAGTTAGTGATATTTTTTATTGGGGTTTAAAAAAATAGAGATTGAAATACTGGTCATCGATATAATGTGATGAGAATAGTAAAATGATGAGGATAGTGTTTCACACTGGTTAAAATCTCATTTATGTTGATGTGTGTGTATTGGTTGGTTAACAAATGTCTGTAATGAACCCGAAGAAAATTATCTTTCATTTTTTTGTGAATGTGGTTATAAACTATTTTCATTATCAAATGATGCTGATAATTTTTGAATTGAAAAAAGAGTATGATGTTATATACTAATATCACTACTTTTATAACAAATTCAAGTTATGATGAATGGTTGCAGACATGTTTTATTTTAGAAATAGTTACCATCCATGAAATAAGAAATTATTTTAAATAAAATAAGAAAGTAGTGATGAAATAGTTGGTGCAGGTTTTTATAAATTTTTATTACTCAATATCATTTCGAATTGTTTAGTTCTATAATATTTCACTTCATATATATTGTTCAGATAGAACTCTCTACATACATTCCTATCAATCTGTATTCACTAGTTCTATTTCAATGGTGTATGGAAGATCATACATTTCAAGTGTAACTTTAATAGAGGATAAGTGTTAAATGATTCCTTAAAAGAAATTAGATATGATATTTATCAATTTTTATGATCTTATGTAACTTTAAATAGTTTTTATTTTACTCAAAAATATGAATAAATTGTTATATAATATTGATATGTTTTTTCTTTCAAGTTTTCATATAGATGATTTAAGTATAGCTTCATTGAATTTTACTGATTTTTTAGTTTTTTAGTTCTATTAAAAAGCAATGATAAGTGATATTCACCTTGAAAAAATATTATAGGGTGAAATAACATAATATTTCTTCTTAAATTACGGTATCTAAATTATCTTTTCCATATATTTCTTGTTAAATTTAAAATTATATAAGAGAAAAAATTTATAAACTCGAACTCTATTATATTATGTAAATAAAAATTTGATGTAAATATATTTTGGATTTAATTATTACATTTTTGAGTAGTTATGAGTATGTAATGTGTTGATATATTAGTATTTTGGTTTTATATATCTATTATAATGAAACATGAGTAATAGGATTTTCCTTGCTCAGTAAATAAAATTTTGACACATAAAATATAAGAGAGTAATTATTGTTTCTTTTCCCCACTATAAAACCTAATAGGGGTGAATTGTTGTGATTAAAACTCTTCTCCTTTTTGATAAAATTGAATATTTTCCTCACATTGGGAAAGAGAACATGAATCTAATTTTTAATCACAACCAAATTCCAGAAAATAAATAGAATATTCCCTCTAATTTTTCTTAGTTCACCTATAATATGATACTATAAGGAGAACATATTAATGATTTGTGGATATTTCGATTAACTACAACTTGAATAGTATTTGATTACAAATTTAAGAAGATATCACTTCTCTTTCATGGTCCACGACCTCTTCCACTCTTCAACTTATTTAATTTAAGAGATATATCAAATATTTAGTCAAAACATAGGTCAATTATAGAATATTTCGATAAAAAATGCTACAAAAAACAACCAAGGTATTTTTCAAGTTTATCTTATTCTCTATACAATATCTGAAATGGTGTTTCAGTTTGATCACAGTTCACCTATCAATAAAAAATGATTAATGTTTTCATTATATTAGATCCTATGACATATTATCTTAAAATAATCTCTATTATTTATTGTCTTTGATACCATTCTCTTTTACTAAAGATTCTACTATACCCTAAACAGTTTTTATTTCACATTTTATAGTAAAACTATAACCAACATAAAAAATTTCTACTATATATTTAGGATTTGGATATTCCTCTATCATATCTACTTTTTTTAATTCAATTTTAGTTCTTTAAAATTTTAAATTAACCATAAAAACTCCAAGATATATGTACATCAGAAATGCTCTATGAATTATATAGAAACCATATAATAAAACATAGAATAAACCATTGTTCAATGATGGGAAAGGTTCAACATAACCATTTTCTAACTACAATGATGTTTTCGGCGTAGTGATATTCATCATGGTGCAACTCCATATAATCTTAATGAGAGATTTTGTTATACCTATTCCAATGTATGTCCCCCCCAAAAATAACCCTCTTATATATTATAGAAGTTATTAAATTTATTCTGATTATATTTTGGTCAATAGATTTATGGTGTGGAGTTTTGTATACCCTAAATTTCTTAGTCCTTCATACTACTATAAACACATTCTCCACGTTGCAAGGTTCATTTTTAGTGTGGTCCTTATCTATTCAATTGAATCCCATAAAGTAAATGACATCATGATACAACTATATTATTACCCAACATACTGAATAACACCTTCAAAAAATTCCCTTAAGTACCTACCCATACCGGCGGGTCTCTGTGACACCCCATAAGGCCTTCTTATCCATTTTGTGGCCCTATTTAGTGGTCCTCTTCTAGATTAACACTGATTAGAATTCATAGCTCTGCTCCTTCTCTTACATGTTGGAACTATGATTGAGATTTGTTCGCCCTCATGGTGGTTCATTTATCCTATATTATATCATGTTTTTTCCTCCTTTTTCACACACCAAACACCAATATAGAATTGATAGAGGTCCTACTATGTGGTGATCATCACCCAAAAACACCTAGTACAAAAAGGAACCAATAACCCTAATGACTTGGTGTATTGAATTTGTATCATATAACAAACCTACTTCTTATAAAATTATTGATTCTTCCAAATAGAAACAGATATATATGGAAAACAAAAATCCAAAAACCAACTACATTTAGTACATTTTGTTTCAATATTATCCCCCTTCGAATTTTTTGGTAATTATTAATTCTGAAAAACTACCTTATTTACTTAAGATCATAAAAATAATTTATCATGAACTCCCCCTTTGATAATAAAATGAAAATGGTTCTTCAACATCCCACTACTTCAAAAAACAACAAAATTTTATTTAATAATTTCTCTAATCCTATGTGAGACAAATATCGGTGTAAGAAATAAGAGAATATAATAAGTGGTAAAATATGGTCTATGATTTTTCATAAAATCCTTTTCTCTTTAAAAAATACCCTTGGATAATATATCCCCATTTTTTTGAAACATAATAATTTATACAATTCTACATGAACCAATAAATTTCAGATATATCATAAGATATAATAGGGAGATAAGATATTTTGAACCACATTAGTTTGAGTAAGTTGGTTAAACTCCATGGTTGAACTTATTATTTTCAAATTTATGAGTTTTCAAGGGATTTGTAAAAATATATCCCACTTTATATCTACTTACATTAAATTATAGCCTCACTATATTTCTCTACACATCCTCATTTTTGAGATGGTACCGAACCACGATGTTCTTCATGTGAGAGTGTTAAACTAGATTTTTAGAAGACTCAATAAAACTTTTTTTGTCACATTTTATCATAATTGGCTATTTTAAGACATCATCTATGTCTTAAAACTATTGGTTCATCTATAAAATATATATATAATATTTGGTGATTTAAACATATTCCTCTTTTAACGTGCTTAAATAAATAGAGTCATGTTTTTTTCTTGTCCAACCAACATAATTATTTCCTATGTAAAATGTATCTTTTTCTTATGAATTTTTGAACAAAAAAATTACAAGACCAATCAACATATTAATATTCAAATGAATCCATTTTATTTAAATATTTTAAAAATAAAACATAACACAAAGTTCCTTGAACAAAACGTATTATTATTCTCACCACCATGAGATACTCCTCCTTATGAAAACATTAATATATTTATACCAATAGTGTCTCAGAAAATATGAAACCTATTTATAGTAAGGTAGATTAAACTATCAATGATTTTTCTATATAAAGTTTAATCTATAGACTCATTATCCCCAAGCTTATGATGTTTTTTTTTCTACCCACTATCAGAGTTAAAATGGGATTAAACTCCTCTATTTTTAATTTCTTAAAAACATCCTTTACATACATTATTGATGAATTAAATATATTTAATCCATCTTAATAAACTTGAAATTAGATAAAATATTCCAACTCTTTGATCATTGAAATTTAAAACTAGTAACTTATTAATTTTTCAAAAGAATTAATGGAATTATAGTTACTAACATTTAATATGATGTCATATAAATTCCAAAACACCATAATACAGTCCTATTAAGAAACGTTTACATAGAGGTTGTGATCAACCCCTCCTATTTTGAACTTAATTTTCCTCAAAATGTTATCCATCCTTGTATACCATAAAAAAAGTTCTATATTTAATCCATAAAAGTATTTTCTCAACTAGTAAAATTTGAAATCTTCATTCCCAAGAAAAAAAACAACCCTTTATTTAGTATATACCTATTTATTCTATTCAACATTCAGAAATTTTTTCATGACATCCATATGATATATTATGAAATTTATTTAGGTTTCGACTATTAGAAAGGGCCTAATAATCTCTATTATTTACACTAGTGTAATTGTATCTTTACTATCAAATCCTTCAATCTAATCATTTCTTTTACAAAAAAGACTTTCTTTATTCTTGATTACTTCTCCACTTTTATCATTGTTTTTCTTGAAGAGCCATTTTGTACCATTGATATTTTGTTTCATTGGTCTATAAAAAAGTTTCCAAGTATAAATTTTATCAATTTGATCCAATACCTAATTCACATCCTTCACTCATGATTCATCATTTATTACATATTAAAATAATTTTGGTTAAATTTTAGATAATAGAGAAATGATCTTTACTCTCATTATCCTTCGAGTCAGAGTTGGATTAGATTTATCACAAATGATATTTTTTGGATCAACTTGAGTGATTTTATTTATTTAATGAGTCGTAGGTTAACTAAACTCTTTCCTTTGTTCCTATAGATATTTCAACCTTAGAATAATTATCAACATGATCATTTTGGATTTCATCCAAATCAATAATTGTTTCTTCACATTCTTCAAACACTTCTTCAAAAATATAAATTCCAAAACCTAATTTAGATTATTTTTCAACCACTTTTACATCATTGAACTCAATAATTTTATTGATCCTATTGTTTAAGAACATGTAGGGCTTGATCTTTATTATGTATCCTATGAATATGAATTCATCAACTACATCACCATACGTTCCATGATTTCCTTTTTTATTACTAATGATAAATTCCATTCAAATAACTTGATATTCTTGAAAGAGTGTTTCCTTTCATTATAGATTTAGTATGGTTTCTTATCTACTCTTGAATTAAGTAACACTGCATTTGGAGTATATACAACCCCTGGAACTACTTATTTATAGTAGTGATGTAATATTCCACTCTCTATAAACAAAATATTTACCAAATGTTTAACCATGAAATTTATTCTTTCCACAACTCCATTTTTTTGATAGGTTCAAACTAAAAACAATCCATTTTTAATACCATGATTTTATAGATAATTTTCAACTTCATAACTTGTGTAATCTGTTTCATTATCCTACCTAATGTTTTTTATATTTCTTCAAATTTTATTTTATTTTCTTCTTTGAAACCTTTTTATGCAATCCAGCTCTTCCAATTTGAAAAGTATAATTATATAAGACCTTATCCTTTTATAATTATCCTTAGATAAGATGAAATAACTTCCACCATAGGTTCTTGTCTATCAAATTAAACCACATACATCGATGTGAATAAAATTCATGAAACCTAATTCTTTCTAATTTTATAGAGGATATTGATTTCAAACCATCATTATAATGGGTTTGATTTTATCATTATATGATCATATTCAAATGAATAAAACCCAATCATAGGAGATCATATCTCCATGAATCAAACATTAAAAAGTATTACAAAAATAGTGCATACCAACACACTTATAGAGTACCTATAATATAAATGTTTTTGTCTATATTTTCTTCATTCGTGGAGCATATTTGATGATGGCCAATGGAGCAATTAAAAAATTCTTCCTTCCACATAGTGTATTATAATGATCCTTATATCCATAAATATATCTTGAGGAATATTGATCATCAATTGTGTTCTTGAAATTTCTTTTTGAGATAAATAATTATCAAGAATGTATATATATTTATAAAACACTTTCCATGAAGCATATGTTCACCACAAAATTGACCACACAACAATAAATGCACGAACCCATTCGCTTTTATAGGCATACATGACACATTTGATGAATTAAGAACACACTGGCCATGATGCATGTCATCAAATTACACCCTTGATTTCCATTCAATTGATGTAACCTTTTAACTCATTCAATGAATATATATAAATACTTTAATATATTCGAAATGGATTAATAATTGTAGCGAAAAAATTTTAGGATAAAAATGTAAAAAATACATACCTCACATGTATGGAAAATAGTCATGGCTATCGACCATCAAATCCAAAATCAGCAACACAATGTAGTGGTTCCTGTTTTAGTGCACATCCAACAATTTTCCACATTTACTAAAATAGTATAAGGAATTTATATAAAAAGATAACAAATATTTGTGAAACTATCCAAAATCTTTTGCATATTATTTTATCAAACACTATTCATTTTAGAACAAACACTTTTTACAAAACATAATCTGTATCGAATGGACTAACTATGTGACTATGCAGGCCTTAGAATCAGTGAAAACAAATATTATATCCTAATTTTATAGATGTATGTAAAGTTATCCCTCTAGAAAGACATCAGTTCTACTCAACCAACTAAGGATTCCGGCGTGATATCTATCAAACATACTCATATATGTATACAAAAATTTCCACCAAAATATGAATCATATATATAAAATATACACCAATAAAATGTCATTTTTAATGAAACCGATTAAACACTAAATATATTAATTTTCAATAGAGTATAGGCTAACTCATATTCTCTTTATTCCTCAAAGTAGACTGATTGTGCCAATACATTTCATTCATATTATACCTAAGTACATAACATTTCACTTATTGAAGTAGTTGAAGAAATCAAATGATATTCTATTAATCATGGTCATAAATTTCCTCAGACTTATTCGATAATGGTGTGAATGTAGTTACTTATCATAAAAGTGTAGAAATCCCATTTTGGTTATGCTCCAATTGACGACATGATCTGTAACATACCTAACCATCCTCTAATTAGATAAATCATATTTGAACTATGTAATAAAGGAACCAAAGTATACAGGTTCACATGATGGGAATCTCACTAACATTAGTTAATAAGGATTGATAATAAGAAAACAACCAGAATTATATCAATGATTTAATAACATTCTAAGGTTTATACATTGGAGAGTCAGTCTAAGAAATAAATCTATACTTATTACCTCATGAATATAATCTTAATATTTAATATACAATTTTTTTTAACAATTATAAGATTATATTCATGCTAATATTATCATATCCTCACAAACCATAATACCCTATCATGATAATTGTTTAGGGAATAGTAAATATTTTTATTTTGAGGGAAAATTATCATTCGATCAAAAATTGTCTTTTTTTGATTATATCATAAGAGTTCCTCTACCCAAATACTAGATGCAAAACTAGGGTCTGAAATGATGTAACCCAAGATAATCCCCCTGCATAAAATTATTACTCCTGAGGTAAGGATCCCAAACTAGAGAACACCCTCAATGGTTCATCTGGACTACTTCCACGCAAAAGGCCATCTACCACGAAATTTGATTCCATTTTCACATACTGAACCGGGAAACCACTCCTGAGTTCCACCACACAGTTGTGAACCAAATACACTAAGTTCCAAGGAGGGTCAATCTGTATGTTCATAGCTCAAAAAATAGTTTCAGAATCAGATTTCAACTCGGAACAACTCAGTTCTAGGTCCATGCAAAGCCTAATACCTGTTTGGATCGCCTTTAACTCTGCACCCAGCGAACTCCCCAGCTCGTAGAAATAGCTAAAGGCGAACAACAATGATCCATAATCATCCTGCAATAGATCTCTCCCACACATCTGACCATTCATAAAAGAACCATCCACATTTAGTTTATACCCGCTTAGCGGTGGAATCCATTTGATCTAGCTTCCCCGATATCTTATTGACACATTTTTCCGGTTAATTAGCTTGGATATGATATATGATTGTTGTCCGCCTTTCAAAATAGTGCCCATATCATGCACAATACCTTTCATTATGACCTGTAGAAACACCACTAGTGGTCTCACCTCTCTCCTTGTCTTATTCTGAGCCTCCCACAGTGTCTAGAATATAGACAGAACAATGACGATAGGGATCTTGCATTCCATTTCCTTATTTCCTACTCCCTGAAACCAGAAAACCAAGAATTCTTTTAAGGAAGAGTAGGAAGCATTAAAATATACCCAGCTTCTCATACTGGACCTAAATTTTTTGGCCCATTCACTCAGGACAAAAAGATAGAACGTTGACTCGGACTACGGGTTATAATTGCAATAGTAGTGTGATGCCATGAGGATCCCTCTCATATGAATATTATCCTCTGTTGGCAGAGCGGTGTTCCAGGATCTCCATACCAGTAAATTCAGCTTTTTCGGAGCCTCCTTGTACAATAACCGAGCAGCACACTCATCACGAGCCCCTCCATGCTGGAGGAGAGTCATGTAGTCTTGCTCGTTGAAATACCCTGAGCCGGAACCTGTAAAACAAACCCGATAATCCTCCTCATTGAATTCAATATCTCTAAATAGAATAATTTTCTCCTCATTTAAAATGGAATCCATAAGTCTGGGAAAACCTGAAGCCTCCTGAAACGTCATATCCCCCACAGGACCGAATGGAAAAAAGAGCTTCTCACCAACCTAGTTTTCATGCCAAAGGTTGATATCACCTTTCCCCACCACCCAACATGTGTCGTCCTAAAGAATATCTAGATGATGAATCATGGTTTTCCCTATACTGGAGAGTTTCAGTCTGTTCCACTCCTCCTAGTGCTGACTGTATTTATTTCTGAGGACTTTGGCCCACAAAGACTCACCAACAACAAAATCCCTTGCCAAACAGGCCTGCATAGACTGTATTGATGAGACCAACTCCTCCTTCTTCGATAGGCTTTTCTAGATGGTTCCATGAAGCCCAATGAGTCATGCATGTAGAATTGGCATCCCATAGAAAACAGTTAATAACATTATCCATTAATGAAATAGCACCTTTGGGAGGGGAAATAACGGACATTAAATGCATTGTAATTAAATAAAACACACTTTTTATCAATCAAACCCGACCTCCAAAGGAGATAAATATGCTCTTCCAGCTTAAAATCCTCTCTAACATTCTGTTAATGAGATCCTCAAAGAATGATTTTTTTACCTGCCCCTTAGCAATAGGTGCCTCAAGATAAATCATTGGAAATTTCTTCCTCTGTATTCCTAACAGATTATGAATGTCTTGAGCTCTTCTTCTTGAGCATTTATCTGAAAAGAATACACTGCTCTTTCTCCCATTTATACTCTGTCCACTTAAGTGACCATATACCTCCATAATCCCCAAAATATTCAACATGGAATACCTCATGCCATTCAAGAAAATTAACAGATCATAAGAAAACATATTATGGGAAATGGTTCCATCTGAGATTTTGGAGTGATAAGAAAGGATCATCTTTTCCTCCAAGGCTCTGTGAAAATTCTGTGAAAGTGCCTCATGTGCAATATAAAACATTATAGGGGACAATGGAGCCCCCTTCCTCACTCCCCGCATGCTTTTTAAGTAACTGAATCCCTTTCCCAGAAGAGATATGGTAAGGCATGGCAATGAATAATAGCGAAATAATAGGTCACACACCCATTCAGTAAATCCCATACCTCTCATTACCTGAATAATAAAACTTCGTTTCATTTTGTCATCAGCCTTCTCCTCCTGTGGATATGCATGCAGATGTAAATAGAAAGGTAAGAACACAAATATTTTTTAATGAGGTATTCCTTCACAAGGATGACAATGTCCTTGGTGTATGGAGGTTTTTTCCCCAAAAATAGATAACTACATTATTATCATCAAAATAAGCATAAGGAAGGGTATGGAATTGAACTCATTATAAAAGAACCAAGATAATATAAATAATTTTTAGGGGTTTTTATCCCTTCATAAAATAATAAATTTTGTACTAATTTAAATCAATATCAACTGTGATTGATTCAATACCTATTGGACTATAAGGATTGATCCTCTTCCTCTTCTATAGTTATCATATTGAGCACCACAATATTTGATGTTTTTCTCTTTTTTGGTGTTTGGGTCCATGTAAGGATTTTGTGTCCTATTGGTTTTTATTGTTCTCATTTTATCATTGTAATGGGTTCCTCCTTTTCCAAGTCTTCAAAAATAGATTTTTACCCTTTAATTTAAGGGGTTCTACACCTCAAATTTTCAAAATAAAAATAAAAAAAGAGCACTTGTTGTATACCACTCACTTTTTATTCTTATTTTATCTTCTTTTTTCTTCACCAAGTTATGAGATCTATGTTTTTCATGCATCACTAATACCTATATCTCTTTATTAGATACTTAAAATTCTATAACTAATACAGTATTAGATATATCTCTTAAAAAAATATTTTTCACATTAGGTGAAAAGTGTCAAACATAACATTCATGGTCATTCTTCTCATATATATATTCACTGCATGTTAATATTATTCTCATTGACCATAAAATTTTATATTTAAACTTCCAAAAATATCAAGAATTCATTTGAATAGGATCTTTAGTCATCTTTGTATTTAGAAAATCTCATATAGCATCACCTTTCATCGAGTTTAGTTTAATCTTCCTGAATACTCATTCTCATTTAAATTGTTTAAAAATATCCCAATTTAATTTCTCATTCAGAAAATAACTTTAATCACATTCATATGATTTATTTACAATTATAATTATGAATCAGGATTCAACATTATTTAAATTACATCTAATTTTCAGTAAATAATTCTGAAGACATAGCTATAGCTTTCTCATAATATCGAATTAATAATAACTTCTCTGTTATATTCATAGAATTCATACTTTATTCATGTATTAAAAAATTAAACTAAATGTAAAATGATCATGACTTTTAATATCCTCCTTTGAATATATATACTCAACCTTTAAACTTCTCGTTAATTAATCTCATGAAAAGGTACAATTACCATGATGTTTCTAAATAACCACATGCATGTATCATCCTGTAGCACAATTATTTTCTAAACTCATGTGGACTCTATTTCTACTCATCAAATATCACATCATCCATTTTATCGATCAAAAAATATGAAAGTGTTATTGTATTCAAGGAATCAGTATCATATAAATAAATTTATGATATTATTCATATTATTAGATGAAATATCCTTCTAATAGTTAATTCATGACACTTAATACATACATGTTACATGTTTTCCTCATTAATATTCTAGACCATTTCAGGAATACCTTAATATCATCATTCTTGCATCTTTTTCAAAAGGCTTCTACAATTGAACCCATCAAATATCAAAGCTTCATCCATATAAAATAAGTACATGGTAGGTAGCATCATGGTTTATGCATTGAATATCATAACCTCATATTCCTAGATGTCATGTCTTCCCATAAAATAGATGTATCATATTTTTATAAATTTGGATCCTCTAAATTTTTGGTTACTATTCCAATATCCACAGTCGATCTATCATGGAAACTCAAGGATCATAGAAATCCAGTAGTTGTTTGGTGAGATTATATCATGGTATCTTGTATATCTCACACTTTCAGTAGTTTCAGTCATCATGTTTTAGCTATAGTCACACACTTTTCATGGTAGTTCAAGCTTTGTACGTGTGGTTGGTCAGTCTCAACACTTGTGGTAAATCGATTGAATATACTCTTCTATCTTGAACATATGGTTAATAAATCCATATTAGTCCCTTTATCTTGTGGTCGACCATGTGAAACACTCATGGTAGTTCGATCTATAATGAAAAATTATATTATAATTGTTCTCCTCAGCTTCATGTTGTTAGCTCGAAGCTTTATGATATGTTTTTGCATAATCATTTTTTATGTGCCAGGCCAACCTAATGGTAAGTGAGCTTGTGGTAGGTTGTATTTTACCTATAGAGTTAATTAAATAGTTTTCACATAGATCTATCACACATAGTCAATAAATGGATTTTTTTCCACTCTAAGCTACTATAACACACTCTCACCACTGGGTTACTCTCGTTATGAACTATGCTCCTCCTGTCCACTCTATGTGTGCACCAGCATGACCTGTGTATTTCTATCTATAAAATATTATACATTGAATTGGGTGTGGTAGAATTTATACTAGTTTTTCCGTCATTTGATAGCTGGATAAGGATTTCGAAGGTTGATCTTAGGCTTGAGAAAAATTTTATAGTAAATTATAAGCATTTGGGAAATACACCTCTGTAAAAATTCCATATTAGAACTTCCAAATACATCCTTTCATAATCAATATTACTTTAATATCAATCTCTAAAAAAACATATTCAAACATTATAATAACTTTTACTTTAATAATATTAATTTATAATCATCAAAATAGGATTCATTTTTAGTTTGTTCATGATTTATCCAACATATATTTCTTCAATGAAAACCACCAAAGAATGGATTATCTTTATCTCCTTCAATTTTTGTAAACTATTTCAAATATCCAATCACAATTAGCACATGATGTTGTCAATAAATTATATATCTCAAAATGTCACAAGTGAGATCTAAATTCCTCCTAATTAATTATTATATTATTTTCTTGTTCACGATGATAGAACTCCTCTTTTTATTCATTTATAGTCATTTAAACTATGTGAATGGGTCTCAATTAATCCAGTGATAGTAGTTTACTAACATCATCTTTTAAATATAAAATATTGTAGTAACACCAACTTCAATACTATACGTTATTTCTTAAATTCATATAAATTGTTTACAGTTAAACACACACACAATTATATATGTAAGCACCTTGACATGGGGGCTTAATCATTTCCTCAACATTCTTAAAAAATCCTTCGGTATTCCAAGTTCTTCTTCTTCTATAAACGCATTGACCTAAGATAAAACCCAATAAAAAGTGGATTAAATAGTAATTAAGAAAGTAATTAAGTAATTAAGTATCTATGTATGTAAGGAAGTATGTATGTAATAAAGTAACGAATTATGTAAAAAATAAAGTAAGTAGATAAGTAAGTACATCAGTAAGGAAGTAAATAAGTAAGGACGGAAGTGAGGAAATAATAATTTGAGTAAGTAAGGAAGTAGGAAAGTAATTAAAGAAGGAAGGAATAAAGAAAGTAAGTGAGTAGGAAGGTAAGTAATTGATTGAGTAAGGAAGGAAGGATGTAAATAAGTAATTAATTATATTAGTTAGTAGTTAATTAGGTAAGTATGTTGGTAAGTAAGTTACTTAGTTATTTAGTTAGTTAGTAGTTTATATAATTATATATGTATATATGTATGTTTGTATATATGTATATATGTTTAAATTTCTTTACTAATTACATATTCTAGTGACATTGATCTAGAACTCACTTTCATAAAATACCAAGGATCATTTTAGTTTAGAATTTTATAGAATTCTGGAAAACTCTTATATAGTAAACCCGTACATTACAAGTACAAACTTGTTCTCAGTATCAATTTTTTCAATAAAAAAAACTTTTTAATAGAGAATATGGTTTATTTTCATGATATATCTTTAAAAATTTGATCTTGACCTCATCTGTGCCCCCATTCATCATTAAATACCTGTAAAAACATTTAAAATCATGGAATGAGCACACAAAATTTAGCAATGAACATAAAAAATAATGAAAACCATTAGTCCAGTGAAAAATAGAAAAATGCATAATATAATTACCTTTATCATAGTATTATTTGATCTTGTGGAATTAATAATTTCTATATGAAATAAATACACATCTTTAATAAAGAAAAATGTTAAAACCCATAGCAGACATATATAAAAACATGTTGGAAACATGGGGTATCATTAGAGTAACCAACAAAACTACTCATGAAAGGCTTTCATAGTTAACATCTAATCATTACCATATAATAAAAATTAAATATAATTATAATTAACTATACATTAAATCTCAGAATTACCATCACTGTATATTCTCATCATCTCTTAGGAGAAACTTAATCGATTATCTCCATCTCATATATGGAATAACCATACTGTCAACTATCATCTCTAAAGTACCCAATTAATTGGAGGTTATAACATAACCACCTATCCTTATTTTTTTATAAAACCACCCATTACTATAAACAATCCCCAAGAACCATAAACACAAATCATGAAATATTTCATCATAAAAACATCTTATGTAAAATAACCCTTTTCATTTTCAAATCACTTATTTTTTATAAATACTGAGTGCACACATAGGAAAAATGTTCCTTTGAAAATAAACATTTAAAAGTATAAAGGATACTCAAAAATAATTATTTAATCATAAATGTGGGAAACTATTCTCATTCTTTATATGTAAAAAATATTCCTTTTTGTCATTTTCAAAAAAAAGCGGAACTTTAAGAGATGATTTTTAAGAAGATAGTCATTTTTCTTAAGTCCAAATCACCGCATACATTATTTATCTTCCTAATTAAAGAAATTGGTTAATAATTTAATTTTCTAAGAAAAAATCACATTCTCATTATTCATTTAAGTTCACTGATTACCATATTATATATAATTACTTAATCATTTAAGTTCACATTAGATGTTTTGATGATATTCAGAAATTAAGTTAAAAATTAATTTGAAACTATTGGTAAAAAGGTTTAACACGTTGGTATTTTTCAATTCAGTTCTGTATAACCGACGTGAAGATCTTTAAAAATCTATTTATCACGTTGGCTATTTTATAGCCAACGTGATAAATTCATGAGAATCAATTTTTTATGTTAGTTATTTTATAACCGACGTAATAAAAACTGAGATTAGCATTATCACGTCAGTTATTTTATAACTGATGTGATATATCGAATCTCGGTGCTTTATCATGTCGGTTATAAAATAACTGATGTGATAAATCTAATATCAGCAATTTATAACATCAGTTATCAAAAGAACCGACGTGATAAAGCGCCATTTATCACATCAATTATAAAATAACCGATGTGATAAATTGTTTTCTACATCAGTTATTAAATAACCGATGTTATAAACATAAAAAAAATATTTTACTATGTTGGTTATTAAATAACTGATGTGATAAAGATTTTAAATGATTTATCACACCCTGTATTCAATTATTCTATTTTCTTCGATCGGGCAACCTGCAACTCGTCTCTCTCGCATGGAAAACCTAGAAAGGATTCTTCAAAGTCGTGTCGTATTGTCTCATTTTTCCAAAATCATTCCTCATATTTATTATCATCAGATCAATCAGTTCGACTCGCAACACTCAAGTAATCCTCACACGTCTCGATTTTAGTTTTTATTTTTTGTGATCCCTTAACAAATTTTTTGAGATGTTATTTTTCTTTGTTCTTGTTATCATGGTAAGTTTCATAGTGTTCATTTATACCATGATAAATTATTTTCTGGTAAAATAAATCTTTGGAATTGATATCATGCAAGTTTATGATTTTTTTGTGTTATATCATGTGCGTGTGAACGTACAGGGGGTTTCCAGGGGGGGTGCAAGTGGGTGGGGGTGTCCAGGGGGTGTGCAAGTGGGTGGGGGTGTCCAGGGGGTGGGGGTGTCAAAGGGTTTGGGGGTGGTGTCTATGGTGGTGAGGGGGATGTCCAAGGGGGTTGGGGTTTTCCAAGGGGGTGGGGGTGTCTATGGGGGTTAGTGGGATGTCCAAGGGGGTAGGGGTGTCCAGGGGGTGGGGTGTCCATGGGGGGTGTCCAAAGAGATGGGGGTTGTCTAGGGGGTGGGGGGTGTCCAGAGGGTTGGGGGGATGTCTAGGTGTGTGTGTCTGTGGGGGGGGGGGGTTTCCAATGGGGTGGGGGTGTCCAGGGGGTGTCCAAGGGGGGGTGTCCAGGGGGTGAGGGGGATTTCCAATGGGGTATGAGTGTCTAGGGGGTTGGAAGGGGAGTGGAGGGGGGTGAGGGGGATGTTTAGGGGGGTGGGGGTGTCTCGGGGGTGTCCAAGGGGGTAGGGGTGGGGTGGTGTCTCGGGGGGTGGCGGTGTTCAGGGGGTGGCGGTGGTGTCCAGGGGGGTGAGTGGGCTATACAGGGGGTATGAGGTGTCCAGGGGTTGGGGGTGTCCAGGGGGGTGGGGGCTGTCTAGAGGTGTTGGGGGCTGTTCAGGGGTGGGGTGGGGGCTGTCCAAGGGGGTGGTGGTGTCCAAGGGTGTCCAGGGGTGTGTCTTGGGTGGGTGAGGGTTCTTTCCAAGGGGATGGGGTGTCCGGGGGGGTGTCTAGGGGGTCGATTAGGCTGTCCAGGGGGGCGGTGGTTGTGGGGGTGTCCAATGGGGTAGGGGGTGGGGGGTTGTGTCCGGGGGGAATTCCAAGGGGGTAGGGGTGTCTAGGGGTGGGGGTTGGTGTCTAGGGGGTGAGGGTACTATATAGGGGGTGGGGTATCTAGGGGGTGTCCAAGTGGGTTAGCAGTGGGAGGTGGTGTTCAGGGGGGGTGTCCAGGGGGTGGAGGTGGTGTCTAGTGGGTGAGTTGGCTGTCCAAGGGGGTAGGGGGTGGGGGTGTCCAGGGGGTGGCGGTGGTGTCTAGTGGGTGAGTGGGTTGTCCAAGGGGGTAGGGGATATCTAGGAGTTGGGGGGGTCCTGGGGGTGGGGGTGTCCAGAGGGAGTGGGGGTGATGTTTAGTGGGTGTGGGGGGGTGTTCAGGGGGTGCAACCTAACCATGCACAGTGCCCGAGTTCTTTAAAAATGTATTTTTTTACCATTTCCCCTATCAAAATTTAACACCAAAACGCCTCTTTCTCGCCCATTTGGAACATGAAACCCTAGGATTATCCTCCTCCTATTATCCATGCCTCTCACCTCCTTCCAATGGTGATTTCAAGTGGTTTCGAGAAGTTTGGGGGTGATTTTTTCGTATAATATCCTCCTTCTCCATCTTCTTCCATATTCCATTTTCTTCTTAGTTCTTCTTCTTCATTGGTTTCTTTGGTCTAGGGTTCTTGTTTCTTTATTTCTAAATTTTGGGTTTTTTCTTGTTACGGTTCTTCTTGGTATTCCTTGCTCATTTGGACCTTATTGAAGCCATTTTGAGTGGTCATCATTGAAGGCGTCTTGGATTGAGGTATTTTTCCCTATATATTGGCCTTTCAATTTAAGAATCATTGATTTCTTGATGTTTATAGATTTATTTTATGATTGTTAGAAATATATAATTTTTTTGAAGATTACTTGAATTAAATCATCTTATATTCCCATTGAATTAAATTTTGGGAATTATTTTACATATCCCTACACGACAAGTGTTTGATTAAAAGATTGGTTGGCCCTTATAAGTGGTTTATTATTTCCAAATGATTTTGTGCCTTTTTAAATGTGTTTCAAATATTTCATGGATTCCGAAATGGTGTGTTTGGATACTTTTGAAAACTTTTTTCTTTTAAAAGAATGGGTGTGGCCCAGTTGGCACTTTTAGAAAGTGTATTTTATTTGGAAAAATCTCCTTGGAATGTGTCTCTTGACTTATCATTATTAAAAGGAATGGGAATATCCTTGGAATGGGACATCCATTGTGCATTGATAGCCCTAAGGCAAGGGGAATTTCTTGGAGTGGAGTTTTGGGGTGATTCTTGTGGGTGTGTGTCTTATGTGTGTCTTGTGATTATTCTTTATATATGGTTTATTTTTTGATATTCCTTGGATCACTCCCATTTTAGACATAATATGGTTACATAGAATTGGTAGTAGATTATTCAAGAATGCTTGTTGCACTAGTTTATGATTATGATCTAGAAAATTAACCCTTAGTATAAACACTCTCTACTTTGGGGATGGTTCCCCTCATGCGTTAGGAATGTTTGATTGCATCAGGCATGCCAAAAGGATGGATTAGGATACAATATATTCTAGATTTACCCCTAACCTCCTAGGTATTACCATGTTCTCTGACACTTGTTTATTTGTTGAGGATAATCTAGGTGCCTCATCTAGTATGGTTACTGGAATACTGCTTACCCATTTCCCTTATTATGTTATCATTTATTATGCTCCCTAATTGTGGTGTGTCTCATTGGTAAAATTGAATTCTTGGTTTTAAATGTTTTAATGAGGATTATTTTTATAAAAACTATGTTTATTTTCCTGTATTTCAAAATAGCATCAAATGAATCTTTTATTTAAATGAAATGCATAGGGACAACCCCTACCCCCTGGACACCCCTACCCCTTTGGACACCCTGGACAGCTCCTACCCCCTTGGACATCCCCTTGGTATATATATCCCAACACTTTCATTGAAACTGTTGGAATATTTTAACTTCAGGTAGTCTATACCAATAGTTCATATAGAATTGTTGGTAGAGGGCTATTACAATGACCATCATGCCAACAATGTGTGAAACCGTTGGGGTATTCTATACCAATAGTTTTAGGGGCTATCCCAAAGGTTTCAAATCGTTGGGATATGCATAATTTTCAGTTGTGAATGTATACATATTTTAATATTTACACTTCATATTTCTTTTCTACAGAAGGGGGAATTTGGTATCCAGTTGCATCAGGATATATTCTTTGTGTACCTTAAGAAGAAAGTATCCAAGATGAATTTAAAAATGTTATATATTTATTTTCTGTTTAATATCATTTTCATGCATATGTTTCTTCAAATAGGCATAGATTTGTTTTATATTTCAAAATTGTTTTACATTAAAATTATGATATTTTTCATATAAATATATATTTTTTCTATCTTAACAAGACGTATAATTTTGATATTTGTTATAGGTAATAAAGAGTCGAAGTTGGATTACGACACATCGAATGAATAATGAATATGAGGAAGGTGTTGATGCCTTTTTGGAATTTTCTAAATGAAATGTTCCAAGCAGTGACATTTTTTTCTGTCCATGCTTGAAATGTTTGAATATGAAGAAGTTGAAAAGTAGAGAGATTAAAGATAATCTGATTTTTCATGGTTTTAATCCAATTTATAGTTCCCATATTTGACATGGTGAAACTGGACATAATGTTAGATCTATTGAAGATGATGATTTTCAAGATGGTAATTCCGATGGAATTGAAGAAATGATCCGTGTTATTGCAGCAGAACAAATTGAGATAGAACCGACAATTGCACATCTATATAGAGATGCTGAAAAAACATTATATCCTAGTTGTATAGATTTTATGGTTTTTTGGTGGTGTTAATATTGATTTACTTTAAGGATAAACATGGATGGAGTGACAAAAGTTTTACAGAGCTTCTACAATTATTGAAAGACATTCTTCCAAAAGACAACAATCTTCCAGATTCACATTATACGGCCAAGAAAATATTATGCCTGATGGGGTTGGGATATAAGAAAATACATTCTTGTCTGAATAATTTTATGATATATATGAAGGAATATTAATTTATGTTAGAGTTTCCTAAATGTGGGACATCACGGTATAAGTTGAAAGAAAAATCACAGGCTGATGTAGAGATTACAAAGATCCCTTCAAAGGTATTTTGGTATCTTCCTATAATTTATCATTTGAAACGTTTATTTGCTAATTAACATAATGAAAAAAGGTTAACATGGAAATATGATGAGCGGATATGTGATGGAAAAATATGTCATCCAGCTCATTTTCCACAATGGATGAAAATTGATGAGCAGTATACTACATTTGGAAATGAAATTAGAAATATTAGACTAGGGTTGTAAACAGATGGAATGAATCCATACCAAACCCTTAGTAGAACACATAGTTTATGGCCTATTTTACTGGTAATTTACAACATCTCTCCTGAAGTTTTTATGAAGACCAAATATTTCATGTTGACTATAATGATCTCTGGTTCGAAGAAACCCGAAAATGATATTGATGTTTTCTTGTCACCATTGATTGATGATTTTAAAATTTTATGGGAGGATGGTATTAGGGTGTATAATTCTTAAAAAATAGAATATTTTAAACTACATGTGGTGCTTATGTTCACTATAAATAACTTCCCAACATATGGAAGTTTTTCTGGATATAGTATTAAGGGGAATAAAGCATGTCCAATTTTTTAAGAATAGACTTTATATTTTCATTTTCATCATGGGAGGAAAACAGTGTACATGGGTAATTGAATGTTTTTGCACATGGATCACTCTTATAGAAGACTAAAAAAGGAATTCAATGGCGTACAAGAATTTGATATTTCTCTAAAAACTTTATCCCATGATGAGTATTTTGAGAGGGTGGAAAACATTGACGTGACATTTGGAAAGACACAGAAATATGGAAATGCCATTTGGGAGAAAAGGTCAATATTTTTTGAGCTACCATATTGGAGATATCATGAAGTTAAACATAATATTGATGCCACACACGTGGAGAAGAATATCTGCGACAGATTGATTGGAACATTTCTAGATATTAAAGGAAAGACAAAATATGGGTTGAATGCAAGTTTAGACTTACTATCAATGGAAATACATTTGGAGTTAGCTACCCATCCTAGTGGAAGACAAACATTTCTTCCCTCGTCTTGTCATACATTATCCAAGTGGAAGAAAATTATCTTTTTTCAGTGTCTTCCTGATATCAATGTTCCACAAGGTCATTCTTCAAATGTAAAATTTTTGTCTCTTTGAAGGATTTGAAGTTGATAGGTATGAAATCTCATGATTGTCACGTCACAATTCAAAAACTTATACCAGTTTCATTGCATGGAATATTTACCATCTGTGTCAAAAATACTATAATGAAGTTGTGTTATTTTTTTAATTCAACTTGTAATAAGGTGATTGATGTTAATGCTTTGAAAATTCTGGAAAAGGAGGAAATTTCTATACTTTTTCAATTGGAAATTTATTTTCCTCTATATTTTTTTGATATAATGGTGTATTTATTCATTCATCTAGTTTGAGAAATAAAGCTTTGTGGACCTGTATATCTTCGTTGGATGTATCCTTTTGATAGGTATATGAAAATATTGAAGGGGTATGTTAAGAATCCATATCAACCAAAAGCCTCCATTATTGAAAAGTATATTTTTGAGGAGGTTTTAGAGTTTTGTACAAGCTACTTGGTTGTGGCAGAGCACATAGGTTTGCCTCCATCTCACCATGAATGAGTTAATAGCGAGGGAAATGGGATTTTTGGATTGAAAGTCAAATCATTGTCATCTGAATAGATGAAGAAGTTAGAATTATACATCTTGAATAACATAGCTGATGCTCAACCATATATCAAATTGAATATTAATGAGTTGAAACAAAGACATCAAAAGTAGAAAGAAATGTGGATTTTGAATGAGCACAACAAATTTTTTTGTCATGGTTTAAAAAGACCTTTCTTGGTAGATCAGATGTATCAGATACATTAAGATGGTTAGTGGGTGTTCCATGTTTAAATTTGACAACATGGTCCGGTTATGACATTAATGGCTATAAATTTCATATGAAAGCTCAGGATAAAAAAAGTGCAGTTCAGAATAATGGTGTATTGGTGTTATAGAAGTAATGCATTTTTCATGTTCTAAAGACAAAAACCCAATTTTGGAATCAACTGCATATTATGGAGTCATTGAAGAAATATGGGAGGTTGATTACTTTAAAATTTAAGTTCTTGTTTTTAACTGTAAATGGTTTATCGATAACAACAGTGTCAGACACGATGAATTTGGAATGACAGTTGTTAATCTGAATAGATTAGAAGACACAAAAAATTATTTTATAATGGAAACACATGAAAAATAGATTTTATATGTAGTTGATAAATCATATATACAATGGTATATTGTTTTACAAGTTAAAAAATATATGTTGGTGAGGATCAACTTGATGAAGATGCTGATTTATGTTATATCCCTACTTCCATGGAAATATTAGAAAAACATAATGATGATCATGTTGAAGACATGGTTTGTGCCATAAGGAATGATCATAACGATGAAATTTTGGGAAAACAATCCATTTTTATATTACTAATATTACAGGTAACATATGTTTATTTCTTGTTTACATTTATTATTTTCATAAAATGTTAGATATTGTAATTTTTCTCCTTATTAAAATGCGTATTAAAAAAATAACTAGAGGTTTTTGTTCATTTTAATTTTGTTTAGTTTAGTTTATCATTTTTACCATTATGTAAATTATATATCTATTATTTTTTGAATGAAAATTACTTTACCATGTTTACCATGTTTACCATGTATACCATGTTTACCATGTTTACAATGTTTACCATATTTTATCATTGTTTACCTTTACGTAACTTATATATTTATTGATTTTTTTGAATGACAATTAGACTAACATGCTTACCATGTTTACCACTGTTTAACATGATTACCATATTAACCATGTTTACTATTATGTAACTTAGTTCAATTTTTCATTTTATATTTACATTAGTATTTTAGTATTTTAATTTTTATATTTGTGAACTAATGTTTGTTTTTCTTATTTGAAGGATAATGACAGATCAATCAGTTGATTAACCACATGATTATGGAGATGAGAATAATGATCATACCTCAGGGGAAAAACATTCACATGCTCCTCTTGATGCTCCCCAAATTTCCTCATGTGCTCCCATAATGACAAAGAAGAGTTCAAGAGTTGGTAAATGTGGGTGCACATGTTTACCAAAATTATCACTTTACCATAGGCAGGACCAGAGGATACTCATTGAGTTTGATGAGAATGATATTCTTAGAGGTCCAAATAAAAAAGATTTAAAGAGTTTGGTATCAACTCAGGGTAAGAGAAAAGTAATCCTTTCGTATAATGATTGTAGAAGTGTGAACAAAGTGATAATATCTCCATTGTGAGAGATAATTTTGTTAAGATATTTTGCTATTGTTTTCCTATTCTTTAAAATTTTCTAGTATAATATGTTTTACCTCTTCTTTATCAGATGGAATTTGATATTCCTAACACTGGAGGAGTCAGGAAGAAATGATTATCGATGGATGCTAGGAGATGTAGGGATCTCAAATCAACCCTCACATCTAATTTCATTTTTGGTCATAGGAGTCATGACAATCCATGTCATGTATATCCTTTTATAGATGAAGAGACATGTACATAGTTTCTTGAATGAAGAGACATGTACATAGTTTCTCAAGAGGGTATATATTATTGGAAGAACAAATGATGATAGAAAAATTAAAAAAACTAAGAGCTGAGTATTCAAGCTTTGGAGAGGTTTCGCCTCCATCACCTCCATCTAGACATGAAAAATGGAAGAGATATTAGATGGGTAAAAAGGGGAAATATCTTTCAGAAGATTTGATAATCGTAGCTGAGAGTCTTGTAAGATAATTATTTTATTTATTTAAGTTAACTATATTATTTATATAATTTGAATAATTACAAAAAAATTTAATTAATTAGTATCGGATTCTCTTGAGGAGAAGAGCTTATAGGGGGAAATTATAGCTACTTGGTGGCAAGATATTTTATCTACAGAATTGGGAAAGACCAAACATCCTGGTCATGTACGAGGATATCCAATGGATGTATCAATAAGAAAAGTGTTTCCATGTTCTTCAACTTATTCCATTGAGGGTGTTTATAAAAAAATAGAATCCTTGGAGGCTGAAGTTCATAATATTAATTCGATGATAGAGGGAAATATTAGAATGTCGGTACAGTCTATGTTTGCAGAAATGAAAAAAAAAATCCGACTGCAGCTCCCACTCTCTACATCCCCATGCAGACCCCATTATTTATCATCCACCTCCTCTAGTAGCTCCCACTCCCCCACCTCAGCCTATGGACCCCATTTTTTATCTTACTCCTCCGCCGCAACTTCTTACTTATTGGGAGTTGTATTTTTATGATCCTCAACATCATATAGTTTCATATGGGCTGGTATGTTGTATAGGAGATACAGTTCATCATCAATACTTAGAGGTAGAGCATCATAGGGTAACTGTATAGGATATTATAGATAGACCAGCTCGAGTACCATTACCTACAGATGATGTGATGATAGTTGGGAATAGTATCATCCCTTTTTTTTAATTTGGCAATCCATACTTATGCGACTCATTACCATAAAGGTATGCATGTTATATCATATATTTTATTTTTTATTAAAGTTGTTTTGACATTTGAAAACTAATATATTTTTCTATTTATTTTTACATAAATACTTCAAAGGTAAAGAAATACATTATAGATAACAAAAAAGAAAAATGGCTATGACATCAGATACAGATTCTAGTAGTCTTGAAAAATTATCAATATATTCAAATTTATTGGCAGATCATTATGAGTTTCCAATGGAAGATCATGTTTTTTGACGTGAAATAAATGTGGGGATTCTGAAAATGATATCATGGAGCATGTTATTGGAGATAATTTGGGAATCAAAGTGGTGAAATTTTTACCATATAAGTCTTAACACCTTTTCCCAACATTATATTTATTAAAAATGTATACTAATGTCTGTTTTGTATTTGGTATCTTTATAACATGTTTGATAAGAATGAGCAGACAAATTTATATGGATTCATGGACCCACATTATATTTCCACTAAAGCACATGCATTGGATGAGGAACAAAGAATGCTTTATATTACTGAAATAGTTGAACAGAATATAATCACACAGTGTTGGATGATGCCTTTTTGTGAGAGTTATGAAACATATCTCTTGAAAAGAGTTCATTATATTTTATCATAAAAAACCACTAACCTTAAATTTTCTTTTATCAGTGATCATTAAATGTTAGGTGTTTTTTCCCAAGGGAGAAAACACATTATTGGATATGCTCTGTCCATGGAGATGTGCGGGAAAGTTTTATGAATATGTTGGAAAAGTAAGTTTAAATTTCTTAATAGTTGTATATATTATAATGATTTTTAAATTCATCCCATTAGTATTATTTTCTAACAGGGGATGGGTCTACTTTTGAATAAACCCAAAGAAAAGGAGTGCCAAGATCAAATATGTAAATGTAATGGTAAATATCCATTTATAATTTGTACTTTTTGATGTTTTACATAAAAGTAATATTCTGAATTTACACTCATTTTAATATAATTTTCATGAAAAACGAGGTGTCGTCGAATGTGGATATTATATGTTAAGATTTATTCATGAAATAATTACAACTGGAACACTTCTGCACTTTGAAATGGTATGATTTCATTTTAAACTTTTCTATAATATTTCATTTGATTTATTAATTATACATGATAACTACTATACTTTTACTTTGTAGCTATTTGATGACCCTCAACCCCATAGTGCTTAAGATTTCAAACAGTTACTATTGGAATGGTCAAATTATTTTATAGGTTTGATTGGATTTTAGTTTGTTTGTAGTGTAAAATGTAATTTTGAAAATTATCATTATAATTGTGTATTTGGTAGTCATTTAGGTTGGATTTAGGTTATTAGAGGAAATTGAATGTTTTGAATGTTATATATGTGAATGTTTAATTTTGGTCTACTTCTTGTTTTGGTCTAGTTTTGATGGTTTTTCTAGTATGGATCCTGGTCTGGGGGGGTGTCCAGGGGTGTGAGGGGTGTCTAGGGTATCCATGGGGGTGGTTGGGTGTCTAGGAGGGTAGGGGGCTATCTAGGGGGTGTCTAGGGGTGTGGGGGGATGTCTAGTGGGGTGGGTGGGGGGGTTCCAGGGGTGTGGGAGGGTTGTCCAGTGGGGTGGGGTAGTGTCTAGGGTGTCCATGGGGGTGGGAGGGTGTCCAGGAGTGTGGGAGGGCTGTCCATGGGAGTGGGGTGTTGTCTAAGAGCAGTGGGGGTGGGGGTGTCTAGGGGGTATCCAGCGGTGTGGGGGGTGTCTTGTGGGGTGTCCTGTGGGGTGGGGGTGGGGGTGTGGGAGGGTTGTCCAGTGGGTTCGGGGTGTCTAGGGTGTCCATGGCGGTGGGAGGGTGTCCAGGAGGGTGGGGGATGTCCAGGAGGGTGGGGGGATTTCCAAGGAGTGTCCAGGGGTGCAGGGGGTATCCAATGGGGTGGGGGGGCTATCCATTGGGGTGGGGCTGTCCAGGGTGTCCATGGGGGTGGGAGGTTGTCTAGGAGGGTGGGAGGGATGTCTAGGGGAGTGGGGGGCTGTCCAGGATATGTACATGGGTGTGTGTGGGGGGGGGGGGGGTTCCAGTGGGGTGGGGTGGGGGTTTCTAGGGGTGTGGGAGGGTTGTCTAGTGGGGTGGGTTGGGGTGGGAGGGTGTCTAGGAGGGTGGGAGGGCTGTCTAGGGGAGTGGGGGCTCTCAAGGATGGGGGGATATTTGGGGGGTGTCCAGGGGTGTGGGGGGTGTCCAATGGGGTAGGGTGGGGTGAGGTGTGGGGTTCCAGGGGTGTAGGAGGGTTGTCAAGTGGGGTGGGGGTGTTCGAGGTGTCCATGGGGGTAGGAGGGTGTTCAGGAGGGTGAGAGGGCTGTCCAGGGGGGTGGGGGCTGTCCAAGGGGGTGGGGCCTATCTAGGGTGTCCATGTGGTGTGTGAGTGGGGTGGTTCTAGGGGTTTGGGAGGGCTGTCCAGTGGGGTGGGTGGTGTCCAGGGTGTCCATGGGGGTGGGAGGGTTCCCAGGAGGGTGGGAGGGCTGTCTAGGGGAGTGAGGGGTTGTCCAGGAGTGGTGGGTGGGGGGGAGGGGTGTACAGGAAGTATCCAGGGGTGTGTGGGGTGTCCAGTGGGGTGGGTGGATGTGGGGGGGGGGGTTAAGGGTGTGGGAGGGTTGTCCAATTGGGTGTGGGGGGGTGTCCATAGGGTTGGGGATGTGTCCAAGAGGGTGGGAGGGTTGTCCAATTGGGTGTGTGGGGGGGGGGGTGTCCATAGAGGTGGGGATGTGTCCAAGAGGGTGGGAGGGCTATCCAGGGGAGTGGGGCGTATCTAGGGTGTCCATGGGGGTGGGAGGGTGTCCAAGAGAGTGGGAGGCTGTCTAGAAGGGTGGGGCTATCTAGGGGTGGGGGGTGTCTAGTGGGGTGGGGGGGTTCTAGTAGTGTGGGAGGGATGTCTAGTGGGATGGGTTTGTTTTTGTCTGGTTTTGTTCTATTTTTGGTCACTTTCTGGTTTTCTTTTGTAGGGAATAGTTGTGGTTGAATGATTTCATTAAAAAAAATTGGTTTTTACGTCGGTTATTTCATAACTGACATAATAAATATAATGAAAATAGTTTTTTATTTCGGTTATTTGATATCCTATGTAATAAATGGAATGAAATAGGTTTTTGCATCGGTTATTTAATAACCGCCATAGTATATATGATTTCATGTCAGTTATTATTTAACTGATGTGAAAAATGCTTGGCAGACTGGTTTATAATGCCAGTTATGAACATAACCAACGTGATAAACTCTTTGGAGGCGTAGTTTGTTACGTTAGTTATTCTATTACAAATGTGAAAAAGTATATACCACCTCGGTTATTTAAAAACCACCGTAATAAATCATGACTCTGAAGCGTTTTCCACGTCAGTTTTTGAAAAAACAATATGTAAAACACTTTGGATTATTGTTTTTTACATCATTTTTAAAATAACCTCCGTAAAAAAGATAAATTTATAATGTCTCCTATAATAACGTCGGCCAAAATATGACGTAAAAAATAAAAAATAACCGCCATAAAAAACGTTTTCTGCCCTAGTGTGGTATAATGAATATGGACATAGTTGTCACAATTTAATCATATAAAAAATAATATTCATCAAAAATCATTATCAATTTTATAAATTAATTATTCTTTTAAGTCCATCCATTAAATATAGTTATTAAAAATTAACTACATTACAATCATGGAGATGGTATGTCGTACGTACATATGATAAACATTTCCATTTCTCAATGATCATTATAGTAAGAAGGTAAGTAATATATTATCTTTATATAATGATAATAATATCATAAATATTATATTAACTCTTTAAATATACTTATTTATATCATTCCATGTGAGGTGGTGATGAAAAATGAATCACATCACATCGTAGAGGTGGTAGTCCACACATATGCATACATGATGTTATCATTTTTCTATTTAAAGAAAGGCATGATCATAAATGATATATTATCTATTAATAATGATAAATATTTCATTAATATAATATATAAATATTAATATAATAATTATAAAGAGTCTTGATAGATGGTGATGGAAGACGAATTATGTCGACTCGTGTGGCAGTAGTCTTCCATACACACAAATGATGAATAATTTTACCATTTGATGGAAGTGGATATGGATACAGGTCATGAACCTAACATAATAAAATATAATTATATTTTTGATAATCTAATTATTATTTTATGATGTTTTAATAATTTTTTGGGGATTTTGAAAAATAAACAGAACCGAAACAATAATTAAAAACTATACCTGTTCTTCATAAAATATTATTTTCTTAACACCTTAAGAACACTAAGGTAGGTTTTATGCCTAAAATAAGACCTATTAAATGATAGGAGGGAATATATTAATGGATTTTTTAGGTCCTGGCTGAACCAAAAGGGTTTTTAAGTATGAATAAATGAGAAGAATAGGTTTCCTTTTATAAGAGATCATGGGGGAACTCTAAGAACCTATCAAAATAATAAATTAATACGAAATAATATTAAATACCAAATGCATCCAAACTTATTAATTCCTAATATAATATGGGGATTCATATAAATCACCCCATAAAATAAAATTAAGATAATTTTTAACTATATTAGTACCATTAACTTTTGGTTTTAACCTCTTTAACTCTTACCTAGAAAACAAGTATTTTTACTCTTTGAGGGTTAATATAGATACTATAAAATAAAAAACTACTAATAAATGGATCATGTTTTATATTTTAAACCTTATACTAATAAATTTTTTAAATTTAATATTTTTATAAATCTTATATCATTTAATAAAATATTACTTTTTATAAAATATCGATAATGTCAATTTTTAGACATATTCATTACTTTGAATTTAATAATATCAAGATAAAACATATAATTTGAACCAAATATTTTATAATATCCTGATCATTTTAAGGTAATTTATAAAATATTTTTATAATATTAATTATCCCAAATTATTATTATTTTAATATTTTAATATCATATATTTTACTTTTCTATTAATTAAATAATTATTACATCAGCGTTGTCCAAACCGTTAAGGTAATTATTTCATTATTAAAAAATAAAAATAAGTTACCATGATGAATATAAACCAATTTTATTTACAAATAATATATATAGTAGTACATATCCTCTAGATAATACCATATTAAAAATATTATATTTATTAAAAACAAGAGTGTGAAATGCTTGGCTTTTCTTTAAATAAAATACTATAAAGCTCATAATCTTATCGAAGTGGTACAAAAAGGTCCTATATTTGAACCATGTATAATTATGTTCATTATATACTCATAAATGTTTATTCAGTAATTTTTTAAGAAAATTTTATAGTTCTTACCATTTTATTTTTAACAATTAATTACCTGATTTACCCTTTACTATGGTAACAAAAATTACTAAGGATATTATTCAAATTAATGAAAAATAAAATGAAAATATTTAATAAATTTATAATCATTAATTAAAAATATTATATCCATTTTTCAAAATTGAACACAAAAATTTGTCATAATTTAATTTAAAATTAAACCATAAAAATGCAATCAAAACAATTTTTTCTTCTTCAAAAAATGACTTTTTAAATATAAAATGTTTTAATACTAAATTCAAGCATAAAATACATTTAAAAAACCATATTTAGAATATTTTAAATATAAAAGATCTAATTAAAATTTAAAAATAATAAAAAACATAAATGTTTTTGGTTAATGAAATACCTCTTTAAATAAAAATCAATATTTTCACTATTTATTAAAAAATCCATTATTTTAAAAAATTAAAAAAAATTATCCTAATATAATTTTGACATGCTTATTTTAAAAATTAAATTATAATTTTAAATATTATTTTTGAAATTTCTATAAATTAATTGTAATAATCACCAATAGAATGAAATAAAAATCATTTATGAAGAAAACATATTTTTTAAGAATAAAACGACTTTACTAAATATATAGTACATTTTTATGTATGTATTTATATATTTATGTATATATATATATATATATATGGATGTATGTATTTATGTTTGTATGTATGTGTTCATGAATAGAGCTTTTTAGTTTATTTTGAATGTGCACATTTTGTCCTACATGAGTACCACATGGTTTATATCAAATTGTGTGTGTTCATTGATAAACTGTGATAGGTATCAAAAATATTTATAGTGTCATTTGGCATGTTTAGAACATGGTTATTTAAACCAAGTTGAATCTCATGGGGAAACTTTGTGAGGACATCTTTATTAGGTATTGATAGTTTCATGGTCGGGAAACAATTTACCAAACCGTATGGCCTAAACATGCATGATGCCAATATTTTATTAAATATGTTAAAATGATCCTATTATTACTTTTATTTTAAAACATATCAATTAAATTCCCTCCACTATTCTCATATGAACTAGAAACACCAAGGGAGATTCCATCCTTCCTTCTTCCTTTATTTTTTTTGGTTTCTTTCCCTGAACCCAAGTGCTTTCTCTCCAATAAACCCTATATTTCTCTTGTCATACCTTTCTCTTCAATCTTTCTCCAATTTATATCAATTTTTATGTCCCAAAAAAATTTGAATATGTATATTAGGGCCTTAGGGGTTTCCCTTGAATCTCAACCCTTTTTTGGATGACATGAGGGATCCTAATATGTGAAATTAATTTATATTCCCTACTTCTTCAATGTTCATGAAATAATTTTTTTGGATAGATACTTTGGAATGTTTTATTTATGTTTAGTGTCATGTGTGTTTTTTTATAGTTTTATTTATGGTTTCTGTTCACTATCAAGTTGAATTAAAAATGAGTTTGGAAGTGTATTTTTAATTTAAAATGATATGGTCTTCATGAAATGGGTGTTTGGAATATTTTTTAGAAATAGTAAAAAAAAATTGGATTGTTTTTAATAGTTTTATAATGAAACCTCTTTCCATTTAAAAAGTTTATTTAGGTAAAAATGGTTTAGTTCCTCCCTTGGTTACTCTAAGAAGGGGAATTATTTTATAAAGGTAGTTATAGCTTAATATTTGGTTTTACCTATGTTGTATATGATAGTTGAATCATTTTTTAGTATTTTTTCAAAGTCCATTTCTAAACATAGTTTTCGGGGAACCAACATGTGCCTCAATTTTCAATGGGTTGGGGGAAACCCTAACAATAATGAACTTCCCATTTTTATATGGGATGGGGGAAACTCTATAACAAGCCACATTTATACGGGGGTCCTGATCACACTGATAACACATAATGATCCTAGGTTGAGTCATTATTAACATAGTATTATTATATGAGTTTCATGCACTGTATATTCCCAATAAACACCTAGCGGTTGATCGTGTTTGTTACAGTGAAGTCTGAATACGCTACCCCACATTCCACGCACAAACCAAAACAAAAAAAAAACAAAATGCAAAACAAATTGAATTTGTGTCTATAATTGAATCCCAACGCTTTTCCACATGACACAACAAAGAAATTTAATTATACACCACATGGGAATTTTTCCATCCACCCAAAATACAACACCACAATATTTTAAAATAACACTATACAATATGAAACACTGATCTTAAAAAACCAAGAAATATAACTATTTTAATATGCGTGATATAACCTTGCTGTTGAATTGGAGGATATGAATATAAGAAAAAAAATTATAATATATATATCTTACAAAATAAAAAAAAGATATTTATTATTTCTTAGGAAATAAGCACACAATTTTTAGAAAAGTCATTTAATTGTTTAAAAATACATTTTCTTCTAAAATGGGTTTTGTATCTTTTTTAGAGAGATTATTAAAATTAATTTATATCACTTATAGGAATTTAATATGATGAAATGGAGTTAATTTTTACATTTATATAGATAAATTTATCCTAGTATTAATTTGTTAAATTTTTGTGAAGAATTTAATTTTTTTGAATAGTAAATAATACAGTCTTTATGAAATACAATAATATTTATGATATCACCAAGACATAAATAAGATATAAAAATTTATTAAACTTACAGAATTAATAATGTATTATAATATAATACAAATATCATATAAAAATAATTCAAAATATATAAATTATATTTTAATTCATGAAAATACGAAAATCATTTTCAGTGTCAACGCAGTTCATGCACATCACTTGTAATGTCTAATATGGTGTCCTAAGGATAATATTTGTGAAGAAAGAAGTATTTACTTAAATTTGAAAATAAATACGAATTATTATTGATGATTTTGATATTTAGATATATATTTTGGATATATATTACAAATGACTTATCCAAATTCTTATGCAATGCTTGTGTATGGCTAAAAAAATCAAAATAACATATAAAATATGTTTTCATGACATATATGTGAGTAAATATACATATTGTATGAATATAAAATTTTATATTGAATATAATTAATTTATTTGTATTATTTTATGTTATTTTTAATTTTTATGCATGTTTTAATTACCTTAAATGTTTATGTGGAGCCAATATAGTGCTTGTGCAAATAGAAGAAAAATCGAGTAAATTATTTTAAAAATTCTAAAAATAATAATTTTTGAGTGATTTATTTTTTCCTATGAATCTAATTATGTAGATATATTTATTATAATAGTAATTTTATTAAATTCTAAATTCTAATTATAATTTTATCTTTGTTACAATATATTCAAATTAAATGAATTGTTCAAATGAAAATTAATAATATTTTATAATAAATAATATATTATAATATGATTTAATATTAAAAAAAACTAATATTAATATAAGGTAATGGTATATGGTTCAAAATATCAAACATGATCCGTTTATTGGTCACTTTTCCTTTTATAGTAACATTCACGACCCCTAAAGTTGAAAAAAAACTTTAATATTTTGGTAATCATCAAAAGGGTTAATGAGGGTTAGAACAAAGTGATAAGGGTAAAAACAACACCTAATGTTTTCCAAATATTATTGTATGAGATTATTTATAATAATACTATTTAAATATTAAAAATATATCAATTTTGTTCCTCTTAAGCAAGAAATTAATTTATATTAATTTAATACTTTAAATAATTCTAAGAGTGCCCCTCCCCTCACATATAAAAGGGCACCTTCTATCCTATCTTACTCAAACCTTTTGAGAAATTTAGTTTTAAAAATACATATATAATTACCTTATAATAATCTAAATATATCATAGATCTATTATATTGAGCAAAATACAAACCTTAAAGGTATTAAGGTATAAAACAACGGAGGTTGTCTAAAGAAGAGGTTCATATTTTTACAGAATGTTTTAGTATTAATTTTTATTTTACCTCCTTGAAAACACCTATAAACTTTGTAATATAAAAAAATATCTATCTAAAAAATAATGAGATTTTATTATGTTAATTTCTTAACATTAATCCATCTCCTTTTCTATCATAAGGGAAAGGAAAAAATAGTTTGTTTGTATATTGAAATACCACCTCATGAACTGATGTAATTTTTTTTCATCACCATCTCTCATGGATGGTTATAATGATTGATTAAATTTATATATTTTTTATTAATGATAAAATATCATTATTTAAGGATAATATATCATATATTTTCTTTATTTTCTATCCATTTAAAAATAATAATGTCATTCGTGTGTATATGTGGACTACCACCTCCATGAATTGATGTGATCCATTTTTCATCACCACATCACATGGATGGTATAAATAAAATATTTAAAGATATAATATTATATTTATGATATAATAATAATTTTTTAATGATACAATAATACTTACCTTATTTCTTTCATATAATTTTGAAAATGGAAACATTACTTATGCATACATACGGCCTACCGTCTCCATGATTGTTACATAATTTTTTTTTCATAAACAACATTCCTAAAATGTTTTAAAAGTATAATTAATTTATAAAATTAATAATTTTTCCATGATTCTTATTATGGATTTTATTTAATTGTTATCTCTTTGAACATAATCGATATACAAGTGTCATTTTGATGTTATGAATTAAACATTCTTAAAACATATGATGTGGACTTAACTGATTATGTATTTAAATATTACATAAAAATAATTAAATAAATAGTATATGGATAATTAATTAATCAAAAAAGGATCCTTATTAATGAAATAATTTATAAAATTTTATTATACATGTTTTAAAAACATACATAGCTAGTTTGGAGTCAAGATAAGAGATTTCTTCATAATTTCTCTTCATTGAGGCATATTTTAATGTTATATAACTAATTTATTTTATATAGTGTATTTAATTCCAATTTTAAACATTATATAATGAATCCTAAATAATTAATAGTATTTAAAGTTCAAATTTAAATTATTTCATCTAGTGTCTTTTGAAATTAGGGTCACCAAGTGGTGAGGGGTTTATCAACTCAATTTTCTTTTCCTTAGGATATAACTCTTCTTAATTGAATTTATATGACATTATTTTTTGTGAATTGATAAAAAAAATTATTATATATTTTTGAAAAATATGGATCTATATATTCTCACATAATCACTTTATGGATAAATTATAACTTTAAATGTTATGATCTTTTTATGGGATTTCATTATCTCAAACACATTTTCATGACAATGATTCATGTCATGAACCATGATTTATTTGAATGATGCAATTAATTCCACAATAATAAATTTTGAAAAATAAATCCATGTAATTCAGGGGATTTACAATTTCATATCATATTATTACTTTCAATGAATTTAGATTTCAACAATTACATAATAGGTAACAACTTTAAGTTGTAATCTCATTTCTTTTGTATATTTTTTATGATAAAATCTCCTTTGGGATGGATCATATTATCTATTTTTCTAGATCCATATATACTTTATTCTTCTATGGTGATGAATGTTTCTTACATTTTTAATTTCCATTTCCTCCCTTATTGATTAAAGAAACACAAAGAATGCCTTGTAAGTTACAATGATCTGGTATCTTCTTTTATATTAGGATTTGTTCAGTTAAATATCTATGTTTTCTAAAATATTTTCAATAATGGAATTTTATAAACATAAATTAGTTCCTAAAGTTATTTCCAATGATATTTTAACTTCTTTTAAAAGGATTTAAAGGAAATTTCATAACATTTTCCGCATGGGTAACTTTTCACTCGCTTTACAAATGGTTGAAAAGAATGTTTTTTAATTTATATGACATAAATTTATTTTTTCTATTCCATGAACATTATATTATTTCAAAATTATTTTATAATTTTATATGATTATTTTCAAAGAAAATTATTTTCTGGATATTTTTTGAATTTTTAGTTTCTAAAAGTAAATTTAAAAATGGAAGGTTTATTTTCCTCAATAATATTTTTAATGATATTTTAATGGTACATATATTCATTAATAAAAACAAACAATAATATTACTTATTATCCAATAATTATATATTGTAGTGATAAATATTAATTATATCTTTGGATGGATTATGATTATTTCAAAGTGATAATTCACGAAACTTGTTTCTTTTTTATGGGTAAATCAAGATATAAAAGATAAATGGTCATTGTTATATTGAAAAAATTAGAATTATAATTCTTTTTCTAATGATATGGTTATGAGAAAATATTTATGAAATAAGGATTGAGGAGTGAGAAAAATCCATAAGATAATTTTTATAATATGCTATGGTTGGGTCCATTATAGCAGTCCAATACAATGGGTAAAGAGACAGAGTTAACTGGTTATAGGACTCTCCTCCGGAATTGTTGTAATTAACCAGGTAGCTTTTTCCATTTATAAGTGTGATTATATGAGTGATATTATAATTATGTTCCATGATACCAACATGTTTTCTCTATGATTTATATTTGTTTCTAAAGGATCATTTTCTTATGGATCATTTTTACTTGGCTCATGATTATTGAATTATATGAATATTCTATTATGTAAATGCATTATACCACATTTCATGATTTATGATCCATTTTTTGATTGGTATTAATTCTCTTATGATATTCTCATGCACATTTATTATTTCATTATATAATTATTCTTATCTTATATGAATTGATGACATTAAATTTGTAATTTTTTTGTTTACCCTTACTGATTGTTAGAGATAAATATTATTATTTTCATTTTACCAAGATTATAAATAAATATGATATTTAAGATATGTATAAAAGTGTTTCATGTGTTTGATGATGAAGAAATAAAATTGACTAAGAATATCTAGGTTCAGTTAAAAAAAATTCTCACTTATAGACATTGGTATCATTATATAAGAGTTGGTCATTATTATTTAAAATGGTAATACTAAAAGGTACATGGGTATGCATGTGATCTAATATTTTTATTTGATTTTTTTTGTATTAAAGGGTTAAAATTGGGTCATGTTTATCGGTATCAATGATAGAACAATAAGGATTATTTATTATAATCAGATCACGGTGTATAGGTTCAGGGTAGTTATACAAGCACACCTTCACTTGAAAACACCAATCATATTTAACATTTTAAGACACTTATTTCTATATATATTCATAGTAGGATTAATAAAATGGTCTTTTGAAATAATGAAATCTTTTGTGAAATCACCATAGGCATGTTTTTTTCACACCCTTCAAACACTGCTTGGGGTATAGAGATTTTATGTCGCCTCTCATGTTCCCTAGATATGGTCTAGTCACATTGAGAGTATTCTTTGGGTTGTAATGGTGATAGTAAGTGTTGGGACATGGTGAGTGAAAATGGGTCATGAGAATACTTTTGTAATTATTCAGGTTCTACTCTTGTTTTATCTTTATTTTAGATTTTTATGTATCATCCTTATAGGTTAAACCTTTATCTTGGTTTCTTTTCTATGTATGCTTGTTTACATTCAGTTATACCTTATAATTGGGTATGAGATATTGTTCTTGTTTATTATTATTTTTAATTAATCTGATTCCATTATTATTTCATTTATATTTCTTTTGTTTTGTTTATTTTGATAGCATGGATGTCTAATATACATATTTTTCATGATGTAGGATCAAAATATAGATATATATTCTCAATTACAAGGGGGTGAATTGTATGTTTAAAAACTTTTAATTTTAACCTTAAGGAAATCTTTGATTAAAAAAGTTAAATAAGGTAAATTCAAAAACCCTCTTTGGTTCTCAAACAAAGGGATAATTGGAAGGGACTAGGTCTAATTATAAGAAACCTAAACTTAAACAAGATAAACTTAAGAAAATTTAAATAAATTTATCTTAGGTAAATATATTACCTTAAAGCTTATAGAATATTTATTTATCAGATTATGTATAAGTACAAGTAATTATAAAAAAGTTATGCTTTCTTTCTCTAATAAAATATAGTGGAAATAAAAATTATAACAAAGTAAGTAAACAAGTAAGAAATCTTTTAACCCAAAGAGAAGGGTATCCACACCCTTAGATAAAGGTCCCTTTATTTATAATTTTAAGAAAGTATGTATTACCCACACCAGGGTAATCACTCGATAATAATATCAGAGTCTGTCTTGCTATACTTGAAAGCCCTTGAACTTTAAGTTAGTTGGAACCTCTGTCTTTCTATCCCAAGAAGTCCTTGATATTTAGGGTAGTCGGCACATCTGTCTTTATATCCCAAAAATCCCTCGATCATACTCAGCAACAATCAGATTCTAATTGAGAAATTTTGAAAAATTTATTGATGGTTGAATAAGATGTTTACAGATTTCACAAGGCATATGAATTTATCTCTCTAGAAATCACTTCATAGAATTACAACATGTAATCTGTTGATCAATATTGATCTCATTAAAATGAGATCTTATTTGTAGCAAAACACTTCAATGGCCAGATCCCTCTTCCAATGGTCATATTTTTCCTTTAATGTCGGAGGGACATGTATATGAGTCACTCAACCGAAAATAAGTTAAAAATAGATTGTATGACATCATTTTATGTAAGAAAATCGTGGGAAACCTTATTAATCTTAAGAAAAAACAATATGTAAGGAAAATAATAACATGTTTAAGAAACTAGTATCCAATAAAATTGAAACAATTTGATAGGAAAGTAAAGTAGCTTTAACAAATATGAATAATTATAATCTAGGAAATATGGAATTCAGAGTCAGCATTTGGAGGAATTATGACTTGGAAATATAAGGAATTTGGAGTTGGAATTTTATAGAATTATGTGTCTGAATTTCAGAGAATCCAGATTCTGAATTTTAGATAATTCAGAGTGTGAATTTTAGATAATTCAGAATCTGAATTTTAGGGAATTAAAATTATAAATTTTATAGAATTTGGAGTCTAAATTTTAGAGAATTCTGAGTCTGAATTTCAGAGAATTCATAGTCTTAATTTTAGAGAATTTATAGTCTGAATTTCAGAGAATTTAAAATCTGAAAATAAACAAACTCGGTATCTAAGGAATTGTATAATTATGAGGTTTTAGACAAGGATCCTAATTTTAGTCTTCATAAAAAATGGTTAATCTTAGTTTAAGAGAATACTTGATAAGACAATGAAAAATATATGAATAGATAAAAATTATCTTAGAGAAATATTTTTTAAGTAAATAAATCGTAGAGAAGGATAATTTTCCTTAATAAAATGTGTTTGTGATTTTCAAAACAAAAAGGAATGGAAAAGTCATAAGGATACATATTGAATTAATAATCTCCCCCCTTTAGGACAATATAAAGAACTTTTCAAAAAAGAATATAAGGAATAAGGTTTTTTATTTTTAAAATTTAAAATAAATACATATATCATTTTACTTTTGTACCATAATGAATACGACTAACTCCCCCTTAGGTTTTGAAGTCCCTAAGGATCGTATTCTTGTCTTTCGTAGAGAAGTTACTTTTTCTTTCTTAAGAAAATATTTTTTTAGTAATCTCCCTCTTACTTAATCTCCCCCTTACTTAGGGAATTATCTAATTTTAACTTAATATTCTCTTAATAATTCTTTTCCCCCACTTTGTGATTTTCAATAAGGAATGGAGGGGATGAAAATTATGTACCTAAAAGGTTAAAATTATACAATACAAACAAAAAAAATTAATTATGATTGGATTTTTTATACAAGGAGAATACAATAAAAGATTAGAATTTAAATAAATCGGTCATCCTTATTTTCCTTTACTATCATCTTTCTCAACGTTGCCTTCAACATCTTGATCTCTTTGTGGTAATCCTAAAATTTATTGAGAAATTGATCTTGATCCTGGTTTTTCTTCTCAAGAAATTTGATTCTTTATTCTTGGGATTTATGAATTTCATCTTGTGACTTTATAACCTCTTCTTTCCATTTGAATTTTTCCTCCAACTCATCCTTGAGTTCTCTTTACCTTTTCAAATTTAAACAATTGAATTTAGTTTTCTATTCAAATTTCTATCCTCTTAAATATGATCAATTTTATCAAGATTTAGCTTCTTTTTAAAACTTCTTGTGAGGATATTTATTATGTCATCTAACTTATCAAAAGCATCCTTTACTAAATCTTTTAAATCATCCATGATTTTCACATCATCAACAATGGTATTAGACAAATTGGTTATTTCCTTACATAATCTCCTATGATCATCATAACTAATATTAAATGTTTTAAAATACAATTCAATATTGATAAAAATTTCCATGAGCATGTTTATCGAATCTTAATTTTGATTGATAGAATGCCAAATCAACTAAAATATAGAATCGATACTTGTAAATAAGGGTATTGTGTTCACTATATTCTTCAGAGACTAGACAAAAAAATCTCATCCCATGGAAGGTAAAGATTTAGAAGCAGATTCCCTTGCTGGTGAGGAAACTCTATCTAGCTCTTAATATTTCATCTTGGATGTTCAACCTACAACTTTCTTAGATTTCATAGATACAACATTTCTGGGAGAATCAATAACCACCTATTTTCCTTTCTCAACTTTAGAAATAACCTTATCATCTCTCGAAGAATCATGGTCACTATTAGAGACTTGTATTATATTATCATCATCAACATCATCTTTCTCATCACCTTCCTTAATATATTCAAGGTGAATAAAATCATTATTTATGCATTTATCGTCACTAGGATTTTTCAACCTCATCATGTGCATCATCATATTTTCCTTCTGAAATTATTTTAGTCGATTCAACCTAGGAATTTCTAACTGACAAATTTTATTAAAGAATTTACTTCTCATGGTATTCTTCCACCTGTTTGATCACATCTTCACTTTCTTCTTCTTCTTCTCATTAAACTACCTCTTCTTCCATAATGGGTTCCAGAATTGAAATTTCCTTTCCTGGAGTTTCTACTTGAACACACTATTGAAGGAAGGATTCCAGTATCTGGATCTTTTCTCTGTATCTCCGAACAATTATTAGACAGGTTCATCTTTTGAAATATTCTACATCATTTTCTTTTATTTAGCTTTTTTTTCAAGATCTTCTACTGCCTAAATATTAAAGACCTTGGCTTCAGCAGGGTCTAAACCAAAACTAACATCACCCTTATTATTATTATTATTCTTATTCTCTCTCCACTTTTCCACCACTTCATCAGAGAAGGTCTTTTTATTTTTCATCTTGGGTGGAGCTAATAGGGTTTTCTAAATGGGAGCTTTTTCTTTCAGTTCATGTTCTTTATGTTTTCTCTTCATCTATATTTTCTTGGAAGTTTCACCTACATCCCCTTTCTTACTAAAACCTTAAACCTCACTTTTATAAATATCATAGAAATATCTTTAATTAATACTAAAACTTATTTTCATCCTCATAAGCATGTCATCAATCAATAAAATAATCTTGAAATTTCTTGATTTTGAACTGCAAGGAATTTTAAAGGATTCTAAATAGAGAATGATGATCTTAGACAAGATCATTGGATACATAATTATCTGATAATTTATGGTTCTATTCTTTATATTACTAATGGTTAGAACGATATACTTGATAAGGTTTAACCTCCTCAAATTCAAAAAAAATTCCATCATGAAAATATCAAACTTCTTAAGGGAATATTTATCTATCTTTCTCAGAATAATATATCCTTGCATCTAAAAATTTAACAATATGAATTTATTTGTAATATGATTTATCTTTGGTGACTTGAATCCCTTGAGTCCAAGGAACTCAATTTAATTTTCCTTGTCAAAACATCCTTCCTTTGTTGGAATATTATGAGAGAAAAATATTTCTTCACCTTCATAAGTAATACCAAGAATGTTTGCAGCCATGTTAAAGGATAACAAATAGTTCTTCCCATATCTCTTAAAAGAAAACTTTTCCTTTACCCCTTATTTATAAAAACTGATTGTATCCTCAAACTATAAAAGAAGGTTAGGATAAAAGAGATCCTAATTCTTCATCTTGGCTATACAAATACTTTCCCAACTATTTTTCCTTATAACTTTAGAAATCAGGGAATCATACTTCAGAAATAAATTTAGTTTAACCAACCTTTATCTGTAAATTTTTTAATCTTTGATTTACTTGTTTGAGGCCATCCGATTTTGCAAGGAAATTTCAAGAGAAATCTGGAATGAAATGAAACTTTGAAAACTAAACAACTGATTTGTAGGGTAGAATAGCTTCGACATAAAATACGGAGAGAACCGATGTGGGACACAGATAAGAGATGCCTTTTTGTAGGCTTCATGGTGAAAATTTTAATTCTTAATTCAATCCAACAGTTTATATAATCTTAATCTAATCTAACATTTGATATCAATGCCGAAGAAGTATTTTAAGGTTTTTATCTTTTGAGATTTTAAGGAAATTGAAATTTATGGAACGTGAATCTGATAGAGTTTTCTTAAATAAAAAAATACCAACAAGTAAATAAAAAATTATGAATATTTATTTAAGAAATAATACCTTTTGGATTTCTTATAAATAATTTCCAATATTGATAAGGTTCTTCTTGAAAAATATAGATTCCAGAAAATTTTATAAAGGGTAAGAAATGTTAGGTTCCGAATTTATTTTAAGGAAAACAAAAAAATTTGGGTTATGAACAATTTTAGTAAAGAAAATAATAGGTTCCAAAAAATTTTATTAAGGATAAGAAAAAATTTGAAAGAATAAACAAATGTACCCCCATGAAAATGAGTTTTTTAATGTAAGGATATAGGTTTCAACAAAAAGTTAATATGGAATATTACCTTATGCTTATCATTCCTGAATTTTGTTTAATATATTAAAATCTATTAGAGGGTAAAGATTTTGAAAAAAATGTTAGCAATTTGATCTTTCATTCTGTTAAATTGAAGAATGATATATCCTTTGAGTGTGTGATCCCTAAGAACAGGATGCCTAATATCTATGTGTTTTCCACGAGATTGATGTGGAGGGTTTTTTCTTAGGGAAATGGAACTTATATTATCAAAAAATATCTATTTTTTGGTAAAACTCATTCCGTACTCTGTGAGGGTGTGTTGTATCTACAACAATTGAGTACAACAACTTACAGTTGTAAATTATTCAGCTTCAGTAGTGTAAAGTGATACTGAGTGTTGCATCATGAATGACCACGAAAATAATTAATCTCATAATAAATGACAAGTTTCGGATGTACTTTTTTCTATCCATTCTATATCCTCTAATATCAGCATCTATTTTTTTTAAAATAAAATCATTTCTAGAAGAATAAAAAAGTCCTTAGTCCATTGTTCCCATTAAATAGTGAAACATTATTTTCAATACTTTTTATTGAGAGTAATTTGGATTAGATTAATATCATTCACATAATAATATTGAAATAATTAAGTCTAGATGACTAACTATTAAATATAATAAACTTTCTATCATACCTCTTAAAGGTGTTTGATCTATTGGTTTCCCAGCTTCATCAAGATCAAGAAAAATTGAAGTACTGATTGGGGTACTTATACCTTTGGTGTTGTCATATCCATTCTTCTTAATAATATCTTTAATATACTTATATTGGGATATATATGTTCTCTCTAGTTTTTGTGAAATTTTAAAACCGAGGGAAAATGTTAACTCACCCATTATACTCATTTGAAACTCATATTTCAGGAGATTCTCAAATGAATTGGTTAAAGATTGCAGAGTTGATCCGAATATAATTTCATCAACATAGATTTTAACAATAAAAACATTTTTATTATCTTTCCTTATAAAAAGGTTTAGATCAACCGTTCCCTTAACACAATCGTTTTGTAATAAAAATCATGTAAGTCTATTATACCAGACTCTAGGGGCTTTTTTAATTCTATATAAATCTTTGGTAAGTTTAAAACCATATTCAGGATGTTTTTTTCTTCAAAACCAAGAGTTTGTTCATTATAAACATCCTCTTTAACATATCCACTATAGAAATCACACATCACATCCATTTGAAAAAGTTTAAAATTAAAGAATACTGGAAAAGCAAGTAGAATACAAAAAGATTCAATTCTAGCTATTGGAGCATATGTTTCATCACAGTCTAGTCCTTGTTGATTATAGCTTTTAGAAACTAATCTATTTTTATTTCATACAATGATTCCATTTTCATCATATTTATTTATAAACACCCATTTTACTCCAATTACAGAAGTTTCCTTAGGTCTTTCAACCAAGATATAGACTTTATTCCTTTCAAATTCATTTATATTATATTTCATAGATTTAATCTAATCATCATTACTTAAAGCATCATTAGTGATTTTTTGTTTTTAATTGAGAATGAAATTCTAGATGTTCTACTTAATTTCTAAAAGAACTTATTGTATTTATAGGTTGATTTACATCACCAATGATACTACCATTAGAATGATTCTTAAGAAACATATGAATTGGGTTTAGTAAAACCTGTTCATGTACAAAAGGTAAAATATCTTCTAGGTTAAATACTTAAAAAAAATTCTTCAGTATTTTCCTTTTTAGAATAATTTTCCATCAAAGGATAATAATCAGTTTTTTAAAACACATCTGAGGATGTAGGTTGGGGTTGTTTAAAAACAAAAGGATTACTTTAATCAAATTTAACATTCACTATTTCTTCAATAGTACAAGAACTTTTATTTAAAACTATATAATCCTTAAAAGTAGGGGAATAGACTACGAAAATTACTTCATTATATTTTGGGGAGAATTTATATAATTTATCTTTATTATTAAAGATAAATACTTTGCATCAAAATAATTTGATGTAAGAAACTTTAGGATTTCAACTGGTCTATAATTCATAAGGTGTTTTATTAAGAAAAGGCCTGATTAAAGTTATATTTATAGTATAACAACCAGTACTAACAAATTCAGCCCAATGTGTTTATCGATATAATATTCACTCAACATTGTTCATGTTATCTATTAAAGAATTCAATTTCTTCTTTTGAAATGAACATTTTTTGAGGAGTTCTTGGGGTAGAGAAGTTATGAGTATTGCCTTTCTTACTAAAAAAACTTTCAAAATATGAATTTTGAAATTCTCCCCCATTATCACTATTAATAGTTATCAATGGAAGGTTTTTATAATTTTTAACTTGGGCTCTAAAATTTTTAAAATAAGAAAAGGCTTCATATTTTCGTACTATAAAATAAATCCATGTAAATATGGTGTAATCATCAAATAAAACAAATACATTTTATTTTACTCCAATACTTCTAGTTTGTGTTGGTCCAAAAAGATCCATGTGCACTATATGTAATGAATCAGAAGTTGAAACTTTACTGATTGATTTAAATATTGACTTATGTGGATTTCAATATTTACAAGGATCACAATCTTTTGAAGAATCAAATCAAATATCTGGTAGTTCCTTAAAAAGTCTTTTCATTGATAGTTTTCATAGGTTACTAAGGTTACAATGTCCTAGTATTCTATTCCATAAAAAATATTGATCTTCCATTGCACTATGTCATGGTAGATCTTATCTCTTATGGTCTTCTATGTTCAGTGTATAAACATTCTCATGCCTATGGGTATAGAGAATAAAATCTTCCTTAGAATTTTGTACTAAGCATTCATTATTCATAAAATTCAAAAGGTAAACTTCATCACATAATTGTATTATTCTTATAAGGTTTTTCTTAATACCTTTAACAAATAAAACATTTGAAATTAAATATTTTACAAGAAGAACAACGTTACATATACCAACAATTTCTCTCAGAGAATTATCTCCGAAAGTTACTTTTTCTCCTTTCATCTTGATAATATTTTCAAAGAAGTTTTTATTACCAGCTATGTATTGGGAACATCCACTATCCATGTACAATGTATTGTTGTTGGTACTTATTTTATTTTACTAAAAATAATATAGTTAAAATTTTAGAATCCAAATTTTTTTGGATCTTGATATTTCAGAAAGTAAAATCTTAGGTATCTACATTTTATTAGAAAAATAAGCCTTAAGAAAACCTAAGGATTGGGTTCTATTTAAAGAAAAAATTTTCTCCCAATGTCCACTACATTGAAACTTAGTGAAAAAAGGAGCACTTTGGGGAATAAAATAGTTATTACTAATAATAGGGTTTGAGTGAGTATAACCAAATTCAAAACTTTTCCTAAGAGGAAACGATTGTGAATACATTTTATCAAATTCCTTCATTCTAGAAGTTATGTTTGATAAATGTTTCTTTAAGGAAAAAATTTAAGATTTTATTCTGATGAGTAAATTCTTATCCTCAAAATCATTAGTCTTAGAACTTTATTTATTCTCTAAACCATTTTTCTTGAAAATAAAATTTTCAAGATCCTTAGAAAGTTTATCCTTCTCAGAATTAACTTCCTTATAGTTTTTAGAAACATTTTCTAGATCAAGAGTTTTTTTTATCAAGATGTTTAAAACTATCTGATACTTCTTTTCATAAAACAAAAACTCTAAAATTTTCTTTCTCTAACTTTTTTTTATCTTACATATCTTATTCTCAAGTAATTTAGAAAATCTAGAAACTTTTTTAAATTAAGGTAAGGTATTATCTTTTGACGAGGAATATTCATCATATGAATATTTATAATATTATTTATTAGGAAAATTATCATTTAAAGAAATATTGGTTATGGATTCATCATTGTGTACCTTAGCCATAAGACAATGATTTTCAATATGTAATCTGATTATAAAACCAATATTCTTCTAACTAGAAGATTCATATTCTAATGATTCATCTGAAGAGTCACCACCACTAGAACTCTAGGTTTCATTAGCCTTTACAAATTTCTTAGCCTTAGATTTATAGTACTTATTTCTATTCCTTTCAGAATGATTTTCCTTTCTGTATTTTCCCTTAAGTATAGGACAATCAGGTATGATATGTCCATCCCTTTTTCATTCATAACAAGTTACTTTAGAACCTTTCTTGTCCTTTATATATTTATTCTTATATCTGTACTGAAAATCGTTATGTCTCATAATCTTGTTTATCCTTCAAGAAAGATTGGATAATTCATTCTCAGACTATTCACTATCACTTGATTTAGATACAACAATATATTTCTTATCTTTAGGTCTAGTTTCCCTTTCACGAGTCTTGGATTTATATATAGTAGTGAAAGCTAGACTTCCATTACCATTTTTCTTCTTGTTAAAATCAGTATCTCTCTTAATGTTTTTTTCACGATGAAGAAGAGTTCCAAATAACTCATCAAGAGTAATGTTAGATACTATCCAATTTTCAACAATAACCATCCTTTTTTATTCCCATTTATTAGGAAAAATATCAATTATCTTGTCCACAAGAACACCATCATCAAGAAATTTCTCTCCCATAGTTTGAATACTATTGAAAATGGTTATAAATCATTATTTTACTTTAGAAATAGGTTCTCGATAAGGAAAACAAAATCCATGATATTAATCTCTTAACATAGATCTTCTAGTTTCTATCACTTTAGAAGTTCAAAAATGTGTAACTTAATTTTTCTTCCAAATACCATTGATAGCTTCACAAGAGGATATTTGACTATAGATATTTCTGGTAATGGAACATAAATGACTATTGTGTACCTTGTAGTTTAGTTAATATTATTATTTCTCCTAATATTTGAAGGTTCGGATTTTATTTTCCAAAACCTTTTATTCACCAGTAAGCACGACAAAGTTGTCAACTCCTGTGTTAATAACAAAAATCTTCATCTTATCTCTCCAGTACTAATAATCATTACCATCAAATATTGGTGGTCTGGTAGGATTCAAATTATCTATAGAACCAACATTAATTTATGTCATTCTATAAGAAATATACTTTTCTACAAAACTTGTTAGTAGTAAAATATTTTATAAAGAAAATATTTAAGAAACATTTGAACAAGAAAAATTGAGCAAGAAAAACATGAGAAAGAAAACATATATGTAAGTATAAGTATTTTATAAACCTCCTCTAGTACAAAATATAATATTAAAATATAGATGTAGATGCTCAATTACATGGTGGGTTGAATTATAAGTTTAAAATATTTCTATTTTAACCTTAATTAAATCTATGTTTAACAAAGTTGAACAAGGTAAATTCTAAAACCCTATTTGGTTCTCAAACAAAGGGATAATTTGAAGGGCCTGGGTCCAATTATAAGAAACCTAAACTTAAAAAAGATTCATAAGGAAAATTAATCATTTTTTTCTTAGGGAAATATTATACCTTAAAGTGTATAAAATCTTATTTTATTAGAGTATGTATAAGTATAAGAAAGTATAAGAAATTTGTAATTTTTTTCTTTAAAAAAATACATCAGAAATAAAACTTGTAATAAATGAAGTAAAAAATTAGGAAATATTTTAACCCAAATATAAGGGCATCCAACAACCTTAGATAAAGGTCCCTTTATTTATACTTCTATGAATTATGTCTTACCAACACCAAGGTAAGCCCTCAATAAGAATATCGGTGCCTGCATTGCTATTCACATAAGCCCTTGATATTTAAGGTAGTTGGTACCTATGTCTTCCTATCTATAGAAGTCCTAGATATTTGAGGTAGCCAACACCTCTATCTTATTATCCCCAAAATCCCTCAATTGTATTCAACAATAATCGAAGCCGCACTAAGCAAGTTTGAACAAGTTGTTCATGGTTGAACAAGATGTTCATAGATCACACAAGGCATGAGAGTTTCACTCTCTAAAATTACTTCATTGCATCACAACATTTAATATCATGATCAATATTGATCTCATTCAAATGAGTTTCTATTTATAGGCAAAATCTTCAATGATTGTCTCCCTCCTCCAACAGTTATATTTTCCTTCAATTTTGGAGGGACCTGTACATGTGTCACTCAACCAATGGTTAGTTAAAAAAAGATTGTATGACATTGTTTCATGTCAGAAAAACTTGGGAAATATTATCAAGCTTAAGAAACCATAATATTTAAGGAAAACAATATCATGGTTAAGAAACTAGGATCCGATAGAATTGAAACAATATAATATGAAAGTAAAGTAACATTAACAAATATGAATAATCAGAATCTAGGAAATATAGAATTTAGAGTCTAAAATTTGTAGAATTCAGATTTGGAATTATGAGGAATTTGGTGTTTGAATTCTATGGAATTTGATGTTTGAATAATGAGGAAATTTGAGTCTAAATTATCAGGAATCCATAGTTTTAATTATGAGGAATTTGGAGTCAGAATTCTGAGGAACTCATAGTCTGAATTTTAGGGAATTCAGAGTCTGAATTTCAGAGAATTTAGAATCTAAATTTTAGAGAATTTTGATTTTGAATTTCAGAGAATTTAGACTCTGAATTTCAGATTATTCAGAGTCATAATTTCAGAGAATTCAGAGTCTAAATTTCAGAGAATTTAGAGTCTGAATTTTAGATAATTTTGAGTCTGAATTTCAGATAATTTAGTGTCTGAAAATAGAAAGACTTGGTATTTAAGGAACTGTAATATTCTGAGGTTTTAGATAAGGATCCAAATTTTTGGTTTAAGAAGAAAATAGTTAATCTTGGTTTAAGATAATTATGGATAAGAAAATGAAAGACATAGTAATAGATAAAACTTTTCTTATAGAAAGAAATTTTTTTCTTAAGAAAATAAATATTAGAGAAGGATAATTTTCCAGAATAAAATGTGTTTGTGATTTTCAAAACATAATGGAATTAATAAGTCATAAGGAATCTTATTGAATTAAAACATGCCATAATTCATAGTGGAATCATGGTCAGTTAATTAGATTTATAGGGTGAAATCATTCCAAATGTTTTGTTCTTCATTCCTATACAAAGTCCACAAGTAAGGCATAACATGGTAGGGAACATTATATCACAATAGGTATTCCACCTAATATGAAATATTACACGAGTAATAAATTATATAGTAAGAAAAAACATGACATATCAAGCATTCCATAGGCTATGAAATAACCACAAGGTGTAACATAGAACGAAACACACAAAATCCATACCTATAAATCATATTAATAATAGATATCAGTATCCATAAAAAACATACATATGATAAAAATTGAACATGGGTCACACAGCTAAACACATAAACACATCTAATAGACGCCTTTTCCATTGGTATCAAAAATAAATATAGTGTATAAGGGTCTAATGTGTCCCTTAGCAATTTTACTTATTTATAATAGAAATGCTTCCATTAATTAGTGAAGACTTATATTATTAAGTAATTAAAAATTATATATATCTCATAACACATATATAAATTAATATTTTTTCATAATGTCGTGAAATTTATACCAAATTCTAATAAACAATGCATAATACCACAAGGATGAGTACATGGGTCCACCTATCTAAATATGGATTAAACCCTCATCCAAAAAAAATCCCAACTTATTTTTCTAACTCCATCCAAGTCTATTTAGACTCCATAAATCACCATAAGGTCCTAACTCATGCCCAAGAATTCAAATTTAGTTAATTATATCAAAATTATATTTAATTAAATATTTAAAAGTAAACTCGTAACCAATGTCAATGGAATAATTACTAAAATACTCATCTGGTATCATTTCCAAGCTGAAACTCTGACCAATGACATGTGAAAGGTCTATAACACACTCCTAGAACTTTCTTGAATATGAGTCTTTAAGAATACCCAATTAAATTCCATTATATGATGGTCAATCTAAATCAATTCATAAAAAATAATATAAGGATACACTAAGGTACAATACTTCAATGAAAATCTAAGAAGATGCGTGAATTCATCATCGTGATACATCTTCTAACCATTCCAATTGAAAGCACCATCATTTTGGAAAAATTATACCAATATCTAGTGGATATTTCATCAAATTATCTATTTGGATCAATATAAACATTATTATATTATCAAGAAAGAAGACAATTTGAAGAGAAATTATATATTAATGGATCAATGTCTTATGCTTACAAATGGGGATAATCCATGATGAACAAAATAATGATCTACCACTGTATAAGGAAGAGGGAGTACCGATCGAAGAATAATATAGGTTATTTCTAGGATTCAGCAACAGTATCAATCTATATCTATCATAGATCAATGTAATATCATGAAAGTTGGAGAATATGAGATAAAAGTTGAATGTCCCTAAAAATATGATCATAGAATGTTAATCCTGATGGGAACCAGTTTCCAAAAAGACTAAAAATACACCCACATAACCACAACCCAACATGTACCACTGGATAGCTGCTTAGTGTCTACTAATTAGCCAGTGGACCCCCACCAACTAGTATTATTACTACTACTTGGCTGGCCTCGTCCATGCCTCTATCTTTCTCTTGATCTTTTAGTCACTTACTAACCTTTCATTCATGCCTAAAAACACCTATTAAATATGTTTAAACATGAATTATCTCGAATAAATACTCAATTTCATAAATGAACAATTCACCAGAAAAATATTTCAAATAACCAATGAAATTCATAATCCCTAATGACACAAGATATTACAGATTAGCCCATACATCATATCCAATTGGTTATCCAATATTAATATTTCACTAATAAATGAGTCTTTTAGAGAATTAATCTCACGACTTAGTTATGTTTGTACATAATCATCAAAATCATAATAGTTATGATTATTATAATATTTAGAGGATATCTCTTTATCCAAACATATCATATAGATATAATCAAATTTACTCTTATGGTATCCTAACCATTTGGTTTTAACAGTTATTGTAATCTAAAGAAAATTATAAAAAAAATCTAATGATGAATAGTCTAGGGGAACTCGATTATGGCATAATGCTACTAGAATGGAAAAAATAGAATCAATTATTATTTTATTTCCTGACAGAAGATAATTCATAGGAACCTAGTTACAGCCTGGAACTATCTGGTAAGATGATATAGGTCCTGAAAAATTCATCTTTGGCATGAATTTCACACTTATAATTTAAGGGGGTTTCTTTAAAAGTCTCACCGACTTAATATATATCATATTCATTTTAAGTTTATAACTATTAAATCATATGTAATCTTTATTTCCTCATGTTTTATTCATTTTTTGTATGAATTATTATATCAATTTAGTTTTTGAATCCGTATTCCATCCACCAAATTAATTTGTTCATAGTAATTTGTAAACTTTTACACATCCCATAGTTTTATTTACTTTCCAAAAATATTCAAAATAACATTCATACATATCTAAATGTATCATTTGTATGAGGTATATGAAAATTTCATGTAAAGGTTTAGAACTATATAAGATTGGTAATCTTCAAATGAATAATCCTAACGGAATATATTGACAACCCCAATCCTTTTTAAAATAAGGCATAAGCCTCCAGGCTATTGGGTAGTCTGATCCCAATTCCCTCTCCCCATGAATACTTTAGTCAAGAGAGAATCCAATTCATTATAATTATAATACCTAATATAACGAAACTATGTCCAATATGTAAATTTTAGATAATAACTTAAATTATAATTTGAAGTCAAGGTAGATGAAAACTAAATTTTATAAGGAGATAGCTAGCATGTAATGCAAGGATTTATTTCCTAGAATCAATTTATCACATAAATTTGGAATATATAATATTCACTATATAAAAAATTTAGTATATATTAATAAATTAAGGAATAACAATTAAACAAATGAACATTTCACAAATTTGACTGTGAGATAAAATTTACTAAACCCTTCATAAATAAGGGATTACTATAAATATTTTATAAATAAGATAATATTTATAGATAATTAAGGATCATGAATATAAATAGTTTATATTCACATCCAATATGAACTCTTTCATATTATCTTTATATGACATTTCAATTAAATATAGAACATTTTTAAAAGAACTAGAAACAATTTCATAATTCAATATTTATTATTTAAAAATTTTCTATAATTTTAAATCATATACTTAATATTGTTAAATCTTATAATCATATCTTAAATAAGTCCCTTTATAAATTTTAATATTTCCAAATTAATTAATTAGGAATAATTAATAAATATAAATATAAATACTTTTATATTGTTTTTCTTATTTATATAACTTATTTACACCATATAAATCAAATTTATTATCATAATAATATACAGATAAATAGTTTTTCTAAAGATAATAAATATTTAATATAAAATACTTTTTGAGGTCTGTATTAAACTACTATGAGGATGAGAGCATGGATTTTTGGAATCCTCTAGGAAAACCATTTACATAGTAGTTCCCTTATTATTTGGATATTATAATGTGTGAGTATATACATATATATAAATATCTTGTTATTTACTAAGTAAAATTATAGTAATATTTGGGATGCTTTGATTTTCTATCCAATCTATTTAACTATTAATGATGATTTTTATGATGTTTGGTTTTGTCTATACTTTATATATTGTTGATTCACATATAAATTTATGGTTTATGGGGTTGGTTGAATTATTAGGATGATCATAATAAGTATTATTTATCTCACTTGTATATATACATTTTCATTTTCCCTTCTTGTGTTCATGTAGATCAGTAAACATAGATGGTGAAATATTCATTGGGATATTAGATATTGATTGGATATAAGGTAATTTATTTGTAGGAGTCTTCATTAGAACAATGACCTTGGTTTCATCCTTGCATATATTTCTGTATTTTTAATATTTTTTACTTTTATGTGTAGATTCTTTTTATTATTTTAATGTTAATGTTTGAGATACTTGTTATATATACAACTGTTATTTTTAATTTTTGGTCAATATTTATATTACGATCGATGAAGTTGCATACATATAGTGATGTATTATATACAAATAAAATGTCTTTATTCATTTTGTATGGATTCCTTGGTGTCAATATCTATCCCTTTATCCATTGGTGGTAGGGTTAAAGATTTTAATTATTGTTATATTGGGATGTGAAATATTATTTTCAAATTTTAAGGATTAATTATAGTGTTTGGTGAAGTACTGAGGAAGCAATTACACCACTAAGTAAGGGGTGAATTAGTGGTATATTTTTATGATTTTGTTCTTTCAAATGAAAAATAATTGAACTTATATGATATTATGCATTATTATATGACCTCTCATCCTTACATAGATGCAGTAAGAAATAAATTTCATAGGGACACAAAACTTTTATAACGCTCGACCTTAATGTTAGAACCTATTCCTTATTGTGATTTTTTAGATTCCCTAATCATAAATTCCCCACTATAATTACAAATGGTCACTATATAAAATTTCTAATAGCCTAGAGTCACAATATAAATTCAAAATTCCCACCAGAAAAATAGTTTCTCCCTATCAATACATAAAAATTCAAATAGTATTAAGAAAGATCATTATATGTTTCTAATTTATTCTGTAATAGGTAATGAAGATCTTTCACTGAGCCTATTCAATAATATATATCAATATATGGACACTAATTTAATTTAATAACTCCATATTTCTAAATCTTATATTATTTGAAAACATTACAAATTGTTCTATCTTGACTTAATTTCGTGTTTCAATCTTCACAAATCATGAAAATGATTAGATCATTATAACACATACATCTATGTTGAATATAATGCATAGTCTATTAACTATTATTTCATAAAGAAATAAATTCAAAAAAACTCTATATGGTGATTTTTTATTCTATATGAAACCACACAAATACACAACTCATGCATAATCTTTATAGTTTTTCATTCAAATGATGAGTGTAGGTTCTCCTCAAATAGAACAATATGTGAATTTTTCATTATGTGACTAGGTACACACATGGACTTGTTCTTCTACTTTATGTTGGACTAAGTACCTAATATATTTTTATGAAGGCTTAAATATACTATACTCTCACACTATATTTATAAAGGTTCTACACATGACATATTAGTTATTTTATAAAACCAGGATAACTTCATATAAATATTGATTAGATATAATTATAACACCCCAAGATTTACATATTTATCCTTTTAAATTCAATAAATTCAATAAATTACATTGCACACAAAATTATTTCATATATTATAAATCTTATAAAATCACATAGAGATCCCAAAAAAATCTCTATAATAAAGAATGAATGAATTAATAAGCCTTTTTCTAGAAATTAAGGAACATAAACCAATGAACTAACAACTTGATCTTTGGAATAGTAATGTAACACTTAGGAATATTAATTTATCCAATGGAATATTAATCTCCCAAATAAAATTATAAATAAAAACAATGAATCTTATAAATGAAATATGATATAAATATATAATAGTATAAGTAAATAAATATTTTGAAAATGATAAATTAAGTGTTAGTTTTTTTACAAAAAATAAATATTTATTTTCAGTTTTATAATTAACATAATGATTTAGAATAAAATTTATTTTCATAACATAAAATCATAAATTAATATTTTTTTTCTTATGATTATAGGATATTCTTATTTGACCATAATTAATTTTTAAAGTGTTATAAAATCAGTTGTAATTTTTAAAATTGGTATTTTTCGAGTAAATGAAGATTTTAATTAAAAATTTATTTTCTATTATTTATAAAATTATTTTATAAAATGGAATTAATTTTTAAAATATATACATTAAATAATAGTTAGGGTGAATGTTTGTGATTTTTCTAAAATACTATTATTTTTGGTGAATAGTAAAATACAATAATTTATGGTATATATACCTTATAAGTTAAATAAAATATTCCTTAGGTCATGGATGATGTAAGAAATGTTGTTTCAAACTTTCATACACTATTTAATTTATTTTTTCACAATAATCCTCACTATTTATTTGCTTGAGTCAAAATAATAAAATAATGAATAAAATGTTCAAAAAACACCCCTCTCCTCCACTATAAATACCACCCTCACCACCCCTTCTCCTCATACTTCCAAATCCTTGAATATTTATTATATTATACACATTTTCTCTCCCAAACCTCTCCCCCACGTTCCTATAATTTTCGCCTCACCAAAATACCATTTTGAAGTCCTTTAAGAAGGTTCTCAAGGAGATGAATTCAAGAGGTAAATCCATTTTCATTGCCTTTCAATTTCTTTTCATTTATTTTCTTCCTATTATGTTCGTAAATATTCTTTTAAAAAATTTAATTAAAAATATAGTATATTATATATACTTTAATTTTATTATTTTAATGTAATATTAATCATTAAACCCCCTTCTCTTCCACTTTTTATTCTCAAAATGAAAACATCACCCATGAGGTGTCAATTTACCACCTTTGTGGACAATGAGTATTAGTTTTTCAATTTCACCTTCAAGGACGATAATAAAATCATTTTTATGGTTAAAATATACAATAATATATTTACTACAACTTATTTAATATTATGGATGAAGTATATATATAATATTAATTCATAAGGCAAAACTAGTTCATAATGATCCAAAAAATGCCAATATAGTCTAAATGATTATCACTAATATTCTTTCTAATGAATAATACTCATACCATATAACAAAAAAAAAATATAATAATTAAATATTATTAATTTTAATTAATAATTTATAAATTCAATTTCATACAACTATTTTCATTTTACATTATTTTTTATACATATATACATGTACAACAATCAACAAAGGAAACGAATGCTCCCAAAGGATAAAATTGTATATTATAACTCATCAAATAGGAAAAAATTAACATAATGAAATTATAATAAATAAAATACATGTATAAAACATTATTAATTAATTAATCAATATATTTAATCTGATTATCCATGACATTAGCATCAATTTAAAAACACACTCGGACATAAGGTAAGGGACTTCATCTCAATTTCCATTTCATTGAGACTTACTTGGAATTACACACCTAATCATTTTTATGTGGTGTATTTACTTCCTATTTGAGAAAAGTTTTCATTTTAAATTATATTTCTATTAAATATCAAAAATCCTCCATCAAGTATATGATTATTTTCTTAGTCATGTACCATTTTACATATGTTGTTTATTTTGAATGTTGTTTTAACTAGGGAAATATTGATGAATCCATACCCTTTAATTAATATAGATATTTTGATAAGGAATGTTTTTATTGAATTAAATATATGTATGAATAATTCTTTTGAGTTAGAGTGATATTTGGGGCCCATTATATCCCCTCGATGCATCAATGGGTCTCATGAGACAAAATAGTTGGTGAAAAACCCTTTGTATTTGTTTCCAAGAAGAATTAGACAAGTTACTAACCATAGACTTAAATCATTTTAATGGTATGATGTTTCATGTTCTAGATACATTACATCCAAATAATAATCATTTTATTCATTTATTATTAGGTTATTACTTTCCATGAGTTTTTCACTAAGAAAAAAAATCTATCGATTCATTTTCAATCTCAGTGTATTGATGGTATGTGTTTTCAAATTATTTAGCTTTCCAAAATGTCTATTACTGATTGACTTTACTTCATTTATTATTTTTATATATAATCCTTACTGAGATTTTGAGCTCACCATTTTATTTTTTTCATTCCCCATGTTTTGAAGATGAAATATTTGAATAAGTGAAATGAAGTAGTTTATTTTATTTTTCTGTATTACATTTATTTTCTAATGTAATAAGGGAACCATGTATGCATTTAGTTTCATAAAGACTACTAAACTGATCGATCCTTGGTGACATGATCTCTTGTATCTATGACACGTTAATAAAATGACTACTAACTCTGAGATACCGGGGTCATAGTTGTTACAGTTGGTATCAGAGGAAGTATAGTAGAAACCATGTGAAATTGATTTAGAAAACATAGATTAGGTAAAATAACCCCAAGATAGAATTTGTGGATAATCATATAATAACACCCTAAAATTTTATTAATTATAGATTAAATGTTTTTATCAAGAAAATACATCCCTATATGGATACTATAAGTAAACGTGGTTCTGGAATAAATGTAGCTTGGGTTAAAAACTCCGAAAAGGTGTCTCGGGCCTCACTCGGGGTAACCTGGTACACAACAACGAGCTATACTATGTACCTATTTTTACACTCCATAGGGATATGCTTAGGATAATTCAAAATATATTTATAAAACATTATTAAGGATTTAAAGGTAAATATGTCCTCAAAGAAATACTATTTATGATTACGAGATTATATATGCTATTTATGTTAAGTGTTTTTCTAGTTTGAAAACATGCATTTTGATTCATAACATAATTTAGTGTATTTCATTGTTTAGAAATAGAGCCTAATGGAAATAAGGGAATAAATACCTACAGATAATGTAGGGATTTCCCCACTGATAAATTCAATATAATTAATGTTGGATCTAAGTAAATCATTTCCATATTAGAAATTATTACTTAGGTTATGACGAATAACCATACTACCCCTATGTTGGATTGTTTCATGCATCAGAAGCCCCCCATATTTTAGGGGTATTACTAATCCAATGGTAGATAAGTAGAGAATCGTGTATCTAGAAAAGATATTTATAGCATTGGGATGCCATGAAAATGAAATGGTAACACTAGATGTATATTATCTCAAGAGAGATATTGATCAATGGTGGTCATTGATCCAAAATACTAAGTAGGAATATAAAATATAAGACATGGAATGGATAACTTTGAAGAAAAAACTTCTTCCATAAATACTTCCCTCATGAGAAATGAACTAAAAAGGATATAAAATTACTTTGATTAAAGAAAAGGGAAGAAGAGGGTGATGTATAGTATGAGGCTACCATCAAAAGACTATATGGGTATTCTATAGAATACATAAGTGATTTAGAAGAAAAAATTGATCATTTAATTGAAGTTATTAAACCAATTCTACAAATGGAATTGTCTTATAAAACATTTTCATCGTATGATTAAATAGTATTAAGTTTCATAAAAATGGAAAAGTTATTTTCTAGATCCTATAGGTTCAAGGGGAAATAAATATAAGAATAGGTCTTCGAATATCCATGGAAAAGGTGAAGCATCAAAGTAGAAGAAGGGAATAAAAAAATTTCTATTATTTGAAAACTATGGAAAGAATCATCTTGGAAAATTCTTGAACGGCATGGGAGATTATTATAGGTTTAGATAAAAGGGTCATCAATCTAACTAATTCAAGGGAAACAATCATATAAATATTCTTAAATGATCCAACTATAATGAAATCGGTAATTATTCAAATCAATTTCCCACACATCAAGGGAATATACCATAGAAGAGGCCAATGTGAGATTACTAGGATTATGGATCACCATATCTAAAGTATATGTACCAAATTATGTGGTGGAAGATACATTAATCCTATTTTATAATTTATCCAATGATTTATTTTATTCAGGATCATCACACTCATTTATATCTACCCAATTTTCTACGAAAATTTGACATTTCCCTTTTGATTTAACAAAGGTGTTATCAGTCAAAACTCTTAAGGGAAGTCTCACTAAAAACAAATGTGTCAATCTGTCCATTTTATGACACATCAAAATTATTTAGTTACTGACCTTATCATCATACCCATTCTAGAATTTTATTTAATCCTTGGTATGGATTGGATTTCTAAATATGATGTTAAAATTTTTTGTAAAAAAATAAAATACAATATGTAAGGAAGATGTATAATCCACTATATTTAGGTAAGAAACCTCATCATTTGATTCTTATCTAGATCCACCATCAGTAACTCTACTAAATGAAATTCTTGTGGAAGAAGATTAAAAAAAATCATTGGATGAGGAATGTAATCAATGAATTGAGGATATACTAATTGTGCATGAATAAATTGATGTATTTCTTGAGAAATTACCTAGGAACCCATAGAGTGTGAAGTTTAATTTATCATAGATCTAATCCACAATGTATGAACTATATCAAATACTCCTTATTGAATGGAAACTATGGAATTACTGGATCTGAATAAACAAATATAGTATTTGATTAATAGGGTATTTATTCACCCTTGTGTTTATCTATAGGGATCCCATGTTCTATTGTCAATGAAGAAAGATAGATCCTTAAGGATGTGCACTGACTATGGAGAAATCAATGCTATTACAATAATGAACAAGCACCCCGAGCTTAACATTGATGATTTATATGATCAAATCCACAGAGCATAATATTTTTTGAAGATTAAAAATTGTTATAGATGTCATCAATTAAATGTGAGGAAGGAAGATATTCCTAATACAACATTATTAAATAGGTATGGACATTAAAAGTTTACAGTAATGACATTTTGATGGACTAATACACCCTATTTTTTATGGATCCGATGAATATAGTGTTCAAGGAATATCTTAAAAAAATTATGGTATTAATTGATTATATATTGATATATTTGAAAAGCTATGAGGATCATAATGACCACATGAGGATTGTTTTGAAAACTCTTAGATGTAATGGGTTATATAGTATGTTTAGAAAATGTGAATTGTGGATTCAAATAGTTTATTTTCTTGTCTATATTGTCTCTATGGAATCTCAGTTGATCATGTCATGAAAAAAGAAATACAATAATGGCCTACACCAATGAACATAACTGAGGTATGTAGTTTTATTGGTTTAATTGGTTACTATCTTCCTTTCATTCATAATATCTCCCTATTGTCTTACCCTCTAACCAAGATCACATGTATAGGGGTTAAGTTTGTATGGAAAAAAGAATGTACAAAATGTTTTGAAGAATTAAAAAGAATATTGATCAATTCTCTAATATTGACTCTTCCATCATAAAATGATAGGTTTGTGATATACAATGATGCATCAAAGAATGGATAGGATTGTGTCCTTATAAAAAATGATAAATTTAATAATTATTCATCAAGGTAGTTGAAGACTCATGAAAAAAATTATCCAAATCATGATCTTGAGTTAGTAGCTATAATATTTTCTCTGAAGATATGGAAACACTATCTCTGTGGTGAAATAATTGAAATATATATCGATCACAGGATTTCGAAACACATACTTACATAGAAAAAATTCAACATGAAGGAATGATGATGGCTCTAGTTACTCAAAGATTATTATTTCTCAATACACTACCTCTCAAGAAAGTCAAATAATATAGTAGATTAATTAATCGTGAAAGATTATTTACTTCTAACCCAAATGTGGATTGAGAAAGTTCTTATGTTCATGGATCTAGTTAAGATGGATGTGGGAATTGTTAATGAAGGGGAAACATCACTACTTTTTCAAATTATTTCTAAACCACCTTTACTAGAGAAGATAAAATGATCTCAATATGATGATGAAAATTTTCAAAATAAAATTAAAGCTGTTAAGGATGGAAGATTGGTATACTTCATGTATGATGATAGAGTTCTAAAATTTGGAAAGAGTTTGTGTGTTCTATCAATACTTGAGCTAAAAAAGGAACTATTGTCTGATTCTCATAGATAAAACTTCTCTATAAGCCATATTAGTTCCAAGATATATAATGATCTAAAGTAACACTTTTCGTGGTATAATATGAAGAAGGAAATTGTTGACTATGTGTCAAGGTGCCTAGTTTATCAGCAAGTGAAGGACGAGAAACAATATCCTAGAGGAGTCATGAAAGCTCTAACTTTTTCTATGTGTATGTTGGATGACATTATCATTAAATTTTTAATAGTACTACCAATGACACATAGAAGGAATAATGCAATATGAATTTTTGTTGACTATCTTAAAAAATTGGAACATTTCATTTCTATAAGAGAAGATTTTCCTCTTGAACTCCTAGCAAGACACTATGAAAATGATTTTGTAAGACATCATGATATACCTCTATCGACCGTATCTGATCAAGATCCCAAATTTAAATAAAAATTATAGAAGATTATTTTGAAGGCTTTTGATAATAAGCTTAACATGAATACTACTTATCAACCTCAAAATCGAGGATAGTTTCAAAGGATTATAAAATAATGGAAGACATGTTGAGATTATAATAACATGAATTTCAATGTATGTGAGATCATTATTTACCATTGGTGGAATTTCCCTACAATAATAGTTTCCATTATAGTAATCAAATGACGCCATATTAAGCGTTATTTGGAAAGATATTTCAAACTCCGACTTCTTGGAAAGAAGTTGATGAGAGAAAACATATAAGCCCAGAACCTATTGAAGTGACAATGAAAACGATAAATATAATACAGGGTCATATCAAAGAAAACTAAAGTAATAAAAATATTTATTTAGAAAAAAGGAGAAGGGATTTTTAATTTCAAGTGGGATACCATGTATTTATAAAATTATCACTATGGAAGGGTGTCTTAAGGTTCTGTAGGAAAGGGAAACTGAGCCCCAGGTACACCAAACCATTTGAAATTTTGGAAATAATTGGAGTTGTACCGTACTAATTAGAAATGAAACCAAGTCTTTACAAATTTTATGGTTTATTACACATATCATTATTAGATAAGTACATTCAAGACCTAACACATGTACTCACTTATGAATAAATAGATCTGGAACATGATTTGTCTTACTATGAAGAGCTTATCAACATTCTTGACACAAGAGTGCAGGTATTGATGAACCAGATGACTCATTTGGTAAAATTTATTTGAAGAAACCATAAAATGAAAAAGTGACATGGGAACTAGAGGATGTAATGAAAAGGATCCATTGTCATCAATTTAGAAGTCAATATTCATGAAATATTTTGAGGAACAAATTTATGGAGGAAAGAATATAACACCCCATGATTTACTATATATATCTTGTTAATTTTAGTTAATTCAATTTCATAAATTGAACAAAAATTTATTTCATATAGTATAAATCATATAAAATCACATAAATAACACATAAAAAAATCTATAATGAATAATGAATGAAATTAGAGGATTTTTCCAGAAATTAAGGAACATGTGACAATGAAATAGTAACGTGGCCTTTGGAATAGTAATGTAACCCTTAGGAATAGCAGTTTGAAAAATAGAATAGTAATACCACCTATGAAGGTGTAAATAAAATTTTGGACTCTTATAAACTAAACTATTATATAATTATATCATATTATAAGTAAATAAATATTTTTAAAATGATAAATTATGTGTTGGTGTTTTATAAACATAAATGTTTATTTATTATTTTTTAAATAATATAATGATTTAAAAGACAATTTATTTTCAAAAAATAGATTAATAAATTAGTATTTTGTTTTCAAATAATTATAAGATAATTTTATGAGACCTTAATAAAATTTTCGATGTGTAATAAAATCAGCTATAATTTAAAAATTGGGATTTTTTGTGTAAATGATCATTTTAATTAAAATTAAATTTCTATTATTCAGAAAATTATTTTAAGAAAATAGAGTTCATTTTTGAATTCTAAACATTGAAAAATGGTTAGAGTGATTTTTTTGTATTTTTCAAAAATACTCAAATTTTTAGTGAATAGTAAAATACATTAATTTATGGTATATATACATTATAAGTTACATACACTATTTCATGAGTCATGTATGGTATAATCACCATTTATAGAACTAACATGAACTAATTATTGTATTTTTGTCATAAAAATCATCACTATTTGTTGCCTTGATCCAAAATAATAAAATAAAGAATAAAATATTCAAAAAACACCCCTCTTATCCACCATAAATACCACCCCTCACCACCCCTTATCCTCACACATCCAAAGCCTTTAATCATGATTATATTCCCCCCATTTCCTCTAACAAACCTATCATCCATGTTATTTTCCTTATGGTCTCACCAAAAGACCATTTCCAAGTCCCTTTAGGAGGTTCTCAAGGAGAAGAATTCAATAGGTAAATCCTTTTTTGGTCATTTTCAATTACATTTAATTTATTTTCTTCTTATAATATCCTTACCTATTAAATAAAAAAATGAATTATAATTCCATAATATTGTATATATACTTTAATTTTATTATGATAATGCAATATTCCCCATAAAACCCCATTCTATTTCCCTTTTTATTCTACAAATGAAAACATCATCCCTGAGGTGCTGATTTATCGCCTTTGTGGATGATGAGTTTTAATTTTTTAATTCTGACTTCAATGATGTTAGTAAAAAAAATTATGGTTAAACCAGACTATAATATATGTATTAAAACTTAATTAATATTATTTAACTAGTATATATACATAATATTAATTCATAATAAAAAAATAGTTCGTGATAATTGAAAAAATGTCAAAATATTCTGAAGAATTATCACTAAAGTTTTATCATTGATTAATCCTCATACCATATAACCAAAGGAAATGTATAACCATTTAACATTCTAGAAGTTCATTAATAGCATATAAATTCAATTCTAGAAAACAATTTTCATTTTACATGATTTTCCATACATATATACAAATAAACCAATCCTGAAAACCAAGGAAACAAACACTCCCAAATGATAAAATTATATGTCATAACTCATCAAAAAGGAAATAAATGAACTTAATAAAATTTTAATAAAAAAATAAAAGTATAAAATGTTTTTAATTAGTTAATTAATGGATTTAAGTATATTATCTAGGAAATTTGGATCAAGTGAAGAACACATTCAGACATAAGGTAAAAGACTTCGTCTCAATTTCCATTTCATTGAAACTTACTTGGTATTATGAACCTAATCATTTTTATGTAGTTTATTTACTAACCATTTTAAATAAATTTCTTCTGAAATTATATTTCTATTAAATATTCATATATTTCAAATGTTGTTTTAATTGGGGAAATATTGATGAATCTATACCCTTTACTGAATACATATATTTTGATAAGACATATTGTTATTGAATTAAATATTTGTATAAAGAATGATTTTAAATTTTAGTTATGAGAATAGCCTGTTATAGCCACTCGATGCATCGATAGGTCTCATGAGACAAGACATTTGGTGACAAACCCTTTGTGTTTGTTTCCAACAAGAATCAGATGTGTTACTACCCACAAAATTAAACTATTTTGATGGTATGATAGTTCATCTACCGTATAAAGGACATCCAAATAATAATAATTTTCTTCATTCAGTATTCAGTTATTACTTTCCATGAGGTTTTCACTATGACAAAATCTATGGATGAATTTTCATTCTTAGTGTATTAATGGCATGTATTTTTCATATTATTTACCTTTCCACAATGTATATTTCTTATTAAATTACTTCACTTATTATTTTTTATATGACCCTCACTGACCATTTGATCTCACCCTTTTATATGTATTCCTTCATCAGGTTATGAAGATGAAATATTTGAATAGTTAAAATAAGAAGTTTATTTTATTTTTTATGTATTATGTTTATTTACCAATGTAATAAGGGAACCACTTATGCATATGGTTTCTTCAATACTAATAAACTGATCAATCCTTGGTTATGTGGTCTCTTATGTCTATTACATTGTAATAAGGAAACCAAGGAAACTTGGCTACTAGGGTCTGGGTTGTTACAATAATTGACTGAGAAACCTTTGAGAAATGAAAATGTAGTCACAAGGGATCATCAATCAAATGTATTTTCATATAATAAATATATAAGAGAGTTATCATGTGAAAATAGAGAGTAAAACCAATGTATTATCGTTTAAAATATCGTATCCATCTTCTAAAGGGATGGTGTCTCAATATATATAGACATATTTTCCCCACCATTTATATAAGAACCCTAGTGAGTCAAATCTCTTTCAAAATCTCTAAAAATGCTACAATATATGAAATATTTGAATTATAAGAAAATGTCACACCAAACTAAATTTTATGGCATCGGATGAACACATATTTTATTAATCTTCATTGAAAAAAATACTCAAATACATTTGATAGTGATCATATGTTTTTCTGTATTTTTAAAATTTTAAATCATTCATGCCTTCAGAGGCATAAAAATCACATTACAACATTGTATCAAGATCAAAATGACATGTTCTTCCCATAGATTCTTTCATTCAATAAAGAGATCGAATGCATAGTAGTTCACAATAATTATATCCTAAAATAACATTGATTTGATCTTGGATCATTCATAAAATATGTGACATGGAAAATCATGCATGGTAAACACCATGAATTTTGAAGTTGAAGATGATATTGATATAAATCAAAAAACAATAGTTGATTTAATGAGATTGATCATGTTATTTTTTTATCATTAATTATATAGTAACAGTTTCTATGTTCCTACCAGTCCAAAATCAGAATGAGTGTTATACTCTTCTTTAGTTAATAATCAAGTTCCATTCCTACACCACATCACCATGCCTTTAAGGTAGGATCTTGGTTCACTCACACAAACAATTGGCTTACAATTCCTGACACACTACATTAACCGATTTCCTCTTATGCACATAACTATTTATTCCATTCACCCATTATTATGTTCCCCCATGAAGGATACCTCCATTTTTCTCTATCCTCCAATGTTATTACCTTGGGGTGGTTATAGTAGACCCTTGCACCCAACTATGAAATGACTAAGCATGAATACATTGTCTAACCTTGGACTAGCCAAATTTTTCTTGACACTTAAAAAAATACATGTTTAGATAGGAGAAAAGTAACTCCTCAATGTTTTCAAGCAATATATAAATACCAATAACTTCTAAAAAACACTCATCCAATAATTGTCTCAAGAAAAATTATTAAAAATTAATATATTTTAAATGGTCTTCATTATCATCACGCATCATCCAATACGTGAATTCTTAAAAGTATATTACACAAAGATAGACTCTTCATCTACTTAAAATATTGTAAAAAATGTGCACTATCAAAATATTATTATAAAATGTTTTTAAGTATTAAAAAACTCAACAATAATCACATGTTAAATTCTTATCTTCCATAGCACTCAAAAACATCTTATCATAATAGATTGTCAACAGATATAACTTTATCCAAAACTCCAAGGGGAATTCAATAATTCCTCTTGTATTTGTTATCAATTCCAACATTTGTCTTTAAAAAATGCTCACTAAGTGTAAAAAATCAAATCCTTCTTGAGATACAAGTTTCATGAAACCATACTAATGGATGATGTATTGCTTTTGAGATAATTCCCCCTCCTGGTGTTAATAAATTTTTGGAAAGTTAATTTTGATCCTATCCTCAATTATTATATAAGTTTCTCCCCATTTTTACCATAACAAATAATTCAGATTAAAAAATATATAAAATTACCACTCCACACTAGATAGATAATAGAATTTTTTTTATCCTCCTCTAACCAAATAATCAAAAGAAAAATGGAGGATTCATCCAAAAAAATCAAGTGAGAGGAGATGGATGAACATGAATTTTAAACCTTAGTTCAACAAACCACTCTCCATGTATAAATTTGGTTAAGATATGTACAACATGATTTTTTATTAAGGTGTATTCTAATTTGATATCTCGACGAGATACATTTTCTTTGATGAAATTGTATATGATATCATTATTCTTGGATCTTATATGTTACATTTGGTTCTTGGACTAATTAATAACATGTTGATTGTTAAAAAAAATTTTGTCTTCTTAGCCTCATCCATTGAATCTACCAATTTCACATTCATCAAAATCATCTATGTACAAGAATATGTAGAAGCTACATGTTTAGAAACAATTATTCAAAGTTTCATCGAATTATTTTATAATTTTTTTTACCAAATAACAAATCCCTATCCCAAAAATAAAAAATCTCCTGATGTAGATCTTATTTCAATACAACCACATCCAAAATATATATCTATAAATAATAGATGGTGAAATTTTTTATTATGTCTATATAATATCTCATAATTCAGGATTCCATTCACATATCTAATAATTATCAAAGTAGTGATTAAGTGATAAATTTTATGATCACCCTAAAACCATTCATAGAGAGTCACTACATACATTTTATATTGACTTTAACATATCATATATGGTAGGATTCCTATGATTCCTCTTAATTTATTTTAGTTAACACTACTTCTAGAAATATAATTATACAATTTGGTTCTAATTGAAATGGGAGTTAAAAATGATTATAAACCTTCCATGCCAAAAATTAAAAAAAATTACATAGAATAATTTTCACGAGATAAAAATATATAATTGGGATTCTTCTCAATTTTTAGTCCTAAAAAATATGACATTTCACCTATTATGCATGTCTCAAAGTTCTTCTTCTTATTCTCATCAAATTATTTACAAAGATACACTTTTTATCCCAAAAATATGATTTCATCAACATACATAATGACTATGTGGGTACCTATATACATATCTCTCACACAAAGGAAGTTGTATACTTTCAATTTGGTGAATTTCATATCATTCAATCCAATTTGGAATATCAATCCCCGTCGTACTATTCCAAGACATAAAAATATTTCTGTATATTTTAGACCATACTTCCATCAATTTTTAAGATAAAATCCTTATTTTGTTCATTGTAAACTTCTTCTTCATGATCTCCATTTTGAATGGTTTAATTTACATACATTTGATACAATATGTATTTTTTGTGCTACCACTACAGAGAACATTCCAATAGAATTAAATATTATTACTAGTGTAAAATATTCTTCAATGTAAATTTATTCTATTTGAGAATACCCTTTACACACTGGCCAATATTTATTTCATGATACCTCACCTTTCTCATTTAGTTTATTTATAAAAACTCCATTGATGTGAATAGTTTTTTTTTATTTTTGGTTCATAGCGCATGTTTCAAAGTAGAGATTTTCTTAATCTGATCATGTTACATCTTTATTTATTCTATCTAATCCTCATGATCAAATGCTTCATCTACTATTTATGGTTTTATATGTGATATGAGTGAAACTTAATCTTCAAATATAAATCTCATTCTAATTTTCATAGGATCATATTGATTTCTAATGATATATTCAAATTCAACATGTTTCATCAATATTCTATATTTTTTACACTCATGTAGAATAGCTTTATCATAATTACTAATTTGTTCATTAATTTTGACCAGATCCTTCTGAATTACATCATAATTCTTCTATTCTATCATCTCCATGTTATTTTATTTATAATTTTATAAATATTATTCTACTATTATATCTAGTTTATTTGGTTTTTAAAATTTTTTACATCATAATAATGAACTATATTGTATATAATTTTGTATAAATTGTTGAATCCTTTTTTATTAGATAAGTATCCCATGAACATCTATTCTTTTATTTTTTATTCATTTTTTCTATGATTTTTGTTATTGATATTATAAGACATTAAATACCAAAAACAATAAAGTATTTAATAGTTTTATTTATTTAGTAAAACAGTTCCTATAATGTCTACTATGTCTCTAGCCTTAATAGATGCATTTTTATGTGTAAATCAGTTCATAAATTTTATCTTTAAAAATTCTTTGACATATTTTTTTCAAATAAAATAGTCTTACACATATCAACTATGGTTTTTTTCTTTGTATCTGAAATACCATTTTTTTGGGAGTCTGTGATGTGTTATATTGATCTTTGGTTCTATATGTTTCAACATATATTTCAAAATCATAACAAGTAAACTTATTTTAATTATCTAATCATAGTTTCTTGATGTAGAGTTTCAATTCCTTCTCATCGAACCATATAGATATTTTTAACATTTGAATAGATTCTGAATTAATTCATAATAATGGTATTAGAAAAATGATTATAATAATCAATAAATTTAACAATGCATTGATCACCTATAGTAAATTTTAGTCTCATAGGACCACATAAATGAGTTTGAATAAGCACAAGTATTCTGTTAAATAGAATATCCACTCATTTTTTATAATTTTGAGCCATTTTCCCTTTTTATATATTTTTAGATTTCATACCTTTATCTATTTATATTTAGAATATCTCTCCCAAAATAATGTTTTAAATGTTTACTCATACTTGGAAAATATGACCAAGTATCATATTCCATAAATTACTTCCATCTTTGAAACTCAAGTGACAAGAATTGATAATATTGAAAACATGAAATAGATTTTCATTTGTTCTTATAACATCATTAATTATTCTTACATATTCAGTCATTATAATGTTACAAGAATATTTCTTGAATACCAGCTCCTGTATATCATCAAAATGTTGAATAACATTGAGAAATTTATTTTTTATCCCTCTAAAAAATAATATCTCAGTGGACTTCATATTTTTATCTTCAATTTCCTCTAAGTAGAATCCTTTGATTTTTAGGGAACAATTATAGCTAAAAGTTACAACTCCCCATTCATTTTGTTTAATATTTCTCAGAATCATGGTGTCACTATTTAGGTGTGATGAGTATCCACTATCAAGTATACAAGACTTAATTCTTCTATTATCCATTAAACTGACTTAAGTAATACATGATTTCTCTCCCTTAAAATTTTATTTTATTTTTAATTTATTATTACTAAGAATCTATCCAAGTACACTACTTATGTATTCCTCATCTGTATGACCCTACTGATCATATCTGCCATAGATTCCCTCTAAGCAGTCAAATTATTTCTGTATTAGAAAAAATCAATTTCTAATCATATCTAGATTTATCTGAAAATATATTCTCATTTTCTCAGAATTTATACCCCAAGGTTGATGCCTCTTCTATTTTATTGACATTTTGTACCAGCATTGTTATTATTTCTCCTTAAATTCACCACAACATTAGCAGTATCCTCTAAACCATGATATTTTATATGATAATAATTTTGACTAAATGATTATTCTTGTTGTATTTTCATATACTACTTTTGGACTAAATTTGGAAGAATGGGACTTATTAAGGTATTAATATTTATATTTATTATATAATATAGTTTATCAATAATATTTTTGGACAATACGTGTCCAAATTTTATTTTAGAACCTACATTGTTCAATTAAATAGGTTTATTTTGTGATATATTATGAGATTAATTGACCTACCTCTTTAGACCCATCAATCTAGCAGCCTGTGATGATCTAGCCTTGACCTCAACCACCTTGATGAAGTATTATTTAATCTTATTTAAATCATTATGAAATCAATATGGTTTTTATTATATCTTATAAAACTCATATTATTTGATAGAAAGTATCTCTATAACTTATTTTATTATGATTTCTTATATAGAAACTTTTATTTTTTATTTCTTGATCTCATCAATATATACATACTATTTCTTGAAATATTCCTCCTCTACCTTATATTTTTTTCATTTACTAATATCCTATTATATTTCTTGAGATTTTCATTTTTCTTAAGTTAAGAATCTAATTCTTTATTATGTATGTGTTTTGGCATGGTTTATTCACTTCTATCTTCATCATTTCTTGAAGTAGTAAACCATTTTAACATTATCTGTAAAATTATTTTCATATTATGATTGGTAACCTGAATGATTTTAGATTCTTCTTATTTCCTCGTTAAACATATTATTTTATTCTAAAGAACTTATTATTACTTCAAATTTGTTTCATAAAATCTTTTGAGCTTTTCCACATTTATTTTTCTGAGTTCTCTCATCATTTTTATCTTTCTTAGGATCCACAAACTTATTATTTAGAAATTTTGTAGAAAATATTCCAATATCATTATAATTATAACAACTTAGTCTTATCTTGTCTTTATTTTTAATTTTTACCTTCTTTAATCTATCTGATATAACATCAATAATTCTTTCATAATCTTAATACTTATAACTATCATTAGATTCACATGATATTTCATCTTCATATTATTTTATTTAGAGCTTCCGAAAGGGTTTAATATCCATTTTATCTTTGATATTAATTTTTCAAGCTATAAATTTTCACATTCAAAAGAAAAAATAATATTATGCAATTTATCTAGAGAAAAATGTTATCTTCCGTCAAGATGTAAAACCATAGAATCGAACCTATCTGGAGAGTTTCTAAATATTATTTGATAATAGTGGAATCATCCATCTCTTTTACAAAACCATGAATTTTGAATACAATTTCATGGAAAATTTTAAATTAATCATTAATGTTTTATTATTTATTTATCTTAATATCCTAATATTTTCTCCTTTGAATTTGAAATTTGGCCACCTTTACATTTAGATTTCCTTTATAACTATTTTCCACTTTTTAAAATGTTTCTTTGTAATTTGGAGGTCCATAACCTTTTTGTAAATTTTACATAAATAGATATAAAAAATGGGATTATGTGGGTTTCCATAAATTTTAATGATTCTCATACCAACAAATTTCACTAAAGCATCCTCAATAATAATAAGAAATCCTAGTATTATTTCATCATTGAATTCAAGACCACACTATAAAAAATAATGACACATATTATTCCTCCAACTATGATATTTTTTTCATTTTAATATAGGTACATCTTGTTTTTTTATAGTGTTCATATTATCTATCATCAACACATATTGGTTCTTGATAGTGCGAACCTAGGTTATCTCTGATATCAATTGAAATTACTAAAAAGGTGTTGTACCCCTGAGTGGGTGGGTTGAATTAATGGTAAATTTTTATAATTTTTATTCTTTCATATCATCCTTTGATGAACCCTTAGGATCAAATCCACTATTATATGATATTTCATCCTTACTCATATGTTTTAATAAATAAATAGCATAGGGACACAAATTTTTTATGGTTTAGCCTTAGTGTGAGAATGTATTCCTTATTATGGTTGTTTAGATGACCTAATTGAAGATATTACACTATTATTGTTAGACTAATAATGTTTTTCCAACATATCTTATGTAATTTAGGTTTTAATGATCTCAAATACCTTTTATAATTTACTGATGATTATATTTAGATGTGCGTTCATTAGTTCCTTTCATGTTTTAAGTGTTTCGGATATCAAAATCCTTATGTTTGAAATTAAGGACCCTTTGGAGAAAATTTTCCTACATATCGAAAAATATTCTATGTGATGAATTTAGTTGCATAGAAAAATTTATAAATGAGAATTTGACATTAAAAATTTCCTAGGTAAAGCATTATTCTATATAAATCAATTACATCAAAGAATCACCTATGTGGATATCACCTATGTCGATAAGATCAACTACATGAGAAATCACCTACCAGTATTAATCAGCTATATAAATAATTTATGTGAAGTAATTGGATATGTTTTTCAAATTGGCTACACTCTTTTCGACTATGTGAGTATAAATCCTATGTAAATCAATTTCTCTATGTGAAGAAAATTTGATTATGTGATAAAAAACATCCACTTGAGGAAAACCTACATCAAATTCAACTATGTGGATTCAAATATAGAAATCATTTATGTGGTGACCTACAATTGACTGTGTTGGCCTGTAATCTATATTTATTGTCGTTGAAGCACTTGAGTGAGATATTAATGATGTCGTGTAATATTTAAATGTTATATAACCTATTTATAGTCAGAAAAATTATAATAGGAGATAAGTACCGATAAGGGAAACAAGTACAAGGATAATTTATTTGTATTTACTATTCCTGAAGTATTTCTAAGAAAATAATGTTCCTATGATCCTAGATTTTATGGATCATGTATTGTGAATTTAATTTTTTATTTTTTCATTAATTTTCATGTATCAAAATATAGCACATTCTCTCATGAGAAATAATGATATATAGAGAAGAACAAAAGAATATAATAATATTCAATAGATGTTTTTCACAAATCTCTTCAACACTGATCTATTTTCGAAAATAATAAAAGGAATCATCGTGATCTATAGCTATACTACATTGTTTATTATTACTATAATTTTAGAAGACTCCCATTGAGTTGAATTCATATTTTGATCATCTCTTCGAGAGATTTATTCCTTATGTTAGTTGTATCTTAATACAATGTGTTGAACATGTAAAATATTTGTTTTATAATATCTCATTATAACGGTTCTTGGTAAAATAACATAAAGTTTTTTGTATGTAAAGCCTTACTAAAGCCTATTTGAAATCTCTTGTGATTTTGTAACAAGTGTTAACTACATACACTCAATCGCGCAGTCCCAAAAAAAGGACGGGTAGTTCCTAGAAAGAACTGACCTAGAGAAAATCACTATACTCATGGAGAATAGTTTTGGTGAAGTGGACTAGGGTTTTTCTATTTCAAAACCATTATGAATATCTATGTAATATTATTTTCTTTTTTGTGATTTTTTCTGATGTTACTTGTGTTTGAGAGAATATTATAAATTAGTAATATCCTAAATATGGTGGTTTTATAAGTGAAGAAAATATTTTAGAACTGATTTCACCCCCACTCATAAGGCTTTTGTATAACATTCAAGATCAAAATTGGTATAAAATATTGAGACTCATGGGTTCTCAACTACTCAAGGTTGAATTTAAATGATATTTTTTGAAAATGGATAAAATAACTCATAACAAAGAAGGTATATTGATGGTAAGAGAACCCTATTTTTATGGTGAGAATTATAATTGTTAAAAGGAATTGATGGTAATTTTTCTAAATAACCTTTCTCTGAAGGTTAATCATAAATCTATGAAGCATTATGAAATTCCAAAAACTCAACCAAAAATATGGGATGGAGATATTAAATCAAATAATGATTTAAATTGTAAATCTAAAAATTAAATAATCTATGGAATACATCTATATGAGTTCATTTGAGTTTATAAATGTTAAATATCAAATGAAATATGGAATATAATAGTTGTTGACTGTGAAGGTCCAAATAATATGTGAGATCTCATATATGACACTGCCAAACTTAAATTAAACACCTTTAGAATGGATGAAATAGAAATCATTACTCAACTAAATAAAATAATCAATAATATTATAAAGAATTTTTTTACTATAGTAACACTAATTACTGAAGTAGAGAAATCTTTGAAACTATTAAGATTTTCACCACCTTTGTGGAGTCTAATTTCAGTTGCTATTAGATAATCTAAATAGGTCACGAATTTTAAAACAAATGATCTTATTGGAACTATTATAATGTATTAGGAATAAATCTTTTATGAATTTGGTAAGAACATATTAGTTAAGAAGGAAAATATATCATTAAAAGTATCAAGTTCTAAATATGACAAGAAGTGTAAAGAGGCTAAAATGGATGAGTCATCTGATTAAGATACTTCAAACAGTTCTAATTTTTATAGTGAGATAGTTCACTCTTCTAGGAAATTCATAAAGTTATTTAATAAGAGAATAAGTCTTAAGAAAGTATTAAATATGTATAATAAGTATTGTGGAAATTATAAATAATCTTGAGGCTATGATATACAGAATACTGAACCTATAAAACCATATTTTCCACAACTACAATATTAAAAAAATTCAGAGAAAAAGTATGAAATGAAGGTTTTCTATAAAAAGAATTCTAAGAAATATGTGAAAGAAACATGGAGTGCTTCTGAGGATTCTACCAATGTTACGTCATCATAATCAAAACCTAAAAAATCTAATAAGATGGAAAATATATGCTTTATGGAACATTCTAATGAGGTACATTCATATTATTATTATGAGCATGCGTCTAAATATGAAAATTAAAATTGCTAACATGAGGACTTAAAGGAATATTATATTATTTTTTAAAATAAGTATGAATATCTAAATAATAAAAATAAATCACTTAATAATTCTAATTATGATATGATAAATGAAAAAAGTGTCTAAAAAAATTAGAATTTAAAACCAAGCTGTAAAATTTAGCAGCATCGTGTATTGAACATGGAAATAAGAATGAAAAATAGAAAAAAATTTCAAGATTTCAAAGATTATTCCATTTTTCACTAAAGGTTAAAATAATTTAAATTAAATTATTTGAAATAAAAAAATTCATAAGAATATATTTTTAGTATAAATTCAAATAGAGAAGACAAAATTTTATAAAAAATATTTTGTTCAAAGTTCTAAGAAAAATAAACTTATTAAAATTACTGGTTTTCATTATGGAGGTTTAATAAATTATTATAATAACTTTGGTATGAACAAACCACAATCCCATGGAATTAAAAAAATATTTCAAAGATTTTTCCAATTTTAGTAACAATAATTATGGACAACACAAATAGATTTTGGTTCCCAACTCTTTAGTTCCTAACATTACTGAACTAATAAAATATGAGTACTAGAACAACTTCTTGTTTAATTTTTATTTTTAGGGAAGAGGTCCTAGATAATCAGTGATAAATGCTATTTGGACGGTCTATTCCTGAGAAACATACATGCCAAATTCTCTAATTTTCACTCATTATCAAAAGTTTTTGGAGGAAATATCACTTTTGTTGACAGTGGTAAAGGATAAAATATAGGAGCTGTGTCAGTTAGTAATAAAAGATCATTTATCATCAAAAATATTTTATATGTGGAAGGATTGGTGCACAAACTTATAGGTATTTCTCAATTTTTTTCAATGATGGATATTTTTTTATTTCTCTAATAATTCCCATTCAGTTTTTAAATATAAAATTTTTAAATTTAAGGCACCTAAAATAAATAATGTTTATAATCTAGATTATAATAATTTGAGAACATAATAATTTAACTATTAAAATACTAAAACCAATTAATCTTGAATATAACATAGAATATTAGGATATTTTATGCTTATTCATTGATAAAATTATCAAAAAAGAATTCAGTTTTAGATTTATCTCAAGTAAAATTGAATAAAAAGAAGCTATGTGATGCATGCCAAATAGGAAAGAAACAAAAGTCATCATTTAAACCTATTAAATAGTTTTCTACTTTGATACCCCTAGAACTAATTTATATGATTTTGTTTAGTCCACATATATTTTCAAGACTGAGAGGGAAATATTTTATTTCTTTATTAGTTGAAGATTTTTCTAGATTTTCTTGGGTTTTGTTTCTAAGTGTTTAGAGTAAATCATGTTTTAATACTTTATGTTTTTTCAAACTGTTTCAAAATTATAAAGATTCAAAAATTGTTCTTTTAATAAGTAAGCATGGAGGATATTTTTAAAACCCTGAGTTCAATTCCTATTTTTCAAACCATAGTATCAAATATACATTTTCTCCCCCTAGGAAACCTCCACAAAATGGTGTTATTGAGAGAAGGAATATGAATTTTTAAGAAATACCAAGAATAATTTTATGCGAATATAACCTTCATACTCATTTTTTGTTTGAATATACGAATAAAATATGTTTTTTAATAAATAGAGTTTTGATAAGACCTATTTTTAAGAAACAAAATCCAATGATATGTTATGTAATTGAATACAAAAATTTGGATACTTTTAATTATTTTTATGTATGGTTACTAATTTAAAAACCATGGATAATTTTCGTATATTTTATTTGAAAATATGGTGAAGGAGTCTTCCTACAATATTTCACTACTTTGAAGGCATATATATTTTTCAACAAAAGGATAAATATTTTTAGTGAATCAACTCATGTGAAATTTTATTAAATTTAACCTTTTGATCACAAAATTATTAATAATGATGAACTAAGTGATTCCATTTAAAACATGATACTTGAATATCTCTTAAAAAGTATATATTTTTGAAGAGTGTTAACTTGATTTTCTAGAACCAAATCCTAAAAGGATGGATATAGATGAACTAGAAAGGTTTATTCCAAGATAACCTATAACCCTTAAGAGAAATCGATTAGAAATATTTATAGGAATATTAGATTATGAAATTAGAACTATAAAAAGTGTAGAAAATCAAGTAGAAAATTCTAACTTTTTTTCTTGATTATAACCTATGTCTATTAAAGAAGATTTAGTTGATGAGTGTTTGGTTATAGAAATGTGAGCTAAATTAAAATAGTTTAATAGTAACGAAGTGTGGGAATTAGTTGATAGGCAATATAACTATCTTTTTATAGAAAAAATGCGTTTTCATAAATAAATATAATGATCTAGGTGTGAACACTAAGAATAATTCTAGGCTAGTAACTATTGGTTATAATCAAGAATAAGTTATAGATTTTGAAGATACCTTTACACCCATTTCTATATTATAAGATATTAGGATTATCTTAGCCTATGAATCATAAATGAATTTGAAATTATATCAGATGGATGTAAAATATTCTTTTATCAACGGGTTTTATATAGAGGAATTCTAGGATTAAAAACCTCTAGGTTTTCAATATCTTCATTTTCCAAATTCAATTTTTAAACCTACCAAAGATATTTATGGATTTAAATTAGAACTTAGAGCATGGTATGAGTCACAAGTTTCTTTTATTTTATAAAATGAATTTTAATTCAGTAAGGTAGATCCCATATTATTTAAGAAAACTTAATTTTTATATATTTTTTTAGTTTAGACATAGGTTTATGATGTGTTTCATGGTTGAACAAATTAAAAATTGCATTAGGGTTTTTCAAAGCTCATGAAAAAAATAATTTTACAATAGCATTACATGTGAGATAAATTATTTTCTAGGTTTTAGATTATTTCAAAATGTCTTTAGGAATATTGTGAATCAAATAAAGTATATACGTTACTTAAAATATATGGACTCAAAAGTGGTAAATTATATACAACTCCTACAAGTTATTATGAAAAAATTGACTTGGAAGAATGAGTAAAACCAATTTAGAACAATATATATAGAAGAGTAATTGGGAGGATATTATATTTAACTGCTATTAGATGAGAAATTATGTTTTTAGTTTTTCTACGTGCTAGATTTCAAGAAAATACTAAGGAGTATCTTTTAAAATCTTCCAAAACAATTTTAAGGTATTTAAAAGTAAAAAATTTCTCTTTCCTTACTTTTTTTTTTGAAATCATATTATTTTACTTTAACTTCATATTGGGATACCAAATTTGGTGGTTATAGGATATATATGAAGATTAACTTCAGAACCTATAATTTTATAGGAAAACCCTTTGCATCATGGTCTAGTTTGAAACAACACTCTATTTGATTTTTTACTAATAATGAAACATATATTGTTGATGGTATTTATTATTCATAAGCATTGTGGATAGAACACACCTTTATAGATTTTGGATTCAATTAAAATCAAGTATCAATAAAATGTGATATCACTAGAATTATCAACATTTTTAAGAGTCTAATTAATCATTTGAGAATAATGAACATTGATTTAAGGCATTTTTTATTGATAGATTATGGTCAAACTGGGCATATTACTCTTGAATTTATCTCTATTAAGATTTAGTTAGCATAATTATTTTCCAAACACCTTTCATGTGACCATTTTGATATTTTGAAAAGAGTAATGGGATTATTTGATATTAAATGAATTTAATTTATCCTTTTTATTATTATTTAAATTATCATTTATTTATTTATTGATGTTTTGTATTAGTCTATTCTATTTATGTGTTGAAGCATAAAAAATAAATTTTATTTCTTTTAGATTTTATATTATTTTATTTTATACATTAGTCATAATCAACGCAAAAACTCATTCAGGTATGTATGTATTTTGGAAATGATGTCTATAAACTTACTATTATTAGAAACTTGACCCATTCTCCATTCACATATGTATTATATTCCTAATTCCAAATAGTCTCTATAAAACGCTCAATCTTCTCTCATCCTCTAACCGAACCTGTTTACCTTGGGAAGGTCAAAGTGCGCAGATGAAGGAAGCTCAGGTTCTTATAAGAAATCAAAAGGTTATGCATCTCAAAATGTACTCACTAAAAAATCCATCGATGTGGCATGGATGAAGAAAACCGAGATGTTACTGATGAAAGTAATTCAATTTCAAGGCTAGGAGTATGTGTTTGATGAAAATAATCATTTCTTTATTTTTGAGGAAGAGTTAAACAATTTTATGATTATTTTGGAGTTCTAATTTAATAAAAATGTAGATATAATTTATTTGAATTTCAATGGAAAGGTAGTGATGGATGTGTATATCTAGATAGTTATGATGTTCCATTATTACCATGATAGGGAGTATAATTTTAGTCAGACCTTGTTGGAATTTTTTTTCAGACCGACATAGGTATTCAAGTTCTTTTTTGGTAGCTATGATTTTAAAAAGAAACCAATAAAATAATTTTCAGTGGAATTGAATGTTTTTTTATTGTTTCTACAGACAATGATAGCTCATGGAGCTCGTGAAAAGGAAAATTTTCATTTTTAGGAAATTTATTTTCTGTATATTCTGATAACTAACCTAATATTGTATATTAAAAGGTATACATGGATCTTAATGCATAATTATTTCTAAATAGATGATAACATCAACTACTATCCTTATGGTAGGTTGATCTTCCTAGTTATAAAGAAGATGAAAAGTTGATTTAAACCAGAGTTACCAATGGTATGTCTTGTGGTAGTTTATCTTATTCATATTCAAGTAGAATAGGCTTCTAAGATCCATGTTTCCAAAGTTTCTTATATTATTTAGCTTGTTGAGGAACCATTTTTTGAGAAAAACATTGTTGTTTCTAAGTAAATTTTATTGAAGAGTAGTCCGATAGTTTATGATGCTAAAGTATGGTTTGTGGATGAGGTATAAGCATAAATAGTGGATCTAGTTCATCTTATATCCCATTATAGTGAATATTGAGTTGGTGATGTGGTTATGAAGAGTGTTGAGCACTATCATACCCCACCTACACTATCACAACCTCTAGTTGTGCATGAGGATTCACCCTCAATAATTAAGATCTTATATAGCTTAGGAAATACATCTTTTCCTTCAATTTTATGGAGTAATTTGATAATATTAGTGAATATTATTATGTTTATAAGGTGGATATTTTTTCTTGAAAAATAGAAATCAATGATTCTAATATTTTTAATTATGATTTTGAAATGCTAGTTGGGATGTTGGCTACCCAAATTGAACTAATAAATAGTATTAAATATATTTATCCTATTTAGAAAGTTAATCTTGAGGTAATTTCAAAGGAACTTGAATAAATAAAATCACTAGTGAAAGGAATTAAGGACACTTTCCCTACCCAGTCATAATTTAATGAATCAAGAGTTATTATTGAATCTTAGAGGGAAATGTTTTATAATCTTTCAGTGGTGCAGTTAGGTTTATCTCCATAATTTCAGGAAAATTTTAAGTCTTTTATGAAAGAGATTAAGGAAACCTTACACACTTTATCAATTGTGTTGATAAGATAATTTTAATTCATAAAGAAGTTTCGTCCAACTACTTCTGCTCCCTCAGAACCTTCAGTTATTCATGATTTTCATAATAGAGATGATCAACTATTGTTAGAGTTGATTTCTATTTATTATTAGATATAGTTTCTTCTAGGTGACATAATTACATCGATTTTGATGAAAAATTTAGAGAAAGATCTTTTGTGTGAGTTTCAAGACACCAAAGAAGTTGTGTTGAATCTTAGTATTGGATTTGACATGTGGTTGAATAACAATGTTGGTCATATTAAATAATATATTTGTTTAAAGTAAAATAAAACATATGATTTTCTAAGAAAAAATAGTATATGATCTCATGATTCATTGGGACAGTAAATGAAAAGACTGAAATTTTCTTCAATAGGTTAATGGAGATCTATTTTACAATTATGGATCTAAATTATGAATCATCTAAGAGGTGTAGAGCTTAGAATCAAAAGGTTATCCAATCGAGAGAGTCCCTGTTATATGTATGAAGTTAGTTTTTAATAAAACTCCATGTTATATTACTCCAATTCAATTTATTTCTCATACACATATAGTATTCATTAGATTTTAACCCGTACTTTCTATTATTAGTGCTCAAGTTCTAGAATCTTCTATTAGTGTTTTCATGATTTTTCTCAAAATATTTTTAGATGAAGTGGAAAGAATTGATAGGAAGATGTTTTTAATGAATGTAATAATGATTTAAATGTATGTTATAGTATATTAGATTCTAAATAATATCTAATTGGAAATTACATAATCTCTAATAGCTGTTAACATGGATCCTTTTATCAATCCTCAGGTAGTTAGTACCCTTTCATGCTTTTCATAAGGAAAAATTTAGTCCTTTAACGGAACACTCATAAGTATTTTATCTTTGGTTTATAAAATGAATAATTAGGCCTTTATAATCCTTATTGAGTTCTATAATTCATATATTATCCAAAATATTGAAATGTATATTGAAAGATTATAAAACATGTGAACAAGAAGGAATCTTAGTCATGATCATTCAGAAATGTATAGAGGATCTTGGAAAATAATAGATGTTGTTTATGATCCATCCTTAGTATATCTATGAAATAAATCAAAGAAATATTACACTTTATCTACTAGTAATTCTAAGGAAAGACCATATTCTTTAGAGCCTATGAAGAAAGTACCTTTATGGTCTTCTAAAACATATGATTTTAGTGTAGCTCAAGGACATCTTGAAAATATTTTTAGTGGCCCTGACTAATGTCCACAAGTAAAATATATTGTTTGTTTATAAAGTATTGATACTCTAACACTAGTCTAGTAAGTGATGTCTTCCATAATGGAGACTCCAACCACCTCCCAATTTGAACTTAATTTCAATCTACATCTTCCCAACCCACTTACTTAGTTAAAATACATTCATAAGACTAGGTCTTCTAACTAATTTATTATATTTTTATTCTATGGATGTTTATTTAATGTATATTGAAAAATATGCCAATCAATGAAAAACTTATTTATCTTCTTTTTATGCTTTTATTAGTGATTGTTTTCATTTAATGTCATATGTTTATAATGTTTCTCTTAATGATTTTTTTTCATTTGATATTATTTTCTTATATTTTTATTAATGAATGTTTTCATTTAATGTTTTTAATCTATTTTTTTATTAAATCCCATTATTTCCATAGTTCCATTTTAATTTTTTGAGGAATAATTAGATAGTTCATTAATATAAAGATGAAAAAATATATGTAATTTCCCACTCTTTCTCTTCCTTTTTAATGAAATAAAAAGGGAGAAAATTTTAAATTCTTATCCTAACATTAAATTAGAGGTGATAAGTTTTCACCCTTTTCCAAAAGTGGGATAATATTTTTCTAATGTGGGAGAAGTTTCAAATTATGGGGGAAAAATAAAGTATAATGAATATAATTTAGAAGAAATATATATTATATATTTTTTTGAAAATTATTATTAAACCTTTTTAACTCCCATATATAATATCTTATGGGTTTTGTGATCATCAAAAAGGGTGATATTGTTGGACTACTAATGTTGTTCCAATTTATCCCATGAAGTTTAAGTTTTTATGATCTTAAACACCCATCATAGTTTACTAAGTAATTTGTTTTTAAGTGTATTAAATAGGTTGTATCTTGTTATTAGTGTTTTGGATATTAAAATCCTTAAGTTTCCAATTTTCAAGACTTTTAGAGAAATTTTCATAAGTCTAAAAACATCGTATATGTGAGGCATTTGTCTACATGGAGAGATGGATACATGATCATTCCTCTAATTAAATAAAATATATGAAGGATTTTCCTATATAATTATTCTACAACATATAATCACATATGTAGAAATCCCCTACATCAATGATATTTGCTACATGATCAATTGTCTATGTAGATTAATAGGCTATGTAAATTAGTCATGTTGAGTAATCAACTACATCAATAAAATGTGTGGTGAAATTGGTTATGCAGTTACAATTAGTTGTGATAGTTATGGAAATGTGAGTAAAAATCATACATAAATAAATTTTGGATACCTGAAACAGATTTGGTTACATGATTCAAAATGTATAGAAGAATAATCCTATATCAAATTCAACTATGTGGATTAAAATGTAGAAGTTGGATACATGTATGAAAATACATATCTTTAATACAGAAATTTCATGAATAATTATATAAAATCACACTTAATATAACCCCAAATATTGAGTAACCTAGTGTATTTGGGAAATTAGGTACACATAGAATCAACTTGATACATGGATATAACAAAATTATGGAAAACATCTTAAATATTCTTCCAAAATTCCATTCCCCTGTTTTAAAACTGCACGAGATAACATGAGGACGTATATAATAAATAGGTGAGCTATAAAGATCAGTAAGGTAATAAACCAACTATAACATGAAAATAGTATTACATGTTTTTAGATATGTGTTTCAATGTGAAATTAAAGGGGTGATAATTAAAAAAATGAAAATCAAAGCATGATATACATTGATAACATAAAGGCAACATGGGAATGTAGCATCAACATTAAACATGAAATCATAAACATTGATTAAGGATAAGTACCAAGACAAAATAAAATGGTGGAAAAGTCCTAGAATTCATTAGTTTTACTCTATAATCCCATATAATAAATCTCATGAACTAAAACAATAAAAAATTCCTTAGAGTGCTATATAATTCCGAGTGCACCCACTGCTTTTATATCAGGAACTTGAGTAAGTGTTCCACATAAATCCTTCAAAATAGGATCATAATTAATCAATTTAATCCCAAAAATAAGTATTTTTGAATATATTCTTGGAATTAACGAATAAAATAATTATAGATACGTCTATGTAAATACCCTTGAGAGGAAATGGAAATTTTATTCACAATACAAAGGATTGGTCTGGAGAAATAACAGGATAATTTCAACGGAATAAAGAGGGTATATAATAAATCATGGAAGGGACTAAGGATAGTGAAATGGGTGTATAATCACATTTAAATTATAAGGTAAACAATAGGTATATGTGAGAAGATAATCCAACATGAACAATTTTGAATTAAAAGGAATAAGATAGACAAGGTGCTTGAAGAAAAGTTTGGCATGGGAAAATCACAGGATAATTTCATCAGCATAAAGGGGGTACATAATGAATCATGGGAGGTATTAATGATATTTAATGAGGTATATAATAAAATGCAAATTATAAGGTAATTAATAGACATTTTGGAAATAAAATCTTAACAATCGGAATTAAAATGGAAAATCACATTACATAAAGTATGTTCTTAAATAAAGAGGACAAGGAGTAGATCCCTTACCTTAAGAGGGTGTTTCCAAAAGCTTGGAATGAGATTATAGAGAGATTTTTGGATCATTATCAGGTCTATATAGAGGAAATTTTATAGTATAGTCATGATATAATGGTTTTTAGTGATAAGAAATGGGAGCTTTTGTGGGTTTATATAGGAAAATAGAGGGTAGTTATTTATTATAATCCAAACATAGGTTTTGGATTTTATACAGAAAAGTAATATAAACCATAATCATTCCCATGGTTTCATTAAAAGAGGAATAGTTTCTAATATTTTTTAATTCCATGAACAGATCACATTAAAATAATACACATGGTGATGTGAAAGTGAGTCATTTTTTCAAAGAATTGATTTTAAAATCTTAAAATATAATATAGGTTTTGGATGATTACTAAAGGTTTTATATAATTAATTAAATAACCTAAAAACATTATTTTAAAGGTAAAATATATATTTGTTCATTAATACCATTTATGAAACACATTATAACACATTTGGGACATTATGATGTCATAATACATACAATATATTTTAACTGTATTTAATTTTTACCCCAAAAATCAACTATCTCAGAAAATTATGAAAAATTAATCATTATATAATTTCAACATTCTGACTCCAAAAATTAATATTTATTTTATCAAAATAATTACCTAAATATGATAAATTACACTTTTAAATTTAAATCCCTTATTATTTAAAAATACTGGTTTTTTGACAATAACATTTTTATGACCATTATAAAAATTCTACTTTCACTTGATAGAATTATATTATAATTTATGTTTAATATATACTATTTAATAATAATATTCTATTTAAAAAAATCACGAATTCATCAAAAGGAATGTCTTAATTGAAGTTTTATATTACACAAAAATATAATTTCTGTTTTATCATAGAAAAATACTATTTTTATCATATTAATTAATTTAATTATTTATAAAGTAAAATCAATAAGGAATAAATATAAAAATTATTTTAAAAATTCACACTTTTACATTCTTGATACATAACCCTTTATTACACCATAATACACCCTAAGGGTAAGGTGTTCGATGATGAGATTTTCAAGGGGTGGTTCATCATACATGGTTTTGGATGTGATCTAGGTTCCCTTGACATTATGCCATAAATGATTTGGTTTATACCTTATTTATTGAATCTAGGATTTATATTAGTCAAGGACAAATCTTTGTGATTCTATCTCCCTTGTAAACTCAGTTAAATAGGCTTTATAGGGTACGATCCTACTAGCTGAGTACATCTCTTATTTTTTTAGTGTCAATTGGATTTATCATAACCCTTAACATATACAAATAATTTGATCATTGATCAATGGATATGTTAACAATGTTCATGATGCTGAAAATTTTTATAAATCTGATATGATATAACCAAGTAATAGCTTGTGTTTTTTATTACGAAATAAAAATGGAAATTTTATTTTACAAAAGTTTGGGTTGTTACATTAGTCCCCTCTTTATAAATTTCACCCTCAAAATTTTAATTTCAAACAATATAATAGATGAGGGTACTTTTGTTTCATTACATCTTTCAGTTTTCATGTCGCTTTCTCAAACTTATGGTTCCACCAGAACACTTTTACCAGTTGAGTTGTCTTGTTTCGTAGAATTGTTTCTCAACAATATAAGATCGTCACCAACTTATACCCATAAAAATGATCATTATATGATGAAACCACATCTAGATTTAGTACATGTGAGTGATCTGGTATGTACTTCCTTAAGAGGTATACATGGAACATAATGTTCTTGAGATAGGTTATGTTGGAGTTATAGTCGAATGGCCACTCCTCTTATGAGATCAATGATCACAAAGGGGTTGATGTAACTTGGACTAAGACTTACCTTATTCCCAAACCTCATGTCTTTCTTCTATAATGATATATGAAGGAACACATTATCACTAAACATATAGTCTAGGTCTCATCGATGATTTTTAAAATATCTTTTCTTTTTAATTTATATGGATTTTATGTGATTCTGAATAGTTTGGACCATTTCAATCATATATTCGATATAATAAGGTCCCATGAGATTATTCTATTCAATACCATCCAAGAATGTTGGAGTGAGACATCTCTTCCCATATATAACCTCAAAAGGTTTCATTGGAATTTAAGAATGGAAACCGTTCTTATATGAGAACTCCACTAGGGGAGGGTGTTGATAAAAAATCCTTATAAATCAATTTAACATGATCACATCATCTCTAATAGGGTTTGAATGGTACATTCAGATTGACCATTTGTTTGAGGTTGATAAGGAGTGTTGAATCCCAATTCTATATTCAACACTTGCTAAAAGATTATCCAAAATCACAAGGCAATCCACATATCTAAATTAGATATAATGGAGAGTGGATCTCCATGTACTCTTACCACCTCCCTTATGTATATCTTAGCAAGTTGGTTAATAGATAAATATTATTTGATATAAATGGAGTATGAAAACATTATATGGTGATCTACTACCACCAAAATGGTACTATTTACATTAAGTTTCATTCGGAGTCCTAAAATTAAATCCATGGTTATGTTTTACCATTTATATAATGGTATATAAAATTTTTACATCATACCCTTAGACATATGTTGTTATATTTTTAATTCTTGGGATACTAATCATTGAGATACAAACCCTATAATATCTATATTCATGACATCCCACTATAAATTTAGACCTAAATATCTATACATCTTAGTTTTTTTAGGGAGGTGGTGCCTTAGTAAAAGAGTAAGGCACAATTTATTGAATAGAGAAAAAAAGGATTACATGAGTCTGAATGATGAAATCTTATTACAGTCTTTCCCAAAAAGAGGAATGAAATCACCAGGAAAATCATCATGCCATGTAATGACCTAGTTAAAACCCTTATCGGTAAGACTGTCCACAACCATATTCGCTTCATAGAAATCATGCGTGTTAATGTTGTTGGTTTCCAAAAGCAAAGTGAGACAATTTATCCAACGAGAAGTAAGCGGCCACGCAAGATGCACCACACCCTTCCAAATATTCTGGACAATAGTGGTTGAATCACTTTCAATCCAAAAATTATTCGAACCTTTTCATTTAGAAATTTCAATAGCATGAATGACCCCCATCATTTCTGCTTCAAGATATGAGGTCATACCACATCCACCAAAAAAGCATATGAGACATTGGCCAAGATGATCCCTAAAAATAGAACCACATCCAGTAGGTCCCGGGTTGCCTTTGGAGGCACCATCAACATTCAATTTGATCCATCCTGGATGTGGGGCTTGCTAGAATACCTCAATGTTGTGTCTAGGTTGTTGATAAAGACCAACAATCCAAAGACATTGCATGATATCAATGTATCCTACAGTGTTGTCACAATAGGCTTTCTAAATTGAGGCAGCATCATGAATGGTAATAAAAATCAGTGCCCGACCAGCATTAAGCTGGAATGAGAATTTATTATGAAGCATATTATTTATGTCATACTAGATCACATGGAGGAGCTCAGCAACGACAACCAAAAAAAGAATCTTAATTTGTTGCAAATATTTGAATCTAGTACATCGTTGAAGCTGGGAGATGATTGAGTTAAGGAGTAACCATCTGGAAAAAAAATGTCAAAAATACAGTTCCAAAGAGATAAAACTATATCACAAGAACGAAATATATGACCAACATCTTACCTATGTTGGTTGCACAAGTGACATTTAGAGAAAATTTGGATCCCAAAGGATTGAAAAAAAACTTTAGTGGGGACTCTTTTGTGAGAAATATGCCAAACAAGAGTAAGTCTCAAGGTTTTAATCTATGGTTTTCTAAATGAATTAAACCAACATAAGTTAGAATAAATATCAATGAAATTGTTTTTATAGAAACTCTTGGGATCAAGGACACCATTACAGTCAGGTTCCAAAATAAGGAAATCTTCAAAGTAAGAAGATAGATAGTTGTAAATGACATTTCTAATGTTTTCAGGCAGGTCTATGTTGTGTGAATTCAAAACATCCCTTATAGTGGAGTTGGTGTTATAAGGTGGGGAATTTGGAGCCATCATGGAAATTAGAGGAACCCCCATCCACTTATCAATCTAAAAATTCATGGATGAATCAGAAGTGTCCATCCATCTAGATTTGTTCTTAATTTTAGTGTAGGAATGTCTAATGGACGGCCATATTGAAGTGTTGAGATAGTTCAAATTTCTGCTTCTAAGCTTAGTAATGAATCTTTTTTTTTTGAGAAAATAAATAGAGTCAGAGTTGTTGTTAAGAAGCCTCTAAGTGAGCCTAGCTTTAAGTTAATCATTAAAAATGTTCAGATTTTTGATACCAATACCACCCTTATCTAAAGGTTTGAAAAAGTGGACCAAGGGATGGTTACAAGATTCCTTTCAAGTGTGCTTCCAATCCAATTTTTTTTAATGTAAACTTTAATTTTATTTAGCAGACCAGTAGTACATTTGTAAACCATCATCGAATAGACCATTTTGGAAATAATTGTAGATTTGACAAGACAGATTCTACCAACCATGGAAAGGGATTTACCCTTCCAAGAGGCAAGCTGGTTAATAATTTGGTCATGAATAGTGAATAAGTAGCTAGATTTAGGCCTTCCCCAAAATATAGGCACACTAAGATAGGAGTAAGGGAAAGATCCATCTTTTATGCCCAAGAAATTGATGATATTAGTTTTCCCGATGGAAGGAAAGTTTTTCCCAAAAAACAGGAAGGATTTGTTCCATCTAATAGATTTACTATGGATTTCTTCATAATGAGAAAAGGTAGTTTTGTGACTTTGGATATTTCTTTTATCTCATTGTAATAAAAGGATGATGTCATCATTATAAAAGAGGTGAGTGGGAATATTGGAATTCCTGGAAGATTGAATAGGTTTAATCTTGTTTTGATCCACAAGATGAGTGAGCAGCCTGCCTAAGTAATCCTCTAAAATTGCAAATAGAATTGTAGAAAGTGTATCTTCTTGTCTAACCCCCTTGGGGCATTTAAATAATCCCTTAGGGACACCATTGACAAGAACATAGATGAAATCCGAGTTGAATAAAGTGTTTATCATGATAATAAAGGATCCATTAAAGCCAAAACTCCTAAGGACTTTGAAGATGAAACACCAATCAATGGTGTCAAAATATTTTCTAATATCAAGTTTAATGGAAACATTACCTCCACTGGTGGATCTGTTGAGACTATTAGTGCATTCAGAGGCAATGCAGATACAATCATGAATAGACCTACCCTTAATAAAACCAAATTAATTCCAAGAAACAATTCTATTACATATGTTAATAAGTCTATTAGTTATAAGTTTTTAGATAATTTTATAAAGGGTATTGATTAGAGTAATAGGTCAGAAAAGATGAATCTCAAAGGCATTATCCACTTCAGGGATTAAAGCAAGAAATTTGGCAGTTAAACCATGAGATAGAACACCAGTGGAGAAGACAGATCTAATGAGTTTGAAAACACCTATATTAATAAACTCCCAATAATGCTGGAAAAACCCATTATTAATTCCATGAGAACCTAGAGCACTATTAGGGTTAAGACTAAAGATAGTGTCTTTAATTTTATGATCAAGAGGATTGCTTAATAGAAATTTATTGTTCACCTCAGTCACCAAAGTCGGAATGATATCAAGAATGTGATCTTTGTTGACATCCATACCGTTGAACAAGTTATGAAAATAAGTGATTACATGGTTCGCAATGGCTTCCTCAGTGTCAATGAGTATGTCCTCATCTCTAAGAAAATCAATAGGTCGACTGACTCTTTTAATAATTTGGATATAATTATTGAATTTTTTATTTCTATCACCATTTTTAAGACATTTAGATTTAAAGTTTTTATTTTTCATGTTATCCTTAAGGAAAATCAAAGAGTCGAGTTTAATGGAAGTATTGATTTCAAGCTGAGGATCTAAATTAAAACCAGATATAGTGTTGGAATTTTGTATTTGAATGAGGTCTTTCTCAACAGAGGATATATCAGTGTAAATTTTCTTGGATTTGGAGCTACACCAACCTTTAAGAGTCCGCTTTAGTTGGCTTAGTTTGTTTACATAAGAAAAAGTATCATTCTGGTGCCTCATTCTTTCCTAATATTTTTTATGAAATTAGTACAATCGGGATCCACTGACCAAGAATTATTAAATTTGTATAGAAGGGTAGGTTTATAACCCTTAGTTGAAAGACTAACGAGAACAGGATGATGATCCAAGTTAAGCTTGGTTAAGGTAATGCTCGAAATGGTGTCCCCTTTATCAAGAGAAAATATATTAGTGAAATACCTATCAAGCTTGATAGAAACAACCCTATTGTAGTGAGGTCTATACCATGTGAACATAGAATCAATAATATTAATTTCTATAATATTTAAATCCTCAATGGATGATCTAAATTCTATTGAGGAAATAGGAGAGTGTGACGGTCCAATTTTTTCATTGAATCTAGAATTGCATTAAAGTCCCCAATCACTCACCAGGGATCGTGGATGTCGTTAGCTAAAACACTAAGGTCATGCCAAAAGGGTATTTGATCTTGGTATCAGTTTTTTCATAAATCATAGTGAAAAAAGTGTGTAAACCATCAAAGGAAAATTCACATGTGAACATCTATTCAGTAATTCTGAAAGCATTAATAGACTGTAAGGAGGAATGGGACAACAACTATAGAGACTCAATAGCTACCCTGGTTTTTCATGCACCAAGGTAACTATAACCATATGAACTAAGATGCATTTATTTTAAGGAAAAGTTAATTTTAGGCTCAGAAATAGAAAAACTTTTTGGTTTGTGAGTCATGAGAAATATTTTCAAAACAGTGTAAGTTTCAAGTTTAGCAATACCCTAACAGTTCCAAAAGAAGAAATTCATTGGAACCTACTTTTGATGTTAGAACCCCCTTTCTGAAAGCATTAATCGCCTAATTTGGTGCATATTAAACTCTTTTTTTGTGAATATTAACTTGACTCTTTTATGATCCATATATATATATATATATATATCTCACTTATTCTTATAGAGATAGTGTCACTAAATAATCAGTGCAAAGATCACTATAACTAATTATAGATCATGATCAGCTTAGTTCTGCTCATGGAGATTTAGTTGATGGGAGTCATATGACATCATTTTATCATTTTGAATTAGTATACAACCCAATAATTTTTAAGATTCATTATTATAGATCACAAATAATTTACCCCTATTGGGTAATGTGAGTATTGGTGTAATGATTATCCCCTTCTTCAGATCTTTGAAAAAATATTCCAATTCATCATTTTAGACAAAAAATAACTAATTTTTGAGTTAACTTGGTTTTGGAGATTTAAAATTATGAGAATTGTCTCATAAATCAATGACAATACCCATCTAATCTAAAGAATCTAAAAATTTCAACCATAGAGGTTAGTCTAGGCTACCATTCAATCATATCCATTTTGAAGGATCCACATATATCACATTTCTAGTGATGAAATTACCCAGTAGTGTTACTTATTTTTAGTATAAGTTTTATTTTAAACTTAACCTCTTATCTAAGAGGATGATCATGTAATAATTTAGGAAACACATCACTTTATTCCCTCATAATGAAAATGTATTCAGGGATGATCCTTCCCTTGGTCTCAACCATTTTAGATTGATATGATTGCTCATAACACAATAATATCCCTACTTGAGATTATTATATTGAAAAAGATTCATTATCCTCCTTTCACTTTTATAGAATCGAGGGGTGATTCGTGGCATGAATGGTGATTTACTTCTCTCAATAATTTATATTATATTTATAAAAGGGAAACTATTCCACAACTTGGATAACATCAAATTTTACTAAAGGGAGATCGATAATATTTTAAAGAATAATTTTCCCAAAAAACATCAACTCGTGATATAATAATCACAGAAGTTTTCCCCAATTATATCAAATAATTTGGGGTTTACTAGTAGAAAAATGGTTTTTAACCTCAAAATTATGATGTTGGTTTCTTATTAAACGACAAAAAATATATTTTTGGATAATTTTGGCATCATTTTTTTATAAAATAGCAGCTAAAAATACTCATCTATTTCAATTTTTGTGCCGATTTTTAATAAAAACGACTTCAACTTTTTTTAAAATATATATTTTTTCTATGATTTTTAGAAACGATGCCAATAATTAAAGATTTTTTTACGTTGTTTTAGATCATTAAAAATAACTTTATTTGCTTAGTCATGTAGATAAATAGAGTTACAGATTAAAAGTTATGGATGTCATAAGTTGAACTTCTATAAGATCAGTCTTAATGAAGTCAAACTTTTGAAGGCCATAAATATTAATCTGTAACTCCATTTTAGATCCATGACCTATAAAATAGAAGATTAATAAATTATCTAAAATACTATAAGAAATATATTTTATTTTTGGTGTTAATTTTATAAAAAACTGATGCCAAATATATATATATATATATATTTGAAATTTTTGGGGTCAGTTTTTTAAAATTTTGACAGATTTTTTTTTATTTTAGGCATTGGTTTTTTTAAAAACCCATGTAAAAAATATTTTTTTATACTTTTTTGGATCAGTTTTTTTAAAAAATGATTCAAAAAATGTTATAAATGGGAATTTTTGGCATCATTTTTCTAAAAAACCGACATAAAAAAACCAATGTAAATTTTCTTTTGCATTGGTTTTAAAGAAAAATGAGTCCCAAACTATCAACAAATACATGAGATCGTTATTTCAATTTTTTTCACAATGTGCATTTAAATTTTTAAAAATACCACCTAAATTTCAATTCAACACCATTAAAAATGGTTTTTAACTTTATATAAATCTATTTTATCTTTCCTTCATCATTTTGACCTCTTTGATTCAGTCATGTTTTCAAGGATACTTCGAATTATGATTTGAACACAATATCTATTCCAATAATTTAATTTTCTTATTATTATTTTCCATTATTAACATACAACATGATAATATTGTTTATAATGATGACTTATTCTAATGATTGATTTAAAAATATAACACATTCAGAGGAGATTTACTAACTGAGTTGAAAAATTCATTATCGATCACTATTTTTATTGCCACATAAGTTTTAACCTAAAACTAAGATATATGATGATAAAAAACATATAATTTTGATAGAAACTCATAAAATAATTGAAATATGTTTGAATCCTTAATTTTATTTTATTTGACTTGGTGTATGTAATTTTCATTCATGTTTTTCATAATTTCTTTAAAAAAAGTTGTGTCTATAGAAACTTTGATATGGCCAACTTCTGATGGCCATAACTTTTGATCCTTACTTTCTTTTTAGCTCCGGGACCAGTAAAATTGACCCTTAAGAAATTATATAAAACATAGTTTAAAAAATTTCGTTATTGGGGTTGATTTTTTTTAAACCAATTCCAATGAATTTTTTTTCTTTTTGGTGTCAATTTTTTCAAAACCGACCCCAAAAATGATTTTTTTATCTTTTTTGCATTGATTTCATTGAAAACCGATGTTAAAAATGATTTTGATGGGTATCTTTGGCATATTTTTTTTGTAAACAACTGATGCCAAAAAATAGATGTGAATCCTTTTTGGTGTTAGTTTACAAAAATTTACGTCAAAAGTCATATTTTTTACGTCATGAACTGCAAAGTTAGTTAAAAACCGTTGTTAAAATTAATAAAAATGACATTAAATACCATTTTTCTACTAGTGGTGCTGACTCTATGTTCATAAAAATCATAAAAGATATTATAAAATGTAATTAATTTAAAAAATACATGTCATTAAAAGATTTAAATTAGAGGTTACATGTACTTCATTGATCATGATCCATCATAACACATGAATTTCCATGTTCCCTCATTCTTGGAGATTGTTAGTGATCATTATGCTTGTTAAATATTTGAATAGTGTATTAACTTAGATAATGAAAAAATTATACTCATTTACAATGTATAACCTTACATGGTATTTTAGATTAAAATTTATTTCCCTCAATCTTTTTATTCATTCTTTCTATGGAAATTAGCTAATTTATGCCCTATTTTTACACACCTAAGACATCTCCCTTTTCCTTTATGACATTTCCCTTGGTGCTAATTTCGACATTTTTTACATAATGTAAATTGTATCATATTTCATTTATAACCCTTATGAGATGAACTTATTCGAGACTTAATCCTCTACTGCTTTGACATATTTGGACATTAAACTATATAAAAATTTTTAATAAATATTTTTATAGTTATTTTGGCATAATTAGAACATTTATTACTTGATATCCTATCATGTTTGGCATCTCATTTGGATAGTCATCACATTTCCCATCACATTGGCTATTGATTTGGTTCATTCTATTACAAAACATTTAATATAATAAAGTGAAAATTATGGTTGATAATATTTAAATTATTAAACACATAATCAGGAAACTATTGACATTAATTGGATAATTCATAAAAAAATATTCATCAACCTATGAATTTCTAGGATTTAATCTAGTTTATCCATGAACTATTTAATAACATAAAATCCTTCCCCTAATAATGGTTCATAATGTCATTATAAATTTATCAATGTATATCACCCAAGAGTGTCAATTGAGGTGTGGAATTAAGTCTATTTTCAAGCACTATATCACGATCGAGTCTAGCTCAATATTATATTTTTAGGGTTTCTACCTCTAGGTACATCTATTCTTGAGCCACATCCACTTATAGTATCCATAAAGGGATATATTTCATTTAAAACCATTGAATCTATACTTTACCAAAATTTAGGGATGTTTTAATATGTTTACTCTTATCCCTAAGTATTTCACATGAGTTTTGTAATAATAATACCAAAAAAAATATACCACCCATTTATACCAACTAAGAAAACCTATATCTTTAATACACTTTATTTCATGATTTTTTACATAAAAGACACTTAGTACAACCTAGAATACTTTGAAGCCTAGTATATTTTGGAAATTTGGAACATAACATATAAAATTGAAACACATATACAACAAAATTATTAAAAACATCCTCAACATGATTCTAAAATTTCATTGCCCATTTTTTAAACTACATGGAATAACCTGGGGACATACACAATAAAAGGGTGATCTATAAATCCCAATAACTGAATAAAAAAATAATAACATGATGAAATTATTATATGTTAGCCAGTACGTATTCAAATGAGACATAAAAATGGTGAGAATCATAATCATGAAAACAAAATCTTGATATATGATGATCATAAAAAGGTAGCATGGGAATGTGGTAAAAATATTAAACATGACATCATAAACATAGCTCAAGGAAAACTAACAATACATCATAACACGCTATAAAATTACAATAATGGACTACTTTTTATATATAATATCATACATGATTTATCATGAGACTAAAACATTATCCAATGTATTATAACGCTATATAATTCAAGGAGAACTTATTTCTTTCATGTAATGAACATGCATAAGTGTTCCACATAGATCATTCAACAAAGGATCTTATTTACTCATATTTAATCCTATGATTTGGGAATATGGAATATATACATTTAATTACCAAATAAAATATTTATAAGTATGTATAGTAAAATACCCTTGACTGTAAATGACTATATTATTCACAATACAAAGGTTTGGTATAGAAAAATTATAGGATAATTTCAGTGGCATAACATGGGTACATAATAAATCATGGGAGGGATTAATGAGAGTGAAAGGAGTATATAATAACTTTTAAATAATAAGTTATATGATATCTATATTTAAAAACATAATAAAATATGAAAAATTGGAAATTAAAAGGTATAATACAAAAAATGGTTCTTGAATAAATGTTTAGCATGAAAAAATCATAGGATAATTTCATCAGCATAACGGGGGTACATAATGAATCATAAGAGGTATTAATGATATTTAAAAATTTATATCATCACTTGTAAATAATTATGGATGTAATAGGTTTGTGTAATGTATTATCCCATCAATATTAAGTATAATAGAAAAGTAATTTCATAAAGAAGGTTCTTGAATAAAGAGGAGAATGAGAAGTCCCCTTACATTGAGATGATGTTTCCAAAAGAATAGGAGGAGATTTTTTAGAGAGTTATGTATAAATTGAAGGGATTTAGATAGGAAAGGGTGTAGTATAACATTTATCTAATGGTTTTGAGTGATTAGGAATGGAATCATGGGTGGTTTTATCCAAGGAATTAGTATATAGTTCTTTATTATTTTATAAACATTGCTTTTAGACTCTATATAATAAAGAAATAAAAACCAAAAAACATACCACAATTTTTACCATGGTTTCATAAAAATAAGAGTCTATTTAATTATTTTGTAAGTCTATGACCCATGTACAATAAAATAATACACTCATTTATGTATAAGTGAGTCATATTTTCAGTTAATTTATTTAAAAATCATAAAATATAACATAGGTTTTGGAGGATTCATAAAGGGTTTATAAAATTGAAACAAATAACCTAAAAACAATTTATTTAAAGTGTACATATATATTTGGTCGTGGATAAATTTAATAAAACACATTAAATCATCTTCGGGTCATTATTATGTCATAATACAAACTGTAATTTGGTACCATATTTAATTTTTACCTGAAAATTGGATTCTCTACGAAAATGATGAAAAATTCACCATTGGTTAATTTTTGACATGATGATTATAAAAATAATAATTACTTTCTAAAAATAATTCTCTAAATATTTCAAATTACACTTTTAAATTAAAATCCATATTTATTGAAAAATATATTTTTTTTACGATAATAGTTTTATAATGCTTGTAAAAATTTCATTTTCACTTCATAAAATTATATTATAAATTATATTTAATATATAATATTTAATAATAATAATAATTTATTTAAAAAATTCATGAATTCATAAAATGTAATGTCTTGACTGAAAATGAAATTTACCCAATTATATAATTTGTGTTTCATTTTATAAAAATTTAATTTTTATGAAAATTATTTGTCTAATCATTTATAAATAGAGAAAATATGGAATAAATATAATCATTATTTTAAAAATTTATAATATTAGGGTATAAATACATATCACTTTAAAATTTCATAAGGGTATGGTATGCAATGGTGATATTTTCCTAGGGAGGTTCGGCGTACATGGTTTCAGATGTAATATTGATAAGTTTAAACTTCTCCCGTAAATGGTTTCACTTGTGATTTATTTTCTGAATCTTGGATTGGGATTGGTCAAGGTAAAATACTAGGGATTATATATCCTTTCAAATCTATAATAAATGTGCTTTATATGGTATGATCTAATTAGTTGAGGTCATCACTTCTTTTTTCTGTGTCGATTGGGTTTATCATTATCCTTAATATATACGAATCATATGATCACTATTCAATGGATATTTTATCAATGTTCATGATTATAAATGGTATTTCAAATAAAAAATGATATATACAAAGAATATTATGTGTTTTATATAACCGCATTACATAATATGTAATTTAATTCAATCAAAAAGGGTGTTTTATTTATAAAATTTTAGGTTGTTACAATGTGATGATCTACAAACAACTATATAGTTATTCAGTCTTTATTTTTTACCATTTAATCACTTGAGTGAGATTTTAATTCTATTGTGAAAATTTTAAATTATAGAATACCTCTTTATAGTAATAATGATTATAATAAGAGGAAATTAACGAGAACAAAATAGTATAAAGATGATTTATTTTTATTTACAATTAATGAGGTATTATTGAGAAAAGGATGTGTCTATGATCCTAGATTTTATGAATCATAAGATATGAGTTTTCTTGCATTTTCATGTATTAAAATAAAATAAGTTCTCTCATGATAAATATAGATGTATATAGAATAAAATAATTGTCTAATTGTATGAAAGAACCCTCTTTTAAAAATATCTTCAATACTGATCTATTTTATATGAGAAAAACAAGAACCATTTTGATCTACAGTTGGGTGACATATTTCACCTTTAATTTAATTTTATAAGACTCTTCTCAAGATGTATTCTTATTCTGATCATATCTCATATAGATTTCTTCTTTCTTTCAGTTGTATCATACAACTATGTGTTGAACTTGAAAACTCTTTATTCTTTTATCTCTATTTATAAAGGTTTCAAGTAAAATAAATTGATGATTTTTTTTGTAAATATTACTATATCCTGGTTGAATTATCTTGTTCTTTTTTAACAAGTGTCGGATGCTTTCACTCTGTTGTGAAGTCTCCGACAAAAGGACCGGTCAAGTAAAAATCACTATACTCATGGAGGAGTGTGTTAGTAGAGTGGACTAGGGTAATTTTATTCCCCGAACCACTATAAATATCTACATTATTTTATTTTATTTTATTTTCATTATTTTACACTACTTTTCAACTTTTATAAAAGATTAAAAAATTACATATATCCAAAATATAGTGGTTTTTTATGTGAATAAATTTTTTAAGAACTCAATTTACCCCCTCTTGAGACTTTTTAAAACATTTTAGGGTAAAAATTATCACAAGTGGTCACACCATACAATCTATAATATAATAGAGTCACACTATAATTTCTAGAGTCGCATTAGAACAATAGTTTCTCACTCTTAATTAAAAATAATTCAAATAAAAATGATAAAACCAATATATGTTTTTGTTTTCTTCTTTAATAGGTGATGGAGATCTTCCTCTAAGACTATTGAATAATTTTCTTTAATAAATGCTCACTAAATTAATTCCGGAACTCCAATTTCTTCATGATTTTATATTTAAAAACATTAAACAAGATTTTTTTCAACATAATTATATTTTTTAATCATTACAACTCATAAAAATAATTAGATAATCTTAATGAAAGAACCCATGTTGTATATCATGAATGAAGCACACTATTCACTATCATATCACATGGATCTAAATACATAAGCAACCTCTAAATTTTTTTCTACCTTCATCATGAAAAAACATAAGAACACAAATCAATCAAAATATTTATAGTTTCCCATGAAAGTAATTACTATATTTTTTCATCAAATAGATGTATATATGAATTTTCCTTCATATAGGTAGGTACACACATGGGATTCTTCTTCTTCCAGCAGGTATGAGTACCTGATCTTTTTTTTCAGAAATTCATAAGGAATATGTGGTGTCACACTATCTTTGTGTAGGTTGTGTATTAAATATCTTAATTTATTCACAAAATTATGATGGCTTCATGTAAACATCATGTAGAACTTATCAAGTGAGAGACCATTATATAATATAAAGAGAATCATAATTGACTATTAATCAAATGTGTTTTTCATTTAAGAAATATATATGAAATATCATATATGATAAGCAAGAGGAAACTCGATCTCTACTACTTCTCAATATTTCATCCATATTCTTAGGGGTTGTATTCTTGGTATATATAGACATATTTACACCACCTTTGATTTTATAATCCTAGAGAGTCAAAGCACTTTCAAAATCTCCAAATATATTAATATATCTGAAATATTTTAATATCTATAAATCATCATATGATGCTAATATGGCTTCACAAAATCATGTACTTGGATTCTTCTTCTAAGTAGAAATAATCACATTCATGTGATAGATATTTAATGTTTTTATTAATATTTAATATTTCAACTGAATTATTCTTAAGATGCACAAAAATCACACTAAAATTTTATGTTATGCTTGGTAGTTCATGTTCCTTATACAAATTCTATGATGAAGTATATATATTTCCTTCATGGTGGCTCATAGACATTAAATATAGTGATATCAAAGATTCTATATTTATTCAATCATGGAAAAAATGGTGTACAAAATTATATCTAGTAAACTCAAGGAATTGATTTGTTGTTGTTGATAAAGATAGAAATCAAACAATGTTAGTTTATTGGATCATGTGGATCATGTTATTTTTATATCATTAATCATGGAGTAACATTGTCTATGTGACTATTAACCCAACATTATAACTATTGTTGTACTCTACTTGGGGTTAATAATCTAATTCTCTTCTAGAACCCCTCATTCATGCCTTCAGGGTTGGCTCCTAACACACTAACACACACCTACCTCAAAGGTTATACTACTCTTCATAGACCCACTACTTCCATTGCACACCAAAATGATCACCATTCACGCACCCATTCTAAAAAAATACTCCTCTAATAATTCACTAAAAAACATCATGAAAAAGTAATATATTTTCCATTTTCATCATTATCATCATAATTCATCCAATATATGATTTTTAAATTATATTTCACATGGATGGACCCTATATCTTCTTCAACATTTTCAAATAATGTGAAATCTCTAAATATAATAAACACATGTATTTATGTATTAAAGAAGTCTAAAAAATCAGTACATGTTAAATTCAAAAAAAACTATAGAACACAATAACATTCAATCATAATTGGTTTTTGAAAAATAAAAATTTATAAATAACTCTAAGGTTTCTTCATTAAGAATATATGAGTGTTATTTGGGATAAATTAGAGTGATTATTTCAAAGAAAATCTTGTTCATTGGGCCATAATAGATAACTTTTCAAGGGTTATATGTTTCTAATGATTCTTATGAAAGACTCTTATTGATGAATCATAATGATGAAACTATAATATATCAGAGCTTTCATTATATATAAGTTGATAATTAATCATATAGATTTATGTTATGATTATATTCCTCTATTTTTTTTGATTTGATTGAATTTAACAATTTTCTATTTGAGGATAACTGGTGATACATTTATTAATATCAACATCTTATGTTATAAACTCAAGATCACGATGTTATCGTGGATACAATGAGTTTTGTTCATTGATATCTAGATGTATTACTATACATAAATGGTTGTGAGAGTGATTTCAGATAAATATAGTTGACAATATGTTATAACATAAAATTATTATAATTTCAATGATAAAGATTTCTTGAATACCTGGGTTGGATCATATAGTATTCTTACCATGTACAATATTTATTCCTTGTAAATAGATAGATAAATTATTAACTATTTTTTAAATTTAACACTTCATCATGATATGTGTCAAATTGTGATGTTGAATTTTTAATTAAATAATATTTTAATGTTTGAAGGATGTATACATTTAGGTTAGTTTTTGGTTTCACTAATTAAAGTGAAACATATAGTTGATTATGAAAATATAAAAAAATTAGTATCTAAGTATATATGGCCTACAACTATGAGAGTTTCAAAAGTATAGATTATTATAGATTATGGAGCATGTCACACTTGTGGAATACTTTTTTAGTATGGTTTAATAATGTGTGCTAAAATTTATCTACATAAAATTTAGTTAGATACATTCCTAAAAATGACCTAAAATTTTATAGATAATTTTCTTTGTAATGATACTACATTATGGTAAAAAATTAAGTTAAAAAATTGAAATGGAATTTTAGTACTATATTTATTATATTTTTTCTTTCTGAGGGAACTTTTTTGGAGATATTCTATGATTCTTCTCATTTGAGACTAGGCAGTCTATTGAAATGGGAATATGTGTTTATTGAAAATTAATTATAGGGACTGGTGTGGACTTTTTTTTTAATTTTAGGGAAGGTCCTTTAAATAAAAAATATATGTAAATATTATTTTAATGGAAATAATTAAATATTGATTTCATATACTATATATGTTATGTATTTTTATAGATAACAATCTAAACAAGATCTTCTTAATTTAATATAGAGATAACTAATAAAAATCAGTTCCGATATTTTGTTCTAGTGTCACTCTGGGTTATCAGGTATTGTTATATGGTTTCAAATAGACCAATCATGGTTAGGTGTGTGAATTATTAACTATTCACTTTTGATATGGTTTTATGGGTCCTTAATAAACTATTAAACATTTTACACAATTGTTTAAGGTAGTGGTATACATAATAAATGAAATAACTCAATAAGGGCACATTCCTTAGTTGAGAAATGAATATTTGAAAGATTCATTTTCTACTTATTAATGAAATCTTGTATAAATAAAGTTAGTGATATTTTTTATTCGGGTTTAAAAAAATAGAGATGGAAATATTGGTCATCGATACAGTGTGATGAGAATAGTAAAATGATGAGGATAGTGTTTCACACTAGTTAAAATCTCATTCATGTTGATGTGTGCATATTGGTTGGTTAACAAATGTCTGTAATGAACCAGAGGAAAATTATCTTTCATTTTTTTGTGAATGTGGTTATAAACTATTTTCATTATAAAATGATGCTGATAATTTTTGCATTGAAAAAAAAAATATGATGTTATATACTAATATCACTACTTTTATAACAACTTCTAGTTATGAGGAATGGTTTCAGACATGTTTTATTTTAGAAATAGTTACCAGCCATGAAATAAGAAATTATTTTAAATAAAATCAGAAAGTAGTGATGAAATAGTTGATGGAGGTTTTTATAAATTTTTATTACTCAATATCATTTGGAATTGTTTAGTTCAATAATATTTCACTTCATATATATTGTTCAGATATAACTCTCTACATACATTCCTATCAATCTGTTTTCACTAGTTCTATTTCAATGGTTTATAGAAGATCATACATTTCAAGTGTAACTTTAATATAGGGTAAGTGTTAAATGGTTCCTTAAAAGAAATTAGATATGATATTTATCAATTTTTATGATCTTATGTAACTTTAAATAGTTTTTATTTTACTCAAAAATATGAATAAATTGTTATATAATATTGATATGTTTTGTCTTTCAAGTTTTCATATAGATGATTTAAGTATAGCTTCATTGAATTTTATTGATTTTTTAGTTTTTTAGTTATATTAAAAAGCAATGATAAGTGATATTCACCTTGAAAAAATATTATAGGGTGAAATAACATAACATTTCTTCTTAAATAAGGGTATCTAAATTATTTTTTCCATATATTTCTTGTTAAATTTAAAATTATATAAGAGAAAAAATTTATAAACTCAAACTCTATTATATTATGTAAATACAAATTTGATGTAAATATGTTTTGGATTTAATTATTAAATTTTTGAGTAGTTATGAGTATGTAATGTGTTGATATATTAGTATATTGGTTTTATATATCTATTATAACAAAACATGAGTAATAGGTTTTTCCATGCTTAGTAAATAAAATTTTGACATATAAAATATAAGAGAGTAATTATTGTTTCTTGTACCCACTATACAACCTAATAGGGGTCAATTATTGTGATTAAAACTCTTCTCCTTTTTGATAAAATTGAATATTTTCCTCACATTGGGAAAGAGAACTTGAATCTAATTTTTAATCACAACCAAATTCTAGAAAATAAAGAGAATATTCCCACTAATTTTTCTTGGTTCACCTATAATATGATACTATAAGGAGAACATATTAATGATATGTTGATATTTCGATTAACTACAACTTGAATAGTATTTGATTACAAATTTAAGAAGATATCACTTCTCTTTCATGGTCCACGGCCTCTTCCACTCTTCAACTTATTTAATTTAAGAGATATATCAAGTATTTAGTCAACACATAGGTCAATCATACAATATTTCTATATAAAATGCTACAAAAAACAACCAAGGTATTTTTCATGTTTCTCTTATTCTCTATACAATATCTTAAATGGTGTTTCAGTTTGATCACAGTTCACCTATCAATAAAAAATGATTAATGTTTTCATTATATTAGATCCTATGACATATTATCTTAAAATCATCTCTATTATTTATTGTCTTTGATACCATTTTCTTTTACTAAATATTCTACTATACCCTAAACAGTTTTTATTTCTCATTTTATAGTAAAACTATAACCAACATAAAAAAATTTCTACTATATATTTAGGATTTAGATATTCCTCTATCATATCTACTTTTTTCAATTCAATTTTAGTTCTTTAAAATTTTAAATTAACCATAAAAACTCCAAGATATATGTACATCAGAAATGTTCTATGAATTATATAGAAACCATATAATAAAACATATAATAAACCATTGTACAATGATGGGAAAGGTTCAACATAACCATTTTTTAACAACAATGATGTTTTCGGCGTAGTGATATTCATCATGGTGCAACTCCATATAGTCTTAATGAGATATTTTGTTATACCTATTCCAATACATGTCCCCCCCCCAAAATAACCCTCTTATATATTATAGAAGTTACTAAATTTATTATGATTATATTTTGGTCAATAAATTTATGGTGTGGAGTTTTGTATACCCTAAATCTCTTAGTCCTTCATACTACGATAAACACATGCTCCACGTTGCAAGGTTCATTTTTAGTGTGGTCCTTATCTATTCAGTTGAATCCTATATAGTAAATGATATCATGATAAAACTATATTATTACCCAACATACTAAATAACACGTCCAAAAAATTACCTTAAGTACCTACCCATACCGGCAGGTCTCTGTGACACCCCATAAGGCCTTCTTATCCATGTTGTGGCCCTATTTAGTGGTCCTCTTCTAGATTAACACTGATTAGAATTCATAGCTCCACTCATTCTCTTACATGTTGGAACTATGATTGAGATTGGTTCGCCCTCATGGTGGTTCATTTATCCTATATTATATCATGTTTTTCCTCCTTTTTCACACACCAAACACCAATATAGGATTGATAGAGGTCCTATTATGTGGTGATCATCACCCAAAAACACCTAGTACAAAAAGGAACCAATAACCCTAATGACTTGGTGTATTGAATTTGAATCATATAATAAACCTACTTCTTATAAAATTATTGATTCTTCCAAATAGAAACAAATACATATGGAAAACAAAAATCAAAAAACCAACTACCTTTGGTACATTTAGTTTCAATATTATCCCCCTTTGAATTTTTTTGGTAATTATTAATTCTGAAAAACTACCTTATTTACTTAAGAACATAAAAATAATTTATCATGAACTCCCCCTTTGATAATAAAATGAAAATGGTTCTTCAACATCCCACTACTTCAAAAACCAACAAAATTTATTTAATAATTTCTATAATCCTATGTGATACAAATATCGGTGTAAGAAATAAGAGAATATAATAAGTGGTAAAATATGGTTTATGATTTTTCATAAAATCCTTTTCTCTTTAAAAAATACCCTTGGATAATATATCCCCATTTTTTTGAAACATAATAATTTATACAATTCTACATGAACCAATAAATTTCAGATATATCATAAGATATAATAGGGAGATAAGATATTTTGAACCACATTAGTTTGAGTAAGTTGGTTAAACTCCATGGTTGAACTTATTATTTTTAAATATATGAGTTTTCAAGGGATTTGTAAAAATATATCCCACTTTATATCTACTTACATTAAATTATAGCCTCACTATATTTCTCTACACATCCTCATTTTTGAGATGGTACCGAACCTCGATGTCCTTCATGTGAGAGTGTTAAACTAGATTTTTAGAAGACTCAATAAAACTTTTTTTGTCCCATTTTATCATAATTGGCTATTTTAAGACATCAGCTATGTCTTAAAACTATTGGTTCATCTATAAAATATATATATAATATTTGGTGATTGAAACATATTCCTCTTTTAACGTGCTTAAAGAAATAGAGTCATGTTTTTTTCTTATCCAACCAACATAATTATTTCCTATGTAAAATGTCTCTTTTTCTTATGAATTTTTGAACAAAAATTTTACAAGACCAATCAACATATTAATATTCAAATGAATCCATTTTATTTAAATATTTTAAAAATAAAACATAACACAAAGTTCCTTGAACAAACCATATTATTATTCTCACCACCATGAGATACTCCTCCTTATGAAAACCTTAAAATATTTATACCAATAATGTCTCCGAAAATATGAATCCTATTTATAGTAAGGTAGATTAAACTATCAATGATTTTTCTATATAATGTTTAATCTATAGACTCATTATCCCCAAGATTATGATGTTTTTTTTCTACCCACTATCAGAGTTAAAATGGGATTAAACTCCTCTATTTTTAATTTCTTAAAAACATCCTTTACATACATTATTGATGAATTAAATTTATTTAATCCATCTTAATAAACATGAAATTAGATAAAATATTCCAAATCTTTGATCATTGAAATTTAAAACTTGTAACTTATTAATTTTTCAAAAGAATTAATGGAATTATAGTTTCTACCATTTAATATGATATCATATAAATTCCAAAACACCATAATACAGTCCTATTAAGAAACGTTTACATAGAGGTTGTGATCAAACCCTCCTATTTTGAACTTAATTTTCCTCAAAATGTTATCCATCATTGTATACCTTGAAAAAAGTTCTATATTTAATCCATAAAAGTATTTTCTCAACTAGTAAAATTGTAAATCTTAATTCCCAAGAAAAAAACAACCCTTTATTTAGTATATACCTATTTATTCTATTCAACATTCAGAAATGTTTTCATGACATCCATATGAAATATTATGAATTTTATTTAGGCTTCGACTATTAGAAAGGGCCTAATAATCTCTATTATTTACACTAGTTTAATTGTATCTTTAACATCAAAACCTTCAATCTAATCATTTCTTTTACAAAAAAGTCTTTCTTTATTCTTGATTACTTCTCCACTTTTATCATTGTTTTTCTTGAAGAGCCATTTCGTACCATTAATATTTTGTTTCCTTGGTCTATAAAAAAGATTCCAAGTATAAATTTTATCAATTTAATCCAATACCTCATTCACATCCTTCACTCATGATTCATCATTTATTACATCTTAAAATAATTTTGGTTAAATTTTAGATCATAGAGAAATGATCTTTACTCTCATTATCCTTCGAGTTAGAGTTGGATTAGATTTATCACAAATGATATTTTTTGGATCAACTTGAGTGATTTTATTTATTTAATGAGTCGTAGGTTATTTAAACTCTTACCTTTATTCCTATACATATTTCATCCTTAGAATCATTATCAACATGATCATTTTGGATTTCATCCAAATCTATAATTGTTTCTTCACTTTCTTCAAACACTTCTTCAAAAATATAAATTCCAAAAACCTAATTTAGATTATTTTTCAACCACTTTTACATCATTGAACTCAATAATTTTATTGATCCTATTATTGAAGAACTTGTAGGACTTGATCTTTATTATGTATCCTATGAATATGAATTCATCAACTACAACACCATACGTTCTATGATTTCCTTTTTTATTACTAATGAAAAATTCCTTTCAAATAACTTGATATTCTTGAAAGAGTGTTTCCTTTCATTATATATTTTGTATGGTTTCTTATCCACTCTTGAATTAAGTAACACTGTATTTGGAGTATATACAACCCCTAGAACTACTTATTTATAGTAGTAATGTAATATTCCACTCTCTATAAAAAAAATATTTACCAAATGTTTAACCATGAAATTTCTTCTTTCCAAAACTCCATTTTATTGATAGGTTCAAACTAAAAACAATACATATTTAATTCCATGATTTTATAGATAATTTTCAACTTCATAACATGTGTAATCCATTTCATTATCCTACCTAATGTTTTTTATATTTCTTCAAATTTTATTTTATTTTCTTCTTTGAAACCTTTTTATGCAATCCAGCTCTTCCAATTTAAAAAGTATAATTATATAAGACCTTATCCTTTTATAATTATCCTTAGATAAGATGAAATGACTTCCACCAAAGGTTCTTGTCTATCAAATTAAACCACATACATCGATGTGAATGAAATTCATGAAACCTAATTCTTTCTAATTTTATAGAGGATATTGATTTCAAACCATCATTATAATGGGTTTGATTTTATCATTATATGATCATATTCAAATGAATAAAACCCAAACATAGGAGACCATATCTCCATGAATCAAACATGAAAAATTATTAAAAAAATAGTGCATACCAACACACTTATAGAGTACCTAACATATAAATGTTTTTGTCTATATTTTCTTCATTCATGGAGCATATTTGATGATGGCCAATGGAGCAATTAAAAAATTCTTTCTTCTACATAGTGTATTATAATGATCCTTATATCCCTAAATATATATTGAGGAATATTGATCATCAATTGTGTTCTTGATCTTTCTTTTTGAGATAAATAATTATCAAGAATGTATATATATTTATAAAAAACTTTTCATAAAGCATATGTTCACCAAAAAATCGACCACACAACAATAAATGCAGGAACCCATTACCTTTTATAGGCATACATGACACATTTGATGAATTAAGAACACACTGGCCATGATGCATGTCATCAAATTACACCCTTGATTTCCATTCAATTGATGTAACCTTTTAAATCATTCAATGAATATATATAAATACTTTAATATATTCATAATGGATTAATAATTGTACCGAAAAAATTTTAGGATAGAAATGTAAAAAATACATACCTCACATGTATGATAAATAGTCATGGCTATCGACCGTGAAATCCAAAATCAGCACCACAATGTAGTAGTTCCTGTTTTAGTGCACATCCAACAATTTTCCACATTTACTAATATAGTATAAGGAATTTATATAAAAAGATCACAAATCTTTGTGAAACTATCCAAAATCTTTTGCATATTATTTTATCAAACACTATTCATTTTAGAACAAACACTTTTTACAAAACATAATCTATATCCAATGGACTAACTATGTGACCCTGCAGGCCTTAGAATCATTGAAAACAAATATTATATAATAATTTTAAAGATGTATGTAAAGAGATCCCTCTAGAAAGACATTAGTTCTACTCAACCAACTAAGGATTCTGGCATGATATCTATCAAACTTACTCATATATGTATACAAAAATTTCCACCAAAAGATGAATCATATACATAAAATATACACCAATAAAATATCTTTTTTAATGAAACCAATTAAACACTAAATATATTAATTTTCAATAGAGTATAGGCTAACTCATATTCTCTTTATTCTTCAAAGTAGACTGATTGTGCCAATACATTTCATTCATATTATACCTAAGTAAATCACATTTCACTTATTGAAGTATTTGAATACATAAAATGATATTCTAGTAATCATGGTCATAAATTTCCTCAGACTTATGAAATAAAGGTGTGAATGTAGTTTTTTATCAAAAAAGTGGAAAAATCCAATTTTGGTTATGCTCCAATTGACGACATGATCTGTAACATACCTAACCAACCTCTAATTAGATAAGTCATATTTGAACTATGTAATAAAGGAACCAAAGTATACAGGTTCACATGATGGGAATCTCACTAACTTTAGTTAATAAGGATTGATAATAAGAAAACAACCAGAATTATATCAATGATTTAATAACATTCTAAGGTTTATACATTGGAGAGTCAGTCTAAGAAATAAATCTATACTTATTACCTCATGAATATATTCTTAATATTTAAGATACAATTTTTTTAACAATTATAAGATTATATTCATGCTAATATTATCATATCCTCACAAACCATAATACCCTATCATGATAATTGTTTAAGGAATAGTAAATATTTTTATTTTGATGGAAAATTATCATTCGATCGAAAATTGTCTTTTTTTATTATATCATAAGAGTTCCTCCACCCAAATACAAGATGAATAACTGGGGTCTGAAATGATGTAACCCAAGATAATCCCCCTGCACAAAATTATTACTCCTGAGGTAAGGAGCCCAAACTAGAGAACACCCTCAATGGTTCTTCCGGACTACTTCCACGCAAAAGGGCATCTGCCGCGAAATTTGATTCAATTTTCACATGCTGAACTGGGAAACAACTCCTAAGTTCCACCACACAGTTGTGAACCAAATACACTAAGTGCCAAGGAGGGTCAATCTGTATGTTAATAGCTCATACAGTAGTTTTAGAATCCGATTTCACCTCTGAACAGCTCAATTCCAGGTCCTTGCAAAGCCTAATACTTGTTTGGATCGCCTTTAACTCTGCACCCAGCGAACTCCCTAGCCCATAGAAATAGCTAAAGGTGAAAAACAATGATCCATAATCATCCTGCAATAGATCTCCCCCATTCATATGACAATTCATAAAAGAACCGTCCACATTTAGTTTATACCCGCTTACCGGTGGACTCCATTTGATCCAGCTTCCCTGATATCTTATCGACCCATTTTTCTGGTTAATCAGCTTGGATATGATATATTATTGTTGTCCGCCTTTAAAAATAGTGCCCATATCATGCAAAATCCCCTTCATTCTGACCTGTAGAAACACCACTAGTGGTCTCACCTCTCTCCTTGTCTTATTCCGAGCCTCCCACAGTGTCCAGAATATAGACAGAACAATGACGCTATGGATCTTGCATTCCATTTCCATATTTCCTACTCCCTAAAACTAGAAAACCAAGAATTATTTTAAGAAAGAGCAAGAAGCATTAAAATATCCCCAGCTTCTCATTCTGGACCTAAATGTTTTGGCCCATTCACTCTGGACAAAAAGATGGGACGTTGACTCGGACTGCGGGTTAGAGTAGCAATAGTAGCGTGATGCCATGAGGATCCCTCTCCTATGAATATTATCCTCTGTTGGAAGAGCGGTGTTCCAGGATCTCCATACCAGGAAATTCATCTTTTTCGGAGCCTCCTTGTACCATAACCGAGTAGCACACTCATCACGAGCCACTCCATGCTGGAGGAGAGTCCTGTAGTCATGCCCGTTGAAATACCATGAGCCGGAACCTGTCAAAAAACCCGATCCTACTCCTCATTGAATTCAATATCTCTAAATAGAATCATTTTCTCCTCATTTAAAATGGAATCCACAAGTCTGGGAAAACCTGAAGCCTCCTGAACCGTCATATACCCCATAGGACAGAATGGAAAAAACAGCTTCTCACCGACCCAGTTGTCATGCCAAAGGTTGATATCAACTTTCCCCACCACCCAACATGTGTAGTCCTAAAGAATCTCTAGATAATGAATCACGGTTTTCCCTAGACTGGAGAGTTTCAGTCTGTTCCACTCCTCCTAGTGCTGACCGTATTTATTTATGAGGACTTTGGCCAACAAAGACTCACCAACAACAAAATCCCATGCCAACCAGGCCTGTATAGACTGTATTGATAAGACCATGTCCCTGAGACCAACTCCTCCCTCTTCGATAGGATTTTCCAGACGGTTCCATGAAACCCAGTGAGTCGTTCCTGTGGAATTGGCATCCCATAGAAAACAGTTCATAACATTCTCCATTAGTGAAATAGTACCTTTGGGAGGGGAAATAATGGACATTAAATGCATTGTAATTGAATACAACACACTGTTTATCAATGAAACCCAACCTCCAAAGGAGAGAAATATGCTCTTCCAGCTTAAAAAACTCCCTAACATTCTGTTAATGAGATCCTCAAAGAAAGATTTTTTTACCTGCCCCTTAGCAACAGGTGCCTTAAGATAAATCATTGGAAATTGCTTCCTCTATATTCCTAATAGATTATGAATGTCATGAGCTCTTCTTCTTGTGCATTTATCTATAAAGAATACACTGCTCTTTCTCCCATTTATACTTTGTCCACTTAAGTGACCATATACCTCCATAATCCCCAAAATATTCAACATGGAAGACCTCCTTCCATTCAAGAAAATTAACAGATCATAAGAAAACATAATATGGGAAAGGGTTTCATCTGAGATTTTGGAGTGATAAGAAAGGATCCTCTTTTCCTCCAAGGCTCTGTGAAAATTCTGCGAAAGTGCCTCATGTGCAATGATAAACATTATAGGGGACAATGGAGCCCCCTGCCTCACTCCCTGCATGCTTTTTAAGTAACCGAATCACTTTCCCAGAAGAGATATGGTAATCCATGGAAATGAATAATAGCAAAAGCATAGGTCACACACCCATTTAGTAAATCCCATACCTCTCATTACTTGAATAATAAAACTCCAGTTCATTTTTTCATAAGCCTTGTCCATGTCCACTAGAATGATGACATTGGACCCAATAACCCTTTTATTAATATCTTCAGCCAACTCTTTGGCAACACCAATTGCCCCCTGAATGCCCCTTCCCTTGATAAGGCTGTGTTGTTCCTGAGAGATGTCTTTCAGAATAATTTGGTTCAATCTTCTAGATAGAAGACATGCCAATATCTTGTAAGAAACATTACATAAGCAAATGGGTCTAAAGTGTTCAATAGATGAAGGGTCTTTTATTTTTAATACTAGAACTACCCTAGAAGAACACGTGCTCCCGTTAATAGCTCCTCCCCTAAAAAATCTTGAATGGCCTCAATCACATGTTCCCCACAAAATCCCATGCCGCCATAAAGAAACTCCCTGGGAAACCATCTGGACCCGGTGCACTATCTAAAGACATGATGCAGAAAGTTCCCCAAACCTCATCACCTCCTGGAGTATCCATGAGATTATTATTGTCCTATGCCACAAGTTTGTTAGATATATACCCCATGAAATAATCCTACTCCTCCACTGAAACACCACTCACCCGGTTTCCTTGAATATCACCAGCAAGCATATTCTCAAAGTGTTCTAAGGCCAACTGACCTGCTACACGGACATCAGAGGTATAGGACCCATCCTCATGTTTTATATTGATTTTCATATTATGCCTCTCCTTCAAGCACACATAAAAGAAATAAGTAGTGTGATCACCCTCCTTAATCCATTTCACCCTGGAACTATGCCTCAAATCTTTTTCAATTTCCAGTAATCTCTTACCAAGGAAGCTATGTTTATCGCAAAGCCTAATGAAGTTTACCTCCTCCCATCTCTGTTGGAGTTTCTCCTCCAAATTATCAATTTCCATTTGAATAGATATCATAGAACTATCCTCTGTGGGATTATTAGAAAGTCATTGAGCATTGTCTCCCTTAAGTTGCTTGAACTGCCCAGCAATCCCCGCCCAAGCCCTCTCGTCAATCTCCTTCTCCCACGAATTCCTCATAATTTGAATAAATCCATCTACATTGTGCCATTTAGATGAGTACATAATAGGTTTGAGTTCCAGACTCTCGTGCTTGATCTCAACTAGAAGCAGGTCATGGTCAGAAAAAGCCCGTGATAAGTGCGAAACAGAGGAACGAGCAAAGATGTCAAGACCGTGTATGTTGGAGAGACATCTGTCCAGCCGACTCCATATGCACCTTGACCCTTTGCAATTATTACACCAAGTATATTTACACCCATTGAAGCCTAATTACAAGAGGACCTTACTAGTCATGAATTTTCTAATGTCGAGCATGCCGTTGATAGAACTCTCTAATCCACCTCTCTTTTCTGATACATCAACAATCACATTGAAGTCTCCACCGATGAACCACGGTAATCCCACTGGATCAAAATCCTCCAAATACTCCCACTGTTCCCTTATTTCCTTCATTTCATTACTAGAATAAATGAAAGAAAAATAAAACTCAGTGTCTCTGAACTCCATCTTCACCGTTACATACTACCTAGATTCTTATAAAAAACCCACCTATAAGCCCCGCTTCCAGAACAGCCATATATGTTTGTTCAGGGGATGAACATGCATGGACTGCCCAAAACCCATATTCTTCACAAAATAATTGATTTTACCAATATATTTATTAGGATCCAAAATCACAGATAAAGAAGCACCACATCTCCGAGCCTCATATGCCAAAAAATCACACTTTTCCTGTACTCCCAGACCCCGAGCGTTCCATATAATCAAAGAAACCATTAACAGAAAAAGCTTTTGGCCTTCCGGCCACTGTTACTTGGACTAACGATAAACATATTTCTGCAACAATCATCCTTGTACATTGAACTTGTAACCGGTCTTGATGATCTTGTAGAAAAAGAACCATTCTTTGGCATTAAAATCTTCTTCTTTAATGGGCTATCAACTTCATCCAACAAAGAGATCATATTCCTCATAGGAGAAAAAGGAGCTACTGAATCAGCCTCCTCTTGGTGAAAGCCATCCGACATCATCCGAGCAGGTGATATATGGGCTACAAAAATTTCCTTCATCACCCCATCTGGAATTTGTGAAGTGTTGATGTTGTTATCCTTGGAGTGACCCACCTTTCCCAGAAATTAGTATTGAAGATCACCAACCAAAAAACAAGAAAGATCCAGAGCACCTGAAAAGGATGCCGAAAATCCCCTGGGAATTCCCATAATCCTGCAATAAATAGAAATCCTCTATCTTACAGAGAAAAAAGAAGCCACCCCCGACAGCTTAGGATCTGGAAAGCCCGCATCCAAAGCCTTTAACAATTCTGCATAATGTAACTGACCCAAATTAGGAAGCACAATATCCTTCGACCATTGGATGCCCACCTAGTTCCCCTCCGTAGAAGTACATGCCTTTTCAGTCACAAGACCAACTGAATTTAAAAATTTCAAGGCCCACCTAAGCATTGAAGGTGTTAACTGCCCCCTCCGCTGAAGATGATGATTTAATCAGTGCAGCTGCCGCCAAGTCGGGGGTTCCCTGAAATGTCGACTTACCATAAGATCCAACCTCATATGAACGTGGAGTCTCTAACTGATCACTTTGACCAAACATGACCCCCTGTTTACGACGTCTTTCCTTCCCCTTTCTACAAAACTACATAGAATGCCCTTAAAATCCACAAATTGAACAGAACCTAGGCGGAGCATAAAACGCCAACTGTTTCCACCATTGGAATCCCTCAAGGGATTTTATGAGAAAACAAGAAGTAAATTTGTCCAAAAGGTTCATCTCAATGCAAATTTGAGGATTAGCGGCATCCAACTACATATCTCTGTTTGAATCAGAACAATGGAAACTCCCCAAAGCATTACCCACTGCCGCCAAAATCGAAGGGTTATGAAAAGGGAGAGGAAGCCTAGGGAGTTTGATCCAAACGCAGCCATAGAGGATTCTCTGCCATAGTGACACTCCCATGACCAGTGGGAAAGAGTAAACTGACATCCAAAATCGAAGGGTTATTAAAATTAATGAATGATAACTAAAGGTTACCTTTATTATAAAATCATTATAAAAAATATAGCCATTACATATATAAATATTATATAAATACCTAGAGAATGAATGTGACCCCCATATTTTTGTTATGGTAATGAATTTATTATGGATCTACTACATGGTCCTTCTTAGCCACCAAACTGAACTTTAAATCACCCATGTTGATGATATCTAGTATGAGATTGTAGTTTTGATTAATTATTTGGTTCTTTGGTGATTCATGGGTTCTCTATATTGAGAAACAACTCTATTGTTGTCATATTAAATTTTGATTTATCACTCAATGTTGTGAACCAATATTGAGATGAAATTCTTAATCCAAATATCTTCCTTCAAAATTTATAGCACAATAATGTACTCTACCCGTATAATTAAGTCATCTATAGTGGATTCTTTGGAACTCGTCCAAGTGATATCCCCATAACATAAGAAAAAAACTATATTTGGACTTTATAACATATTTGTTGGTTTGAAAACAAAAAACTGGGAAACCATTTACATGAGGTTCATCTTATCCTTTAAATTCCAAGAATGTATCCTTAGTCCTTCTCATGTACATTATTATGTTATTAATTGTAATGAAATGACTCTCATTAAGATTACATTGATATCCATTTGTAATAATGAGAGTATATCGGACATCAGGCCAGGTACAAAATATGGGATAAATGATGGAGACTATGGCAGGAGAAAAAGTAATTATATCCATCCATTTTAAATATTTATATTGATCTTTAATCTTCTTAAGATTCAAGCCGTGTAATACTGACAAATACCCCTTCTTGGATTTTTATATGATAAAAAACCCTAGACCTTTACTAATTTATGTGTTCGGACTAAGTCTAAGTAACATTTTAGATCTATCCCTATATATACTTATACCTATACAGTAGGCCTCTTCACTCGTGTCTTTCATTGAGAAGCACATATCCAGCCACATCTTCCAGGAGTAAATTTCCAGGATGTTATTTTTTATAAGAATTATGTCATCCACATACAATATCATAAACACTACTATTCTTTCACTAATATTATAATATACACAAGAATAATAAATGTTATTGATGAAAGAAAACACTTTTATTAAATCATAAAATTGGTTATTCTAACTCTGACGAGTTTATTTTAGTCCATAAGTGTACCATTGTAGCTTTCATACCATAATCGTCTCATTTTGAAAATAAAAACCTTTGGGTTGTATTATATACACATCCTATAATAAATTAAAATTATGGAAAGTAGTTTACACATCTATTTGATATATTTTATAATAATAATGATATATTATGGTAAAAAAATATGAAAGGATTTTATCATCATAACTGGTGAAAAGGTTTCTCCATATTCAAAACCATGAATTTTTTTGTAACCTTTTTAAACTTATAATTATTTATATGTAAATAATCTACCATCAATTTCGTTTTTCATATATAAACCTAAAATTATCCCTTTAGGTCTCATCCCTTTAGAAGAATCCACCATGTTCAAAACATTGTTAGTGTATATGGATTATATTTTAGATTCCATAGTTTTCAATCATTTACCATAATCAGAAATCATGATGGCCTCATGGTAGGAAGTTGGTTCATCTACTTTTAAACATAATTAATCATAATTTTTCATGATAAATTCATATCTCATGTGTTCTTAATGAATCCTATTTGATATTTTGGATTCTTGTGTAATTGGAATCCTTTATTCTTCCATAATTCCTTAATAAATTAGCTCAAACTACATATCAAAAACATTTCTTGTTGGTTTATCTTAAACTTGCCTATGTTGAAAATTCATATCACTAACCCGATTATCAAAAAATTCCTCCTTGGTGTCTCCTCATTAATTTATGTGGTCTCAAATTTAATATTTATAAAACCTATATACTACAAGCATATTGGTAATGAGGTTAAAACCATAGTGCAGTTGAATTTGTGTATGTAGTGTCCCACCCCGAGTGCCACTGAACTATGCCACAAGATGATGGGCCACATGACTACAAGCGCATCTACCTGATTGCTATAGGTTGATGACTAGAAGAGAGGGCCTAGGGTGTGTCCATGGGGATACTATTCACTCATAGATTAGAGTATGCACAATAGTAAATGATAAATAATAAATAAAGGAATCAAACAATAGAAATAGAAAGTAGTGTAAGATAATGTAAATATACCATGAAATGTAAATAAATAACTGGAGGAAGCTGAATAACAATAATTGATAGAAAATGATGATCATTATGTCATGTGTCTATAAAAAATATGAGTATGGGGAGGTGGGGATACAAGCATGTACTATATGTTGGAAAAGTTTACAAAAATACAAAAACTGCCATATAAGAATCTCGATCATAGAGTCTGTCAGCTTCCCCATTCTCCATCCTAAAGTTGTAAATCAATCAAGCATCGGAAGATGCACACTTTCCTCAATCCATACCTACGATCATAAAGTCTCTTTGGGTACTAAACAGCACCTGATCAGGGTGTGAGATATAAATCTCATTAGTTCGGAACCCACAGTGTCCAGGACGATCTCCTTCATGCAATAAATATACAATAATGTTCCATAATAAATAATAGCACATCAATAACAAAAATAAAAGTAAACAATCAGTCCGGGTTCCCAAAAGGGCATCTGACCCATACAACCTACTTCAGCCTTAGCAGCATGTTTGAAAATAAGTACATGTGGAAGGAATAATATGTATATAAGGGCCAAATTAAATAAGGAAACCCAATAAAGAATATCCTAAGCTTGTTCTTTAAATTGGGTTGAAATTTACATGTCATCATACAAGTTCTCATAATAATGATAAAGATGACTACCAAGATGCATCCCATATGAAATGAGAAAATCAAACAATCCATAAGTTACTATTTTGGAGTCTCATCCTATATATGGTGATCTAAACAGAATCCCAAGGGTCATGATGGAACATCCAACATAACCAATGTCATTGAGTTTATCCAAGGAAACTCATAAAATGTTCTTTGTATCACCCAAGACATGATGACCCTAAGCCCTTACCAAGTATCTCAAACAGGGGACCGTGTATCACCTAAGGCATGGAATAACCATCTTTCTAAATGGTTCCATCCTCAATTTCTCCCCTGGGGAACCATCCTCACTCACAAGTTTAATTAAATCTACTCGATGGGGCCATACCTGGAAATCCAAAGTATCTCCCCCAATGTTTGAAGAGAATACCCCAATGTACGGTGAGTCCATTGATGGAATCCTTAACTCGAGACCCATGTTCACTCCCGACCCATAACAAGTGATCCATATCACAAAAGGAACATCATAAGATATGAAATATATTTATCACATTCCATCATGTGAATGTAATGAACCCATTCTACCAAGCTAGCCAAAACATACAATTCAAACTATCTTCATTGCATAAGGTTTAATATAAAAGGTAGCCATTTAAATAATTACATGTCATCATTAGCATTTAAATATCTTAAGCTAACAATATTACCAAATAATATCATTAAATTCAATCCACTAAATCATTAAATAATAATTAAGCACTTGGAATTTACAGGTATCAAATTATATGTCATCATTGACATTTTAAAATCCCATTCTCTAAATTTTTTCCAAGCATAACACCTCAATTCAATTCATTCACTTATAACACAAAGTAATGCGAATATAATGTGGCATAGATCTCAATGATCTTGAAATAACATTAATGTAATCAATGGACTATAACATAAATAAAGGTAGCTAACTAGTTTGTAATAAGCAATTAAATGTAAGGAAAGTTAAATTCAATGTGAATCATCAAGCATAAGCACTAAGACATAAGGTGCAAGGTATAAAGTTCAAGGGATAGTCTCACATATGACCATTTATCTTAATTCAATTTATAACAAGTGAATTTAAACTAAAACCCAAATCACATATGGTAATTGACCATTTATTCCATAGGTAAAAAGTGTAAACCAAGGTGGGAACACCGAAAGGGGTGGACAATGACAAGAAAACACCCTATGGATGGTTTTCACCACAAGGTAGGGTCATAGATCACACAGAGAACCATTTCAATTAATCTAATATGCAAGTATGAGGCTTAAATGGATGGTCCAACTTGTGACACAATGTAATGAAACTTGAAATGCAATGAAAGGAGTAGAAAAAATTATAGACCCCATACATTTTGGTAATAAAAATCCAATCATCCATTATCAAGCCTTGATTTGACCTAAAATGGAAGAAAACAAAGGATTTTTCAAAAACCATGAATATAGTTTAAAAGAATGTAACACTAAAATAGCACAACATATGGGAGAGTAACTATGAAATATATGGGTACAAGAGGCAGAGCTCACCGAGATGGTTCTATTGCTTCCAATGGTGAAGGAATCAGTGGTCAAACAAGGGAGATAACTAAAAACCCCATGTAGACAAGAAGGAGGTCAATGCGCCTGGAGGGGGAGGAGTCTACTGGAATAAGATAAGAATAGATTAAATCATTAATGAATAGAAAAAATTAATTTTACAAATTTCTTAAATTGTGCACAGTTTGACTGCACGGTTTGGCTAAACTGTGCGCCAACCTTATTTAAACATTCTACTACATAGGTAATATTGCATGGTTAGGCATACTATTTGACTAACCACAAAAAAACCATGTGAAGCCTCACCATATGAAACCTACAACTAGTCACATTTTCATGCCCCTCTGGACTACACAGTTGCATACAAACCATGTGGCGCAGCCCGCTTCCCCCATTTTCAGTTCTCTAGGCTTCAAACAATCCCCAGACGATCCTGGGACATCTATTAAACTCTTAGGAATCGTTACTAGTTCCATTTTAAAGAATTAAACCAAAAATTAAATAGTATATACATTTTTATAAATGTGGGATGTTATAAAATCCCTTCCTTAAAAAACTTATCCCCATGTTTCCCTTCCGGTGCTGGTAAAAAGTCTTCTAAGAAACGTTCTGACCACTACACATGTACATCGACCTACCACTCCTAGGTTTCCTCTTGAACATGTACATGATTTCATTGCAACAAAAATAGATAAACTAAACTACGTCAAAGAACCGTGTTCTATGATCGATGATACGTATAAGACGCTCCTCAAAGGATGCATCTGCCTCCAACTCGATATCGTCAGGGTTAAATGAACGAGGTTGTTCTTCATGATACTTTTGAAGATATGATACGTGGAAGAATACAGGCATCACACATTACTTCTAAAGTAACAACAACCTAGAGGCTATTTTAACTACTCTCTCCACTATCTCAAAATGCCCAACATATCATGGCGATAACATTCCTTGTCTCTTGATTTTTCATTGAACCAATCTACGTGAAATGCATAGAAAGACCCAATGTCTAACCTCAATCTACGGAGGTCTATGGTGATGATTAGTATATGACTTATTCTTATAATGACTTTTATCCATACTCTTATGAATCAACTAAAATTTCAAAGAAGTCTCATGAATGAGATGAGGACCCAATAGAGTTACCTCACCTGCCTCAAGCCAATATAGAGGTGAATGGAATTGTCTACCATATAGGGCCTCATACAGATCCATATGAATTGTTTTCTGAAATATTGTATTGTATAAAATCTAAACCAAAGGAATATACTTCTCCCAACAACCTCCAAAATCAATAATACAAGCTCGTAGCATATCCTCTAACACCAGAGTCATCCCCTCGGACTGCCCATTGATCTGAGGTTGATATGCAGTGCTCAAGAGATCCTATGAACCCACTATCTTATGTAACCCTTTCTAGAAACATGTTGTGAATCGAGAACCTCAATAAAAAAGGATATAATGGAGAACCCAATGAATTGTCACTATCTCCCAGATGTATAGACTTCATAGCTCATCAATAGATAAGGATTCCTAAATCAATAGAAAGTAAGAGACTTTGGACATCCTATTAATGACCACCTATACTGCATCACTGCCTCGAGGGGTTCTTGAAAATCCTATCTAGAAATATATTTTGTTGTATTTCTATTTCTACTTAGGAATAGATAGAGGATACATATGTATGGAAGGTCATTGGTGTTATGGCTTTACCTACTGACTGGTAGAGCACCGAGTAATGAAACCTACTATCTTCCTCTTTATTCCAGGCCACCAATACTGATTATGGATATCTTGATACATATTAGTAATACTAGGATGAATTTACCAAAAAAAATCATCAGATTCCCTCATAAACTCTTCTAATATATCAGAAGGCACCCACACACAACCCCTAAATATTAGAGTCTCACTACCATCAACAACGCAACTCGTAGGTAGGTTCTCTCCGGTGAAGCTTTCCCTCAAAACTAGGCCCTCAGAATATGACAACTGAGACATAAAAGATCATTACATAATAGAGGATATCTGTATAAGAGATTCTAAGACTACATTCCCATGATATTCCTAAACCTCTAGATATAGCTCAGAAAATATATCCCTCATCTACCACTCAAAAATGGCCACCTTGACGTCTTGGGTCTGTATTTTCCAGCTTAAGGAATCAGCTACAACATTACCCTTTCTTTGTGCATAAGAAATATAAAAGTAAATGGAATTTAGTTATTCCAACCACCTATACTACCTCAAATTCATGTTTCATTGTTTGGAGATATATTTGAGACTTTTATGGTCCGTGTAAACAATGAATCGCTCAGCCAACAAGTAATGACTCCATCAATACAGAGCATGAACCACAACTGCTAGTTTTAGGTCATGTGTAGGATAGTTACTCTCATGAGGCTTTAATTGGAAATTTCCATTCACGATGACTCGATCACCTTGTGTCATAACTAAAACCATTCCAATCCCTGAATCATCACTATAAACTATATAACTTATGCCCAGCTCAGGTAGAGTCAAAATCAATGATGAAGTGAGTCTTCCCTTTAACTCCAAGAATGCTGCCTCACAAGCTTCAAACCATAGGAACTAAACACCCTTCTTAGTTAGGGTCGTAAGAGGCACTACTATGTGGTATAATTCCTAGATAAAGCATATATAATATCTATATATCCCCAAAAGGATAAATATGTAAAACAAATTATTGGGATGTTCCCAGGAAACCACAGTGCTCACCTTCTTTGAATCAACTAATACACCTCCCTCAAATATGATATGACCCAAAAAATGAAATTTAATGATCTAGATATGGAATTTAATAAGCTTAATATATAGTTGGTTCTCTCTTAGTGTACTCATAATGATCTCAAGATGATTGGAAAGGTCATGTTTGGGGAATGAGTACACTAAGATATCATCTACGAAGACTACCTTGAAGGAATAAAGATACAAGTGGAGTACCCAATTCATCAGAGCCATAAAAGATAATGTCACATTCATCATATCGAACGGTATAAGAAATTAATCTTTAAATCTATACCTAATCTAGAAGGATCTACATGGTACATACAATGGTCTCACATGAACCTAATGATAACCCGAACTTAGATTGATCTTGGAGAAAATAGTTTCTCTTTGGAGCTGGTTGAATAGGTTATCTATTTAAGGAAGTGGATACCTATTTTTCATTGTGAGCTGGTTCAACCATATGTAATCCATAAAAAATCTGTGGTTTTCAACCACTTTCTTGGAAAAAAGGACCGGTGAATCCCATAAATATGTGTCTGATCTGATAAAACTCTTAGCCTTGAGATCTTCAAGATGCTTCTGGGGTTCTTGGAGCTCTTTATGCTCCATCCTATACGGAGTAATAGAAACTAGTGACTGACCTAGCACCATCTCAATAGTGAAATCAAACTCTCTCTCAGGAGGCAAATAGGAGAAATCATTGGGGAAGACATCCCTGAACCGATCCATAGCCGGAGGGAACTCTATTAACTGCATTCCCAGATCACTTGTAAAGAGGATGGCTACATGATTTGTCACTTTTCAAAACCCAACTTTCTTGGGTAAAAAACAATCTCCCTGGATATCTGATTCTCCTGAATGTATAAACATACTACCCTTAGGTGATATGTAGGACACTCTCCAGTGATAGAAATCCACTTGGGAATGATAAGGCACGAGCTAGTTCATACTGATAATGACGTCAAATTCATTCATCCCGAGGATGAAGAAACTCCAGAATAAATAAAACCCACCAATTTAATAAGTCATTCTTGATACTGATGTATTCCCTCTATTTTGACCCCTAGTGGAATGTTGAGGGACATGAAACAACCAAAATACTACATGGAAAGACCAATAATTTTCACAAACACAGAAGATGTGGAAGAGTGTGATACACCTATATAAAAAAGTGTAAAAACTAAATTAAAGGCTACTATAATGGTACCAATAATTATGGATATGCCTAGACTACACTCCTCTAGTGCTAGCTACACTATATATATATGGCATGACTCGCGACCCAAAGATGAGGTCGGACTAGACTGAGTAGATCCACTCTACTGACGCCAAGGCTCTGGACCTTGACTTCCTCAGCTACATCCATTACCTCCCCATCCTGATTATCCCATAAAAGACCAAATCCCCTCCATACATGGTTTCAAAGATCTTGTACCTAATAGAGGTGCGAGTACCGATCCCCTTCCACTAGATGCAGGAGGAAAATAATGAAAGAAGTGCTAAATATGTACCATCCTGCCTCATTATCAACATTTGATAATTTTAGTTACAAATTGGGGCTTATTGTGACCTAGTATACCACACTGGTGACATACTATATAATCACTAAATGTCACCTGGTAGGAACCACCCCCACATGCACAATTGAATTCGCACTTTTTACTTTCTAGAGAACTATCATCTTGTTTTATAACTGAACCGCCCTATCTTACATGATATTCTTATCTAAGATTTCATTTTGTAATTAGGGTTTGTTTTATGATCTCTATAATGGTAGTCAACTGAAATACATTCACCTAAAATCTGATATCATATCCAATCATGTCCTCAAATCTCCTTGAATCCAATAACTCATCACTGGTCAGGTAAGGAGAAAAACCATGAAGCTCAGTGAAATGAGCTGAATACTCAAGCACAATCATATCACCCTTCTGAAGGATCATGATATACCTCTCTTGATCCACTCTCAACGTATATGTAATTAAGTGACCAAATAAATTCACTTGGAAGTCTTCCCAAATCAAAACATTGTAATGCTCAGATTAAGAAATGACACCCCACCAACACTTAGAGGATTCACATAGGATGTAGGTAGTGATATTGACCCTCCACTATAGAGGATTCACTAGATATACTTCAACCATGATTCTAAAATTTTAGGTCTTGCATACCCTAAGAATGTGAGGGGATGATACTGCTGAAATTCTAGTGTTGGATCTACCATAGTCGGGACTAGCCAGGGAGCACTCTGAACTCACTGGATAAACCATTGAAAAAAATCCCAGAAATAATCATATGTTCCCATTAGATGATCATAAATAAGTACCTTAGGTGGCACTATAGGAGGTAAAATATGTAGATTGGGGTCCACCACCTCTGGAGCATGCTCATCACCACTCTCTTAGCTCACAACATGAGGATGTCAAGGTTTAATAGCTCTACAATTGAAAAATTCTTTCCTCAAAAAATATTTATAATAGATAGAGAAGAAGATAGAGGAAACTGATAAGGAAAGAAATAAGGTAGGGTAGGTGCAATGTCTCCCTAAAACATGTTAGAACAAACAACCTGCTCATAGAACCAGGTCTAGATGATAGGAGACATAGAAGGATCACTACGACATAAGAAGCATATCCCACTACCCATTTATATGGTTAGGTAATAGTTAATGTCTAAGCTTCCCATGTATAAAATCCATTTCATTATTAAGGGTGACATTAATTTTAATTCATTTATGTTTTAACCCCTTTTTAACGACTGAATTAGGTGGATCACCATTCTAATTTATAAGGGCACACACACCTTATAATTTGAAATTAGTTGTCCACTTAACCCAGTTTATAACATTCCCCTAAAAAGTGAATTGGCACATTGTTATAAATAAAAAATTCTGGCACAATAGGGATCAAAAACCAAGGTAAAATAGTAATCACATGAAAAAGAGGAAATTATCATTTAAATTAAACATGGAATGTCATAATTCATGAAATTTTAGTTCCTAGTGCTTATTATGATTCATGTAATGTAACTCCATCATTTAAATAGGTTAATTAATTGGAATCATCACTTTAATCATACCAATATCAATAAAAACATAAGAAAAGTGTGTTATCCAATGGTGAAGTCTTATCACCATAAATTAGGTATTCAATAACTAAAATTTCCCATACCAGGTAATTTGGGTTTCCCCTGTACATGGGTTAACAATGTCCAAACATAGGGTAAAATTCAAATTCCAATGACCTTGTCACCTGTCTAAATCCAAAATGTAATAAAAATGAAAATAGTTGGTCTGATTCCACATTTTAGTGTCCCACCACGAGTGGCACTGAACTATTCCCCGAGACGGTGGGCCACATGACCTCAGGTTCATCTCCCAAAATTCCAGAGGCTACCAACTTGTAGTGAGGTCAAAGGGTGTGTATGTGGGGAGACTATGGCCTCACAGATCATAGTATCCACCTCGATAAATGATATATAATAAATTGTTTATGAATACATAATATACAGACAAAAATTAAAGATAATAAAATAAACCATGCAATAGAAATAAATAACTAGTAGAAGATGAATAATAATAATCAATACAAAGTGATGATCATGATGTCATGTATCTATAAAAAATGTGAGTATAGTGAGCTTAGTAAACAAGAATATACTACATACTATAAAAATGTACAAAATGACAAAAAATACTACTATAAGAATCTCAATAATAGTCTCAGTCTTCTACCTTGTGCTCCATTCTAAAGCTATAAATCAATCAATCATCGGAAGCCACACACTTAAAATTTTCCATACCTATGATCATAAATTATACTTAGGTACCAAAAAGCACCCAAGTATGGTGTGAGATATAAATCTCTATAGGGTGGAACCCATGGTTTCCAGAATTATCCATTTTGGGATATAAATATACAATAATGTTCCATCATAAATAAGAGAAAAGAAATAACAAAAAAACCACTCGTTCTAGGTTCCTAAAAGGACACCCGACCTATAACACCTACTTTGGTCTCATACAGATATCTAAAAACAAGTCCATATGCAAGGAATAATATATATACAAGGTCCAAAGAAAACAAGGAAACCCAAGAAGTCATACCCACAAGCTTTTTCTTCATATTGGGGTCTAATTTACATGTGATCATACAACTAACAATAATAACAATAAATATAATTATCAAGATTCATTAGATATGAAGTGATAAAATCAAATGATCCATAAATTCTCATTGTGGAGTCTAATCCCTTCCAAGGTGATCTAAAAAGAATCCCAAGGGTCATTACAAAATATCCAACATATCCAATGTTATAGAGTGCATCCAAGGAAAACCATATAGAGTTCCTTGTGTCAATAAATACCCAATGACTCTAAACCTAGACCAATTATCTCACATAGGGTATTGGGTATCACCTGAGGCATGACATATCCATCTTTCCAAATGGTTTAATACATGGATTCTCCCTAGGGGAATTAGCCTCACTCATGAGTGTAAGTAAATCCACATAGTGAGCTCGTACCTAGAAAGCCAAAGTATCACCCCCAACACGTCAAGATTATCCCACCAAGGATAGTGATCCCATCCATGGAATCCCTAACTCAGGACCCATGTTAACTCTTTTCCCATTACAAGTGATCCCTAGCAAAAAAGTAAGATTATACGGCAAGGCATATATTTATCACATGCCCTCAAGGGAATGTCAAGAACCCATGCTTCCATGATAGCCAAAATATACAATTCAAATCATCAATATTGTATAAGACCTAAGCTACAAGTCAATCATGTAAACAATTAGATGACATCATTATCATTTAAATACCTCAATCTAACAAGCTTACTAAAGCATAGAATATAAATCAATCCACTAAAACAAGGTATAAGCATCAAGAACCTGGAATTAACATATATGAAAATACATGTCATAAATAAAATTTTAAAAGCCCATGCTATCAAGATTGGACAAGAATTAAACTTAAATTCAATACATTAACTTATAATAGAAAGCAATGAGCATATAATTTGGAATAGGTCTTAATGATTTAGACATAACATAAATGTAATAAATGTCACATAACATAAAGAGAGGTAATTAACTATATTTCACTAGGAAATTAAATTTAGGGAAAGTAAAATTCAATATGAAGCATTAACCATAAAAACTATGGAATAAGGTGTGAGGTATAAAGCTCAAGGGTCACTCTCATGGAAAACCATTTAACTTAATTCAATTTATAACAAGTTAATTTATATTAAAACCCAGCCCACATGTGGTAATTGAGCATTTAGGACATAGGAAAAAACGGTAAAGCAAGGTGGGAAGACCCAAAGGGGTGGGCAATGTCAAGGGAACACCCTATGGATGGGGTTTTACACAATTTAGGGTCATATTTGATATACTAAACCATTTTAATTAATTTAATATGTAAGAATGCGGCTTATCCAAAAGGTTTGGCTTGTAGAACAACATAATGATAATTGAAATTCTATAAAAATAGTGGTGAAAGGAATAAAACCCCTACCTTGTGGATATAAAACTCCACTCATCCATTAAGTATCCTTGATTAGACTAAAAACATAAGAAAATGAGGATATTTCAAAACCCCCAAAATCTGGGAAAATTATATTGAACCAAAGTAGTGAATTGGTTGGGAGATGAACTAATAAATAAAATGGTGTAGGATATAGAGCTTACCCAAACAATTACATTTCTTTTGAAAGTTATTTAATTGGTGGAGAAACAAGGGATATAGGTTAGAATCCAATGGAGAAGAGAAGGAATTTTGTGCACTTAAAGGAGGAGGATTCCACTAGGGGAAATGAGGGGAAGAAGAAAAGAACAACTTAAATCATTAATGATGCAATAAAAATTAATTTCACCCACATTATACACTGTGACCGATTTGGCCACATGGTTTGGTCAAACCATGCACTAACCGTGTGCAAGAATCTACTAATTAGGTAAATTCACACAATTAGGTGCATGGTTTAACTAACCATCTGAAAAACATGGGAAGGCTCACTATCTGAAACCTACAACTGGCCACATGACTATGCTCCCTGGGTCACATAGTTGTAGATAAACTATTAAACACAACTTGTTTCCCCCATTTTGGTGCTCCAGGTTTTAAATGAGCACCAAACACCCCTCGGGGATCCTTTATCCTATTTGGAATCATTTATAGGACAATTTTCATGAATTAAACCACAAATTAAATGGTATATACCTTTGTATAAATCCAAGATTCTATAGTTTTTTTGAAATAAATGAAAAAAACATATAAACCATTACAAAATATTTCAGGGAGAATGATGTAGTGGTAGTGGAATATGAAGTTATTGAGGAATGTTTTTGAATATAGGTGAAGCAGTAGTAAAGGAAAGGAGACCATAAACATTATTAATAAAAGATAATTAGTTCATATATAATTGATAGAGATTAAATTTTTCTTTCATGGAATCAGTTATAAAGTGTATAATTTTTGTAGAGTAATTTGAACCTTAATTTTCATTAGATTAAACTACCCCTCTAAAGATCTCTCCAAATAAATGCTACTTCTAACTACTTCGAAGATGAAGATGCTTCTATATAGAGAAGAGAATACCATAATGTATTCCATGTAAGTACATTAGTTTTATTAACCATGGTAAAATAAATTATACTCTTCTCTCATCAATAACTAGAGTAGAGTGAAAAAATTCTTATAGGGAAGATGTTGTATGAACCCATGATGAAATACATCAACCCACTATGTTTAAAACTCATATAAGAACAAAAAATATAATATTTTCTTTCATCCAACCCAAACCACTTAATCTACATAGTAATTCATGGTAGAAGTAATAAAAATATATTTCATTGAAATAATTTAGATACTGAAATACTGAAAGTAAAGAGAAGATGAAAAATAATCTTCTCTATATATATTTCCTCCCACCACTATTTCAAACTCCTCTGACTCCTGAACCGAGTGTCCCATCCTCTGGTCGAGGTCCCGTTATCTTTTTCCAAATATATAACCAAAATTTGTGGATTGGATTTGTGGAATCATTAGAGGAAGATCCTATATGTTATTTTCAATACAACCTATCTTAAAGTAGGTAATAGTTCTCTCATTCCTACATACATCACTAGCATTTTCATGAACTAAAAATTTATAAATAAAATTCCATTTTAAATGAATAAATTCCACATTAATTCAGGTAGTTATAGAAAACACATGTACTAGTTTGGTTATTTTAGACCATTATAAAATATATCCTCTTAGAATTAAAAGTTAATAAGTATCTTAATGATTAATAATATTGATATTTTATTGTTACCATTAGGATTAATTATATATTAAGGGTTTTGATAAAGTCTAATTGATATGGTGAGAAGAAGCTATGGACTCAAAAAAATGATTTTACTGTATGAATCATAATTATTATAGCTTATAAGGGAGATAGAATTAGTTGGATTTTCATTTTACTAAGCCCAAATTATTATTCAACAACTAATGATTTATCAAAACTATTTATGTTATATGTTCACGCATATCGAGCTCACAACCCAAATCATGTTCAACGAACTACCCCAAGAATGTTCCATTATCATATATCATATACAAGGGAAATACGCTAGTGTAATAAAAGGTTATTTATCTATACCACAATAGGATTAATTTTTATGTTTTATTTATAATAAAATAATGATTTTTTATCTCTTTTTTGAATTTATTTATATATAACTATATATGAGTTTATTTTGATACGAAGAAACAAAAATTTTATTTTTGGGCAATATATGGTTTTAACACTCTTTTGAAAAAATTCATGAATTTAGAAAAAAATAATAAACTCATATAATATTATTATTAAATAATATCTATATTCAAATGATAATATAACTTAATGAATTCTAATGTGTCTTTATAAGTGTCTGAAAATTTTTATTATCCTAAAAAAATATTTTCAATAAATAAGGATTTTTATATAAAAGTGAAAATTCATATTTATAGAAATATATTTTCATAAAATAAATATTATTTTTGAAATAATAATTTCAAAATTATACAATGGTGAATTTCTCATAATTTTCTATGGTAGTTAGATTTTGGGTAAAAACTAGGTATGGTATAAATATACAACCTATATTATGACATCATAATAGCCCAAGACTTATGTAATAATTTCAATAAAATTAATACATGACCAAATATATATTTTACCTATAAAATATTGTGTTTTTGTAGTTATTTTAATAATTTTATAAATCCTTAATTAATCATCCAATACCTACATTATATTTTAAGGTTTAAAATCAATTATTTATGAACATAACACACTTCCACATCACCAATGGTATTATGTTAATATATTCAACCCTTATACTTATAAAATATTTAAAACCATACCTATTTGGTAAAAAAACAGTAAAAAATCATAGTAAGGTTTGTGTTTTTTTACTTTGTCATATAGATCCCAAAACCTACATTTTGAAATTAACAAAGTATTTCAATCTCCTTATACCTCTCTGGATAAATTAATTATTCCCTAAAAACCCATTGGAAACAAATTTCCTCTACCTATACATCTTTAAATCTCTATCATGTTGTTCCCAATCTGTTAATAAGCTCCTCCCAAGATTTTATAAGTGCATTATCAAGGTAGAGAAACTCTCTCACTTATTTTTCTTTTAAGCACCTTCAGTGTATTTAGCATTTTAAATCTTAATGGATTACGTTTTTATGTATTTAAAAATATCCATTTACTATCCAATTGATGTTCTATAAATTATATACCATTTATACCCACTCATTACAACCTTTACCTAAGTCGTTACTATGATAAAGTAAGGGATATCTCTCTCTATTCTATTCCATTCAAGAACCTTATTTGTCTTTATCCTTTTGAATCTTAATTGATTATTTTTTCATGTCTTTATAAATATAAATTTACTATAAAAAATTATATGAATTAGAGATTATTTATCTCCTCTCGTTATAACATTTACCTAAGTCATTACAATGTCAAAGTAAGGGGATTATTTCCTCCTCTTTACACAAGAAGTTTCTTTGTATTATGTTGTTTTATTAATAACTGATCATATTGGAATGTGTTCTTACACATTCAATTTATTTTCTATATGATTTCAAATTAATGAGGTAACACCTTTCACTCTCATTGAACTCTTCCATGTATTTTTATATACAAAATTATTCTACCGAAATTATACTATTATTTTCCATGCCAAATATTTTTATAGTGAATAACCATCCCAATTTATACTAAAGGGTATTCAGCCATATTTATATATATCATTCATTTATCAGGGTTTTATATGTATGAAACCCAATATCCTTAATCATGGGTTTAAAAGTGAGGAAATACAATCTTATATTGTATGATCAATGTAGAAAACAAATACATGTACATGATATAGATGTGAGGGGAGGGTCTAAAATTATATGTATCCCTACAATGAATTGTATAATGATTTTATCTCATTAAATACCATTTATTTTGAATGAGAGTTTAAACTAAGTACATTTTGTTATAATAACTTAGTGGTTATCTTTAACTTATGATTGCGATTCCATTTTTTATGTTTTTCCCATATTCCTATATTGCCTTGATGTTTTCATCTTATATCATGCTTCTATGATCATATTTATGATTATCACATTTTTATGTCACCTTGATAAGCCTATTAACTCACACGTATTACTTTTATCATGTTATAATTTTATTATTCCATTACTATAATTTATATATAACCCCTTTCTTATATATGTCCCCAGTTTTTCTCATGTTTTATTAGAAGATAGAGGTAATTTAAGGACATGATAACGTGTTTTTAAATAATGTAATTGTATCCTTGATTCATGTTATTATGTTATGTATCTAATTTACCAAATAAGTTAGGCCTTTTAATATTTTGTTATTATATTATGTGGGTATTTAGGTAATAAATCATAAAATATAGTTTATAAAAGACATAGATTTTATTAGTAGGTATCAAACCAAGAACTAGTTATTTTTAGGGATAAGGATTAGAAAAAATTACTGAAATCCTTTGGGATAAGAATAAACATAGGAAAACATCCCTAAATTAAAATAATATACAGAGTAAGTGGTTTTAGATAAAAAATAACCATATCTAGATACTAAAAGTGGATATGGATATAGAAAAGTTTTACCTAGGGGAAATACCCCCCAAAATGGGAATGTATGATGTTAGCTCAATCATTACCTGATGCATGACAAAGAGGATTTACCATATACCCAATTTGACACTCCTAGGGGATATGATTTTGTCAATTCACAATCACCTTATTAACTAACCTGAATGGAAAAAATGACCACATAATTTATGTTAGGAAATAGAATATGGATAACTTAGATTGAACCCTAAAAATTAATAGTTAATGAAAGTATATTATTTAGGATGTATCCCTTATATATTCATATTTTCTCATTTATATTATTAATATTTTCAAAATTTTCATCCCTAAATACATTTTGGATAAATTAAATGATTACAACTAGAAGGAAATGTTTAAAGGTAGGATTATCATTAATCATTGAAATTCAAATGTAAAAAGTGAATATAGTTCTACACATTCTTTATTATCACACAAGTTTAGTAGGACTAATAAAAAACCACCTCAAAACATGGACATATGGTTATCTATGAAAATAAAAAAAGGGAAAGTATTTTATCCCATGTATATAACTTATCTCTTACCTATATTTACAGGTTAAATTTCCCAGAAAACCCTGTGATACTCCCATTAGAGGAATTTTATGTAATTTTGGGTATGGAATGGATTCCCTTATATAAAGGAAACATAAATTTACTATAGAAGGAAATCACCCTAGGTATGATGAACCACCCTTCAATTCTATACATGTAACACCCCGACCACTCTAGAATAGATTTGGTGCATTAATTGTTATATTGGAATGGTTATAAAGAAATTAATCTATAAGGAATGATCAGTTTAGTAGTCTTGAAGAAACTATATACATATATGTAACTCAAATTACATTGGAAAATGTAACAAAATACAATACATAAAAAAACTAAAAACTGCATCCTCTGAACTCAATAAATAGTATCCTCTTCGTAACCTGTTTAAGGTAAACAAATGAAAGGGGAGAGATCAAATGCTCAGTAAGGGTTATAAATGGAAGAAGCATGAATCAATAATAACTGAATCATAAACAATCTTATATAATCAATATGGAACGGTGAATAAATGAAAATCTTATGCAATTAATAAACTGAGAATGAAACTGCATCCATATATTTTGTCATAGGGAAAAACTCATGGATATTAATAAATAATAATGAATAAAGATAATGATTATTAACTGTACATGATGTATCTCGCACATGATACCATAACAACGTTAAAATGGTTTAGTTCTGTGGGTAGAAACCCTTCTGATTTTTGGAAACAAACTCGTAGGGTTTGTGGCCAACTAATTTGTCTCGTGAGACCTGTCGATGGATAGAGGGGCTATAGTGGTCACCACCCTCCGCTGAATTTACAAATAATTATTTATACATTGATTTAATAAAATATCAATATTCCTTTTCAATATCCATATATATTAGAGGATACAAATTCACCAATATTTGCATAGTTAAAACAACATTCCAAATAAACACCTTATGTAAAATGGTATACGGTTTAGACAATAAACATATCCATGATATGAAAATATGGATATTTAATAGAAATATAATTTAAAATTAAAAGTGATATCAAATGGGTAGTTGGAACACTACATAATGAGTATTAGGTTCACAATACCAAGTAACTGACAATGAAATGAAATCTGAGACAAAGTCCCTTACCCTATTTTAATCAATCGAGTCGCATAACCAAAAACATAAAAACACAAAATGAATCAAAAAATAACATGAATATAAATAAAATAATGATATTATATAAAAAAATTAATTACACAATACACCACATGCAAGAAATAAGTGGAAAACAATGGAAATATCATAGAAATGAAAGTGAGATGAGAAACCCCTTACAAAGATTTCAGCAAGGTATCAGGTGTTCTTGTGTGGGATTAATGAGAGGTAAAGGGGTATCTCATTAATTATATATCATAAGAGTAGTATGTGGGAGGTTTAAAAACATACCTTATAAATAGGAATTAAAAATAAAAGGGCACAACATATGGGGAATTCTTGAACAAAACTGAGAGAGAGGACCCCTTACCTTCTACTTGAAGGTGTTCTTGATTGTTCTTAACGACCAGAATAATCAAATTTAACTTCATTAATTAATAAGTAAAAAAACTAATCAAAATATAATTGATATGGTATAACCTTATTAGGTTCATTAATGGTCTTTTTTATGGGTTTAAGAGATCCAATTTTATTTTTTGGGAATTATTTTCTTCCTTGGGCTTCATGATCTTTTTACTTGTTGTCATGAATGGAAGTTTGTTTGAAATGTGGTTAAACAACCATAATTTTTTAAATATATTATTAGTGAAATTAAAGATATATAAATTATCTTATAATGATTCTACTTATGTACCATGAAGAAGACTCATTCGATTTGTTAATGATAAATGCTTGGATTTGGCTTGGTGGTTTTATGCATAATGAACTTGTTTTATATTATTACTCCATATTATGAGTCTGTAAGGATTAAATAACATTAAACAAGATAAAATAAATATATTATGATCTGGTTAAACCATTTAAAAGGTTCCATGACCAACGATGAAGACATTAATGCAAATTGAAAACCCGTATTCCTTGAGTCTGATAAATTAACACATCTCAGACGGTGTTTGCATTTATAGGATAAAAGGAAGGGAAAAAGAGGGAGTATGATGAAATATTATTTTAGCATAATGAAAATACAGTAAATTTTAAGTTAATGGAATTATCATGGCATTTTTATGAGGGGAGGTAAGGAGAGATCATTAAAATAATGGAACTTGCAAAAGAAATTGAAAGAAAAGAGAAGAGAGGTTCACCTCTTGAGTACTCCTCCTTGAGAAACTTCTTAAGACCTTTGTTATTAGCCTTTTGGTGAGACCATAATATTTTGGACGTGGGTAGGGGGCTTGGGAAGTTTATTTGGAAGAATTTATACAATACTTGAAGCTTGAGTGGTGTGGTAGGAAGAAGGGGTGAAAGGTGGTTTATATAGTGGAGGGGAGGAGAGTTTTCTTAATATAATAATCATTAATTTATTATTTATTCTTAAGACAAGAAATATTGAGTATTAAATGAACTATAATAGTAATATATGCATGTGAGTTTGATATTGGGGGTTCTTACATCACTCATGAAGCTAAGAATAGTTAATTTAAATTATAATTCTTTTATATGGTAAATTAATGTCTTTTACTATTCATAAAAATTCAAGTATTTCAGAAAAATACAAAAAATTCACCCTAACCATTTTTTGACATGTAGATTCCAAAAATTAAGCCCATTTTTCAAAAATAATTTTATAAATATGATTAATTTAATATTTTATTAAAATAATTATTTAATTGAAAAGTACAAACACTTAAAATATTCATCTTAATTTTTAAGGTGCCTAAATTTATTTATACATTCAAGGGTATTGATACCATTTATAAGAGTAATATTACTATTTATAAAGGTAATTTACTATTCCTAAGGGTAGATTACTATTCACCAAAAATTAAGTTTGTTCTATAAGACTCCAAATGACTTACTATTCACAACTCTAGATGACCGTTTTTCTAAATTCAAAACATAGAAGTGTAAAATTTTTGTTTAATGGATATGTTTCGAATATCTACTAAATAAACAAGTGTTGTTTCAAAGGAAAAAAAATTTATTTATGAAATATAGGCTATGAATAGAATTTATTTAAGAGAAGCATGACATAAAATGTTTGGGGTGTTATATTATTCCATCCTTTGGAAATTTTGTCCTCGAAATTTTATGTATAAAGCCCACAAAAAATATGTTGGTGGTTCTTATTCATAACATAATCAGGTTCCCATGTTGATTACCCCATATTCTAGTTTCTCCAAAGAACCATTAGTAGAAAAGTTGTCCGATTTCTCAGTATGTGATCTCTTGTGTCAAGAATCCTGATATGATCTTCACAGTATGAAAAATCAGGTTCCAGTTCTATTTCTTCATAGGTGAGTACATGAATTGGGCATGACATGTATTTATTCCACAATGATACATGGAACACATTATGAACTTTGAAGAGACTTGGCGGCATTGCTAAACAGTAATCTACAACTCCATTTCATTCCATAATTTCAAATGGTCCGATGTACCTGGGGCTCAGTTTTCATTTCTTACCGAACCATAAGACACCCTTCCATGGAGATAATTTTAGAAAGACATGATCTCCCACTTGGAATTCCAAATCCTTTATCTGGTTTTCATTATAACTCTTCAGCCTACTTTGGACTGCTTTAATATGGGCTTGGATTAACTTCACCATTTCTATGGTCTCATTAATATGTTTTGGGACTATAAGTTTCCCCTACCCAACTTCATCCCAACAAGTTGGATTTCCACATCTCTTTCTATATAATTCTTCATATGAATCCATTTCAATACTATAATGGAAACTATTGTTGTAGGAAAATTCAACCAAATGTAAGTATTAATATCACATACCTGGGAAGTCAAGAAAGAATAACCTCAGCATGTCTTCAAGAGTTTGAATATTCATTTGAGATTGTCTATTGGTTTGGGGGTGATAAGAAGTACTAATATAAAGCTTAGTATTCAAATCCTTATAGAGACATTTCTATAATATTGATTTAAACTGGAGATCTTGATCAAACACAATCGATAGAGGTGCACCATGAAGTCTTAAAACTACATTAATATAAAGTCTTTCCAAGCGCTCAAGTGGTAAATCCTCTCTTATAGGAAGAAAATGTGCCTATTTTGTGAGACGATCAATAATTACCCATGTCGCATCATTCCTATAGGTGTCCTTGGTAGTCTGGTGAAGGAATCATCATAATGTTATCCCATTTCCACATATGTATAGGAATGGGATTCATGATTCCTTTAGGATGTTATCTTTCAATCATCACCTATTGACACACCAAACATCTTGAAACATAATCAACAATCTCCCTCTTCATATTGTCCCACCAAAAATGTTCCTTTAGATATATATACATCTTTGTGCTACTAGGGTGTATAGAGAAATTAGAGCTATGAGAATCATCCAATAGTTCCCTTTTTTTCTTAGGAATAGCGGGAACACAAAGACACTTTCAAAATTTCAAAATACCCCCTTCATATATGAAGTCAATCAACTTCCCATCATTTACATCTTTAATTTTATTTTGATACTCCTCATCATCAGCTTGAGAACTTTTTATCTTTTCTAGTAAGGAAGGTTTTGAGACCATTTTTAAGAGAAGGGATGTGTTACCATCCATGATAATTCCCATATCCATATTTACTACATCCATGAACAAAAGAACCATTTCAAATCTCATCTTGTTCAGAATTTTGTGTTCTTTTCAACTGAAAGCATCTGCCACCTTATTTTCCTTTCTAGGGTGGTAGTGTACTAAACAATCATAATCTTTGAGTAACTCGAGCCATCTCCTTTGCCTCATGTTGAGTTCTTTTTGTGTGAAGATGTATTTAAAAACTCTTGTGATCTATGTATATCTCACATCTTTCACCGTAAATATAATGTATCCAAATTTTTAGAGAAAATATTATAGTTGCTAACTCAAGATCATGTAGTTGGATAATTTTTCTCATGATTATTCAAATACCTTGACGCATAAGCAATAAATTTATCATTTTTCACAAGGACACAACCTAGACCATTCTTAGACACATCACTGTATATTAAAAATACATCACTTCAATATAGAATAGTCAAAATTGGAGCATTGACCAATCTTATTTTCAATTCTTCACAGAATTTTGTACATTATTTCTTCCACACAAAATTTAACTCTTTTATGTGTGATCTTGGTTAGAGGGTTTGCTAGTCGGGTGAAATTCTGGACAAAACGCTGATAGTGACCTACTAGGCCAATAAAAATGCATTCCTTAGTTATGTTCATTGGCTTGGTCCATTCAGGGATTGACTTTTTCATTGCAGGATCAACTAGGATTCCATCCTTAGAGACAATATGGCCTAGAAAAGAAACTGATTGAAGCCATCATTCACACTTGCTAAACTTCCCATATAATTCATTTCTTTTAAGAGTTTTTAGAATAATCTGCAAGTGATTCTCAGGGACTTCATAGCTTTTTGATTATACTAGTATATCATCAATGAATTCCACAAAAAAATTATCAAGATATTATTTGAAAACTCTATTCATTAAATCCATGAAAATATAGGGTACATTAGTCAGTCCAAAAGGCATCACTGTTAACTCATAATGCTCATACCAAGTTCGAAATGTTGTCCTAGGAATATCTTCCTTCATCTCACTAAACTGATGATATCCAGATCAATGTTCAATCTTCAAAATGTATTGATATCCATGAAGTTGGATCAAATATATCATCAATATAGGGTATATAATACTTATTCTTTATTGTAATAGCATCGATTTCCCTAAAATCAATGCATATCCTCATGGATCCATCTTACTTCTTGAAAAAAAGGACTGAGGATCCCTAGAGAAACACTAGGTTGAATAAATCCTTTGTCACTCAACTCCTATAGTTGTTTCTTCAGCTCCACTAACTCCACAATGGCCATTCTATAGGGGGTATTTGATATAGTTCTTGCACCAGGAATTAAGTCAATGAAAAATTCAATTTTCTGCTCTAGAGGATGTCTAGGTAAATCCTATGGAAATACATCAATGTATTCTTTCACTACACACACATGTTAAATTTGAATATTTATTTTCACAACCATAGATATTGGTTTCTCTTCCTCTGTAATAATTTCATTCAGTAGAGAAATTTGGGGTGGTTCTAGATAAGAATTATATGGAGAGGTTTCTGCAATAAAGACAAAATATTCTACACCTTTTTTAAAAATTGCAACTTCCTTTTTCTTGTAATAAATCTTTACATCATAGTTTGAAATACAACTCATACATGGAATTATATCAAGTTCAGTCATTGGTATCATGATAAGGTTAGCAACTAAAGCACGTTTATGTGTCACGAGGGGGACTAGTTGACATGACTTTTTTTCAATGATACATCACCTATGAATGTTCACTAATAACTCCTTCATTAAATCAAATTGTACATGTATATTTTTCTTGGAAAACTGGGAAGATATAAATGATTGAGATGATCCAAAATCAAATAAAGTGTTGGCTAAGTTTGAGGAAATAATTAAAGTACCTGCCACCACGTCATTAGGAACTTCAACTTTTATGGTTGTAATTGCATAAGCTCTCCCTTGCTCTAATGGACTTTTCCGAGGAAAGTATCCTTGGAACTTAGGACACTCATTTGAATAGTGTCTAATCTCTCTACAATTGTACAATTGAATATTATTGAATTGTTTCTTCCCCTTTCATTCAGCAGACCGATAACCCTTTTCTCCACACTTATAGCAGACTCCCAAGCCTTTCAAGAATTTTCCTGGATGATTGTTTCCATAGTTCATGCATAACAGGAATTTCTTCATTCCCTTGTTCTTATTTGGTGCTTCGCCTTTTCCTTGGTTATCTGGGTACTTCTTTATATCTTGGTTTCCCTTGAACAAATTTGATCTAGAAAATTCCTTCTCTGTTTTGATGGCACTTGATACAATTTCATCATATGATGAAAATGTTTGAGAAGCCAGTGCCCTTCTAAGACTTGTATTAAGACCTTCAAATAAATGATCAATCTTGTCTTCTGAGTCCTATAATAAATCTATGGCATACCTGGATAGTCTTGTGAAGGTAGCCTCATACAATGCAACACTATCTTCTTCCCTTTTCTTTAAGATAAGGAATTTCCTCTTCATTTCAATTCATTTCATATGAGGGAAATATTTTCCAAATAATATTCCCTTAAAAGTACACCATTCTATATCTTATGTTTATTATTACTCCATGGTATTTTGAATCAAGGACCACCATTGATCAATGTCACCCTTGAGATAATAAAATGCCAGTACTACCTTTTCATTTTCATTGCATCTTAATTCCATGAATACTTTTCCAAGGGACTTGATCCACTGCTAAAAAACCATTGGATTAGTAGTCCCACTGAAATATGGGGATTTTTCCACATGAGACGATCCAATATATGTGTGGAATAGTTATTTGTTACAACCTGAGTATGTTGTCCCAATATGGCCATGATCTGATATGCTCCAACATTGACTATGTTTACTTGATTAGTGGGGACATCCCTACATTTACCATGAGTGTTGATTTCTATTATTCTATTAGGTTCCATTTCTACATAATGTCATACACAATGTTAAGTTATAGAATCATAATTTATAATCTCAACTAGAAATGCACTTAGCAAAAATTTAAATCCTACGCATAGATAATCTAATAGACATGGTTTCTCTGAGCAAAAAATTTACATTTCAATCCTTCATAATGGATTGTAAATAAAATATGAATTATCCTAAGCATATCTCCCAAGAGTGTCGTAACAAAGAGTGCAGCAAGTTCCATTGTTATATAACAGGACACCCTGGGTCAAGCCCAAAACTCTTTGTTAGAGCTTTCAGTCCAAAGTACATATATGCCATAGAAACCTCTACCTGCTCATATCCAGATCGGGATGTATTGTTTGGAAGATCCACATAATCTATTATGTACCAAAATACCAAGACATTATTTTATGTTTATCCTAAAAGACTATCTTAGGGACTCTTCCCTAATCTATATCTTCTAAATCTAGTTTTCATGGTTTTTACTAAACATCCTCTGATACCAACTATAACAACCTGACCCCTCTAGACTAGAGTCGGTGCATTACTTGTTATATTAGCATGGTTAGAAGGAAATAAATCCTAAAAGAATGATCAGTTTAATAGTCTTTAATAAACACGATATATACATGTAATTCAAATTACATTGGAAAAGGATAAAAAAATACAATACATAACAAAAACTAAAGACAGCATCCTCAGAACTTAATAAATAGTATCCACTTCATAACCTATTGAAGGTAAAAAAATGAAGGGGGTGAGATCAAATGATCAGAAATGGTTACAAATTTCAGAAGCATGAATCAATAATAATTTAATCACAAAAAATCTAACACAATCAATATGGTATGGTGAATAAATAAATATCTCATGCCATTAATAAACTGAGAATTAAACTGCATCCATAGATTTTGTCATAGTTAAAACCAAATGGATAGTAATAACTGATAATAAATAAATATAATTCTTATTAATTGGATGTCATTTATCTAGAACATGATACCATAATACCGTTAAAACGGTTTAGTTCTGTTGGTTGAAACCTGTCTGATTTCTGAAAACAAATTCGTTGGGTTGGTCTCATGAGACCTGTCGATGCATCGAGGGGATATAGCGGGCCCCACACACTACTTAATTTCCAAATAATTCTTTACACATTGATTTAATACAAGATAAATATTCCTTTTCAATATCCTTATAGAGTAGAGTAAACAGATTCTTCAATATTTCCACAGTGAAAATAAAATTCCAAATAAACACCGCATGTAAAATGGTATATGATTTAGAAAATAAAAATATCCATGATATGAGAATATGGATATTTAATAGAAATATAATATTAAATGACAAGTTATCTCAAATGGTCATTAGGTACACCATAAAAATATTATTAGTCGCACAATACCAAGTAACTGACAATGAAATGAAATCTGAAACAAAGTCTCTTACCCCGTTGTAATCAATTGAGTCATATAACCAAAAACTTATAACCAAAAAATTAATAACAAAATACCATAAATATGAAAATAATTATGATAATATATATCAAAATAAATTATAAAATACACTGCATGCAAGAAATAAGTGGCAAACAACGGAAATCTCACATAAATGAAAGTGATATGAGAAACCCCTTACAAACATTTCGACAAGGTATCGAGTGTTCTTGTGAGGGATTAATGAGATTTAAAGTGGTATAAAATTATTTATATATCATAAGGTCAATTTGGGAGAGCTTCAAAAAAAATACCCATTTATTAGGAATTAAAAATAAAAGGGCACATCATAGGGGGAATTTTTGAACAAATATGAGAGAGAGGATCCCTTACCTTATGCTCGAAGGTGTTCTCGATTCCTCTTAACGACCTGAATAATAAAATTTAGCTTCATTAATTAATAATTCCATAACATCATCAAATTTTAATTTATATTTTATAACCTTATTAGGTTCATTAATGGTCTTTTTGATGGGTTTAAGAGATTCATTTTTTTGTTTGGAAGCATTTTCTTCCTTGGTTTTCATGATCAATTTACATGTATTCATGAATGGAAGTTTGTTTGAAATGTGGTTAAAAATACAGAATTGTTAACATATATTATTTTTTACATTAGCTATATATAAATTATCTTATAATGATTCTAGTTATTTACCATGAGGATGAATCATTCTATTAGTTAATGATAAATGCTTGGATTTGGCTTGGCGGTTTTGTGCACAATGAACTTGTTTTGTATTATTACTACATATTATGAGTGTGTAAGGATTACCGAACATTAAAAAATATAAAATAAATATATTGTGATATAGTTCAACCATAAAAAAGGTTTCATGACCATTATTTATGATAGTAATTCAAATTGAAAACCCTTCTTCCTTGAGTGTGATAAATTAACACATCTCGGATGGGGTTTTCATTTATAGTATAAAAGGAAGGGGAAAAGAGGGAGTATGATGAAATATTACATTAGCATGATGAGAATCCATTACATGTAAGGTAATATAATTATCATGAAATTTGTATGAGTTGATGTTAGGAGATATCATAAAAATAATGGAATTGCAAAAGAAATTGAAAGAGAAGAGAAGAGAGCTTCACGTCTTGAGTACTCCTTGAGAAACTCCTTAAGACCATTGTTTTTGGCCTTTTAGTGAGACCAGAAGGTGTTGGACGTGGGGAGAGGGATTGGGAAGAGTATTTGGAAGAATCTAGGCAAGGATTGAAGCATGAGTGGTGTGGGAGAAAGAGGGGGTGAAAGGTGGTTTTTATATTGGAGGGTAGGAGAGTTTCCTTAATATAATAACCATTAATTTATTCTTTCTTATTAAGACAAGAAATAGTGAGTATTCCATGAAATATAATAGTAACATGTGCATGTTAGTTCTACATTTGTTTACTTACATCATTCATTATGCTAGGAATAGTTAACTTAAATTATAATGTATTTATATGGTAAATTAATTTATTTTACAATTCACCAGAAATTCAAGTATTTCAGAAAAATACCAAAAATTAACCCTAACCATTTTTTGATGTATAGAGTCAAAAAATGAATTCCATTTTTCAAAAATAATTTTATAAATATGATTAATTTAATATTTAATTAAAATAATTATTTAATCAAACGTAAAAACACTTAAAATATTCATCTTCATTTTTAAGGTGTCTAAATTTATTTATACAATCAAGGGTATGGATACCATTCACAAGAGTCATATTACTATTCATAAGGTTATGTTACTATTCATAAGGGTAGGTTACTATTCATAAGGGTAGGTTACTATTGACCAAAAATTATGTTTGTTCTATCAGACTCCAAATGACTTACTGGTCACAACTTTATATGATTGTTTTTTGACATTCAAAACCTAAAAGTGGAAAATTAATGTTTAATGGCTATGTTTTGACTGTCTCCTAAATAACCAAGTTTCGTTTTAAAGAAACACAGTGATTTATGAAATATAAGCTATAAATATAATGTATTTAAGATAAGCATACCATAAAATTTTTGAGGTGTTATAATACAAGTTTAAGATGTGGGGTGAATATAATTTGGAATCATCATCTTAATAATGGGTATTATTGCATTATAAGATAGTGTATCTTACTCAAATGGTTAAAACTAAGGAAAAGATCATCCTTGAAGACAATACCATTTTAATGGAATATGAAGATGTGTTAAGCAAATAATTTTATAACATTACACTAAGTCATGTGGTTGAGTTATTAATCTTGATTATACCCAGATCTTTTCCAATATCCAAGAATACATATAGAATGGACACTATTTATCATTATGAACTAAAGAATCTACTATTGGAGAATCTAGATAAAGTATTTATACACACAAGTGCTTCACCATGGGGTGTGTTAGTCCTATTTTTCAAGAACATGGATGGGTCAATGCGCCTTTTCATTTAATATCATGATCTCAATAGGATCACTATAAATAACAAGTATCCTCTAACACAGATTAATGAATTTTTGATCACCTATGTAGAGATTGATACTTCTCAAATGAGGTTCATAGGTTAGGATATTATCAAGAAAAATTGAATAAGGATGATATCCATCAATACTAAATTTTATAGAAGTTGCGATCTTTATGAGTTCTCACTAATGCTCTAACTATTTTCATAGACTTAATGAATAGTTTATTTAGGTATTACCTCAATAAATTTGTGTTTTTATTTATAGATAATAATCTTAGCTACTCTAAAAATAATGGGGAACATGTAGATCATTTTAATACTATACTAAATACCTTATAAAAGAAAATTTTTTATGTGAAGTATAGTAAATGTTAGTTTTGGTTGGTGTAAGTAACATTCCTAGTGCATATTATCACCAGTAATGGTATATCTGTGGATCAATAAAAAGAAGAAGAAATTAAAGGATGGACAAAACAAATATATATGATGATGATACAATGTTTACATAAATTAGGTGGGCACTATCATTGATTTGTGAGAATATTATGACCATTTTCAATCATATTGACCATGCTTACTCATAAGAGAGTGAAGATTTCATAGATGAATGAATTTGCAGATAGATCTAAAGAGTTAAAAGAGAGGCTAATCATGACTCTAGTGCTCACACTTCCCACCTGTAGGGAAGATTTTTTTATCTATAGTGATGAGTCCAAAAATGGCATGTATTGTGAACTCATGAAAATGAAAAAGTGATTGAAAATTACTCCCATAAATTAAACATCCATGAAATTAACTACAAAACACATGTTCTTGAATTGGTTTCATTGATGTTTATATTAATGATTTAGCAACATTATCACTATTGGGAAAAGTGTGAAATATATATATGGAACATAAAAGACTCAATTATATATTCAAACAAAAGGATCTTCATATAAACCAAATAAGTGGATATATATTATAAAGGATTATGACTATTCAATCCATTACCATCTTGGAAAGGTGATCAAAGTGGAAGATGATCTGATTAAAAAGAATCCTATATCCCATTACATTATGATTATAGAAAGTGATCCAATATTCTTGGACATGAAAAGGATGTACATGTGAATTAAAAAAAGGTCTTCATAATACCCTTCTCAAATAATTACACAACCTTAAATCCTTTAGAAGATCAAGGAGGGTTGAAAGATGATGAGGAGCTGTATAAAAATCTAATAAACATTCTTAAGTTTAACTTATCTAAATATGGAGTTAAAAGGTTTGGAATAATTATATGTGTCCTATAAGAACCATTTATAAATAGGGGACTTTTGGATGATATTAATATCCCATTATCCTCTATTCATCCATGAAGCACTAAGATATATAGAGATCTATAGAAAAACATCTGTTGGGATTACATGAAGAGGGATATTGAAGAATTCTTATCTCTATTCTTGGTAAGACAAAAATTTAAATCCTAACAACAAAATTTTAAATATATGAAAAAAATTGACCATACTAGTATGGAAATGGGAAAACATAAGAATGTATTTAATTATATGAATACCCATGAAATATAAAGGAAATAACACCATCTGAATGGTATTCAATCACATTACAATGTAATCACATTTCATTACTATTAAGAATCATTTCTCTGTTGACCAACTCATTAATATATACATAAGGTAAGTAGTAATACTTCATGGAGAGACACACTCTATTATATATTATTAGGATCCAAATTTTTTCTTTTGGTTCTTGAAAATCCTTTAGAAAATTTTAGATATAGATTTGAGTTTCAGAACTGCTTATCACCCCCGGATGGGTGTTCAAACTGAGATAATGATCCAACCTCTATAGGATATTCTGAGATCACATTCAATGGATTTCCAAGGATTTTTTGATCAAAACCTTCACCTAGTGGAGTTTCCATATAACCACACATTCCATTATGGTATTCAAATGGTACCTTATGAGGATCTATATGGGAAGAGGTGTCAAACTTCAACATACTAGGATGATGTTATAGAGTGGAAGATTAAGGGACCTGATTTAATCTAAGAGATCATAAATAATGTTCACACAATTTAAAATAATATTAAATCCACATAAAGGTAATAGAAAATATATACATACAATCATTGATGAGATCTAGAGTTTGAGGTCTGCAATAAGGTGTTCCTTAATATATTAGCATTGAAGAAAGTGATGAGGTTTGAGATAAGGGAAATATTAGACAAATATATATTCACCCCGCTATGATACATGATCATATTGAAGATATTCAATATTGAATATCACTATCAAGTAAGGACATACCAGATCCATTGCATTAATTAAATCCTTAGGTGGTACCCTTGGAGAATGACCTTTCATATGAGAAGCAACCAGTTAAGATCTCAAATAAAGGAGACAAATTTCAATGAAACAGGACAACTTAGTTGGTCAATGTGGTGTGGTGGAACCATATGTTTTAGGAAGAAACATGGGAAATAGAAGAGGTCATGAAACAAAATTTCCCTCATCTATTTTAGTATATGAAATGAAATTTTAATGTTGAAATTTATGAATTGGGGAATAATGTGAAAACCCAAAAATTTATAAATGAAATTACATTTTGAATGAATAAATACATCATTAAGTGGCGTAGTAATAAAAAAATGCACTATATTGGTTATTTACAACCATTATAAAATATATTCATTTGAATTTAAAATACCATTAATCATCTTAATCATTAATAATATAGTTCTTGTACAGGGAATGTTAAGATTTTACATTAAGGTTTATCATAAGTCTAATTTTCATAGAAATAAGAAGTGATAGCCTTGACTCATAGGATCATACTATATGAAGCCTAGTTATTGGAGCATCTATAGAATATGGTGCCACTGAGATTTTACCTTTACTATGCACAATTTTAGATTCAATAATTGAAGCTCGAGTGAAACTGTTTAAGGTATATGTTTAGGCTTATTAAGATCAAAACCCAAACAATGTTTATCGAACCACCCCAAGAAATTTCCACCATCACACAACATGCACTTTGGGCATATGCGGGTGTAATAACGGGTCATGTACCTAGAATCTAGTAGTAAGAATATATATGTTTTCACTATAATAAAATAATGATTATATTTATTAATTTTCATTATTAATTTACATAGACTATTATATATTAGTTGATTTTGATACGAATAAACCAAATTTATATTATTAAAAAATATACATTTTTAACACACTTTTTGATAAATTCATGGATTCTCAAAACAAATAATAATTTCATACAATATTATAATTAAGTAATATTTATTTACAAATGATAATATAATTTAATGTATTTTCATGTAATCTTTATAAGGTTCAAAAAATTTATTTGTTCTAAAAACAAGTATTTTAATGAAAATAATTATTTCTATATAAAAGTGAAAATTACCATATTTAAAATATATATTTTTGTCAAATAAATATTATTTTTTAAATCAAAACATTGAATTTATCCAAAGGTTAATATTTTATAAATTTATGCGACAATAAAATGGATAAAAATTAAATGCGATATTAATATTCAGTCTGTATTATGACATCATAATAAAACAAAATTGATGGTATAATTTCAATAAAATTAATCCATGACCAAGTATAAATTTTCCCTTAAAAATGTATTTTTATGTTATTTTTTTAATTTCATAAACCCTAAATTAATATTTCAAAAAAAATATTATATTTTATGTTTTTCAAATCAATTCTTTATGAACACGACTCACTTATACATCACGAGTAGTATTATTTTAGTATGTTTAGTTCATTTCCTTATAAAATATTTAAATCCAATCTTATTTGATAGAAAACATGGGAAAATAATGATAAGGTCTTCTATTTTGATTACTTTTTCATTTAATGTCCATAAATAATGCTCAGAAGTTAATTAATAACTCCCCTCTCTTTATCTATAAATAACCACCCAACCACCAACTTATCTTAACTCAAAACCATTAAGAATGGATTTTTTCTCCCTGTTCCTCTATAATTCACTCCCAAGGTGTTCTAATACTCATTATAAACTCCTCCAATGCTTTTAGAAGAACCCTTAATGGTAAGGGATCTCTCCCTCTTCTTTTTGATTCAAGAACCTTCTTGGAATTTAACCTTTTTAATCTCAATTTATTATGTTTTTAGGTCTTTATAAATATCCCATATCTAACCAATTTGTGTTATAAAAATGAGATATAATTTATCCACTCTTTTTATAACCTTTACTATAGTCCTTACTATATCGAAGTAAAGAATCTCTCTCTTCATTTCCATTCAAGATCCTTCTTTGTATTTGGAATTTTTAATCTCAATTAATTATGTTTTCATGTCTTTATAAATATCCCTTTATTGTCTAATTAATGTTATATGAATGAGATGTCATTTTTACACTCTTTTTAAAACCATTACCTTATCCATTCTAAAGCCTAAGGGGATTCTCTATACCTCCTCATTATCCAATAACTCTCTTTGTATTATTCCATTTGATTTCAAATTGTTCATGTTATAATATATTTTTACATATACCTTTAGCAATCCTTATTATTTCCCAATAATGAGAGACTGCCTTTCTCTCTCATTAAACTCTTATACGAATCTTTATACACACCTGTTATTATATGGAATTAACTTGTGATTTTTCACAAAAAAAAAATTTATATTGAATACCCATACCCATTACCACTCAAGGGTATTCACATAGATATCTCTATATTCATTTATTTTGTAATTACATGTATATAACTCACCCTCCTTAATATTAGGATTAAAGGCAATGAAATTAATCCTTAAGTTTTATGATCCTTGTGGCACACAAGTTCTAGTAAAAGTTAAGAACATGATGGGTTGTCCTAGAAATTTTTATCCATTCAATACTTTTGGTAATGTATTTATCTTATAAAATACCATTTATGGTGAATTACAGGTTATCATAAAAACATTATGGTATGATGTCTTAGTGGTTAGCTTTAATGTTTTCTTATGATTCCATGTATTATGTTGTTTCTATATTCTAATGGGGCCTTCATGTTATTATCTGATATCATGATTTGAGGTTCATGTTTATTATTATCACCCTTCTATATCCCCTTGATATTCCTCTCCACACAGACATATTACTTTCATTATGTTATTATTTGATTATTACCTTACTGGGATTTATAGCTCGCCACTTTCTTATGTATGTCACAATGTTATCTTGTAAAGTTTTATAAGATATAGTAAACTTAAATATATGTTATGGGTTTTTAAAATAATGTCATTATATCCCTTCTTCAATTTGTTATGTTATATATCTAGTTACCCAAAGGCACTGGGTCTTTTAATCTTTAGGGATTGTATTATGTGTTTCTTTATGTAAAAAGTCATGTAATTTATTTTATAAAATATATTGGTTGTCATAGACTTAAACCTCAAATATATCTTCAAAATCCTCAAAGGAAATGTTTGTCACTATACATAATTTTCCTTACATTACTAGAGTGAATATCCCTTAAAACAATTTCTATAAACATGTGGGTTTACATCCCCATCAAGTAATGGATTTGATCTCCCCATGAAAATACTAGAATCTTCTAGCATCTTTTCAACTTTGACCAGCTTGAGATAACTTCATTTATTACAATTTATCAAACGATAATTATATGGATCATCATTTGTATATTTTAATTCTTTTCTTTAGTCCTTGGGAATGTTTTGAGACCATTCCCTAATCTATTTTCTTGGTATTTACAGATTCATAGTCCCATGTTTCATTTTTTATATCCCTAGGTACCACAAAAATACCCTTACATAGGTAATAAATCTTGACATCTAGAAAATTTAGATAACTTCATAAGGATGACCATCAAATAGATTACATAACCAGTTATAAATACTCAAACCATTAAAATAAAAGTATTAGTGAAATATGAAACTCAATTAATTCAATTAGTGTAGTTATCACAATTAAATCTCTTCATAAGAAATTTTTATTAACCATAGAATATCCCAATCATTCTTAGTTATCTTCTCCTCACACTAGAATTCATCAGTCACATGGAAAGAAATAATAGACAAGACTTCATCCCATACTCAAATTGCATATTAGTCAATTGTATTTGATGAATCTAGTTTTATAATAGTTGTTTCATGCATCAATAAGTTTATCTAAATTAAAAAGTTGATTCCAAAACTTAATTATAGTTCTTTGATGGATCATTAAAAACAAACATAACAAGTGAAACACATTCATCAAACCCAACATATATATACAATCCATTAACACAAATATTTCAATTTCACCCCATATTAACTTTCTACAGAAGTTAATAGAGCTCATGAAATCCACCCAAACCCACTCCCATAGTTATAGTGTTCGAGAGTGTAGATTCCCTTCTTATTTATCAAACAAAACTTCACAATTAATAGAACACCCAATAATAGAAACTACCCTCGAACAGATCTTATTGAAATTATGAAGGCTGAGTAGTATATTATCATCGAAGATTCATATTTGGTTTTGAATAGGTTCAAACAATATGGATCTAAAATATAAATCAATACCTATAATCATTCAAGTTTTTTTATTTGGTTTATCATATATCTATCTCAACGTACTTAGTCACCCCTTCCCCCTAATTTAGCTCTTCGACTATACTCATCTCCTTCGATCAAAAAATCTCAACTCACTTTCAATCCATTTAAGTTCACTAAGGTTGGTTGTGCTAACAAAAATCTTCAGGTTTGAGATTTAATCATATATTTACTAGTGTGATAAGTGTCAATTTTAATCACACTAGAAAAAAATTCTTCTTGATTACATTTATTTAGTGGCATGGCCAATATTTGTGTTCAATATCATTTGATAAGATATGGATTCAATAGGTCAAAATCTGTATATGATATCCATAGTTCCTTTGTTTTGGTTTCAGTCCCCTTTAATCTTATTTAATTGATATTATCTTATAGTATCATGTTCTTATATGTGGAATATACCATAGAAGGTCTTACGATCAACCAAAAGGAGAGAAATGACTGCATTGAGATTCATGATTGGTTAAATATATTCTAACTATAAGGGGAACCTGTATAGAATTGGTATTATAGGAATGGTTTGTTGATATTTGATCTTATGGTAGGTTGGAATTTTTAATCTTTCAACAAGTTGGATATGGTGGTTCCATTGTTTCTTAGGAATAATAATGTGGTTCGATGAGGTTTTCTTCATGTGGACTGTTGATTCCTTTGTAAAATTTCTTTTACAAAATCAATTTAATATAAATATGTGTTCACTTATTTAGTGATAGGTTACTCACTGTTAGTCTAGTGACAATGATAGACCTCTTACTATAAGTTTAACACTTTTTCAAAAATTTTGGGCACATTCAGTGTAATAACTACACAAAAATTATTCACCGAAGGTTGTAATATCACTTATGGGTCCAAAAAATACATAATTCAGGATTTAGAAAAAAAAGTAATTAAAATATAAAAATAAACAATTTCATTCTAGATTAATGAATATTCCATCAATTTTATATAAAAGATAAAAAACATGCAAATTAATGAATTAAATCCGAAATAGTATTTTCAATGAATATTTAATCATAAAATTACTACTACAAATATTTAAATTCTAGAAACCAGAAAAAATAATTAAAGAGAGATGATTTCGATAATGATGCTTATAATAAAATCATGAAAATAAGAAAAAATTAATTTTGAATATATAAAATCATTTTATAAACTTCAAAAACATATTATCATTAAAAAATACCAAAAAACAATGTTCTTTAAAATAAATGGAAAAATTACATCAAGAAAAATTAATCATTTTCTTTCTTCAAAAATAACTATTTGATTTAAATATTCAAAGAATTTAATTTACATCACAATTTATAAAATACTTAATAATTGCTCTATACAATCATAGTTTTTCATTCAAAACATAATAAATCCCCTACATTAGTGTGGAAAACTATACTCAATTAAATACCTTATTGACCCCACCCTAAAATTAAAAAATGATACTCCAAGGAAATATAAGGTATTTTATTTATTTAAAAATTATCCTATAAAACATTTATTATCTATAATAGGTTTAAATACATACTATAATTAAGAAATTTTATAGAACCATCCATTTATAAAAAAAACATGCCACCACACCACTTTGAAAATCACTCACTACCCAACTCCAATCCAAAATCAAGTCCCAATTTTAGGAGAGAGATAGGTCAGATTCAAGTGAAATTAATACTTTAAAATAAAGTACCTTTAGTTATTACTCTTACCCGAGTTCCTCAAATATAAGATCCATTTTTAACTTCATTTATACCACTCAAAATATGTTCTTATAAGTCAATTTTCCCCCTTTTGATCTTATTTTAAAACTCCCTTAACCTGGATGAATTCATTTTTTATAGTTAGGAACATTATTGATTTTTAGTCACCATCATGCATCACAAAAATTGAATTGATGAAGTATTTTATTTATATATATTTTATTAAAGTTCCCTCTTAGATATTAATCATTGAATCCCAATTGAACATTTAACTCATGATTTAAAGAATTTAATGATTATATTTTGATTTGGATCCCTGAGGTGTTCCATATCTCAGAGAAATATTTACTAGGTAGAATTTCAAACATGAAGTTATAATCTAAATTCCAAAAACACATATCATTCCACACACCTGTTCCTAGTTCTCAGACAACATTTCCATAACAATAGTGTGTAACAACACTCATTAATTATTCAAAACCACTAATTTCAGAAGTAATGAAATCCCCCAATATAGTATGAAATTTTAGCCTATGTGGGATAACATTGATTTTTTTCCAAAAAAAACATGAAAATTTTATTTATAATCATAGAGTATATCATGAAATGATTCTTTAAAGGGATGTAATTTGTTTTTTGTTTTTTGCTGGGGATGATGTGTAAAAACATGAAGTGTAGTTAAGGAACATTTTATAACCCATACCCCCCACACATTAAACATTATATCATCCATAATGTTTAATTTTAATATGTTATAAAATTTTTGTTTAGAATATCATGGACATTCACCACTTCATAGTATATTTGGAGTGTTTTTAGTAAATTTTAAAAAATTACCCTTTCCAAAAAACACAAGAAACATAACATATTCATGTATTCCAAAATGTTCCCACTAGTCTCAACATAAATCATTTTATCACCAAATAATATTTTTATAAAGAAGTATATTTTAAACCATGAGTTCAAAACAAGAATTTCGAAATGGTATAGGAATTTGATTGTAAGAATTTGAATTCATTCAATGATTAACATAAGTTTAGAAATGAACAACATATTCAATAAAAATTTCATTATTACACACAGTGATTCCATAAAAATCGTTAAATCCATCTTAATACATATCCACCAGTAGAATTTATGAACAAGATTGGGGTCAATGAAAGGGAGAAGAATTTAAAATAATGCCTCCCCTATTAGTATATTTATTAAATATTTAAATATTGTCACATGTATCCTCCCTTTTTCCACTAGAGAAAGTCCCATGGTTTCTACATTAAAGTCCCTAAAAAATCAAAACAACTTCACATTATAATTCCTCATAATATGATTAAATTAAAAATAAAAATGGGATAATTAAAGTAATTTTTGAACCTATTGAACTTGAGTGAAGCTCCTTTTTTCTTGAAATTTTGTTGAAAGTTCATTTTACTTTTTGGAAACTACAGTCACTTGATTTGGTTCATGTGATCACTTAACTAACCACATGAACAAGTTACTCATGATTATCCCATCCCTTCACGTGCGATGACTAACAATTATGGTATTTTTAGTAGAAAGGTAGATATATTTCTAGAATTAAAAAGAGATAGAGTCATTTATTTGAATATAAAATTAAATGGAAAAACTAAAAACCATGGGTTTAATCCCATGAATCATTGGATTTCATATATTTTTCCATTATTACCTCCATAATATAATCTAACCAAGATAATTTAGTGGGTATGATTTATTGATTATTTTTATTTTAGTTTTTTGAGCACTGATATTATCATGTTCTCTCTAGATCTCAAATATTTCATCATCTATAAAATTGTTCAAAAAAATTTCTAAAATTTCAGTAGTGAGATTGATGTCTACAAATTTTTATATCCTAATAGGCTCACCAATAAAACCAAATAATAAAAATAGTAATCTAGAAGTGTTAAGAAGATAATAAACAACGTTCTCAATGTTTTCCCCCCACACTTATGTAATTCATAATCTAATAAATAGGTGAAGGAGATGCTATAACATGTTATTTATGTTTTAAAATAGTTTAAAAACAAGAAAAATAAAAAGAACCCCATTTGAAGAAATTAGATTCATCATCTATGATGTACCTTAAAAAATCCAATATATAATCAAAGAAATATATTTTTCCTAAACTATTTTAATATTAGTAGGATCAGTATTCATCACAATTGGTGAGTGATTAAAAATAAAATAAAATATTTCAATTTTAAAATATTAAATATTTTTATAAGTTTATAATCTATAAATAGACCTTTTAAAACTGTTAAACTCCAAATATCATACAATAAACCATAATAAGAAGCTCCAAATATCACAGGAAAAAGGATTAATTATTTTTACTCTAGATTTAGCTCAAGGTAGTAAATTTCATAACTAATATGTGGTTGTGTAGGTGGATCAATAGTAGGTTGGGGAGTCAAAATATACGTAAATTCGTGTAGTAATTACCCAAACATAGACTAAAACTCACATTTTCAAAACACATCAATAGGTGAGGAAACAAATAAAACATACTATATACCTTTAGATGGAGGGCAATAAATATTCTTCCTAAACTCATCCAAAATTAATTTTTCAGAAAAATCGATTAATATGCAGTCAAACCAAATTTTTTTCTTCTAAAAAATAATAATTTCTTCCACATAATCAATGGAATGAATGATAAGATTTTCTTTGTATGCATTAATGATAGTACTACCATTTTTAATGAAGGGTTAGCCTAAAATAATTTTAAACTTTTCATCACATTCCATATCAAGTAGAAAAAATAGTGGGAAATATAATATTCCCAACATGAACTTATAGGACATATACACTTTTATAAGGTTGAGTTACTAACTAATCATCCAATTGTGGATATACAGAGGTCAGTTTCAAATAACTAAGTCTCATCTTTTAAAACAAGGATTGGGGGATAAATTTGATTCTAGAACCAAAATCACACAGGTAGTTAAGTACCCAACATCCTTCTATTCTACACTAAATAACAAAGATGCCATGTTCATTCAAATTTGTATATTTATTACAAAAAATAATAGCAGTACACACATCAATAGGATTTATGGTGTATAATTTCTTCCAAACATTTTTGTTATCTGTCAACATTATGATAAAATTTAGCAAAGGTTGTAATTATGTATAAGGTTTCTAGAAATGGCATATTGATACTGAAGGTTCTAAAGATTTATAAAAATTTCAAATAATTAGTATGATAATTTCTTTGATTAAAAAAATGATCGAAAGGGATGGGTAGCAGAAATATTTCAAAACATATTAATTAAGAACCATTCCCACAAACCCTACATTATTTTAAACTCATTTGTTTAGTTAAAACATTATTTTATTTAGTTAATTAGTTTTTTTTTGTGTAGGGTCATCATTTTTCTTAGTTTGGAACTTTCTATCTAAATTTCATGTTTATCATTTTCCATATTTTGTTTCTCAGTTTCTATGAATTATTAAATTTAATATTTATAAAGCCACACCATAATAGGTACTTGAGTTTTCATGTAATTTCTTTTGGTGAGATCCATCACATTCTCCTTGGGGTTCAAATTTTTTATGCTGGGAAACTAGAAATTATATCTAAAGCTTATATATCAAGCCATTTTGACCATTTGAGTTTTCATAGAGTCAATTATTTATTGTTGGGACTAAATTGTGTGATCATATTCTTAACAAGATTATCTCAATTAGATTTAGAATTTGATGGTACAAAAATGTTTTGAACTTGATTTCATGGTTTTTTTATGTTCCCAGTGGCTATATCATGTTAATTAATGACCTCTTAGTATCTCCAAGATAGATTCTAATGGTTTTTTATCCAATATAATAATTATTTTATAATGTGACACTGTTTCTAGGTTTTCTTTCCCTAAAATGCACAACTTTAATTCCATCATCGGGTTAAATAAGAAGATAAAGGTTGGTACAACAACTCTGTTAATGTTCATACATCCCATAATGATTAAATTTTCCCCTAAGTGTATTTTAATTAAAATAGGTAGAAACCTGAGTGTTTCTTTCTTCCCAGTGAATCATTATCTTCCAATATAATGTGTGCTATGAATTTTTAGTGGGATAATCAAAAATTTATTTATGCTCCTGATTTGTCTAATCTGAAAAATCACCTCCACCAAATTGATCAATAATATTTTCATTGTACAATGTGTTACTATAATAAAAATTATCCAAAAGAATATGGAGAGCCAATTGGTGGTCAGGACATTAACCAAGTAAATCAAATAATTTTTCTCATGTCTCATGAAATATTCCCCCATCCTATACAAAGCTATTGATTTTATGCCTAACTTCAATGGTGGTGTTTTAGGGATAAAATTTTGAAATTGATGAATTGAATTGTTGTTACCATATGTCAAATATCTCCTCATCATGATTCTAGAACAAAATCTAATCATTTCCCTTGAGAGATTTGGAAAACCATCAACCTAATATCCTCCTCACTCAACCAACAAAGATGTAATTATAGTACAAACCTATAAAAGTATCTGATGAAGTCTAATAAATTCCCATTACACTAAACAATGAAGGAAGTAAGAAGAGAAATATGAGACTATTTAAGTTCATAGTTCCTAGAACTAAGTGTGATTCTTATAGAATAAGGGTTTCTAGACACTATTCGAAATTGGAACTTTATAAGCCTAGTCATCTAAGGGACATAATTTTTGAGTTGTGGGGGATTGAGATTTTATTTTTTATTTTAATATATTTCAACTTATAGATTATAATTTTTAAGAATAATATATTATTTTTTAAAAAAATTAAATTTTTAATGTTTTTAATTATATGTTTACATTTTCATGGTTTCATTTTTTTAGTTTTTTATAGATGATTTTTTAGTGAATTGTTTACACATTCTTTACCCGTCAATGAAACTAAAATTTGGAATGTCTATGGTTATTGACATGGTATCTATTTAATATTTATAAAAACAACCTACTATTATTACTATGGAAATAATTTTTGAACCATAGGGAGTGTAATTTGTGAAAAAAAAATAAAGATGAAAAAAAAAACTGGGAAACCAAGAATGATGAAGTGGTGGCGACATATGAAGTGATGGAGGAATATGTGGGAACATAGGAGAAGTTGGAACAATGGAAAGAGAGACAACATAATTTATTTATATGTGTGAGTAGGGTTAGAGGAAATTTATAGAAATGAAAATGTATTTGTATGAAATCAACCATAATGTGTTGAAGTTGAGTGCAGAATAATGTGATACTTAATTTCCACTAGAAATAACAACCTCTTCAAAGATTTATCTATAGAACTACTAATTATAGTAGATATCAAGGATAAAGTATTTCTTAGGGATAATAGAATACCATAACCCTTTCCAAGTTAGCACTTTCGTAGTATTTTCCAAGGTAAAAAAAACTTTACTATTCACCCACTAGTACTACGATTAGAGTGAATGAATGTTCATGAGGAAGAGAATCTAAGAACCCCAGATGAAATACATTATAATTATATGATTAAAAACAATACAGGAACAAGTAATAAAATATTTCAATACATCTATTTTTATTCCCCTAATAAAATTAGTTATGCATGAGAAATGAAATAAAAATATATTTCATTCAAATATTATAGATACAATAATATATAAATAAAGAGGAAGAGAATAGGATTATTCTCTATAGAGATCGCCTACCTCATCCAACTCAAAATCCTTTGACTCCTGCACCGAGTTCCCTAAAATTAGGTATAGATCCTCTCATCCACATGTTGAATGGATGATAAAAAAATATAAGGATTTAAGGTGTGTAATTGGTGGGGGTAGATCATCTATGGTTTTGTCAACACACCCTATCTTAAAGTAGGTTTCATTTCTCACATTACTTCTTGTACCACCAGAATCAGCCTCAAACCTAGATTTTTAAACCTCCACATTTCATGTTTATCACTATATAACATTTCATTTATGTGACTAGAGAAAATCAACCATTAAAAAATGTGCTCAAACATGTGGGTTTATATTATCAGTGAGTAATTGATTTGAAATCTCTAGGAAAATACCATAATCATTAAGCATTCAAACTTCTATTACTAACCTGATATCTCTTATTTTATTTCAGTTTCCCAATAGATAATTTTTGGGCTCAACACATATATGTTTTAAATTTTTTGGGCCTTCATGTTTCCTTGGTACCAAGAAGTAATCCGTTTATAGGTCTTTTAAAAATTCAAAGGCCTAAGTTTCATTTTCATATCCATGATCAGAAGAAAACCACCCTTTCAATAGTAATAAATCATGAAACCGAAAACCCATATTTGATTTCATAAGAAGGATTATTAACTTGGAACAACTCAATCCCATGAACTATAATCATAAATGAACTATAAAACTTATTTCTTGAAATTGGTATAGTGATCATGATTACATATCATCACATTAAAATTTTATTAAAAAAACATCACATTTTTTCTTAATTATCTTCTTCCAATACTATAATTCTTCAGTCTCTTAGAAACAAATCAATAAGAAGACTTCATCCTAGACTGAGATTCATCATTAGTTAAGTGATTCTGATGATCCTATAATCATACTAATAGTTTTATGCATTAATAAGTTCATCAATATTTAAAATTTAATCACATAGTTTAAATCCAATTATTTGACGTTCTAGTGAGAAAAACACAGTATGGTAAAAACTTTATCAAATACTATTATATATTTCTTTCCAATGAAATTTCAAGATCACCCTAAATTATCTAGTTGGGGTATTTCATCACGTAAGTGATGTGAACCGATACCCACTCTCCTAACTAAAATGGTTAGGAGTGTGGATTCCCACTATCTTCATCATATAGAATGCCATAATAAAAAAACCTAATGATTTCAATTGGCCTTGACAAGATCTTCTTTGACTTGAGAATATTGAGCATGAGCTTTTCCTCTGTGATTCATTTTTTCTATTAACTTGCATTGAATGACTTAGTACCAAAATTTAAATTTTAATTGATCCCAGGTCAAGGTTTTTAAAATTGGTTTGTTATCCATTTAGATTGGAATCCTTAGTCACCCCCTCCAATTTACCACTTTGACTGTATCGGTTTCCTTTAATCGAGGATGCTCAATTATGTTTTCCTCCTTTGAAGACAAAAAATGTGGGTTGTTCTCAACATCATTTCTTATTTTGAGGTTTGATAAGATTTTTATATGAATGATTTTTTTTATTCTCACTATAAATAATTTCATTATTGATTACATTTATTCAATGCCTCAGTGAATATCAATGTTCAAGATTCTTTGAGAAGTTATGGATTCAATTAGTCAAAAAATAGATCCAAACACCCCAACTCCCTTATTTCAATTTTGATCATTTTTCATCTAATTTCGATGATCTTCTCTTGTGATATATTATTATCACAAGAAAGGTAGATCTCGGTAGGTATTACAATCAACTGCGGGGAGAGGCACAAAGACTTTAAGACTCATAGTAGGTTGGATATGTACTTATGGAAAGGATACATAATGGTTATATGGTTTTACATTAATATTTGTAGGATATTTGATCTTATAGTAGGTTGAAATTTATACCCTTGTTTTCAGTTGGATAGAAAGGTGCCACTATATCTTGGGAAGAGGCATGTGGTTGGTTAACGTTTTCTTCATGTAGCAGGTTGATGCCTTTGTCAAAATTCATTAAAATAATGACTTTAATTTAAATGTGTAGTAACTTTTATTTTCCTAGGTTTCTCAAAGATAGTATAGTGATTATGGAAAACATCTTGTGATAAATTCAGTACTATGCCAAAAAATTTCATCATCCTTAACATACTGACCAAACAACCATAATTCATTGATGGTTTTCATTCGTTCCTATTGGTCCTAAACACACCAAATATAGAATTAAGTTAAAAAAATAAATCAAATATAATAATAAACAACAAAATTATAAATTAAATATTATTTTTTCAATTTTATATAAAAATTAAAACATAGAAATAAAATAATTTAATCTAAAATAATATTTCCAATAAATTTTTACCCAAAAAATTACTAATAATAGTTGTTAAATTACATAATTATAAAAATAGTTAAAAGGAAATGGTTCTAATAAAAACATTATAATAAAATTATATAATTATAAAAAATAATTAATTAGGAACAAATGAAATAATCATCAAAACCTCAAATAAAAATAATTATTGGAAAATCAAAAAAATCTATGTTCTTTAAAATAAATGAAAAATAATCATCAAGAAAAATAAAGTATTTTATCAATATAAAAGTTACATTTTAATTAAAATATTCAAATAATTACATTTTCAACATATTTTATGAAATATTCAATAATAAATAATTATAATATTAGTTTTATCATAAAAAATTTAAGAAATACCCAACATAGATATGGAAAGCTTTACCCAATTAAAGGCCACATCACTTCTCAATAAATGTAGAAAATAAGATAATAAAATATTTATAATCAGTAGGATTATAGGAATAATAACCCTTAATTTCCTTGGGATAGCCAAAAAATAATCATTTGATAGATATTTAATCAAACTTTTTAGTATCCAATCTTTAAATTAAGTCTTTATATCCTCAAAACCTCATATACTATAAATCAGGATGTATACCATACCATATCTCAAGTAGAATATTTATGAATGATTTATAAGGAACATTGTTTAGTAAAAAATTAAAAGTTTATATAGAATAACCCATGAATGAAATAGAAATGCCACATTGAATCCCCATTGATATATCTATATCTAAAATAAAAAAATTTATCCTTTAAAGAACACCATTCTATTGTGGTGTTTTATAGGGGTTCTTCGTTAAACAATTTCATAATTCCTCATATGATTAATTAATTCTTGGATCAAGTATTCAATTCTAAGATCTAATTAGAGTATTTTTAATACTTTTTTCTTATTTATACCTTACATCATTATGAAAGTCCTTGACCTTTAAACAAACATAATTGTGTCTCATTATGAATACATATCCATTCCAACTAAGGAAATTGATGAAATTAATAAATTACCTAAAACAACCACTAACTGGGTACTCATTGGTCTACATACATCACTATTTATGGGATCCAATATTCATCTAGCTCTTTAACCTATTCTACTAAAAGGTGTTTTTTCAATTTTATATTAAACAATATTCACAATTCTCAAACGATTCATAATTACATTGGCCCAAAAATCTATATTTATAGAATATTTGAATGTGTTTCTCATATATATATATATATATATCAAAGTTGATAATTCCAAATGTCGGTGGGATTGGAATAACCCATTAACTTATTATTATGAATGTTATAAATTTGATTATATATATCTAGAATGTGTAAACCATTTACCATATTTCCAATTCCTTAAAACATGACATTATTATATATAGACTAACTCTTCTTATTAATAGTTAATGAAAATACCATATTATCCAAACATAATAAATAAATAAGTTTTTTTATAGAGGGAACATAAAAATGTTTGTATAATTGTTGGACTAATAAAATTTGTATAGTTTGATCATAAGTTCTCAATTATAATTCTTCAACACTTTCTCCATTATTGAAAAAAATATCTACTTTATCCTTTATAAATTACCTCATATCTATGAGACATTGTTTTTCAGCAGAAATGTGTGATGCACACCCTGTATCTAATACCCATGAGTAAAAGTTAGTAAAATTGATCTGTATTAAATTATTTTCTATGGGATCTGAATACCTGTCTTTAAGAGAACTTCTCAAACCCAAATACCAATCTCAAACTATTTAATAAATAATTTTTATAATATATATCAATATGATTATTGTGAAGTATGTGATAATATACAAAAAATATATATCAATAGGTGAGTATCACGCCTTAAATATTTTCATAAAATAAATTTTATAAAAGGGATCCTACTAAAATTAATAACCCCACATGTCATATGCATTTAGTGAAACAAGATACATATTTACCTATGTAATGTCTTTTCTAGGGAATTACTCTCATCACTTAGTTTCATAGGTAGGGAAACATCTCAATCATTATAGTTATGATTCATGGATTCTTGAGTGGGCATCTCTTTACCCAATACATCATGTTGGTCAGAGTGGATACTCAAGAGGGGGGTGAATTGAGTTCAAATTAAAATTTCTGTTAAAAACTTTTAGGATTAAAATCCCCAAAATGAAAACGGCCCAGTCAATTAAGGCAGTAGATATATAAGTGACTTGTTGTTCAACATGTTTATCAAAGGTTGATTACTCCTCAGTTGAATCAGTATGAGAACTAATTCAACTTTTGAAACAAGTTTACTAAAAAATTAGATATACACACTAACCAGAACTAACTATCCATGTGAATGTAAAAATCGATTTTTGTCTTTGAAAATATAAGCACAGTGGATAAATGTAAATCAGAGTAAAGGAAAGATGAACACAACAATTTAAAAAAGAGGTTCAGTCTTAAGACAAGACCTAGTCCTCTCCACTTGATGATCACCTGCCACCAAGAAATTATATTAAAAGTGATACATAGCCTGTGTTTGGATTTACAACAGTTTTCACAAACTTTCCAGGTTTTTCAACCTCTACTACAATTATACGTTGGAAAAATATAAAAACCAAGCCACATCAGGCTTCTTCCATAGTTATATGTGGGAAAAAAATGTAAAGAGAGTTTGGTATGGGGATTTTCAGTATCCCTCAGTTCAAGCACAAGAGTCAGTGTGTGTAACACAGACACACTGCTAAAAAATGTAAAATAATTATACACAACAGAGCTAAAGATATTAATGATAAGTTTATAATGCTCTGTTGTGTTGGAAGATCATCTCTGGACTCGTTGGTATGAAGGAAATGAAGTTTTGGCCTTTCTCTACAAGTTGACTCCAAAACAGAGTGTCGCAACTTCCCGGTTCAGACTTCCAGATGTAGAGATAATCAGCTTCATGGGTTTGAATCTCTTTGCAGCACACCACTACATCTTGAAAAGGTTGTTTCAATAGATCTTCGTGAATCCATCTATTCTTCAAAAGGAGTTCTTTATTGTTTTTTTCAAGATTATGTATGTTTCTCTCTTATGAGTGTTCTGTGTATATTCAATGTGTCCACACTTGTCTCTTCTTTCTATGTCTTCTTCGTATATATCTCTGTGGTGATTATTTTTTTGATTTCTGTCTCTACACATATAAATATGTACACTTTTCCAGCTGAGCTGTTTCATTTGGTTCAACAGAGGCTGACAAGATAAATGTTTCAAGCACGTGTGGTCTTCCTCGTACATCGTACTGTCTCCTGATATGCCTGAAAATAACATTAAATAATGTTAGGTTCATTCATTTGTCCAGACATTACCTATATAATAATAATAATAAAATTGGTAAAGAAAATAATGGAATATCATTAGACTGGTAGCAGATGCATGTCACATGGTAGACTTCAACGGTAGTCTTTCCAACTGTGGACTTCATTGATAGGCTCATTGTCTGTAGGCTTGTAACAGTAGACTTTGTGTTAGTGTATGTCTTGTAACGGTACCTGTTACTATATTTAACAATATCTCCTCATCAGTAGACTTCATCGGTAGGCTATTCAACTGTGAGCTTCATCAGTAGACTGGACCAGTGGTAGACTCCAGCAGTAAGCTTCTAACGGAAGCTTTGCAACATCAGAATGCTTCAACAGTGTCCTTTACAACTGTAGACTTATCTCAATAGGTAATTTCATTAATGTTGGAGTATTTCCATCAGTATACTTTGAAAAACAGTTGACTATCTCGACAGTAGGAGTTGTCTAGCGGTAGCCTTCTACTAACGGTAGACATGTTCAACTGTAGACATGTGACAGTAACCTTGTACCAGTAGCCTATATTAGAGATAGAATATCTTCAATATTAACCTTCTAGGATCAGTGACCTATAGTAATAGTGATCTATAATGGTGACTTTGAACAGAAGAATCTAACCAGTAGCCTTTAACAGTGAACTTATATTTAGATAAATGTAAACTATAAGCTGATGCAGCAAAGTCATGAGACTAAGAGTATACATTGTTCATGATAAAATAATTATAAATAGAGATTAAAAAGAGTTAGAAAATGAATTAATATATCTTGATCAATATTTAAACATGATTTTGGATTATCAAAACAGGTGAGTCCAACAATCTCCCCCATTTTGATAGTCACAAATTATGCCAGTATGTATTAAAGATAGATATCATATATAATACAGTTACTAAACACAGATAAAAAATTTCTCAAGTATCAGAGATTAATAAGAATGTAAAACCAGAAAATATTGGTACATGGGATTAGAGAGAAAGGCAGAAAAGATTCAACATAGTATCATATTAGCATATTTCTCTCCAATCACATTAGAATATTTCTCCCCCTTCGTGATTACAAAAAGGAAGCACAAATAGAGAGAACAGAGAAAACTTCTATTAATAAAAGTAAGGTACATGACCAAAAAAGAATACAGAGTCCCTATCAAAAGACATAAACAGACTCAATCCACATCATCTGTTGGTAAGGGATCTTTCTCTTTGGAAGAAGAAGATGGAGGATGAACCGGTGGAGCAGCAGGATTAGGAATTTCTAAAGGAATGACTGGAGGGGTAGCAACAGAAGCTCATTTGGGTCTGTAGTGGGTATCTCATTGAGGTATTAGTGGAGTAAGGATTTTTATAGCTTTAGCAGGAGAAATCTTAGAAGAACCACTAGGTTGAGATGCAGTTAAGGCAGGAGGGATGATTATAGGGGTGCAGTCCACATGGAGAAATGGTAGAAGAAGGTTTCTGAAATCCATAATAATGTTTCCTCCTCTTTCCATAGCAGATAAAAAATCATCTTTATTCTCCAAAAATTTATCCAAAGAAGGGGTCATTTCTCTCAGTTTGCTGACCTACTCCTTGAATTCCTGATTCAATGGAGGCAGCTTCATATTCTCTATCAAAAGCTTTAAGTGGTTGGTCATTTGGTGCTTGGTATAGATCTTCTCAAAGTAAAAAATCTACTTTATTCTTAATGGCTTCCTGAGTAGCAGTAGCTTCCTGCAAGTGGTCACAAGCATAACTGGTGACTTCCCTAGTGGTAGAAAGTACCTGAGAATCAGAGGTGGCACTAGTACTGGCCTTAGAAAGCTCTTCTTGGATCACATTTCTGATCTGGTCAATGTCCACAGAGGAGCTAGATGAGGGAAGAGGTTTGACCGAGAAGTCTACTGTCTCTTTGAAAGACTGAGTCAAGTTACCAATCACCTTCTGAACAAGTGCATCATGACTGTTCATATTCTCTTTGACCGATATCTTAAAAGCCTCAAAAACTTCCACAAATTTCTTGACTACCTCTTTGATATATCTAATCTTAACATTCACTTGGTTTTGAGAACTGCTCATGGCAGTCAATGAAGAAACTGATTGTCTCAGAGCAACCACAGCTCCTGTCCAGCTTTCAATTTGAGTATGGAACACTTTAACCTCATCCAACATTTCTTTCATTGGACTAGACACAACACATCCTAGATATAGCTCCAAGGACTTCTCTACACTCCTAAGCTATTCAACAAGGTTATTCTTCAAATGTTCTACTGATTCTCTCAGGGAATTTTTAATTTCAACTTTCAAGGACTCAAGGTCCTCCTTGGTTACCAAATTGTTATCCACAACTACTAGATTACATTCAGGTAGGATAACAGAATCCCTTTGAGGATGGTCTTCCTCATCAGAATCTCCATAATTGAGTCCAAGTACCATGTATCCTGGATCTGATGACCAACCTTCTATGTCATATAGCACAGAAACTGAACCAAGATGCTCCCCCTCACTTAGAGCTATCTCCTAAGTATTCTCCTCTACTTGTTCTACACTAGGTAATTCCACAAACTATTTTGAAACTCCAGCAGTTTCAGCAATAGTTGTACTGTTGGTTCACCAATGGGGTGAGTCACATCCTTCATTGATTCATCAATGAATTCCATATCAATGGGAGTAAATTCCACTCTGGCTTCCTGATCAGACACTTCCTTTTCTGTATTATCTATCAGAGGGATCAAACTAAGCTCTTCTTCTTCATTGTCCTCATCATCAGCTTCGGCAACAGCCTCCTTTCCTTCATCATTTTCACAAGATTCCTCTGCCTCATCCTCTTCAGAGGTATCCTTGACAACATTCTGATATTCTTCTTCTTCTTCAGTGGTCTCAGTGTCACTGTCCTTTAGAAAAGTCTCTCTTCTTGGCAGTTTTTTTGGAGGGCTATCTGCTCTGAAAGCTACTGTCCTTAGAGGACTGTGAGGCAAATCAGGATCACTCCCATCATCAATGGGAGTGTTTTCTCTTTCAGGGTCCACATCACCTTCAACTTCTTCCTCCTCCTCTGAATAAGCTGGTTCTGGCTCATCAGGATTCAAACCTGGATCTCTCTAGTCTTTTGTCCTAAATGGGTGTGTAGTTGGGTCAAACGTTTCATATTCATTTCCTTCATCATTTACCCATGCCTTCTTCCAGGGATTCCAGCTAATTTTCATGAATTTTCAAATCACCTTATAGATAAAAACATTGTTCTTGTCTACTATCATCTCTTCTTGATTTTCAGCCACACCCTTTACCTTTAGCATTACTGAAATAAGCTTGGCATGAAAGAGGGCATTGGATGTTGATCTTGTCTTAGTCATATCCTCCAATTGTGCCATAATTAACCTACATAGGTTAATATTCATTCCATTATTCATTAAGTACATCAGGAATATCTCCTAGTACTTCAGCACTGCAAAATCTCCTCTCCTGGGTCTAAGTACATGCTGAATGAATTTGAATAAAATCATGTCTTCTCTATTCAATTCCGATGCAATGATCTTCCTTGATTTTACATTTCCTGTCCGTTCTTTGAGAGATTTTTCATATTCAAAAACATAAATGTTCGGAGGATCCACTCCAGAGTAGTAATACTATATTCCTTCATGAGGAACTCTCAAATAGGCAACCCACTCAGCAGATGAGAAGCTGACTTCATTGCCATTGACTCTGGATATTAGCTTATTCACATCATCTTCCTCTTCTAACTTCAGACATTCATAGAATTATTTTACAAGCTTCGGGTATTACAGTCCATTTTTGTTGGAAAAGAATTCGGTCCATCCTTGGGCATCTAGTGCTTTCATCACTAATGACTTACACGATAGTAGCCTTTCTTCACTTAACTCCTTCTCAGCAAAGATTTCTCTCTTGGTCAGATGCGGGTTGATAGGTCCCATCGGAGTATTACTGGTGCCACTGGATTTGACTGGAGTCCTCTTTGGCCTTGGAGCATCCTCATTGATAGTAAGTGGTCGCTTTGTTCTAGCCATGGATATTGAAAGAGGTTTGAGGGTTCATGTGAAGGGTTAGGGTTTAGGAATTTTGAGAGCAAGGTTCGAGATGGAGAGAGGATGGTGGATTGAGATACGTTCGTCGCCTTTGGTTTTATCATTTAGGGATTAAAACAAAATAAAATAGAAATAATGAATATGAATAAAAACGATTCGAATTCCCACAAAAAAATAAAGACAAATAGTGAGGTATCCAACATTGAGATGTACCAGTAAGGTACACCAGTGAGGTGCAATGGTGATGTGTAATAGTTGGGTTTATCAGTGAGGTATAACTATGAGGTCCAACCGTGAGGTCCAACAGTGAGTTATGACTGTGAGGTCTGATCGGTGAGTTCTGAATGTGAGGTCCAATCCGTGAGTTCTGACTGTGAGTTCCAATCGGTGAGTTCTGACTGTGAGGTCTAATCAGTGAGTTCTGTCTGTGAGGTCCAATCAGTGAGTTCTAACAGTGAGGCCTAACAGTGAGGTCTCCTATGCTAAATTTAATCATACCTATCTCATGTTTGATATAGTTTAACCTCTCATAATTCAAATGCTTTGTGAATATATCATCCAATTGATGTTCAGTGCCAATGAATTCAAGAGTGATATCAATATTTTGATAATGATCACTAAAAAAGTGATGTCTCACAACAATATGCTTTGTCCTAGCATGAGATACTGGATTTTTGGAAATATTAATATCACTTGTATTGTCACACTTTATAAAGGCATGTTTGAATTGATATCCATAGTCCAGTAAAGTGTGTTTCATCCACAGAATTTGTGCACAGCAACTACCAGCAACTATGCATTCAGCTTCGGTAGTGGAAAATGCAACAGAATTCTGCTTCTTACTACACTAAGATATTAGTGACTTGCCTAAAATGTGACATGTCCCAGAGGTTCTTTTTCTATCTAACTTGCAACCGGAAAAATCAGCATTAGAATAACTCAACAAATCAAATGATTTTCCTTTTGGATAAAATAATCCTAAGTTGGGAGTATATATGAGATATTTAAAAATCCTTTTTACAGCAGTTAAATGAGACTCTTTTGGATTGGCTTGAAAGCGAGCACACATGTATACACTAAACATGATGTCAGGTCTGCTAGCTGTAAGATAGAGTAGACTCCCTATCATACCTCTTTAGTTGGTTTGATCTAGTAGTTCTCCAGCTTCATCAGTATACAACTTACATGTGGTACTCATAGGTGTGTCACTAACTTTACTACCATCCAAAGAAAAACGTTTTAAAATATCCTTAATATATTTACTTTTATTCAAAATAATGACATTTTTATTTTGAAAGATCTAAAATCCGAGGAAAAATTTGAGTTCTCCCATTAAACTCATTTCAAACTCATTTTGCATCATTTTTGAAAAATCAATACATATTGAATTTTTAGAAGATCCAAAAATAATATCATCCACATAAATTTGTACTATAAAAACATCTTTAGAAATTCATTTAATGAAAAGATTAGGATCAACTATCCCTTTGGTAAAACCTTTTGAAATAAGAAAATAGCTGAGCCTATCATACCATGCTCTTGGAGCTTGTTTTAAGCCATATAAAGCTTTAGATAGTTTAAAAATATGATTGGAAAAATGGGGATTTGTAAAACCAAGAGGTTGTTCAAAAAATACATCCTCAACTATAAAACCATTTAGAAAAGCACTTTTAACATCCATTTGGTAAATTTTGAAATTCAGATGAGTTGCATATGCATGTAGTATATTATTAGCTTCTAATCTAGCTACAGGTGCAAAGGTATCCTCATAGTCTATTCCTTCCTCTTGACTATATCTTTGTGCAACTATCCTAGCTTTATTTCTAACTATATTCCCAGACTCATCTACTTTGTTCCTAAACACCCATTTAGTGCATGTGGTTAAGGTATCCTTAGGCCTTTCCACTAATTCCCAAACTTTGTTTCTTTAAAACTGATTTAGTTATTCTTTCATATCCATTACCCAAAATTCATCATTGATAGCATCATTAATATTTTTGGGTTCAAGCTGTGAAAGAAAATCTTGAAGATCAACCCATTTTCTTATAGAATCTCTAGTTTGTGTTCCTCTATTTAAATCACCTACAACAGCATCTAGAGGATGATTCTTGAGAGTCCTAATACCTTTAGGAAGGTTTGAACTAGATTCATCATTGTTCTCTATTGGTTCAGAATCAGTAGGAGCAGATTCTGGAAAATATCCAAAACTAGATACTTTCACAGGGGATTCACTATTCTTATCATTAAATTTTAGATTTGACAAATCTTCCTCAAGATTTTCAAGAGAGGTTTTAGGCTCATGTGGATCAGTCTCATCGAATTTTACATGATCTGATTCTTCCACACATTAGGTTTTCTTATTGAACACTCTATAGGCTTTACATGAGATAGAATAACCCAGGAAAATTCCTTCGTCACTTTTGGAATAAAATTTGTCAATATTATCTTTAGTATTAATAATAAAGACTTTTCAACCAAAAACTGTAAAGTAATTAACCTTAGGCTTCCTATTATTCCAAAGTACATAAGGGGTACTTTTTAGAACAGTTGTAATTAAAACTATGTTGATAACATAACAAATTGTATTTACAGATTCAACCCAAAAATAAACAGGTAAGTCATACTCATTAAGCATAGTTCTAGAAATTTCTTGAAGGGTCCTATTTCTTCTTTCTACAACTCCATTATATTGAGGTGTCCTAGGGGAAGAAAAGTTGTGACTATAGCCATTATGCGAGTAGTAGGATTCAAACTCATGATTCTTAAATTCACAGCCATGATCACTTCTCAGGGTCTTAATTCTATGTCCACTAATATTTTCTACAGACTTGGAATATTTAATAAAGTAAGATCAGGATTCACTTTTGTGAGATATGAAGTATACCCAAGTATACCTAGAAAAGACATCCACAAGAACATAAACATAGTGCTTCCCATTTAGACGTTAAACTCTTGATGGTCCAAACAAATCCATGTGAACCAACTCAAGTGGTTGAGAAGTTGAAACTTCTTTCATTGGTTTGAAAGAAACTTTGTGTTGTTTTCCCTTTTGACAGGGATTACACACTTTATCAATTGGGAATTCTAATTTAGGTAAGTCTCTAACTAAAAATTTCTTAGATAGATTCCTATGTTAGTGCACATTATAGTGTCCTAATTTTCTATGCCACAACCAAGACTCTTTATGAAAAGAATTTAAGTAGGAAACATTCTGTTTGCCTAAGGAATTTAAATCAACATCATATACATTCTCATTTCTACATGTAGTGAAAACTAAATAATTTTTTAAATTAAAAACATGGAATGCATCATTTTAAAACTTAACATTAAAGCCATCATCACATAATTGAGATATTCTTAGTAAATTGTACATTAATCGATCAAAAAAAGTACATTAGAGATTAATATTGAATCAGGGTTACCATTCAAGCCTAAGCCGATGATTTTTCATTTTGCATTGTCACCAATGGTGACATGCCCAACATAAAATTTTGTTAGACTCTTGAAGCAAGAATAGTCTCTTATCATATGTCTTGAACATCCACTATCCAAGTACCATAGGGTCTTAAAGGAACTCTTTAAGAAACTTCCCTACAAAACAGATTAAACATGGGGTAATTTTGGTACCCAGATCTTCATGGGTCCAGAGAGGTTAGCTAGTAAAACTTTGGGAACCCATATTTTCTTTATAGGTTTTCTAAAATAATAAAACATATTTTGAGACATAAATACCTTCTTAGGTCCTTTAGAAAATTGTTTCCCAAAAGATGGTCTAGAACTAGCAGTGAACTGTCCAGATTTTGGAACAAATTTGGTTTTGCTAATTTGTCTCTATCCAGGTTGATATCCTAGACCTGTTGTATATTTTGGAGCAATATGTTTTCCTAGAAATTGTGTCAAGGTATCCCTACCTGTAGTGAAATTCTAAATATACTTTCTTAATTTTTCATTAGATAATTTGAGCTGAGTGTTATCTTTCAATAGTTGAGCATTATTTTCTTTTTCACCTCTTAAGATCTGTTTTAATATCACTAGTCAAGGCATGATGTTTCTTCAAAGATTTATATTTATCTTTTAGTTCATTGCAGGTATCTTCCATTATATTGCAATATTCAAATAGTTCAGTCTTAGATATATTTTCCTCATTATCTGAATCACTATTAGTTTCAGAATAATAATTATTATGCACAGGGGAATTAATTGTTACCTCGGATGTCTCTATCATAAAACATAGATTGGCATGTTTGTTCTGTTCTGAGTCTAAAGCATCAGTTTCACTCGAACTATCTTCTAAAGCACTCCTGGTTGCTTTCATAGCCTTTTTTATAACTTTTTCCCTTATAATAATATTTATTTTTTAATTTTAACTTTGGGCAGTCAGCCTTGATGTGTCCTTTCCTCTTGCATTCATAGTAGACTATACCATCTTCCTTATCAGATTTCTTCCAATACTTCTTCCAATGTCCCTTGTTGTCATACTTTCCTTTGTAGTTTGATTTTCTGAAAAACTTCTTATTTCTATATTACTTCTTAAATCTCCTAGCTATTTGATCCATTTCTTCATCACTTTCTGAATCTGAATCTTCACTGGTTGAACTTTCAGTAGGTACATGTTTTTTTACTTATCTTTTCTCTTTGAATTAGTATATTTTAATACTATGGATTTTCTCTTGGGTTCATCATCATCTTCTTTGTTTATCTTTAATTCTTCTTCATACATCATTAGTTTACCAATCAACTCCTTAACAGGTAGCTTACTGATGTCACATGACTCTCGGATAGACACTGAAGTGCCTCTCTATCTGTATGGGAAACATCTCAATATTCTCATGATCTGCTCCTTTTCTGGAATAGATTTTCCCAGTGAAATCATGGTGTTGAAAATATCATTAAACCTAAGGTACATATCAAAAATGGGTTCGTCAGGTCTCATATTAAAATTATCATATTTAATAGTATAAGTATTCAATCTCATTTCCTTGACATTGGTTGTTCCTTCATGAGAAACAACCAAGGTGTCCCAGATTTCATGAGTTGTTTTACATGAAAAAATTCAGTTAAATTCGTCATATCCTAAAGAGAAGTAAAGGTAATTCATATCTTTACAGTTATTGTTATATTCAGACTTTGTAGCATAATCCCAGGTAGATCTAGCAGTTTTAGGGATCTCATATTCTGATTCTATAGGAGACAAAATATCAAAACCAATACTTTGAAAATGAATTTTCATTTTAATTTTCTACTGAGCATAACTCACACCATTAAAGAAAGGTGGTCTGTTAGTAGAAGCACCTTCTAGTCTATTTTACATAACTTGATTTTAATGAATATTAAAGAGATAAAATTTAGAAATAACAGAAATTTAGGATCTTTAAGATAAAACTAAAATCACAGTTTGAAAAACAGAGGGTTTGCAGACTGTTTTTTTATTTTTTTAAATAATAATGTTACCTCTGATGCCAAATGTTGGTCGGAGTGGTTACTCAAGGGGGGGGGGGGGGTTAATTGACTTCCAATTAAAATTACTATTAAAAACTTTTAGGATTAAACTCCCCAAAATTAAAATGGCCCAGTCAATTAAGGAAGAAGAGATATAAGTGACTTATTGTTCAACAGGTTTCTCAAAGGTTGATTGCTACTCAATTGAATCAGTATGAGAATTAATTCGACTTTTGAAACAAGTTTACTAAAAAATCAGATATACACACTAACCATAACTAACTATCAGAGTGAATGTAAAAACTGATTTCTTTCTTTGAAAATATAAGCACAGTGGATAAATGTAAAATAGAGTAAAGGAAAGATGAACAAAACAATTTAAACAAGAGGTTCAGTCTTAAGACAAGACCTAGTCCTATCCACTTAGTTATCACCTGCCACCAATCAATTATATTAAAAGTGATACACATCCTATATCGGGCTTTAAAACAGTTTTCACGAACTATCCCGGTTTTGCAACCTCTACTACAGTTATACATGGGAAAAATATAACAAACAAGCCACACCAGGCTTCTTCCATAGTTATATGTGGGAAACAAATTTAAAGAGAGTTTGGTATGAGAATTTTCAGTATCCCTCAGTTCAAGCACAAGAGTCAGTGTGTGTAACATAGACACTCTGCTCACAAATGAAAAATAATTAAACACAATAGATCTAAAGATAGTAATGATAAGTTTAGAATGATCTGTTGTGTTGGAAGATCAGCTCTGGACTCGTTGGTATGAATGAAATGAAGTTTTGGTCTTTCTCTACACGTTGCCTCCAAAATAGAGTGTTGCAACTTCCAGGTTCTGACTTCCAGATGTAGAGATGATCAGCGTCTTGGGTTTGAAGCTCTTTGGATCACACAACTACATCTTGATAGGGTTATTTCTATAGATCTTCTTAAAGCTATCTATTCTTTAGAAGTAGTGCTTGAGTGTTCTTCTTCAGATTATGTATGATTCTCTCTTATGAGTGTTCTGTGTATATTCAATGTGTCAACGCTTGTCTCTTATTTCTATGTATTCTTCGTATATATCTCTATGGTGATTATTTTTTTGATGCCTGTCTCTATAAATATATATATGTACACTTTTCCAACTGATCTTTTTCATTTGGTTCAGCAGAGGCCGATAAGAGAAACGTTTCAACCATGTGTGGTCTTCCTCGTACATCGTACTGTCTCCTGATATGCCTGCAAATAACATTTAATAATGTCAGGTGCATTAATTTTTCCAGACATGACCGTTATAATAATAATAATAAAATTAGTAAAGAAAATAATATAATGTCATTAGACATGTAGCAGATTCATGTCACACAGTAGAATTTAATGGTAGTCTTTCAAACTGTGGAATTCAATGGTAGGCTCTTTTTTTGTAGGCTTGTTACGGTATACTTTGTGTCAGTGGATGTTTTTTAATTGTACCTATTACTCTATGTAACAATAGCTCCTCATCAGTAGACTTCATCGGTAGGCTATTTAACTGTGAGCTTCATCATTAGACTTGATCAGCGGTAGACTCCAACAGTAAGCTTCTAACAGAAGCATTGCAACATCAGACTACTTCAACAGTGACCTTTCCAACTATAGAATTATCTCAACAGTTAATTTCATTAACAGTGGAGTATATCCATCAATAGACTTTGAACAACAGTCGACTATCTCGACAGTAGGAGTTGTCTAGCGGTAGCCTTATACTAACGGTAGACATGTTCAACTGTAGACTTGTGACAGTAACCATGTACCTATAGCCTATATTAGTGATAGAATATCTACAATAGTAACCTTCTAGGATTAGTGACCTATAATAACAGTGATCTATAATGGTGACTTTGAATAGAAGAATCTAACCAGTAGCCTTTAACAGTGAACTTATATTTAGATAAATGTAAACTCTAAGCTAATGCAGCAAAGTCATGAGACTAAGAGTATACGTTTTTCAAGATAAAATAATTATAAATATAGATTAAAAAGAGTTAGGAAAGGACTTAATATATCATGATAAATATTTAAACATGATTTGGGATTATCAAAATTGGTGAGTCCTACACATCATATTTATAAAACCAACTCTATTCATTTTGTATCCTTTCTAAGGGTGTCCTAGTTAAGTCTAGCCCAAATAAAACATCAAGAACATGCTAAAAAAACCAATGGGAAAATTGTTATGAAAGAAGCTACACAAGGATTATCCAGTGTCACCAATTACATTGTTTCCATATATAAGATAATATAGAATCACTATTCTATGAAATAGCATACTTAATTGGATGATATAGTCTTGAAAAGTTCCTCTTTGGATGAAATGTCACACTTTGTATGTGAGGTTTTTTTTAAGGTCTCACCAACTTAATATAAATAATATACATAATAAATTAATAATAATTTTGTCATAAAAAATCTTTATCTTCTCATTTTTTATTATATTGATGTATACTTTTAGCAATTTAGTTTTGGAATCAAGATTCCATCCAACAAATCAATGTGCTTGCACTATATTAATGTGTAACTTTATACAACCCACAAGTTTTTGTTACTCACCCATAAATAGAATCCAAACATATTATTACATATCGTAGTTTATTATATGAATAAATTGTTTTAACTCTTCATATAAAGTTTTATAACTATATATGATTTACAATATCCATATTAGTAATCCCATAGGGACTAATAGATAACTCCAAGTCTTTCTGAGAACAGGGAATAAGAAAGCAGTCTGGTGCATCGTCTGAACTCAAGCACCTATCCCCATGTTTAAATTATTTAGTGAGATTCCAATTCCTAATAATTTTATAAACTAATTTGAAAAAATAATTTCCAGCTACTAAATTCAAGATGATAATTTCAATTAAAAAAAGAGGTCAATGTTGTTAAAAACTAATTTTTTTGTCTTCAAACCTGACATGGAATACAAGGATCTATATCTTAAAATAAATTTATCACATAAATACTTACATACATAATATTTATATTCAATAAAAAAATTACATAAATGAATAAATAAAGGAATATCTTTTAAATAAATAAACATTTTAAATATTTAAACACGGGATAACTAATTATGAACTTTTCATAAATTTAAAACATATTATAAATAATCTATTTAAAATTTTTAGTAGAATTTTCTTAATAAATAAATTAATTGTCTATTACTTATGATAAAAAATATAGATATTTAAAGTCTTAATTTATTCATGAAAGAAAACATTTTTATAAGCCTCACACTTATCATTTTTAATACCATAAGCACGATTTGTCAAAATAAATTTTAGAGACACTTAAAGGTCACCACAACTTGCTCTATAACATGGTATAATTTTTGTGTCCATTTTAAAAGGAACACATGGACCCCTATCCCATGGAACTTTTCAAGGTTTAATTTGAAAATGTGAGACTCAAAACTACACAATTCATAGAAAATCAATAATTTTTAATGTAGAAACACTTTCACATAAAAGTGAATCACGATCTCTACCATGAGGAGTCCATATTGTGGGATATGTCATGGTACCTAGATATGATCTAACAGTGAGATAAAAACAAAAAATTACACCATGGGTAATCTATATTGTAGTATAAGTTATGGTGTATAGAAAATCTTCAATGAAGCACCACTATGAAAAACACCAAGGCATGGTGATAGTGACTTGGGAGTTTTATTATTATCACAACAACACAATGGGGAATACCCTGACATGTTGATGGTGGTGTTTTTAAAAAAAAGATAATTAAATATGTTTAACCATGTTATAAAAAGGCTATAATAAAATTTATGTGTTTTATTTGATCATCATATAACCATATGAAGCTAAATAAAACTGAAACACAAGCGAATATTTAAGCAAGAATCATACTTGAAATGTTATTCAAAAAATAGAGCATACAAAAAATCTTATGACATGACTGTAATGTTAGTATTTATAGCTCTATATTCATGTTTGAGGGATCATGTTTTATAATGATCATAGGACCAAAAATAAAATTTTTCATTCCACTAAGAGGATTACACTGGCCCTTGGATCCCAAAACATTTCTTGAGGGATCCCAACCACCAAAGGGGTTAGAGAAAATTCTAAATTTGATAAATGGTATTAAAGAGTAAAGAGGTTTTCAAAAAAAAAAATCATGAAACCATTGTTCAACTCACAATAAACTATTAACCAAGAACAATAAGTTCATTCCATTTTATAGGAAACTATAACGAGTTCAATTAATGGAGAACATGAAGTCCACATTGGATGTCATCTAAATACACTCATTATTTACACCCAATGCATGCAACAATTGAACTCATTCAATTAATTCATGCTAACCCTTTAATCCATTAAATTTTAATTAATAACTGAAAACAATATTGTGTGAGTTAAAGATATGGAAAATACATGTATTTTCTATATGAAAAGTTGTTGAGGTTTTCAACCAAGTAATCCATAAGCTCTACCATTGTGTAGTTATTCCAGTTTTAGCATACATCAAGCACTTTACTCATATATAAGCTTCAAAAATATTTTTTAGATCTCTCTTAAAGTAATAGATATCCATTGGTACTCTAAATATTGACGAGTTATTTATAAATTATTTGTTAATTGGCCTAGGCTTCAATGTCCCAATTTTTTTTTTCTTATTCTACTATTAATAAAAAAATTATTTACATATTATCAACTTTATATAAATTTTCATTTGTTCTCCAACGTTTCATCATTAGATTTCATTATTTAACTTTTATATAGAATCAATTAAAACCAAATATGACCCTAAATTGAGTCATAAAGTTTTATAATGATTAATAATATTTTTACAAACCATTTAAATAATTCACCTTAGAGTTTCTAATCTCATCTGCAACTAATCGAGTGTTTCTAGTTCCTTTTATATTCAATACTCCATCATTTTTCAATCATATAATTCCATCAACTACACCTTTAAAATTATTTAATATGTTTATATTTACTTTTATATTAGATGAAAACTAACTATCTAAAATCTAGGTTTTTATATTCTTTGTTTCCATTAATGAAATTTCAACTATGATTTTGTTTTCAATCTTCCTTATATAATTCTAAGAAATTCCCAAATGAGTTAAAAAATTTATTAGTGTCTTCCCAAAATTTTTTAATGTTAGACACAAAATAAAAATATTATTATCAAACATTATAAAAGTAATTATTATTAAAGGAAAAAAATTAAACTGACTTCTTTCTTCTTTTCTTTCTCTTTTATATAAAGATCTTCTATTTTTTGCCAATAATCAACAGCTTTATGTCCAATGATTGAATACTTAAAATAGTAACCATAGATATATTTTTTCCACTAAATTAAAATGTATATTCTAAATCACTTTTTTGGATTCCAATATCTTATCACCTTATATAGTTTTCGGCATCACAACAATAGAAAATAGTATGGAAAATAAAACTACTAAACTAACATTTCATTAGTAGAAAAAAATTGTCTCCTCTCCAAAAATAAAAAACTTTTGAAAAATTACATGATTATTGGTATATGATTGAATGTTATGAAAATTATCACTTGAACTACTTTTATATTCTATTTATGCTTGAGTAAAATGTCTTTTATGTTTCACCATAAAATATAATACAATTTTTTCTCATTTCATTTAGCCTTTGAGAACTCAAAAACTCATCATACATTCATGTACCATGTTTAAGAATCTATTTCAAAACACCATATAAAAACATAAAAAATAGAATATTATTCTTGTAAACATCTATTTTCATTTTAGGTTCTATCTTATTTCTCAATTAAACAAACTAATATTCATTAATTTCCATCTTATTAACTTTATCTTTGACAGATAAGTAAAAATAATCAACGACCTTGATCAGTTCTTAAATTTTTAATCTATAAATCACAAATTATTTAGATTTCACTTGACTATTTAAACAATATTCGACAATTTTTTCATTATAATCAACTTCATCTTAAATATGATAAATATATATTAATGATTCATTTAACAAACTACGAATTTTCAAATTCTTATTTCATTGTAATTCAATCTCTTCACCTGATCCTTCCAACTCAATTTAATGGTATACAACTCCTTATAATCAATTATCTTATTTTTTTTTATTTTTTTATATATATAATCCATCACATAATCCTTTATATCCATGAAAAAATCAATTATAATAAATTCCAAAATTTCTTATTTAGTATCCACTTTTTCCTTGATAACAATAACCATTATTTGAAACTTCTTTCCACTTGAATTTATATAATTGATGTTCCTTATTGATTTCCATTGGGGTCTAGACTAGTGGAAAAGGAACCCCTCAATACTGTATCAAGACCAAGATCATTTGCTAGAAACTGTAAATATTTTGGGTTTCCAATCATTGATACTGGGAAGTAGGTTCATGACAGATGGAGATAGAGGGAACCCTTAGTAGAACCATGGAGCAGTGATGTCTACAGTGGGGGGAGGCTGGTCCTCTATAATGGTCGGACGTGGTGTTGTGTGACCATAGTAATGGGAGGGGGTCTATAGTGGTGTATCTTTAATGGGGATGGAGGAGTTATAATGTAATGGAGGATAGATTCATGTGGATCAGCAATGGTGGGGGTCGATAGGGATGGAACCATGATGACGGTAGAATGTAAGCAGTGAGTTCAGTTGTGGTGGTGAGGAACATACTGCATTTGGGGGAAGCATGGCTGGTAGATCCAAAATTGTACGAATCAGATGAGTATTTTCACATAATGAGGAGGCATTCAAAATATCTAACCATATTGGAATAATTTGAGGGTATGGAATTTTCCATCGGTACTGAGAACCGTGTAGTTCTGCATATGGAAATTCTAGACTATAATATTTATGTGGAGGGAAGCTTAGGATAATGATAAGGAAAGTAGTTAGGGGAGGGTTTGTGCTATGTATCTAGACCTTGGACCCTTGGTTCATTTCTATGAATTTTTCCTCTACACCTATGGGTTATGTAAGTTTTCCCTCTCAAACTTGTTTAAAAAATGGTTTATCAAAAAACTTTATTAAAAAAATATTTGTTATCTCTATATAGAAAATTCGTATTCTATTTTGAGGAGAAATCATACTTGACCACCTCTTAATAGAACATATTTTGACACCAATTATTGATGTGTCAAATATTTTTACAATAGAAAAAAACTAGACGTATCATTCCTTCAAATCCACCATAGACACTTTTAAGCATCATTATATTAAGAGATAGAAAATCATCACTTGCATCATCTTCATTTGAATCATCTAGAAATTCATTCTTCTCAATAATTTTGAATAATATTTTTAAAAGGATTTATATAAAGATATTTCAATAATTACCAACATTTTTTATGCAACCACTTTACTATGAGAATCCTTAAGTGATAATTTCTTGAGATTCATTTTCTCAAGATCTTATTAAATCATATTTTCCATATAAATTAATCTTCTAATAATATTATTAATTGTTTAATAATCTTTGATTTTCTAAATAACCCCTCAAATGGAATTAAAAAAATAAATAATATGGTCTAACAATTCTACTATGTTCATTTTATCTCATCTTCAAATTGTTAAACCTATTCTATAAGACCTATATTTTTTCCTCCATCACTTTTTTTTCGCCCTAAAAAATATTTGTTTGATAATACAAAATACCTTTGGATATTGAGAACTAACTCAACTTTATATATACCTGAATAGATAGAGCTCCCAATAAATCATGATAATCCTAGGAATCATCATTGGGAAATTTTTTGTAAGATTTCATCATTGACATTCCTGTTGAGTCACATATTTGTATCTCAAATACTATAAAAGAATAAATATCAATAAAAATATATTATAGATGAGATATCACCCTTTTCTTACTTGTTTAATAACGTAATCCATCTAATAAGGGAACTCCCTTTATCATTACCCCTGCCTCCAAAGGTATCCATCCTAGTCAGAAATAGAGGAAGAGAGATAATGACCCCAAGTACCCCCACACATAGGCCCCGAGTTGGTGTCATGAACCAAGGGAATAAACAATATTACACATATATGAGGTAATACCCTCAATAGAAGAAAGTAGGATCATGATATAGGTTATCAACCACTAATAAATTCTATAAAAATAAAAGGGGGGAATCTTCTTAAATATTAAATAATGCATTTAATGAAATATAAATGCAAAATAAAGTCACAATTAAAATATCAAAAGACTATTATATGGAAGTGACTCGACATCCCTAATATATAAGCTAGAAATGTCAATCTCAGTCTATATATCTCTATTGATAAACTGAAAAAAAAAATTATATATAAGTGCAATTATTTTAACATGTATACTAAGTAGTAACTTTCCCATGGAGTCTCATGAAAATGTTGTGAGATAATACTAATACCATAGTGTATATACAACAAAATCAACAAGAACCTATCGGTAAACTAATCCGCAGCCCCACCAGGGACCAATAAAAAAAATAAATCATCCAGTTATAATAAGAAGATATGTTGAAGAATGTTTATAAAAGTGGTACCTGACACCACTTACCCACTAATTTTCTGTTCTCACTTTCAACCGTCATACATATTAGATCCCGCATCACTTCTATATCCATAAACCTCACACCATCACAATTGAAAAGCCTTTGGGAAAGACCCAAATCTAATTCTATTCTAATCACTACTCCACTTCATCATCAAATTTATACTATATTCCACAACCATCACATCCTCATCATCTCATAACCACTTCCATAAATGGAATAATAGGTTATCATGAATAGAAATGATATCAACCTCATTCTCTCCTCCTACCATGCATGGCCCCCTCTATAAACATATCATCCTCTCATAAATCATCAAACATCATGCACTATAATACCAAACCATTATATCTTTTGTGTAATAAACACACCTAAAAGAGAGAGCACGTAAGAGGGGGTAGTCATCCATCCATATTCACCGATCTAGATATTTGGTGAAAATGATCAGAACCCAAAACCTATGGGTGTTGGTGTAAACATACAACTTGGGTGGGTGTATATATAAAATACCAATAAAATAAATATATAGTAGTTAAAAATAATACCAAAAAATTGTTCCACACAAAAAACCTCATAACTACTAAAATTTTTTCATTATCACTATGATGAATCAACATTGCTGTCAAATAAATATTAACCCATCTAGTCCCATTACTAGGAACACATCTACAAATAAAATTCATAATTACTCATTAATTACCAAGAATATAAATGTCTATTTATCATATTTCCAGACTCAAATTACCCATTTTTATTCCATTTACTAATCATTTTTTCATTCATTTCCACCCCAAAATACTTAATCAAAATCAAGTTCATTTAATTAGAACTTGCCATTTATAAGTATTCCATAACTACTGAGAATCTACCAAGAAAAAAAAACTTATATTCATTATACCCATACCAAATCCATTCTCCAACATCACACATCATTACAACCCCAAACACCGCACAACAACATCACATTTCATCCTAAATGATATCTCATTCCAACCATCCCTGGTTTCATCATATAACAAGTTCCACCTCAAACTTAGTTACCTCCACCACTTTTTAAGTCAGCACAAGTTTTATACACAACAAAAAAATAGTGCAACAAACACATAATCATATTGTTGAAATACCATAATTATCGACACCATATTCATTTTTTAAAAAGGTTCTTTCATTACATTGTTTCAACATTTATCCTGGGAATTCCCACACAATTCCATATTTCCATGCGAAACCAATTTATTTCCATTATATATGTTTTAATATATTTATTCATGAGTGAGATCAAACTATCAACACAACATGTGATTTATATTCATAATATTTTTAACACCAACAAGTCCCTCAACAACCATGACTTTCAACAAGGTAACAAACATGGATGATCTTTTAAGAAATTTCATAATACATGTAAAATAACCATGATAAATACCTTCCCCTTTCAGTTTTTGATCAATCCAAATCTTTAACATCATAATTTAACCCATAATATAATCCCAAGGGAATTAAAATCATTTAATTCTCAATGAATCATATAAAATAAATAGAGAATGAGGACCCCCTACCTCAATTGAAGATTCAAAGAGAACCATCATTCCCAAAGGGGGAAATAAGAGACTTTGACACAAAATTCTAAAAGGATAACTCAAAGTGTTATAAAATTATAATCCATCCTCAAACCACACTCAAACTATTCCTAAAAAAGAGACTCTCTCTATTATAGAAATCTAAAAAAATCAGAGACTTAGAATAATATGGGAAAGTGAAGATAAGAGATCATACCTCAATCCATAAAACATTATCCCCAATAAAAGGGTTCAGAATAAAAAATGAATAACTAAAGAGGGATAGGGTGGTCTAAAATTATTTTAAATATTTAAAGGGGAAAAATAATTGAAAAATTGGATAGCTGGACCTCTTTTATTAGTGAATCTCATAAGACTCCACCATAATGTGGTGAACATAAAAAATGCATGTGACATCTCCAAAAAAAGATATATCTAGATCTCAAGTAGATTTTTACCCCTTTTTCAGATGTTTTAGAAACATTATTTTACAACTAATTTGTCCTAGACTATAGGGTGGTCTAATATAGTGTGTCTCCTCCAACGTATTCCATTGACAACCATCCCATCCTAGTGGAAATTATTTTTCCATTTTACTCACACCAAACTCATGGACATGAAATAGTGAGAAAATATCCCCATTTTGGATAGAATATCACCATGGATTCCACTCCCAGTTCCATTCCCCTTATTAGATATTTCCTTGCTACTTGTTTTATGTAGGGTGGGATCCCAACCATCACCAATGCATTGTGATACCTTGAATGGACCAAGGGCCTCTCCTAGCCTCAAAAACATCCAAAAAATCATATTCAATAACACTAAGATTCAAGAAACCATAAAGAGTATTAAGGGAGTATTACAACCATTACATCATGCAACTCTCAAAAAATATATTCCTCTATAATCCAAACTATCAAGGAATATAGAAAATGAATGAGGTGCGAACAACCATCCCATGATAAACAACTTACAGATCTCATTACAAATGAAACCCTGCCACTATCTCACAAAATCATCAAGCCAACTATCCTTCATAATTATAACCACTCCACAATTTCAAACTATATATATCCTAATAAAATTACCACCACAACCATTACACAACACTTCCCTACACACAAAAATCAATGAAACTTACCCTTCATATCAGTATTTTGTTCCCTTTTGATAGAAATGACTCACCCACATTGTTTTACAATTTCTCAAAAATATAAAAAATATTTATAGGGAAGGGGTTTCACCTATTTATGTGATAGAATTCATAAAACAATCCATCAACAAGAGAATATATCACATGTAAAAAATCAATTTCATTTAGGTAACACATCATCTAGAAAAACAAAACATGACAAAAATTTAAATAACTTAGGTTACTGAGAGTATACTCACACCTAAAAATCCCTAGTAATATTTTCCAAGTCACCATGCCACTACAAAACTTGAACCAAAATAATGGTTCATCCAAGAAACATATTCCCTTAAAGATCCTAGATCTTTATTGATCTCTCCATAAACATTACATTGCCTATGATGTTTGACTCCAATCGATCAATGAAATGGGACTTATAAAGAGGATATTGGTGAAGTTGAGACATAAGGAAGAAATATATGATATTGTAAAACTATGACAGAAGTACCAAAGAGTAACCCACCTCAAAAATGTGCTCCAGTACCTCAAAATTCCTAAAAATAGGCTATAAACTCACTACCCCAACCAAATCTCTATTTCCCATGATGAGGAGAAACCTTCTGAAACATATAGTCCCAAAACTTGAACTAAAATGACCTCATACTACTATAAACATAAAACTTTTGATGTTACTTAACCACATTAATCCTCCCATGAACCATCTATACCATCGATGTTATACTATATACCACCTCGGGACCAATAACCGATAACTCTCCAACTTTAGTCCATCACAACAAGGATAAAAATATCCTCTGTAATATAACTCAAATGGATCCATACCATTGGATGAGTGGTATATTTTTTTAGTTTAAATAATCCAATGGAAAGTGCTCTATATATGACTCTTCAATATCCAACATGAAGGCTCACAACATATCCTCTAGAATATTTATGGTTTTTCATATTTATGAGTCTATATTAGGGTATAAAACAGTGATAAGGAATAACTGAGTTCTAAAGAAATATTGTAATTATTTATAAAATCATGTGTTAAGATGAGAATCATGGTTTGAGGCAACAGGCCTTGAAACTCAATGTATCCAAACAACCTCATCCAAATAGCTCTTAACCAAATAATCCATGGTACTCAACTCTCTGATCTATAAGAACTTGGCCAATTTCCTTAATCAATCCATGATTACTAGATACCATCAAATAATACTGAAACCCATGGTAATACAATGATCAAATCCCTAAGTATGTCTTATTATTTCTAATTCAGAACATCCAAGTGATCCAACTGACCAAAAAGAGCATGATGCTCAACATTCTTCTACTAGAAAACCAGACACCGTGCCACAAACCCTGCCACTACCTATTTCATTATGTGACCCCAAAAAAATGTCCTCAAAATACCTTATATATTGGAAAATCTTTTATGAACCACTAAATAAGAAATATGAAACTCATGAAGGACTCTCACAAGAATAACTATAACACAAAAGATTTTATGATATGTATCTTATTTAAAGTTAATGTTTTTGAAAACTTACATTGCATGAAACACCCATCTTAACTGCATAATAAAATATTATTACAACATAGATGTTAAATTTGGTTGAATGAATATTTTTAAGAAAAATATTAAACATACTTATATACAAATTTTTTTACAATCATCCAATAGATTTGATAGGCATAATATAAGAATAAATCCAATGTTATGCCTAAAAAGCTATATTTTTTTCTAATGAATGCTTTGTAACCTTTAATGGCACACTTGTTTTAAAACTAAATTTTGAAATTTTTATAAATTCTATTTTAAAAGATAAAAATCATTTTTGAAATAATTATATTAAAATTTAATTTGCTTTAAATTTTGGTATTTCTCTATTAAGTTTCAGGTTCTGATGAATAGTTAAAAATACTAGATTTTAATTGAAAATATATTTTCTCTCAAAATAATAGTGTGTCAAATTATATTTTTCATTTATTTAGAGTATAATTAGATAAATTATATATTATTTATTCCAATTTTGGCCATTTGAATCAATTTTTCATTGAATTTGGATATAAAAGAATTTTATTTTTTAGAATGTTTTCACTTGAATAACTCGTTTTCTTACCTCATCAAAGAGATTGATTTCAAAATATTTTTAGCCAATTATCTGTTTTGAATTTTGAAAAATAGAATACATATTTAGAATCATAATTTGAAAATTTAGTAAATATGTTACTTTTATTTTTGGAGGATATGAATACTAACTCTGATATATTTTATTACCATGGATAAGGGTAAATCAAGTAATTACGTATAAAAATTATAATAATATTATTAAAATATTAGCCTAAAACATGTCCAAATTTTATTGGATGGGTTTTTTTCAACATAAAACATCCTTGAGAATATTTTTTGTAATCTTGGAGTGACTTGGATGACTTTAATTTTTTTATAGTATTTTATTTTAAGAATAGTCAAATATGTCATACTCATGATTTTAAAAAGAATTAAAATTTTAATATGTGGTTATTCAGAACATATCTTCAACTATAAACATTAATTGGAAGTATAAAATTTTTATCTTACTCATGATAAATTATTTTTAAATTTTATGAAATAAATAATTACCTTAATGGCTAACAGATTGATGATACAATAATTGTTTAATTAATCGAAATATCAAATTAATGATTATAAAATTATTAAAATAAATATAAATTTAGATATTAATGTAATAATTTTTTTTACACAAATTTGAAATTTTATTAACATGTTAAATGATTTGGTTTGAATATATCTTATTTTATTGATTTTTATAAAAGTCAAAATAATGAATACTGTCAAAATTGACATTAGTGTTATATTAAAATAAATAATATTTTATTAAATGATATAAAATCTATAAAAAATAAAATTTTGATGATTTATTTTTATAAGGTTTATAGTATCATCCATTATTCATTTATGGTTCTTTTTCATTTTATAGTAACAATATTAACCATCTAAGAGTTAAAATCCATGTTTTCATGGTAAGAGTTAATAATATTAAATAAAAGTTAAAACCAAATGATGAGGGTAATAATGTGACATAAAATTGTCTAAAAATTATTTTATTAATAGTATTATACAATTATCACCTAAAAAACTAATTTTAATTTTTTAATTAACACTTTTCCCAGAATATAAATTATATATTATTTAAATCGAAGATAATTACAAAATGTCACTCTCTTTGTATTTAATATATTTTATATATCAATATAGGGACAAAATCAAGATATTAATGGATATAAATGTCTATTTTTATCTTAATGAAACATTTTTTCATTATATAAATTTATTTCTAACTTTGATAAATTATATAATTAACTTAAATGACCCCACAATGCTAAAACATTATTTATTTATTTAAAAGAAAAATAAAATAATTTATTTTAAATGTATTAATTTTTATATATTTGGGATAATTTAATATGTCTAAAAAATTTTATATATCTATAAAATATATTGTAGAGGTTTTAAATCATTATATTCAAATTAACACTTTTTCATGTTGTATTGTAAGATAAATTAAATGAAAAGTAACAAATTTCTCAATAATGATATATTATTGCATTAATATTTTATTAAATTATTTAAAAATAATAACAATATTAAATAATATAAAAGGGGATAATGTATGGTCTAAAATTTATTTACCTACTCATTTATAGTTCATTTAAAATTCTTTGGGTGTAAAATACCCTTATTATATTTTAATATTTTGATGATTTCTTAAAGTGCCCCTCACCTCTATTATAAAAGGGAACTTCCCCCTCACTTATTGAAAACACTTTGAGCCTTATATCTAGACCAAAACCTGATCATTTATCTTAATAAAATCTCTATACAATTTATGTATGTACTAGTATTCTAAAAATACCAACCTGATATCCCTTAAGATGATATTTAAAGGAAGTCCTCTGAAGAAGAGGTAATCATTTTACCAAATCATTCTAGTTCATTTATTATTTTACTTGCACTAAATGTGTTTTTTTTTTTCAATATAAGGTAATAAATATTGCATCATATATATGCTGATATTTTATTATGATTATGGTATATCCATATTCTACCATTTTCCATCCTATGAAAAATAGAAGCATCGTGTGTGCGTACGTATGGCTTATCATCTCCACTCAGTGGATTATTTTTTTTCATCAACATTTTACTAGAATGGTTATAATGATGAATGTAATGGATATATATAATAATTATTAGATAATATTTACTTAGGATAATTAATATACCATCAACTTCCATACCCTTTCATCCATATAAAAACAATATCATTTCCTGTGCATATATACGACTTATCATCTCCACATCGATGCGATTCATTATCTATGTTCAACATTAAAGAGTGGTCCCAAAAAATATGCTTAATTCCAAAATATTATATCTATGACATTAATATTATTTTGGATCTGTTTGATCTATATCCTTTTAAAGAGACCTAGGACTTTCAAGATAAAACAAGTAAGAGAAAACATGGAAATTAACACCCAAAATAGTGAAATGAATAAAATATTCTTAATAAATGAGTGGTAAAATGTTATAAAGGGATCATATATGATATAATTAATAATATTATTATTATTTTATAAGTTTAAAATATGTTTGAAATTTCTATATAGGAGTTTTAGACATGTATGGAGGAAATTGGACCTAAGGTAAGGGTTTAATTCAGAATCTCACCACTATTAAAGATTGTTTCTATTTAAGAAACCAATGGGGAAAATTTCTCTTACAATTAGGTGAATCCAAAAAAATTCAAAAACTTTTTTTCTATTATCTTATGAATGTTTAAATTCTGTATTTTACACTTTTTTACTATTTATAAAATGGTTTTAGTGGAATATTTTAGTTATTTTTGAAATGAGGTGCTTTATGATTTTTCTAAAAAAAGTACAAAAGGAAAAAAAATTAACTTAGGTTGCATGAGTGTATTTTCTCACCCTCATGATGCTATAATAGTTTGAATATTTCTTTAAAATTTTACATGGTTCTTTTCAAATAAACTGTTTTCTTTTATAATTATGTGTATTTTTAAATAAATGATTACAAAGTAAAAAAAGGGTATTACTCTCCAAAATCTTTCAATAATTTTATTAGAGTATTTTAATATATGTAAAGACCATTTGATGAATCTTTTTTATAATTGAGTTTGATTTCTTATGATACCATTTACCATATTTTATTGAATGGTTTATGATCATTTTGACCATGGATGTGCTATTTTGATACTATTCATGGTTTATAGGTCAAATATTCACATTTTGTTTGCCAGTTTTTCAATACTAATGTTTATCTTGGTTATGTTTCACCCCTTATATATGAGGAATTCATTTGACTTAGTAAGCGATGAGTAGGTCCCACTATAACCCCTCAATGTATGGGTGGATCTAATGAGACAAACTTTTTGGGTATTGGCTAAGGCCATACCTATTTATGCATGGTGTCTTGGCTAAAGCCTTGACGGTATGCTTATGATGTTCCATATTATGAACTCCCTCATTAGGAGATTAATTATTTATATTTTAAGTGATTATTTGATTAGTAGAATATCCACGGTTAAGTTTTGTTCTCATGTGATAATTTATATGGAATTATTTGATTATAATTTATTATTTCTATATTATGCTCAAGATTACATATAAATGGCATTTGTTTTAGTTATTTAACTTTCCAAAAAGTTTATCGTTATTTATGATATCATCCTCTATATGTATACCCTAATTGAGAATCTAATCTCACCATTTTCTTATGTTTAATTTTTCCTTGGGATGCAAAGATGTTTATTATGATAGATATGCCGAGTTTATCTAGGAGAATAATGGGTTTCTCAAAAGATTATCTATGTTGTATTTTATATTTTAAATTTTCATGTAAGATTCAAGTATGTATCTAGTTTACCAAGACAACTAAATGATTTGGTCCTTTGTAATGTGATTCCTTTCATATTATTATAATGTAATAATGTAACCACCAACTCTTGGATATTGGGGTTTGGGTATTTATAATTGGTATCAGAAAATGTTTAGTAGAAACCATGGTAACTAGATTTAGGAAATCTTGAATTTGGTAGCATAATCCTAAGATATATTTTAAGGATAATTATAGAAGAACATCACAAAGGAACCATGTTTATGAGATTAATTATGCAAAAAAGTTTCCATTTATTTTAAGTATTTTACTAGTTTTGGGATTATACATTATTACTCCTAATGATATGATTTAATATAGTGTACGTAATTATTTTTGAAATGGGACCTCGCATAACGAATGGGAATCCTACATTTTCACATGATCTAAAGAATAATAAAGAACAAATATTTTATGGTCTTAATCTAATATTTTGAAGGGAACAAGTCTCCAAACCATTTTCATTATATGAGTGCATTGTACCATATGCTAGCAAGAAAAATAAATAATTCTCAAAGTATTATAGCATTGGAGGGAAGAACAATAAAAATAGTATATCTAGGATAAATTTGTACAATGTAAATTATAGAAAAAAATATTTTTCTACATGCGATAATCGTGAAAGCGAACACCTTGGTTCTTTCTTAAAAAGAATAGGAGTTTGATTCAAGTGTGGAGTAAAGGAAACCAAGCCCATGATTGCAAGGCTAATAAAGAAGTCGCTAAAGTGAAGTGCTTCAGTTGTAAGGAAATGGACAACTATGAAAATTAATGTCCCAACCATCATGAAAATATATCTTATAAGAAACAAAGGGATAGAGGTTAAGCTTATGTTGTAACTAAAAAGAAATTGGAATGATTAATGTTCTTCTTTTTGATTCAAGAATTTTGTTGTAAAATTATTTTATTAAGGATATTACTATTATAATAAATATGAGATATATAAGGATTATACTATGGTATTTATTCTTTATTGATTACAAATCATATGTTGAATGGTACTAATGACAATGAAAATGATTTAGGAGAAATATGATCTTTTGGAAAACACATGATTGAGGGAAGATAACCCCTAATAAATTCTTAATGTTGAGATAATGATGAAAAGTATATGTTTATAGAATAGTATTGGTGACTATAATAGTTGTTAGGGATTTTATGGTTTATGTTATCTTTTTTGGGTTTATTTCATGTTGGGATTTAAGAAATATACCCATTATTTTATAATTTGAAGCATCGATGTTTACATTAAGGTTTAAAGGTGATAAGGGTATTCATATACTTGGTATGTGACAAAAATATATATATTAGGTTGTTTGATGAAATTAGGTTGTTAATTTTATTTTGTAAATCTAGTGACCTTACAAATAACGTTTTTGGAATGTGAATTCATAAAAATGTATTTTGGATGAGTCTTAAGGTTGGAATTGATTAAGTTGAACATTGGATAATATTTTTCGAGGTTAAATTATGAGTTATTGGATACTATGTGATAGCCTTTTTGGTTTTAGTAAACATTTACAGGATGAATTAAATACTTGTAGACCGTATGATTCGTTAGAAGTGCATGAGTCATAAAAACCATCATGAACATTCAACTCTTGGTGTACGAAATGATGTGGAAATTCATCAAAGTAGAACCAAATGATGATATTATGCTTATGACATAGAAATTAATAAAGTAATACAATTATTTCAAGTGATTATAATAATAGTAAAATAGTCCCTCAATTCTATGAAATTGATTTTGAAACACAAATTATTATTTTTTACTTTTATTTCTATGAAATGAATGGTCTTTTAACAAATAAAAAATTTATGTTTTGTGTCACAACCCAACCCTTAACAGGGCTCAAGATGCAACTACCCAAATCCTACCTCCATAGGCTAGGGGTTGGCCACTAACACTAAAGGGACAACAATCTCAGATATGCCTTTTCTTAAGAACCTACACACACACACAAGAAACTCATTTAAAAAGTTCATATGGAAAGAAAAAAAGGATACAACACTACTATATAAAGGAAACCTGTTAGGGCCAATAGGGGCCGATATACCCTGGGAGGGGGGGTGAATCAGGGTATGGATATTATTTTCCAAACATCTTCCTACCCCACTGGATCTTGACCTCTTTATTACGAGGGTCACTTTGTTTGCACTCGTGTGGTTGCTGTGATCACTTATTTCCTTCTTTATCTAATGATGATGCTTTAAATGCAATGCAGGGAAGTAAGTAGGTAGACACAGAGATTTTTACTTGGTTCATCCTCACTGGGCTACGTCCAAGGAGCATATGCCAATAAGTTGCCGGTCGTACCGAATCCCATTATTCTTCACTAGATGTGGATAAAAAGTTTGGGCTAGATCACTTCTATGCCCAGGCTCACTGCCTTTACAAGGTTTAGGGTTAGCTCACTGCTTTCCCAAGGGTCACTCCCTGTTTCTCTCTCTCTGGCTCACTGCCGGTGGAGAGGATCACCTTGTTCCTCTTCCTATGCTCACTGCACTTAGAAGGGATCCACTCACAGTTTATAGAACTGTAGTTCCTTTCATTTGCATGAAATAATGCATCTTCAACTATTGATAGATGCTCTGTTGAAGTCCAACTATCACCCACTAATGAATAGCACTTTGCCTCTGACCACTGGGCAACTACCTTTGGAAATTACCTTCGCAAAGCACCCTACTTTTCTAAGCTCCCAATTTCGTGAAGCTCAAACAAGCCTTCGCGAAGCTCCTGTGTTTTCGCGAAGCACTTTCGCAAAGCACTCTCTCAGAGCTCAAGCCGTCGCAAAGCAGCATCCCTCGCGAAGCTTTCTAAGCCAACGCAGAGCTCGCAGGTTTCGCGAAGCTACAATAGCTTCCGCGAAGCACCTCTTTCGTGAAGCACACTGGCTCTGCGAGCCACCTTCGCAATACGAGAGCAAGATATTTTCTCTGAAAATTATCTCTTCTTCTCTCGAGGGGGTCGGACTCTATTTATAGGTGATTCCACCGACCCTCTAAATTTCCGCGCGAAGTCAATGCCACGTCATCTCAAATCGCGAAGCTCCGATGTTTCCACCGGAATTCAATCCAAATCGAGAAGCACCACGGAAATTTTCCGTTCGCGGAGCTCGTCGTAATTGCGGAGCATCCCGTCAATTCCTTCGCACCTTCACCGCGAAGCTCCCTTTCAATGCCCTTTTTCACCACGAAGCTCCTTTGAAAAGCCCTTCACCGCCGCGATGCGCTTCCGCCTCTGCCATTTGCAAAACTCATCGTAATCGCGAAGAATCACCGCCCCTATTCTTCTGGTCTTCAGGATTTCCAAACCATGCATCCTATCTTCGTGAAATTAATGCCTTTTCCATATTAAATTATGATATTCATGGAAATCATACTTTCGCGATGCTCACCAAACTCCAAATTTTGGACCCAAAAAATTGGGCAAACACTGGGAAACGGCGCCACCTTGTACTGCTCTTTTGTACCACCTCCAGATCGTCCTTTCCTTCATCATCATCCTTTGTCAACAAGTATTGTCAACAAATTCTCAGGAACTCAACACTTCTACAAGGAAAACTGCTTTTTCAACAAACACAATCAACCCAAAAATACTTCAATGTTACCTTGAGGGATTTTTTCCCAACAATCTCCCCCTTTAAGTTTTTTGAAAACTTTTCAAAACTCTGCTCAGAATGATTTTCTGCACTTTGATACCTCACTGCGTCTTCTTCCAGCCGCTACCACCATTCGCCTCTTGCGATTATGATAGCGTTCAAGGAATCACTTAACACGTACTCTAAGCCCACATGAGCAATGCTCGGTGTGAGAAAAAATAGTATGAAAGGTTCATCAATGAATCACTTCATTTCAAACACCAATTGTCGATTCCAACCTGATACCAATTCATAAATTGATACCAATTGTTGAACCACACTGATCCCAATTAGTGATAGCTGGACACCATTTCACACTATTCCAACATCACTCTTCTGCTTTTATCACGATCCTCAGTTTTCGTGATATCTATGATTTGATCGATCACTTCTTGCATCGTCAGATTTAATACTCTCCCACTATCTCATTGCACTCCCCCTATTTGGTTGCTCCACCTATTAGCTTCTCCCCATATCATCCATGATTTATCAAATCTCCACACTGTCGCCCCCTTGAACAATCACTATTTTCTCCCCCTTTGTCAATGAACCCAAAGGTCACGCCTTTTTAGTCTATTCACATAGTAGAGAACACATATCATCACATTAGGGAAAAACACATCACAACTCGGGGAGGGGGGTCCCACATCCACACTATTTCAAGTGCGTGGAATCAACTAAACTCCCAGAGCTAGTCGATGCATCTCAAAAGCTTCCTTGCGTAAGGCTTTTGTCATAATGTCTGCAACATGTAGCTCTGTAGGCACATACTCCAACTTCACGATTCCCTTCTTAACCATCTCCTTGATAAAATGACACTTAATATCAATGTTCTTTTACCTTGAATGATGGACGGGATTTTTGCTAAGATTTATAGCACTTGAGTTGTTGCACTGGATTCCGATCAGAGACTTCACTTCAACTCCCATATCTTCACGCTGCTGCTTCATCCACGATAACTGTGTGCATTCTTGAGTGGCCGCAATATACTCAGCTTCTGCGGTGCTCAATGAAATGAAATCTTGCTTCTTGCTTATCCAAGAAATACACAATCTACCAAGATAGAATGCACCACCTGACGTTGATTTTCTATCATCTGTTGAACTGGCCCAGTCTGCATCAGTATATCCCAATAACTCTGTCGGAGATTTTTTTGTATATGTCAAGATGAAATCCACTGTGCCCTGGATATACTGAAGTATTCTTTTCACTGCAAGTATGTGGCTTTCCTTAGGATTACTCTAATATCTCACTACTTGGCATATGGAAAAAACAATATCATGCCTTGTCACAGTCAAGTACAACAAACTTCTAATAATTTGACTGTATTCTGTGATATTTACTACCTTGTCATCCTCATCTTCTGATAATTTCATCCGGGTAGAAACTGGAGTTTTCATCTCCTTGGAATTTTCCATGCCAAACCTTCTTAACACCTCCTTGGAATATTTGGGTTGAGAAATTAATGTTCCATTCCTTCCTTGTTTCACCTGTAGACCAATGAAAAACATCAGCTTACTAGTCATAGAGATTTCGAACTCATGTTTCTTGAATTCAAAAGATTGTCTCCACTATGCTTCATCTGATCTTCCAAATATTATGTCTTCTTCCTAGAACAGCCTCATCATCCTTTGATTACTGTTGTTTTTGAAATAAATATTGTAATCAAATCCCATAATCTAAAAACCATGCTTCTTAAAATACTGATATAGCCTTCAGTACCATGCTCTTGGTGCTTGATTCAGCCCATATAATGGCTTCTTTAGCCTGCAAACTTTGTTCTCATCCTCATGAATTAGAAAACCATCTGGCTGCTCAATGTAAACCTCTTCTTCGAGAAACCCATTTAGAAATGTAGGCTTGACATCCATCTGTAACACTTTGAACTTACTTTGCACTGCAATGGCTAGGAATAATCCGATTGTCTCCTACCTTGAAATCTGTGCAAATGTCTCATCACCATCTATTCCCTCTATCTAGGAGTCTCCTTTGCACATCAGTCGTGATTTTTTCTGAATCAATGTGCCATATTCATTCATTTCTTTCTTAACAGACCCATTTAGTCCTGATGGCGTTTTTATCTTCTGGACTCGAAACAATCTCCCATGTCTGATTCTTCTCAATTATGATCTAGCTCTTAATTCATGGCCTGAACGCAGTTTTCATCTTCATTAGCATCAGCAGAGCATTTCAGCTCAACCTGAGATAGAAAATATGCCTGCTGTAGTGATTTCATTTTCCTTGTTTGAACTAAATCCGACTAACCACCAATGATATTCTGTCTATCAATATCAGCTTAGCTTTTTGGATTCCTTGTAGACAGAGACTTGAAACATTTTTGTTCATCTTCATTGTCTTCTTCTGAGTCATTATCATCCACTTATGCTCTCCCTTGTGTTTCTTTATTCCTCAACACATTCATCAGGAAATTTTTCACCGACTCATTCTTTAGTGGCTTCATTTCTTTCAGCTACTTTTCTCTGTGTCATTGTTCAATGACATCATTTCATTGAACATCTTCTCTCAGATTTTTATTGACACACCTTTGATTTTTTCTCACAGCTTCTTGGTATCCTGAAATCAGTCAGCTGATACCACATGGTTAGAACATAATTGATAATCATGAAAACCTGTGTGTTGTTTCTTTTCCACAAATCATTCTTCATGAGCATAAACATTCATCCTTCTAATCATATTGATATCATGCATCTTATTAGGATATAGAATGCTCCCCCTGTGTTATGAAACTCTTCCCGTGGTTAGGCCTAATAGTTTAGACCCATAACTAGTCTTTTCCACGTTCACCATTTATACTAATCTAGCACTCATCATCGATCCATTAACCAAATCTCTAAGCCTACTGAGTTGGAACTGAGTTTAGGAAATAATAGATGGAGTTAATAACACAGTAAATTCCTATTGTTCTCTATTTCTCCCTTTATTCTTCACCTTATGTACCTGATTTGAGGTAATTGAACCTCTGGAGCATATCAGTTTCCACTTTTCATCTTTAGATGCCACTTCCCCTTGGATCATATCTCCCTAAAACCTAAAACACATGAATCATCAGTTAATATCATTTATATACATAGGGAGAGGGGAGTCTTCTGGAATCCTCAAGATGAGTATTGTGGTTGATCCTGATGGTTCAACCCTTTGATTCTTTCTTAGAGTTCATCACACTCCTTTCTTGCTTCCTCCAGCTGCCTGGCCATCTTCAACTACTCTGGACATATGACTAAGCATTCATTACTCACATGCTGAGCCTTTTTCTGATATGTAGATTCTATAGGCCCAACCTTTCTCATCATTTGGGGTATATACCCATTAGTACTCATTTATTTCTTTGAGGTTCTTCCAAAATTCCATTTTCCATGATTATTTCTCTGAGCAGGGATCTCCTTGCTTGTCATATTACCTTTCTTCTTCCACCATTGCAGGGATTTTCCTTTTTCTTCCAGTCCTCTCCGTGACACATGACTTGTGAATTTTTCAACGCATTCTTTATTTATCTACCTTTTATCATATGTCTGAATCACCACACTCTTTTTCACTAGTGGTGAGTCCTCCATTGAATGTGCACTCTTCTTATTCACAGCTGTAGTGTTTCCTCCCTTTTTCTTCCATATTTTTTCATGTTCATTCTTAGAGAGCAATTGTGAGTGTGACTGATTCACTTTTTGTTCAGCTACTTGTGATTCTCCAGGGACTCTAAGATTATTATTCAACATACCACTTTCTCTCCCAGTGTACGATTTCTCATTATACACCACTGGAGGTGTGAATCTCTTTTGGAGTTCCTTTTTCTTTCCTACCTTCTTCTTACTGTAATGTCTTGCCAAATTCCCATGATTAGAACATATGAAACAACTTCTATTAAAGGCATACCTCATTTCATCGTCTATTAGCCAAGATGTTGATGGAACTTGAGTTCTACCCCTGACATTGAGCTCTTGAGCTTCCTGACACATATTCATGGTGTGTCCCATTCTTCCACAGTAAAAGCATCTTATGAATGCTTTCCTATGAGAGACTCTTCTCTCTGATTTCTCGTGATGCTTCTTCTTATCCTCGGGTTTATCAAAGTATATATTTTCACAGCCTGAAATGTATTCCAGAGCATCTGGACAGAAGGTTGATGTGTGGCCATGAATCCCGCAAAAATAGCACATGCTATCATTTCTTCCTGTAAAAGCCATTTTAGGTCTATCTCCAGAACCTTCAAGGTTTTTCATATCTCTAGATATTTTCACTGCACTTTTCCAATCACGCATAGGAGTGAGATCATCATATCCAATTCCAAATTTTCCCAACATGGATGGCCTTTGGGATTATACAATCCTTTCATGCTTCTCTTCTGATGTAGCATATTTGTCTTTCATTTGATCATCACGTGGCGAAGGATAATCAAATAATAAGTGCAGTGCATCCTTCAACATGGGCTTATCTTTGGATTTAGACTTCTCCATTTCCTTCTTGACTTATTCTAGCTCTACTTCCAAATTTTTAATCTTCATATCCCTTGATTCAAGTTGGAAATCAATTTCTCCATTGAGAAGCTTCCCTCTACTCATCTCATCTTCATAATCTCCAGCCTTGTGTTTTACTTTTATTTTAGCCAGCTTTTGTAGTTCCTCACCTTGAAAATAATTCTTCCCCTTTAGGTCAGTTGCCACACCAATAAGCCTTTGATTTAAGCCTCTTAGCTTGTTGACCTCAATCACCAATACTTTGATCCGGATATCTTTAGATTTGACTTCTTCGGTGTTTCCAACGTCACTTGGAATATCAGGTTCATCGATGCACTTGACTTGATCTTTCACTTTTCTATTCAAGGCATCGATCTCCCTTTTCTGTTCTTCAATCTTAAGCTTATACACACCAACTATTTCTGAGTTCTATGGTGATGATAACTTTTGGTCCTCAATTTTATCCATCAACTCAGACTTCACTTCTTCCTACAGCTGCATAAAGAGTTTTGCATCCTGGACAACTTTGTTATCTTTCTTGGTTTTGGCTCTCCAAACATCTATCTCTTCAAGAGCAGCCTCTAACTCAGCTTTCATATCTATTCTTCCTTCAATTCTTTCTTCTTCATCATCACATGTTTCAATATCACTTTTAAGTTCATGTACTTCACTCATTCCTGCATCATGCTTGAGTGAATCAATATTTTCCCTGTCAGATTCATCCAGACCATCCTTCAGTAAACTATTTGATTCTTTTAATTGAATCACACTTTTTCCATACACACTTCCACACCGAGGAATACCACCTGACTTCTGCTTCTTCTTGGATGTTTTTCCCTTTGTCATGGCTCACCGAGATAAGAGCAGACTGATTCTTTAAACACACAGATCTACTACACCAAGTCGGAGCAAACAAATCTGATAAAAGAAACCTTCCCTCTGATACCAATTGTTAGGGCCAATAGGTTCCTATATACCGTGAGAGGGGGGGTGAATCAGGGTATGGATATTATTTTTCAAAGTTATTCCTGCCACACTGGATCTTGACCTCTTTATTACGAGGGTCACTTTTTTTGCACTCGTGTGGTTGCTGTGATCACTTATTTCCTTCTTTATCTAATGATGATGCTTTAAATGCAATGCAGGGAAGTAAGCAGGCAGACACAAAGATTTTTACTTGGTTTACCCTCACTGGGCTACGTCCAAGGATCATACGTCGACAAGTTTCCGGTCATACCTAATCCCATTATTCTTCACTAGATGTGGATACAAAGTTCGGGCTAGATCACTTCTATGAACAGGCTCACTGCCTTTACAAAGTTTAGGGTTAGCTCACTACTTTCCCAAGGGTCACTCCCTATTTCTCTCTCTCTGTCTCACTGCCGGTGGAGAGTATCACCTTGTTCCTCTTCCTATGATCACTGCACTTGGAAGGGATCAACTCATAGTTTATAGACCTGTAGGTCTCTTTATTTGCATGAAATAATGCATCATAAACTTTTGATAGATGCTCTGTTGAAGTCTAACATTCACCCACTAATGAATAGCACTTTGCCTCTAACCACTGGGCAACTACCTTTGGAAGGTACCTTCGCAAATCACCCGACTTCGCCAAGCTCCCAATTTCGCGAAGCTCAAACAAGCTTTCGCGAAGCTCATGCGTTTTCGCGAAGCACTTTTGCGAAGCACTCTCGCGAAGCTCAAGCAATCGCAAAGCAACATCCCTCGCGAAGATTACTAAGACAACGTGGAGCTCGCAGGTTTCGCGGAGCTACAATAGTCACCGCGAAGAACCTTATTTGTGAAGCACACTGGCTCCGCGAGCCACCTTCGCAATACGAGAGAAAGATATTTTCTCTGAAAATTATCTCTTCTTCTCTCGAGGGGGTCGGCCTCTATTTATAGGCGATTCCACCGACCTTCAAACTTTCCGCGCGAAGTTAACGCCACGTCATCTCCAATCACGAAGCTCCGAAGTTTCCGCCGGAATTCTGTCCAAATCGCGAAGCACCATGGCAATTTTTTGTTCGCAGAGCTCATCGTAATCATGGAGCATCCCGTCAATTCCTTCGTGCCTTCGCCGCAAATCTCCCTCGCAATTCCCTTCTTCGCCGCGAAGCTACCTTGAAAATCCCTTCACCGTCGCGATGCGCTTCAGCCTCTTCCGTTCGCGAAGCTCGTCATAATCGCGAAGAATCACCGCCTCCATTCTTCTAGTCTTCGCGATTTCCAAACCATGCTCTTTTGTACCGCCTCTAGATCGTCCTTTCCTTTGTCATCGTTCTTTGTCAACAAGGATTGTCAACAAATTCTCAGGAACTCGACAATTCTCCATGGAAACCTTCTTTGTCAACAAACACAATCAACCCAAAAATACATCAATGTTACCTTGAGGGATTTTTTCCCAACAAAACCAAACATGATTCAACCTCTAAATAGTAAAATTATAGAAAGGTATACTGAAATGGGAAAAGGGAAAAAATACATGCCCAACTAGAAAAGTTCCACAACCGGGCAATAAGTTGAAAATAAAAATAGCTATGAGATCCCCACTCTAGTATCCCATGTTATGAGCACCACATGTGGTTCAAGCACCCCATATCCCTATACTCCTATGATTTCACAATCAACATGTCCATGGTCTTCAAGGGAACAACATGTGTAGGAAAATCCCAAGCAGGGGTGAGTATAAAAACATAATTAGTAGGATACCCCAAAGGCTCAAGGGAGAAGAAACATATGTATTGAAGAGGGGAGTAGCAGATAGAATAGGGTACAATAAATTAAGTGTAACTCAACCAAACAAGAGAGTGAAGTAAACACATCCAAACACAAGGAGATAGAAACAGTGAGAAGATGAACCTCTTATCGAGTCTTTTTTACCTATAAATGGAGAGTAGACTCATCCAACCATGAGAAGATAGACACGAAAAGTAGATGGAATATCCCACACATCTAGATCCAAAAAATAATTAACCAGTCCACACCATTTTGATCCTCCTAAAAACATGTGGGATTCACTACTCCTTCTCCCAGAATGGATACTCAGTGAAGAGGCTGCATTTTACTATGAAGTCATTGAACTATCCCTCATTGGGCCCATGCCTTGTCTCTAGTTTAAACACCTGAATGTAGTCTTAAAATGTATACCAAAAATTTAGGGTCACAGTGCCTATGAAAACACATCAATTGGACATAGGATGCAAGTGCTACGTCCAAAATAAGGAATCAAAAAAATAATAATAAAATTATTATTGATAAGGAGAGAATTTAAAACCACATTCTTTTGAACATGAAATTTTAAAAAAAATCCCAAAACTACCTCAAATGGTCGGGCTCAATTGAAAGATCATGTTGCCACATATGACACGTGAATCATATGCATGTACAAAAAGTTACGACCATTTTATGTTCTCGAGGCCAAACTATCCCATATAGGATAGATCGTCCCAGTCTGGCCGTCCTGGCCCCATTGGTCGACCTGGTCTATCTCATCTAGTCCACGACCCAGCTACGCAACCCAACCCATTTGTGTGGTCTGCATACCACCTATCGACACTTACTGACCCAACAAACAGTCTTCCTACTTACTCCCACATCAACGCAGAAGACCCATGTTGTGCGGGTGTCCACACCCAGTTGCCACCTCATAGGGCGAACCTGAACCTGCTCCACTGACGCCCTCCAATGCCGGTCTGCATGCCTAGATGCTAGCCTCACCTTCCCACTGAGCCGCATGACCAGTCATTGCTTCACCTTCTTGGTCTTCCTCGTCGACACCGCAACCCACCACCCCACACACCCACCACACCGAAGACCTACGGGCGGCTCCTATTAGATTTCACCTAATCACCATCCAAGTCATCCAGCACACCGCTGACCTCTACCTTTCCCTTTCTGGCACTTCCATGCCAAACCCATCCTACCTCCTTCTTCCACATGTCATACCAACTCCTCTGGTGTCCTGATTTAAGATCCAAATGTTGTTTCGTGATCCTTGGATCAAGATCTTCACAGTGCTAACCTCTGTTCGACATTTTTTCAGGGTTTCAATGTATATAAAATCATGAGTGAAGAATAGTGAAAAATGAAACTTAATGGGGACTCAAAATGGGGATAGGACGATGGTTTTTTTCATATTACCATCAAATTAATGTTCAAATCAATTAACATGATGGTGAAATTAGTAAATAATCAATAATTGGAATTGGGGTGAAAAAAATAAACAAGAATCCTACCTCGAAACGATCTGATCAACATCGACAATGTGTTTTCCTCGCTTCTGCTTTGATTTGCTGATAATCCATTTATTATTTTTTCAAGAAAAGATAAGAGGGAGATTAGTGGGTGGTAGAGAGAGAGAGGGTATTTAGGGGGTAAACCCTAATACTAAACAATTAAGTGTTTATTTATCTAAAAACACTAAAACCCCCTCCAATAGTCACGGGATTTGAAACCTTCACTCTCTCTCATTTTATATTGGGCCTTGGAAAACACCCCATTCCGAACTCAATGGTGATCTCATATTTCCAATCCAAGTCTCTTATCAAAAGTTATTTGGCTCAACATTCAAGATAAAATAATTAAATTTACTTATTTTATTTACGATTTGGACCATGGATAAATTTTCTCACTGAAGTCCAACGCCAACAAAAGTTATTCCCTTCCTAGGGTAAAATCCACATTTTATACTAAAAAATGGCCTCAAATTTCCAATCCGAGCTAATATTTAAGAGAAATACCATTTCCATGGTATGAATAGTATAAAATATACTAAATATTTTTGTATAATGTTTTCTGAGAACACCAGGACTCATAATTGCACGCCATCCCAACACCTAGCTCTGGAAATATATGTAGAAATATTACAAAGTCTTACACGGAAAAATTAGTTCTCTACATCATCCCCTTCTTTAGGATTTTCATCCTCTTAAAGGAAAACTAGCGAAATTACTTGTATTACTAAGCTCACACCTGGATCTCCTACTCCTAGGAAAACCTGCCTGTTTCTGTGCTACTATAGCATACAAACCAAAAAGGGATGGTTTATCCTGGTACTCTTGGATCCTATCTATGATGTGCATAGGATCATGCATGTATCTATTTAGCTATGCCACATGGGAGGATTCATGAACCCAATCGAAATATTGGGGGCTATGAAAGGTGGTAAGAAACCTTTCCAACCCTCTACATGATTTTGAAAGCCCTATTGTAACTTGGGGGGAAATATTTCTTGCCCAGCTGAACTTCTTCAACCCACATCATGATCAAAATCATCACTTGTACTTAGAACAAGGTATCCTGATTCCCTTCTTCAGAATATCCATATGGTAAAATATCCAAGGATATTTGGTCATGCAATATTTCATAGTTGATATCTCACACCCTAGAATCTCTTACATGCTTGGGATGTGAAGGAATTAGAACCATTGACAAAATAAAAGATGTACCCTCTAACTCCACCAGAGACAGTTGTGGGGAAGCTAAATGCTCTGAAACTTCCTGCACCAGACAAGCCTGGGAATTCCTACCATGGGAATCTTCTACAAGTTTCCCTTTTTATAGAGCATAAAATATCTCAAAGTCATTGTGATGTAGGAATTTCAACCAGTATCACCACCTTAAGTTCAGGTATCTCATGGTGGAGATGTACCTGAGACTCTGGTGGTCTGAACAAACCACAAAGTGCTCTCCCAAAAGGTAGTGTCTACACATTCTTAGGGAGAATACTACCATTTATAGCACCAGATAGTGAGTTATTTCATTCTATTCATGGGATCTCCATCACCTCAACCTATACTTGTTAATTATAGTATCAAAACATGATGTTGATCATGCAAGGTACCAACAAATAGGGTAGGTGAGTAAACTCACCCAACCAAAAGAGGCTAGAAATGGAAAGCATGTGGCATACCATCGAAATATTTTCCCCTCTTGGAAGGAGTGAAATACACAAAATAAAAACTCTACAAATCCCACTAGTGGCATTCCTGGCAAAAGGAGGTCGAGCAGAAATAATCCACTAGAAATGCTAGGACCTGCTCTGAAACTCCATTGCACAACCTTTCCATGAACGCACTAGTTAGAGGGACTATTCTAGAGCACCTCAATAATATCCAATTTGTGTGGAACTAACTCTCCCTCATAGTTTTTCTCATATCACAGACATGTCTCTTGTGGGGAAGGACCCCTCTTTATTTTTCATTCAAAGATACTCCAAACAACACTGACCCTGGGTTTCACTGACGCCCCGCCTCACCCTGATAAAACCTAAATCAAGGAGTAGGGAGAAAAGAGTACTTTACACAGTGTCTAACAAGTTATAATACAAAAAGTAGAAAAGATAAAGAGCATACCACTTATCATAACATGCTCTGTAGAATCATAGACATCCAAAGCTTATGGATGTCCACGATTCCAATTGTCAGCTTCTTGTACCTGACTTGGGCTTCTTCGTGGTAGTGGAAAGACCTCATAACATTGTCCCCCACCACCAAAACCTCTTGCTTCTCTGCTAGAACAACCTCCCTAGGTACCACCCTAATCACGAAGTTGTATCTATGATGGTGGTCCACCTACTACCTACCTGGTATTATCAGTACTTATGGTCAGGTAGTCTCATTCCATGTATCCTATCCCAACACAAGCATAACATCATCCCTCCACAGGATGTACCCACACTCTGTGTTACCTCATACGAATACGACAATGTGCCTGAGACCAATTATAGGGAGGCCTCCTGCATCAAGATCTTTACTTATGATGCCTGCTAGCTACGGTAGATATCTAAATGTTGTTTCAACCACTACAATAACTAGCTGTATAGAATCACTATGATATAAATATATCAGTCACCAGTGCCTGATCTAGCACCCTAGAATAGGTGGGGATGCACAAGGGTACTATGATAGCATGGATATCTATGTGGATTCCCTACTCGAACTTCCATTCTTAGAAGTAGACATCATAGATCATGTCCAGAGAGTAGTGCACAATGTATGTGAACCTAGTTGCATACTCAACCACCATTATCCCTCCCTTTTGAAACCACAATATCTCCTAAATTTGAATAGAGCACAAGTAAGAGGGGTAGAACTCCTCACAAAATATCTACTAAAATTCATCCCATGAGAGTTCCAACTCATCGTGTATCTGAGTAACCAATATCCACCAATGCTAAATTGATCTATAGAAAAGGATGGATACCAAAGTCACTATATGATCTTATAATGTTCACATAATCTTGAAGAGGTAGACCACTAACTCTAGCCAAACCTATACTGCCTGAGGGTTTGGATCATTGCAGAACCTCAATGGTCTCTATTTATGGAACTCTTGAAATGAAATCAGACTATGCACATCCTCATCCCATTCTGTTGGGGCTATCTAGTACTCAATAGGTGGAGGTGATGCTACCTGCCCACATGGAGGAATGTGATCATATGATAGGTGCTGAATTGAGGCCTCATCACTCACAGGTCATCATCATGAACTAGAGCTAGTATCCTATTTGGGTTTTATCGCATAGACATCATGAATGTTATCAAAGAGTACTTCCATCATATGAGCACACACACACACACACATATAGAAATAATGAGGGGGAGATGACTCAAAAAGGAGAGTCAAAAACTGAATCCTATATGATGCATGTACCAATTTTCCCTATAGAACATGTCTCAGGGTGCTGAGTTGACAAGTGGGCAATTATTTTCCTGGTGAATGGATATGTTAGCCGCCCGTACCATAACTGGACTCCTTATCATGAGATACTCTCTCAATATAATTAGACACTATTTCCCTAAACCCAACTAATAATTTTTTAGGGAAATGTCCAAACAATATCCCAAGGGTGGAACCACCTCTGGTACCACTTTTTCAGGACCCTACCAAAAGAAATTTTTCCCTTTTGGCTAGTTTTTTAGTAAAAGTGTAATGAAATGTTTGGTTTTTTAAAAAAACCTCCAATGTATTTTCCAAGGATGGTTTTTGGTGTGATATCATGATCAAATTTTGGTTAAAATTTCATGAAATAATTAAATAATTTTAAGCATGGGTACAGTCTTGGTTTTAAATGTGTAGTACATTGGTTGTTCAATTGAGATTTTAAATTATTTTTGAAACTTAAATGTGATAGTGATTATGTGTTTTAAAATGAAAAGTATTTATTGTAAATAATTAAGCTCATTTGGAACTTTATGAGTTATTGGTGAAAAATGAAGACCCCTCTTTAGGAATTCCCCTAGTTTGGGAAATGTGATATCAGTGTAAATATGTTCTTTGTGATATGTTCCTAGTGAAGAGGCTTGTTTTTTTTTGTGTGACGTATAAGAGGGGGAATGAGCTAAGGAGGGAGAATGGTGGGGAGAGGTTGAATGAGTTTTGGATAAAGAAAGTGTTATGTTCATTTATGTTTACTTTAGAAAACCTCACCACCATTTAAAATAGAGCACATGGGTAACCTTGGGTATCTAAGTGGGCAAACTAGTACTAGTACTCTAGATGATACAGAAGTGGTTCATCCTAGTTTTTTCTAGTAGGATTGACACTTATAATACTAACTAAATATAATGATGGTTGGTTGGAGACCACTAGGTTATGCGTATATTCCATACTAGTGGATTGTTAATGGGAACATAGTTCTCTGTGGTTTCTATGCCACGTTTCACTGAGGTACGAGGATCCTAGGTCCTCAAATAACAATACATGCATAGGGATTGCCCATGGTGCTTGTGATCTGATTTTTCATTTCAGTTGTTTCAGACATGTTTTCTCATTTGTGAAATACCACATTTCAATTTAAAATGAATCCTTTTCATTTATAATTGTTAATGAATTCCTGGAGACTATTTTTAAAATATAGTGGAACATAAATTTTTTTCTTAAAATGTAAACTTGTTACATGAATTTGAAAATAATGAAAAAATTACTTTATTATGTCTTATTTTCAAAAGAGCATAATTGGATTTATTTTTAAAGGTAAGGGAATATGGAGTTATTTATCCTTGGAATTCCTACTGAGTATATCTGTTCTCAAACATTTTTTTTCAATTTCTGGTTCCTCTTGTTTGGATTGATCTTGGAGTGAGTGTGGTTTTGTGTTTCATGGTGACCTGTTAGGTCACTTGAGGTATGTTCTGCTACTTAGTTTATTTTTAATTATACTGTTAGTGTTTTTTTTGTTTTTTTTGTTTATATTTAGATATATTTCTTTTTATTTTGGTAAAAACCATTCCCAACTATCTCATTTTGATGCCCGAAACTAGTTTCCAGCCTACGGAGATCGAGAATGAGACCGGCTCGGGTGGCTAGTTCAGGGTTAACGTGGGTTGGTTCCTGAAATTTCATGAGATAGACTATGTTGGGTATTGGATGAGGCCTTACTCATTTATGTATGGTGTCTTTTTTGAATACTTCATGATATATTTATAATTTTACACATTACACATTCCCTCATTATGCGATTCTCAATTGATATTCCACATGATTATTTTATTATTTAAATTTCCTTGGTTAAGTTTCATTAGAATATGGTTATTTATAGGGAATTATTTCATTATAGTTTTATTTCAATATTATTCTCAATATTATGTTTAAATATATTGTGTTTTAGTTATTTAAAATTCCATAATGATTAATTATTATTTATGATTGGTACTTCTGGATGTATACCCTTACTGAGCATCTGAGCTCACCCCTTTCTTAAGTTTTATTTTTCCCTAGGATTATAAGAAGTTTATTATGAATATTATTCATGTTTAGGTTAAGATAATAGTGTTGTTATCAATGTATTCTGGTTGTGGTATATTATATTTTAAATTATAGTATAATATTCAAGTACATATATTGTTTACCAAGACTATTAAACTATTCAGTCATTTGGGATATGATTCCTTATATATTTTAATAAAGTAATCCTTGATTCTAGGATACTGGTTTCAGGTTCTTTATAATCACCATCAGAATGAATATATTCCTCTAAAATATTAACTAATGATGGCCATCCTCTTACCATCCATTAGTGGCATCACCCTGAAAAACTTGATTTCACATAACTTCCACCTTCAGGTATCCCCACTCTAAATCATCCACTTATTTCACTAGATAAATATACACTATTATCTGAAATAATAAATATCTACTATAAACCACTGTTGAATCAAGGTGTATGGATTCCAACTCCTCCATCACCCTCCAAGAATCTCTGGCTTCTTAAATAACATCCCTCTTCAAATTTCTACTTAGTGTGTTGGATATAATATTTACTTTATCTAAGTTGTATAAGATATCAAAGTCATATTCCAAATAAAAACTCCATATACATATATTTATTAAGATTTAAGTCACACTTGGAGAAAATATACTTCAATATATTGTGATTGGTGAAGACCTAAATGTATTCTCTGATGAGGTAATGTCACCGCATAACCAAAGAAAACACCACCACTGTCAATTATTAAACATCTATGGGATATTAATTCTCATGGGGGTATAACTATATAGAACCACATGAGATCATTTCCTACTTCTGTATCAGGATACAACCTATACCCAAATGGGAAGTATCATAAAACACCTTAATGTTTGTCCCCTCCTCAGTCAACTAGAAAACTAGGGTTCTGAATAACTACCTTTTTAGGTATCCAAAATACATATATCATTGATCAGTCTAGATTAAATCAATGTATTTCCTAATCATATTTTTCAATAGGGAAACAATCTGATAAAATCAAGTCATGAAAATATAATAATATCTACCAAGGATAAGGAAAATGTTAACCTCTTCCACATTCATGGGTGCCACCGATGATACAAATACCTCAAACTTTAATGTATCCATTGCTACTCCCTAATAAGACACCACATGTCTAAGGAAATATATCAAATATATCCTAAACATGTGCACTAACAAATTCCTATAAAGTTGGTGGAATTAGATAGTGAATAAAATGATCCCCAGATGCCTGACATTCTCCTCGTTATACTTTGAATATATCATAATTTCATCAACAAACCCAACTATGAAATAATCCATAATCTCATGAAATATAACGTTCATTAGTACCGTGAACACTATTAGTGCATTCATGACACCTGATGACAGAACTACTAACTCAATGTTTCTATATATACATAAGAAGGGAACCTTTTAGATATTTTTATCCGTTACCCTTAGATGATGATATCCAGACCACAAATCAATCTTAAAAAAAAATCTACCTCATCCTAACTAGTTAAAAAGATAAAAAATTCTTAAAATAGGGAAACAATTTGATCATCACATCATTTAGTATTTGATATCCTATACACATCCTTAGAATACCAACTACCATCTTAGAAAATAACTACGGGACACCCCATAGTGACACAATTGGAAAGATAAAACTCTTCTTCATTATATCACCTATCTTAATCATTAACTAACATAACTCAAAAGGTTCAATATGATATATATATCAATAGAAATTAAATAGACACCTAGTTGAAACTCTACCCAAAACTCGATGTCTAGTCAATGGGGGAGTGTCATAACCTCCCCTTGAAAAACATCCAAAAACTTTTTGATGACTCTAGTATCCACCACCACCACAATGTCTACTAAGTTAAATGAAAAATATATAAACAATAAAATAAGGTGTCTGAAATTCATACTTTTGATCTAGATAACTAGTATTTGATGAAAATTACATGCTAACCATCCACATCGGAGAACACAACTCTCATATGTAAGTAGTTGATACCCATAGGCATAGGATACAACCAATCCATGTTTAGGGAGAAAAATATGGTTTTAACTATATAAAGAATAAATAATAACATGACTGATGCTATGTTATCATCAATATATACCACTGAGACACCTCAAAAAACCAGTTCTAGACTCTAACTGGTGCAGTCAATACTAGTGTAAAGGGAATCCTCTCCATGTCTAATACCAAAGCACAAACTAAGGTATGTCAAATAAAGGAGTGTGCAGATCCTAATTAAAAAAATGATGACATGATATTATATGAAAATATAATCATACCAATTATTATCAATGGTACCTATATTAATGTCATCTCCACGACATAAAATTTTCCACACCCATCTTCGCTACCTCACTATTGTGGACTATGTCTATGGACATTCTCATGTCAGGGTCCCTAGAGATGGAGAACATCCTGAGTTCATACACTAGATACCTCATATTCTCTCATTTAATTACGGGACTACAACATGGGCTACTAATACAACCTTCTTGGAAACTTCTACTAAGGGTGATGTTGAACTTGTCCACCACCACCATGTTGATCCACAAGAACCGTTGGGAATTGATACTGGTGATGACTACAACCCCCCCCCCCCAAAGAATATCAGTCCACAACCCCAAATAAAATCATGAGAACTAGTTTCCAAAAACAATTGGGAGGGAGATGATGAAGATGAATTGACAGATGTCATAACATTTAAGTCCTTGGCATCTATGAACAACCACTAATAGACCTGATAGTGTCCCCCTCCTGACAACCCTTCTAGTGTCCCCCTCCTGACAACCCTCCTTTTGAGTGCATTCACTCGATCATCACCACCTTCCATTATACCTCCCAATATGTTAGTAATGTAAATGGAGTAACCACATGATGGATTTATGGGTGGAGTGACTCTTCAAGATGCCACACATGGGACTCCTCATCAGAAAAAAGATCAAGGGAAAAAGAATAGGTCCTTAAATTTGATCCCAAGATCCCGCATTGACATTATATCATACTGAAGAGAAATTATCTTATGAATATTTTATTCCTTCATCATTGATGATAGGAATTATTTCTAGAAAACCATTTGAATGTTTTCCCATGAAACATCCACCTCTTTCTACTCCTCGAGATATAATATCCACCAATGACATGTTCCAACCCTTATCTGACAAACTCCCAGCAGAACATTGTACTCTTTCCATGCCTAAATCAAATGGAAGGTGATATTGAGATCCTATAACAAGAAAATTATCCCTAGATCATATATGTTTCCCTCATACTTCATTTGATATTTCCACTAAAAGGTACACAATATTCTATGAAATTTCTCATCCTCCTCAACTATTTCAACCATTCAGTGATCAATCGGACTAGCCTACTAAAAAAGACCAACTTAAAACACATGTGGATAATGTCTATGATCCATTACCATAAAGAAAAAAGTATTTATTCAAAATTTTATTGTGGAAAATTATGTTCATTTAATTAAATTACTTATAAATTCCTGAATTCACTCCATTAAATCACAGGAACAAAAAATAATGATGCATGTACCATGCCTAGGTCTCTACCCTCCAAGTAAAACCACTTCACTTGGTCATTAAATGAGAGTAGATTCTGTATATTAGATCATAGTGGGGAAATAAAATCTAGTTTCTTAGATACCTTTATATCCTATACCATGTAAAAAGATCTTTTTTTCATTTCTCTTCATTCCGATACAATATTCATAAGTTCCAAACACTAAGATCTATCCTATCTCTCAACCTAACCCTTTGGTACCACTCTATCATGACCCCCAACCACCATAGGTAACTCTACTAGTTTGAAAACAGTGGAAAATAGATAATGACCTCTGAGTACCACCTCCATTAGGAAACTGGTTGGTCAAAAACACTAAGATTATAAATAATGTCACAAATATGGGTGGAATTTCCCTTAATAGAAGAAAGTAAAATCAGTAGATAGGATATCATCCACTAAGAAACACCATAGCATAAAGAAAAGGAGAAAAGTATAAAAATACACCATAATGCATGAAATATCATTTGAATAAAAAATAAAGTCACCAAGAAAAATAAAAAATACAATCCTATGGAAATAACTCAACACCCCAAGATTAAATCTAGAAATGTCAAGATCAGACTCAATCTCTCTCTTGATAACCTAAAAATAGTTTATATATACATGGGGTGGAAATAAAAAGTAAACTAAATAGTATCATACCCAAGTAATATATTGGAAATGTGGGAATTATGTAATAATTCCCAAATGCAAAAAATAGAATGAACAAGACCCTATCAGTCAACTATTCCCTGACCTCAGCAAGTCCTACAAACCAAATAACATATCAATGTATAATAATATAAGAAGAATAATGCCAATAAAAATGGTACCTAACATCTCCTCCCCACTAATGTCTTTCTCTAATACCCCAATTTCATGTGTCTTGGTGCTTCCATACCTTTAATACATGCCAACCTTATCCCATCACAAGACACATCTCATCATGAAATCCCCATAACTCAACCCCTTCCAATCACTAAACAACATCCTCATCATATTCATAAAACATTCCATAATCATCACATCCCCGTCATCTCATAACCACTTCCATAAACTATAATAGTTGTGTATTTTTAACTGGAAGTAAATAAACCTTATTCCTTCCCCCTATATAGCATAACCCCCACTATAATCCACAGCATCATCTTGTTAACCATCCCACTTGGTGCATTATAAAAGAAATCCATTATAGCTAATGCATAATAACCATACCTAGATGTAAAATTAAGGAAGATGGGATATCCAACCATATATCCATGCTAACTTTTATATTTGTAGAAAACACCTGGAACCCAAAACCTTTAGGTGCTAGTGTAAACACACATGTTAGGTGGGGTGCATATAGAAAATCACAAGAAAATAAAATATAATCTTTTTTACACAAATTCCCAACATATTGTTCAACAAAACCAAAACCACCCAACTAATACAATATTAATGTCATTAATATAGTCCATAAACATAACTTCAAAACTACTATCAACCTATCTGGTCTGATTACCAATAATACATCCACACGTCAAATTTAAATACAAATTTCACTGAAAAAATAGAAGGCTGTTATTTTTTATTTTTCCCATTTTAAATTGGGTTGAGGGGTAACCTTACATGTATTGTAATAACATAGAAAATTATTCCAAATACATGACTATATAAGGACTAGTAAAGAAACTGCAGGAGTAGACCCCACCTAGTATATTTTATTTGAACTCCCAAACTTTTTAAGGTTTCACAACTAGCATTGCCTTGGGAAGATATATATTATGCCTAATCGTGATGGTACATGAAGAACCCTCTAATTCATTGAATATGATATCTCAAGTGAATATACGAGAAGTTTCTATAAACCCAATCTATATATACATAGTTGGGAATCATTCTATTATTTTTCTCATCCATTCCTTTGAGACTATCCTCTATATCGTCCGAATACGCCCATAGCTACTGGTGGTCAGTTAGGAGCCTTCCTCTCATTCGTATAGCCCAAAGTCAGTCATCTTCTGTCATCATCCACCATCTATCACTACCTCATCCATTCCAAATTCCATGAAAAATTATTCTTGCCTCCTCATTTAGATAATGATCGCTCAACTTCCCAAAATGTTGAACCATCGTCCAAGGATGCCGAAGATATCGTAGTGAAAAACCTACATCATACATCCCTACACTGACACCGCACAACCTATAAAATCACAAAATCCATCCCCATACCAACTCCATAATCCCTACTCCCACATCATTACACCAATAACAAATACCACAAAACCACCTTGCATAATATACCACATCATATCTCATTCCAACAAACCATGGTTTCTTCACTCAACACATACTACCTCAAAACCAGTGACCACCACCATCAGTAAAAACCCAAAAATTTAAACAAAAAACACACAATAAAAATAAAATAAAAACCCTAATTTTCCAACACCACATTCCAAATTAAAAAAGTTATTTTATCACTTTGTTTCAATATTTATCATGGGTGTTCACACAAAATTAAATAATTCAATAGAAAAAATATTTATTATCCATATATAAGTTCTTATTCATTTATACATAGGTAATATCAAACAATAAAAACAAAAAAAATGCATCATATTCATTATAGTTTCAGTATAAACAAGGCTCTCAATAGTTGTAATTTTTTGAAAGGAAGAAAACATGGATGATCCTTTAAACCATATCATAAAACAAGTAAAATCACTATGAGAGCTCCTAAACGCCTTCAATTCCATATTAATATAATGTATTGTCTTATTTTTTCCATCCATACTATCTATACAAGGAGAGAAAATTCATGTAATTCCCCATAGTTCATATAAAATGACAGAACAAATATTACCTACCATGATTAAAGATTCAAAGAGAACCACCTCTTATAAAAGGAGAAACAATTGATCAATCCCCATTTATATAAAAGTATAAATATAAAAAATGATATTAATTTACATATATATTACAAAAATTTTCTAGAATACTTATCATATGAAAAAAACAGATTCCTAAAGACCTTGTTAGTTTAGTGACTTTGGAAACATATAACAAAAATACTCTAACTTAGTGAAATATCTTAAATATTTTCAGAAAAAATATTCTACCTTAGTAATTATACTTAAACAATTTTATTCATAACATGGGTAAAGAAAACACAAGAAATTGGTGATATTGAATGCTCAGTAAGGGTAAATAAAGGAAATACAAAAGCACGACATGAACATAATGGTACGAGAACATGATCATAACATTTGTTGATTATACCAATCATGTCATAGACCATAAACACGAATCATGGAATAAATATTTGAAGTTAATAAGACAAGAATCATAGTGGTATCAACAGTATAATCCATGAAATCATAACATATGAGTAAAACATTCAATTTTTGGCATACACATAAGCATAGAAAATCTTAATTCAAGGATACCTACCAAGACCTTTGTAACATTTTAGTATTGTTATAATCACCCAAAGAACTAGTCCTTATCTAGGCTAACAACTCGTGTACCCTCTTATTATCTAACTTGGGATAGAACTCATGTACCCTCTTATATTCAGGTTTGGGTGTACCTGCTTATTTTCAGGCTTGTGGTACAGCCCGTGTACCTTCTTGTTTTTTGGCTTGGGATACAACCCATGTACCCTTTTAGATCAGATACCATTTATAAATACTTAATTCATTGGAGGGAGATATATGTCCCATAAATCTCATAATAAAATAATACATACATGTTCTACAAGATTATAAAACTGTCCTCATATCTTGACGCATAAAAATATATGAGTTTCATAAACATCATATCATAAACAATTAAGCAAAATGGGTATCATAAACATTTAATCATATCATATCCTACAGAAAATATATAGGTTTCATAATAAATTCTTCATAGAATAACCCATGAATGGAAGTAGGTTTCATTAGTATTTATCATGGTATAACACTTTGAAGAGAAACTATTTTCATAATAATTTATCATGGTATAACCCCTTGATGAAAAATGGGTTCCATAACATTTATCATGGTATAACTCATTGAATATAAATAAGTCTCAGAAAAATAAAGCCATAAAAACTTATAACATTTAGAGAAATAATATGAATGGTATCCATGAATCATATCCCTAGTAAATAATAAACTATAACTAAGGATTTTATCTTTATATGCATAAGGATTTTGAAATATCACTTGGAACATAATTTTTCTTTTAAAATCACTTTTTAAAACATAATACATTTCCAAAAGAATCCTTAAAAATAACCTTCAAAACATATAAAGAAGATGGAATTTTTTTTGAAAACCCTTTTTTTTAAATAACTAAAAATATTATAAAATAATATTTGAAATCAATGAAATCATTTTCCTTGAAAAGGCCTTTTTAAAACATATAAAGAAGATTTTAAAATCACTAAAAAAACTTTTGAAACATATTTTTTTTGGAAATCATTTTTCTTTGAAAAATATTTTAAAATAAATAAATTTCTTTAATATTTGTAAAAATATTTTCTTTAAAAAATGACCTTATAATCATACAATGTAAAAATCAATGAATGAATGTCATGATGGTGGGTTAGTCTTTACTTGTTAAAATTTCCTTTTGTACCTTTAAATTTAAGAATAAATCCTCGATCAAAAAATAAAAGGAAGATTACCTTTTGAAATAATTTATAAAAAAGATAATACATGGTTAAAAAATTTCCTTTAAACATGATAGGATAATATTAAAACTTATTTGATTTTTTTTAGAAAACACATTTTTGAAAGAATGCATATTTTTTACTGAAAGGAGAAATAAAGTTAGATTATCATAAAATCATTTTCTTGGTAATCTTAATTACCAAAAAGTGAAAAAATAGTTCCATTACATGGATATAACATGTATATCCAGATTTTATGAAAATTAGGGAGAATTATTGATATAAGGATCATAATATTTCATCTATGGAAGCATAATCATAAAAAATACTGATAAACAATGAGATTGTATCTATAACCCATTACCACTTTGGTAACATTAAATCATAATAAAATTGAAATAATAACATTAAGTGAAGCATGAAATATAACTAAATAAATAGATTCATTATATAACATGTAAAAGGTATTATATACAACTCGAAGAAAATTATAGGTTCATAATATGGCATGTGTCTTAAAGAAGAAAAATTGAGACAAAATTACTTTACTGATTTGGTAACATTTGAAACATAAACCCCATGAAAAAAATATCATAAAATGGATTTGTAAATACCCATAAATTTTATTATAAGAATCATATTAAACATCAATGTGAATTATACACACCACATAAATAAAATGAGTTCTGAATATGTCATGTATCTCACATAATTAAAAAGTGAGATGAAATTCACTTACCTTAATTCTTGAATTTCATCATACACATTAAAATATTTTGTAAAATAAATATAAATTTTTTATAAATATACTAAATAATATTTTATTATATATAATACCATATTTGGTTGTTTATGACTTTATATTACCCATTTATTAATAACTACATATTAATGTTATATTTCAGGTAATATATACTTTATTTTTCATATATGTTTTGAATTTTTAATCTTGATCCTACTACTTAGATCCTAATTTATTTAATTCAAAAATGTAAAAAATGGTATAAATATTATTTATATTCATTATAAATGTATTATTAATAATTTATATCATATAGAACTATGAAATGGAATACATCATTCATAGAGACGGTTGGTCATGCGTACACATGAACTCTATATCTGTTTTATTATCATATTTAAGGAAATAAAGTAAATGAATTATATGTATATATATATTATAATTACAATAGAATTATTAATTCATATATATCATATAATTTCACTAAAAAAATCCTTAATACATTATATGTAAGGTGTGAACGAATCACATCACTTTGAGGGGGTGATAGTCCACACATCCCCAAATAAAATTATCATACTTACACAAAATAGAAAGCATGAAGGTACACGTTATATAATAATTAAATAAACATAAATAAATCATAAATATCATTTATAAAATAAAAAATATAGTTTCTAACATAATTCCCAACCAGAATAGATTGTAAATGGAAAATAAACAATATCATTTTGTGCGGTGGTAGTTCTTCGTACTTAAGAATGGTAGGTTCATTACCCATTATAATGAAGTGTGTATAATTTTTGTTATAAAAAATTGAAAAAAAAGTCTCAGTATATTGAAAGATTTTTTTATTATATAGTTATGGAATTAAATAATTTTGGTGATGGGGAAATAAAATAAAATAAAAGAGCTTGAGGAAGGATATTACCCCTTTTTTGGGTAACTCCATTTTCTTTGCATAAAAGTGTTTCCTTAGTTAGATTTATGACTAAAGGGAGGCTTAAAGGTGGAAGTTAGGGATTTTTGAAGCTTATTTTAGCATATTTTTTGTGATCAAATGTTCTTTATAGGTGTGAATAAGTTGTAGGGTTCAGTTTCTTTTTATATTGGAGGATGAGTGGTATTTTTGTAAATTTTTTAAAAGGAAATTCCACCGATAATTTTCCAATGAAAAGTGCTACCCATAATGGAAAAAATTCTATAAAATGGATAATAAGGAATAAATATGGACAAAAAATTCATTTTGGAAAAGTTTCTAGGTCATTTTGGGCCTTAAGATTATGTTTTAATCCTTTATTAAGCTAATTTCCCTCTTAATCATTGTAATTCATTTTAATTACTTTCACTAATATTTTTTGTCAAAAAATAAGTTTAAATTATTAGAAATTAGAAATTATTATTATTCTAAATATGGAATACGTTTTTTGAAACTAAAATCATATAATTGGAATAAATTAATTTAAATTTAATCCTGTATACGGGAGGAAAAAGTGGGCTTTAATGTAAAAATGTGCAAAAGATTGTTAAGCTTTTATTTACAATTTTGAAGTAAAATTGATTCAAATGACCTAAATTAGATTAATATTTGTATATTTTTTATAATTAAACTCTTAAACCAATCAAAAACATAAGTTAACCATATAAATAAATTATATGAAAATGTTGTTTTGAATCAAAATACAACATTTTTCACTATTAATGAAAAAAATAAACTTCACAGAAAAATAAAAAAAATACCCTAAGATAATTTGTAAGTTACTATTTCAAATATGAAGTTTATTTTGACAAATAAAATCAATTAATTTCCCAAATATTATTTAAAATGGTTTTTCTATTAAAAGGTTGTAAATTTTCTTTTTAGAAGAATATTTATTTTTATTCATAAAATTGGATTTATTCTTATCTTATACACATTATATTTATTGGATATGTATCTAACATATTGATTGAATATAATATATAAAAATTTTATTGAAAACATTAATCAAAATTATTTTGATTAATTTATTGATATAAAATTTTGTTTGTAAATAGAAAAATAGTTTTCATATAAAAGTAATTTATTTATTTTTAAATAGTTCTTATATTAACTTTTACTAATTTATAACCAAAGGATTCATTTTATATAAATGTTTAAATTGTTTTTTCAAAATTTATTTAATCATATTTACAACTTCCATTCCAATTTCTAGGTGGTAGCTATAATAATATTTTAGTAATACTATTAATAGTATATTAAAGTTTGGTAAAAACTTGGACTTTCATGTTGCGTAGGTTATCATAGGAACCTGAAATTGTGTGAAACATAATCCAAACATAGTGTTGTGCATAACACAGGCTAATATAAGACTTTATTTTAGTGCATGAAATCCAAATTTTCGGCTTTTATATATATATAAAACTCTATTCAGTTTTACGTGAAATGAAAAATATCAAAAAGATTATATTATTTTGAATTTTTTTCACAAAATCTTAGGATGTTTAATTCTACCCCCCCCCCCCTTAAAATGAATTTAGGACTCAAATTTTATCTAGGTCATCAAAGGTTTAAACTTGAAAGTTCCATTCATATAAACCCACATTGTAAAAATGAATACTAAAACATCCTTTAATAAAATATAGTTGGGAACATAACTACTACCCAAAGTAACATGTAACTAGGTTTTGACATAGGAAAACATATATCGATAGTGAAAACATGGATTTGGGAGAAAAGATTCAATATTTTTAGGGAGTTATTGAGGTAATAAACCACAACCAATTGAATGATAAATGGAATGTTTAGGGCCACAAAGTTCAAAATATGTGATGATTTAAAACCTATCAGTTCAACAAAAACTAAGTAATTAGGCCAACATTTTATTTCTAGATAGTTTTCCTAAAGTTCAAGACTATTCATTAAAATATATGCATTCATGATTTAATAACATTCTTATACTTTTTTTCCCTTGATCAACTTCCACTTTATCTCTCATTCTAAGAAATAAAGGTGATTTTTTTATTCCTGAAGCATTAATAGACCATGAGATCCATAAATATAATGGCGGGTCATTTCAACTATTTTTATCACAATAAAATGTTAGAATTGATAATCCAATATTCATAAATCATCATATGGTGAGATAATAATTTAATATATAAAAGAATATCTAAATTTTAGCAAAAAACATTCTATAAATGGTTAATCTTATAACCCTTCCAGAAGATGAAATTCAAAGACTTTAGAAACTAGGTCACTAAATTTATTAAAAAAATATTAGAATTGATTCCCCATATATCATAATGTAGCTCTTAGTTTTTGCATACCAAAAACGTGAATAACTTTATCATGTATTCCTAAGAAACATGGTAATTCTCCGAATTACCACAATTCCTTAATCAAAACATGCATGTTTCCGTATTCCAATGTATATTGGATATATTCCCTAAATCCAAATATGTTTTAAAATTCATCAATGATAGCACAAAAACATATCAACATGTCATTAATTAATTCCAAGTTAATCAATATCATCCAATTTACTTATTAATATCCAACATATATTTATACAAATAATATTATCTTAAGATAAAGAATACATTACATGTTATCTTACCATACTCAAAATTTCACATTTCCATTAAATCACTTTTCTAGTTCATTGAAAACATTCAACATAAAATTATAAATCCTGAGCAAAAACATTAAATAGAATAATCCTTTTATATTTAATCATTCATATAACATAATTCTTGAATCCAAATATAGAAAAAATCACTATTCCACTTCATCCATCAGCCATAATAAGTCAACATCATCCTATTATGTAATACCTATTTCCTTTCACATTTCATCTACATTATCATCATTATAAAAAAACAACCATTACGCATACCACCTTGCTGATTATATTCTTGATCATTCCACATTGTACATCAATTTGAATAATGATCATTCATTTAACACTTAAAGCATTTCACATTTTATGATGACTTTAGTAAGAAAATTTACCATCCATTTCATTAATTCAACCCATTATTTTTCCTTTAAAATTTCTTGATTTTTATCCTTATTTTCCATTTTCAAATCATATTCTTGTTCCTCTAATAAATTCAATTGGGAGATTATTTCCAAATTATTGACAGAAAAGAACCTAAATCTTCTTTCCTCCATGGTATCCATTACCAAACCTCCTAGTGATATACTTCCTTCTATTCCATGGTGATCCTGGGAGTTGGTTAAAGTACACATTGTAAATCATGTTCCATGAAAACAAACTTAGAATGATCACAACATCATTCACTCTAGTGAACATCCCATTTGACTAGTCATCAAAAAAAATTCCATCACAATCAGTATTAAGCTAGTTCCTTCTGGTTCCCACAATTAAAAAAAACTAGAAATCATTATGTAAGAAACAATTATCATTGTGAGTAACCACATAATCATGAAAAAACAATTATATGATGTCTAAATTATGAAACTTTTCTTATTCTATGATATTTAATGTTTATACTAGGTTATTTAAATCCCAATTCCATTTAAATCCTTCACGATGGTTCATAAGGAGTTTATAAATTTACAAATAATATCCCCAAATAATGTCAAACTAGGTGTACAACATGCTTATTGTCATGTACCAAGTTATGCTTATGTCAGGATCGAGGCACCTTGTTGAATTTCATACCCCAAGTTACATCTATACCAAAGCTACATACACTTGTGGAAACCATACTGGGATGTAATTCTATCAAGGAAATCACTCTATAATTTAACAAAATTACAAGAAATATTCTTAAACATTAACTCATCCTTAGTCTTATCCTTAGACACACCCCTATATATGTCCATAAAAATATCCCTAGGGATATCACTAATGTTTTATCATCCTAGTTTCCAAAGTATGAATAAAATTTCACTCTAATACAAAATATAACAATCTAAGAACATTGTATATATACATTACATCATTTTTTGTAGAATACTTAATACCTTAAAAAATAGATTCCCAATGACCGTGTTAGTTTAGTACCTTTAGATACATGGAATGAAAATATTATATCTTTGTGAAAGTTCCTCAATATTTCCTAAAAATATCTTCCCCCTTATTAATTCTACTTAAAAACCTTTCGTCATAACTAGGGTAAAGGAAACATGAGAAAGGGGTGAGCTCAAATGCTTAGTAAGGGTAAATAAAGGAAATACATAAGCATAAAATGAACATAAGGCTACAAAAACATGAGCATAATATTCAAAGATCATACCCCCCATATCAAAGATTATAAATATTATCCATGGAATAAATATTGTAAGTTAATAAGACATGAATCATATGGGGATCAATAGCATAATCCATGAAATCATAACATAAAAGTAAGAAATGGAATTTGTGGAAATCACATAAGAATATAAAATGTTAGGTTTGAGATAATAACACATGGATCCACATTAGACTTTGTATAATACCCAATATACCCTCTGCGTTTTAATATTTGGATATAACTCGTGCGCTCTCTTACTTTCAGTATTATGATATAACTCATGTACCCCTTATTTTCATGTTTGAGATACAACCTGTGTACCATCTTGTTTTTAAGATTGGGCTACAACTCATGTAACCTTTGAGCTCAAATACCATTTAACATTATCAGATACATTGGAGGGATATATTGGTCTCGCCAATATCATAATAAATTCATGCATACATGTTCCACAAGATAATAAAACATGCATCATATTATGACCCATAAAAATATATGGGTTTTATAAACAACATATCATAACCCATGAAATGAAATGGGTATAAAAAACATTTAATTATATCATACACTAAAAAAAATCACTAATTAGTAGTGGTTTATTAATGGTGGTTCTAATAACCTCTATGATATAAATTCATGTTAAAACATGTATAAATTGTAGTGGTTTAATCAAATCTCCGCTATATATATATTTTACAATTAGTTTCAGTTTCAATTGAACCGCCACTAAAAGTTAAAAAATCACTATTTCCTCCTTCTCTCTCTATGTGACCCTGACCCCTATCCCCCCTCCCCAACCTCCTCTTCTCCACTCCCTGGTGGAAACAAAGACCCTACTACCTCATTGGAAATCCCCATTCCCCTACCACTCAAACCTAACTCCATACTTAACAGTGACCTCGACCCACAAGACACCCCTATCTGTTCCCATCCTCGGTGGAGATGCAACCCAACCTCCCCCTTTTAACTCCCTCTCATTGGATCAGATTCCCTCCTTAGTGGAAAAAAGACCCCCTTAAAGTTTTCATCAACTTCCCTATAGTCACCCTAAATCTATTATTCCTCAAGGGGTTATTTGATTATAATTAATGTCTACAAATTTGATTATATATATATATTGTATTATATTACACTTTATGGGTTAGTGAATAGGTACTAATAGTCGTTTCCTTTTGTAATTTATCCTAGAAAACTCCCTCATAAAGAGTTTATTTCTATAAAGAATATGTTATATGGTTAAAGGTGTTATGGGTATGGCCTTGGTTATCACACTTATAATCTATTAACTCCCTATATTAATTGGATATATATCAATTAATATATGCTTCCATATAATAGAGAAAAAGATTGATTATACAACTATAATATTAATAACTTGTGATTATTTGAGGGCCAATATAATTTACCCTTTTCGCATTAATTAAAATCATTGTTATTTCATCATAATTATTCTAATGAATCCATGGAATCTTTAAAATATGAAATAGAGACAAAATATATAGCTTGAAAAGATGGTGTTCTCTGAGTTTTATCTTTTATAGTTGTTGAAGGGGGTGTGTTCTCTTTTACAGTCATGGTAGACATATAGAGTTGAATATTTGGGGTATGCATGACATATTGTGAGCTCATATAGAGTTGAATATTTTTTTACTAATAATTTTCCTATGAAAAACATTTCATTATATATATAATTTTTTATTATAAAGATTATTAATTTTAATTTTATAAAATCAAAATCATTTTTGGATTTAACATGACAACCTTATATTATGAATAAGTTTTCATAATTTTTATAAATATTTTTTATAGCTAAATATTGGAAAATTATCCATTTTTCTAAAACCTTCACTTACATTACAATACTATAATGGAAGAATGGATTAAATTTATTTAAAGAATTTTTATATTAAAAAATATATATATATAATAAATCAAAAAATATTATTTTTTTTATTTATAAAACACTTGTATATAATTTTCAAACATTTTTAATATTTTAATCAAAATAAATATTTGGACTATTAAATTAAAAAATTATTTTTCTGCATCTTTTAAAATTATATCCATATAATGTAAATTTTATTCTAGATAAATATTATCGTATTATGTAATAATTCTAGTGTATTTTTTAGGAATAAATGTATAATTTCTATGATTAGTGTTTAAGAAAATGATAACGATAAACAAATTATTTTTTTGAATTATTTTATTAATATTTTGTAAAAATTATGTAATAAATTATATTGTTCTATTTAAAATAATGACACTATAATTATTTTTACAAACATATATGATTATGTTAAGAGACATTATGTTGATAATAAATTCATTTTAAAATTAAGAAAAATAATAGTAAAACTATCATTTTTTGTAGAAAATAGTTTTCCAATATTTAAAATGTTTTATTTTAAATTTCTATTTTATCATGATTATAAATTTCATTACAATAAATTCATAAATAAGGATGAGCACAAAAAAAATTATTTAGAGGGGTTATTTTATGTGTTTAGTAAAACATAATTTATATAGGTAAAAACATATCACCACAGTAAAAATAAAAAAAGTAAAAAGTAAATATATAAGAAAAAATAATTCTATCTTTACTGATAAATGTAATTTATCTTCAAACTCTCAATTTATGAATAAATATTTTATATCTTTTAGAATATTCATGGGTTTCCTTTATGCTAAAATGTGGTGGAATATAATTTATTTCATTATTCATCTTTGTTTGTGAGAAATAATATTTTATTTGATTCATGTTATTATATTATAAGCATAGTAAGAAAACATACAATATTTTATTCATCCCATTTTACTTTATAGTTGTTATGAAAGAGTTAATGGTGACCTTGGTTGATATTTAATTTTTATTGTACATGTTTGATTAAGAATTTATATATTTATATATGAATTTACAAGGAGAATACAATCCAATACCTATGGATAAAGTTGCACTAATTTAACTCAAAGCACACCTTAGTATACCATGGTTTTAGAAGAATTTTTAGATTATGAAATTGCAAACCAATCATTGGATGGTAGAATAAAATGTTCATGTATTGATTGTAAATTCAAGTTATGGTTGAATAGAAATTAAGTATATGAGAATTTGATTTGAAATTATTTCTTTCTTAATATGTATTTTGGGTTTGAAATGGTGAATAAAATGTTTGGGAAATTAAAAATGACAATAATACTTTCAATGAGATACAAAGTAACACTTCATATGAGAATTTAGTTAAAGAATTGTTTAATTAAACATTTGGTTTTGCGGAATACAATATACAAGATTTTAATAGAACAACAAAACCTTCAATTGATGTTGATTAGGTTAATCTTGATCAGAACATTAGTGACCAAAAAATTATTTTTATGAATTAGTTGACTGTAGTTAGGAAATACTATTTGAAAGTTTTGACATGTATTTGAATTTGTGTTTTCTAATTAAGTTGTATCACATAAACTGTCTATATGGAATTACTAACAAATAATTTCAATTATTTTATAGTTTATTCATGATATATTTACTAAAGATAAGATTTATATATCATTTTATGATATTAATAAAGTAAACAACATACTTATACTTGATTATACAAAGATACATGCATTCCCTAATAATTACAGGATTTACTGTGGAGAAGAGTCTGATAAAGAAGAATTCACAAGATGATATACAATCAGATGGAATTCAATTAATAATAATGAGAGTATAAATCAGCAAAATCCTTGGGATAAACAGAACAAGAAAACTCCTACAAAGGTATAGGGTTACTTTACTTTGAAAATAGGCTTTCAAATATTATTCATGTCATCTAATACTATATAAAACAAGAAGTGGCATGCTCAAGATACTAAAAATGGCTTGATGATACATCCAAAAGATTCAACATCATGGAATATTGTTGATTATATATATCCATATTTGTCTTAAAATTCTAGGAATGTACATTTGGGATTGGATTATGATTAAATTAACACTTTTGGTCCTTTAATTACTAATTTTATCATTTCTACAGTTGTTTTGATCCCCTATAATCTACCTCCATGGATGTGTATGAAGAAGACTTATTTCATTATTTCAATTATTATTCTGGGGAAGAAAATTCCTATAAATAAAATTGATTTATACTTTAAATATCTAATAAATGAATTTTATGAATTATGGGATGATGGCATAAAAACATATCGCTACATAAAAATAGACTAATGAAGGTATTTTTTTGTTTAAGAGTGGTTTAAAGTGTCTACATATTGTTCTAAAATGGTTTCCAAAAACTAGCACTAAATTTGGCATTGAGAACCAACTCATGTCGGTTTCATCCATTTAGTGTAGATTTCTAGGAACCATTATAGAATGTTTATTTAGCAGAGGTTTTTTGGGGTTTAACAAAAAATTCCCTTCCAAACAAATGACTAAAGTATTACAGTGAATTGAAATACTACAATACTTTAGGCATTTTTTGGGAAGTTAAACCACTACTAAAACCTAAAAAATAACTTATAAGAAATGATCTTAAAAATAAGCTTTTTAAACTGCCACTAAAATATCAATTTTCATATATAGAGGAGGTTCAAACCTCGAAAATATATCAACTTTTTTTAAAATATCTTATGTTTATGTATAGCCAAAAATTCCAAAAAAAATAGATATCCAGCTATAAAATATCAAGATATACAACTATAACACATTAGTGATTTTATGATATACCACATTAATAACATTAATTATAATATGTATTTTGTGAAAACCAGTGAAAAATTACCTATGAAATCACCACCAACTGAAAATGAAACAATAAAAATTCACACTGATTGGTGTTCCGCATTCACTACTCCATGTATTATCCCAATGAACTCTTCTCAACACCCTATCCATATCCATCTTCACTTCTTTATATTGACCCCTTCATGATTGATGGATCATAATTTGTTGATATGGTCGAGGGAATGTCATTCGAGAGCCGATTAGGATTAGTTAAATGATTCCTCTTGGAATTACTATCATTTAATCCAATAAAATTAACTTTAGAACATATTTTTCCAAACATGCATGAAAAAAAATTTAAAAATGATAAAAAATGCACAATACTGAAAAACCAAATATACAAATACTTGATATTGAATGACTTCACATATAACATAAGTGGTTTATTAATTAATTGATAACTTCCTATACAATCATTTTTTCCTTAAATAATGTTTCTCCCTACTATATTATTACATCACTTACTTCATCTGACCTTGAAAGACTAATATTTTCAATATTGCGATGGAAAAATAAGTTCACTTATTGATGTTTATGAGATTAAATTTCAATGGTCATGTCTTTAACTTGATCTCCAAAATCATACAAGCCTCCTTGTTTTATGTGAACAACCACACTCGACCATTCATCCATGATATCTTCCACATAATATACCATTTTATCTTACGATGATAAGATATATAGATCATGTAATTCATGGTCACATACATCAATCAAGTGAAAGGTGTTCATAGAAGTAATTTTCAAGGAATATATTCTAACACCCTTGATAATATCGACCTAATTTCATTTGAATAAAACTACTGAATAAATCCCATGGTAGTTTAATTCAATAATATCAGTCAAATTTTCATAGTATACCACTTTGAAAAATGTAAATATTCTACTATTATGTGTTTTAGAACCCTATTCCTGATCGAATGTGTAAAATTTAAGGCCATTAACATTGAAAGTGTTGAACTTTATAGCCTGATTTAGTGGACCTCGAGCCTAAAACTTCAAATATTCTAAAAACTCATCTAGAGTATCATTATTAATGATCTAAAGAATTACAAAACATTATTAGATTTACAAAATATTTGTATCAACCTAATATCCATATGGATTGAAATATTTATGAGCTTACACATTGCGTAAAATATTCTATAATCTGTTTTTAACACCTTTTTTTATATCTTTCTCATTTCATGTTCAGATTCCAATTCACCTATTTTTTTACCCAAGATCTTTATTAAATGAATATGTAATTTCATTATTTAGAAGAAAATATCTATGTGCATGTACAAATTCCATTTCCATTAGTGTAATATTTGATCTCCTCTCAACTGATCGTCCAATTACAAGTAAGATTTTTGATTTCTCATGTAGTTGAGAATAATTAGATGTGTCTTAAGAACATCCAACATGATTGAATGTTGTCCTAATATCATACAAGTATTTGAAAAAAATTAATACACTAGTCTACTAAATACCCTTCAAAAATAGACTCTTAAGGTTGAGTATTATTTTTCATCTATTATTTCAAATACCAAAGATATCTTTGAGATAAAATAAATAAAACATAATTTTTTATTTAATGATGATCCCAGAGTTTATTACTTAATGATGAAAAATATAAAAAAAGTACCTCTCAATTTAATACATCCATTGATAATGTATGGTGAATCCTAATTTAGCTTCCTCGACCAAATAAAGAGTTAAATGCATCATAATACTAAAAAACAATGAAGAAAATATCATTCATATTGCACAAAGTGTCAATTAAAATATCTCGTGAAGGTTTTCAAGCTCAAATAGTTGTATAGTTTCCTCATATAGTTGTTTGAAGAATGTGAAAGATTAGAGTAAAATAGAAAAAAAAAACTTTTTGGGTAATAATGCTTTCAATGCCAACTGTAGTAACTACTGTAACAAAACATGTAAATTGTAAATTTTCTATCCATGTAACCTGTTATCATTTAAGTCAACACACCTTGATATGTTACTTGAATATCCATCAGATACCTTCACATGTTTTAAAATTCAAATTAATGTATATTTATCCCTATTTTTCATTGTAAAAATTTCTAGAGCATACTTTCTATTCTCATATGGCCAAAAATATTTCTCTATGTTCACTATTTGTAAGTCCTTCAGAGCATTGATATTGTTCATCAATTTTCCATGACAATTAAGAAATTTAAAGATTAAATTATCACAAAAATTCTTCGGAATATGAATAACATCAAGATTATTCAAAAATAAAATAAATTCCCAATAATAATGTTTGAAGAATATACTTTTTTCCTTCCATTGTTGCATTCCCATTTCACTTGATGATCATATTTAAAATCATTTCCCACTATCATTCAAATGATGCATGTTCCTCATTTGTATTAAAACATTTCAAAGTTTTTACAATATTTCAAAACCTATCAATAAATTTGGATGTGGTCTTTGATCAATAGAACCATTGAATTATGAATTGTTCCAAACAATATATATGATATTCATCAATAAATATGCGATGACATAAGAAGTACCATTTCGAACTATTAGGTAGTCATTCAGGCTAAAAATCAATGTTACAAATAAGAAAAGATGAACCCATGTATTTATTCTTACTAAATAAGTTCCCAAATTTAGGGAAGTCAGTAATGGTCCACATTAGGGAATGTTTCATTTTTTTACATTTTTCTAGATGATGGAACATATTTCTCAACACCATTTCATTATGACTCATATAATTATTTAATTAGAGGTGGAAAGTATTCATCAATATCAATTATTGGAATTTTTTTCTAAGAATAATCATTGAAATGATAAAAAAATTTGCTTCATACAAATCCATGGAGACAGATTATATGGGATAAAAACAACCGGAAAAATGTTTTAAGTGGTTATTAAAATACCAAATGGGTTGAATCCATCAACATCTAATCCTAATTGAATTATCCTATTATTAGATGAGAAATACAGATCTAATAAATAAAATTTCTTCCATGATTTTGAATCTATTGGATGTCCCATTAACCAATCATTTTTATTATCTATATAATTACACTTCATGTGCATGGTGATTTTATATGACATGAATAATCATTGAAAACAATTCTTTAAAGTAAAGTAAGGAAAAAACATTGTAGGTTTGTTCCTTTTCTTCTTCTTCATAGTTGTATGTTTATTTAGACTTATAATATCACCTATTGACTGCCATCTAGAAGGAAATTTTTTTTTCAATCCTATCTGCTTGAATACTCTCCCCAGTAAAGCATATAATCATTAGTAAATTCAAGTATTTTTATATAATCCAGACCAAAATAATTAACAAAATTTTTCATTTCATAAAAAGTCTCAAGGATCATACTTTCAAAAAATGCATCACAAAAAAATTCTAATATCATGGAGATCACCTTATTTATAACTCCTCATATGAATTTGATATAGTAGAACTTCAATAGAAAATAAAATTTTGAATATATCAAACATCCACCACAACTTTTGACCTCCATCTTCAACCAAACCATGAAACACATTTTTCTATTCATTGAAGTCCTCTTTTACATTTGTCTCTACATAATCAAGGGAGGATACAATTATATTTTACAATATTTATTTGGTTTTCCTATAGTCCAAAAATCATCACTTGTTTAGTTGGTATTTATATCACCCTATACTGGTTATTCTGATATGTTTCGATGTTGATGTTGTTGTATTTCAGTTCTGAATTCATAATTTATATGGTTTTAAATTTCATTGTCTGTTGTCAATGAATTTGGGATCTCATTATATCGATTGACATATGTGCTCAAACTTTTTGTAACATTTGATTCTCCTTGCCAAATTAAACAAAAATATTGAGTGGGAGTTGTTTCAATATCAAGTGTTTGTAAACTTAATCTCTCCTCAACCATCCTTTAAATTTAAATTAGGACGTGGAAATATTATTCTCCCATCAATAAACTTATTGGAATTTGAACAATATAGAAAACCCTAAAAAACATTAGCATATTGAGTAATGTTCCTCTATAATGTGATCCATATTTTATCTATATGTATCACTATGTTACTACACTTTATTAAAAATAATTAAAACACATATGTATTACCAAATAGGAAGGGTGATAAAATAAAATTGAAAAAAATCCATGTAGTTATAAGAAGATACATATAAGTACTAAGGAATTCAAAGTAAAATAAAATAAAATAAATTAAGTATATTATTATATAAAATATAAGTAATAGAAAAATAATACAACCATTACAAAATCCACTGAGAATTTTAATAACCACTTGGTATGTGATAATCAAAGAATAATGATCATCCATTTAGGTGGTAAACCATTTCATAAATGGAAATGTTGGTACATGATATAGATAAGATATTTAACTATTTATATTTTATATTAATTTTATAAAGACATTATATCATTTATATTATGTTTTATAATTCTAATTTACATTGGTAAAGATATAGAATAAGAAGTAATTAATAATGAAAGTTAAGTGTGGGAATTTATACATCATATACAAAAATAACTCCTAACCAAAAAATCTGGAATCAGACCAACACAGGAGAAAAATACGTTCTACTCTACCGAAATAAAGATTTGTACCTATAAGAGTGTGTTCTAAGTTGTTAACTATAGTTAGACTAAAATGTTGTGAAACACAACATGGTTCCGACCATGGTTAAGAGAAAAAATCCCATTTCAAGTGGATCTGGGGACATAACTTTGTTATTAACTCAATATCTTCTAAAAGTCAATATCTAAAATCATTAATCCTCATTAATTTTATCTAATATTTATTAATTGATCTAGAGGATACAAATAAAATGAAACAAGTTTGAAGATCAGTTTAAGTATTTGTTTTGTTAGAATATAAATTTGAAAATAAAATTTGAACTACGTATGGGTTACTCTATAATGAAAGGTTAAGAAGAATAAATTTTAATATTTTTATATGTAAAGAGTACATGATAAAACTAAAAAATATATAACATAATAAATCCTTGGGAATAAATGAGAATATTAGGTGTAGTAGAGTTATTCTCTTGTAGAAGCATTATGTGTCTAATATATAGAAGAATGAGTATGGTTTTTATTGAACCCAATTAAAATAAGGAGAGGAAGGAATAATAAGAGGGTCTTATGGAATCATGTTTAAACTAAAATAAGAAAATTATTAAAATTTAAAAAGATATGACAGGGAATAATCATAATTATTGGTTTTCTACTTTAAATAAGAAGAAGAGGTTGTGTGAACTAATGGGAATACATAAAAAAATAAGGCAATTGAATGTTTTATTTCATGTAAAAGGAAAATAAAATAAGGGAAATACATAAAAAAATAACATATTAGTAGTCTATATTGGTGAAGGAATATTTGGGTTTTACAATTATCATCATCACTATAAAATTGGGATTCACCTGAGTATGGGATACAACAAACCATGTCGTGTGTGATGTTCATATAAACATTATCAAGAGACTATTGTTTAAATATCAAAGAATGATTCTCTGAATGAAATACATAAAATTTTGGTTATATATGAGATCAAAAATGAATACATCCAAAATAAAAATATTTTTGTGAGAATGAATTATTATTTAACTTCTAGAATAAAGATCTTTCCATTAGAAAAATACAAGGATGTTAAAGTAGATGCAGATGAAGTTGTAAGTATAAATTCAAATAAGGATATTAATGTGATGATTAACAATATCATTACGATCATATTAATAAGTGTTTGAATAAGTAAAGCTATATTTCATGGTGAGTTATCTTAATTTGTTTCAATTATGAGAGTATTTTAAATTTTAGGTAAATCTTTTTAAATCTATAAGAAGACTAAATTGATGATAAAGATAATCCCTCTCATGTTTTTTCAAGGAACAATTATTTAAATTTAAGAGGATGATTGTTTTGACCATGTTATTTAAAAATGAAATCTTATTTTAAAAAAGGTAGGATTTATCTATTTAAAAATGATGAATCTATATGTTTTGGCAGAGAGAGTTATGGTTCCTAGAGTGGTTGTATAGAAAACACATTCATTTCTATTGGGGATGTAAAGGATTCAAAAAGTGAAGATAACTTATATAAATAAGTGTTTTCCTCATTTATTTATGAAGTGGTAAATTGATCTCAAATTCAGTTCATGTTGAAGAAGGAATTACAAAAAAGTAATTTATTATTGTGGAGTTAGAGAATGAAAACTAAATACAAAAAAAGGATGCAACCTGCTGAAATTTGAAATTTCTAAATTAACATTAAATGAAGTAAAGTTAATTATTATTATTGAAGAAGTAATATACATACTCACATAGGAGAAAAATTATGTTAAATTTTGTAATGAGAAGTGACTTATAGAATGTAAATAACTTAAATATCTCATGGTGAATGTATTAGGATAAAAAAAATTAGTTTGGTAAAAATAATTTTTTAAAAATTTCTATACTCAAGTAATATTAATAAAATAAAAACAATAAATATTTAAATATAACAATTTCATTATATAAATTTAATTCTCCTTTAAAAATGATGTATAAATCAATGATTTACATTGAAATTTGGTTAATTTAACTTATTATTTTCAATAAAGACTATAAGATAGATTAACTACCTTCTTTAAAAGAACACATATAGTTAAAACTACTCAATTAAAAAACTACTCAAAAATTTCTCCTGAACAGAATTAGTTTAAATGCTATAAAATATTTAAATAAATTATTTAAGGATAAAAGTATTAGTTTCCCCATAAAACTCATTAAAACATTGGAATAAAGTCATAAATCTATGTTCTACCTAATATAATACCAAGATAAACACCCATGATATCCATTATATGCATTAAATGCAAACACCTTATATTTTGAGACCCAAGTGATGTATACAAGTAGTCAACCACACAATCGAGCCAGTAATAAACCTCATCTACTTAGATAACCAAAATCCACATCATTAGAGATTTCTAGGAGTTAGTAGGAGTAATAAATATTGATATGGGAAAATGAATAACGGAGAAGAAACAAATACCAATCATGGAGGGCTTACCACTAGGGTGATGGACTGGAGGGCTTAGGGTTGACCGCAGGTCTGGTGTGGGTACAAGTGGAGGAGATGACTTTGGGGAGGGAATGGGAGATGGAGAGGGTGACAAATCCCGTGAGGTATAAGTAGATGGAGAGAGATAGGGAGAGGGTGAAAAATCTAATGAGGGTGTAGTAGGGGTAGATAGGTTAAGGGGATGCGATTGCAATGTCGGAGAGGTCTCGAGGGGATCGTCCTTGGATGGCTTGGTATATACCTGAGCATTGGTGAGGGGAGAATCATGGTGGATCTAGGGCTTGGCATCTCGGGGGAAATAGAGATCGGTGATGGGGGAGGCAGAGATTGGGGGAGTCTTGGGGGGATCTCAGGGGATTTGAGGGCGAGGGAGAAGTGTCTTTTATTTAATAAAAACATAATATTTAACTGTGGTTCTTAAAAAACTAACACTAAATCATTTTAATTATTTTAGCAATGGTTTAGTAAAACGCATCTAAAAAATGAATTTTTTGTAGCATATAATGCTTAAATGACACCACTATTCAAAATATATGAAATGTTAATGTGGATAATTAATGATTTTTATAGACTAGGAAATTTACCTATTTGGAACAGTCATACAGGTTTTTATGTTCATGTTCGAAATTTTGATTTTGAACCTCAAAGATTGCCTCATAGAAAAAATAGTGTTTTATGTTTTATCATAGATTTATTTATGCTTCTCATAAATTCAAGTTTAACAATATAAAATTCCATATAGATATTAAAAAAATGTCACTGAATGTGTTATCTAGTTCATGAATCTAGAAAAAATTAATAAATGTCACTGAATAATTCATAAAATTTCATCTGTTTAAATAAGGGGGAAAGGTTACAAGGTAAAATATCCTAATAATATGGAACAAAAAAATGAAAAAAGAGTATATTTTTCAAAATTACTTATTGGGGGTTTAATTTGATATGTCATAATTGTGACATAGGGCGTTTTAAGAAGAAATTCTATGATAATGTAATTTTTTACAGTGCTTAATGAGTAGGGTAAATTAAAGGATCACCGTAATGCTCATAAATATTTGTAGTCATTGAATATAAATCATGGTTTTTGGGAAAAGGAAAATGGAAAGTATCCTTTAGGTATTTTTATAATGAAAAAAAATGACGAATATATATTCCTTTCAATTTTAAAGAATTTGAATGTGGGAGATAGATATTCAAGTAACATATTAAGGTATGTTGACTTAAAACATAGAATGTTAAATGGATTGAAAACTTATGACTCACATATTTTTATGGAGTTTTTGTATCCAATATATTTTTGTTATACTTTACCTGAAAAAGTAACAGCAGTTCTAGTTGAGTTTTGTACATTTTTCACAGATTTTTGGAAAAAAATCTAAATCCAACTAGGCTTTAAAAAATTCAAGAGATAATTTTTTTGACACTACGTCATTTAGAGATGTTCTTTCCACTACATTAATTATAGTCATGATTCATTTGACTTTTAATTTGGTTAGATAAGCTAAACTTGGTGGACTAGTACAATATTGATGGATGTTTCCAATTGAGATGTATGTTAATATTATTTTTATTTTCAATAGTGAATTCAATTTTACCAAATCATTGAATATTTTTTTTAATATGTTTCTTATTTTCTTCATTGGTTACATAGGTCACTTGAAATCATATTTGAAGAATAAATCTCAACCAGAAGCCTCTATTTATGATGTTTACATAGTCGAAAAGTGCTTGAACTTCTGTTCTAGGTATTTGGATGAGATTGAGACTAGATTCAATCATGTTAGACATGATGATGACATATCCACTAATTATCATTCTGAAAAGCAGTCATCTATTTTTCTAACTATTGGATGACTAATTAGAAAGGTGATGAATTTTACACTGAATGAATTAGAGTTTATAAAAGCACATAGATATGTGATACTCAATAGTGTTATTTTAGATCCATTTATTAAAGAATTTTGACTGCAAACAAAGATCTGACTATGCATTAGAACATAAAATGTGTTAAAATTAAAAAAATATATTAATAAGAAGCTTTTTGAATGGTTTTAAAATTGTGTAAGTATATAATCATATTCATATTATTGACCTGTAGTTATTTTTTCTATGCTAAAAGTAACAGATTACATCTTTTAGTCTAGATAATGAATGTTGAAAATTGAGTTTAAATATCAAATGATTTGATGTTTTTGGATCGAGGTCCTCTAAGGAAAGAAAAGAGATTTGATTCCTATAATATTAATGGCTTTAGGTTTCATACAATTTATCATAAAGGGTACATGAAAAACTCAAAATAATAGTGTATTTATACTTGTAGAGGTGGGAAAATATAGGAAGATAAGTGATATAGTTGAATTCAACTATCATGGATAGTTTTAGTTGCCTTATTCAAATGCAAGTGGGTCAACATTGATAGGGGTATACTGAAAGATTCGTTACATTTTACTTATGTGAAATTAACTCACTTAATAGATAATGGTGAGAATGTATATCATAATCCATTTATCATGGATTCACAAGTGGAGATGGTTTTTATATGGATGATGAAACACATGAAGGTTGGAGTGTTGTTTTATACTTAAAATAGATAGGATTATGTGATATGGGTGATGAAGATATGTTGGTTCTTTATGACATTGAACATCATCAACCACAAAACTTTGAAAAAATTTCTCATGATAATATAAAAACAATAGAACATACAAGAGAGGGTTAAAATGAAGGGATCATCACAATGGAGGTTGATAACAATGTAGTTAATGAAGATGAAGATAATTGATTGTATAAATAGGTAATGAAAATATATTACAATTTATTATTGATAAGTGTTTCATTCATATATATATATTTAGTTTTTTAAAAGATTTTATTTTTTCATATTTTATACATCTAATATACCTTTACCATTTGATATGTAGGAATGCTGAGAAAAAAATTCTAGATCTTAGCCGATCAGCATCTCAAAGCGTGACACTACAAATTTCATCTTCTGTAAATCCTTGTGATTATCTTGTATATGAGAATACTAGATAGCCATTAATTTCCTCATATTTCAATTGTATCCCACCACTAGATTCACCACTGGTGATAATGCATTTGGTCACCCCTCCCTCTAGGGGATATTGATGAGTTACCATTACAGGTATGTATGTTATTTAAAAAAACATTATATTTTATTAATTGTTTAATTAATTTTTCAAACAGACAACTACATCCATAGAAGGGATAAAAATATGAACACAATAGATGTATAAGACCCTAAGGACATCATGATTATCATTCAATTTGATTATTTCGGGGCATCTGTCAGTGATACTGCTAGAATCTATGGGAATATTTTTTTGTAGCTTACTTATGAGATGGTGATATTTCCCAATATTTATAAAGATTAGGGGAATATTCCTACAGATAGGAAAAAATTTCTCCTTGATACTCAAGTAAAGGTAATATTAATTTAATATTCCTTGATAAATAATTTGAAAGACAAGAGTAATTTTTTTAATATACTAATAAAGAGTTATATTTTTTATTTCTATATATTTTTCCATTTTAATTTCCCTAACTCTATTTCACACCCATGGTCATTGAATTTTTTTTTTCAAGAAATGGGGAGATTTTAAAAAATGATTATGGAAGGAATTCAATGAAACTTCTCTAACCTCATAATAGAAGTATGAGAAAGTGTCTGAAGGAATTTCTTGTGGGCAATAGAATCTCTCTATCGATATTAATAGAGATGAATCTCATGAGGTAATTGAATTTTTTTATAGTATCTTAATAACATAAACATAATAACAATATAATTATTATTAATGTTGCTAATTTTTGAAGGAATTATCTAAACAAATACTGTAAATGATGAGAAGAAAGTCAATCCTCACATTTCTAGGTCTTAGAGTTTTTTTATAAAAAGAAAAAAAAAATTATATTATTCATTATTATTTATATAGTTTTATTATAACTCTAGGTTTTCTCTCACTTTTCTATTTTTTTATAATGTCTAATGAATTAGTCCACTTTTTTGGACAAATAGATATGTTCATTAAATTTCATAGGAAACTCGATGGAAGTTTTGTAAATGACCATACCAAAGAAGCTGGAGTAAGTACTTTTCATTCCCATTTTATAGTATTAATTAGATATTATTTTGAATTTTCAATATTTTACAAAACCATTTCTAATAAGTTTTTATAAATAGGTTAAAATTAAAGAGGTCTATGATGTGAACTCGTCCAAATCATCATCGGTTTCCCATAATTATGCAGTTATAGTAGTTTTAGGGAAGGATCATCTCAGATGTGTATGAGGGATGGGTTATAGGATGACTCCATAAAATGTCTCTGGTAGGGCTGGGTCATACGCTACTATTACACCCGTTGAGGGTTCAAGAAGTGTCATTGATCAGTAATTACAAATAGAAATTGCAATATTAAAACAAAATGGTCTTGAACAAGACTCTTATAGGAAACCACAAGATCAGTGGTAGTCATAAATTGAAAATGCTTTAGTTTTTGTATTTCAGTGGATGACCAACATGATACCTTAAAAAATTACCATCCTTATTTCTCATCCGAGCAAGTTAAATTCTAAATTCCATAGATAATTCATACATTTCAAATAATACATACAACATCCATAAATAAAATTAAAATGACACTTTTAAATAGAAAACATGAATTTTGACTCATAACAACCACATATTGTGTTGGATTGATGTTTGGTTTATTCCTACATGTCAAAAATAAATTATAGATAGTTACCCTGAAATTAGGGGATATAGACCATAGATTTAATTGTGAAATGTAGGAAATAATTGAACATATTTTTTAATAATGGTTTTCTATGGATGTTTTTAAATGCATTTTTATTATTTTAAAATACTAAAACATTCTTGGAATTTTCCAAACCATAGAAAACAACCTCAAATTGATGTTTAATCTTGGTATAAGGAAAACTTATTTTTTTTATACATGTAAAAAGTGAAAACACATCAATATAACATGAATTTTGGTCGTAATTACTCGATAACCACTTCTTAAAGGTACCAAAGCCTTTAAAAACAAGCGTCGGGTGGTCTATAACACCTCGATATTTTATGAGATTGATTATTTTTAATTTCTTTGTTGTATTGTGTTTTACGCTACACCAAGATTAGCTTGTGCTATATTAAACACTATATGATCTTGTGGTATATGAAACTCTATTCTTGGCTTGTTTTATATACAATTTCATTTCCTTTTCATAGAATTAATTTCACGCAAGACCGAGTATAAGTAAACAAATAAATATTATAACCTAGTCATTATAATGGAGGGTATTAATAGTATTATAATTCTTCTAAAAAACTATTTAAATGAAAATAAGTGACTATATAAAATGGAGTTTATTAATGAAAAATATATAAAACTCATCTTATTAGTTTTCTAGACATGATATAGTAACATATTCAATTTTTCTGATAAAAGAAGTATTTTCCAAAAAAAAATGATGTACTGCCATCTTTTGATGACACACCCATTTTAAATATATTTTTTTGAAACTTTTATATAATATATTTAACAAAAAAACTTTCTCTTTGGAAGTAGGATATAAAAATTTTCTTTGGATGAATTTTTGATATTTTCTGATAAGCTTAAAATTTTAATGGATAATAAAATTATAATAAATTTTAATTGAAAACAAGTTTTTTCCACGAAATAATTTATTTAACTAAATTATATTGTTGAATGGTTTTAAAATATAAATAGAACATATTTTTATCCTTTAATATAATTTATGTTATTAGCATTAATTTCACATTGAATTCAGATGTAAAAACATTTCAATCTTTTATAATGTTTTAACTTTTAAAAACATATTCTTTCTTTCCGACAATGGGAATAATTTTAAATTAATTACAATAAATTATGTGTTTCAAATTTTGAAAAATGGATTTCATATTTTTAATCCATAGTCCCAAATTATGTAAATGGATTTATTTTATTTTTGGACATTATGAATAGTGACTTTAGTAATTTTATTAATACAGTAAAAGGGTAAAACAAGTAATTAAGGGTAAAAATACTATTATAAAATTATTCTAACACTTATATTAATATCATTGGATGAGTTTTTTTCGAACTAAATCATACTTTGGTTGAAATGGTGTCCTTTGGAAGCCACTTTGATGAGATTAGAAAATTTAATATATTTAATTTTAAAAAAAAGTTATGTATGTCTAACTCAAATTTTAATAACTAGTCCATTTTTTATATAAGGTTATACAGAAGATAAATTATATTATAAAAAGTTATTTTAAATATAAAATGTTTTTATTTATTGTGGTAATTTGTTTCTAATTTTTAGAAAGTATATAATTACATTAAATACATATACTTTGATGGTGTATAAATTAATTAATTAATGAGAAATCAATAAAATAATTACTATTAAAAAGATAATAACCATAAAAATACCCAAAAACATTCCCAATTATTGTTGGTTGAGTATATATTGAACATAATCATCCAAGAGTTTAGTTATTGACCATTTTTATCCATATTTAAGATATTGTGACACTTATATTATTTTATTTAACGTTTGTTAAAGTTGTCACATTCATAATTTAATAATTATAACATTTTTAATGTTGAATTTTCTAGAAGATATATTTTACAACATGTATTATTATGAAATATAGTATATTTATCTTAATCATAGTATTTTAGTTTTTATTTTCTCCCAATAAATATGTATATTAAATAATACAAACAACTAATGTAGTAATTATGTTATTAATAAAAATATCAAATTAATGTTATTAAAAATATTAAAATAAATATAATTTGTGAAAATAAATATATCCAATGATTTTTATAGATTAACTTGACACCATAGGGATATGATAAAATAATTTTTTCAATGATAACATCCTATCCTGATAATTTTAAAAATCCATTAATAGTGTCAAAGCTGACACTATTGTTGTTTTGTCAAAACAATGTTTTATTAAATTATTTAAAAATAATAAAACATTTTTAAAAAATATATAATAACTATTATATGGTCTAAAATGATATAAGTTACTTATTTTTTTGAATTTACGTAAAATAAAAAAATATTTTACCCTTTTAATGTTGAAATACTTGTTATCTTCATTAAAATTAAATAGAATAACTACATGTTAATTAAAAATATAAGGTTTAAATTGACATCAAAACTTTTCTAAATTTTATTGGTTGATTATATTATATTATTATGATATATTAAATTTGATTATATCTCATTTTGGAAGTATTTTTATTGATTTTGAAATTATTATAATTTAATAGTTTCAAAAATTCCAAAAAAGTGCCCCTCACATCAATTATAAAAGAACACATCCTCCATCATAATTTAAATTCATATTGAGCTTTAAATATAGACCATCCTCTACCAATTTCCTTTCTCAACATCCTTATTCACATTCTAGATGTTCTGGTCTTGTCAAAAGACACACTCTAGTGCCTTAAAGAGTATATCTAGAGGGAGCTCATTGAAGAATAGGTAACCTCCTCTACCGATTCATTCAAACTTCTTTATTCTTCTACTTATTCTTTGTAAGTTGTATCATTATAAAGTAATAAATAAATTATTACTTATATAATTATATTTTATTATAATTATGAAACAACCATATTCCACATTCTATACATCCTACAAAAAATAAAATCACCATGTGTGCGTACATACGACTTACCGTCTCCATGTCATGGTGTAATATGTTTTTCACCACCACTTGACTTGGATTGGTATAATTATGGAAATAATAAATATGTATTATTAATATAAAAATTTATTTATTCTATAACAATATATATACCATCCACTTCAATACCATTTCATAATGAAAGGAATGATATCATCACTCGTGCGTATATGCAGCCTACCGGCTCCACAATGCAATGTAGTTAATTATACATAATATAAATTAAATAATGATTATATAAATGTCCATAATAAATAAATATGATATTTATTATGGAATAATATAAAATATACCTAATAATAATAACTATAACTTATTCTAAAAAACAAGCATATGAAAATGAAGCAGTTTATGCCTGAATAACGAGTAATAATGAAATATTATTACAAAACAAATAATAATATGATTATATATGATATCATAAAAAGGAATATGATTATTTAAAAATTTAATTACATTATTAAAATAATTATAAATAAGTTTTAGACACATACAAAGGATATCATACCTAAGGTGATGGATAATTTTTTCAATCTCATTATTATCCGAGATTGATTATAAATAATTATTTATTGGGATGTATTTATCATCCATGTCCATTTTTTCTAATAAAAGCTTTCATACATTGTTTAATATTATCCTATATATGTTTAAAGTCATTTTAACCCATTTTTTACTTTTACTACATGGTTTTTAAGTAATCTTTCTTTCGTTTTCCATATTATGTACTTTTTGACCTTTCCAGCAAAAGTATGAGAAGAAAGTTTTTTAACTTATATAGAATGAATATATTTTTACGCCTTATTTCTATAAAGATTAATTTTACAATATTTAAAGTTTATTTTCAATTAAATTATTATCTTTTGATATTTCACAACATTTTTAGAAAAGAAATTTTTTTGAAGATGAAATGATATTTTCCTCAAGAATTAATTTCAATTGTTATATCAAAATTATTTTCCATATAAGATGGTATTATTTAAATAGGGTTATGTTTCTATGCTTATTTTTTATTATTTTTATGATATAATTCTATTTATAAAATATATTTTTTTTAAATGGATTATGTTATGATGGAATGATGTTTAAGAAACCCATTTTATTCCTTAGGTTATGTTAGGATGAATGATTTATGTTTTTGTGGCACAAATATGTATGGTTTTCATTATGTGATGGGTGGGACCTATATCTCCCTCAAACTAATTAGGTAAAGGGTTATATCTTATGATATAGACATGAATAGAATGGAAAGTATATATGGTTCAGTAATATAGGGCTGAAACGAGGAGTGAACTCAGTTTAGTAATGGACTTTGTCCACTCTGACGGTTTTGGATATGAGCCTTAGCTACTATGAAAATGGTTTTTTATGTTTAGGTGTTTGCTAAAAGTATATTTTTTGGTCATTGTTATTTTATCATGGTTCGGGTTCATTTAGGATTTTCACCTTATATATTTCCATGATTTATTTTATGACTCATGATTTTGATATTCAAAATATATGTTCATGTTTTTAAATTCTTATGTTTATGTTTTCTATCTTTTCCCATATTGAGAATTTTAGATCACCCATTTTATGATTTTATTTTCCCCATGATATAAATAAAGGTTTTAGGTAGGAAAGATAAAGGGGTAAATATTTATAAAATATGTTGAAGATATTTCACTAAGATATAAGAATGTGTTCCCAGTTTTCAAAGACACTAAATTAATATCATCCTTGGGAATCTATTTGTGTAATGTATTAAGTATTATTCAAAAGAAATGTATTTTACATGTACTTCATGATTGAGTCATTAGATTTGGTATCAGAGAGAATATTTAGTTAACCTTTAGGAACTAGGATGATAAAACATTAGTAATATCCCTATATATATTTCTCAGAATACATCTAGGGATATCCCTATGTATAAGTCTAACTATAGGTTACTATCCTAGAAATATGGTAACTATCATGGATAATCTAGGACTAAACCTAAGATGTTAGGGATTGAAAGTACTCTCTCTTGATTATGTTGTCTTCCTAGTATGATTTTTCCTCTCCCACTAATATTTTTTGGTTTTAGAAAATGGTTGGAAATAGGATGATTAATGTTAATAGAGAATATTATGGATTGTGGAATGATATTCATCATGAGAAAACAAATAAAATGGGAGTTGTAACGAGAAACATCCCTATTATTCCTAATCATAAATATCATTATATGATAAATAATCACAACATTGGTGACTTTTCTGACCCCTCTAATAAGAGAAATATGGAGTTTCATGGTGATCATAGAGGAAATAAAGTTCAATTTTTCTCATGTAAATCATCTGGGAAGAGGCATCAAGGAGAATGTTTCAAAGGAACTCGAATATTCTTTAGGTGTGGAAAATAACGACACAAAGATAATAATTGCAAAATAAGAGGTTCAGTTAACACAATGGACAATGATAATGGTATTTCTAAGACATCAATGACGATTAAATTTTTTAAATGTGGAATGTATGGGCATTATGAAAATTGATTACCTAGTAGAAAACCTCATCAAGAGTATCAACATGGTTGAATCAGTTGTATTTATGTTGCTCGTGATGAAGAGACTACAAATGAAATATGAGATGAAAGAAATGATAAGGAATAAAATGATGAAGCTCAATCAATAGTTTAATAGGATGGTGGAATTATTACATATTTATCAAGAATAATGTTTTATAATAAAGGTTATAGTATTATGGAATAAAGAAACATCTAAGGATTTTTACATCATTGTTTTTCCTAATTCATTTTAAAGTATATGTTGAATGGCACTGGTAACCATGGAAAGTTATTTAGATATTTTTGGAAAATGCATGATACGTGAATAATGATGGGTTAAGGAGATAATGAGATTTTTTATTGTATTAATGAACTCATGACGATATAATGACAAAGTGACATTATGGATTGAGTATATAAATTTTTTGGTATTTTGGGAAAGAGGTAATTTTTGACAGCATGAATGTTTTCACTAAGGTTCTATAGTAATTCAAGTTCTTACCATATTTCAAGAGAATAAATGATTAAGGTATTCTCGTGTTTGGAATGTGACAACTAATAACTTCCCTATGAAATATATGAGATAAATGCTAAGACGATTTAATTCACCTCTTTCTAATGTTTTAGATTTTTAGTTTTTGTAAGGATTGTAAGGTTATCCATTTATCGATAATATAAGTTATACATTGGTTGAGGTTTGTTATATTAATCTATTATCTTTCTATAGGTGGATTTATTAATATTTAATAACCTGTTATAACCTTTTTTTGAGATATATGGATTGATGTACAATTTTATTTATGGATAACATGATCTACTAACACTTCAAGAATGAAAAATTCAACTTCACTTATTTTAATAATAGATGAAGTGGAAATTATTCAAGGCATGACCAATAGTGAGATTGTACTGAAATGAAGTAATTATTTCTTCTCATGTTTGTCGACTTTAGAAAAATGATCTTGAAACCAAAAATGTTATCTTAGTACCTTATTATCCAATGAATCATATGGTCCCTTGAATCATCACCGATTTATGTATTTCTAGTTGTTAGGTTGTTCCTAACCTTGTTCTATATCACTCTAATTTAGAAATTTATGGCTAAAGTTTATCTTCTATATAAATGTTTTCACTTCTCACCTATGTTCTTTTATATAGAAACCTAGTGATGAGTTACTTTGGGTAATCGTTCTATTTCTAATCTCCCCATCTAAAATGAAGTTTTATTATTATTTTTTATGATATGGGCTTCTATGAAAGAAACTTTCAAGTATTAAACCCTTTATAACCCCAATGAATTTTGAGGATGAAATTCATTTTAATGGGGGTAGAATATAACACCCCTAGATTTTATATGATAGATTCTTTTTAATTTCTTTGATGTTTGGTGTTTTATGCTACAACAAGATTAGATTGAGATATACACAAAAATGTATTATCACGAAATATACGCAACAATATTCTTGGATTGTGTTACACTAAATTTCATGTTCTTTTGACATAATTCATTTCATGCAAGACTGAGTATAAGTGAACAACTAAATATTAATACCTGGTCATTATAATAGAAGGTATGAATAGTATTAGCTTTATTATGAAAACTAATTAAATTATAATAAGAGAGTCTATAAAATTTATTTTATTATTTAAAAATATATAAAATTCATCTTATATATTTTCTAGACATGATCTAGTAATAGATTCAATTTTTATATAAAATAAGTAATTTTCAAAAAAATGCAGTATTTCTGCCTTTTGACGATGCACCAATTTTAAATATAGCTTTTAAAACTTTTATATATTATATTTAACAAAAAAACTTTTCTTCGGGTGTGGGATACAAGAATTTTCTTTGGATGGATTTTTGATATTTTTCTGATAAGTTTTAAATTTTGATGAATAGTAAAATTATACTGAATTTTAATTGAAAACAACTTTTTTCATCGAAATAATTTATTTAATTAAATTATATTATTGAATGGTTTTAACGTATAAATGAAATAAATTTTTATCATTCAATATAATCTATTTCATTAGTATTAATTTTACATTGAATTCAGATATAAAACATTTTAATCATTTGTAATGTTTTAACTTTTAGAAACTAATTCTTTCTTTCCGACAAGAGGAATAATTTTATATTAATTAATAAAAAATATATATTTTGAATTTTTAAAAATAGATTCCATATTTGGAATAATTATTCCCAAATTATTTTAATATATTTACTCTATTTTTTACAATATAAATAGTGATTGGTAATTTTATTAATACGATAAAAGGGTAAAACTGGTAAATAAGGGTAATAATAGTGTTATAAAATTACCCTAACACTTGTATTAATAAAATTGGATGAGTTGTTTTTACCTAAATCATCCTTTGGTCAAAATGGTGTCTTTTAGAAGGAACTTGGATGAGATTAGGATATTTTTTTTAAAGAAATGTTAAATATGTCTCAATCAAATTTAAATAACTAAACTATTTTTTTAGATTAGCTTATACAAGAGATAAATAAGATTATAAATACCTATTTTTATTATAATTTTTTTTAATGTTAATTAATTTTTAATTTTTAGAAATATACAATTACCTTAAAGACTTGTACTTTGATGGTGTAAAAATTAATTAATTGATGATAAATCAATAAAACATTCTTTATTAAAATGTTAATAACCATCAAATGACCCAAAAAATTTCCAAATTATTATTAATCGAGCATAGATCGACCATAATTATCCAAATGTATAGTTATTGACTTTTTTTGTTCATATATCAGATATTATCACACTTATATTTTTTTATTTAAAGTGTTGTTAAAGTTGTCACATTCATAATTTAAAGTATAACATTTTTAATGTTGAATTTTCCTAAAGTTAAATTTGACTAAGTTATTATTATAAAATATATTATCTTTATCTTTATCATAGTATTTTATTTTTAATTTTTAATCAATAAAAAAGTATATTAAAAAAATTACACAAAACTAATGTAGTAATTGTTTTATTAATAGAAATATCAAATTAATGTTATTAAAAATATTAAAATGAATAAAATTTGATCTAATTAATATATAAAATGATTTTTATAGATTATATATACCCCATAATAATATAATATAACTATTGTTTTGATTATAACAACTTATCTTGATATTTTTAAAAATCCATGAATAGTGTCAAAATCGACACTATTGTTGTTTTGTCAAAACAATGTTTTATGATGTTATTTAAAAATAATAAAAAAGTTAAAAAAATATATAATAACTATTATATGGTGTAAAATGAACTAATTTACTTATTTATGGTTTAATTAAAATAAAATAAATAAAAATTTCTCCCTTTTAATATTGAAATATTTGTTATCTTAATTAAAATAATATATAATAACTAAGTGTTAATTAAAAAGATAAGGTTTAAATTGATATAAAAATTTGTATAAATTTAATTTTTAGATGATATTAAAATCTTATAATATATTAGATTTTAATATATCTCATTTTTTTGGTATTTGGAATGATTTTTAAATTATAATAAATTAATAGCTCCAAAAGTTCTAAAAGGGCCCCTCACCTCAATTATAAAAGGGGGTATCCTCTCTCACAATTTCAATTCATTTTGAGAATTAAATCAAGACCATACCCTAACAATTTACTTTATAAAATTACTTATTCACATTCTATATGTTCTGGTCTTCTCTAATGACCAACTCTAGTGCCTTAAAGAGGAGATCTATAGGGAGCTTGTCGAAGAAGAGGTAACATCCTCTACCGATTCTTTCAAGCTTATATCTTCTTCTATGTACTCTTCATAAGTTATTTCATTAAAAAGTAGTAAATATAGTATCAATTATATACTGAGATTTTATTATAATCATGAGAAAACCATATTCCACATACTATCCATCCTACGAAAAACTAAATCACCAGGCATGTGTACATACGACTTACCATCTCCACATCGTGGTGTAATCTTTTTTTCACCACCACTTGACCTGGATGGATATAATGATGGAAAATAATAATTATATATAATTATTATAACAATTAATTTATTCTAGAACAATATATATACCATCCACTTAAATACAATTTCATAATTTAAGGAATGATATCATCGCTTGTGCGTACGTACGACCTACCGGCTCCACGATATGATGCGATTAATTATGCATGATATCCATTAAATCAAGATTATATAAATATAAAAAATAAATAAATATGATATTTATTATGTAATAATATAACCATGAACTTAAAAGGAGAAACAGAACTTATTCGGAAAAACATGCGTAAGAAAATGAAGCATTTTATACCTGAATAATGCATAATAATGAAATATTATTACCAAATGGATAATAATATGATCATATATGATATCATAAAAATAACTATGATTCTAGAATAATACAATGACATTATTTAAATAATTATATATGAGTTTTTGACACGTATAAAGGATATTGGACCTAAGGTAATGGAAAATTTACAATCTCATTATTGTCTGAGATTGTTTATATGTAATTATTTAATGTGGTATATTTATCATCCATATCCCTGTTTTCTAAAAATGTTTTTATAAAATGTTTAATATCCTATTATGTATTTTTAAATTAATTTTTATCCATTTTTACTTTTAATATGTGGTTTGGAAGGAATCTGTCATTCGTTTTCCATACGAGGTACCTTTTGACTTTTCTGGAAAAAGTACGAGAAGAATGTTTTTTAACTTTTATGGAATGAATGTATTTTTATACCTTAAGTACATAAATATTACTTTAAAAGTTTTCATTTTTATTTTCAATTAAATTATTTTATTTTAAGATTTCATGGAATTTTGAGAAATGAAATTGTTTTTGGAGAAGAAATGATATTTTTCTCAGGAATTTATTTCTAGTGTTGTATCAAAATTATTTTCCATGTAAGATGACATTATTTAAATAGGGTTATTTTTAAACTGTTATTATTTGATTATGTTTATGATAGAATTATATTCATGAAATCCATTTGTCTTACATGGATTATGTTAAGATAGAATAAAATTTAAGAAACCCATTTTATTCTATAGGTTATGTTATGATGAATGATATATGTTTTTATGGCACACATATGTATAGTTTTCATTATGTGACAGGTGATACCTATGTCTCACTCCAATGTATTAGGTAATGTTTTATATCTCATGAGATATAAATGGATGGAATGAAAAGTATATCTAGTTCAGTAATATAGAGATGGAACAAGGTGTGAACTCAGTTCAGTAATGGAATTTGTTCGCTATGATGGTCTTGGATATGAGCCTTGACTAATATGGAAATTATTTTCTATGGTTATGTGTTTGATACAAGTTCAATTTTTATGTAAATGATATTTTATCATGGTTTTTTTTCATTTATTATTTATTCCTTATGTACTACCATGATTTATTTTATGACTCAAGATTTTGATATTCAAAATATATGTTCATGTTTTTACATTATTAAGTTTATGTTATCCATGTTTTCCCTTACTGATAGTTTTAGCTCAAACTTTTTATGTTTTTCATTCCCATATGATATAAATAAAAGTTTTAGGTAGGAAAACTAAAGTGGAAGAAATTTATTATGAATTTTGAATATCTTTAACTAAGCTAGAAGAATGTTTTCAGAGTTTCCAAAGACACTAAACTAATACTGTCTTTGAGTGTCTATTTGTGTAATGCATTAAGTATTCCACAAAAAAATTTCATGTTCATGTATGTAAATCTTTGGTCCTTAGATGGTAAAATCTTCAAAAAAATGTCATATTTCCCTGAAATAATAGGAAAATAACTGTAGATCGTGTTGTAAAATTTAAGAATAGACAACACATCATTATGAATTATGGTTTTCTTAGGATGGTTGTGAACATTTTTTTGTGTTTTAAAACACTAAAAAATGCATGGAATAGTAAAATACATAGAAAATGAACTCATATTGATGTGAAATCATTGAAACACCACCGCTATGTTAATTTTGGCATGTACACACAGATATCACATCAATCCGACATGCGGTGTGGTCAGAATTACCTAGTAAACACTTCTTAAAGGTACAAAAGCCTTTAAAAAAATGTTTTTGTGGGTTAAAAATAGGGAAACAATGTAATATTTAAATAAAATCCTACAAAAAAACAATAGATTGAATTATAAAATGTAGGAAATGATGGAACATCATTCCAAATTACGGTTTACTAGAGATAGCTGTTAACATATTTGTAGTGTTTTAAAACACCAAAATGTCAATAAAATAGTAAAAACCATTTGAAAAAACCTTATATTGATTTAGAATAATTATAAAACCACCTTTTAGCTATTTTTGACATATACGTGAAGAAAACATATCAATCCAATGTGCGGTGTGGTTGGAATTACTCAGTAAACACTTCTTAAATATATAAAATCCTTTTAAAACAAGTCTTAGTGGGGGTAAAAACTAGAAATTTTTTTCCCATGAATCATGAGTAAAATGAATGTATATTTAATTTTTAAATGTAGTAACTAGAGGAACATCATTCTGAATTACTATTTCCTAGGGATTCCCGTAAATTCATCTTTAGTGTTTTAAGACACTAAAACATGTGTGCAATATTCAAAACAATATAAAACGACTATTATTTGATGTGTAATAATTTTAAAACCACCTCTATGTTTTTTTGATGTGTATGTGTAGAAAACATGTCAATTGGATGTGCGATGGGGTAAAAATTAATCAGTAAACACTTCTTAAAGATAAAAAATCCTTTAAAAATATTTCCGGAGTAAACACTAGGAAAACTATGTCAGATTGACCTACAATATGGGAAAAATAAATGTAGATTGAATTTTTAAGTGTATTAATGGATATAACATCATTCCAAATTTTAGTTTTCTCGGGATGGACATAAATGCATTTTTAGTGTTTTACAAAACAAAAACATGTGTGGAACAATCAAAAGCATAGAAGACTATCTATGATTGATGTGTAATATTTGGAAGACCACAAATGAGTTAATTTTTATTTTTACACATTGAAAACATCTTAGTACAATGTGCGATGTGGTCATAATTACTCAGTAAACACTTCTCAAATGTACAAAGGCCATTAAAAACAAGCGACAGGGGGGTAGAAAATAGGAAAATGATATCGGATTGACATAAAATCCTGGTATAATGACCATTCATTTGATTTTGAAATGTAGTAATCTAAAACTCATCTTTAGGAATTACGGATTTCCTAGGATGTAAGAAAACACATTTTTAGTGTCTTCAAACACAAAAACGTGTATGGAATAGTCCAAACCATAGTGAAAAACCTCAAATTGATGTAGAATATTTTTACTAACACGTATGAGTTGTTTTTTAAATATAGGATAGCCTGCAATATTAAATACTTTAAAATTTTCCTATTAAGTAAATTTCAAGAACACTCCACATCGCTTAAAAATAAATTAGAATATTTACTTGCCCCTTTTCCTTTTTAAGTGTTGAATATTATCTTAAATAAGTATGTTTATATATTCAATGTTTTTTCATTATATATTATTTTTTTTATGTTTAAATTCATTATTTTTATTAATAAAATAATAAAATTTATGTGCATCATTATGAATATATTCTATGTCTTTTCCTTTCTCGTTTCTTTTATTTAATGTTTTGGTTTTCATTGTATGTGGAAGATGGTGGAAGTAGGATGAAGGTTGACCATTTGGATCCACAAAATTCTTCATAAGACAGTCATTATGGTTCTTAGTTTATGTGGTCATTAAAATTTCATCAATTATTCTACTATAATTATGATTTGTTAGGTTTATTTTTATTTTTTTGTTATAGTTAATGAGATAATGTGGTTTATTTCAATTGATGAGGTGATGTTGAGGTATAAAAATATAGTGGAGGTCATTACATGGATTGTATATTGGGGACGGGTTGTTGAACATATTTTATATGTAAATATTGATGACCGAGGTATTGGTTTATAGATGCATGGGATGACTAAGACTGAAGTTTTAATGATTGTGGATTTTTGGATATATGATTGTGAATGTATGACATATGTATGATGGGTTTATCATATATCCATTTTTTAGTTAATTACATGTTAGTTTTTTAATATTTATAGTTTTTTGTTAAATATGTTTTAAAAAATTCAGATTTAGCAGTGGTTTTTAGTTACTACTACTAAATACATTAAATAAAATATTATTTTTTTAGGTTATGATTAATAGCCTTTAATAAATTTAACGGGGGTTTGTTTAGTTTTATATATATTTCTCCTAGATTTTTTAAATAAAATATCCACCACAAAAAAATGAAACCTCCTCTAAATGATTTAAAAATGACACAAAACAAAACCACTATGAAATTAAATAAATTTCTGCTAAATGACTAGTTATTATTTAATACACGACAATATTAATAACTGCCACTATACTATTAGGAGATGGTTTAAACTACTACTAGTCCATGATTAAACCATAATTAATGCCCTTTTGTAGTGATAACCTATGGAAAATATATAGGTTACATAGTCATTTTATCCTATAATTACCCATGAAAGGAAGTAGGTTTCATAAATCACTTATCATGGTATAACCTATTGGATAGAAATGGGTTTCATAAGAATTTATCATCGTATGAATCGTTGAAGAGAAATGAGATTCATAAGAATTTATCATGGTATAACCCATTGAAGTTATATGGGTTTTATAAATGTTAATCCATAAAAGCATAGACTATTCATAGAAATAGTATGAATGGTATCCTTGAATCATATCCCTAGAAAATCATAAACTATAACAAAATATTTCACATTATATATAGAATGATTCGGAAAGATCAATTGAAACATTTTTTTTCTTAGAAAATCAATTTTTAAAACATATAACATTTTCAAAAATATTTTCCCAAGAAAATAACCTTGAAAATTTATAAATAACCATGAAAATTTTTTAAAAATGATTTTCAAAAATAATTCGAAATATTATAGATGATTCTTTGAAATCATTGAAATCTTTTTCCCTAAAAACAACCTTTTTAAAACATATAACGGAATCTTTGAAAATCATTAAACACTTTTTTGACATGAATTTTTTTTAAAACCCCATTTTATTTGAAAATCCATTAAAAAAACAAACTTCTAGAATATTAGGAAAAAAATAAACTTGTAAACTTACAAATGAATAATCAAGTAAATTATGGTCATGGGGGTAGGTAAGTCCATACATGTTGAACATTCCTTTTGTACCTTAAAAGTTTAGAAAAGTGTCGTGATTGGAATGTTGCAAGAAGATTCATTTTCAAAAAAAATTGTAAAAAGGTAATATATGGATAAAAATTTACATTAAAAACTATATTGTAATAGTAAAAATTTTATTAAAACTTTTTAGAAAATATGATTTTGAAAGAACACATATTTCCGACCAAAAGAAGAAATAAAGTTAGATTTCTGTAAAAAATATTTCTTAATTATCTTAAGTACCAAAGAGTGGGGAAATGGTACCATTACATGGATATAACATTCATATCTATAGGGTGTAATAAATAATGAGACTTATTGAGATATGGATCGTAATATTTTATCAATGTAAGTATAATCATAAAAAATTTCTATAATCAATGAGATCGTAACTATAAACCATTACCACTTTTTTAGATTTTAATAATAATAAAATGGATACAATAAAATTAAATTAATCATTAAATATAATTAAAATCAGTAGATTCATGATATAACATGTCAAAGGTAGTAAATAAACCTCATATAAAAATATAGGTGCATAACAAGACCTGTATCTCAAAGAGAAAAAATTATGAAAAATCTACATTACAATTTCGTAATTTTTGAAATGTTAATTCCAAAAAATAAATATCATAAATTGGATATATAAATCACATAAATTTATGTTCACTAATCCTATATTACATCCATGTTCATTATACACACTACACAAATGAAATGAGTGGTGAATAGGGTGTGTATCCCATGGAAATAAAAAGTGAGATGAAATTCCATTACCTTAAGTATTGACTTTTATTGTACATGTTAAAATATCCTATATAATAAATATAAGTTTATTATAAATAAACTAAATAACCATATTATTATATCTAATACCATATATTTTTTCTCTATGACTTTATATTATCTGTTTATTATCAACTCTATGTTAATGTTACGTTTCAGGTAATATCCACTTATTTTTCATATATGTTTTGATTTTTTATTCGTAATACAAATAATTAGATCATGATTTAATTATTTAAATAATTTAAATCATGAGATAAATATCATATATATTTATTATACATATATTTATAATAATCTATATAAGACATAAGTATGAAATGGAATACACCGTTATAGAGAGGTTAGGCCGTACGTATATATGAATGTTGTTTCTATTTTATTTTTTTATTGAAAGAAATAAATTAAATTATATATATTTTTATATAAAAATATTGTAATTAAACTATAATTATTATTTCATATAAATAATATAATTTCACTAAACTCAACTGTAATTTATTCCATGTAAGGTGTTAATGAATCACACCCCTTTGAGGAGGTGGTAGTCTACACTTCCCCAAACACAATTATCGTACTTAAAAAATGGAAATCTTGAAGGCATGTGTTAAATAATTAATTATAATAATTAATTCACTATAAATATAACATAAAACATATAAAAACATTTTATATCATAATTCCCAACCATGAGATGTGTTAAAGAAAAAACAGACAACATCGTTTCGTGAGGCGGTAGTTCACCATCAACAAGAATGGTATGTTCATTACCCGTTAGATGGAAGTGTGTGTAAGTGAAAGTAAAACCCTAATAAAAAAATTGTAATTTTATTTATTATACTATTGTTATAATAAAATCATTTTGTTTAAATAATTGATGTGGTGGATAAATAAAATAAAATAAAGGAGCTTAAGGAACGATGTTACCTCTTCTTTGGGTAACTACCTTTTATTTGCACAATAGAGCTTCCTTGGATGTCTTTATTCCCAAAGGGAGGATTAAAAAAGGAAGGGCGGTATGTTGAGAGATTATTTGAGAAAATTTTGGGCACTCCAAAGTACTTCATAGGTTTGAATAATTGTTAGGGATGAGTGGCTTTTTATAGTGGAGGTGTGGCATTCTTGTAAAATTTTTAATAGGGAATTTCACCAAAATTTTTACTATGAAAAATGACACCAATAACGAACTATATTCCATAAAATGGGGTATAGGGTTGAAATACATCCATAAAATGGTTTTTGGAACAATTTCTAGTTCATTTTGGACCTTATGTTTAAGGTTTAGTCATTTATTGAGCTAATTTGCCTCTTAATCGTTGTAATTAATTTTAATTATTTTCACTAATATTTATAATAAAAAACAATGTTTAAATTATTATAAATTATAAAATATTAAAATTCATAATATTGAATCCATTTTTTCAAATTTTAACATCATAAGTGGTAGAAATTGATTTAAATTTAATCCCATGGATGGTACGACAAAGCGGGGTTTTAAAGTAAAAATGTACAAAAATTTTGTATGTTTTTATATCCAATTTCAAATTGAAATTGATTAAAATGAACTAAATTGGATTAATTTATGTATGTTTGATCTAATTTAAATTTACAATCAATAAGAAACATATCTTATCCTTATAAATAAATTAGATGAAAAATAGTTTTGAATTAAAATCTAGTATTTTTAATTATTCATTAAAAAAAGAAAATTCACATAAAAATAAAAAAAATTAAACCTAACCTAATTTTAATATTATGATTTCAAATAGAAATTTTATTTTGAAAAATAAAATAATTATAAGTTCCGAAATTGGATTTAAAATCTATTCTACAATAAAAGGTGGAAATATTACTTTTTAGAAGAATATATATCTTTTTATTCATAAAAATGAATTTATTCTTATATTATAAATATAAGATTTATTGGATAAGTATAAAAAATATCAATTGAATATATTATATATAAATTTTATTTAAAACATCAATCAAAATTGGTTTTTTTAATTTATTGAAGTAAAATTGAGCTTGTATAGAGAAAAATAGTTTTCTTAGAAAAGAAAATTCTTTATTTTCAAATAGTTCATACATTTAATTCTACTAATTGATAATAAAAAGGATTAATTTTATATACATATGTAAAAAATATTTTAAAATTTTAGTTAATTATGTTTTTAACTTTCATTCTAATGGATAGGTGGTATCTATAATAATATTTTAATAATAATATTAATAGTATATCATAGTTTGGTAAAAACCCAACATTGCATGTTACATAAGATATCGAAGGAACATGACATTGTGTGTGTCATAATAAAAACGTAGTGTTGTGTGTAACCCAATCCAATCAAATTCTTGCATGTAGTTCACATAATGAATATGTAGTACTTAAATATATAAACAACAATATTCAGTGTTGCATGAAATGAAAAATATAAAAAATATTAAATTAATTTGAAAAAAAAAACAAAATATAAAGGTATTATAAGAACTAAATTTTATCTAAAAATAGAAATATATCATTAAAAAATACTCAAACCATGCCCAAAACATGTCCTTTATCTTCTAAGATCATCCTTAAAAAAGAAGAATCTACGAAGAATGGGAAAGATATAAGAGGGGAGGTCATAAATAAATCCATAAAAGTTGATAAAATGATCCAAGGAGTTCGTATTCACAAATGGAACATCTCAAGAAATATAGGGAGGTCTGAAAGTATCTGGGATATTAAAACCATAACAAAAGAATAGAATCAGAGGATATCCAACCCCCTATTATAAGTGAATCATGGTGTATTTCAGTATAATGTGGTGAACATCCAAGACACACTTGATTTATTAGGTCAAAAAAATATCTAGTTCTCTCGAAGACTTCCCCCACTTTTTGATGTGTTTCAAAAAATTTATTTGACCATCACCACAACATAGACCATGTCATGGTCTAAGATAGGTTGTCTCCTCTAGCTTCCACTATAATCGATCACCATGGTCTGTCACAAATTATTTGTTCTCTCTTTCCTCATCTTGACCATGGCCACAATGTGGTGAGATCAAAATCTATATTTTGGATAGGTGGTCCCCTGAGAAACCATTCACAATTCTACTAATCTCATTCTATGTTTCCATTCTATTTTGATTTACACATGGTGGGATCCCATCCAATACATCACCCACCACACCCACCACCACGGCGTAGTGCACCCCAATATTGCCCAAGTCCCTCTCTTAGCATCAAAATACACCCCCAAATTCCTAAAAATAACCTCCAATACTTGAGAAAACAAAAAATAAATTACAATAAGGTTTGGAACATTACTCCTTTTATAGTACAAATGTTCTTCATGGTTTGAAAAATCTCTCAATAGATCCAAGAAAAAACCAATGACATTGGTGAAACATGATGTATATTGTTCCAATTACACACCCTAAGAGGGGGTGAATTTGGTTAATAGAACTTATTCTTTAAATTGAATTAGATATTATATTCATGTTATAATAGACAACTTGAATATGACATTTAATCACAACCTAATACAATAAGATAAAGTGCATGTGTACATTGATTTTACTTAGTTCACCTATAAAATGATACACCAAGGAGAATATATCAACAATGTGATGATATATAGATTATCCACTACTTGTATAGTTTGTGATTAAAACTTTAGTTATAGATCATTATTCATATAAGTTCTACGATCTCCTACTCTCTTACACTTCCAACAGTCAATAAGGATATAAAAGATATCCTCTAAAAAAATAAAATAACATGTTTTCACATTCTTTATAACATCAACCAAATTTCATATTTGGATGTATTATACACCTTTTATAACACCCCTCCCTTAATCATTGGCTTGAGTCAAGGAATAATTGATACTTTTCCTTAGGTGACATCCCTAAGACTCTAAAAGCCTTCAATGAATACCAAGGGCTTAAACACAATTGTGGGATTATTTGAGATTTGAAAATGAAATAAACACAAAAATTAATACCAAAAGAAAAACCATAAAATTATTCATGAAAAAAATGTGTACAAGACAATGTATTACCCAATAGAAAACAATATCGAACTACACTAACACCAATATCAGATTACCAAAGAAGAAACAAAGATCAAAACCAACTATTCAGTGGAATAAAAACCAATAAAACTCAAAGACTCCAAATACATAACTCCACAGTTCACAATATGATCCATGCACCAAATCCAAAAAAAATCCCAAAGTGTCAAGATTAACAACTAAAGAAATTAAATACTTTGAATTTACTCGGGACTCGATAAACAATATCTACAAAAGAAACAAAGTTCCAAAGCATGGGTGATTAGTGAAACTTAGTAGGTTTTCACCAAATGAATTCCCAACTCTTGACAATATGATAGAAAAAGATAAATCATTTATATAAAAATCATTATATAAAAACATTAAAATTGTTTATATAAAATCATATAAGATTCACACCAAAATAGTTTTCCATACTAAAACAGTTTCCAAGGAATGCAACCAAAAAATACTTTAACCATTTCACAAATTCTTTATTTGAATAACCTATTTCATTTCACATAAACATAGACAAACACCTAACCACACAACAATTCAATCTTAGTGTTACTATTTATGGTGGAACTTCACATCCATAACTCTTCCCTTTAATGGTTGGACTTCAAGATAATTATCCATACCATTTAATTTATGCCCAACATCAATGCCAAAAACCAAGCCAACTGAATTTTAAAAAACACTTCAATAAAAAAACATTTTATTGAAAAAATCCAACCAATTTACATTAATCAAAACCAATAAAACATTATAAAATCATCATTTCAAAGTCTTGAATCCAATTTCACATTCCACCAAAATGGAAAATTTTCATAATTCCATAAACTATCACAAATGAGGGTTTCCACCATATAGTACAAAAACTATTTGAAAATAACTTTAAAGAAAATAATCAACATGAAATGAATATTTCTAGTTTAAAAAGCAGGAGTAAAGAGTGAAGACACATACCTAAAGAATTATGGAAAAAAATAACGACATGATTTTTCAACAATTCCTGGATGAGTCTTCAAAAAACTCACCTTAGATCTTGTTCCCTAACCCCAACACGACAAAATATCATCATGATTGGCATCCACTATAATAAATCAATCCACAAAGAATTATATCTATGAATTCAGGATATGGAATATAATTATATCTAAGGAAACCACTTAAAATGAAGACTTATCAAGGGGATCAGGCTTCAACACACCAAGAATTACCTTTAAATCAATTATGTCTAGAAGGGGAGAGACTCACAACCTTTGGGAGGAAGAAAAACCTACTTCGGGTTAAAAATAATGAAAAATGTGAGTCTTATAGGGGAAAAAGATTGAGATACACTTTTTTAGGATCTCACTATTTAACCATGCGTGTTTGGACAACACAATTTGGAAAACTATGCACCAACCATGTGTCATCCTCTACCTCAAGAAGCACCTCACATGGTTATCCTGCACGTTTAGACACACCATGTGCCAACCATTCCAAATCCTTATATCCCATTTCACATGGTTACTCCTTGGTGGTATCATAGTTTTTCCAAACCATGCACCTAACCGTGTGCCTTACCAGTATCCCTTATCTAATTGTGCATGGTTTCTATTAGGAGTTTCATGGTTTCCACTAACCATGATCAAATCATGAACCTTTATAAAATCCAACCAAAATATTCCAAATGTATTCCAAACCCTACCAAACATCACCCAAACACATTACATTATTAAATTAAATAAATAAATGGTTACTTTTTTGAAAATGGAGGTGATACATTCTCTGTTCCATTGGAATTTCTGTCCTCAGAAATTAGAAAAACAACATTTCCCTCAAATAGTTCATGCCACAGCTCGATCATTTATTTCGCATGTTTCCATGTTTCTTCTTAAATTTGACCATTTTGTCACAAAAACCACAAAAGACTACTGTTTTTTTGATGTAATAAATTCTCTTGTCTATCCACAATTCATACTCCCATGTGTACCAACAAAGAAACCTGCTCTAGGTCAGGTTGATCCCATTGAATCATAGGTTCAATATCAGTATGATACTTTTTCAACTGAGATACATGGAACACATTATGCATTATACTAAACCATGATGGAAAAGCCAACCTATATGCCACTACAACAGCCCGTTAAATTATCTCAAAAGGTACCATGTATCGAGGGGATAGGTTTCCCGTATTCCTAAAACAATGATGACCATGCATTGTATAGATTCTAAAGAACATGTGATCACTCATCTTGAATGAAAATGGCAGTTGATGATGATATGTGTAAGACAACTGATGAATCTGATTCATCTCTATTCTTTTTCTGATCAACTAAATATTATCCATTTTCTCTTAGAGAAGGTTTGGCCCAACCAGTGAAGTATCACCTATTTCTACCCAACAAAGTGACGAATAATAAGGATTCCCATGCAATTATTTAAATGGATTCATATTTATCGAGCCCTAATAATTATTATCATGTGATAAATCTATTAATGGTACTTGTTCCTACCCTAATCCACCAAAATCCGTTACACAAACCCAAATAATTTCTTTTAACATTAGTATCATCCTTTTTTTCATCCATACGAGGACTATACACTGTACTTATTTTCAACTAAGTCCCAAGGGATTGTTGTAAGGATTTCTAGAAACAATACATAAAAACTGGATCTCTGTCTAATACTATCAAAATTCTCACACCATATCTCCTTACCATTTCTCGGATATTTATTTTTGACACATCCTTCACCATATGAAATTCAAAATAGGGATGATATTATCCAAATTTATGATTCGATCCACTCTCACCAATATTTCATCATGTTTCCAAAACATTATTGGGAGACCTACAGCAAAATCCATTGCTATATTCTTCTATTTCCAAATTGGAATAGGTAAAGACTGCATCATACCGGATGGTCACTGATTCTCTACCTTAAATTGTTATGAAGATAAGAGTTTCAAAAAATTACTTAGTCGCTTTCCTTTTCATTCCATCTCACCAAAACTGTGCTTTAAATTCCTTATACATCTTTTATATTTCAAAATTAATAGCCCATATCAGATAGTGGAAATCATGGAGAATTTATTTGTAAAAATTCAAAAAATTTCCAATATTACTTCAAAACCACAATATTGAACTCTCATACAGCCTCTATCCCTCAATAATCTACCCACTATTGATTCCTGAACTCATTCAAACACATTATGAATTAGATGTTTGTGACTGTTTACCCATATTCCCCAAATAATGGGACAAAGATACTAGAAATAAAACTTATACACTATCTAAATCTTCACAATCCAATCTCATGTCAGCTAGTTCTTTCATTAAATTCCACTGATCTGAAGCCCCTTTTTTGTCTAAGAAAAAGAATTTATAGTTAATGAATTTCCACCATATTACCCTTACCCAGTATATACATCAAGTCAAGTTAGAACATTTGAAGGCACTTTATCCACATTATTTTTTCTCAGATTCAAATCCCTTTGTGAGAAAATATGTTTCATGATATTATGATATGTAAACACTTTAAGTTTCTCACCAAAGAGGTAATGATTCCAAGCCTTCAAAGCATGGACTATAATAGCTAACTACAAATCATGTATTAGTTAGTTTTTCTTATGAAACCATAACTTCTTTATGCCCTAGGAAACAACATGATATCCCTACATTAGAACACATCCCAACCCTAATCCAAAAGCATCACAAAACACCACATACCATTGCCCTAATTTCTGTAATATCAAGATTGGTGCTGATGTAAGGTGAAATTTTAGCCCTTCAAAATACTTATGAAATTCATCATTCCACAAGAATGAAATATTCTTCCTTTTCAAAGATTTTCGATGAGAATATATTTATGTGAAATCATGAAGAAAACGTCGATAATAACTTAATATACTAAGGAAATTGTGTATGTAAAAGACATTCATTAACGATTATAAATAGATGACAACCTATACCTTTTTTGGATCCATATAAACTCATATTTCCAAGGTCACATGGCTATGATAATTTTAATCTTATATCGAAAAATCACACTTTGATAATTTTTCATACATACGATGATCCATTAAGATTACCAACACTATCACCAAGTGTTACACATGCTCATCCCTTATCATTTAATACTCCAATATATATTCCACAAACCCAACCACAAATGAATCTAGATACCTTTGAAGAATTTTATTCATCAATTACATAAATATGTCTTATTAATTTATAAGACCAAAAGGCATAATCACATAGTCATAATGGCCATATCTACTTTTGAAACCTATTTTTAGAATATCCTACTTCCTAACCCGTAATTGGGGATATCTTGATCGCATGTAAAGTTTAGAGAACCAGTTCAATAACATTAATTTATAAAATATATCATCAATGTGTAGAAGTGGAAACTGATTATTTATCATAACTTTGTTAAGATTAAAATAATACATAGACAACCTTAGAGTTCCATCCACTTTCTTCACAAACAAGACTGTTGATGCCCATGGAGACGTTCTCTGCCGAATGAACCATTTTCTTTTCAACTCACCCAATATAAATTTCAGTTCCCTTAATTCTACTAGGATCACCCGATAATATGGAAGGAAAATTGGAATGTTCCTCAAAAGGAGATCAATCATAAAATCCACTCCTCTTGTGGGTGGAAATGCTATGAAATATTTTTAAAAAACATCCTAAAACTGATAAAAAAAAACTAGAAAAGTTCCATTATTGATCTCTGTGATCAATGACAAAGTCATGATTCCAAATGGCATGATATCATTCCAACTATTTGTGCCAAAAATCTCATTTCACAAGCCTTTACATCCCTCTTTCCTCTAAAGAGAAGCTTGATGTCATCCTCCGTCGAGAAAATCACCGTTCTGGTATAACATTAAATGTGAGTTTTGGACATTGTCAACTATTCCAAGCACAAAATTATGTCATATATATCCATCTCAAGCATAAATAAATCCCATATCAACTCAAATCCATCAAAAATTATAGAACATGATTTATACTTAAAGGATCGACATTCTCTTTGTCCAAGAGGAGTTTAAAGTTTCAAAATAGAAGGAATCACCTCAAAATTTAAACCCAAAAATTCAACAGCACAAGAAGAAATAATCGAGTGGATTTAACATGTATCAAACAAAACTTTAAAAAGGGTATAATTCATAATAATCATACCTCTAACCATCAATGGTTTATATTGATCATCCACAATAACATTTTCAGATCTACATCATTATTTACTCACTACACTTTGTTATATATTTCCATATTGATATTTTAATTATTGATGAGTTTTTTATTCCTATAATCATAATTTCCAACTATGTTATATTGATAAGAGGTATTCTGATACACTTTTCTCATCGAATCATACGGAATTTGTGACATATGATAAGTGTCTTGGACAACTAACCTTGGAGAACTATGACAATAGCTCTAAAGATTCCCCATTTGATTGAAATTGTGGTGGGATATAGGTGGTTTTGTATAATTTCACATCATGTGGTCCAAAAAACAACATTGGAAACATATTGTCTTGGTCTTGGATTTTGGGGGAATATTCACGGATCCAGTTCTCTGTATTTGGAACCATTCGACTACCTTGGGAATAAATATCCCGCTTCTTTTGTTACCATCATCATAGTTGCCACCATTTTCTATAGGTATCAACAATCTCCCTCCACCTGTAGATCTTAATATGTCCTTTTATTCCACATTTTCTTTATTGACCATCTCTGAATAGTCCGTTATACAGATCATGAAAATCTTTGAGAAAATTTCCTTCCTCAACCCGAATTCAAAAAAAATTACTTCTGGAATGCACTTTTAGTAACTTTGGGCGAAAATAAGACTGAATTCATGAATTTAGCTACATACTCTTTCACTAATAGGCTCTCTTTTGTTATGATGAAAAAGTCAGTTGTTCATAAAATCCTGAACGTGTAATGATAGAATTGTTTTCTAAACAATTCTTCAAAATCCTCTCAACCAATGCCTTGATCTAATTTAGCCAGAACTACAAAATCCCACCATCGGTGTGAAATATCCTACAACATATAAATCTAAAACTTGAATTTCACATCTACCAGGGTGCCAAGGAAATCAAATATTCAATTTATCATGTTCATCCACACCTATGTTTTTTCTGGTTCTGAATCACACTGAAATATGGGTGGATTCTTCTTCAATAACTATACATAATGATCCACTTTTCTTGTTTCATCCATTAGGATCCCTCAATCAACATCTTTAAAATATTAGATAATAAAATGAAATATCTGTTGGTTCACCTATGGATCAGGTGCAACCATATTCTTAGCAGTTTCTTCTGCTTAGTATCTATGATGCCTTCTTGGAGTCATTTTCTATAGAAAAAAAATAATATAAGTATCAATCTCATGCAACTAAATGCTTAAAAATTTGAAATTCCACCACATATCATCTATTACAATAAGTATTTCCAAAATGAAACGCTTTTATTCTTCAAAAAAAATTTAAAATTTAATTGTACATTTTAAAAATTAAACCATTTTCAAAATAATCGCATCATTCCTTTTTCAAAATATCACATATGAAAATAATTTTAACACTTTTCAAAAATCTACCAATTTTCACCAAATCAAAAATAATTACTCAAAATTAATTTTGAAAACCTAGTGGGAATTCATTTATAAAATCAATGTCATGGTCTTCTCATGGTCTAATCCCATGACAATGAAATTTCAACTCCTATAACTATCTCCAAATCAATTATGTATCCAACTCTCTGGTAACTTGATGTTCAATATAAATAGATTTGTTATGTATATTTATGATATACATTTAGAGTCCCTAAAATACAACATCTTTATACCATCCCAACCAAAGGTCTCAACCAGAATGATTTTTACCTCCAAGATAGACAATAAATACAATTTTTTCAAAAATATTTAGACTGGCCAAGACTGAGACCACTTGATAGTCAAGGACCCCAAAAGATGGTACCACAAGTAACACCCTACCCCTTCTCATTATATTGACTTGAGGAAGAATTTATAGTTGGCCTTAGGAAACATCCCCAAGATTCCAAAGGCTGGAAATGAATTACAAGGGATTTAATACAATTGGGGGATGATTTTACCTTTAAAAATAATACAACCAAAACTAAGAATACCATAACCAAATCCATAAAATGATTCATGATAACAATGAAAAAAAACAATGTATTATACAAAAGACAACAATACCTAACTACACTAATAATAATATCAAAGTAACAAAGTGGAAACCAATATTAACATCAACTACATATCATAAAAAACCAATAAAATCAAAGTCTCAAAATACATAACTTCATAGATCCCAATATTCTCCCCGATCCAACTCCGCAAAATATCCCAAAGGATCAAGATTCACCAATAAATAAAAGGGATAATTTTCTTTCACTTATGTCTCGATAAACAATACCTAAAAATGCACCAAAGTTACTAATTGGGGGTGAGTAATAATACTCAGTAGTTTTTCCTTAAATTAATTCCTTACTCACACCTCTAGGATAGAACAAGGTTTCACATTTTTTAAAAACGTTTTATATAAAATAGGTTAAAATGTTTTTTATTAAATTCAATTAGTATCACACCAAAACAAAATTCCATACTAAAATAGTTCCCCCAAAAATTAACCAAACAATACTTTAACAGATTCAAAAATTTCTTTTTGGAATAACTCATTCCATTTCACGTAACCACACACACACACACTTAACCACACAACCAAGAAAGCTTGGTGTTACCATTAACAGTGGAACTTCACATACATAACCCTTCCATTGTATGGTGGTACTTTACAACCACTATACATACCATTCAATTAATACACATCATCAATTAAAAAAACCATGACATCTAATTTTTTCAAAAATTTAATTTAAAAAATTTTATTAAAAAAATTATAATTAATTTCCATTCATGAAAACCAATAAACCATTTTAAAATAATCATTTTATAATCTTGAAACAAATTTCACTTTCCACAAAAATTCCCATTTTCTACAATTCCATAAAAATTCACCAAAGAGGGTTTCTTTTAATCACTTCTTAACAATTTCATAATGAATTTCATGGAAAAAACCAATTTTAAATAAATTATTCTATTTCTAATAAGAGGATTCGAGAGAGAAGCCACCGACCTTGAGAATTATGGAAAAAATGGAGAACGACACGATTCTTCAAAAAAACTAGTTTGAATCTTAAAAGAACTACCTTAGATATAATTCCCAAACACCAAAACAAACAAATATCATCATTATTGGTACACACTATCATAGATCTATCCAAAATGGATTATATCTAAGAATTCTTAAAAGCGAACATAGGTATATCTAAGGAAAACCACTTAAAAGAAATACTTACCAAGGGAACTGATATTTAACGCACCAAGAATTGCCTTTGGATTATTTCCAGTTCGAAGGAAAGAGACTTCACAGCCTTTTTGAGGAAGAAAAACTAACATTTAGTCAAAATAGTTAAAAAAAATAGAGTCTTAGAGGTGAAAACAGATGAGATCCAATTTTTTAGGATATCACTTTTTTAACTGAGCATGGCTGGATCACACGGTTGGGTAAACTGTGCGCCAATTGTGCCCTATCCTATGCCTCAAGAAGAACCTCACACAATTGTCTCAAATGTTTTTGAAAACAGTGTGCCAACTATTCCAAATCCCTCTATCGCATTTCACACAGTTACTCCAGGGTGGCCACATGGTTTGGTCAAACTATGAACCTAACTATGTGGTTTTCCAATAACCCCTATCCCACCATGCATACTTTCCAATTTAATTTCCATGGTTTCCACTAGTTGTACCCAAACTATGCTACATTAGAAAAAAACCCAAACCAAAATTATTCCAAACCCTCAAAAACTTCACCCAAACAATTTTAATACCAAAAATACAAAAACCAAAGGGTTACATACTTGAAACTATGGGAAATACAACTTTTCTTTATGATAAGATAGTTTTAACTAAACTATATTTTAACTATAGTTAAGGTTCTAGCATTGTGATTTTATTCATGGTATAACTCCTCATAGTCATGATGAGATCCTCAATTATCACTTTACCAAAAAAGTCCCTTCATGGTGTAATCCAATTCTATTCTTTATAAGTATCCATATTCATTTTGACTATATTGTGGTTAATAATTCAATATTTTGGAGTTTTATAATTCCCAAATCTCTTAATACATCACATTTCAAAAAACCCACCAACCACATCACAAGGAGAATTTTATAAAATGGTCTATATCTCTTCCATTATAACTAAATATATATATTCTACGTTGTGTTCATATGGTTTATTGTGTAAGAAACTTCTGCTAAATATCACATTGGAAATGACTTTGTCTTGAAACTTATTTGTTACCCTAGATTCTAAAGAAAACATCTAAAAATATCTTAGGTACCTCCACGTATTATTGGGTCCCTATGTATCCCAAAATGGTGTTCTTTACCATACTGTTTCCCTACATCATATCCCCATTCCTTCTATGTTTCAATCCACAATTGGTTCTCAACAACTTCACCACCCTTCATGGCACTACGGCTGAGCATGGTGTCACCTCAAGGTGGATCCTATCTCCTACAATGTTGTAAGGTAGGGCCCAATTCTTTCACACATCAAAAACCACTAAATCATTGGTAGAGGAACTGTGGCATGATTTTCATCAATAAAAATCACCAAATACAATAAATTAATTGATGAAATATACAATTTGGTCTATTTATTTGCACCATAGAATAAAAATGATTCTTTGAAAATTTTGTATCCTTACAAATGAAAAAATATATATATTAAAAAATATAATCATTAAATTAATTTGGTAGATTTGGTTCTAATAATAATTTTACAGTAGCGATAATTTCTTTTACCAATTTGGAGAGTGTCATGGACCCTTTGGAAATGATAATTGTTAATTATGAAAAACATGTAATTGATATTATAATATATATTGGAGGTGGTATAAAGTTATTAATTAAAATGAAACTCATGATAAAAAATCAAATTTTAGGGTTATATTACTATGGAATGTTGTTTTCATACTATATTTCGTAATGTTCCATGAATTTATGATAATTAAAATAAGTGAAAATTTGTGGTGGAAAAACATTACACTGGATTTTAGAAAAATATTTCTCATGGTTGCTATTAATTATTTATTCTTTTATAGATGGATTAAAAATTTCATCTTTAATTATAGAAATATAGGAATAATTGACATATTGGTTTGGTAATTATGGTATATATTTCATTTTCTGGATGAAATTTTTTAAGCATGCATAGAATTTAATATTTTGGGTTTCTTTTGAGAATAAAGTTTTATAAACATATAATTTTACATCATTTTTTATATTCAATGATTTATTTATTTATTAAAGGATGATTTATTGATGAAGAGAAATAAGCACTTTTTTGAATTTTGAAATAAAATATTAGTTAATTATTTAAAATGATAAAATTATAAATTTCTCATTGAAGATTTATTGAATTGAGAAATGTGATTCATCATTGAGTCTGGAATATTGATTATTATTAGGGATGATATTTCAATAATTTTCTATCAATGTTTCGATTTTTTTATGGTAGAAATATTTAAATTAATTATTATAAAAATATTAAATTTATTATTTAAAAAAGAAATATCTTTATATTTATTTATATTTTATAGAAATTTTATTGAATCACTAAACCTATAAATAAAGGTATATTACATTAGGAGGGATTTTAATGAAGATGAAAAATTGATAAAAAAAATTCCCTCTATGACATCTCCATAAAAGTTATTTTGATCAAGGAAATTCTAATGGAATCAAAATAAAATATTTTATAATAATAATTCAATATAAGTTAATCCATCTAATGTGGGAATAAAAGGATAGAATCTAAACTAGAACAATTAATCAAAAATAAACATAAAGAAGATAATTCAAATTTCTCACTCAGTACTAAACTACTTAATGATTGACCTAAACTGATTAGATAAAAAAAATTTAAGTATATACTAACCCAATTGGGTAATAATCTCATTAAAGTGATACACTATTTATGATGTATCATAGAGAAATGTTTTAGGGAGAAAAAAATCCTTATATGATCCAGAAGGCTTAATTATTAAATTTTTCCAAATATTTTTAGAACATATTCCATATTTTTAAATAAATCCATTTCCACTAGAATTTGAAAATCCAATGTATAGATTTCCAAAAATCATAAAGATTATTTATGTCCCCATTTTTTTAAAATTTTGGAATACTCTTCATAAATGGAATCATAGGAAATATTATATATATATGTAAATATGTTGGTGAGAAAAATCCAAAAAAATATATTTTTGACTGGATTGGAATGATGAACCTATATGAAACTAAGATCAAATTGTATTGATAAATTAAATTTTATAGTGATTATATGTAAAATTATTGATAAATTAGGTTTATTATAGAAAAAAAATTAAATATCATGTAATTATGAATAAATATTAAAAAAAATCTAATTTTCTTAGGTTAAATTTATTTTTATAATATATATATATATATATATATATAATATTAAGGATTCCAAAATACTATGTGTTCTAATCCATGTAGAATCACACCATTCATCTTATCTATAAAAAATAAATTTTTTGTATAATGTTGAAATTTTATAATAATAACAATTTTATATTTTATAAAAAACCATAATTATTATAATTGTTTGTAATAATATATAATTAGAGACTTTTATTAGAAACACTTAATTATAAGAAAAAAAAATTATTTCATAATTTTGTACTAATAATAGTGATATAAAATTGTATATATTTATAAATAGTAAAAATACATGTTTCTGTATCAGTGTCTCTTTTGAATAAATGAATAGTTCATTTTACTCATTTTTTCTTAGAACACTTTGGTTTTTAAAATATTTTTAAAATCATTTAAATAATTTTTTTGGGTGTATTAAACTATGATATTGACTTTTCCTTGTGTGATATTTTGTTGAAATATTTTAATTGATGATATGGACTCACCATGGTGTTCATATGGACAATATATAATGATGATTTAGTATAATTATAATTATTTGGGTTATTATTGATAATAAATGGTAAAATTATTTATTAAATTATTAACAATATTCTAATGGTTATTTAACACAATATTATGGCCCTAAACTGAAATGGGGAAAAACTTAATTATTATAGTTTCTTGGTGACTCATAGTAATCTATCCTTGATTTATTAGACCTGTGTTCATGTAACATTCTCTACCTATGTTATTCTCATGGATACCATCATCCACTCTATCGATCCTAGAACATCCACAGATATATAGTTAATTAACTAAAATAAATGAATTATGGAATGATATTTTCACGTGAAATATATCTAAATAATCTTATGGGGATGAGTACAAGAAATGTTGTCGAATTTTTACTACTCTATAAGGGGAGGGAAGATTCAATCACCATCCCTAACCATTTTGGGAGTCACTCTATTAAAAATGAAAAAAATTACACCCATATTTATATCTGTTTGATGAGGATTTTACTCTTTCTGTTTAGCAACTTTAGAGTCACCCAAGAAGACACCAACTCACCATGGCTATCGTCATTATTGAATAGCCTTAACTTCCCTAGAAATTATATAAGACACTTCATCCTCAATCATCCAATCCTAGTAACCTTAGAGGAGGTCCCGTTATGGGTACACCAACTTTAAATTTTAGAGATACAATACCTCCCATATTATTACTTGATTCTAAACCCCCCCCCCCCCCATTTTATAAAAATGGTGACCGAAGGAAAATTATTACTCATTATAATCTGTTGGACCTAATATCCTCACAAGAATTATCATATTTACCTTATATCATATTGTGTACTTATACATGTTACATTATATGATACAGGTCATCCATATGATAACATCAACAAGATATGTTATGGTTTTATACTCTCTAATAAAGATAAACCCTATGGTGGTTCTACCTATGTTCATAATATGGAATCTTTGAATGAGATAGCTCCAAAACATTCACAACTAGTGACTTGTTTCATGGGATTAAATATATGAGTGGAGTAAAGTCACTATATACTAGGAATCATCTAGAAATATATATACAATAGAAGTAAAATTTTGATATTAACCTTATGCTCCACTAGAACATAACAATCAATGTATTAGTTGATGTCATCAAATTCCCATAAATTAGAAACAAAAATTAGTTTCCATAAAGGCACACACATATTGGGAGATCCTCATAAGACCAAAGATTCTTATGATAAGTATCTCATCATTTATTGATAATTGTGTATTTCCAATATAAAAATCACCATCACATCACGCATTATCTAACTTACCACTTTAGCATCTAACCATTGGTAAAATAGAGAAAACCCAAGGAAATCTATTATTTCTGGATAAAGCTACTAGGAAACATTCAGAATAGATAGAAAAATAGTTGAATAATATATAGAAAATAATCCCCATTGAGATAAAATTTGGAAGTATTTTTTAAAAAATAAGATATCATTCATGTAATACCCATTTTCCACCCACCAAAATGTAATTCCTAATCAAATGGAGGAAGAATTCAGGATCAAACCCCAATCCAAATTTTTGGTGTTGTTAAATTTATTTAGTGGTTTGCATATATCATATACAGGATATATGAAAACTATTAATATGATCAATGAATTATGAATTTAGGTTAGTCTTTTTATCCTATCAATAGATATAACCCCTAAGTTAAATAGGAAATTCAATCACCTTCAATTATTTTTCATAGATATTCTAAGTGCAATTCATCTTGCCATGAAGGAAGCATACACATATATATGAATTTGATGGTGGAGAAGATATTATTCTCACTTGAACCCTCTTATTTGTTGATAGAATTACCCATATAAATTATTCTTTATTCCCTTGGAAAAACCAATATGAGAGGTAAGAAATATTATAATATTTGGTGCACCTCGAACACGAGACAAGAAAAAATCCATTTCTACCAACCCCTCAATCTAACATCAAATTATTATAACAGATGATATTGAAAAATTTGAACCATTATTATAATTATTCATAAATATATCCAAATTTAAACAAGGTGGAATATTTTAAGAGAAAAACATTTGTTACATTACCACCTCTGATAATAGTTCCCCCTTGGCTGATGTTGGATATGTTGATGGAAAATCTATAAAGAACCCTCCAATTAGAGCTTATTAGGATACAAGCTTAACATGAAAATAGATTCATGTTTACAACTATTATCTCCACCTCCTAGGTTATTTCATAACCCCTATGGTTGAGGGTATTTTTATCCAAATTTACATCACCACCTAAACCTCTAGTAGAGTTGATAGTGGTTTCAATAGTTTTAGTTCCCTTCTAAGGAAATCAATGTTTACAAGTTAAGGAGCACCCATATATATAGTTGAAAAGGAAAAATCCATTACCATTCCATATTTAGGGAGATTTCGAGGGGATTCACTCCAAAATATGGATCATGTATAATCTTCTAACACAACATGAAATTTTCACCCTTAGGAAAAGGTGAAATTACACAATGTTAAAAAAGATTATATCCCATCCAAATTTTCAGTTCTTTTAGATCATTTCGAGGATGTATATGATGGACTTTCTAATAAATATAAAGCATAAAAATTTAATAATACTGATAATGATATTGTATCAAAAAGTTTAATGTTAATGTAATTCATCATTCTTTAGATCTATTTGGTTTTCATATACTACACTGGTAATGATACAAGTGGAGATTCTCCCCCACCCCAGTAAAAATAAAACACGCATTATGGTAGTTATGGATGTTTTGTGAACTCAACATCGAAGAAATAACAAATATTTATGGTCAACTCTTGAATTTTCATCTCCATATACCTGATTTATATTGAATAGGAATATTATAAAAGGTATTTTCAAGCCCTTAAAGTACCCAATACTTTATTATACTGAGATACTTTTAGTCAAGGAGGAACATTCCAAACAAAATTAGTAAAATAAAATAGTTTTTTGCAATAATATTCAACAATGAAAAATAATTTGGGATCAAACTAAAGGCATTTGGGATAAAAACCATCTTCTGAATTATTATCTGCCTCACTGTGAAAGAAATACTAATCCAAAAAGTTTAGAAATTTCTTATCATATTGGACAAAAACAAAATGAATATATTTGGTTTACTACAAATATAGAGAAAGAAAGATAGTTTTTGATTTTATCACCTGGTGGAAGGGTTTAATACATTACATGGTTGTTTTATTCACCCAAAATAATCATTATAAAATACTAATATATTATTTATAGGATGAGTTAACAATAAGGATAATTTTGTAAAAATAACTTAGAGAATTTTTCGATTTCAATGATACAAAACAATATCAAGAAGACATAATTTCCCAATGAAAGTTAAATCTAAGTAAAAATTTCTATAAAAAAGCTATGGTATTGAATAAACTATTCTTATTGGTATAAAGAGTAAAGTAGAATCATTCCATACTTCTAATTTATCCAGGTTTCTGGTGGCACTGCCACCTAGACCCCAACCACAATAAATGTAAAACATGTGTTGTAACCCCAATATAGAAGATTATCATTGGGGAAAGAGGGATAAATTTTTTAATACAATAAGAATAAAAAATATAGATTCTAGAATCAATATATTCTTTAGTAAATTTTTTCATCCATAACAAATAATAAAATCATAATACCTAAAATTAGAAATCCCAACAAGGAAAGTAACAGAACAAAATTATGCATGTTTATTTTAATATAAAACAAATTTTTTATAATCATGAATTAATTATTTATTCTTGTATTCAATCATTTTTTAATTTATAGTAGGATACATAAAACGATAAAAATGGTATAAAAGAAAATTATTTCCAGATAAAATGATTCCCTATGAAAAAGGATGAGTCAAGGACAAATTCCAATGCTTGAAATTGAACAATCCAATGAAAGTAAAGAAACATTATGGGGAAACACCAATTCATATCATAAATAGTGAATTTATTATGTAAATGATGAAAATATCAATTCATGAATCAATCTATTTAGTAAAAAGATAATTATAGATCATAAAAACATGGGTCATGGCGTGAAACATATAGTTTATGTTGTGAAAATCACCTGAAACTTTTAAGATGTAAAATCAAGCCATAAAAATAGTTATTAGATGCTACCTCAATACTTTTACACCATAAAACAACCTTTTTCAATTTGTAAGTGATTTTTGGGAACCAAAAATATCCAATTTTGAGAAATTTAATACACGAAATCTCTTTTATGATCCCTTGACAACCTGGGTTGATTTTTGAACAATTTATTGGGTTATTATGATGCCATGAGGGTGCATCTTATTCCTATAAATTGATTTCTAGGGGTATAGAAATGGGATTGATCAATTATTGTATTGTCTAAATGATAGAATTCTACTACTTTATTTTTTTGATTTTCATTCTTTTATTATGTTTCATTCATATGATTCCTTCTTCCTCCCACATCAACCTGATTAACACATCCATGGAAGGTTAGTTCTAACATGTTATTAGAAGAGGGAAGTTTAGACCAATTTTTAATAGTTGAGTTTAAGTTATTAAATTTTTTAAAACCTTCCCTTCTCCTTCTATCAAGTTTCAATTCATAATTTACATTTTTAAATAATAATTGTGGTTGTGTTAGGTTTTTATTTTTTTAGTTTCAATTTCCTTGGTTAGTTATCCAAAATCTCCCTCTACACAATTTTGGTATGTTTACAATGGAACATGTTTGGGTAAGGTGTTTAGTTCTTGGTGATTTACAACATGTGTGTAGAATTAGAGTATAAACTATTAGTAGAAAGGTAATAAAAATACCTAGTTGTGTATTTTATTAATTAATCAAGAGGACCCACTGTAATTATTTCACACATAAAAATAATGGTAGACCAACATGAGGATTTTGTTGGGTACATTCTCACCACTACCATCTATCTAAGGTAGAGAGAGGAATCGTTTGAGAAATTTATATCTTTCTATTTTATCAAAAAAAGTTTATGTAAAAATTGGAAAACTACAATATAATTGTAATAAAGTTTGTGTAACCTCGACCATATCACCATTTTCATAAACTTTTTTAGAATCATTCATTTAATCTTATTTTTATGATTCTCAATTTCCAAAATCAATCCAAAATCAACTTTATAATACAATATAAATGTGACAAACCATTTTTTTTTTTGAACTTCTTTTAGGCGACTACCTAGGGTTAACCACAATACTATACCTATGAAAATTAATATATTTTCTATTTACATGGTTATTAATGCATCAAAGAGTCTTTAAGATCACCCTGATTACTAAATTTTATCACTGTATTTTAGGGACAACTGTTCAATATCTCTTCATCTTAATGGATTTACTATAAAATATATTGCAAGATAGTAAAGTATTATTGGGTGGATCAAAGTTACATGTTGCCCATATATTCTCTATCTTCCATAAATAAGAATAATAGTTCCAAAAGATAAAAAAATCATGAAAAACTTTTATGACTAGGTTTCCCAAAAATAATTCAATCATGAAATACATGATTGAACTAGCACATTAAGACAATCCACAATTAAACCACCTTTAACATAAAATAATTTTTGAATTTAATGTAACATTTATCAGTGTGTCAATATTCTTGAGGAGGATCAGATGTGGGTCATTGAACTAATTTAGACCCTTATGGATTTCATACCTCTGTCGTTGCGAGGATGAGAACTACCAAAAATGAAACCTTCTTTAGATAAGAAAGAGTACTTTGATTTTATAAATATTAGTTAACTAATATATTTTTTATGAAGGTGGAGAGGATTTATAAGAATTATATTTCCCCCACTCTAACTATAGAAGAGTGCATTGGGGTTGGGGTATACATAACCAAGGACCACCTAAGAGTCAGGAATTCATTACAGCTAATAATATTTTTGATAAAAAAAATAAAAATAGATATATAACAGTCTTAACAAGAAGAAAAGTATAATATAGGGATCTCTAGATCCCTCAAAAATAAAATTCAATTGATGGATCATTTGGTCAATGTTCTGTCACCTAGTAACTCTTAAATCCCCATGGAACTATTTCATTTATCCCTATTGTTGTAAAAGTATTATCACCTTGGAATCTCAAGGAATCATACTAAAAAACAATTAAACATATAGTTCCCCAATCATGGTAATATTTTCATGGTAGAAAACCTAGACCACTATATTAGATGTATGATATGGTAAAGAATATTTCTATAATTTTAGCACGACTCTAATTTTTTTCACTCTTCATCTCTACAAATAACTCAGAGATTTCATTATCAAATCCTAGATAAAACCACAAAAATTTAGGGCCACGGTTGCTATAAGGTATTCTTTAAATTGGAACATGGAAATTTACTTTATATAATAAGATCAAGGAGAAATGATATAAAGAAATATATTTTTACTCTATATATTTATTTAGCTTGATGATTTTGAAAACCATCAGGCCTTCAGGGATAGTGGTATTGAGATCAATCTCATCCTGTATTGAACCATTTTCCATCCGAAATTAAATGAGACTAAAATAGTATTGTTTTTTAAACAACCTAATGTTGTATAAAAAGAAAAAAAACCCCTTGGGAAAGGTTATTCCAATAACCCAATTTGGAGATTTTCTGGTTGATATAGAATCCATGGTATTGGGATAGGATACAACATTTGAAGCCTTAATGGGTGTAACTAGGCTGCATATACATGTGATCATTTCATTTTCATACCATCAATGCTTTAATTACTCAATCAAGGGGAAAATATGAGTGCTTCATTGTGATAAATCCACATTCAATTTTTGCATAACTAAATTCATAAAGACATGGTATTATAAAAATGGGGGATAAACCCCAAATATAAAGAACAATACATAGTAAAACACTGAATGAATTGAAATTAACCAGTGTTAATTCATCAAATAATTTAATGTAATAATTCATGTTGTATGTTCATTCCATTGAGTTGGAAAACATGATTAATTAAATAACTGTATTCTCCCAAAATGGGAAAGAACACTTAAATAACACTTTATTTTACAAGGGACAACTAAATACAACCATTGATCCACCATACTCTACCAGATAAAAGAGTTATAATATATGAACTATGTTGGTAGAACCTCATACAGTTCAAATATAGTAGATTATTTTCATGAAAAATACACATTTTACCCATCTTAGAGTCTTTAATGATGTAAAAAAGAATAAAAAATTATATCATCAGGCTTGGGAACCTTCACTTCCATTCACATGATATTTATAAAAGTGGATGTTTCTGTATAAACACTTAATAATACTTAACCTAACGGGGAGGGAATAGATATAATGCCTTTTCAGATGTGAAAAATATTTTTTGGTTTGCATCATGATAGTTTAGATGGAAATAATCTAAACATAGGGTTATATAATTAGGTAAATTTATTTCAGAAGTAGATATCAATAATTTTTAAATCGGTGGATATTGATAGATGATATATAGATGCTTACACTATTCATTGAATGTAGATGTCAAGTCAGTGGTGCTCAATAAGATACTAATGGTATCCTTTATTGATTGATTGTCATCTTTGAAATTCAAAATGTAGTGGATCTTAAAAATCCATACAGGCCTTATGAAAATAGGTAAGGTTTCTCCACCTTTACCATGCTAATTTTTTTCACCCCTAAGATTATATTATCTTAATATTTGGAGTACTACTAGTGTAGTTCTATTAATTTGGATTATTAGTAGAGATGTTTCCCAAATATATATAAATATAATGTATATTGGTCATATCATATGTGATGACCTGATATATCATATGGTATTATATCCTTGAAGGAAACATGATTCTTGTGTAATTATTCCTTACTATATATGGATATATTATGCTTGTTACTTCCATTTCATGAATGATGAGTGTTTATAATTTGATAGTTGAATATATTCTAATAATAATCTATAATTATTAAATATGTTTCATAAGATGAAATCTTTATAAGAAGTGATTCATTCATATTATGAGTGTGTGGATTGAAGTGGAATTAACCCATACATTGTAAATGTATGAGCTATTTTTTTGGAGTTTTTAAATTTCTATACAAATAATTTATCACCATTGAAATGGTTTGATCAAGACTATCTATGCCTCATGGATTCCCCATACTCAAAAGTTACCTTCCTCCACTTTTATTTACTTTGAGAGGAACTAGAATGTTGTTAATTTAAATGGGAGTTTTTCACATGTGATGGGTGATTCAGTTTCATCCAGTAGATAAACCATGGAGAGGGGATTCTGATGGCCATCCTTGAGTGATCTTTATCAATTTCATGTGACAAATATTTTTTTAGTTATTTATGTTGTATATTACATAGTTTTTTCATTTTACTTCTTATGTATGGTATCATGGATTCTTGCTTGGTGACCATGTTTATGGGTTTCTTACTTGCTTCAACTACAATGTTTTTGTGTTAAAATATCTAACAATAATATCATAATAGTTTCATTACATTTTATACCTTTAATAACCATTTTAAATGATTAAATAGTATGAATTGTTCATATTGTAGAAGAAAAATATTGAATCACCTTAAGTGACCTGATATGTTTCATTAAATATGACTGGCTAAAAGGTTGAAGGGGGTATCATGTAATTGTGATAGAATACACATGATATGTGTTGAATTAATCCTACACATACCATATATTATGATTCAGGATATCCAGACCTATGGTGTCATCCTTATGTTGTTTTCATAGTGTTGAGTTAATATTAGGAAGATGTTGAGTTAATATCAAACAATCCTGTGAAATAAGAGTCATCTTTACATGGTATAATGTGGTTTAATCATACCACGGTTCATATACTACATTATATTGATGATATTTATTCCTTCATAGGCCACCACCCACACAATGTTAATCTTACATTCTCACCATTTTTTCTTATGCCTGGCCCAATATCGTAAAACAAAGTGTTCACACTAGTAGGATGTGCAAGGATAATACAAAATAGCATTTATATTTGTTTTTTGGTAGTAATCTTATATAGATACCATGTCATATATAGTTTATATTACTTGTGCCACTAAACTCATCCTATTCGAGTTACTAAGCACCTGAGTTACTATTATGCAAGGTATTTAGTCAGAGGTCATGATAGCTATGAGTTTAAGATTCATTCTTACACATATGGAATATCACCTCCTATAACATGAATATATTATTGATTAATTTATGTGTATGAAATATATATATATATATATATATTAAATTATGAATTGAATAAACGGTTTAAAAATTGTTTATAAATATTATAAAAAGGTATTTTGAGATGTTTATTAACTTATAAAGGAGTTTATAAATTAATTAACTATAAAAAATTTATAATTAATTAATAAATTCTTGTGAAATATATATTAAATAAATATTCATAATTATTAATTTTTAATATTGAAATACATTTTCAAATTATATTGAATAACATATAGTATAGATATATATGGTTTTAATGGAAATTATAATTATAATTTTTAAATTTTTTATATATTTAAAAACTGAGGAAAAAATAGAAAAGTTTTTATATTTATAATTATGATTTTCTCATAATTATTTAATTATAATTGTTCAAATTAGAGGCCTAATTTGAATTAATTATTTAAACCACATCAAAAATACTTTTAGTGGTTGATTTTATCAAGGTTTAAAAAATAATTAATATATGATATTTGGATTATGAAAAAAGTCAATATAATATATTTGGAATATAAAATGTTTATATTTCATATAAATATAAGGAAGTATATGTTGGTGTTCAAAGATTATCATTCATGTATCAAAGTAGTTTCATGGTAGGTATAAAAATGGATTGAGTTTTCTTCTACCTTGACATTGGCTTGTATTGAGCAGTTCACAAGAATTAAGTAGTTAATTATGATTTATAAATTTTAGTTATTAAATTAATGATAGAATTGAGATCTCTATTATTTAAATTATGGGTAGAGATACTTTGGTTTAGAATTATCATTATCCTGGTGGCTTATACCTTATTTAGAAAGGTGAGGGTTGACTATATCTACCTCCAAGATTAATCATATGGTGATTTTTTATTTCTTATAATTATAATAATTTACTAGAAAGGATTTCATGTATCTTATACATAGGATGAATTTTATATGTATGAATATAATTGAATTTTAATTTGGGTTGTAAACATAAGTTATGAGTTCTGTAAAGAGTGGCACATCAATATGGTTTGAACATATTGATTGGGTAGAAGGAATATGATTCCAAAAAAATCATCAGATTCATTCATACATGTAGAGGAAAAAACATGTGATGAGATGTTAAGATTAAATTACCTTCAAATAATACTAAGTTTAATATTTATTCTAAAGAAATAATATTTCATGACCTTTATCATTCAACTAGGAAGGTTATTTAAAATTATATTTCCCATGGATTATCTTATGTAGCACATAGTGAAAATAGATAACTATAATAATTAGGTATCCAATCCTCATTATGATATTTGGGATTCACTTAGACTAGAAACCATAAGTGTTAGGATTCCATTGGAATAGAGTTTATTTTATCCATATAATGGATTGGAAATTTTTTTATCCAATCAACTATCCAGTAGTTACATAACATACAAAAATTGATTTAATGTATGATATGTTAAATTTATAAGTTCTCATTTCAGTTCGATTTCTTCCCTATAAATGGTTGTTTAGAACCTTGACTTGTGTGGGAAAGGGGATGGGTTTCAATGATAGAATAATTTTATTAAAGTCTTAGTGGATGGTTCCAGGAAGGTACCCACCGACTAGCTAGTGTAACCCACCTACTGAATGGGGGGCTTCCAATTTTCCTGTAGGGATCTGCAGACCCCATCACCTCATTAATGGAACTCAGAGAATCCATGTGGTCCTTACAGGCACACCGACTAGCCAGTGGTACCCTTGTCTCATCAGTGTGCCCAGTATAAGGGTGAAATTAATGCACCCTATAGTCTTTTAATTCCATGTTATATTGAATCTCTTTAACACCCAAATATGAACCTCATGGACCTATCCCAGATTAAATCCCTCCACCTATGAATCTAGAATCCCAAATTATCATTTTATTTCTTATCTAATATTAGACAGATCATGTGGTGATAAATGGTGAGTTTTTCTTTAGATTTATATAAAATAAATCTTCTTATTTGTGAGATTTATGTGGATCTATTCCAGATCTATATTTTCCATGAATGTAAAATGATGAATTATCCTTTTTTTCATTGATTGGTATCAGATCTAGTGAGTTGAAATCATTTCTTGATATGATCAATATCTACCATTGAAAACAAACATCATACTGGTATGTTTTATTGAATAATATCCCTATACCTATTATTTATGGTAGATTAATGATTTATCTTTAATCAATTGATGATTCCATGGAATATTTTTTGACAATTTAATGTGTCAATAACAAACCCTTTTGACCAGATTGATAATTATCATGAATGAGAGATGATTTGGGGTATGTTTCTCTTGAACAATCATTATCATAAAATATTATTCTACTTGAATATCATCTCCATTAATGTATTGGTGATGGATCAATGATTATTGGATATAACTGAGTAGATCTTCTAAAATTGGTGAAAAATTCAAGATTCATTCTTGACTTGATTATGAATCATGTGAATTAGAGACCCTTCCTTGGATATAACTCAAAATTTATTTTGTTGATGCACACTTTAAGGTAAGTGATTATAGAATGACCTTCTTGAATTGGAATACTCTTGAGCCTCCATTTTAAACCTCCTTCTTAGAAAAACAGAACCAGATTAGATATCCTTGAAATGTTAGATCATTCTCTATGGGTGTGTTATGTGGTTCATCCTTGGATCCTTTAAAAAACCATGGAGTTCCCCATCAACAACATTGAGGTAATAATTTCCTTTCCATTTGGGTCCCACATATACACTTGTTCTCGTAGCATAATTCTTGATTTTTCATAAATTGATTGTATATTATTGTTTATGATCACATGTGTTTGTTTTTTATATATCCCATGAGACCCATTGATGTTACATGATACAAGGAGTGTTATTGTATTTTCTTTACCATCTTAAATGTTGACCACATATATTGTATGTTGATAATATTTTTACCATGATGATGTTTTATAAATTTTTGTTAATGCACTACCTTTCATGTGTGTTATCATGCCTTTGTAGGTTTTTCCTTGATCAAATAATAGGTGTTCCATCATGTAATGATTATCCATTAGAGGGGGAGTTTGCATGGATTTCTACAATAATGATGACAGACATGAGCATGTGATAGGGATATGACATCTTAGAGGCCTAATATGAGGCTATGGGGTTTAGGGGAATGATTGAATGGATACCTTTCCCAAGTTAATGATAGTGTATGATGGTATAAAGGCCTAACCCATGGCACAAATAGGGTACGATAGCCAGGAGACCAGACTCGTGATAGAGATGGGATATGACGGTCGAGGGGACTGAACCCAATTTATTCCTTGAGACATCAAGGAGAAATCACTATAAAACATTTGGGTTTTTATAGTTCACTTACAATATCCTACAACTAATCTTATTATATATAGATGAAGCAAGTACAAAAGGGGGTCCATGGCATCTTGGTTAGTGAAATACCACTCATTATGTGATTGTATGATTGTTATTAATATTTATGAATTTATTTTTATCATGGAATACAGTTGTTATACCTATGAACACTAGTTAAGGATGAATTATTGGTTTCTTACTAGTTTTTCTTACTCACACCCTACATGATCATCTCAATGCACATGAAAACTTAATTTATTGAGGTATAGGAAAGGGAAAGTGGCCTATGGAAGATGTTTGAAATGAGGAGAATGGAGAAGGAAGTGGTACAGTAATGTACTTTAGAGGATAAAATAATTTATTTATTTATTTTTATACTTTCACTATACTCTAGTTTGTATTTGAACATATATTTCCCTTTTTATTTTATTGTATAACTTATATACCATTTGATATTTTTTATTCTTCCACATTTTTACTCTGAGTTGTTATATTTTATTATTATTCGTGAAAGGATATGATACTAAGAGTATAGTCTCCCCATTGATAGACTTTAAACCCTCACTACTTGTCACCAGTCTCTTACATACAAGGAGGAACACATGTGTTCATGTGACACTCTAGTTGAGAACTGGTGGCTTAATTTGATGGATTAAAAAAAATTTATCGAAGGATGGTTTTATTATTTTATTTTTGGAATAATTTATGACACAATTGAAAGGAGATAGTTTTACAGGACTTGGGTAGGGGAGTTACCATGTTCATGGCTTTGTCATGTGTAACAGACCTCTGAGTTAACATTAACAGGATTGTTATTATAGTTTTATGACATTTTTGAGTTCATTCATGCATCACAGAAAGGCATGTAGTATCAAATTACATATATATATATATATACATAATTTTACTTCATATTAGTTATTAAATTTAAAGTTGGAAATTATATTATTTGTTCGGGATAGATTTGTACTATGTTGGGTAATATATCTATTCTTACTTAAATATTTTTATGATATATACATGTTGAAATTAATAAGTATAACCTAAGAATGTTTTTGAATTTTTATGTATATGATTATGACAAACGTTCATGGATGGGGACCATGGTTAATGCTAGGGAGGTTATACCTTGGATTATGGGTAGATGTTTAGGTAAACCTTTTTATGATAACATTAACTGATCGTGATCTTTCTTAAAATCTCTAAATATTTCCCTTAATGTTACAAATTATGGATCCTCATAGAATACTAATGGGACTATCATATGTTGTGGGTTGAGGTAATCCTACTATGTATGAGCCCATATTCCACTACATTTAGTGTTGGGAGGTCCAACAGAGCACACACTTGCACCTAATCTAGAATCATATGAAATAGGACCACTCTAGTTGGGAGTCCTTCCACTTATTCTTTACTAGGGTGAAGGGGAATTGAGGACAGTGGAAAAATATTCTAGTGACTTCCTAGTTTATCATCCTACAACCTTTAAGGACACTAGAGTAAAACATGATGTTCAGGACTATAAAGATATCATTGAGGGTATATTTGAACTTGTTAAGGCACCTAAGAATCGAAAGGAAAATATGACAATGTTCATGCTATAGGGACCCATAAGAAGGTGGTGGGGAATCATGGGATATGCTAGAAGAAATTATATTCTAGCCAAGGAGGCCTTTGAGGAGTTGTTCATTAGGAAAATATTTCTTGATACAATGATGCTAGAAAGAGCTCAAGATTTCATGGAGCTACAACAAGGATAAATGATAGTATATTCATACTTTGATCATTTCACAAATCTTCTCTTCACCGTAAATAAAGTAAAAAATTATAGGATGTTTGAGATAACGATTTATTCCAACATTAATTATATGGTACAAAATTTTGATATAGTAATATACTCTGAGTTTTTGAAAATTCCCTTGACCAATGAGAGTGTTCTTGAGGAGGATTAAGTAGTTCTAATTATTCTACCCTTATGTGCTCAGATGGGTGAACCTCCTACTGCTATGATGATTTGTTTTAATGTAGAAGGAAGAGGAATACTAGATATGTGTAGCATGGTAGTTTTATATAGGTATAGTAGATTTTAAATTCATTATTTCCCTCAAGTGGTGACCCACAATTCTTCAACTATGGAAATATTGGACACTATCATAGAGCCTACATGGAACTATGGACCAAGTGTAGAAAATTTTGAAATATGATCCATCTAAAATAGTTTTTTCATAGATCATTAAGGTTAGGTCTCTATAAAGGATCAAGGAATATTCATTCTAAGAACCAAGGATGTGGTTAGGGTCCTCATTAGCAGAATCAGATGATGATGACTCAAACTTGTTATGCATCTTAGGGAGGGGGTCAAAAAAGCTAAGTTAGGTCATTTTTATGTAGTGAAGTAAACTCATGTACATGGTACTGATGGATCATCTACTATTCAAGTTATTTTTTTGACATATTCTGTAACACCCCAATATTTTCATAGTACGTTATTTCTTCAATGTAATTCAATAACTTGCACTACACACAACACTGAGTTAATGTGCACCACGACTTACCAAACTAGCCATTCAAAAGCGGTTATAAATAATATCAACTGAATTTTAAATTTTATATAATCCTTATAATTTTAGAATCCATATTATGTTTTTCTTAGACATAATATAAGAACAAATTCATTTTTTTCATATCAAAGAAGTATTTTTTTTAATGAAATTTTAAAGCATTTTAATGGAGAACCCTTTTTAAATCCAACATTTGAAACTTTTATATATTAAATTTGACAAAATAAACTTCTTCCTCAAAATTGGGACATAGAAATTTAGTTTTTATAAATTTTTGATATTTTTCTGATAACTTTCATATTTAGGTGAATAGTGAATATACTGAATTTTAACTGAAAAAAACATTTTAATCAAAATAATTTATATTGTTCAACTATACATATTAATGATTTGGAAGTATAATTAGATTATATTTTTACCATTTAATCCAATTTCGGTCATTGTAATTAATATTACTTTGAAATTAGATGTAAACAAGTGTTAATTTTTTGTAGTTATTATTTCATAAAAATACGCTTTTTGGTTTTGACAACAGAAATTAATTTTAAATAAATAAAATAAATTTCTATTTTTTGAATTTGGTAAAATAGTCTTCATTTTTGAATTTGGAATATCAAAATTATCTTAGGGTGAATTTTTGGTATGCTTCTGAAAACTTTCAATTTTTGATGAATAGTGAAAAACACTGTGTTATTGGTTAAAAACAACTTTTCATTTAAATAATTATTTATTTTATTTAAATTTATTTTAGATAAAAATAGATACATAATACCTATATTTGTTCAATGTAATTCATTGGAGTCATTTTGTAATAATATTAGATAAATAAAATTTTATTGAACTTTTCTCCGTCTTTTACCCACATCTTAGGAAAATTTTCAAATTTGCATAAAACATAATTTTACCAATTCTGTAAATTTAATTTAAAAAATCTGAGAGACACGGTTGATATCATTAAGTAAAATGTGGTTCAATAAGATAAAAATAATTTTTGGTGATAAGTAACTTTTGACTTTTATTTAACAAAGATAAAAGTAAATAAGGTAATTAATGGTAAAAATGATATTATTATTACCCTAACACATGTCATAATTCTATTGGATAAGTGAAATTAGACCCAAAAAAACCTTAGGAATAAAATATGATCCTTTAGATCCACTTGGATTGTAAGACCCCAAGCTTCCACGGTACGTTTCCCTTTGAATAATGCAATGGTGTGCATTGTACGCAACTTCGAGATACTAACACACCACAACCAATCAATCTAGCCGTTATGAAATTTTATAAATTCTATCTCTCAAAATGGACTTCATTTTTGGATTCGGAATATCGATATTAGCCTACGGTGAAATTTTGGTACTTTTCGGATAACATTCATATTTTGATGAATAGTGAAAATTACTAAATTTTAATTAAAAACAACTTTTTAAATTGAAATAATTAGTATTGATAAATTATGAATTTGAGTGGTTTTAAATTTTATTTAGAATATATTTTTACCATTTAATTCAATGTTTTTCATTGGACATAATTTCACAATTAAATCAGACATAAACAAGTGCCAATCTTTTCATAGTTATTATCTCTTAAAAACACGCTTTTTGTTTTAACAATGGGAATTAATTTTAAATTAATTTCTGCCACTTCTGTGTATTGAATTTGGAAAAATGGATTCCATATTTGGAATTAGGATGTCCAAATTTTGTAAATAGGTAACTTTTATTTTTAGACATTTTGAATAATTACTTCGGTAAATATTTTATTTACCATGGTTAAAAGGTAAATCCGGTAAATAAGGGTTAACAAATAATAGTATAATAATAATAAAAATTACCCTCAAACGTGTCCTAACCTTATTGGATGATACATGTCCGACCATGGGAATCTTTGGGTCGATTTTGGGACCCCATGGAGCCACTTGTAAGTGATAGGGACACTTTATTTTAATTAAGTTAAAATGAATACAAAAATGAAACAAGCAAATATCTTTTAGAAAATCAATTTTTATATAGGGTTATATATGTTGGATTTTTGACTAAAAATATTAATTAGAAATATAAAAAGATTTTATACATAATGGTATTTTATTTATAATTTTTATACATTAAATAATTTAATTTATTTATGACACAATGATGATGCAGTAATTACCATAATAGTAAAAAATTAAAATAATTGATATTATAAACACCCAAATAAATATAATTTAGAATTTTAAGGAATTAAACTAATTTTCTAGGTTAATATGACATGTTAGTAATGATTTAATTTACTTTGTTCGAAGTAATAATTCTGTTATGAGTTTTACAAAAATCAACTATTGAATAGTATCAAAATTGACATAAAAGAGTTTTTAAAACAAATATTATATTATTAATTGATATTAAGTTCATAAAAATTTAAGGTTCGGCCAAGAGACTTATATCATTATAGGTGTATCATTAATGGACCACTTGGAGGTATCTTGGATGTATATAGTAAGTTTATTAACTATATAATATAAAAATACAAAGTGACATGGTAAATGTTAAACTAATTTACTAAGAGTTAAAACTAAAAGATAAGGTTAATATAATGACCCAAACCTGTCTAAATTCTATTGGATAAATGGTTTTCAACCTATCGCCACCTTAAACTTTTAATAATCAACTTTAGAGCCATTAGAAACCGAATATGAATTTATTATAAATTAATATTTCTAGCTTTTCCAAAGGTTCCCCTCACCCCTCTTATAAAAGGGCACTCCTCCTTCTCATTTCTTCACACCATCAAAGCCTTTTGGTTCGGCCAACCCCTGCACAAATACTCTCTCAAATTCCCTCACTACAACCTAGAGGCCTTTTTTTGATCATAAATCCAACCTAGGGACCCCTTTTGATCAAATCCAAAGGAAGAACCCGAAGAAGGGGTAATGTTTTCACCACCCCTTTTCAAGTTCATTTCTTATTCCACTTCTTCTTTCATTGTTATTACCATTCTAAAATAATAAATCCAGTATCTTATATATACTATGATGTTATTATAAATATGGTACAACCATATTTAGTATTCTATCTACCCTTTAAATAACATGTCACCATACGTTTGTACGTACGGCTTACCGTCTCCACGTCGTGGTGTAATTGTTATTCAATATATTATTATTTGGGTGGGCATAATAATGATGTGTAACTCATTTAAATAATAAATATAACATGATAATGATTCTGTATATATGATATAACATCCAATTATATATTATTTTAATATCAAAAGAATGATATTTTCGGTCGTGCGTACGTACGGAGTACCGTCTCCACGAACGCGATAAGATTAATTCTCCATCATATCCATTAAAGTATAATTCTCATTTTATGATTAAAAATAATGTTTATGGACTTGATATAATTCTGGATATTAATAATATACATCCCATTAATAAAAAATATGGCTCACATAACAGAGAATATAAAGTAAAATAAACCCGTTAACACCCGAAATGACGATAATTCTAAGATATTATTAACAAATCAATGTTAAAAGATCATATATGATATAATATTAATGTAAATGATTCTTTTATAATTAAATAACAATTATTTCACCATTATACAGGAGTTTAACCTACCATCGACCAAGGAAAAAGTACAAAGTAAGGGGTTTCTTAACTCACTCTTAATTTCGTGAGAATTCCATTGTTCACGACTTAATTATTGCATGTGGTGTATGTGTACTGCCCATGATTGTATTCATTGTGTAATATACTTTAATTTATGGGTATTTAAATCATCATGGTATGATCCTTATTTCATGTTTGTATGTTTCGTATGTTACCTAATCGATAAGGGAATTAAAAATTTCAATTTCCATTTATTTGGCTTTACGCAAACTTCATTGATTATTTTACTCTGAGATTATGTGTGGAATAACTATTCATTTTTTTATGTCAGAATTTCCAATACCCTTTTCTGTGGATATACTTTTGATACACATAATCACTCCATTGATAATTTCTCACGTCATCGATATGAATTTGATAAGAGTAATTTTAACCCATTCTCCATTTGTTGAGTTAAACATCCAATTCATTGGTGTTGTTTTTACAAGATTATGTGTGAATATCCTTTGATTGTTTTACTCTTAATATCCAATCATATTTAGTGTATTTATATTTTTCACACATAACTATGTCGTTGATTTATCCTTAACCTAAGGATACGGCCTTTATGAGAGATTTCATCTCAACTTAAATTCCATTGAGACTTCTTTGTTGTTATACACAAAATCAATTTTATGTGGTGTATATAATGTACTTCGAAATAGTATATAATGAATCCCTTTATCCTCATGATATTACAATGTTTTTATTACCTCAATTATTTTTATTCAAGTGTCTCTCTTTTGGTTAGAATCTCCAACTAAAATACAATTTTTAAATGTTTTAAAGACTTATTCTTCTAAATCTTTTTCATTAATGTCCATGTTTTAAAAATGGGTTTAAGGATTTATTTATATGGACATTAAAGATTTAAAATTAAAACTCCTTTTAAAATGTTTCAAAGTGGTATGGGACACTTTGATTCAAAAATCTATCTTTGAATGGCTTCTTGACAAATAGTGTGACTTTTAAATGATTTCAAGAAAAAGGGGGATATTTCTCTCAAATAGTTTTGATAATTATTTTCATCTGTGTCAAAATCCTTAATTATTCTTGATTGAGGATAATGTGATACAATACAATCTTCAATATTGTATCGAATGAGTTATGTTTGACTGTGGATGTTCTATTTTTATACCATTCATGGTTTGTGGTTAAAGTATTGACATTTCGTATGCTAGTTTTAATACGAATGTTTATGTTATGTTTAAACCTTTTCATATGAGGAATGCATTGGACTTAATAAGTGAAGGGTGGAGCCTGCTATAGCTCCTCGATGCATCGGTAGGTATCATGAGACAAAATAGTGTCTCAGCACAAGGCCTTGACAAAATCTTATTTGTAGTCTTGGCACGAGGCCTTGGCTATGTGGTTATGATTGTCTGGAATTATGCATTCCATCATTATGAATGTGGTTATTGATATTGCATGTGATTGTTTGAATAATAGAATATCCATGTGAATAAGTAAATGGCATTATTTCATTTTATCTTTTCCATATTATGCTTAAGTTCAAGTTTAAAAGGATTTTGTTTTAGTTAAAAATTGCTTTAAGTGTTTATGCTTATCTATGAAAGATTCTGCTATTTTGTTATCCTTACTGAGCATCTGAGCTCACCCCTTTTAGTGTTTTATTTTTCCCAGGATGAGAAGAAGTAATTTATGAATGAACTGCAAGGATAGTATGAGGTGATATGAAGACAAGAGGTTGTTTTAGTTTTTTTACCTTATGATGTAATGTAAGACTTATAAATATATCTAGTGTTTCCAAGACTACTAAACTAATCGGTCTTTTGATACATGATCCTTTGAGATCATGCCAATGTTATGTAATAATGCACCGACTCTGGGTATATAGGGTCGGGGCGTTATAGTTGATATCAGAGGAAGTTTAGTACAAATCTTAGAAGCGTGATAAACTCTGATTAGAGCACGTAGACCTAAGATGAACATTGAGGATTAGTATAGAAGAATTTCCTAGAATTTTGGTATTGTAGAGATTTTGTGAGTTTTCCGAGAAATACATCCCTATCAGGATACGAGCAGGTAGAGGCAGCTCTGGCACAGATGTACCTAGGGGTAAAACCCGAAAACACCGCTTTGAGCTAGACTCGAACGAGAACTGGTGCACGACAATGGGCCTTGCTGCACTCTTGGTTACGACACTCACGGGGGATATGCATAGGATAATTTACATTTTCTTTACGAACCAATTTGAAGTAATATATATATAAGATGAGAGTAAATGACCTTGGTTAATCCTAATATGTTTCAAATTGAGAATATGGTGACATGTTAATATCTAAATGATTTTATGACTATTGTTACTCACACAATGCTTTCTAGTTTTAGTCAATGGCTAGATTCCAAGGAATTCATAGTGACTTTGAGATTGATTTACACGGTGGGAACGGTGGTGGAAAAGAGCAACAAAATGGAATGTTGATAGGAGTAAAAGATATCGTCTTTATTCCAAATCAGTTTTCCGAAAATATGATCAACAATATATATATTAACCAATTACCAGACTCAAAAAAGAAGAGAAAGGTGATGAATGATAAGAGCTCCAGTAGTGGAGACCATGAAGAAAGAAATCCTCAATTTCCATCATGCAGGAAATGTGGAAGGAGACACCCAGGAAAGTGTCTCAATGGGACAAAGAAATGCTTTGCGTGCGGTAAGGAAGGACATAAAGTGAAGCATTGTCGAAGAAAAATGATGAGTATTATGGAAGAAGATAAAAATGGTCCCAAGAATCCATTTACAATCATTTGCTGTAAATGTAGGGGACCTGTCCATTACCCGAGTGAATGTACTATTCTATAGGATATTTTCTTGGTCAATGAAGAAGCTATGTGGAAATAAATGGTTGGATAAATGTTTAAAAATTATTAGTGATCCTTGTTGAAGGGTTTACTTTGGAATAATTTTCTCTTGTATTTGTAACCCTAACGTTTTCCATGAGAGAATGATATTTATGGAAGAATTATCTTTTCTCTTGTGGATATAGTTATAAATAACCATTTGGTTTTATATGATCATTGGGTTTGAGGCAATTACAAATTATTATAATTTGGGATGACAATGCAAGGTATGAGATAACATTTGTGGTTAAATTATGTTATGGTTATTTTGAGGAATTTATCTCATTTTGGTAATGTTATAAAATATAGTTTTTGAAAAAAGACAACACGTAGACCGTGTGACAGCCCGTCGCGTCGGACAAAGCTGTTGGAATCGAACCCACAACCAAAGTGCGATTGGGATTTATCGCCTACCACTTCACTACATGAAGTCACTGGTTAGTGTGACTATTATTTTTAGTTAAATGATTTTATTGATCAATAATAATTTGATTTTGGATCTTATGTCTTACCAAATGAATACCCTTATTATAGGAAAATGATTTGGTGATTAAGTGATAAATGTTATTTTGGAAGTTGTTCACTTTGTGGAGAACACTATATGCCAAAGGAAAATAGAGTAGTATGGGATTTCATTTGAGGAGTGATGGTGGATTTTTATCTATGTTTTTATTGTGGATTTATATTGATTTGGGTTATTTATGGAAATGATTAGGTTAATTACTTTATGTATGTGACTTTAAGAGTAATTAATGTCATTTGGAGATACAATTTAACATGGGAGACTACATAATCAAATTCTTCTATGTTTTGGGTTTCAATATTAGTTTGGATTATATTGAAGGATTTTAAGGACAATTGATTATTGAATGGTATTTATTTAACTTTGGGGTATTATTGGTTTAATTTTAGAAATTAAGATTAGTGTTTATTTCTCTCAGGGAAGATCCTTTTGGGGGGTCATTAGATCTTGTACTAACCATTTTGGTTTTGATTAATCTCTAAAGACAATGTAAATATATAGTTTATCCTTCATGGAACATGGGATTCTATAGAAGTTTATTCTAGCTCTTCCAGTTTGACCAAGTCTTCTTGAATACTCATCGTTTTAAAAAAATGATTTAGTGGTGGAAATTTATTAAAGAATGAAACTATGCTTAAAAAGTAAGTATATATCTTTATATTCTTAGTCAATATCATAAATGAATTCATCATCCTTATGTAATGTAACTTAAAACAAAAAATGTTGTTCGTTTACTTTTCCTACTAGGAGACTAATGATCATTTGTCCCAACACAAGTTTGTGGTTTTATTATTGTTAACTTTCTCCTGATCATGATTTCTATCCCTATCAATCAGAACATGACACTTAGTTTATCATCCACATCCATGTTTTCCTACTTGGAATCCTAGTATGGGTTATCTTGGGTGACCTTTATACCTCCATTCCTTTCTTTTAAAGTGATAGTTTTATTGACTCTTTTTCCGATGTGGGACTTTCCATTATATTCGCAAGACCAATTTTAAAAATTGTGAGGACGCAATTTATTGAAGGAGAGGAGAATGTAACACCCCAAGCTTCTACGGTACGTTTCCCTTTAAATAATGCAATGGCGTGCATTGTACGCAACTTCGAGATTCTAACACACCACAACCAATCAATCCAGCCATTATGAAATTTTATAAATTATATCTCTCAAAATAAACTTCATTTTTGGATTCGGAATATTGAAATTAGCCTAGGGTAAAATTTTGGTACTTTTCGGATAACTTTCATATTTTGATGAGTAGTGATAATTACTAAATTTTAATTAAAAACAACTTTTTTAATCGAAATACATAATATTGATAAATTATGAATTTGAGTGGTTTTAAAGTATATTTGGAATATATTTTTACCATTTAATTCAATGTTTTTCATTGGACATAATTTCACAATTAAACCATACAAAAACAGCTGCCAATCTTTTGATAGTTATTATCTCTTAAAAACACACTTTTTGTTTTAACAACGGGAATTAATTTAAAATTAATTTCTGTCACTTCTATGTATTGAATTTAGAAAAATGGATTCCATATTTGGAATCAGGATGTCCAAATTGTTTAAATAGGTAACTTTTATTTTTAGACATTTTGAATATTTTCTTCGGTAAATATTTTATTTACCATGGTTAAAAGGTAAATCCGGTAAATAAGGGTTAAAAAATAATATTATAATAATAAGAAAATTACCCTAAAACATGTCCTAACCTTATTGGTTGATACATGTCCGACCATGGTCATCTTTGGGTCGATTTTGGGACCCCATGGAGCCACTTGTAAGTGATAGGGACACTTTATTTTAATTAAGTTAAAATGAATACAAAAATGACACAAGCATATATCTTTTATAAAATCAATTTTTACATAGGGTTATATATGTTGGATTTTCGACTAAAAATATTCATTATAAATATAAAGATATTTCCTATATAATGGTATTTTATTTATAATTTTTAGACATTAAATAATTTAATTTATTTATCACACAATGATGATGAAGTAATTACCATAATAGTAAACAATTAAACTAATTGATATTATAAAAACCCAAATAAATATAATTTGAGAATTTTAATTAATTAAACTAATTTTCTAGGATAATATGACATGTTAGTAATGATTTAATTAACTTTTTTCTAAGTAATAATTCTGTTATGAGTTTTACAAAAATCAATTATTGAATAGTGTCAAAATTGACATAAAAGAGTTTTTAAAACAAATATTTATTTTATTAATTGATATTAAATTCTTAAAATTATAAGGTTCGGCCAAGAGACTTATATCATGATATTTTTATCATTAGTGGACCACTTGGGAGTCGCTTGGATGTATATAGTAATTTTATTAACTATATAATATAAAAATACAAAGTGACATGGTAAATGTCAAACTAATTAACTAAGAGTTAAAACTAAAAGATAAGGTTAATAAAATGACCCAAACCTATCTAAATTCTATTGGTTGAATGTTTTTCAACCTATCCCCACCTTAAACTTTGAATAATAAACTTTTTATCCATTAGAAACTGAATATGAATTTATTATAAATTAATATTTCTAGCTTTTCCAAAGGTGCCCCTCACCCCTCTTATAAAAGGTCACTCCTCCTTCTCATTTATTCACACCTTCAAAGCCTTTTTGTTCGGACAAACCCTGCCAAAATACTCTCTAATATTCCCTCACTACAACCTAGAGTCCTTAGTTTGATTAGAAATCCAACCTATGGAGCCCTTTTGATCAAATCAAAAGGAAGAACCCGAAGAAGAGGTAATGTTTTCACCACCCATTTTCAAGTTCCTTTCTTCTTCCACTTCTTCATTCTTTGTTATTACCATTATAAAATAATAACTCCATTATATTATATATAATATGATGTTATTATAAATATGGTACAACCATATTCAGTATTCTATCCACCGTTTGAATAACATGTCACCATACGTGCGTACGTACGGCTTACCGTCTCCACGTCGTGTTGTAATTGTTATTCAATATATTATTATTTGGGTGGGTATAATAATTATGTGAAACTCATTTAAATAATAAATATAAAATGATAATGATTCTGTATATATGATATACCATCCAATTATATATTATTTTAATATCAAAAGAATGATATTTTCACTGGTGCGTACGTACGGAGTACCGTCTCCGCGAACGCGATGAGATTCATTCTCCATCATATCCATTCAAGTATAATTCTCATTTGATGATTAAAAATAATGTTTAAGGACTTGATATCATTCTTGATATGAATAATATACATCCCATTAATAAAAAATATGGCTCACATAACAGAGAATATAACGTAAAATAAACCCGTTAACACCCGAAATGACGATAATTCTAAGATATTATTAACAAATCAATGTTAAAAGATCATATATGATATCATATTAATGTAAATGATTCTTTTATAATTAGATAACAATTATTTCACCATTATACAAAAGTTTAACCTACCATCGACCAAGTAAAAAGTACAATGTAATGGGTTTCTTAACTCACTCTTAATTTCGTGAGAATTCCATTATTCACCACTTAATTATTGCATGGGGTGTATGTGTACTGCCCATGATTGTATTCATTGTGTAATATACTTTAATTTATTGGTATTTACATCATCATGGTATGATACTTATCTCATGTGTGTATGTTTCGTATGTTACCTAATCGTTAAGGGAATTTGAAATTTCAATTTCCATTTATTCGGCTTTACGCAAACTTCATTGATTATTTTACTCCGAGATTATGTGTGGAATAACTATTCATTTTCTTATGTCATAATTTCCAATCCCAATTTCTGTGGATATACTTTTGATACACATAATCACTCCATTGATAATTTCTCAAGTCATCGATATGAATTTGATAAGAGTAATTTTAACTCATTCTCCATTTGTTGAGTTAAACATCCAATTCATTGGTGTTGTTTTTATAAGATTATGTGTGAATAACCTTTGATTGTTTTACTCTGAATATCCAATCATATTTATTGTATTTCTATTTTTCACACATAACTATGTCTTTGATTTATCCTTAACCTAAGGATACGGCCTTTATGAGAGATTTCATCTCAACTTAAATTCCATTGAGACTTCTTTGTTGTTATACACAAAATCAATTTTATGTGGTGTATAAAATGTACTCTGACATAGTATATCATGAATCCCTTTATTCTCATGATATTACAAAGGTTTGATTACCACAATTATTTGTATTCAAGTGTCTCTCTTTTGGTTAGAATCTCCAACTAAAATATAATTTTTAAATGTTTTAAAGACTTATTCTTATAAATCTTTCTCATTAATGTCCATGTTTTAAAAATGGGTTTAAGGATTTATTTATATGGATATTAAAGTTTTAAAATTAAAACTCCTTTTAAAAAGTTTCAAAGTGGTATGGAACACTTTGATTTAAAAATCTATCTTTGAATGGCTTCTTGACAAATAGTGTGACTTTTAAATGATTTCAAGAAAAAGGGGGATATTTCTCTCAAATAGTTTTGATAATTATTTTCATCTATGTCAACATCCTTAATTATTCTTGATTGAGGATAATGTGATACAATAAAATCTTCCATATTGTATCGAATGAGTTATGTTTGACTGTGGATGTGCTATTTTTATACCATTCATGGTTTGTGGTTAAAGTATTGACATTTCGTATGCTAGTTTTAATACGAATGTTTATCTTATGTTTAAACCTGTTCATATGAGGAATGAATTGGACTTAATAAGTGAAGGGTGGAGCCCGCTATAGCTCCTCGATGCATCGGTAGGTCTCATGAGACAAAATAGTGTCTCAGCACAAGGCCTTGACAAAATCTTATTTGTAGTCTTGGCACGAGGCCTTGGCTATGTGGTTATGATAGTCTGGCATTATGCATTCCATCATTATGAAAGTGGTTACTGATATTGCATGTGATTGTTCGAATATTAGAATATCCATGTGAATAAGTAAATAGCATTATTTCATTTTATCTTTTCCATATTATGCTTAAGTTCAAGTTTAAAAGGATTTTGTTTTAGTTAAAAATTGCTTTAAGTGTTTATGCTTATCTATGAAAGCTTCTGCTATTTTTTTATCCTTACTGAGCATCCGAGCTCACCCCTTTTAGTGTTTTATTTTTCCCAGGATGAGAAGAAGTAATTTATGAATAACTTGCAAGGATAGTATGAGGGGATATGAAGACAAGATGTTGTTTTAGTTTTTTTTTTTACCTTATGATGTAATGTAAGACTTATGAATATATCTAGTGTTTCCAAGACTACTAAACTAATCGGTCTTTAGAGACATGATCCTTTGAGATCATGCCAATGTTATGTAATAATGCACCGACTCTGGGTATATAGGGTCGGGGCGTTACAATTGATATCAGAGGAAATTTAGTACAAATCTTGGAAGCGAGATAACCTCTGATTAGAGCACGTAGACCTAAGATGAACTTTCAGGATTAGTATAGAAGAATTTCCTAGAATTTTGGTATTATAGAGATTTTGTGAGTTTTCCGAGAAATACATCCTTGTCTGGATACGAGCAGGTAGAGGCAGCTCTGGCACAGATGTACCTAGGGGTAAAACCCGAAAACACCGCTTTGAGCTAGACTCGAACGAGAACTGGTGCACGAAAACGGGCCTTTCTGCACTCTTGGTTACGACACTCCCGGGGGATATGCTTAGGATAATTTACATTTTCTTAACAAACCAATTTGAAGTAATATATATATAAGATGGGAGTAAATGACCTTGGTTAATCCTAATATGTTTCAAATTGAGAATATGGTGACATGTTAATATCTAAATGATTTTATGACTATTGCTACTCACACAATGATTTCTGGTTTTAGTCAATGGCTAGATTCAAAGGAAGTCATAGTGACTTTGAGAATTATTTACAAGGTGGGAACGATGGTGGAAATGAGCAACATAATTGAATGTTGATAGGTGTAAAAGATATCATCTTTATGCCAAATCAGTTTTCCAAAAATATGATCAACAATATATATATTAACCAATTACCAGACTCAACAAAGTAAAGAAAGGTGATGAATGATAAGAGCTCTAGTAGTGGAGACCATGGAGAAAGAAATCCCCAATTTCCATCATGCACGAAATGTGGAAGGAGACACCCAGGAAAGTGTCTCAATGGGACAAAGAAATGCTTTACGTGCGGTAAGGAAGGACATAAAGTGAAGAATTGCCGAAGAAAAATGAAGAGTACTATGGAAGAAGATAAAAATGGTACCAAGAATCCATTTACAATCATTTTCCATAAATGTAGGGGATCTGTCCAGTACCTGAGTGAATGTCCTATTCTATAGGATATTTTCTTGGTCAGAGAAGAAGCTATGTGGAAATAAATGGTTGGATAAATGTTTAAAAATTATTAGTGATCCTTGTTGAAGGGTTTACTTTGGAATAATTTTCTCTTGTATTTGTAACCCTAACGTTTTCCATGTGAGAATGATATTTATAGAAGAATTATCTTTTCTCTTGTGGATATAGTTATAAATAACCATTTGGTTTTATAAGATCATTGGGTTTGAGGCAATTACAAATTATTATAATTTGGGATGAAAATGCAAGGTATGAGATAACATTTGTGGTTAAATTATGTTATGGTTATTTTGAGAAATTTATCTCATTTTGGTAATGTTATAAAATATAGTTTTTGAAAAAGGACAACACGTAGACCATGTGACAGCCCGTCGCGTCAGACAAAGCTGTTGGAATCGAACCCACAACCAAAGTGTGATTGGGATTTATCGCCTACCACTGGACTACATGAAGTCCCTGGTTAGTGTGACTATTATTTTTAGTTAAATGATTTTATTGATCAATAATAATTTGATTTGGGATCTTATGTCTTACCATATGAATACCCTTATTATAGGAAAATGATTTGGTGATTATGTGATAAATGTTATTTTGGAAGTTGTTCGCTTTGTGGAGAACACTATATGCCAAAGGAAAATAGAGTAGTATGGGATTTCATTTGAGGAGTAATGGTGGATTTTTATCTATGTTTTTATTGTGGATTTATATTGATTTGGGTTATTTAAGGAAAAGATTAGGTTAATTACTTTTAAGTATGTGACTTTAAGAGTAATTAATGTCATTTGGAGAAACAATTTAACATGGGAGACTACATAATCAAATTATTCTATGTTTTTGGTTTCAATATTAGTTTTGATTATATTGAAGGATTTTAAGGACAATTGATTATTGAATGGTATTTATTTAACTTTGGGGTATTATTGGTTTAATTTTAGAAATTAAGATTAGTGTTTATTTCTCTCAAGGAATATCATTTTGGGGGATCATTAGATCTTGTGCTAACCATTTTGGTTTTGATTAATCTCTAAAGACAATGTAAATATATAGTTTATCCTGCATGGATCATGGGATTCTATAGAAGTTTATTCTAGCTCTTCCAGTGTGACCAAGTCCTCTTGAATACTCATCGTTTTAAAAAAAATGAGTAAGTGATGGAAATTTATTAAAGAATGAAACTCTGCTTAAAAAGTAAGTATATATCTTTATATTATTAGTCAATATCATAAATGAATTCATCATCCTTATGTAATGTAACTTAAAACAAAAAATGTTGTCCATTTACTTTTCCTACTAGGAGACTAATGATCATTTGTCCCAACACAAGTTTGTGGTTTTCTTATTGTTAACTTTCTCTTGATCAGGATTTCTATCCCTATCAATCAGAACTTGACACTTAGTTTATCATCCACATCCATGTTTTCCTACCTGGAATCCTAGTATGGGTTATCTTGGGTGACCTTTATACCTCCCTTCCTTTCTTTTAAAGTGATAGTTTTATTGACTCTTTTTCCGATGTGGGACTTTCCATTATATTTGAAAGCCCAATTTTATAAATTGTGAGGATGCAATTTATTGAAGGAGGGGAGAATGTAACACCCCAATCTTCCACGGTACGTTTCCCTTTGAATAATGCAATGGCGTGCATTGTACGCAACTTCGAGATTCTAACACACCACAACCAATCAATCCAGCCGTTATGAAATTTTATAAATTCTATCTCTCAAAATGGACTTCATTTTTGGATTCGTAATATCGAAATTATCCTAGGGTGAAATTTTGGTACTTTTTGGATAACTTTCAAATTCCGATGAATAGTGAAAATTACTAAATTTTAATTAAAAACAACTTTTTAAATCGAAATAATTAATATTGATAAATTATGAATTTGGGTGGTTTTAAAGTATATTTGGAATATATTTTTACCATTTAATTCAATGTTTTTCATTGAACATAATTTCACAATTAAACCATACATAAACAGCTGCCATTCTTTTTATAGTTATTATCTCTTAAAAACACGCTTTTTGTTTTAACAATGGGAATTAATTTTAAATTAATTTCTGCCACTTCTGTGTATTGAATTTGGAAAAATGGATTCCATATTTGGAATCAGGATGTCCAAATTGTGTAAATAGGTAACTTTTATTTTTAGACATTTTGAATAATTTTTTCGGTAAATATTTTATTTACCAAGGTTAAAAGGTAAATCCGGTAAATAAGGGTTAAAAAATAATATTATAATAATAAGAAAATTACCCTAAAACATGTCCTAAACTTATTGGTTGATACATGTCTGACCATGATCATATTTGGGTCGATTTTGGGACCCCATGGAGCCACCTGTAAGTGATAGGGACACTTTATTTTAATTAAGTTAAAATGAATACAAAAATGACACAAGTATATATCTTTTATAAAATCAATTTTTACACAGGGTTATATAGGTTGGATTTTCGACTACAAATATTCATTATAAATATAAAGATATTTCCTACATAACGGTATTTTATTTATAATTTTTAGACCTTAAATAATTTAATTTATTTATGACACAATGATGATGAAGTAATTACCATAATAGAAAACAATTAAACTAATTGATATTATAAATACCCAAATAAATATAATTTGAGAATTTTAATGAATTAAAATAATTTTCTAGGTTAATATGACATTTTAGTAATGATTTAATTAACTTTTTTAGAAGTAATAATTCTGTTGTGAGTTTTACAAAAATCAACTATTGAATAGTGTCAAAATTGACATAAAAGAGTTTTTAAAACAAATATTTATTTTATTAATTGATATTAAATTTCTAAAAATCTAAGGTTCGGCCAAGAGACTTATATCATGATATTTTTATCATTAATGGACCACTTTGGAGTCTATTGGATGTATATTGTAAATTTATTAACTATATAATATAAAAATACAAAGTGACATGGTAAATGTCAAACTAATTAACTAAGAGTTAAAACAAAAAGATAAGGTTAATAAAATGACCCAAACCTGTCTAAATTCTATTGGTTGAATGTTTTTTGACTTATACCTATCTTAAACATTGAATAATAAACTTTTTATCCATTAGAAACCGAATATAAATTTATTATAAATTAATATTTCTAGTTTTTCCAAAGGTGCCCCTCACCCCTCTTAAAAAAGGGCACTCCTCCTTCTCATTTATTAACACCTTCAAAGCCTTTTGGTTTGGAAAAACCCTGCCAAAATACTCTCTCATATTCCCTCACTACAACCTAGAGTCTTTAGTTTGATCATAAATCCAACCTATGGAGCCCTTTTGATCAAACCAAAAGGAAGAACCCATAGAAGAGATAATGTTTTCACCACCCCTTTCCAAGTTCCTTTCTTCTTCCAATTCTTCATTATTTGTTATTACCATTCAAAAATAATAACTCCAGTATATTATATATAATATGATGTTATTATAAATATGGTACAACCATATTCAGTATTCTATCCACCCTTTGAATAACATGTCACCATACGTGCGTACGTACGGCTTACCGTCTCCACGTCGTGTTGTAATTGTTATTCAATATATTATTATTTGGGTGGGTATAATAATTATGTAAAACTCATTTAAATAATAAATATAACATGATAATGATTCTGTATATATGATATACCATCCAATTATATATTATTTTAATATCAAAAGAATGATATTTTCACTCGTGCGTACGTGTGGAGTACTGTCTCCACGAACGCGATGAGATTCATTCTCCATCATATCCATTCAAGTATAATTCTCATTTGATGATTAAAAATAATGTTTAAGGACTTGATATCATTCTGGATATGAATAATATACATCCCATTAATAAAAAATATGGCTCACATAACAGAGAATATAAAGTAAAATAAACCCGTTAACACCCGAAATGACGATAATTCTAAGATATTATTAACAAAACAATGTTAAAAGATCATATATGATATAATATTAATGTAAATGATTTTTTTATAATTAAATAACAATTATTTCACCATTATACTGGTGGTTAACCTACCATCGACCAAGGAAAAAGTAAAAAGTAAGGGGTTTCTTAACTCACTCTTAATTTCGTGAGAATTCCATTGTTCACCACTTAATTATTGCATGTGGTGTATGTGTACTTCCCATGATTATATTAATTATGTCATATACATTAATTTATGGGTATTTAAATCATCATGGTATGATCCTAATTTCATGTGTGTATGTTTCGTATGTTACCTAATCGATAAGGGAATTCAAAATTTCAATTTCCATTTATTCGGCTTTACGCAAACTTCGTTGATTATTTTACTCCAAGATTATGTGTGGAATAAATATTCATTTTCTTATGTCATAATTTCCACTCCCCTTTTCTGTGGATTTACTTTTGATACACATAATCACTCCATTGATAATTTCTCAAGTCATCGATATGAATTTGATAAGAGTAATTTTAACTCATTCTCCATTTGTTGAGTTAAACATCCAATTCATTGGTGTTGTTTTTACAATATTATGTGTGAATATCCTTTGATTGTTTTACACTGAATATCCAATCATATTTAGTGTATTTATATTTTTCACACATAACTATGTCGTTGATTTATCCTTATCCTAAGGATATGGCCTTTATGAAATATTTCATCTCAACTTAAATTCCATTGAGACTTCTTTGTTGTTATACACCAAATCACTTTTATGTGGTGTATATAATGTACTTTGACATAGTATATCATGAATACCTTTATTCTCATGATATTACAAAGTTTTTATTACCTCAATTATTTGTATTCAAGTGTCTCTCTTTTGGTTAGAATCTCTAACTAAAATACCATTTTTAAATGTTTTAAAGACTTGTTCTTCTAAATCTTGCTCATTAATGTCCATGTTTTAAAAATGGTTTTAAGGATTTATTTATATGGAAATTATAGTTTTAAAATTAAAACTCCTTTTAAAAAGTTTTAAAGTGGAATGGGACACTTTGATTTAAAAATCTATTTTTAAATGGCTTCTTGACAAATAGTGTGACTTTTAAGTGATTTCAAGAAAAAGGGGGATATTTCTCTCAAATAGTTTTGATAATTATTTTCATCTATGTCAACATCCTTAATTATTCATGATTGAGGATAATGTGATATAATACAATATTCCATATTTTATCGAATGAGTTATGTTTGACTGGGGATGTGCTATTTTTATACCATTCATGGTTTGTGGTTAAAGTATTGACATTTCATTTGCTAGTTTTAATACGAATGTTTATGTTATGTTTAAACCTGTTCATATGAGGAATTAATTGGACTTAATAAGTGATGGGTGGAGCCCGATATAGATCCTCGATGCATCGGTAGGTCTCATGAGACAAAATAGTGTCTTGGCACAAGGCCATGACAAAATCTTATTTGTAGTCTTGGCACGAGGCCTTGGCTATGTGGTTATGATAGTCTGGCATTATGCATTCCATCATTATGAAAGTGTTTATTGATATTGAATGTGATTGTTCTACTAGTATAATATCCATGTGAATAATTAAATGGAATTATATAATTTTATCTTTTCCATATTATGTTGAAGTTCAAGTTTAAAAGGCTTTTGTTTTAGTTAAAATTTGCTTTAAGTGTTTATTCTTATCCATGAAAGCTTCTGCTATATTGTTATCCTTAATGAGCATCTGAGCTCACCCCTTTCAGTGTTTTATTTTTCCCAGGATGAGAAGAAGTAATTTATGAATGACCTGCAAGGATAGTATGAGGGGATATGAAGACAAGATGTTGTTTTAGTTTTTTTACCTTATGATGTAATGTAAGACTTATGAATATATCTAGTGTTTCCAAGACTACTAAACTAATCAGTCTTTCGAGACTTGATCCTTTGAGATCATTCCAATGTTATGTAATAATGCACTGACTCTGGGTATCTAGGTTCGGGGCATTACATGGATTGGATTAGGACTTTTATTATTATTTAATTCAAAGAAGAGTTAAAAGTCATATATTCAAAGTTTAATTACTATGCTATTTTTAATATAGGTTTAAATATAATATAAATTTAACTATAAATATTCATTAGAAATATAAAAATATTTCCTACATAATGGTATTTTATTTATAATTTTTAGACATTAAATAATTTAATTTATTTATGACACAATGATGATGCAGTAATTACCTTATTAATGAAATATTAAAATAATTGATATTATAAATACCCAAATAAATGTAATTTGAGGATTTTTATGAATTAAACTAACTATATGTATTAATATGACATATTAGGTTTTATAAAATAATTTTTTTTTTGAAGTAATAATGTTGTTATGAATTTAGAAAAAACAAAATACCAAATAGTGTCAAAATTGACATAAATGAGTTTTTAAAACAAATACAATATTATTGGTTGATATAATAAACCTAAAAATCTATGGTTCAGAAAAAATACTTATATAATGATAGGTGTATAATTAATGGACCAATTTTAGTTCGTTTAGAAGTTTATAGTAATTTTATTAACCATATAATAAAAATACAACGAGACATGGTAAATGTCAAACTATTTAACTAAGAGTTAAATCTGAAATATAAGGTTAATATAGTACACCAAACTTATCTAAAACTTATTTTTTGATTGGGTTTTGATCTATAACTACCTTATCCTTTAAATAATTTATTTTGGAGCCATTATAAACTAAAAATGAATTTATTATAAAATACTATTTTATGTTTTTCCTAAGGTGCCCCTCACCCCTCTTATAAAAGGTCACTTACCCTTCTCTCAAATTCACACCCCCAAGGCCATTTGGATCAGCCAAACCCTGCACAATTATCTAATAAACTATCCTACCTTCATCCTATAGGCCTTCCTTTGGTCATAAATCCAACCTAAGGATCCCTTTTGATCAAATAAAAAGGAAGAACCCGAAAAAGAGGTAATGATTTCACCACCCTCTTTCAAGTTCTTTTCTTCTTCCACTTACTCTTTCATTATTATTACCATAAAAAATAATAACATCAGTAGCTTATATATATATAATTATATGTTATTATAAATATTTCAAAACCATATTCATTATTCTATCCATCCTATGAATGATAATGTCACCTTGCATGTGTACGTACGGTTTACCGTCTCCACGCTGTGGTGTAATTTGTTATTCAAAACTATGTTATTTGGATGTATATAATGATGATTAATATGTCTATAAATAATGAAAATAACATGATAATGTATCTATAAAATTAATATACCATAAAATTCTACACCTTTAATAAAATGATATTGTCGCTCGTGCGTACGTACGGATTACCGTCTCCATGACGTGATGAGATTCATTTCCACGTTCACCATTCAACGACGATTATAAAATATATATCATTACTAATTATTTAATATATGAAATAATAATTCTACTAGATATATATATATATATATATATCTGTGTTTGTGTACATACATATATCTTATTCACTTAGTTCCGTTCAATACGATATGAAAACAGAAACAACGTTTATGCGTACGTACGGACTACCGTCTCCATAAATGGCGTTTTCCATTTCATATATATGTCTATAATACATATTTATATTCTAAATAAATATGATATATAAATCATGTTTTATATTCTGGAAGTATTTGAATATTGATCTAAGGGATACAATCAAGAGTAACAAGTTAAAACATGTACGATAAAGAAAGTGATTATTACCCGAAATGTTAATTTAACATGGAAATTATTATTAAATGGGTAGTATAAAGTCATAGATGAATCATATATGATATCATATATATTAATATTTTTCTTTTATAATTTAATAACATACTACGGCCTTCATACAGGAGGTTAAACGTACCCTCGACTAAAAGAAAGTGCAAGGTAACGGTCAATTTCACAATCTCTTTACTATTCGAGGTTGTTTTTACGTAAGTATCTACATGGAAAATTTTATTATCCATTTCCATGTTTCATGAAATATTTTTCAAAGGGATTATTTTAAGGGACTTGTTTTACTATAACATCATTTTAAATGTTTTAGATATTTATTCTTCTAAATCATTCTCATTAATGTCCATGTCTTCAAATTGGTTTTTAAGGATTTATCTATATATACATAAATGTTTTTAAAATGTTAATTCATTTCAAAAGTTTCACAGTCGTATTGGACACTTTGATTCAAAAATATATTTTAAATTACATTCTTTATAAATGTGTGACTTTTAAATTATTTTATAAAAGGTATATTTCTCTCAAAAAGTTATACTCATCATTTTCAACTATGTTAGCATCCTTTACTAGATATTATTTTTGATTGAGGTTGATTTATTATAATACAATCTTCCATATTTTATTGAATGGGTTATGATATGTTTGACTTTGGATGTTCTATTTTTATACCATTCATGGTTTATGGTTAATTTATAGACATCTCATATGCTAGTTTTAATACGAATGTTTATGTTATGTTTCAACTTTTTCATATGAGCAATGCAGTGGACTTAGTAAATGACGTGTGGAACCCGCTATAGCTTCTTGATGCATCGGTAGGTCTCATGAGACAAACTAGTGTCTTGGAACAAGGACTTGACAAAACTTTTATTTGTAGTCTTGGCACAAGACCTTGACTATGTGGTAATGATGTATGGCGTTAAGCATTCCCTCATTATGAAATTAGTTATTACATGTGATTATTAGACTAGTAGAATATCTATGTGCTTTTTTATGTGGTGATGTTTGATTTATTTTTTCCATATTATCTTAAAGATTATGTTTAAAAAGGTTTTTGTTTTTATTACACATCTTGCCTTAAAAGTTTATAGCTTTCTCTAAATTATTTACCCTTACTGAGCATCTGAGCTCACTGCTTCCTTATGTTTTATTTTCCCAGGATCCCAAGAAGTGTTTAATGTTTGAGATGCAGGATTGATCTAAGGGATCAATGGCGTTCTCAAAGGATTATTTTTTTGTTTTATGTTAGAAAGTGCAATATAACGTTCATGTATTTAATCTATTTTCTAAGACTGCTAAACTGATTGGTCTTTCCAGACTTGATTCCTTGTAATCATGCCAATTGATAAAAATAATGCACTGGCTCTGGGTAACTGGGGTCACGGTGTTGTAGCTTCAATATTATCTACTACCTTTTTTGATACTTTAGTTTCCCATTCCTTCATATCTGCACAAGTAATTATTATACATGGATTTATAATCAAGTTTTCATATAAGTTATGTTTCCTCAATACACTATTGGGAATAAAAGTGGATCATATTCAGTGATTTCTAGATTGTCCTATAGTCATCATTATTTAGGGATATAGGTGGGACTCTATGCTATTTTAGATAATAAGATTCAATGTGATTATAATCATGGACTATCTGACAGATTCCAAGCTAACATAGATTTATATTAGAGACAGGTTACATTTTATTTTCCCAAGATAGAGGTGTATATGATGACCAAAGAATGGGAATTGTGAGGAGGTATATTTGGTTCATACTTAAGCCATCTTGGGAAGATCATGAAACATACTATTTGTAGGGATATTTTAGAATCATCGATTAAAAACCCCCTTTTTTTAATAAAATCATGGATCTATATTAGGATGTGTTCCTAGAAAAATTTACAATAATTACCCTTATATAGTATTTTACATTGAGATAGAGCTCATGCAAGTTTTCTAACACATTTCAATACACCCTTATCGTATGGAATCATTTGAGTTGAAGGAACTCCTATTACTACATGGGGACTTCGAGAAGAAGGGATCTATAATTCCAAGTACTTCTCCATGTGGTGAACCTATCTTGATCTCTTAGAACTCATATGGTAGTATTCAAATCTGTGTAGAAAACTATAAAATAAACCATGTGATAGTGAAGAATAAATATCCTTTAACTAGGACCAATGTTCTTTTTGATCTATTATTTAGGTCTTGGTGGTTCTCCTTGATTGATCATTAATTAGGCTATCATAATTATGGGTTAGAGGGGAGAAAACCCCATTATATGGAATTTTGGAGTAGATATAGTATAGAAAACTACTTGGTGATGCTTTCTATACAAATAAATAGAGTAAAAATTTTCATGTTTCTCATGAAAAAAAATTCAACCCATATCTTGACATATCTACTGTTGTGTTCATTGATGGATATATCATCTAATCAATGTAATAAAAGAATAATTCTATACATATTAATATAGTCATGAGTAAACATTGGTCACATCAGCCTAAATGCAACCTATAGAAGTGTAGATTTTGGATTCTTGAGGGGAAATTTCTAGGTCATGTGGTGTATTTTATAGGTATACCTATAGAATCATGGAAATTGAAGGTTGTAATTTCATGGAAAATACCTTGTTACATATTCTTGAATAAGATATTTATGTATTCAGTTTGATACTACCAAAATCTTATCATGGAATTATCTCGTTTATCATCACCAATGATCATGCTGACAAAAAGTGAGTAATGTTCTAGTGGTAGGACATGTGTAAAGAGTCTTTTATTGAGTAGAATAGTATAAAAACTATGTTTTAGTTGTTATTCATCCCAATCTCTACATTAGTAATATTTTATACTGTGATTCCTTAAAAATTTGTTTTATAATAGTACTAACATAGAGGGTGTAGGTAGTAGCTCATGGGTCACATCAGTTGTGTCTCTATGAGTGGAACTATCCAAACCATGACTTTTAGAAAGCAGTTGTCATCTCTGCTTCTAAATATTAGTGAAACTACCACTTTGGAAAGAGGTATGTGGTGTACACTGACCACAATATACTTCGTTATATATTCACAAAGTGGGACCTAAATATGAGGAAAATACTCTATATTTAATATAAAAAAATTGAATTTGAGAAGTTTTATACACCTCATAAGGGAAACATAATTATATATTATATTAGACATAAGATGTAGGTAGCTTAGGAGTTTGGTGAGAAGCCATTAAAGAAGCACTGTCACCCGATTGGCCTATTGGATAGCAGGAGGATGGATCCTTTTGGGGATTAGGGAACGATGAAATGTTCTCAATTGGTGGTCACAAATAATTTGGAAATGTTAGTGATGGTTGGATAGGATTCTAACTCATAATGTGTTGTGATGTAGGAACAATTAACTATACATGACTCAATACATGGGTGGTCGTTGGATAGTAATGATTTGATACTTATACATTGCAGAGTTATAGTCCTAAATTCTATTAGGGAGGATCTAATGAGATGGTTATAAACCTCTAAGTGGTTTTTACATCTTAGTGCATAAAATATGTAACAAAACATTATATGACTGTTCTGGTGGTCTGGGATGAAGTGGGACATTGCTATATTTATTTCTTGATTCCTTAACTACTAGAGGATTAAGGTCGAGAACCAACATCCTTGTGGTCTATAACGACTCATACTTTACACACATTGTTAGTACTTAAAAATTGAAGTACACTTATTACAACATATAACAAAACCATGAAAGGACCATATAGGTATAGTGTCTTTAGAAATTGGGAAACATAAACAACTAATTTATAAAGCGTCTACACTGTCTCCCATTTATTTCATCATATCTATAGTCCCTTTTGGAATATCTTACTTAATAACCTTCTTCCTGACCTGGTGAAAGAAAACATACAAAAGGGTGAGCTCAAATTCTCAGTAAGGGTAAACAGAAGAAATATCAATCACATCATATTCAAAAGAACAGAACATTTTATAAACCTTACCCTGCAAAAGAGATCATAATTTCATAACATGGGATAAATCATGGTAGTGAAATGTAATCACAATAATCATAACATAAAACATGAAGCTTTTTGTAATACACGCATAATCATAGAGAATCATTTATTATTAGTCAAGACTCGTTTCCAAGACTATCTTAGTGGACAAAGTCCATTTCTGAACCGAGTTCATTCCTCGTTTCAGTCCGGTTTCACTGAACCGGTTTAACCTGCAGTTCCGGCCATGTCTATCTCATGAGATATAAAATCTTTAACCAATTCATTGGAGGGAGATATAGGTCCCACCCATCTCATAATGATACCATTCTTATGTGTGCCACAAAATTATAAATCATACATCATTGTATAACCCATGTAATAAAAAATGGGATTCTTAAACATCATGACATCATAAAACAATTCATATGAGATAAAGGAATTCATAAAAATAATTCCATCACAACAAAATCAAATCAATGTAATAATAGGGATAGAAACGGAACCCTATATTATCTTAGATGGAAAATAATTTTGATAAAACACATGAACTCCATTCTTGAGGAAAATATCCTTTCTACTTCAAAAACATTTTCCTTTCATAACATGTCATACAATTTTAAACTAAAAGAAGTTGATTAAAAATAAACTTGAAAAGTTGTAAAGGAATATTCTTGGAAATAATTTTTTAAAAATCCATTCATGCTGTATAAGTTAAAAAAACATTCTTCTCGTACTTTTGTTGGAAAAGTCAAAAAGTACCTCTTATGAAAAACGACAAAAGATTCCTTTCATATCTTTTACTAAAAAATCACCGAAGGGTAAAATTGGATTTAAACAATTGTAGGTGGACGGAAATAATATTACATATTGAGGAAACATGGATGTGGATGATAAAATACACCCCAGTAAATACCAAAGTATAAACAATCTCGAATAAAAATGAGATTCTGATATTTTCCCTTACCTTAGGTCCGATTTGCTTCGTAAGTGTCTGAACCTTCTGTATAATGATTTAAATAATGTTATTGACTTATTGCAGAATCATATTTATTTTTATGATATCATATATATTCAAATTCTTAGCTGCTTATTAGTAATATTTCATTACTACTTGTTATTCGGGTGTTTATTACTTTTTGTTATTATGCGTGTTTTGCCGAATAAATTCTTATTCTTCCTTTTAGGTTATAGATACCTCATTTACAGAATGGAATTTGTGTAATATATGTATCATATTCATTCATTCAATTCATTTATATAATCAATATGCAATAAAGATCATGTAGAACGAGTCGCATCACATCGTGGAGATGGTATTTCGTACGTACGCACGAGCGATGATATCATTCCCATGATCATGAAATTGAAATGGAGTGTATGTATACTATTTCATAATCAATAATAAACATATATAGTTATTATTTACACCATTATACCCATCCAAGTAAGGTGATGGTGGAAAATAGATTAAACCACGGCGTGGAGACGGTATTCCGTACGTAAGCACACGCGGTGATTTCATTTTCCGTAGGATGGATATATGTTAAAAATAAGATTGTTTCATACTTATAATAACATATCAGTACATGAGTGATACTGATTTTATTACTTCATAATGAAACAACTAAAGAAGAAGAAGTGGAAGAAGAAATAAAGTTGAAAGAATCGGTAACGGACATTACCTCTTCTTTGAAGCGCCTCTTTGAGACCTCCTCTTAGGGCAATCAAATTGGTATTTGAAGAATACCAGGTCCTCTAGGAAGTTTCTAGGGAAGTGGAGAAGATAATTTGGCAGGGTTTGGCCGAGCTAGAAGGCTCAAAGTGGTGTGAGGAAGAGAGGGAGGAGGTTCCCTTTTATAAGGGAGGAGAGGGGCACCTTTGGAAAAACTAAAAATATTATTTTATTATAAAGCCATATTCAGTTTTAAATAGCTCCAAATTGATTTATTTTGAAGTTAGAGTGGGGATGGGTCTCAATCCTCTTATACAATATAATTTAGACAAGTTTAGGTATCAATTTTAACCTTATCATTTAGATTTAACTTTAAGTTAGATAATTTAACTTTTACCGTGTCTTCCTGTTTTCTTACACTATAAGGTTAATAAACTTACTATAACAAGCCAAAAGAACCCCAAGTTGTTTATTATTAATATATATAACCATATCTAAGTCATTGTTCCGAACCTTAGATTTTTAGGAATAAAATAACAAATAATAATATAATATTTTTTTATAAACAAATTTATGTCAATTTTGACACTATTTGGTAATTGTTTTTTGTGAAACTCATAACAGAAAGATTAGTTCGAAAAAAGTTAATTAAATCAATAATAACATGTCATATTAACATATAAAATTAGTTTAATTCATAAAAAGTCTCAAATTACTTTTATTTGGGTATTTATAACATCAATTATGTTAATATTTCATTAATAAGATAATTACTGCATCATGATTGTGTCATAAATAAATTAAATTATATAATGTCTAAAATTTTTAAATAAAATACCATTATGTAGGAAATCTTTTTAGATTTCTAATGAATATTTATAGTTGAATTTATCTTATGCATAACCCTATATTAAAAATGCTTTAGTTATTAAACTTTGATTTAAGACTGTTTTAACCCTTCTTTAAATAAATTAATAATAAATGTCCTAATCTAATACATGTGGGCCTAAATGGTCATATTTTATTCCTAAGGTTGTTTTTGGTCGAATTACACTTATCCAGTAGAATTAGGACATGTGTTAGGGTAATAAAAATATCACTTTTACCCTTAATTACCCTATTTACTTTTAACCGTGGTAAAAAAGTAAAAAGTTACTATTCACCAAAAATTATTTTCATCTCATTTAACCAAATTTTAGTCCTTGATATTAACCGTGTCTCTTGGATTTTAGAAATTCCACTCACAGAAGCAGTAAAATTACGTTTTATGAAAAATTCAGTTTTTTTAATTATCACTTAGTGGTTTCACTATTCATCAAAAAATGAAAGTTTCCAAAAAAATACCAAAAATTAGGCCTAAGCTATATTTGATATTATGAATTAAAAAATGATGTCTATTTTACCAAATTCAAAACACATCAGTTGCATTAATTAATTTAAAAATTAATTCTCGTTGTCAAAACAAATAGGGTGTTTTTAAGAGATAATAACTATCAAAAGATTGACACATGTTTATGTTTGGTTTAAATGTGAAATTAAATCTGATTACAAAAATTCTATTAAATGGTAAAAATATATTCTAAATATACTTTAAAACCACTCAAATTAATAATTTATCACTATTAATTATTTCGATTAAAAAATTTGTTTTCAATTAAAATTTAGTAATTTTCACTATTCATCAGAATATGGAAGTTATCCGAAAAGTACCAAAATTTCATCGTAAGATAATTTCGATATTCTGAATCCAAAAATGAAGTCCATTTTGAAAAATAAAATTTAAAAAATTTCAAAAAGTAGTTATTACTATTCATAACGGCTAGTTTTAATAATATTTTAATAGCATATCGTTGTTTAGTAAAACTCGGTATTGCGTACGACGCAAGCTATCAAGGAAGGTCATGATTGAGTATAAAGCAAGCCAAGCTAGTGTTGTGTGTAGTGAAAGATTCCTTTGATGATTTATATAAAAACAAAATATTTCTTATAAAAGTCTCGGGTGTTACATTCTACCCCCCTTAAAATGAATTTCGCCCTGAAATTCATCACTTGTAACAAACAGATGAGGATACCTCTCTCTCATCATATCCTCAAACTCCCATGTAGCTTCTTCTAATTGGTGGTTCCTCCATAAAACTTTCACAAAGTGAGTGGTCTTGTTCCGTTGGATTTTTTCACTACGATCGAAAATCTCTATCAGATGTTCTTCATAAGAAAGATCTTGTTCCAGTGGTACAACTTCTGAGCTGAGTACATGTGAAGGATCAGGTATGTAATTTTTCAGGAGAGATACATGGAACACATCATGAACTTGAGAGAGATTCGGTGGAAGCGCCAATCGGTAAGATACCTTCCCAACACAATCCAGTATTTCTAAAGGACCGATATACCTAGGGCTCAGCTTTCCGTTCTTTCAAAATATCATTACTCTCTTCCAAGGAGATATTCGTAAGAACACTTTATCACCCACTTCAAACTCTAAGTCTTTTCTTCGGTTGTCGGCATAACTTTTTTGTCGACTCTGAGCTGCTCTTATGTGTTGTTGAATATATCGGACCTTTTCTTCCATCTCATCAACAAGATCAGGTCCTAATAGATTTCTTTCCCCAACTTCGTCCCAGCAAGTTGGAGTCCTGCATTTCTTTCCATAGAGAGCTTCATAAAGATCCATCTGAATACTGGAGTGAAAGCTATTATTATAAGAAAATTCCACCAAAGGTAGGTGTTGATCCCAACCACATTTGAAATCCATAGATCAAGCTCTCAACATATCTTCTAGAGTTTGAATTGTCCTCTCAGACTGACCGTCTGTCTGAGGATGATAAGCAATGCTGAAACTCAACTCTGTATCCAGAGTATGCTGAAGACTTTTCCAGAACATGGAGGTAATCCTCGGATCCCGATCAGATATAATAGGATGTGGTACTCCATGAAATCTTACCACTTCCTTTACATATATCCTGGCAAGCTGATCTAGAGAGAAATCCTCTCTAATAGCAATGAAGTGTGCAGACTTTGTAATACAATCAACTATGACCCAGATAGCATTATTTCCTTTGGATGTTTTAGGAAGTCCAGTGACAAAGTCCATAGTGATGTTTTCCCATTTCCATTCTGGTATGGGTAATGGTTGTAACATCCCCTTAGACTTTTGTCTATCACCTTTAACTTGCTGACAAACCAAGCATCGAGAGACATATTCAGCAACATCTCTTCTCATTCCACCCCACCAGTAGTACTCTTTCAGGTCCCTATACATCTTCGTGCTTCCAGGATGAATAGAGAATGAAGAACTATGAGCCTCATCCAGCATCTCCTTCTTTAATTCTGGGATGTGAGGAACACAAACCCGATTCCTGAACTTTATTATCCCATCAAAATCAAGGTTGAATTCAGGAATATTTCTCACCTTCTTTGGTAACTCTACATCTTCTTGTTGCGCCTCTTTAATAATCACATGTATAGATGGTTGAACATTCAATTGAGAAAGATACGATTTTTCCCATTACATTATAATTCCAAGATCCATCCTTTGTAAATCCATAAATATTGGATATTTTGTGATCCTCATCATGGATAAGCTAGCATGGTCTTGTCGACTTAATGCATCTTCCACCTTGTTTGCTTTCCCAGGGTGGTAATGAATTGAGCAGTTGTAATCCTTAATCAGCTCCAACCATCTTCTTTGGCGCATATTCAGCTCCTTTTGTGTGAAAATATACTTTAAACTTTTATGATCAGTATAAATATCACACTTTTCTCCATAAAGATAATGCCTCCAAATCTTCAACGCAATGATTACAATAGCTAACTCCAAATCATGAGTTGGGTAATTTTTCTCTTTCATTTTCAACTGTCGTGAGGCGTAAGCTATCACCATATAATTTTGAAAAAGAACACACCCCAATCCCTTCTTGGATGCATCACTATAGATCACAAACCTTTCTCCACTACAAGGAAGTGTGAGTATAGGTGCACTAGATAACCTTCTTTTAAACTCCTTGAAATTCTCTTCACATTCCACCGTCCAAACAAACTCAACTCCTTTCCGAGTCAACATGGTGAGTGGATTAGATAATTGTGAAAAATCATTCACAAAACGTCGATAATATCCAGCCAAACTAAGAAATATTTCGATCTCAGTTACTATTGTTGGTCTCGACCATCTTTCGATAACCTTTTTTTTGCTGGATCCACAGATATCCCATCTTTTGCGATTATGTGACCCAAAATGCAACTTTTTGAAGCCAAAATTCACACTTGGTAAATTTGGAATAAATCTTCTCCTTTCTCAAGGTCTTCAATACAATACTCAAGTGATCTTCATGTTCTTCCATTCCCTTTTAATATACAATAATATCGTCTATAAAGACTACCACAAACTGATCAAGATAATCTCTAAAGACTCTATTCATCAGATCCATGAAGATAGCAGGGGCATTAGTAAGACCAAATGGCATCACTATAAATTCATAGTTTCCATACCTTGTACGGAAAGTCGTCTTTGGTATATCCTCCCTTTTGACCCTTAATTGATGATACCCTGAACGAAGATCAATCTTGGAAAATTATTGAGCTCCGCGTAGTTTGTCAAATAAGTCATCAATGCATGGGAGAGGATATTTGTTCTTGATAGTGATCTTGTTAAGTTCTTGATAATCAATGCGGAGTCTCATTGATCCATCTTTCTTCTTAACAAACAGAACAGGTGATCCCCAAGGTGACGCACTAGGGCGCATGAATCCTTTATCAATATTCTCTTGGAGTTGCTTCTTCAATTCCTGCAACTCAATTGGGCCCATTCTATAAGGTGTCTTTGAAATAGGCAAAGCACACGGTACGAGTTCTATTGAAAACTCAACTTCACGATTTGGTGGAAGACCTGACAATTCCTCTGGAAAGAAATTGTCAAACTCCCGTACAATGGGCATATTCTTAATCGTCAGTTTCTCACCAACCATTTGAGATAAATAACCTTCATTTAATTGAATCAAGACCCATAAGATGGAAGAAATTTACACTGGAAGGTTATGTTCATCCTTGCATCGATAGATGATCACAGATTGATCTAGAATATGAATTGTGACTTCCCTTCTTTGTCAATTGGTATGAGCTCCATATAAAGAAAGCCAATCCATACCAAGAATCACATCAAATTCCACTATAGGAAGGATCACAAGATTTGCAGGAAGCACTTTCCCAAAAAAATCAATTGGAGAAGAATTATTAACTTTTGATGCGACTGTTGTGCCATTTAGAGTTGTCACAGCTAACTCAACATCTAATTGTTGAGGTAATACGGTGATACCCTTAGAAAAATATTCATAAATAAAAGAGTGGGTGGATCCAGAATCAAATAAAACATTTGCTACTTTAGAGTGGATGGTAAGTGTACCTCTCACCACTTCTTTGTCGTACTCCACATCGCCGATAGTAATTGCATGTGACTTTCCTTTGTCTTTAGCCTTAAGAGTTTGATGACGTCGATCATCATCATCAACCCTTGTATTTGGGCATTGATTGGCATAATGCCCCATCTCCTTGCACTTGAAACATTGAAGTGTAGTGGGTTCATTCGGTGTGTCCCTTCCTTTGTTTGCATCATTAGACATCTTATTCCCATTATTTCGACATTCAATTTCCCAATGACCTTCTTTTCCACACTTATAACATTTTCTTGTCCCCTTAAGACAATTTCCTCCATGTTTCTTTCCACACTTTGAGCATAAGGGAAAACTCATCTTCTTTTCAGTGGGCTCTTTAGATTTTCCTTTGAATTCCATTTTCCTCTTCTTATAAAACCCATGTGACTGATGGGTTACACCAATCTCTATCTAAACCTTGAGAGCACATCAAACAATTTCCTCGTAGCTATTGAAGTCCCTTATGTCTGATTCCCTTCGAAGACTTGGTTTTAAGCCACTAAAGAATCGATCGATCTTACTCTCAGGTTGGATAATAATACCAGAAGTTTACCTTGCAAGTCTTGTAAAATTTGCTTCGTAGGTACCAACAGATTCATCATCCTTTTTCTTTAGTTCAAGAAACTCATTCTCCATCTTTGTTCGGATAATATGATGGAAGTACTTATTGAAAAATAAGTTCTTGAACTCATCACATTCCATGGAATCAATTTCATCCCTTTGCCTCGTATTCTTAATAAGATTCCACCATTGATCAGCATCACCTTCCAAACGATAAACTACTAAGATGACTTTATCATGTTCAGAACATTGAGAACTGAAAATATCTTTTTAGTGGTACTGATGCATTGTTCAGACACTAATGGATCAGAAGACCCGTTGAATGAAGGTGGACGCTGCCTCATGAAGGATTCAATAGAATGTTTCTCCTTTCTTTGCTCATTTTGAAGTCTTGCATGATTCATAGCTTGAGAAAGTTGTGTGAGCATGGCTACAAGATTTTTCATTCCAGCTCCCATAACGTTTGGTTTCTCAGGGGGATAATCATTTCATTTCCCATTGCATTCCGCATTAACACGGTTCCTTCGGGTTACAGCCATTGACTAAAACAAAGAAGAGTAGTGTGAGAAACACTAATTATAATAGGAAAAACACATAATCAATAATAAACTTTTACACTTAAGGTCTTATCATAGGTTGTTCATGGAAATTTCTAAAACACTAAGATTGTGTTCTATGCTTAGACTTATCCTTAGGGTTCGTACTAAGGCTTTCGCATCCTAGTTTCCAAAGGTTGAATATACCTTTCCTATAATACCAACTATAACGACTCATACATTACATACATTATAGTACTTCAAAATTAAAGTACACTTATTACAACATAGAACAAAACCATGAAAGGACCGTATAGGTATAGTGCCTTTAGAAACTGGGAAACATAAACAACTGGTTCATAAAGCGTCTACATTGTCTCCCATTTATTTCATCATATCTATAGTCCCTTTTGGCATATCTTACTTAATAACCTTCTTGCTGACCTGGGTAAAGAAAACATACAAAAGGGAGATCTCAAATTCTCAGTAAGGGTAAACAAAAGAAATATCAATCACATCATATTCAAAAGAACAGAACATTTTGGAAATCTTACCCTGAAAAAGAGATCATAATTTCATAACATGGGATAAATCATGGTAGTGAAATGTAATCACAATAATCATAACTTAAAACATGAAGCTTTGTGGAATACGCACATAATCATAGAGAATCATTTCTTATTAGTCAAAACTCATTTCTAAGACTGTCTTAGTGGACAAAGTCCATTTCTAAATAGAGTTCATTCCTCGTTTCAGTCCTGTTTCACTAAACCGGTTTAACCTGCCATTCTAGCCATGTTGATCTCATGAGATATAAAATCTTTACCCTATGCATTGGAGGGAGATATAGGTCCCATCCATTTCATAATGAAACCATTCTTATGTGTGCCACAAAATCATAAATCATACATCATTGCATAACCCATGTAAAAAAAATGGGATTCTTAAACATCATGAAATCATAAAACAATTCATATTAGATAAAGGAATTCATAAAAATAATTCCATCACAACATAATCAAATCAATGTAATAATAGGGATAGACACAGAGCCCTATATTTTCTTAGATGGAAAATAATTTTGATAAAACACTTGAATTCCATTCTTGAGGAAAACATCCTTTCATCTTCAAAAACATTTTCCTTTCTTAACATGTCATAAAATTTTAAATTAAAAGAAGTTGATTAAAAATAAACTTGAAAACTTGTAAAGGATGATTCTTGGAAATAATGTTTTAAAAATCCATTCATGCCGTATAAGTTAAAAAAACATTCTTCTTGTAGTTTTGTCGGAAAAGTCAAAAAGTACCTAAAAACGACAAAATATTCATTTCATATCTTTTACTAAAAACTCACCGAAGGGTAAAATTGGATTTAAACAATTGTAGGTGGATGGAAATAATATTACATATTTAGGAAACAGGGACATGGATGATAAAATACACCCCTGTAAATACCAAAGTATAAACAATCTCGGATAAAAATGAGATTCTGATATTTTCCCTTACCTTAGGTCCGATTTGCTTCGTAAGTGTCCTATCCTCCTGTATAATGATTTAAATAATGTTATTGACTTATTCTAGAATCATAATTATTTTTATGATATCATATATGGTCATATTCTTAGCTGGTTATTAGTAATATTTCACTACTACTTGTTATTCGTGTGTTTATTACATTTTGTTCTTATGCGTGTTTTGTCGAATAAATTCTTATTCTTATTTTTAGGTTATAGATACCTCATTTAAAGAATGGTATTAGTGTAATATATATATCATATTGATTCATTCAATTCATTTATATAATCAGTATGCAATGAAGATCATGTAGAACGAGTCGCATCACATTGTGGAGACGGTATTCCGTACGTACGCACGAGCGATGATATCATTACCATGATCATGAAATTGTAATGGAGTGTATGTATACTATTTAAGAATCAGTAATAATCATATATAGTTATTATTTACACCATTATACCCATCCAAGTAAGGTGATGGTGGAAAATCGATTACACCATGGCATGGAGACGGTATTCCGTACGTACGCACGCGCAGTGATTTCATTTTCCGTAGGATGGATATATGGTGGAATAGGGTTGTTTCATACTTATAATAAAATATTAGTATATTAGTGATACTGATTTTATTACTTAATAATGAAACAACTAAATAAGAAGAAGTGGAAGAAGAAATAAAGTTGAATGAATCGGTAACAGACATTACCTCTTCTTTGAAGCGCCTCTTTGAGACCTCCTCTTAGGGCAATAAAATTGGTCTTTGAAGAAGACCAGGACCTCTAGGATGTTTCTAGGGAAGTTTAGAAGAGGATTTTTCAGGGGTTGGTTGAGCATGAAGGCTCAAAGTGGTGTGAGGATGAGAGGGAGGAGGTGCCCTTTTATAAGGGAGGAGAGGGGCACCTTTGGAAAAACTAAAATTATTATTTTATTATAAAGCCATATTCGGTTTTAAATAGCTCCAAATTGATTTATTTCGAAGATAAGATGGTTATGGGTAGAAACCCTCTCATCCAATAGAATTTAGACAAGTTTAGGTATCAATTTTAACCTTATCATTTAGATTTAACTTTAAGTTAGATAATTTAACTTTTACCGTGTCCTCCTGTTTTCTTACACTATAAGGTTAATAAACTCACTATAACAAGAAAAAAGAACCCAAAGTTGTTTATTATTAATATATATAACCTTATCTAAGTCATTTGGCCGAACCATAGATTTTTAGGAATAAAATAAAAATTAATAATATAATATTTGTTTTAAAAACAATTTTATGTCAATTTTGACACTATTTGGTAATTGATTTTTGTGTAAATCATAACAGAGATATTAGTTTGAAAAAAGTTAATTAAATCAATAATAACATGTCATAATAACATATAATGTTAGTTTAATTCATAAAAAGTCTCAAATTACATTTATTTGGGTATTTATAACCTCAATTATGTTAATCTTTCATTAATAAGATAATTTCTGCATCATCATTGTGTAATAAATAAATTAAATCATTTAATGTCTAAAAATTATAAATAAAATACCATTATGAAGGAAATAGTTTTATCTTTCTAATTAATATTTATATTCTAATTTATATTATGTATAACCCTATATTAAAAATGATTTAATTATTATACTTTGATTTTAACTATTTTAACCCCTCTTTAAATAAATTAATAATAAATGTCCTAATCTCATCCATGTGGGCCTAAATGGTCATATTTTATCCCTACGGTTGTTTTCGGTCGAATTACACTTATCCAATAGAATCAGGACATGTGTCAGGGTAATAATAATATCATTTTTACCCTTAATTACCATATTTACTTTTAACCGTGGTAAAAAAAAGTAAAAAGTTACTATTCACTAAAAATGATTTTCATCTAATTGAACCACATTTTAGACCTTGATATTAACTATGTCTCTCGGAGTTTTAAAATTCTACTCAAAGAATCCGTAAAATTAAGTTTTATGAAAAATTCAGTTTTTTTAACAACCACTTAGTGGTTTCACTATTCATCAAAAAATGAAAGTTTCCAGAAAAATACCAAAAATTAGGTCTAAGCTATATTTGATATTATGAAATCTAAAGTGATGTCTATTTTACCAAATTCAAAACACATCAGTTGCATTAATTAATTTAAAAATTAATGCTCGTCGTCAAAACAAATAGCGTGTTTTTAAGAGATAATAACTATCAAAAGATTGACACTTGTTTATGTTTGGTTTAAATGTGAAATTACACCCGATGAAAAAAATTGTATTAAATGGTAAAAATATATTCTATATATACTTTAAAACCACTCAAATTAATAATTTATCACTATTAATTATTTCAATTAAAAAAGTTGTTTTTAATTAAAATTTAGTAATTTCCACTATTCATCAGAATATGAAAGTTATCCGAAAAGTACCAAAATTTCACCCTAAGATAATTTCGATATTCCGAATCCAAAAATGAAGTCCATTTTGAAAAATAAAATTTAAAAAATTTAAAAAAGTGGTTATTACTATTCATAACTGCTAGTTTTAATAATATTTTAATAGCATATAGTTGTTTAGTAAAACTCGGTATTGTGTACGACGCAAGCTATCAAGGAAGGTCGTGATTGCGTATAAAGCAGGCCAAGCTAGTGTTGTGTGTAGTGAAAGATTCCTTTGATGATTTATATAAAAACAAAATATTTCTTATAAAAGTCTCGGGTGTTACATGGTCTACTTTATCCACTTTTTGTGCCCTTATGGAAGTGTGAAGAATTCATAGTGGAATTATTAATGAGATTACCTAGGATCCTGGGGATATGTGACACTGTCTAGGAAATTTTTGATCAGTTAATGAAAGTTTCTCATTTTTTATTGATCCATGTGACCCAATTAGTATATGATATGGGAAGTATTATTTCTATGAGATAATATTAATGAATGGAGTTGCCTTAAAAATTTTATCTGATAGAGATGCATTTTTTACATCACAATTTTGTTAGGGCTTATAGAATTCCATAAGGACTCAGATGAGATTAAGGAAAATATATTATCCCCATACATATAGAAAGTATGAGGGGATGATTAACATACTGAAGGGTATAATTTGGTCATATTCCCAAGATTAAGTGAAGCTTGGGATGATCACCTATCCTTTATTGACTTCCTATACTACAATTGTTACCATATTTTTATTTTGAGGAAAACTTATTAGGCTCTTCATGGGAGGTCGTGTCATTCACCGCTTTGTTGGCATGATGCTAGAGAAGTAATAATTGTTGGACCCAACTTGGGAAATGATATATCCAAGAGAGTGTTGTTAATTTAGAAGAGGTTGATCACATATCAAGATATGAATAATTCTAATTCCATCCATATTAGGAGACCATTATATTTTGTTGTAGGTGTTATAGTTTTTCAAAGAGTGACTCCTCAGTTGGGACATTTTCATTTGAAGAAGTAATGTAAATTAGAATTGAACTGTGTTTGACCCTTCAAGGTGAACAAGTGGTCAGGATAGTGGCATATCATCAAGATCTTCCTTCTCACTATTTATGTATTCAGAATTTGTTTTTTGTAACTTTGATATTATGGTATTTGAATGATCCTACACATGTCGTCATCTATGAGGATATTGATCTAGAGCCTAACTTATCATATGTGCAGTGAACGGTGCATATGGTATAACTGAGATATAAAAGCCTTCAAGGGAATAATGTACCACTAGTTTCCATTTTATGTCCTCATGGATAGATCCATAAGTATACCTAGGAATGAGTGGCTGATTTTCGGGCACATCATCTTGTTTTTTTTTTGAGTAGAACCATTGAAGGAGCTTCTCGAGGATAATAAGTCATTGGAGGGGGAGAATTTAACATCCATGATTTGCTTCAATATATGAGGGGTAAAATTTATAAATTACTATTTATTTTTGTGTTCTTAAATATTATGGTATTTTTAGAGGTTATATTTTTCTGGATAATAGGTTGGGTTTCAAAGATGGAAGAATATTAGTAAAGTATTGGAAGATGGTAGATAAAAGGAATCCATCAGCTAGTTAGATGAATCCACCAGCTATCTAGTGGTATTCCAATAGGCCAAAGGGATCTAAAGATCCCTATATCTAGTTAGTGGGATTCCACTATTCCATCAGTGGTACTAGAATAACTTAGGTGGTTCTTTCAGGCACATCGGCTAGCTGATGAGGCCCACCAGGTAATCAGTGTGCCCGGTCTTAGGGTGTAATTAATTCACCCCATCTGATTTTAATTCCATTAATTATTGAAAATATTTAACAAAAAAAATATAAACCCCATGAACCTATCTTGAATTCAATCCCTCCTCTCATGAATCTTGACCCACACATTCTTCTCCCCAAGCCTCTCTAAGATTCGATCGATCCAGTGCTGGTAAATGGTGAATTTTTCTCTAGATCTATATTTAATTAATATTCTTATTTGTGATATGTATGTGGATATATGTTGTATCTATGTTTTCCTGGTTTATCCAATGATTAATTCTCCCATTATTTATAGATCGGTTGTGATTCTAGTGAGTTGGATCTATTTCTTGATTGAATCAAGATCTACCATCAACAATAAACATTTTATGGGTAATTATTATTGAATCATATTCCTATATAACTTCATGATAGTAGATTGATGATAAATATGAAATTCATTAATGATTCCATGGTATATTAGTGTAGGATTAAATATTTCAATGGAAATCCATTTGATCAAAGATATAATTTTCATGAACAATGGGAATTTTGGGGTAAATTTGTCCATAACAATCATCATGAGACATTCTTCTTGAATTTATTTTTTAATGATGGATTAAATATGGACCAGTGATATTTTGGTATACCCAAGTGTACCTTCTAAAGTCGGGGTGGAATTCACGATTCATTCCTGATTTGACAATGAATCTAGTTAATTAGAAACCCTTCATTGGATGTACCTTGGAATTGATTCCATTAACATACTCCTTTAGGTATGTTGTTCTATTATTAAATTCTTAACTTGTAATTATCTTTAGTATATATTCTAAACCACCTTATTAGAAAAATATAACTATAATATACATCCTTGACATGTGTTCTCATTCTATATGGGTGTTTTATGTGGTTAAACATTGGACCATTTGATGAACCTTATAATTATTCATCATCAAAGTTGAGGTAGGATATTCCTTACCATTTTGGGATCTCATATACACTTATTTACTTGGTATAATTTTTGATTTTTCATATCTTATTTGACCATTTTTTATTAGTTTTAGATGGGTGTGTCTGTGTTTGTGTGTGTCATGTGATATTCGTTGAAGTTACATGATTCCATGAGTATGCCTATAGTTTTTTGAACATGTTTGATGTTGATCATATCTATTACATGTAGATATTTTTTTTCTCATGATGATGTTATGTGAATTAACTTGTATTATTTACCTAGTTATGTTTGTTAAAATTCCTTGGGTGGTTGTTTTTGGTACTCAAAATAAGATGACTGCCAAGTGATGATTATACATTAGAAAGGGATTCTACACATCTTTTAAAAAAGATGATAAAGGGCCTAAGAATAGGGTCAAGGCATGATATTCTAGAGGCCTAACTTGAGTAAATGGAATTATGCTAATTATATCCTAAAATATTAATACAAGGTATTAATGGGGTATGAGGGACTGAATAAAAAACCCAAGGCACATATAAAGTATGAAAATATAGAGGCATGACCCATAATGAAGTTGTATATTATATTTTGGGTGCCTTACATGACATGATTACTTTGAACCACTAATACATGTGACTACGAGCCTTGTTTCATGTTCTTATTCACTTACGACATCCTACAACCTTCTATTATGGAGCTGAGGAAGGTATGCCTTGGGGTCTTCAGAAACATTGTTAGTGAATGATCACTTATTAAATGATTATATGATTATTATTAATGTTTTTACAGTTATTAATATAATTTAATACACCAATTATAATTTTAAATGATTTTTAATGGTGAATTGGCGGTGTCCTACTGAGTTTTATTACTCACACCCTATAGAGTAATCTTAGTAGACATGAAGAATTAATGTATAGAGATCCAAGAAAGGGAATGGGGAATATTGAAGACAGTTGATTAGAGGATCATGGATCTTGGAGTTGTTCTATAATTTACTCCAGAGAATTTTTTATTTTATTTATTTTCAGGTATGCTTGCACATTACTCAAGTTTTTATTTCCACATAGGGATCCCATTTTATTTATTATATGAATTTTATTCCAGTTTATATTTGTTCTTCTACAATATTACTATGTGTAATTACATTTTATTATTATTTATAAAAGGACATGGTATTGAAGGAATAGCCTCTACACTAATGAACTTTATCCCCCTCAATGCTAGTTGGAATCCTCTTGCATATAGGGATGTGCAAATGAGGTCATGGGACACTCTAGATCTGCCCTGGTGGTTTTGGTCTAGGTGATACAAGTCCTATATGATATGATTGGGATAATTCCCATCATAAATAACTATATTGCGAGGGGAATGAAAAAGAGGACACATTTCATAGTGAAATATAGATATTTTACCACTAATGGATGTGATGATAAACATCTAATAAAAGAATTTATTATAGATTAATAGTATAACCATCATCAAAAATTTGAGATAAATCCTTATAATGTATTATAATAATATAAGAAACTATTAAAACTAGTAACTTAAGAAAAATTTCTAATTAAAAGGGAATTCTATGTGTTAGAGTGAATCCTTCCTAATTAACAAAACATTAATGATATTTTAAACTTCAAATATAAATAATTATGATATGTATAGATGTATTCCCCAAATTTTTTGAAGGAACTATATAAAAAATTACCTAATGTTTTTTTCCTCTTATAATATACTCAATATGATTGAGTATGTCAATGATTAGGTGAGACTTGAGATATCCTATAATTCTTATTCTGGTTATGGAATTCATTCTGTTGTTATCGATGGAAATTTTCTCATAAAATGTGTGGTTTTAAGAAAAAAATTCATGATAATATTAAAGTGTTGAGGAAAGTTGAAATTGGTATGTGATTCCTTTGTTCAGATGATTTGTTGATAGTCCAAGTGGGTAAAATTTCAAATCATAAGAAGAAACATATTTGGAAAGTCCAATAATGTTTCTTCTAGTATCTTGTCAAGGTCATTGAAACTAATAGTTATCGATAAGAAGGAGTAAAAATTATATAGGATGGAATTTTCTAGAAAACTAAAAGGATTTTTTATATGGACCATGTAATTTCAATGTTAGGTATCAATGTTATATAAATTAATTATCTAGTACTAATGGTTATATGATTCCAAATATATACATTAAAATATTTTTATTACTCAATTATTTATGATCAAGGAAATAATTAATGTTGATTGCAGTGTGTATTCCACTTATAAATTAAATGGTTGTTGATCATCTATTTTAATGTAAATCAAAATACCAAACTGAAAACAAATATAAATAAAGTAATTCTATTCTTATCTTGTTACTCTTATTTGATAAGAGATATTGTTCACTAAAAAGGTTTATTATAAATAATATGAGAAGATTGATTAAATTAACATGGTTTATAATTCATCATATTCTATAACATGTTTAAGGATGAATATATGGAAAAAAATTTTTTATACATGATAAAGTGCTTATCCTAATGATTGTTAAAATATGAAGGATTTGGTCCCACAATTTTCAGTGGTCTATTTTAAAGAATAATAAAATTTTAATGAAAATGTTTCAAACTCAAAATATCTTATATGATACAATAATTTATTTTTTAAATATTCATATTAAAATAATATATGAATTACATTCTAAAAATAATGGAGGTTATGAATATTAGTATGATATTTGGAATATAATATAGTATCTAAGAGGTTAGTGGAAGTTTGCATGGATTTAGTAAAGTTCAAATTTAAAAAATAAAGGATTAAACGAGTCAAATTTAAAAGTGAATTTTGTTTAAATATCCTAAATTATTGAGGGTATTTCATTAATGAAACAATGTAAATAGTTACATTAGTTACAAAATTATTTCAAGGAAGGTTTGATTAAAAGTGTTCCAAGATGATGATGGTGGTGGTGGTAATTTTATATGGATATATAAGTAGAAAATAGAATTTATTAACACTAAAACATTTGATGTTGTGAAGTGAAAGAGTTTGAATGTTTTTAAGTAGTTAAACATTTGGAATATGATTTTTATATCTCACCATTATTCCAACAGGATTAATTTATAGATGTTACTCAATAAAATGTTTAGTGGGGGAGTTACTCATGTGTTCACATTGAGATGTGGAGGGGGTTACATTTAAACGTACCGAGTTTAATAGAATCCCTAAAAGTTTAGATAAAATTAGAATGATCTAGAGGTCTATATTATATGATATATTATACAAGATATTATGTATGGTTTTATTATTTATTCTGAAAGTAGTTTTAACGTCGTAAAATATATCATGTTATACAAAATAAAATATCCACTTTATCATTATTTAAATTTTTCTATATATATAAAAACTAATATATGTTTCATAAAGTGAAATTATAATTGACTGCTTAATTTAAATCACTTAGTTATCCCTAATTGATGTTTGTTATGGAGTGTGATAGGATATTATGAAATAAGAAGGTAAGGGTGAGTATTATTTTATTTATCTCGAAATAGAATATTATCATGCCGAACAAAACATGTTTTTTACATTGGATAAAACATAAAATATACCTCATTGAGTTTTATATATTATATATTGGGTTTACAGGGGTGAATGGTTCATATTTGGATTCCTATGTACCTTAGGTTGGAGTGATAATTTTCATTAGAACATTTATACTTGGATTCATATCTTACATAAGTCTTAAGAATTGGATAATATGGGTTGGATGGTATATTATTGATCATGTCATCTATTGTATCTTAAATGAGATGGTATTTTACCTCTCATAAGAATAATATAACATTTAGTCCCTTGATTTAGATATTTAGAGGAAGTGTATGCTTACCTATATAACACGTATGATGTTCTTATCTATCTGGATGAAGAGAATATGTTCTTCTTATCTATAACATTAAATGACTTGGGATGTACTCATCAACCTTGTTAATATATACTTAAAGAATTTGGAATTTTTGATTGAATATATGATATTGACATACTATGTGTCTGTCATTATTCAATGTTTGAGAAAAAAGGATAATATAAAAATGAAGGCTTGTATATGATGTACCAAGACGAAATGTCTATTGAGATACATGTCTTCAATGGAAATCATGTTATACCCCTTTGTATCTTGAGTAGTTATGAGGAAAAAACCTTTAACAATACATATTATAGTGTCTTTAAAAAATTATTCACTTTATTTCATTACTAAAAATCTATTATGTTTTTAGTTTTAGAGAATTAGGTCATAACTCTTTAATAAAAAACCCATAAACAATAAAGTTTCCAATTATACCCAATATTCATTTTACCATACTATAAATTTTTTAAAATAAAATGAGTTTTATTTTTACAACAAATGTTTATCAATTTCAAATTGGATACATTGTTTCACTAACCCATACTTAAACCCTATGAAAAAACATTTTAAAAATTTGGTATGATCACAAAAATCTCAATAAGAGAAATAAAAAGGAATAAATTGGTTAGTCCATTGAAAAACATGAAATATATTTAAAATTTTAACTTTTTATCAATTTTATTTGAGTGAATGAAACAAATCCTTTCCATATGAAAACCACAAACACTTTTTGGTCAAAGAATACCATTAAACCCAAAGAAAAAAACCATTAAAGAAAATTAGAGAAATTATATTCATAAACCTTGTAAAAAATAACTAGATCGTAATTTAATCGATTGAAGAAACTCCCATGGTCACTCCCTCTTTATTTCCTATTAAGATAAGAACCATTACCCAATGCATTGTAGCGCTATCTGAACACACCCATCGTAAAAGCTATATCGGGATCACCCATTCATCATAAGATATAATGGGGCACCACACATCGTGTAGGATATATTGGGATCAATTTTTTCTCATATATAATTATTAAGTACCATATCATGAATAACTTTTTTTCCTTTCATTTTTACATCATAAACATTTTCAAAACTTCTTTAAACCCATATGAAAAACACTTTTGGATATTAAAATACCATTTTTTTCAACCACCATTTCTAAAACTAAAATACATCGATGGAAGGGAAATGATATTTTTTGAATAAAACATGAATTATTGTGAGTTAATCAAGAAATTGAACAATAGTTATGGCGATATGTAAATTTTTTATCATTGTATATGATAAAATAGAACATTCCTTTTACATTTTGTAAATAAATCCAAAACATTATTATTAAAATATGTAAAAAGTTTAATTTTAATAACCATTTAAATTAAATAAAAATATATATAATAATTTACATATAATTTATTTATTTCAATATAATAACATTAATAAGATGTTTTTAAAAATATGGACATGGAAGAGAAAGAGTTGGTAGGGAAACATTAAAAGAGGGTTTTCCCCTTATCTTGAATATGACTTATCACAAACATTATTTATCTTATGGAGTAGTAAAATTATGTATATTATTTACATTATTATGAATTTTTTTCAATTTTATTATACCTTTTACCAAGTTTAATGTAATTTATATAATTAATTTTGTTTACATCAGATGTTTTTATGATTTTCAACTCATATATTCAAAATGAATTTGGTAGGTTGAATATGGCCCATGATTTCATTATTCCACAATATATAGAATAATAATTACAAAATAATTATAATTTTTAGACTTAAATTATAATTTCAAAACCTAACATGAAATATGGTTATTAAAACTAAACTATGTTATAATCATGGAGATTGTGGGTCGTACATACACATGATCAACGTTTCCATTTATAAACTACCATTATAGAAATAAAGTAAGTTTTATTTTATCTTAAAAGAATTATAATTGTATCATAATACTGTATTATATTTTTTAAATATAGATATATATATCATCCATGTTATGTAGTGATGAAAAATGAATCCCATCACTTTGTGGGGGTGATAGTCCACATATACGCACTAACAACGTTAACATTTTTCAGTGAACTATAAAGAAAAAAATGATATATTATACTTTTAAAATGATAAATATGTCATGAATATCATATATAATTATATATTAAATAAATAATTGTGACCATATATAATAGGATGTTATGGAAAATGAATTGCATAAATTCACGAGGCGATAGTTCACCGTAAACACAAACGATGGTTTCATTTCCCATTTTATGGAACAAGAGAAATATATTTGGGTTTCCATTAAGATAAAAAAATATAAATATAAATATGATACTTGTGATATCATTTCATAATATTTAAGAATATTTTAAGAAGTTAGAAAAATAAATTAAAATAAAACATTTGTTTAAAAATTATACTTCTTCACAAAAATTCCTTTACTTTTCACCTTAAGCCATGTAATGTTGGTATTATACCCAAAATAAGACCTCAATAATTTGTTAAGGGATTATAAGATGGATTTTTTGTCAGTATATTCTGATCCAAATGGTTTTTTAAGAGTGAAAATAAGAGGAGAGAATGTTCCATTTTATAATAGAGGAGAGGGGAATTCTTGGAATTTATTAAATTATTAAATTAATATAAATTAATTTTCACAGTAAAATGGATCCAAATTGATATGATTTAATATAATATTATTATTACTCACAAATAATCTCATAAAATAAAAATTCGACAAGTTTAGATGATTTTTTCACCCTAATATATTTGTTTTAACATCGTGTTAACACTTTTTGACAATTACCATGATAAAAATGTTTTTACAATTTGGGAATCAATATATTTACTATAGAAGAAACAATTGGACCATAATTACTACATGGTTGATATATTAAACCAAATACCAAAAAAATTTCCAAGAATATTAATTTTTGGATTTTTTTATCATTTAATAAAATATTAATTTTTACGCAATAACAATAATTTCAATTTTTGACTATTAATTTAATTTAATTTTTTTAAACTACATTAAAAAAATTATTATTAATATAATTCATTAAAAATATCTAATATTTTATTTTTATCTATAAAAATAGGGGGGCATAAAAATTCATACAAATCATATTACATTTAATATTTTTAAAATACTTTGTTTTAGTTTTCTATTAATTGAATAAAAAGTGTATCAGTGTTGCATAGTCAATTAATGTAATTATTTCATCAATAAAAATTTGAAATATATTAAAAGGGTAAATAAAAATAATTTATATTTAAAATTGATATTTATAATAAAAATACCTTTTATCTTTATGAAAAAAATTAAAGATAATAAAACAAAGTGAATTACATTTTTTTACTTTTACTTACATAAAATATTATATATTTAAAAATCATAGACATATGAAAAAATGTCATATATTATAATTTTAAATTATTATGAAAAAATATAAACCTTAAATAATATCAATTCAAGTGTTAGGGTTACTATATAGACTTTATAAGATTATTTTTACACTATAGTAACCCATTTTTCCTATACCACAGTAATAAAATTTACTATGGTTACTAATAATAATGAAAAAAAGGAAAATATTTACCAAAATTTTAATTCATGAATCAAAAAATAGAGTCTAATTTTAAATATTAAAAAATGGTAGGATTTAATTTAAAATTAATCCCTCAAAATGCAATGAAAAAAATTTATTCACCAAAATTCCTTTTTAAGTACATAAATTTTTTATACTAAATTAAAAGGTGAAATTTACTAAAAATATTAGAATTGGATTAAATTTAGACAAAATGAAATAATTAAATTTTATTACTAATAAAAAATAGAATTTATCATTATAAAAAATTAAAAGAAAATACAGTTTTCAATAAAAATCAATATTTTCATTATCCATTGAAAAATAAAACTTTCAAGAAAAATATCAAAATTTTACCATATGATAATTTTTATATGAATATTTATAAAATTATTTCCATTTAAGAAAATTTATAACAGATTCATAAAATAATTTTAATATTTTCACATAAAAAGTATCATATACGAGTTTTGAAGAAAATTTGTTTTAAATAATAAAATATATTTTCTAAAAATTGAGTTTTTATTTCCTAATAATTATTCAATAAAATAGTATTTATTAGTACCTTCATATATATATTTATTTAATAATATGATTAATCTTATTCATACTCACAAATTCAATAACTATTTATAATGGTCATATATAAATAATAATATTTCATGGTACGATTATACTCGGTGTTGTATGTTGTACACATTATCGAAAATAATGTTCTTTAAAAATATTATGGTGTTAAATTCTACCCCCCCCCCAATTAAAAAACTATTATCTCACAATTTTAACTCGATCTTGGAAATCAATGGTTTTCCATCTGAAAATACCGTTGTTGAAATCCATCGACATAAAAAGAGTTAACTATACTTCTTAAATAAATGAGGGAAAGGGAAATATGAAGTTCCTATTTAATAAATAGGTTTCAAAATAAGGAAAAAATAGAGAGAATTGAAAATATAAAAATGGAAGAAATTTATAATGACTAAATTTTGATAGATAGTGATAGAGATCATTGATCATAATAAAGTGAATGATAATGAGGAAGTTAATAACCAAAAAACAAGAAACCAAAGAGGTGTGAAAAAGACTATTGGTTAATCACAAATGAAGGTAATATGATAATTTTTTTGTTTAAATATCATTTTCCTACTGTTAAGAAATTATATTACCATATAAAATAAGAATATATGTAAATGTTTTTACTTTATAAATATAATTTAATCCTTTAGTAAATTTCCACCACAATCTCATATTTTTCTCCAAATAGTGAGTATTCAAGATGATGTTTTTATGCCTAAAGCACTAAAATCAACTTTCATATGATCATATACTGCCAAAAAAGATAAAAATAAATTTCTACTATATTTAGACAAAAACAAATGGTTATAAAAAGGTAAGATAATTCGCAAAAAAATCCTTTATAAAAGGAAATAATACATTCATCTCCAAAATATTAGATATCACTAAAGGTTTAACATAGAACATTTCATAAATAACTATCCAGGTATTTCATAAAATTATTTTTGAAAAATATTGAATCCCAAAGATGATAATTATTTTATTAAATATTCTTATGAGAAAAATTTAACATCTATATCCAAATAATAAAAATCACTCATAAAGTCTTATTCCAAAAATGTATATGACATAGTTTTATAATATCCAAGATGTTCTAATTATTTTCATAAAAAACATGAATCATCAATATGATAAAAAAAATTTAAAATATATTACTCAAATAAAATATCATCTTATCTAAAAATATATCCATTTAACTTAATCATATAATGTTCCCAAAATAGAGAAATCCTTCTGAAATTACATAAATCACTTAATAAACAAATCACTATTCAATCACATGGTAATCTATATGATAAAACATATATTCACATCATTAAATTAATATTCTTTTCAATTCATTTACCTAATTTCATGCTAATTAGGATATCATGTAGGTTCATGGTGGGAATTGCACCCTTATTGCCCATCTGTTGTAGGTTCAAGCCACACAGCCTATCCAAATGCCATGGGTGTTCACCCAACCTATGGGTTATCCTTTAAAATAAACTATAATATTATAATCACTATAAAATTTTAAAAAATATGATGAAAATACTCAAATATATAAATAATCATTAAGTAACTTTTTTACCATTAAGGTTTTCAATATGTCTCATTTTATCACAAAATAAAATAATCTTAACTAACTATCATTTTCTTAACATCAAGAACATTTTATATCAAAGTTTTATTTATCCCTTTATCATATGATCTTAAATTAATGTCACTAAAAAATATCACCTTTTCATTACACCACTTATATAAGGTATTGATTCTCTCTAACATATGTTTCCATATTTTGAAAACAAAATCTACTATAGAATATTCCTCAAGGGTTTTATGATTCTTTTTATATTTAGAATATATTAGATTATCATTGATAAACATATCCTTCATTCAATATCCCTCTTATACCTTTGATTATTTTTTTTCTTCTTATTCATTAATACTGTATTCCTACAAATCAATGATATTTAATATGTCCCTATGATTTTTAAATATCAACTCAATCATGTTTCATACTTAGAACATAATAAAATAATTCATACCTTAAATACAGACATTAGGGTATTCTTTTATGCTATTGATATCCCCTTTATTGTAAATCATGAATTATATATCTCTAAAAAAGAAATATTTATGTCCTTGATGGAATTTCCCCTAAAAAATGAGATGGATGAGTTGATATTTTTAAATTAATTAAAAAAATACAGTGATGAACATGAATTTTGGAGAAATGAAAAGGTGTTGGATAGATAAAATAGTTTTTTTCATGAGATTTAGATCTTCAAAAATATTACAAAATCATTTGAGCAAGGTTTTCCATTATAGTTAAGATTAAATCATCTATAAGGGATAAAAAAAATTGTGAGATCCTTTTCCTTTAATATTGATAAGTGATATTTTATCGATATCTAAAAAATCATTGAAATGTAAAATCAATTGTTTCATTTTGAACTAAAATGTACATTTTAAAGGAAATACACATAGAAATTCTATAATCATTATACCTTTAAATCCTAAATAATATCCTTAATAACTTCAATATTAAATAATGTTTTAACCTAAAAGGTTATCACATACCTTTCTTCATATACCCCAAAAATTTAACAGCATTCTTCCAAAATAATCCTTAACCTTAACTCTAATGGTTACATATACCTCAACCAAATAAAATTTCTCTAAAAATAACATTAATTACTATAAAATCATATTACTTGAAACCAAAAAAATGGGTGTATAAGATTTTGAACTTATGATAAAACTTAAACTCAACAAACTATGATGGTATCCAGAACTCTTAAGATAACCTCCCATGAAAATATCTTTATCTCAAATGTTGTCGAAATCCTACTATGATACCTACTACAAGGTCTCAACCTTTAACAATACAAATTCTAGAGTCTTTATAAAATACTTAACTTTATTTAATTTACAATGATATTTTAGGTTTACTATTTTATAAAATTAGGTCTTAACTCTTACATAAAGAAATCATAAATTAAAAACTAGACACCTCTAATTTGTATCTTTTTTTACATAATTTAAAACATTTAAAATGAAACACTTTTTCCGTTCATGAAAAAACTCCAATACATTTAATATTGATTATTTATTTAACTTACCAATTTTTAAACATAGTAAAAAAAATTCAAAATGTAGGATGAGAACAAAAAGCTCAAAGAGGTATATAATAAGAAAAAATTAGTTAGTCCATTTGTTGACACCAAAAACAACTTTTCAAGGGAGACCTTGAGGAATTAATGGATAATTCAAAGTTAATCCAAGTCAAAAAAAAAAGATAAAAAAATACACCAAAGGTTATATGTTCGTGACTATAAAAACCTTCATGAATGGATGACACCTCATGAAGGTTTCCATACCACCATGGATGTTGAGGCATTAACTTTTTCATTACATATGTTAGTTCAAAGATCTTTGTTTCCCAATGAAAACCTTCACAAAACATGTATCTACGGATTTATCATTAATGAAATAGACTTACCCATCTTCAAAACACCTATAAATACCTCCCTCTACCAGAATTTTTATGGGAAGAGACCTCTAGGATTTGGAAAAAGGAACTGAATTCAAAAAACTCTAACCTCTATGGGAAAAAAGATGATATGGACTCATAGATTTATCCATGTTTCAATAAAAATCCTACTATGAGTTTTTAGGAACCCCAAACCATGGTAGATAATCCTTTGAAAAAGTAACATGTCATTCAAATTAAAATAAATCCCTTTGTAGCTTATGGGGTTTTGTGAGATAATTATCCTTCTCAAAACTAACCTCATGGGAATCATGACATTACATTGAGGAAGATCCACCCTGTTTTGTGAAGGATATAGCTCCAGGAGATCCCTTAATTTTTTTAATAAATTAAAAATTATAGACCCCCAAACTTCATGAAGCCAATCCACCTGGCCTCTCCGTGGTTCTTCCTATCGATAAAAATAATTTCATCAATGTTGAGTGTCTATGGACCCTATACCTATCCAAAATAGGTTCACTCGCACCGAAATATTTAATGTGACCAATATAAAAAAACCCTTATGTTTAGCTCCTTTTCATCAATCATAGCCTGGACCACTAGATAACTTTTCTCTCCAAAGAGTAGGCATCCTAATGTATCTTACTCCTAATAATATGCAACCAAATATCAGGATCCCCATTTTACACTTCACTATGAAATTTTATGGATCCTGATCCACCCTGAGGTACCTAATAAGTATGCATATAATCCCCAAATATGGAAATATCAATGGAAACATTTTTCTTTTCCCTTTGATGAGGGGTAGTTTTATGTCCCCATCACCTATTTGGATAGGGTCTCCCCATGTGTAGGTCCCCAAAATGTCAGAGTAGCATGATGTTAAACTACCTATCCAAATTTCCTAGTTATATGACATTAAACTACAAGAAAAATTCCATTTAACATGACATAAAACTACATCCATACCCAATGTGGTGAACATAATATTTCATGTGATTGGAAAAGGACGACCCCAAACTTTCAACCCTATTTTATGATCACAGGATTCCCCATGTATGATCATCATGGGATGAAACCTCATTCCCCTCTATGATATGATCCTCGTACTTAGGTAATCATCCATGTATATTCCCCAAACCATCTCTTTTTCACTCATTTTTGATATGATAATCCTTAAATATATGTTATTAAACATCATATACTGATCTCATCACAAAACCTTAAACAACGGAATTGAACTACATGGGTTTCGATCCTTATCTCCTAACATGTTACATAAGAAACCTCCATGAGTTTCAATCCTGATATCCTGACACACATGGGGTACATCCTTGAAGTTCAATCCTAATTCTATCATTTCCATAAAATTTTCATCTCCTCCTCTGAGGATACTAAAACATTGAAGTGTGACCATCCCACATTTGGGAAACACTCATCCTAAATTACCTATCCCCACAAGATGTTAAACCTATGACCCAACTGTCCCCACAAAATGGTAATCCTATGAGATACTTGTCCATACAATAAGTTAAACAAGTGACCTAAAAATTGCCACAAGATTTTGAAATTGTGACTTACCTATCCCAAAAAGACTATAAACATATTACCTACTTATCCCCACAATAAATTAATCCTTTGATTCACTTATCCCCAAAAGACACTAAACCTGTGAACTACTTATACCCAAAAGACATTAAACTTCTAAAATAATCTAGATTTATTAACCCATACAACAAGAATGGTATGCCCATGGTAAATAGTATTGAAATTTGTATGCCTCTTGCATCAACAACACCATGGATGACATGGGATCATGTGGGTTAGGTTCCTAAGATCCCTTACACATGAGATTCCATCAACATCAATATCAAAAGACTTTATAGGTACTCAACACACACAACATCCAAAAAAAATCTTAGACACAATCAACATTACAATCTATATTGACTGTAGGTTGCTATCTTGTCCAGATAGAAGCATAATTAATGGTTTCCTAGATTGAGATAGCACCGAGAATGAGTTTCATGAACATTAATCAAATATTTGAGTGAGACCTAGACTAAGAAACCAGATCTAAGTATGAATCCATAGAAGTGGGGACTGATATCCCATCATCCCATTTTGAATAAGGATCCAACATCAACAACCATGGGGTTGGAGGATGCTTCTTTTGAAATGTGGTATTGTGGGGGAAAGAAAAACATTTCTCTTCAAACAAATCATGCCCCGAATAAGGAAAGCATCGAAAAAAATGGTGCAACCAATGTGAAATTATTATCCTTAAATCGTGAGTAGATAAATTATGTTGGAATCCATCAGATCTGAGCATGGAAGGATCTAGATATCCAGCACCAAGCCTCTACCAAACAAATGGTGGGTCTAATGAAAAACTATACTCCTACAACTGGGGACTGATAAAGGATGTTGGGATGCCTTGATCAGATACATCATCAATGTGGATCCAGATATTGCCTTTTAGTTGGAATAATTACATTAATAACCTTAGTAATTGCTTACATATTGTGTTTAATGACATATGGCTCCATGTCTCTGTAGGACCCAATCCAAAGGGAACATAAGATGAACCACCACTAATAGGCAAGGTGTTAGGGTGACTAACAGTGTGGATATCCCACACAATCGTGATCCCTCTATGATATCCATAGTGGCAGCCTCTACAATGAATATAGGGAACCCTCTCCCCATATCCCCTTCCAAGATTATCTAGATAAGGGACATTAATGCACATGTTCATCTATTAAAGTAATAAGTGGTCATAAAAATTGAGGATATGGGTTATTAACACCTAGAATCCATGGAACCATGCCAAAAACCACCACCCTTGAGGTCCACACTAGGGTAAATACCCACCACCAATTCTTGTTAAAAACCATTTTGTATGGCTCTCTCTAGAATGATCCAATAGTTTCCCCCCATCCTGGGGAAGTAGGGGATGTACATGTCACACCCATAGTGACCCCCACTTAGGAACCACCCAAGAGGGCTCCCACTCAACCATGTCAATGACATCATCTAGCCTTATAGGTTGAAGAGAAATTCTATCTCACCCAAACTCCATAGACCTTGTTCTAGATTACCTAGAATCGATGTCAAGTTAAGTGATCACATAGAGATTCACTATTCTTTTCCACCCTTAAATCCACTATATTAATAATGGTTTGTATTTAAAATTGAATGTTTAATAAAAAAATTAACTTCATAATTTATTCAATTATTTTTTTTGTCACTGTTGAAAATTAAAACCTCACATTATTTATGATTTATTTATAGATGGATGTTTTTTTGAGAGATCATGATGGAATTCAAGTGAATCAGGATAAACTGCACAGCATCCCAAGAATACATATGGACACAAATGCACACTAAAACAAATATGTGGTTCCAATTAGGCTTAACATTTTTCAGATAATACAAAATAAAGAGATCTACAAATATTATAAATAAACCAAATCCCAATTTTTCAATTAGGGGTACCAATCAAACCAAACTATACCAGGAAAATAATATTCTCTAAGTAAAAAAGTTGGGTTCTTTATTTCATCCATATCTCCAGCCATAGTTTTAAAAATTATGCCAATTTTTTTGGAAATATTTAAGAGGTGGCATAAAAAATTTATAGTTTTTTACAAAGTAATATATGGTTGTATACCCCCCCCCCCCCAAAAGCATTGGACCAATGGGTTCTCAAAATCTAGGTGCCCAAAACCACCTTCCACTTTTCCTATAAATTGGAAAATTGGGTATCCCATTTTTAAGCTTTACCAAGGATAAAAGATCAAACAAGGTGGAAATATTGACTAAGTAGAAAATATCTTCCATTTTGGATACCTAGAGGATTAATCTCCTCATCCTAGATGTTTCTAAGGCCCCTATCATCCTAGGGGGATTAAGGATGAAGGTGAAGTTATACTCAATCCTCCACTCAATGGCGAAATAAAAATGGATGGTAATTTCAATGAATATAATCATACTTAAGAGTGAGTTTCATAACTTTTTATTATACTAGTTTTGTATAATTTTTCTAAAAATTATTTCACTTATGTTTTATCTTAATATGCTTCACCTCTGATTAAATTTATTTGGTCTAATTAAGTGAAGCTTTTTTCAATTCAATACCAACTGGGTTGAGATTTAAGTGGAAATGTTGAGTTTTTTCTGATTGGAAAAGACAAGAATCCACTTTATCTCACACATACATAATATTCTAGTGTTATTTGTTAGAACATTTTCTATGCTTGATATCCAAACCCTACCAACACGTCTATTGTGTTAAGGGTTGGTTCTTTGTGTATCTTTTCAAGGGGAAAGAGTTGAATTGAGATCTTGACAACCCAAAACCAAAGGATTGCATTAAACCATGAGAAATTTTCATAATAATGAAATATAAAATATCTTTTTGAACATGGAATGACCTTATTATCTCATAATTATTAGCACAGAACCTTTCTTTTTCAACTATTAAACTATTTAATTAATCTATTTCATTTTTAATCTGTTTTCAAAACCACCCCCCTTTTAGTCTTATTTATTAAAAATAAACACATTAGATCTCCTAATATAATTGAGGTATGAATTGGGGTCATCTGTTTTACTATAAATCAGTATTAAACACATAACCAATTTGAAGTTTCATGCTAATATGACCAACTTTTGGCACTATTTCTGAGGAGAGCCTTGATTTTTAGTCTTGTTTTTTTATAAAAACTTTGTGTATTTTGTAAATATTTGTGTGATTATTGTATTACTTAATTTTTTATGTTTTTATCAAATCATATTTTTTAGGCCTCATGCGTGACATGATCTTCATTAGAGGAAATACTTCCATTCAAACACGAACTGGAGAGGATTTAACGCCATCAACAGTGAGAAGCAATGAATGATCCATTAAAGGAGGACACACAAAACATCTACACTATTATTGATCCTTCTTATTCTTATTCTAAAAATAATAGAAAAATAGAAATAAAATATAATAATATGGATGTAAAAACTATAAATTAAAATAACTAACCATGCATGATGTAGATATTCATCCCACGTACATTCAAATACATGGATAAGCACCTAATTTTGAACTAAAATATAGTTTAATTAACTTATAACCAATATTACATGGAATTGATGTAGAATTCCCACATAAGTAGTTAAAATATTTTCACACTGTGTTTTTAACATTAAAACCTACAAATGTGGAATAATAAAAAGTAAAACTTAGAGAATTTACATTCTCTTTAGAAGACACTACAAAAGATTGGTTATATTATGTTAATTATACAATAATAGGATGAGTGGAACTGAAATTACTTTTCATTACAAAATATTTCTCATCCTATCAAACTATAACTATAAGGAATGAAATATATGGAATATGGTAATCACAATGGAAAACACTTCATGAATACAGGGATATATTTAAAAGGATTTGTTTATATTTCCAACACCACCAAATAAGTGATAAGATTTTAATACAATATTTTTTTAAGGTTTAATTTTTGATTGATTATAACATTATTGATGCTACTTTAGGTGGTGTTCTATTTGATGAGACACAAATTTCTATAAGAACCATAATCTAAACCATGGCCCCGAACAATCAACAATTAGGTTGAATGTCCAGTGTACCCATTCAAGGTCTCCATGATGTAAAGATTTTTGATTTTGAAAAAAGGTTGTAAATGATGTTTGAAAAGGTAGGTACCCTTATCTTTTAATTTTATCTTTCCCAAGGGAAATCCAAATCTCATATCATCCATTTTAGTGTCTGTTCTTCTGACACCCACAATTTTGTCAAATTCCCAAAACAGAGAGATACTACCAAGAGTTGTGTGGAAATATTTCAAGGACTCTCCTATAACCAAATCATTAGGCAATAACTATAATATCCAACTAAACCTGGGTGGAAACAAAACCAAACCTATAGGAAAATGGGTATTCAAACCAACCTCAAAACCCAAATAACCAACTAGGGTAATTTTGTCATCTACCACCACCACCCAGAAATCCTCAACCCCAAAGAGTCATTTCCAAAAAACCCCTCCAAAACCTAAACCTGTAATAGATTAAATGATGATACAAATGGTTAAAAATTATCTCAAATTCCAAAAAATACCCAAGAATCCATAAAAGACCTTAAAACCATTTTATTCCAAGTTTCCAACTCGGTAGGGGAAATCCAAATTCATGGATCAGGTTAACTACCCTATCAACCACTAGTTATCCATAAGGAAAATGGAAATGTTAGTTCTATCAACCTTCAGAGTGGAACAAAACTTATAATATAATTAATACCTCCATTAGAGCCATCCCTTACTAAGAAAACCACTATCCCAACCACTGAAAATGGTTTAAATGAGGAATAACATTGTCCTGAGAGAATCCCTCTCAAAGGAAAGAGAGTTAAAATTAATAAAACACCAAGATAAAACGTTCCTCTTCTATTTACACAAAGTTCCATGCAACCAAGGAAAAAAAGAAAATAAACATGATAAATAAATCTTGGAAACTCTCAATAAAGTTCAGGTTAACATCCCCAAGATTGATGTCATGATGAAAATTCCATGATACTCCAAGTTTCTAAAGGAGATGTGTACACACTTAAGGTGACATTGAGGTTACGAGGAAGTTATCTTAGGGAGTAATATCTCAACATTATTGAGTCATCACTTCCCATCAAATGTAAGGATCCTGGGACATTCTTGATTCCAGTCACTATTGGGGAGTATTTCTTTTCAAATCCAATTATTTATTTGGGTGCTTCTATAAATGTGATGCCTCAATGCATTTTCACTTTATAGTAGGTTGGTAAATTTATTCCCATAGTAATTTTTGTTCAACTGGAAAACCAGAATACCGCACACCCCACAAGTGTATTAGAGGATGTTCTTGTGAGTGTGAAAATTTTATTTTTTCCTAGGGATTTTTATGTACTTAAAATTTAATATGATATGTTGAATATAAATTAATCAATTATATTGGGTAGTACTCTATTGAAAAAAAACCATATTTAATTTCCAAAATGCTACATTATCTTTGGAGTTTGGGGGTGAAATTTTCATCTTTAATATCCTTGATTCCATGAATCACCCCTCAGTAGAGACCTCCTTAATTTCAGTTAATTGTATTGATGTACTCTCTTACCCTAAAAAACTTATTTTATTTCCTTTAATATCATATCTTAGTTATCAAACATGTTAGAAATTTTAGTTAATGAATCATGAATTGAATTTTTTAGTGGTATATAAAAATGCCATGTATATTTTTTAATTAATGATTTATTAAGGACTAAGAATCCATTCACCACATATGATCGTAATAATATTGTAAAATAGCATTCCTCTTAAAATGATGTTATAATTGAATAGTAAGATGATATCATTGACCTCTCACTTTTATGTTCACTCCCATCAATAAAGAATCCTCCTAAATTGGAACTTAAATGTAACGAACAAAAATTTTATTAATGAAAATTTCTATTAATCTAATTAAATGTATTATGGTGTAAAATGGTAATATAAAACATATAAACTTTCTTGGTTTTATGTTTTTGGATTTTAAAATACCGTTAAGAATTTTTACCATTTCTAATATAGTTGTTGAACAGTTATCACATGATTAGTATAAATATAGGGATTCAAAAATCCAATTTACATAGAAAAAGGAAGTGATGGCCTCATCCAGTAAAATTCTTCCATATGAATCCCATTTGTGGGAGTTTATAAAGAAGGTAGAATCATTGGCTTCTCTCTGGACCAATTCCATGTCGATCTTCAACACATTAAACTTGAGCAGAACCGCCTATCGGAGAAGTAGAAGTTAATAGATATTTCCACCCAAACAATGTTATCCGAGCCACCCTAAGGGTTTGACACCATCTCACACCTTACCCTTAGGTCTTATGTGGGTTTTATAAGGGTTATGTAACAATACCTTAGCAATATGCTTATGTGCATTATTTTTGTATAGAATAAAGAATATACATTCATTTTATTATTGTTATTTTGTATTTTTAGTTAATATTCAATTAAGAAATATATTTTGATGAATTGAAATATTTTTAAATTAAATAATATTTTAATAAAATATTATTACTAAATTACTTTTTATTAAATATAAATGATCATATAGTTTTTATGAATGCAATTGAAATTTTTATTAAGGGTTGGAAACTGTTTTTGTCAAAACCAATAAATTTTCAATAAAAATCGGTTTTTATTTTAAAATTAAAAATTAAAATATTTAGAAAATTATTTAGATAAAATTAATATCATTTTATGATTCCATACATTGAAATTAACTAACAATTAATTTTTCATAATTTTCTGAGAAAGTAGAATTTTTGGGTAAAATTTGAATAAAATTTAAATATATAATGTGTTTTTTGATATCATAATGACCCAATAGTGATGAAATAAAATTCTATAAAAAGTGTTTTCGGCCAATATATTTTATATATTTAAAATAATGTGATTTTAGATTTTTGTTTTATTAATTTTATGGAACCTTAGTGGACTCTCCAAGACTTATAAAATATTTTAACGTTTAAAAATGATTTCTTTGAGAGTGTGACTCATCTCCACATAATAAAGCCTAATATTTTAATACTTTTAGACATTTTAAATATTAAGTAATGTTTTCCACTCCCCGTTGGAAAAATAAATGGGAAAAAACCATTGGTTGGTTTGTTTTTTTGATTAGTTTAATGTGAGTGTCCAAAACCTAAATAATAATGAATTCCCCCTCATTTCCTATATAAACCCTCCCATCCTCCCATTAATCTTCAATAAAAACCTTTGTATCTATAACAATACCTAACCACCACTCTCTATAATCCTACCTAGGTTCCCCAATCTCCCAATAATCCTCTCTCAATCATCTACCTAGCATTTGGGATCACACTTCCAAGTAAGGGATCCACACTTTCCTTCCTTCCTTATTTATGTCCATGTTTACTTATATTGTTATTCCCTTTTGTTTTCAATTAAAAATATTGGTTCATGATTACTCATCTCTACAATATTTCCATCCTAATTTTCTAATGATGATATACCCCTTTATCTTTCATTAATTCATCTCATGTACACCTGTTACCCTGTCAAAATCCCGTAAGGAAATTTCTCTCTTCGCATTTACATTCAAGAAATTATTTTATATTATGCATATATATTCCACTCAATATGTTGTTATATTATGTTCCATGACCCCATTACTTTAAATTTAATGTATAAATTTTCAAAGACCTATTTATCACTCATCAACCCATTTTACAATTTCTATTTGACGTCGTTTTGCTGTAGAAGTTACACCAAAATTTCCATGCCAAAAGAACCATACCTTAACCATTTATCTATCAAAGGAATTAACAATTATGAACATATAATTATTTATTGAGGACTTACATTTACATATTACACATCATGTATTCATGTAATAAATTATGATGTTTAATGAATCCATGTTGTATGATCTATATGGCACACTTATGCATTAAATGAAATGACTAAGAATGGTGCACCCTAATAGCACTCCAATGTATTGGGTAAAGATTAGTATTATGATACATCAAGTGAAATGAGGTTTTACTCATTTTAATTCAAGTGAAATTAGGGTTCAAACATGATCCATATGCAATGATCCTTGGCTGATGCTAATATCATGTTAAATGTTGTTGCCACATTTCCATGTTATGATAATCATGTTATATCATACCTTTATGTTCATTTTTATATTATTCTCTATTGATATTACTATAAAATAACATGTATTGTATTATTCAATTTTTAACTTGTTTACTCTATTATTGGGATTTATATTTCACCATTTTCTTATGTATGTCCTCAGGTTATCACATGCAATGCTAAGTACGAAGTAATGTTATGGTCATGTAGAAGAAGTTTTTAATAATGATTTTGTATTTTAAGTCGTAAGTAGTCATGTAATGTTTCTAATTTCCCAATAAACTAGACCTTTTTATCTTCAAAGTTGTCTTAAGAGAAATTTTATGTAATAAAAATTTTAAGTGTGTAATAAAGACCAGGGTTGTTATAGTTGGTATCAGGGGATGGGTTTAGTTATTTTTGGGATTATGATTCAAAAATCCTAGTGAAAGCCTTAGAGATAAGACTAAGTATAATAAAAACATCCCTAAATTTTTGGGATTATAGAGTAAGTGTTTTATCAAGAAAATATATCTCTTCTTGGATACAAACAAGTAGAGGTGGATCTGAGACAGATGTATCTAGGGGTAAAAACCGAAAACGCCGCTTTGAGATTGACTCGAATGGGAATTGGTGTACCAAAATGGGACTTTCTAAACTCTTGGTTATGACACTCCTGGGTGATATTCTTTGGTAAATTTCTAATCTTAGTATAAACCATTATTAATGGAATAAAAAAATTCTCCTAATAATATATTTTGGGAAGTATATCATGGATAACATATATTTAAGCCTATAAATTCACAAGTTAAGTAAATAAAAGTAATTTATAAGTTATCAGTTTTTGTCTTTGGATGACCCTTTATGTGTTACCCATAACTTTCCTTTTATGCCAGCAAATGTCCAATAATTGTAGGGCTCGGGCTAAAAACCAATAAGAAGATCAATGTGATGACTAGTTTAAAGTGATTATCAATCTAATGGGAGTGGGAATCGTGAACTTTGTCACAATAATCTCTTAGTTAAATCATGTTTTTAATAGAAACATGGGTCAAGAGGAACCTTCAACCCCCCCCCCAAGAAAGAATAAGCGACGATTGATAGCTTCATGAGACAATGTACTCCTACTTTTAATGGATCACCTGATCTCTCAATCGCCGAACAATGGATCAAAACCATTAAAACGATCATCTTCATACTTCAATGTTATGAACATAAGAAGGTTCTTATAAGGTCTTATCATATAGAGGTTGAATATTTTCAGTGGTGGACATTGATAAAAAATATAAAGCCTGGGGTAGAGATCGAGGCATTGGAATAGAAGGATTTCTGAAAAAAAAAATTGATAAATATTTTTTCGTGCACCCTCCGACTAAAGATAGAAAGGGACTTTTTGGCCATCAAGAAAAAAATGATGAATCCATCAGAGCATATGAGGAAAACATCACAAGTCTTGCACGATCTGCCTCTGGCTTTTTCGTTACCCCAGAATGCATGATTGACCTCTTATTTTGTGGGATAAAACCTGGCCTATAGAAGCCCCTAGTGATCTGTGACTTCGATAGCTATGAGAAAATTGTCTGATGTTCCCTCAAATTAGAAATGGAGATCAACGAATCTCAAGGGTATCATGGGGATAAGAATCATAAGGTGGACTTTAATTCTGGTGGTCTGATGGATAAATCCAACGATGCTAAGAAATTCCAGCACCCCACTCTCTAAAGGTGAAAAAAGAAATAACCAAGAAATTTCTTTAAGGGGATGAAGAAATTCTCTAGGTGTGGAAGAGAAGGGCACATGACCATTAACTACCAACATGAAAAACTCGCTGCTGTGACAGAGGATAATAATGCTCCATTCGACTCTCAATGTGTTGTCCATTACTTCAACTGCAAATAACCAAGGAAATTTGAAAACTATTTCCCTAAGCCAAGGGTTTTTTTAGGCAACCAACAACCTCTAAAAAAGAAAGGGGGCAAATTTTCCATCACTACCACCAAAGAAAACCCGGACACAAACGTGGGGACTGGTAAACTAGTTATTCATTCAAGAATAGTAAACATAATTTTTAATTCTGGTTCTATGCATTCCTTTATATCTTAAAATTTTAGTAGAACAATCACAACACCCCACAAATCAGGTAAGTAAATATGTTGATTAGAATGGAAAATGGGGTAATCATTTAATCCCATGAATATAACTACCCCCTATAAAAATTTGTGGTTTGAACTTCCTAGAGAACCTCATCATACTTCCTTTGGAGGAATTTGAAGAAATTCTTGGCATTGATTGGATTTACCTATATAGATCCAACATAAATTTCTGTGAGAGGGAAACCTCTATTCATATGGTGAATAGACCCCCAATTTTATACAAGTGCAAGGAGGAGGATGGATATTCTTTAGCACCATCATCTCAACTGTGGATATTTCTGCCCTATGAGCATGTGTATCTTGATCAGATTATTGAGTCTAAGGAAGCAACCATCCTTGAATACATGAGGGAATTCACGGAAGTGTTTCCCAAGAAATTGCCCAATCTTCATCCAAGAAGTGATGTTGAATTCTCGATTGATCTTATACCTGGGGATTTTCCAATATCCAATACTCCATATAAAATGGTTATTGGGGAGCTTACTGAGATAATGAAACGGCTAGAGGAGAATCTGGATAAAGAGTTTATATTCCCAAGTGCTTCACCATGGGGTGCACCAATCCTCTTTGTCGATAAGAATGATGGGTCATTGTGCCTTGGCATTGATTATCATGAGCTCAAAAAATCAATAAAAGAACAAGTATCCTCTTCTAAGAATTTATGACTTGTTTAATCATCTATGTGGAGAAAAATAATTCTCCAAGGTGGATCTGTCGTCAGGATATTACCAAGTAAGGGTGAAGAAGTAGGATATCCCCAAGACTAATTTTCCTACAAGGTACGGGAACTATTAATTAATAGTAATGCCATCAAGACTCACTAATTCTCTAGAAATCATCATGGGCATGATGAATAGATTCTTTGGAGATTACCATGAAATTTTTTTGGTAGTCCTTATAGATGATTTTCTAATATACCCCAAACCCAAGGAGGAGAATGAGAAGCATCTGAAAACTGTACTAGAGACCTTGAAAAAGAATAATCTCTATTAAATGTACATCAAATGTGAGTTCTGGTTGAAGGAGGTCTCATTCTTGGGTCATATTATCACAAGTAATCGGATATCTATAGATCCCTCCAAGGAAAATGCAATTGAGGGTTGACCAAGGTCAACATCTATGATGGATATCGGTATCTTCCTTGGGTTAGTTGAATATTATCAAAGATTTATGATAAATTTATCATGATTTTAAAACCCTATTACCATGCTAACTCGGAAGGGATTGAATTTTTATTGGAGTGATGAATGCAAAGATAACTACGAGGAGTTGAAAATGAGGCTTATCACTATGCTCGAGCTCACACTACCGACTGGTGGATAACTTTTTCTGGTATTCAGTGATGATTTGAAGATTTTCTTGGGCTATGTTTTGATGCAAACTGAAAAATTAATTGCTTATGCTTCAAGGAAATTAAAATTTCATGAGAGAAACTATCTGACACATGATATAGAGTTATCTTCAATAATCTTCACTTTAAAAATTTGTGTACATTACCTCTTTGGGGAGAAGTGTGAAATATACATGGATCACAAAAGCCTCAAGTATATATTCACATATAACTAGATGAATATGTTCCATCTAATATGGTTAGAGCTGATAAAAGACTATGAATTCTCAACCCATTACCATAATGGGAAAGTAAAAAAGGTTGTTGATAATCTAAGTAGAAAGGACCAAACGATACTATCATTGATGATAATTGAAAAGAATCTAATCTTCACAGATTTGATGAAGATAGAAATGGGAATATTAAATAAGGGAACATCATTAATCCTTTCACAAATGATTGCTCAACTATCTCTTTTGGAAAGGTTAAAGGATGATCAAAACGATTAAGTTGAAATTCAAAAGAAATTGGAAAGTATAAAAAATGGGAATCCTCGGAGATTAATGTTAATGAAGAAGGAATTATCATATTTAGTTCATGACTCTATGTTCCATCATGTTCGGAGTTAAAGAGATAATTTTTGGATGATGCACACAGTTCGAATTTCTCCTTTCACCTACGAAACAAAAAGATGTATCGAGATCTCTAAGAGAATTATTGGTGGGATAACATAAAAAAAGGAGATCTCTCAGTATACATCAAAGGGACTGGTATGTCTACAAGTGAAGGCTCATAGGTAGAAGTTTAAGGGGATGATGAAACCATTACCCATACCAACGTGGAAATGGGAGAACATCCCCATGGAATTTTTCACCAGACTTCCGAAGACATCCAAATGAAACAATGCAATATGGGTTTTTTTGGATCATCTTACAAGGACTGCACAATTCATTGAAATTCAGGGGGATTTCTCATTGGATAAACTAGCATGGATATACATTGGAGAAGTGGTAAGGCATCATGCAGTACCTTTATCGATTGTATCTGATCAAGATCCATGATTCACTTCTCTGGTTTGGAAGAGTCTCCAACATAATCTAAATACTAAGATGATCTTTAGTATGGATAATTATCATCAAAATGGTGGCCAATCTGAGCAGACTATCCAAACACTTGAGGAAATTTTAAGATCACACTCAATGGATTTCAAAGGAGGATGTAATCAACATATTCCTCAAGTTGAGTTCTCTTATAAGAACAGTTTACACTGAATCATCCAAATATATCTTTATGAAGACCTTTATGGGAAGAGGTGTAGAACACTGAAATGTTGGGGTAAAGTTGGGGAGCGAAAACTCCTACGTCCATAAATGGTCGAAGAAATGGTGGAGAAGGTTAATACCATCCAGTAGTGCATTAAAGATGTATAGAGTTGAAAAAAGTGCTATGTTGATAATAATCGATGAGACCTAGAGTTTGATGTTGGAGAGATGGTTTCCTTATGTATATCACCATGGAAGAGAGTAATGAGATTTGGGAAGAAGGTAAATATTATTCCAAGGTACATCATCCCTTTTGAGATCCATGATCACATTGGGGTATAGGCCTATCGACTAGATCTCCCACTGAACCTATCTCAAGTACATGATGTATTCCATGTATCACTCTTGAATAATTACATACTTGACCCATCGCATGTACTCAATCAAAAGTTGGTACCATTGGAGAATGAACTCTCTTATAAAGAAAATTAAGTGAAGATCATAGATCAGAGGAAAAAAATTCTACAAAATAAGACAATGCCCCTCGTCAAGGTGTTGTGCAGAAACCACAGGTTTGAAGAAGCAAAGTGGGAATCAGATGAACTGATGAAGCAGAGTTACCCTCATATGTTTTGTTGTGGGAAAAAGAAATTTTGAGGGAAAATTTTCTTTAAGGGGGGAATATTTTAATCACCCAAAATTTTATTAATGAAAATTTATCTTGATCTAATTAAATGTCTTTTTATGTAAAATGCTCATATAAAACATATGCAATTCCTTGGTTTTATGATTTTGGATTTTAAAATACCATTGAGAATTTTTACAGTTGCAAATATAGTTTTTGGACAATGATCACATGATTAGTATAAATATATGGATTTAACAAATCAAATTTACATAGAAAAAGGAAGCAATGGCCTCATCTAGTATAATTTTTCCTTACAAAGCCCATTTTTCAAAACTCATAAATGAGGTAACATCAATGGGCTTCGCTCTGGACCAAGTCCAAGTCGAGTTTCAACATATTAATCTTGAATAGAATCACCTATGGGTGAAGTGTTAATTAATAGAGATTACCACCAAAGTGATGTTATCTGAACCACACCAAGAGTTTGTGACCATCGCAAACCTTACCCTTAATTCTCATGTGGGTGTTATAAGGGATAATGTAACAAGACCCTAGAACTATGATTATGTGCATTATTTTTGTATATAATAAATAATATACATTCATTTTATTATTTTTACTTTGTATTTTTAGTTAATATTTAATAAAGAAATACATTTTGATGAATTAATAGATTTTTTAATTAAATAATATTTTAATAAAATATTATTACTAAATTACTTTTTATTAAATATAAATGATTGTATATTTTTTTATGAATGCAATTGAAATTTTTATTATGCTTTGAAAACTACTTTTGTAAAAACCCACAAATTTGTAATAAATGTTGGTTTTTATTTTGAAATTAAAAATTCACATATTTAAAAAATTATTTAGATAAAATGAATATCATTTTTGGATTCATAATGTCGAAATTATCTAATGGGGATTTTTTCATAATTTTCTGAGACAGTCGAATTTTTGGGTAAAAAATAAATAATATTTAAATATATAATGTGTTTTATTACATCATAATGACCCAGTAGTGGTGTAATAAAATACTATAAAAAGAATTTTATGAAAATATATGTTTTATCTTTAAAATAATTTGATTTTATATTTGTTTTATTATTTTTATTGTGCCTTGGTGGACCCTCCAAGACTTATAAAATATTTTAACTTTTAAAAATGATATCTTTGAGGGTGTGACTCACATTCACATAAGAAAGACTAATATTTTAAAATTTTCAGACACTTTACTTATAAAATAATTTTTTTCCAATCCTATTTGGAAAAAACCATGGGCAAAAACCATGGATTTGTTTTTGTTTTTGATTAGTTTAATGGGTAGTGTCCAAATCCTAAATAATAAAGAATTACCTCTCCTTTCAAATATAAACCCACTAAACCTCACATTACTCTTCACTAAAAACATTTGGAGCACGACCAAACCCTTGCCTCTTTTCTATATAATCCTCCCAAGGATCCCCAAGCTCCCAATAATCCTCTTTTAATCCTATCGAAAGCCTTTGGGTTCAAACTTCCAAGTAAGGGATCCTCACTTTCCTTCTTTCCTTATTTATGTTAAAGTTTCCATATATTGTTATTCCCTTTAATTTTCAATTAAAAATTTTAGAGTATTATTTCTCACATCCCCTATACTTTCCTCCATATTTTTTAATGATGATATACCCATTTATATCCCATCAATGCCTCTCTTTTACACCCGTTACCATGCTGAAATTCCGTATGAAAATTTCTCTGTTCTCAGTTACATTCAAGAAATTATTTTATATTATGCATATAAATTAAATTACATATGTTGGGATATTATGTTAAATGACCCCCTTACATTCAATTTCATGTATAAATTATGATATACCCATTTTTCTCTCATCATCCCATTTTATGATTTCTATTTGATGTCATTATGCTACAGAGGTTACACCAAAATTTCCCTGCCAAAATCATCAAGTAAGTGAATACCATACCCATTTCTCTATCAAGGGTATTCACCACTATGCACCTGTACTTGATGATTGAGGACTTAATAAATTACTTATTACACATCTATTATTTGTGGAATAAATTATTATGTTTAATGAATCCATGTTGTATGATCCCCGTGGCACAAATATCCATGAAATTAAATTATTAAGAAGGGGTCACCATGATAGCACTCCAATGCATTGGGTAAATAATAGTGTCATGATACGTCAAGTACAATGAGGTTTTATTCATGATAATTCAAGTGAAATGAGGGATTACTCTTGCTCCATGTTCAATGAGCCTTGGATCATGCTAATATCATGTTAAATATTATTTCCTCATTTCCATGATATGGAAATCATGATATATCATGCATTTATGTTCATATTTCTCTTATGAACTATTTATATGCCTATTTCCTATCATGTATTGTATTATTCATGTTATTCCTTGTTTACATCCTTACTAGGCTTTATATATCATCCTTTTCTTACGTATTTCCTCAGGTTATCCCATGCAATGCTAAGTACGAAATAATGGTGTGGTCATGTAAAAAAAGTTTTCAATAAAGATGTTGTATTTTATGTCTTAATTTGTCATGTAATGTTCCTAATTTACCAAGATACTAGAAATCTCTATCCTTAGAGTTGTCTTAAGTGAATTTTTATGTAATAAATCATGTTTAAGTGTGTAATAAAGAGCATATTTTTAATATTAAACCACTTCCTAAAAATTTTAAATATTCATATCTTGATAATGGAAACAAGTTTCTCATCATTATTTCTATTTCACTCCCTCCGGAGCATAAATTATTACTAATTGAACTTTTGATTTAGTATAAAAAAGTAGTGGGATGGACATTTTCTTACATTCCTAGTATTACCCCACAAATTTTCATGCATCATATATTGATAAATGATGGGTATAAACCAGCGAGGAATGCACAACTCCGACTGATCCCAAACATCATCAATATTGTTAAAAATGAGGTTATAAAATTATTGGATTATAAAATCATTTTCCCCTTCTCTAATATCCAATCAGTACTCCATTATTGGTAGTTCCTAATAAAACTAATCTAATAGTAATAAAAAATTATAATAATGATTTTGTTCAATCCTATGGGAAGAATAGTTTCATGTCACTATAGACTATAACCAACTAATCCAACACACTAGGAAGGAACATTTCCAATTTTTTTCCATTGAAAGGATTCTATAGATTCTTGTAGGTAAGTCTCAATAATATTTTATTGATGGGTATTTTAGATAATTATATATCCATATTTCCCCATAAGATCAGAAAAAGAAAACATTTTCTTGACCCTTGGGTACATTTTCATAATGGATGATATCATTTGGTCTGTGCAATACTCCAGGTACATTCCATGGATGCATGGTTAGTATTTTTTTAGACTACATAAAGGATTTCATTGAAGTATTCATGGATGATTTTACTATTTATGTATCCTCTTTTGATTAAATTTTGAGTGGTCTTGGTTATATCATATATCAATGTATTGAAAATAATCTCATATAAATTTATGAGAAATGTCATTTCATGGTGTGAAAAGGTATAATACATGGAAATTTAATTTTTGGGGAAGGTATCCAATTGGATAAATCAAAATTGGATGTCATTTCTTCCTTTCCATTCTCCAAAAATGTTATGTGTGTGCATAATTTCATAGGCATGATGGGTTTTATAAACATTTTATTCATGTATTTAGTAATATTGCACTTCCCATATCCCTATTATTCCAAAATAAAAAAAAATTGTTTTTTATAAATAATTTGTGGAAGATTTTAGCAAATTGAAATGGAGTCTCACATCACCCCTAGTAATCCAACCACCTAAGTGGGACATACCATTTGATCTCATGTGTGACACATCTAACTATGCAGTTGGGGAATTCTTACCACAACGAGTTGATTGAGCTCCACATGTCATAGCCTATGACTCACACACACTAGAACCTACCCATGAAAACTAACCCATAACTAGAAAATAATTCCTTTCCATTGTGATTTACTTTGAAAAATTTAGGTCACAATTTTTAGGTTTGAAAGTAAATGTTTTCTCTTTCTATGTAGCCCTTTGGTAACTCCTTAAGAAAACAGATACCAAACTATATATCATTCACTATATTCTCTTACTTTAGGAATCTAATCTTGAAATTAGGGATAAAAAATAGATGAGAATGTGGTGGTTAATCATATCATTAGGATCCTTCCATACTCATACATTGAATCATCTTATTTTATTAAAATAAATGACATGTTTCCATATAAGAAATTATATAGAGTGAAATATGTTATTCTTTGGAAAGATATAATCTTCAATTATTTGGTATTATATTGCATTCATGATTATTTTGAAAAAAACAAGTTGATCGACTGAATCATTAGTCTCATTTTTACATTTGGAATGCCCCTACTTTTTGTACACATATAGTGATCATGTCCTTAGGTTTTTTTTCTGAATAGCAAGTTTTAGTCTGTCCTTAGGTTCTTTCACACTCTTACATTTGAGGGACACTTTAGGTCCTAAACTAACAGCTTGAAATTTCCTCAATTATGATCTCTTTTGGAAAACATTATTTTGGGATGCCCATGATTTTTGTAAAGATTTTCCACATTTTCATAGAATTGGGAACGAACTTAAAAGAAATTAAATGCCACAAAAATACTTTATCTTCCATGAAATTGTCGATGTTTGGGGAATTGACTTTATCAGGGAATTTTCCTATTCCTTTAGAAACCAGTATAGTCTTCTTGCAGCTGATTACATGTTAAAATGGGTAGAGACACTAGCCACCATGACCAGTGATTCTAATACTATTGTGGAATTTTTGAGAATTTGTTTTATGGATTTGGATTATTTTGGTGCATTATAAGTGACCACAGTTCTCATTTCTGAAACCAAAAAATTCAATAACTTCTGTGTCGATATGGGGTAGAGTATCAACTGTCTATTTAATATCTCCCACAAACCAATGGTCAAGTTGAGGTTCCAGATAGAGAGATAAAATAAAATCTATAAAAATAGTTCTTCTCATCAGAAAATATTGGATTCTTAGACTTGATGATTCATTATAGGGTTATCGTACTACCTTTAAGAATCGCATTAGAATGTCACCTTATTGGATTATTTTCAGAAAGAGTTGTCACCTCCCTATTGAGCTAGATCACCAAGCCTATTGGTCTATTAAATAATGAAATAATAATCTTTTTGGTGCAGGTTCTTAGAAGAAGTTACAGGTTTATGAGCATGAGGAAATGTGTAGAGATTCATATGAGAACTATTGAATATATAAGGAGTGAACCAAGGATGACCCTAAAAATATCATCCTTATTTGTGAATTCCACATTGGGAATAAGGTCCTCCTTTTCAATAAAATGAGTAAGTTTCCTCTATGTAATATTTGTTCCTACTGGTTTGGGTCATACACTATTACAAATGTTTATATATTTGGTGTAATTCTAGTTGGAAAATAATAAAAATACAAACATTCATTGTTAATTTGAGGTGTTTGAAGAACTTTAATGAAGAAATTATGGAGTCCCCAATGGAGGAACTCTACATACTAGAAGAAAGTTTCCAATAACACCCATCAGGTTTTATCCTTCCTTCCCACATTCTCTTTTATTATTGTGAGGAAACTGCATACTCTAGGTGTGGGGGATGGGTATGTTACTAATTTAGTAAGGATTTTTTATCATCTTTTTTCTCTTTTTCTCTTAATATATAGTATTTTTACTTTTCCCCACTTTTATATGTTAGTTATGAATTTTCATCATCCTTCTTATTTTTATCTTTTTACCTCAATGAATAGTATTTTTACCTCTCCCCCACTCTCACTTTTGTACTAGAATATTCAATTTTGATTCCCACTTAATGATCAAAATTATTCAAAATGAATGAAGAATTTCTTTTTTTCAAGTTGTTTTAAAATTTAAAAAACATTGATGAAATGTGTGTTTCAGCATGATTTCAACATTGAGGTGTGAATTATTCTAGTAAATTGGTTTTGTTTTGATATTAATGGTTGTGTCATTTTGAAACCTTTTAAAAGAATGGTACCCATTATGTGAGTAGTTTATAGAAACCTTGTGTCACTTAATATAACCACACATCTTTCCACCTAACCATAAAGTATGAATTTTTCTTACTCAACAGAAGGTAAATATAAGTTGGGCTAATATTTATCAGCTTTACAAAATGATTTTTCTATATGTTAATTTTTTATCTGAACTTTTTCATTACTATACCAGATTGACCTAAACATGTGTACCTATTATCCAACTATTGTACTCCCTCAAAAAAACTAAAAATAAAAAAAAAATATATATAGGTTGTGTCTTGGAGAGGTCAGAAACCACTATTCATTAACCTTTGATCTTGTTATAACTATTACAATTAGTGTTGTGATGAGCTCAAACAAGGGTTGAGTGAGGAGTGTGATATTTGTTACAAGTTCATCTTTTGAAAAAAAACAAAAACATAAATAAATAATGGAAGTGATTAAATGTAAAAAAATATATGGATATCTAGGTCAAAAGCTTATTGTTTGTCTTCTGAGAATGCTTAAGTGAGTGGGTCATGAAATTTGATTATAAAGGATGTAGGTCATGTTCAGTGTATAGAGTAATTTAAGAAGAAAACATTTAAAATAACCTATATATATATGATAGAAAGTGGAAATAATGGCATGAAATGGTTGTCACACACACACATGGAGAGTTATTAACACTATTTAGTTTTCAATTATTTTCTCAAATTGGTATCATTAAACTCCTTGAAATTTGTTCTGATACAATTTACATGAAATACCTTTCCATGACCACTAAGAATAACTCCTTGGTATGATTTTTTATTTGATCACATTACTATCAAGAACAAAATTTTTATTGAATGTCAGACCTTCATGAAGTTGCAAATATATCCATGCATAATTTTGTAAAATGTGATTTTAAATTGAAGTGAAACTTTTTAGGTGTGGCGGTGTGATCGCATATTGATTCACTATTCTTTTTCACCCTTAATCTACTATATTAAACTGGTTTTGTATTGAAAATTATAAATTTAATAACAAATTTCACTTCATTATTGATTCAATTATTTTTTTATCATTTTTAAAAAGCTAAATTTCACTTGTTTTGAAAATATCATTTTAGGTGAAGGTGGCTTGGAGATCCAATTATAGAATTCAAGAAAAGAAAGCCAAACAATGTAGGAGCCCAAGAAAACATGTAGACTCAAAATCACACAGAAACTATTACGTACATCCAATTATGTTGAAAGTTAGTGGGATGATATAAAAATCAATGGTATATAACTCTTATTAAGACACTAAATCCTAATGCATCCACTAATGGTCCCAACCAAACTGATCTATCCATGAAAACAATCTTCTTGATGTCAAAAGTGGCATTATGTATTTTTACCATATATGAGGCTGTAGTTTTCCAATTGATTCAAAATTTTCAGTTGAGAAAATAAATATGTGGGGTAACAACTTTTTGGTTTTCTAAAAAATTATATAAGGCTTTCGACCTAACCAAAACTATGGTCCAAGTGGTTTCATGAAATCTGGGTTCCCAAAACAACCTTTAACTTTGCTTATAAACTGGAACCTTAGGATCCCAATTTGTAAGATCAACTAGGGAAAAAAGATCTTCCATTTTGGAGACCTAAAAGAGTCATATTCGCATCCTATAAGTTATTGAGGCCCCTATCTTAATATGGGGATCAAGGATAAAGGATAAGTTCCACCCAAGCCTCCTCCTCCTCTTGATGGTGAGCTAAACATTAGACGATCATTTGGAGGAAGCTACATATACATGGGAGGGAGTTATAGAACTTTTTATTCTTTTGGTTTTGTGTAATTTATATTTTAATTATTTTAGTTATTTTTTATCTTCATATGTTTATCCTCCGAATTCATTGATTTGGTTTAATTAAGTGAATAATTTTTCATTTTAATGTCGATTGGGTTGAGATCTGAGTGGGAATAATAGGATGTTCCTATTGGAAATGAAATGAATCATCTTTCTCTCAAACATACATAATATTTTAGTATGGTTTTGTGGAAATTGTTCTATTATTGATATAAAAACCTTGAAAATATAATTTTTGAGTCAAGGGTCGATTCTTTGTGCATCGTTTTAAGAGGAAAGAGGGGAATCAATATCTTGACAAAACTCAACCAAAGTATTCAATTAAACTATGTGAAATTTTCAGAACAATGAACTATCCAACATGTGAGTGATTTGTAAATAACATCATGCACTTCTAATTCTATGAACACAACCTTCCTTTATCAACAACTAGTACCTCGCCCGTGCATACACACGACGCTATAATTAAAATCTAATTTTCCAAAGTTTTTTAATAGTTCGAGTAATTAATAATGAAAATAACATAAAATATGATAAAATTACTACTTTAGTGGTAGATAATAATGAAAATAAATTAAAAATAAGAACATGAATTCAAAAATATATGTGAAAATGAATGAAAATGAAATAACATGATGTAAAAAGACACAGAAAAACATGACGTATAATTAAGAATTCGATGTGGTGTCTTTAATAGGTATTGTAGTAGGAAGTTCATTATTTTAATCTTTCATCATCATACGTAATGGTCACTTTATGATTGGAGAGGAGGATGAAATTGGAAGGAAAAAAAAGAAAAAAAATGAATGCAAGTCATAAATGAAGTGATGAATAGTGCCCTTAGAAATATGTTAGAGGAGCGGTGGAGTCAAAGGCAGAGGCAGAGGTGTAAGAGGAGGAAAATGCAGAGGTAGAGGAAAAGTTGAAATCCAATACAGAGGAGGAGGTGGGGGCTCATAAAAGGATACACATGGGTAGGGGGGTTATCGGTATAACATTCAATTCTTAAAGAGGTTTCCGACCACTTAGTAAACATTTAGTTTTGTATAGAAGACATCTAAAGATAGAAATAAGATTTCATAAAGTTAAGATAATCATCTATGAAAATGAAAATAAAGTAATATACCTCTATTTCAAAGAAAAAAATTTCAAACTACTTAATATGAATCAACATTCTATGGACTAAACCAAAACCGGACTAAACTACAACACTGACACAAAAAATTATTACAGTAAAGACTCCATTACACCAACAGTATTCAACATGTTACCTTTTAAAAAGATAAATTCGTTGTAATGAATTTTTCAAATCCACTGTAATGAATACTTCAAGACTCAGCTACTGTATTTTTTCCCTCGCACGAACCATCAAAAGAATCAATACAAATGTAATATAAAGCATTAAATTAGCACAGAAAGTGCACATTTTATCACATTAGTATACAAAATACTGAAATACCATTGATCACAATCACCATTTTTCATAGTTAAGTTCCTTTTCTTTGTCAACATGACTGCTCCATAAGTCAGCTCTGTAAACGACTCCCTGGCATCACATTCCAACATAGTATTTAGAATCAAATTGCTATGTGGATTTAACTACTTTCTCATAAACCAGCACCCATCAAACATCAGTGCTGAATATATATTTTTATGTACTGTTTCATGCAACTGATTATTCAAATTTCTTCCTCTACTTCTTCATCTTCCTTCATAGTGTCACGGATCTGCCAAATAAATGAGAAATCAGATAAAAAACCAACATTAACCTTGCAACCAAAGATTACCTATAAGCTGGGAAATGATAAAAAATACACCCATACAACTAATTCGCAACAAAAAAACAAAATGTTTTAACCGCCAGTTTATCTATATTTGGAATTCATTGGCTTTTCTAACATTAGGTTCTATTTGTTTGCATAAGGTTCTGTTTTCATGAACCATTTATTCGCAGAAGTACCTTTACAAGAATAAAAAAAGTACGTGAAATAGTTTTTGGAAATCTGTCTTTATGCAAGAAACTGATAACAAAAACACCCATGTAGGTAAACTACAACAAAAAACACTATATTTAAAACAGTTTTGCATAAGAAATGTGTAAAAAAACATTTGTATGAGTAGACAGGAAAAAGTTTTGTATAAGAAATCTAGAAATTTTTATGTATGAGTAATCTGGAAACACTTACAGATAAACAATATGGAAGCACTTATTTATAAGAAATATTCAAACAGTTATATGTCAGGACATTCTGAATGCAGGTGCACCAAAATGCTACCCTCAAAAAACCCATTAAGAGGGCATGTTGAACCATCTGGAGGAGTCATTGGGGATGGAGAAGAATTATAATCCCCAATAGTATTCTATTGAAATATGTGTTACTAATATATGTATATTACAATTTTTAACAAAATATAACTTGAAAATGCAATGTATGATGCAAATTTTAAAAGATTTCTATTTAATAGTCTCATGAAATATGTTATAGAAATTGGAAATAATATACTGCATCCTTTTAGATGAGATTAATGGTAAATTAATCAATCATAATTAAATTTTACCTTGTTATGGAACCACAAAATGTGGATCATTTTTTCTGCCTTTTTTTAATGTTTTCCTTCATAGATGGTTATAGTCCATTGTCATGGATTGTTGCAGATTCAGAGTCTCCACACGTGATAGACGTCATGTTGCACAGTATCCTCAATACCGAAATAATGAAACATGTTTTTCTACATGGAGTTAGAATATTGAATAGAATATATTATGGAGAACTAAATTCAACTAATTTTAAAGGGAAATGTTATTAATATCCAATTGAAAATAATAAATGAAATGTGTGTTTTAAACATAGAAAAAAAATAAATGACCACCAAAAATGCATATTTTTCTCTTCTAATGTTTAAATAAAAATACCGTCAATCAAGAGTACATATATATACCTAAACTGCTGAAATATGTTATAGAAATTGGAAATAATATATTGTAAACTGCATATTGTAAATATTGTGGTGTACATAAAATATATTTGGAAAACTAAAAAAAGGTGATATAAAATGATGTTTAAATAAAACTTTTGCAAAATATAATTTATAATAGCCCATGTTACCAGAAAAAAATTCAAAGATGATATTAATGGTAAATTAATCAATCATAATTCGATATTACCTTGTTATAGAACCACAAAATGTGGATCAATTTTTCTACCTTTTTTTAATTTTTTTCTTCATAGATGGCTACAGTCCGTTCTCATGGCTTGTTGCAGCTTCAGTGTCTCCACACAATACAAATCATGTTGTACTGCATCCTCAACACCAAAATAATGAACCATGTTTTCTACATGGAGTTAGAAGATTGAATAGAATATATTATGGAGAACTAAATTCAAATAATTTGAAATGAAAATTTTATTAATATCCAATTTAAATGAATAAATTAAATGTATGTTTTAAATGTTGAGAAAATGGAAATAGACACCAAAAATGCATGTTTTTATCTTCTAATGTTTAAATAAAAATGACTATCAATCAGGAGTACATATATATTCTAGAATTTAATAAATATAAACGATTGATTTAATGAACACAATGTTAGTTCTACAACTTAGTCATAAAGCTACATTGTTTTGATGTTCCTATGAAATTAGGATAAAAGGAAATTCGTAATGATATGGTATTACATTTCTTATAAATGAAATTTTAGAAGTTGAGAAAAATTGTACCTAGTTATGTCTAATGCTACTTCTAAATCATGAAGATTCACTGCATGAAAAGCATGATTAAAACCAGAAAAGCTCAAAAAAATAATTAGGGAGATTGAATGAGCTTACATACAAAGCAATCCAGGATTTCTAGGTACCAACTTTAACTGAACCATCACTTTCTCATTCAAAAACATTTTCTTCGATGAGAACTGTTTTATCCACTAAAATACCAAATTTGAAACATTATTACACAAATAAAGTGACGATTCATGTTACAATAAATCACAAAATTTGAGGAGAATCAATGAACTAAGATGACAGAATAACAGAAGGAAGGAATCCTTTAATTGAAAAAACTGATGGAAGCCCAAAACTGATGACTATACAATATAATTATTTCTCTTGGTTCCCTTATTCATTATGGTTCAAATTTTTCTAAACCAGAAAAGGCATCACGCTAGAGTTCCCCATAAACTCGAAATCAAACTCATCATGCTTTTAGTTTTCCAATGACGTCTATCACGATGAATATAGTACAAATTAACCACTCTAATTAATAAATAAAGGAATCTATCCTATAGTTCTATTCAATTAATGTACATTTATCCAATAAGTTACATCAATCCATTAAAATCCATTCATAATAGAGACTTTAAGGTGCTGCTAATAGACTACGAGACTATAATGGCTCAAGGTGGTTAAATAAAGAGAAACACGATGTTGTCTTCGACCAATAATTAAAATAAGTCATTAAAATGATAAGAGTATCAGCCATGAATTCACAACTAAGGACAACCTAAACAAATATTTAAATTATACAAAAACATGAAAAGAATGAAAAGATTAAAAAACATGAAAAGAATGATAAAATCCTGAAAAGTTCAAACAAATAATCTGGCAGATTTAATGATATTACATAAAATGTAGTCCAGGATTTCCAAGTACCAACATTAATTGAGCCATCACATTCCCATTCAAAAACATAATCTTCGATGAAACCCCATCTCCTAATGAGAAAATGAATAAAAAAACCAAGTATGAATTTACACGTAAAACTAGAATAAAGAGAGGTAGAGGCTAGTGGAATATTCTAAGAGAACACGAACCTAGAATCATTTGAAGAGGAATACCTTCAATTATGCAATGTTATTTAAGTTCTCAGTTTCAACTGAGATTGATGTATATGCTCAAATAATAGAATCACAGGAACCTGAGATGTGATCTGGAGATCGTCATTTGAGTCTTGATAATGATGTACAAACCGAAACCTAGTATCCATTTACACATAAAACCAGAATAAAGAGAGGCAGAGGCCACTGAAATCTTCTAAGAGAACACGAACCTAGAATAATTTGAAGAGGAATACCTTCAATTATGAAATTCTATGTAAGTTCTCCATTTCAACCGAGATTGATGTATATGCTCAAATAATTGAATTCTAGGAACTTGAGATGTGATCTGGAGACCGTCATTTGAGTCTTGATGATGATTTACAAACTGAAACCAAGAATGGAGAATAAATCCAATGAAAATGTTGAGGGTAGTCGAGGAGGTAGAGGGAGCCGAGAAATGGTTTACCAATCCAATCTTTTTGCTGATGCAGAGCTCCTCGCCTTCCAATTGAGAGGCATTGACACCCATGATTTTCAAAGAAACCTAAATCGATGCCAACAGTAGGCGATGAAAATCGTGAGCTGGAACGATGTGGGTTGGAGGGGATAATCAAGAATAGGGGAGGGAGAGGGGAATCAGGGAGGGGAGCGTGAACCCTAGGGGATTTTGGGAGGGGTTTGGGAACCAGAGAGCGAGGAGAGGGGATTTGTGGAGGGGATTCGGCGAGGGGAGCACGAGATGGATGAAATTCCCGACTGGGGGTGGGATAGCAGTAGTAGATGATCAGAATCGAGTAGCGGTGTAATGAATCGAGTTTTCAGCAAACCCTACTCGCGACCGGAGCTGTTTGGGAAGGTTGGAGCTTTGGGAGTCGATAACAGAGCCGGGGATAGAGGAAGTGGCTGGAGAGGCGACTCGGTGAGGGAGATGAGCCGTAATTGTAGGTGCATCGGTGTAAGGTGACGGAGAATGGGATGGAGGAGACTAAGGAAGGAAACCCTAATAGGGAGGGAAGAGCCGATGAAGCATGGTGGTAATGGGACCGCGTAGGAGTAGACTCGTGATTTGGGAGGGAGGATAAATAAGTTTTTGGTGATGTGGAGCATTGTGGGGGTGACACATAGGCTAGGAGGAAGCCAACTTTAGTATAGATAATTGATTAAACTGTTTAATAATGTCTTTTTATTTTAAAAAAATTTCAAAACCACTCCCTCTTTTAGTATTTTTTCTTAAAAAACACACTTTAAACCTCCAACGCACCTTGAGAGATGACCAAGGGTCTTTCTTATACATAAATAAACATTAAAAACATAAAAAATTTTATGTGTCATGATAATGTGGTTATGAATTCCATATGTCTTTCTTGTGAAGAGTCTTATTACTCAAATCTAGTGGCCTCATCCACCACTACAACATTTTACCTCACACTTGCAACAACAGTGTAGGGACCCATATTCACTTACATGGGACCAAGACCCCAACCACATCTTAGGTGGGTCAAGTTAACTCCCATAGTCATTGGAGTCACAGAAAAACATTTCGGGTCATCCTATGATGAATAATTTCACTATAGAGGTCCTCCATGCACTACCACTAACCAGTGTAAAGGTCCTCCACATGCTGAAGATATTCCCTACTCGAAATATTCTTCCTAGGGCAGGAGGAAGAAAAACTATCATGGGGTCCATTCCCATGGGTTAGGTTGCAATGTGCAGGGAATAATATCAAGTGACTCTCAATAACTAGCACTATGGAAACTCCCATTCCATTAAAGGTAAATCCTTGTTAAACCCTATGTCACCATCAATCTCTCAGACTCCCAGATTATAGATGACTTGATGAAAGAGCCTTAACCTATACTCTAAATTTAGATGAATAATCCTATCAATTTAGGCTAATGATACAAAAAGATAAGGTCTAAAAAAGTCATCAAATCATTTCATAGGTACCTATAGGGGATGGATGTTTTTTCCTCCATCTAAAAACTCATAGTGAAAATTTCTCTTATTCCATCAGTGTCACTCTCTCAACCTCTGTGAAGGAATTGGGAGAGACACCAATATCTGTATTGATGACCTAAGATGATATAGACCACTTCATAGATCCCCATGTGGATGTTTCCACTCATTATAATTATGTAATTTGGAACACCCCATTCTACATTGATAGTTCTTCAGGTTATCCCTACCTTCAAAAACATTTGAATATTTAGGGCAAGGTTGGCCTATGTGACATCCCACCTACCAGAAACTCAGTATAAAAGAACATATGCATCAATGAAACTGCCTATTTTTCTGATCAACACCATCTAGGGTTTAGGATAATCAAGAACAGGACCATCCTCTAGGTAATAAATAAAAGGACTTTTGGGGGATCTTGACCATCGGCAAGCTACCGGTCACAGTGTTTTCACCTATTACCCTGTTTTTTCACCTAGAGACCCTTATTGAGGACCGAGTGACATGAATATAGCAGAATATTTGTGTGATGCTCAACCGCATTTAGACTCTCTACCTGATTACCTGATAATACATGCACATCTTGACATCATTCACGAATAGTGAAGGAAGGTTCACATTGTAGAACTTCTGATAGCTCCTCACACTAAATCATATATATACCACCAGAATTTTTAGTATAACTAAATTAAGAGCCTTATTATTCTCCAAATATTTACTTATGATTCATCTCAATGTGTGAAGATTACAGGTTGGGTACAATATGCTTCCATCCGTTTCATCCTTATCCCATAGAAACAATGGGATCATCAATCCACCCCAATAATTGATGGGTGAATGTTTTTATCTGACTGTTTCCATGGTTAATGTCATCACCATTGACTATATCGAGGATCAAATAAACTGGATCACTAATATAGTGAATGATTAAGGGAACCCAGCCTAAGAAGCATTATAGTACCAAGAAAATTTTCCAACAGTTACTCAAACTCATCAGTAGAGACTAAAATTGGGCCTTCGAAGTCCCCACAATGGAATGTTTTTCCTTCCACTAATTCCTCAAGAAATTCAAGGGACCCAATAAGCATATAGGTTCATTTGAGATCGCATCAGGAACTAATTCAAATGACTAGTCGACTAATTTTCTATAATATATAAATGTATATAATATTTTTATCTACTATTTTTATCTTCAAACAGTTTATAGGTCCTGATAAAATCTAAATATACCTAATCTCTCATCCAATTGGGAATTCGGTCCACCCTAGATAGACACCCAAGATTGATCTAGGTGGTCCCAGGTATCCGATCAGGGCAGAAGTTGGGGGCTATGACAAATGACCAAGATATAAGTCACCCACTCCACCTGACCAACATGGATTTCCACTTCTCGATCAAGTTTGATCCACCTCTTATGTCAATGATCTAGTAAGATCACTGGTGACACAAATCCTCACCAAAATGATGTGATTGTTGGTCTTTTCACCATCCATGAGGCTATAGAAACAAGATAAGTGTCAATTACTCCTGAAAGATTGCAATATCTAGTGTGGGGTGATCACTTCTACCCACCCCCAGAATTTAGAAACTGTATTTATACCCTATTTAATAAGATATGTGATCCATTAAAGGCTTGGAAAGGCATAAATATCTTCTTCAGTATATGAAGAGGCACCCAATTTGGTCTAATTACAATCCCCTTTACTAGATGAGCCTTGTCAAGCATAGATTCTCCCAACATAACCTTTCCAAAAGAACACTTATCTATCCCCTTTTTAGTATCAGGCACCCAGGGTTCCTTTCATAGAAGGAAATAACAAGACTTAATCCATAAAAAATGCACAAATACTGGGGAATTTCAACTGCTCCCTAAAAAAGGGTATCCTAAAATTGCTAGAATATAGGAGATACTAAGAGGTTGAACTTATCGACCATATTAATCACTAATTGTACCAAAGAATCCTCATAAATTCCATTAAATAATGCTCCATATTCAAATATTTTCTCTAGAAACCAATGGGTTGTGGAGTTATCAAATTGGTTAATGTTTGGGCATAGGTAGTGCTTGTTTATGTTAACCCTGATAGTGATAGTGAAGACACCAATGAGTGGTAGATGTCCCCTAACCATGGAGATAAACTGTACAATGAATTTTTAGATTGAAATATAGTCACTCACACCCATTTTATCATCTTTTCATTCTAGAAAAAAATGAAAACATCCTATAGTTACCACATATCTTTTGACGTCCACCTCCATATCTGTGTCTCAATATTTCAGGTCTCAGAGGAATAGGTGTTTATAGTGTAATGGGAATCAGAGTCCCCATCCAATGTCAAAACTAGTACACACCCTTGGTGAATTCATATCTATTTAGTTGGGAGATGTTTTCAAAGTTCATATAATCATATAATATTCCATTGATAATGAGAAAGAGTACATATAAGTGAATGTTGTTAAACTACTAGATCGTTATACCATACTCAATAATGGGTAATGACATGTGACCATCTCAGGCTCCTCAATATGATACCATTAAAAGAGAGGTATTGATGAAGTAAAAGGAAGAATATTTAGGATAACACATTAAACCATACTTTTCATGCTACTGACACTAGAAATAAAGCCTCACATAGGGATTAAAAGGCACAACCCTCCTAGGGTGCACCATCGAGAATGCCTTGGCAACCAACTATATTGGTTAACTATGTGACTTAGATGTGACCACATCATGATAAGTCACTTCTAACCAAAGCCTGACCACCACCATATAGAACTCAAACATCAAGTGTTTATCCTAGACTAGCTAACCAATAATATAGTGCAACCAACACTAGTCATTCCCCAGCACCTCAACTGGCATAACCCAAGACACACATTTTAAAAGAGTTTCCCTTAGTAGGAATAACTATTTCACTCGCACAAAAGTATGAAATTATAAAAAAAATGTTTCCAGTATACCAAAGAGCCTTTCAATCCTCAATATTCTCTACCTGTGTAACACCCCAAGCTTCCATGGTTTTTTTCCCTTTGAATAATGCAATAGCTTTCCTTGTATGCAACTCAGACTTTTAACACACCCCAACCAATCAAACTAGCCGTTATGAATAGTAATACCCACTTTTTGAAATTTTATAAATTTTATTGTTCAAAATGGACTTCATTTTTCGATTTGGAATATCAAAATTATCTTAGGGTGAATTTTCGGTATTTTTCAGAAAACTTTCAATTTTTGATGAATAGTGAAAATCAATTCATTATTGTTTAAAACCGACTTTTTATTTAAATAAATAGATATTTTATTTAAATTTATATTATGAAAAAATATATACATGATACCTGTATATGTTCAATTTAATTCATTGGAGTCATTTTATAATAATATTAGATATATAAAATTTTATTGAACTTTTTACCGTCTTTTACCCACCTTCAAGGCACGCTAGCAAATTTGCATAAAACGTAATTTTACCGCTTTTTTGAATTGAATTTAAAAAATAAAAGAGACACGGTTGACATCATTATGTAAAATTTGGTTCAATAAGATGAAAATAATTTTTGGTAAATAGTAACTTTTGACTTTTATTTACCTCGGTTAAAAATAAATAGGGTAATTAAATGTAAAAAAATGATATTATAATTACCCTAAAACAAGTCCTAATTCTATTGAATAAGTGTATTTAGACCAAAATTAACCTTAGTAATAAAATAAGATATTTTTGGTCCACATGGATTAGATTAGGACATTTATTATTATTTTATTTAAAGAATAGTTAAAATTGTTAAATTCAATGTTTAATAACTAATCAATTTTTAACATAGGGTCATACATAAGATAAATTAGACTATAAATATTCATTATAAATATAATTTTTTTCTACATAATGGTATTCTATTTATAATTTTTAAACCTTAAATAATTAAATTTATTTATGACAAAATGATGATGTAGTAATTACCTTATTAATGAATGATTAAAATAAATAATATTATAAATAACCAAATAAATGTAAATTGATAATTCTGATAAATTACAGTAATTTTCTTGGTTAATATAAAATTCTATTGTTCATCAAATAAATTTTGTTCGAAGTATTCATGTTTTTATGATTTTCACAAAAAGATAATACCAAATAGTGTCAAAATTGACATAAATGAATTTTTTAAAAAATACTATATTATTAATTTATAAAATATTATTAAAACATAAGATTTGGACAAAGGATTTAGATAATGTTATATATATTGATAATTAACCTCTTGGGGTTCTCTTGGATTTTTATAGTAATTTTATTAACAATTTAATATAATAATACAAGAATACATGGTAAAAGTTAAACTATTTAACTAAGAGAGAAATCTAAAAGATAATGTTAATATAGTGAACTAAAACTATCTAAAACCTATTGGTTGAGATTTTTCTGACCTATACCCACCTTATCCTGGAAATAAATTATTTTGGTGCCATTATAAACCGAATATGATTGTATAATAAAATAATATTTCAAGCTTTTCCTAAATTGACCCTCACCTCTCTTATAAAAGGGTACTTCACCTTCTCTCAGAGTTACACCCCAAAGCCATTTGGCTCAGCCAAACCCTACATAAATATCCTCCCAAATACCCTAAATTCTTTCAAGAGGCCTTACATTGATCATAAATCTAACCTAAGGAACCCTTTTTATTAACTCAAAAGGAAACACCCGAAAAAGAGGTAATAATTTCACCACCTCTTTCAAAGTTCTTTTCTTATTCCACTTCCTCTTTATTTCCTGTTTCCATACCAAAATAATAAATCCATCAACTTATATAGTCTATGATGTTATTATAAATATGGTAAAACCATATTCATTATTCTATCCATCCTATGAATGATAAGTCACGATACGTGAGTACGTACGGCTTACCGTCTCCACGTCGTGGTGTAGTTTGTTATTAAAACACTTAATTATTTGGATGGGTATAATAATGAGTATAACTGATGTAAATAATAAATATAACATGTTAATGATTATTTATATATGATATACCATCCAATTAAAAATTATTTCACCATCAATAGAATGATGTTGTTGCTCATGTGTACGTACGGATTACCGTATCCACGAATGTGATGAAATTAATTCCCCATCATAACCATTCAAGAATAATTTTCATTTTATATTTAAAAATAATATTTAAGAACTTAATATCATTCAAGATATTAGTCAAATACATCCTATACATAAAACAAATTCCTACGTAACAAAGCATATAAAGGAAAATGAATCAGTTATCACCCAAAACAATGATACTACTGAAATATTATTAACAAATCAGTATTAGAAGATCATATATGATATAGTACTTATGTATTTGATTATTGTATAAATTAATAACAATGATTTAACTATTATACAGGAGGTTAACATACCATTGATCAAGGAAAAGTACAAGGTAATGGTTAATTCTACAATCTCTTTATTATCTGAGGATGTTTATACGTATCTACTAGGACCTCTTTATCATCCAAATCTGTGTTTCTTAAAAATGTATTTCAAAATATTTTTACAGTTTCCTTGAATATGGGTTAATTTCATTTATACCCTTTTTTGAATTTTTATAAGATGTTTATAAAGTAATATTTCCATTGTTTTCCAAACAAGGTCCTTTACGACCTTTTCGACCAAATTAAGGAAAGAATGTTTTTTAAAATTTTACAGAGGGTGCAGCTATTTTCTACCATTATAACACATTCAAAGATTCCATTACAAGATTATAAGAATGTTTTCGAAATAACTGTTTTCATTTATAATTATGTGACTTTAAAATGATTTCAGAATAAAACTAGGTACTTCTTTCAAATAGTTTTCATTTCATCTATGTCAACATACTTTGATGGATATTTAACTTGTTTCAAGTTGATTTATTATGATACAAATATTCCATATTGTATTGAAGGTTTTGTGATATATTTTACTATGAATGTATTGTTTTTATACCATTCATCGGTTATTGATAAAGTTTTTATATTTTGTATGCTAGTTTTAATATGAATGTTTATGTTATGTTTAAACCTTTTCATATGTGGAATGCATTGGACTTAGTAAGTGATGGGTGGAGCCTGTTATTGATCTCTGATGCATCAGCAGGTCTCATGAGACAAACTAGTGTCTTGGAATAATTCCTTGACAAAATATTATTTGTATTTTTGGCACGAGTCCTTGACTATGTGGTTATGAAGTTTGGCATTATGAATTCCATCATTGTGAAATTAGGTATTTGATATTACATGTGATTATTTGACTAGTATAATATCCATGTGAATAAGTAAATGAAATTATTTGATTTATCTTTGCCATATTATACATAATTTTTTGTTTAAAAGGCTTGTGTTTTAGTCTTATACATTGCCTTAAATGTTTATGCTTATTTATGAAATTTTCTGCTGTATTGTTACCCTTACTGAGCATCTGAGATCACCCCTTTCTTATGTTTTATTTTTCCAAGGATGCGAAGAAGTATTTTTCAATTAACATATAGGAAGAGGATAAGGGATAATATTGTGTTCAAAGGGGACACAATGATGTTGTTTTTCTTTATTTGATGATATAATTAAAAACTTATTTCTGTATCTAGTACTTCCAAGGAAACTAAAATAATTGGTCTTTCGAGACTTGATCTATTATGATCATGACAATGTTATGTAATAATGCACCATCTCTTAGTAACTAAGGCTGGATAATTATAGTTGGTATGAGAGTAAGTTTAGTACAAACCTTGGAAGCTAGATTTAGAAAAACTATGATTAGATAGAATTACCCATAGATAGATTTTGAGGATTAGTATAAGAGAACTTCCTAGAATTTTGATAATGTAGAGATTTTGTGAGTTTTCTAAGCAATATGTCCATGTCTAAAAATGAACATGTATAGGAAACTCTGGCATAGATGTACCTGAGAGTGAAAACTGTGACTAGGAGTTTCAGACTTGACTCGGGGTATTCTGGTACATGACAACGGGCCTTGCTGCACTCTTGGTTACGACACTCCTGGGGGATATGCTTAGGATAATTCAGATTTTCTTAATATAAAATTATGGAGGATTTATGAGTATATACCTCCTCAAAGAAAATATTTTTATGATTATGTATTATATCCATAAACTATTTAATTTCTATTAATTGTTTTACAAGTTTGGAATTATGTATTGTGATTCATAAACTAATCTAGTGTATGCCATTATTTCAAAATGGTACCTAGTGGAAGGAATATAAATTTTATCAACACATGTAATCCATCTAGGGATTTCCCTTCTACTAAAAATAATTATAGTAGAGTTGGTGATGCATTTGGTGTTGATCATCTAATCACCATACTGGGACAACTCACTCAGGTTATGAATAATAACCTTACCCGTATGAAGCACCCTAATCCACAACGCGGAGGATCAATTTTAGACCGCTTCATGAGGCAAAAACCACCAACACCCAATGGGAATAAAAATACATTTGTAGCTAAGAAATGGATACGTTCCTTGGAGAAAATATTTCATACTTTGGAGAGTAGTGAAAGGAAAATGTTGTCATAGCATTTTATCACCTCACGGGAGATGCAGATCAACAGTCACTAGTGTAGGCAGTTATATTTTATTTTTAACATTGTATTTTGGTCGACATTATTACGTGAGATGTTATAAAAATAGTTTTTTATGTCGGTTATTTTACAATCGATGTAAAAAACACAAATCTGAATCGTTTTCCACGTCGGTTGATAAAAACCCGATGTGGAAAACACTTCAAAGTCATGGTTTATTATGTCGGTTATTTAATAACCGCCATGGTATATACCCTTTCATGTCGGTTATTATATAACCGATGACATAAATCACTCCTCCGAAGCATTTATCTCATCGGTAATTTTTATAAATGACATGATAAACATGTCTGCCAAGAGGTTTCCAACCTTGGTTATATAATAACCGATGTAAAAAACAATCCATTCCAATTTATTACATTTTTTATGAAAGAACCGACATAAAAACCATTTCCCATGAATTTATTACGTTGGTTTCAAAATAACCAACGTTAAACCTAATACCAATGCATTTTTTACATCAGTTATTCTATAACCGACGTAAAGAAAATTATTATTTTTAAATAAAACCGAACCACTGATATGCCCAGCCCAATTACCTAAAACAGAGAAAAAGGTTACCAAAAACATACCAACTCCCCCCCCACCCCACTAGACAGCCCCCACCACACCTCTGGACACCCCCCACACCCCTAGACTGCCCCCACCCCCTGGACATCCCCCACACCCCTGGACAACCCCACCACCCACTGGATAGCCCCCCACACCCCTGGAAAACCCCCACCCTCCTATATACCCCCACCCCCTTAAAAGAACTCCCATGACCCTGGAAAACCCTCCACCACCCCTAAAACAGACCAAAAAGTTACCAAAAACAGACCAGAACCCCCCCCCCCCCCCCCACCCCACTGGACAGCCCCCACCACACCCATAGACACCCCCCCTGGACTGCCCCACCACCCCTGTAGAGCCCCCCACACCCCTGGACAACCCCCAACCCTCCTGGACACCCCCACACCCATGGACTGCCCCCACCCCCTGGACAGCCCCACACCCCTGGATAACCCCACCACCCCTTGGACAGCCCCCACACCCCTGGACAACCCTCCCACCCTCCTGTATACCCCCACCCCCTGGACAACACTCCCACACCCCTGTACAACCCTCCCACACCCTTGATATAGACCAAAAAGTTACCAAAAACAGACCAGAACCCCCACCCCCACCCCACTGGATAGCCCCCACTACACCCCTGGAATCCCCCACACCCCTGGACTACCCCCACCCCCGGGATAGCCCCCCCACACCCCTGGAAAACCACACCACCCCGTAGACAGACCCCACACATCCCTGGACAACCCCCCCCCCCCCCATCTACCCCCACACCCTGGACAACACTCCCACACGCCTGGATAACCCTCCCACACCCCTGAAACAGACCAAAAAGTTACAAAAAATAGACCAAAACCCTCTACCCCACTGGAAATCCCACCCCACACCCCTGAACACCCCCCACCCCCACACCCCTAGACTGCCCCCACCCCCTGGACAGCCCCCCACACCCCTGGACACCCCCTGGACATCCCCCCACTCACCTAGACATCCCTCCCACCCTCCTGGACACCCTCCCACGCCACTGGACAGCCCCCACCACACCCCTAGACACCCCCCACACCCCTAGATCTCCCCCACCCCTTGGATAACCCATGGATAGTTGGTGCTGGGAGAGGAGGCACCACCATCCATCGGGGGGTTGAACGTTGTAGGAAGGTACTCATCACTCCCACATGCGAATATTGAGCTCTCAAAAAGTTTCACCAATTTTTTCTTCCCCTGTAACCATCATTCATTCTATCACTTTGATCCCAGTATAACCAGGGGAGAACACCATCACACACGAAGACATTTCCCCTGGTTATATTGGCATCAAAGTGATAGAATGAATGATGTTTATTGGGGAAGAAATAATTGGTGAAACATTTTGAGAGCTCAAGCATTGCATGTGGGAGTGATGAGTGCCTTCTTGTGACATTCAACCCCCCGAGGAATAGAGGTGCCTCGTCTCCCACCCCCATGTACTGTCCCCCCATCCCCATGGACACCCTGGACCCCCCCCCCCCCCCCCCCACTGTATAGCCCTCCCACACCCGTGGAAACCCCCCTCACCCCACAGAACACCCCCACACCCCTGGACACCCCCTAGACAGCCCCTACTCCCCTGGACAGCCCTTCCACCCTCATGTAAATGCTCCCACCCCCTGGACTGACCACCACTCTCATGGACACCCAGGACACCCCCCCCCCCCCCACCCCACCAGACAGCCCTCCCACACCCCTAGATACCCCCACCCCACTGAACAACCCCCACACCCTTGGAACCCCTCCCCCAGACCGGAATCCATACCATAAAAACCATCATAAGTATACCAAAACAAGAAGTAGATGGAAATTAAACATTCACATATATAACATTCAAAACCTACAATTTAAACATAAAAAAATTAAATCCAACCTAAACAACTACCAAATACACAATTACAATGGCAATATTCATAATTATATTTTACACTACAAACAACTAAAATTCAATCAAACCTGTAAAATAATTTGACCATTAAACTTGTAAGTGTTTGAAATCATGAGCATTATATGATTGAGAGTCATAAAATAGCTACAAATTAAAAGGATAGTAGTTAACATGTATAATGAATAAATCAAATGAAATATTATGGAAAAGTTTAAAAGGAAATTATACCAGGTCAAAGTTTAAAACATTCCAAATTTTTATTATTTCACACATCGATCATAACAATAATATCCGCATTCGATGACGCCTTGTTGTTCATGACAATTCTGTTTGAATGAGTGTAAATTCAATATATTATTTTTATGTTATAAATCAATAAGTACAAATTATAAATGAATATTTACCTTTACATTTACATATTTGATCTTCGCACTCCTTTTCATTATGTTTATTCAAAAGTAGACCCATCCCATGTTAGAAAATAATACAAATGGGATAAATTTAAAATTCATTATAATATATAAAACAATTGAGAAATTGAAACTTACTTTTCCAATATTTTCTTAAAACTTTCTCATGCATCACCATGGATAGAGAATATTCAATAATGTGTTTTCTCCCTTGAAAAAAAAACCCTAACATCCAATGATCATTGATAAAAGAAAATTTAAGTTTAGTTTTTTTTATGTTAAAAGATAATGAACTCTTTGAGAGAGATGTGTTTCATACCTCTCACAAAAAGGCATCATCCAACATTGTGTGACTATATTCTATTCAAGTCTTTCAGAAATATAAATCATTCTTTCTTACTCATCCAATGCACATACTTCAGGGAAAATCATATATGGGTCCATGAATCCATATACATTGGTCTAATCATTCTTCTCACAAATTTTATAAAGAAACCTAATAAAAAACAGACATAAGTATACATTTTTAATAAATATAATGCAGGGAAAAGGTGTTATGACTTACATGGAAAAAAAATTCACCAAGTTGATTCCCAACTTATCTCTAGTAACAAGCTCTATGATATCAATTTTCACAAGCCCCATAGTTATTGCACATCCACAAACATGAGATTCCATTGAAAACTCATAATGATCCGCCAAAAATTTTGAATATCTTGACAATCTGTCAAGACTACAATAATATGTATCTGATGTCATAGCCATTTGTCTTTGTTGTTGTTTATACAATATTTCTTTAACTTTGAAGTATTCCTGTAAAAATAAATAGAAAAATATATTAGTTTTTAAATGATAAGATAACTTTAATAAATAAAATAAAATAGAAGATATAACATACATACATATATGGTAATGATTCGAAGAAGTCTGGATGGCCAAATTAAAAAATGGTCGATACTATATCCAACTGTCGTTACCTAATCTGTAGGTAATGGTACTTGAGCTGATCTATCTATAATATCCTATACATTGACCCTCTGATTCTATACCTCTAATTGTTGATGATGAACTGTATCTCCTATACAATCTACCAACCCATATGCAACTATATAATGTTGAGGATAATCAACACACAACTCGCAATAATTAGGAAGCTGTGGCGGATGAGTATGATAAAAAATGTGGTCTGTAGGCTGAGTTGGGGGATTGGGAGATACTACCAGAGGTGGAGGATAAATAATGGGGTCTATAGGGGGAGGTGGAGGAGTGGGAGCTACAATATGAAATTTTCTTTGCATGTCTGCAAACATATAGTGTATCAAAGCTCAAATATTTTCCTCCATCATCGCATTAATATTACAAACTTCAGCCTCAAAGGATTCTATTTTTTTATAAACACCATCAACGTGAGAAGTTGAAGAACATGGAAACACTTTTCATACCGATACACCTTCTAGATATCCTCATACACGACCAGGATGTTCAGAGTTTCCCAATGTTGCAGATAAAATATCTTGCTTCCCAGATGCTATAAATACCCCCTGTGAGCTCTGCTCCTCAAGAGAATCCTGTATTAATTAATTGAACATTTCTGTAATGATTGAAATTATATGAAGAAAATAGTTAACTTAAATAAATAAGATAGATATATTACAATCCTATCATCTACGATTCTAGAATCATCCGAAAGATATTGCCCATTTTTTCCCATCCTAGCTCTCTTCCATTTTTCATTTCTAGATGGACTGGATGGAGGGGCCACCTCTCCAGTGCTTGAAGACTCAGTTGTTAGTTTTTGTAATTTTTTTGCAATCATTTGTTCTTCCAATAATATATACCCTTCCTGGGAAAAACTATGAGGGTATACATTTTCAGATTGGATCTCCTGATGAGATTTCCTTCTTTGCTGTAAATTAAGAATAATAAATCATTAACAAAACATTAATAAGATCATTTATATAACAAATCTTATAAAATTTTATATTTCCCTTACCAAAAATGAATCTTTTCTTCTACTTTCAAAAAATTGTCTCCATGTGTCTTCATCTATTAAAGGATACATATATACAACATGGATTTCCATGACTCCAATGACAAAAAATTAAATAAGATGTGAGGGTTGATTTGAAATCCCTCCATCTCCTGGCAGCCATCGATAAGCATTTCTTCCTGACTCCTCTAGTGTCAGGAATATCAAAAGTCATCTAATAAAGAAGAGCTTAAACATATTATATATACAAGAAACATTTAAATAATAGGCAAAAAATAGAAAAATATCTTACCAAAATCATCTCCCACAACTGAGAGATTATCGCTTTGTCCACACTTCTCCAGTCATCATAAAAAATGCTTACTTTGCTCTTTCCCTGAGTCGAAACAAAGCTCTTAAAATATTTTGCATTTGGACCTCTAGGAATATCATCCTCATCTAACTCAATGAGTTTCCTCGGATCCTGCATACGGGAAAGTGATAATTTTGGTAAACATGTGCACCCACGTTTACCAACTCTTGAACTCTTTATCGTAATGGGAGCACATGAGAAAGATTGGGTAACATCAAGATGAGCATGTGAATATTCCTCCCCAGAGGTTTGACCAATATGATCATCTCCAGAATCATGTGGTTGATCAACTGATTGATCTGTCATTATCCTTCAAATAAAAAAATCAAACATTTGTTCACAAATATACAAATTCAAATATTACAATACTATTGTAATCAGAAAATAGAAAATTGTACTAAGTTACGTAATAGTAAACACGGTTAATATGGTAAGCATGTTAAACAATAGTAAAGATGGTAAGGATGGTCAAGATGGTAAACATGGTAAACATGGTAAATCTTGTAAACATGGTAAATTCATTGTCACTGAAAAAAATAATAGATATAATTTATGTAATGGTAAACATGATAAAGTAAACTAAACAAAATTAAAACAAACAAAAACTTATACTTATTTTGTTTTAATACATGTTTTAATAAATAAAAAACTTACAATATCTAACATTTTATAAAAATAATAAATGTAAACAATAAATAAACAAATGTTACCTGTAATTTTAGGAATGTACAAATGGATTGTTTTCCCAAATTCCTTTGTCGTGATCTTTCCTTATGTCACAAACCATGTCTTCAACATGCTCATCATTATGTTATATTAATATTTCCATGGAAGTAGAGATCTCACATAAATCAGCATCTTCATCAAGTTCATCCTCACTAACATATTGTTTTTCCCTTGTAAAAAAATAGCCCACTGCATGTCTGATTGATCTACTACATAGAAATTTCTTTTTGCATGTGTTTCCATTGTAAAAGAATCATTTGTGTCTTACAATCTATTCAGATTAACAACTATCATTCCAAATTCATCGTGTCTGATACTATTGTTACCGATAAACCATTTACAGTTAAATAGAAAAACTTTAATTTTAAAGTAATCAACCTCCCATATGTATTCAATCACTCTATAATATGCACTTGATGCAGAAATTGGGTTTTTGTCCTTAGCACTCGAAAAATGCAATGCTTCTGTAAACACCAATACACCACTATTCCGAACCTCACTTCTATTTTCCTGATATTTCTTATGAAATTTATATCCATTAATGTCATAACCGGACCATGTTATCTCATTTAAACATGGACCACCCACTATCCATTTTCATTTCATTGATACATTTGATCTACCAAGCAAGTTATTTTTAAACCATGACAAAAATGTTTTGTTGTACTCATTCAAAATCCACATTTTTTTCTTCTTTGGATGACATTTCTTCAACTCATTAATATAAAACGTGATATAAGGTTGAGCATCTGGTATTTTATTCAACATGTATGATTCTAACTTCTTCATCTATTTAACTGACAACGATTTGACTTTTAAGCCACGAATCCCCTTTCCCTCATTATTAACTTGTTCATGGAGAGATAGAGGCAAACCTATGTGCTGCGCCACAGCCAAGTAGCTCGTACAAAACTCAGAAACCTCCTCATAAATATACCTATCAATAATGGAGGCTTCAGGTCGATATGGATTCTTAACCTACCCCTTAAATATTTTCATATACCTTTAAAAAGGATACATCCAACGAAGATATACAGGTCCACAAAGCTTTATTTCTCGAACTAGATGAATCATTAAATGCACCATTATATCAAAAAAAGTTGGAGGAAAATACATTTCCAAATGAAAAAGTATAAAAATTTCTTCCTTTTCTAATATGTTCAAAGCATTCACATCAATCACCTTATTACAAATTGAATTGAAAAAATAACACAACTTCATTATGGTCTTTATGACACAGATGGGAAATATTCGATGCAATTTAACTGGTAGAATTTGTTGCATCATGGTGTGATAATCATGAGATTTCATACCTATCAACTTTATGTCCTTCAATAAGACAAAAAATTTTACATTTCAAGAATAACCTTGAGGCACTTTGATATCATGAAGACACTGAAAAAAGCTAATTTTCTCCCTCTTCACTAATGTATGACATGCCGGGGGAAGAAATGTTCGTCTTCCATTAGAAGTGGGAGCTAACTCCAAATGTATTCCCCCTGATAGTAAGTTTAATATTGCATTCAACCCATCTTTAGTCTTTCCTTTAATATCTAACAATGTTCCAATCAAACTATAACATATATTCTTCTCCACGTGCATGAAATCAATATTATGTTTTACTTCATGATATCTCCAATATGGTAGCTCAAAAAATATTGACCTTTTCTTCCAAATATGTCCATTATTTCCAAATTTCTGTGTCTTTCCCAATGTCACATCAAGGTTTTTCACCCTCTAAAAATACAGATTAGGGGATAAAGGTTTTGGAGCAATATCAAATTTTTGTGAGCCATTGAATGCCTTTTTTAGTCTTCTATATAAGTTATCCATAGGCAAACACTTTTGATTCCCCATGTACATTGTTTTCCTCCCATTATGCAATTGACAATATGAAGTCTGTTGTTCACAAATTGGACATTCTTTATTCCCTTTAACATTGTATCCAGACAAATTTCCATATGTTGGGAAGTCATTTATAGTGAACAAAAGCACTACATGCAGTTGAAAATATTCCATTTTATAAGAATCGTACACCTTAATACCATCCTCCCATAAAAGTTTCAAATCATCAATCAATGGTGACAAGAAAACATCAATATCATTGTCGGGTTACTTCGGACTAGAGATCATTATACTCAACATGACATATTTTCACTTCATACAAACTTCAGGAGAGAGGTTGTAAATTACCAATAAAATAGTCCATGAACTATGTGTGCTACTGAGGGATTGGTATGGATTCATTCCATCTGTTCACAACCCTAGTCTAAGATTTCTAATTTCATTTCCAAATGTAGGATATTTCTCATCAATGTTTTTCCACTTTGGACAATCAGCTGGATGGCGTATTTTTCCATAACATAAGCACTCATCAGCATTCCATATTAACCTTTTGGCATCATGTGAATTAGCAAATAAACGTTTGAAATGATGACTTATAGGAATATACCAAAATACCTTTAAAGGGATCTTTGTAATCTCTACATCGGCCTGTGATTTTTCTTTCACCTTATATCGTGATTTCCCACATTTAGGACACTCTGACATAAATTCATATTCCTTCCTATATATCATACAGTCATTTGAATAGGCATGTATTTTCTTGTATCCCAATCCCATCGGGAATAATATTTTATTGGCCTTATAATGTGAATCTGGAAGATCGTTATCTTTTGGAAGAATGTCTCTCATCAATTATAGCAGATCTGTAAAACTTTTGTCACTCCATCCATGTTTCGCATTCAGGGTAATCGATCTTAAAAATGATGACAAAACCGTAAAATCTGCACAACCATGATATAATGGTTTTTTATCATCACCATACAGACGTGCAACTATTGGTTCTATCTCAATTTGTTCTTCTGCAATATCGTGAATCATTTCTTCAATTCCATCGGAGTCACTATCTTGCGAATCATCATCATCAGTGACATTTCATCCAGTTTCACCATGCCAAATCCAAGGGCTATAACTCTGATTAAAACCATGAAAAATTAGATGATCTTTTATCTCTCTACTTTTCAACTTCTTCATATTCAAACATTTCAGGAATTGATAGAAAAAAATGTAACTACTTGGAACATTTCATTTAGAAAATTCCAAAAACACATGAACACCTTCCTCATATTCATTGCTCATTTGATGTGATGTAATCCAACTTCGACTCATTATTACCTATAACAAATATCAAAATTATACATATTTTTAAGATAAGACAAGTATATGTTTATCTTAAAAAATCATAAATTGAATGTAAAACAATTTGAAAATATAAAACAAATCTATGCATATTTAAAAAAATATGCTTGAATATCATTTTAAAAATAAAATATAGATAGATATAACAGTTTTAAATACATATTGGATCCTTTATTCTTAAGTTTCATAGAGAATACATCCTGGTTCAACTGGATACCAAATTTACCCTTCTATAAAAAAGAAATATGAAGTATAAATATTAAAATATTTATACATCCACTACTGAAAATTACACAGATCCTAACGATTTGAAACCTCTGGACAGCCCCCACCCCTATGGATAGCCCCCCCCCCATCCCTGGACACCACCCCACCCCCTAGACATCACCCCTACCTCTCTTGGACACCACCCTCACCCCCTACCCCCTTAGAAACCCCCCCTGGACACCCCCACCCCCACCCCCTTGGACAACCCCCACCCATCCTAATAACCCTAGAACACATCAATTACTATTAAAACATCAATTTAAAAATGACCAAACATCCCTTATAATAGAAGGAATGAAGGATAAGAAGAAGTGGATGAAGAAGAAAAAAAGAAACAAAGAATAAAGGAAGAAGAACATGGAATAAGTAACTTATTTAAAGAAATTCTGTGGAATCCAAGAAAACAATGGGGCCTCCAATGGTTGATAGAAAATTGGAGAAAATGGAGTAAAAGTTAGAATCAAATCAAATTTAAAATAAAAACTCGGGTGGGGAAAATCAGTGTAAATCCTATCATCACAGCACAATGGGGTCTGGATAACTGTGCATCTTTGAAAACCAAGACATGGTCTCCCCCATAACCAATAATTTTCTCATAGTCAATGACTGGTCAAAATATATATAACCAAATAGAATCATATTGCAACCCCCTCATCTTTTCATAATTCTTGTATCCTTAAAAATCATAGTGGAAACCTAAAACATAGACTGTATCAACCCACTTGGACACCACCCCCACCACCTTGGACACCACCCCCACCCCCTTAAACAACACTAATGAAATATAGCATAGTATCCATGAAACAATACAATCATCATGTTATAATATCATAAACCACGATGCAGTAGTTAATCCCAACTGACACTTATCCCACACCCCCTTGGACACCAACCCCCACCCCCTTGGACACTCCCTAGACACCACCACCCCCTTGGATAGCCCCCCACACCCTGGACACCACCCCCACCCCCTTGGACACCCCCTGGACACCACCACTCCCTTGGACAACACCCACCCCTCTAGACATCCCCCCACACCTCTAGATAACCCCCACCCCCTTGGACACCCCCAACCCACCGGGACAACACCCCCCAACTCATACCCCCTTGGACACCACCCTGGACACCCCCCAACCCTCTGGACCCCCCTGGACAACCCCCCAAACCCTCTGTACAGGCCCCCACCCCCTTGGATGGCCTCCACCTACCCACCCCCTTAGATATCCCCCACCCCCTTCGGCATCCCCCACCACCTTGGACCCCCCCCCCCCCAAACACACACCCCTAGACGCCCCCCCCCCCCCACCACCCCGGACACCCTGGACACCCCCTAACCCTCTAGACAGCCCCCGAACCCTCTAGACACCACCCCACCCCCCTTGGACACCCCCTGGACACCACCACCCCCTTAGATACCCCCCACCCCACCCCTCTGGACAACCCCCCCTGGACAGCCCCCCTACACCCTTGCACACCCCCACCCCTCCTAGACACCACCCCCACCCCTACCACCTTGGACACCCCCTGAACACCCCCCAGACCTCTGGATAACCCCACCCCCCAAGACAACCCCCCCCCCCCCCAAACCCTCTGGATAGGCCCCCACCCCCTTGGACAGCCCCCCCCCCCCACACACACACACCCCTAGACTCCCCCACCTCCCTCGAACTGTCTGGACAGGACCCCAAACCCTCTGGACAGCCCCCCACCCCCCTTGGATAGCCCCTGCACCCCCTGGACACCACCCCACCCCCTTTGACATCCCACACACCCCCTTGGACAGCCCCCACACCCCCTAGACACCACCCCCAACCCCCTTTGACACCCCCTAGACACCCCCACCCAACTGGATAGGCCACCCAACCCCCCTTGACACCCCCACCCACTTGCACAGCCCCCAACCCCTTGGAAACTCCCTTTACGTGCACAAACACATGATAGAACACACAAAAAACCATAAACTTGCATGATATCACTTCCATAGGGTTATTATACCAGAAAATAATTTAGTATGGTATAGACGAACACTATGAAACTAACCATGATAGTAAGACCAAAGAAAAATAACATCTCAACAAATTAGTTTAGGGCATCGTGGAAAACAACTAAAAAGGAGTCGTGTGAGGCTTACTTGAGTATTCTAAGTCGACCTGATAGATCTAATAATAATAAATATGAAGAATGATGTTGAAAAAATGGGGCTATAGGGGATGACATTGATGAATCTATTCTAGGTTTTCTGCGTGAGAGAGACGAGTCGCAGGTCACCCGATCGAATAAAATAGAATGTCTGAATACGGGGTGTGATAAATCATTTAAAAGATTTATCACATCGGTTATTTAATAACAAACATGCTAAACTATTTTTTTAATGTTTATAACATCGTTTATTTAATAACCGATGTAGAAAACTATTTATCACATCAGTTATTTTATAACTGACATGATATATGTCACTTTATACTGATGTGGTAAATTGCTGAGATTGGCATTATCACATTGGTTTTTTTATAACCGACGTGGTAAAGAGACAAGATTTCCTTTATCATTTCTGTTATAACAAAACCACCATGACAAAGCACGCCAGATTTGATTTTCATGTCGGTTATACAATAACTGACATAAAAAAGCTAATCTCTTTATATTTTACGTAAATTATAAAATAACCAATGTAAAATATGGATCCGGATCAATATATCATGTCAGTTATAAAATAACTGACGTGATATATCGATCATTAAAGCTTTGCACATCGGTTATATAGAACCGACATGAAAAATGATGTAGTGTTAATCGGTTTTTCCACTAGTGAGTGGTCATTAATTCAAAACACAAAGTAAGATGAAGAAGTATCAAATATGGAAAGGAGTGAGTTTAAAGAGCATTTCTTAGAAAAATACTTTCCTCGTGACCATCGAGTGGACATGGAAAGATAGTTTTTGAGTCTGAGGAAAAAAAAGGATGATAATTTCACAAAGTATTAGGCTAAGTTTACAAGGTTATCAAGGTATTCAACAGATTATATATGTAACACAAGGATAAAGATTGATTGATTCTTTGATGGTTTAAAACCATTTCTTCGTCGAGCATTAGTCTCACAATCCTTCTCATCATATGAAGATATTGTCTCATTTGCTATCAAGACAGAAAATGAATCCTCTAAGGCATGTGAATTTAAAGAAAAGCAACAGAAAAATAGATCTTCTAAAAACACTGGAAATGGAAATAAGGGGAATAAGGGAAAAGTTGAATATCCATTATGTGGTAAATGTGGGAAGAAACACCCTGGTACTTTCCTGAAGGGAATGGGAGTCTGTTACAAGTTTGTTGAAAAAGGCCCCCAAGATTGTGATTGTAAGGTAAAGAAATAGGTTGTCAATGTTGAATAATACAATTGTAGAGAAATGGGGCATTATGAAAATTAATGTTCAAAGCAGCAAAACAACTTACCTCAGAAGAGGCCAAGAGAGCAAGGCCAAGATTATGAAATCACTACTATTGAGGTTTAAGCTCTGAAAGACGTAGTGGATGATAGTTTAATGGTTTCCTCATGTTTATCCAATGATTTATTTGATTTTGGATCATCACATTGTTTCATATCTTCCCAGTTTTCTAAGAAAATGTGATATTTCCAATTTGATTTAACAAGGGAGTTGTCAGTCAATAATCCTAAGGGGAGTATCATTGCAACAATGTTTTGTGAATCATTTCCCATTATGGCAAATAAATTTTCTTTATTTGTTGATATCATCATCATACGCATGATTGAATTTAATATAATCCTCAGTATAGATTGGATTTCATACCATGATGCAGAAATTTATTGTAAGAATAATGAGGTTACAATTTTCGATGATGATAAGGGGTACCTTATCTTTAGAGAAAAAACGTCACAACCTGATTCTTATCTAGATACATCCCCAGTAGCTCTACTAAATTTGATTATTGTGGAGGAAGAGAATAAAATAACTATGGGTGAGGAAAATTATGTACTAATAGAGGACACACCTATTGTACAAGAATATATTGATGTGTTTCTAGAGGATTTACCTGGACATCCTCCAGAATGTGAAATTGAGTTTTCCATTGATTTTATTCCTGATTCAAGACTCATATTGAATACCCATTATATAATGGACATTGTGGAATTAGTGTATCTAAATAAAAAACTATAGGAATTGAGTAATAAGGAATTTATTCACACTAGTGTTTCTCCCTGGGGATCCATTTTATTTTTTCTTAGAAGAAAGATGTATCTATGAGGTTGTGCATTATGTAAAGGGAGAAAAATTCTATAACAATAAAGAAAAACTATCCCCTACCTTGCATTGGTGTTTTATTCAACCAACTTCATGGAGATAAATAGTTTTCAAAGATTGAGCATCGATCCATATATCATCAGTTGTGTGTGAAGAAGGAAGACATTCCAAAAATAGCATTTCAAACCAGGTACGAGCATTATGAGTTTATAGTAATGTCTTTTGGACTGACTAATGCACCCACTATTTTCATGGATCTAATGAATAGATTTTTTAAAGAATGTCTTGATGACATTGTTATAGTATTTATTGATAATATCTTGGTATACTCAAAAATATAAAATGATCATGAAAATCACTTGTTCACTATTCTCAAAACCCTTAAAAGAAATGAATTATATGAAAAGTTTAGCAAGTGTGAAGTTTGGCTTGAGTAAATTTCTTTTCTTTTCTATATTGTCTCTATGGATGGAATCTCTGTTGATACTTCTAAGACAAGAGCAATAAAATAATGGCCAGCATTGAAGAGTATAACTAAGGTATGCAGTTTTATTGGTTTAGCAGGTTATTATCGGTGTTTCGTCCAGAATTTTTCCTGACTAGCTAACCCACTAACAAAGCCCAAATGTAGAGGTGTTAAATTTTTTTGGACAAAAAAGTGTGAAGAATTTTTTGAAGAACTGAAGATAAGATTAATAAATTTTCATATCATGAATCTACCATCGGGGAATGATGGAGTTGTTGTTTATAGTGATGCTTCAAAGAAAGGACTTGGATTTTTCCTTATGCAGAATGATAGAGTTATTTCCTATGCATCACGATAGCTAAAAATTCATGAAAAAAATTATCCTACTCATGATCTTGAGTTATTAGCTACAATATTTTCTTTGAAGATATGGAGACACTATCTCTATGGTAAAAAAATATGAGATATCTACTGATAATAAGAGTTTGAAGTATATTTTCTCATAGAAATAACTCAACATGAAGAAAAGATGATGGATTGAACTACTCAAATATTATTATTTCACTACAAACTACCACCCAGGGAAGGAAAATAAGGTGGCATATGATTTGAACCAAAAATATCATGGAGTTTTGAACAAAATGAGAGATGAAAGGGATACTATGTTCATGGATCTAGTAAAGATGGATATGGGAATAATCATGGAAGGGGTAACAACAATACTTTTTCAAATGGTAGCTAAAAAGTCTTTACTAAAAAGAATAAAAAGTTCTCAAACTGATGATAAGGAGTTTCAAAGGAAAATTAAAGCTGTGAATGATGGGATATTGATCAACTTCGTATATGAAGATGAGATTTTGAAATTTGGGAAGAGACTTTGTGTTCCTGGTATACCTTTTCTAAAAAGGGAATTGTTAGATGATTCTTATAGCTCCAATTTATCTATACACCCTATCATCACTAAGATGTATAGAGATTTGAAGGAACATTTTTGGTGGGACAACATGAAGAGAGATATTGTTGATTATGTATCAATATTTATGGTTTTTAAACAGGTGAAAGCTGGAAGAAAAAATCCTATAGGAGTCATGAAACATATTCCCATACCTAAGTGTAAATGGGATGATATTGTGATGGACTTTATCATTGGACTACCAAAGACTCTTAGAAGGAATGATGCAATATGTGTCATTGTTGATTGTCTTACCAAGTCAGCACATTTTCTTCTTATAAGAGAATATTTTCCACTGGAACTTTAGCAAGACTATATATTAATAAAGTTTTAAGACTTTATGGAGTACCCCTATCTATTGTTTCTGATCATGATCCCTATTTTACATCAAGATTAAGGAAAAGTCTACAGAAGTCCTTAGATAATGAACTGAAAATAAACAATTCCTACCACCCTCAAACTGATGGACAATATAACAGACTATTCAAACCTTAGAATACATGTTGATATCTTTCTCACTTTATTTTCAAGATATATGGGATTATTATTTACCTCTGTAGAATTTTCCTATAACAATATATTCCATTGAAGTATTCATATGGCACCATATAAAGCATTTTATGGAAAGAGATGTCATACACCAACATGTTGGGATGATGTTGGTGAAAGAAAACTCATAGGCCTAGAACATGTTGAGGAAATACTGGAAAAGGTGAAGGTTATCCAAACCCACATCAAAGCAGCTCAAAGTAGGAAAAATAGCTCTACCAATAACTGAAGGAAGGATTTGGAATTTCAAGTTGGAGATCATATTTTCTTGAAGGTATCTCCATGGAAGGGAGTTATACTATTCGGTAATAAGGGTATATTATGCCCAAGGTACATCAGACATTTCGAAATTCTAGAATGAATTGGGGTTTTATCATACCATTTGGCAATGCCGCCAAGTCTCTCCAAAGTTCATGATGTGTTCCACGTATCACTATTAAGAAAATACATTCCTGACCCTATGCATGTAATCACCTTTGAAGAAATAGATCTAGAACCTGACCTATCTTATAGCAAAGATCCTATTGGAATTTATGATACCAGGTAACAAGTGTTGAGAAACCAGATGACTTCTCTAGTGAATGTTCTATGGAGAAACCATAAGATAGAAGAGGCAACGTTGGAACCTGAGGAACTTATAATGAAGAACCATCTGAATCTTTTTATAGAGTAATATTCTAGAAATTTTTAGGATGAAATTATTGGAAGGAGGGGATAATATAACACCCCATGCTTCTATGATACATTTCCCTTTGAATAATTCAATAGCTTGTGTTGTATGCAACTTGGAGTTTTAACACACCATGACCAATAAAACTAGCCCTAATGAATTGTAATACCCACTTTTTGAAATTTTATAAATGTAATTTTTTGAAATGTACATGATTTTTGGCTTCATAATATCAAACTTATGTAAGGGTGACTTTTTTGTATTTTTCTGAAAACTTTCAATTTTTGATGAATAGTGAACAACACTACGTTATTGTTTAAAACCGAATTTTTCTTTAAATAATTAGTTTTTTTATTTAAATTTATATTAGGTATAAATAGATACATAATACCTATATATGTTCAATGTAATTCATTGGATTCATTTTATAATAATATTAGATATATAAAATTTTATTGAACTTTTTACCGTCTTTTACCAACCTTCTCGGCACGTAATCAAATATGCATAAAACATAATTTTACCGCTTATATGAATCGAACATAAAAAATATAAGAGACCCAATTGACATCAGTAAGTAAAATTTGATTCAATAAGATGAAAATAATTTTTAGTGTATAGTAACTTTGGCTTTTTATTTACCACGGTTAAAAGTAAATAGGGTAATTAAAGGTAAAAACGATATTATAATTACCATAAAACATGTCCTTATTATATTGGATAAGTGTATTGAGACCAAAATCAACCTTAGTAATAAAATATTAACTTTTTTGTCCACTTGTATTAGATTAGAACATTTATTATTATTTTATTTAAAGAAGAGTTAAAATTGTTAAATTCAAAGTTTAATAACTAAACATTTTTAATATAGGGTTATACATATGTTAAATTTGACTATAAATATTAATTAGAAATATAAAAATATTTCCTACATAATGGTATTTCATTTCTAATTTTTAGACATTAAATAATTAAATTTATTAATGACATAATGATGATGCAGTAATTACCATATTAATGAATGATTAAACTAATTGATATTATAAATATCCAAATAAATATAAATTGAGAGTTATGATGAATTACACTAATTTTCTAGGTTAATAATAAATTTTATCATTGATTAAATAAAAATTTTTCAAATTAATCATGTTGTTATGACTTTCAAAAAAACAAAACACCAAATAGTGTCAAAATTGACATAAAAGAGTTTTTAAAAAAAATACTATATTACTAATTGATATAATATTCCTAAAAATAAAATGTTTAGAAAAATGACTTATATATGGTTATATATATTAATAATGAACCACTTGGGGTTCTCTTGGTGTTTTATGGTAGGTTTTTTAACCATTTATTATAATAATACAAGAATACATGGTACCTATTTAACTAAGAGTTAAATCTAAAAGATAAGGTTAATATAGTGACCTAAACCTGTATAAAACCTATTGGTTGAGATTTTTTCGACCCATCCACACCTTATCCTCTAAATAAATAATTTTGGATCCATTATAAACTGAATATTATTGTATAATAAAATAATATTTCAAGCTTTTCCTAAAGTGACCCTCACCTCTCTTATAAAAGGGTACTTCCCCTTCTCTCAAAATCACACATCCAAGGTCATTTGAATCAGCCAAAACCTACTAAAATATCCTCCAAACTACCCTAACTTCTATCTATAGGCCTTACTTTGATCATAAATCCATCATAAAGAGCCCTTTCGATCAACTCAAAAAGAAACACCCAAAGAAGATGTAATAATTTCACCACCTCTTTCAAAGTTCTTTTCTTCTTCCACTTATTATTTGTTTCTTGTTTCCATACCGAAATAATAACTAAAGTAACTTTACATACTGTGATGTTATTATAAATATGGTACAAATTTATTCATTATTATATCCATCCTACGAATGAGAAGTCACCATACATGCGTACGTACAGCTTACCGTCTCCATGTCATGGTGTAGTTTGTTATTCAAACACTTCAATATTTGGATGAGTATAATAATGAGTATAACTGATGTAAAAAATAAATATAACATGTTAATTATTATTTATATATGATATACCATCCAATTACATACTATTTCACCATTAATAGAATGATGTTGTCACTCGTGCGTACGTACGGATTACCGTCTCCACGAACGCGATGAATTTCATTCCCCATCATAACCAATAAATAGTAATTTTCATTTTATGATTAAAAATAATGTATAGGGACTTAATATAATTATGGATATGAATAAAATATATCCTATCCATAACAAACATGGCTTATGTAACCAATCATATAAAGGTAAACATATCAGTTAACCCCTGAAACAATGATACTACTAAAATATTATTAACAAAGCAATATCATAAGATCATATATGATATCATATTTATGTATTTGGTTATTTTATACTTTAATAACAATGATTTAACTATTATAAATTATTTTGACATACCCTTGATTAGTTAAAAGTACTGGGTAAGTGTTAATTATAAAATCTCTTCATTATCTGAGGTTGTTTATACGTGAGTATCTACTAGGACCTTTTAATCATCCACATCTATGTTTCTTAAAAATGTATTTCAAAATATTTTTACTATTTCCTAGACTATTGGTTATATTAATTTATATCCATTTTTTAATTTTTATAATATTTTTATAAAGGAATCTTTTGATCGTTTTCCAAACAAGGTCCTTGATGACCTTTTCGAAAAAATTAAGGAAAGAATGTTTTTTAACTTATATGGCGGGAGCAACCATTTTCCACCATTATAACACCTTTTAAGCTTCCCTTACAAAATTATAAGAATATTTTCAAAATAAATGTTTTATTTTGTAATTATGTGACTTTTAAATTATTTCAAAATAGAAAGAGATATTTCTTTCAAATATTTTTCATTTCATCTATGTCAACATCCTTTGATGGATTTTAAACTTGTTTGAAGTTGATTTATTATGATACAAATATTATATACTTTATTGAAGTTTTTGTGATATTTTTGACTGTGGATGTGTTATTTTTTATACCATTCATGGTTTATGTATAAAGTATTTACATTTAATATTCTAGTTTTAATACGAGTATTTATGTTATGTTTAATCCTTTTCATATTTTGAATGCATTGGACTTAGTAAGTGACAGGTGGAGCCCGCTATAGCTCCTCGGTGTATCGGTTGATCTCATGAGACAAAGTAGTGTATTTGTGCAAGGCCTTGAAAACTCTTATTTTTATTCTTCGCACGAGGCCTTGACTACATGGTTATAAAGTCTGGCATTATGAATTCCATAATTGTTAAATTGAATATTTGATATTACATTTTATTATTCGACTAGTAGAATGACCATGTGAATAAGTAAATGGAATTATTTGTTTTATCTTTTCCATATTATGTTGAATTTTAAGTTTAAAAGGCTTGTGTTTTAGTCTTATAAATTTCCTTAAAATGTTTATGCTTATTTATAAAATTTCATGCTATATTCTTTTCCTTATTGAGCATATGTTCTCACTCCTTTCTTTTGTTTTATTTTTCCCAGGATGCGAATAAGTATTTTACTATTAACATGCAATAATAGGATAAGGGATAAGAGTGTGTTAAAATGGGACACAATGATGTTTTTTTCTTTATTTGATGATGTAATAAAAAACTTATGTATGTATCTAGTACTTACAAGGATACTAAACTAATCAGTATTTGAGACTTGATCTATTGTGATCATTCCAATGTTATGTAATATTGCACCGACTCTGGGTAACTAGGTTCGGGGAGTTACAACCTGTCAAATTAGATATGTGATTCCCTTAACAAATACTTGAAGATCCTCCTCTAGATTGAGACTGAGGTAGTTTTGTTGAGACTTATCATACAGAGGAAGCCGATTAGGAAGAATCACAAGCCTTTATTTCACTCTTTTATAAAGACAAGGGTTCTACCATTTATCGTCATATAAACCCATTATATCTCATGGAAAAAATCAATGGAATGGGAATCCATTTCATATTAGTAGACAGTGGCTCTAGGATCAATATCATCCTAACTCATACACTCCACAAATTGGGGCTTAAAAATCAGATCTAACACCTTCCAACATAAAACTTTTGTGGTATGTTAATAGAAAGAATAATAAATGTGTACAAATTTAAATAAATACTAATATGATGTCCTCATAGAAACAACTAAATTTATGTAAGTATAATAGGATACTACCTATAATGAACTACTAGGAAGGCCTTGGATTCATTTGCATTAGTGGTTCCCTCTTCATACCACCAATACCTCAAATACTCCCTTGATGGACAAGTAGGAGTACTTTAGGGAGATGTGACCCCCTTTCAACTCTTTTTAAACCCACAATATATATAAGAGATAGAAAATAGGACTATACTGATGGGGTGGAGCTTATCAATTATCCCAATGATCTTATATTCTCTTCCATAAATCTTTGTATAGACTTGAATGATAGATTATTCCTTTCAATCCATCAGTTATAACACAAAACACTGAAACTAGGAAGATATTTCATAGTCCCAAAAAATAATTAATTCTCATTGATTATCTCATACTCTTGTATTGGATAGGCCTATCTAGTACAAGAATACCCTAACACTTTAAGGTACCAAATATTTCTCTACATGGACATTGATCCATAGAATTTATGCATGTTACTCAATGTAGGGTTGACTTAGGAAAATTTGACTCGTCGTTATTTATTCGATGTCAATAGTGGATCTCATGGTCAGAAACCAAATTGGATTATCTCATTAGCCTTTTTTTATAGTATCTATAGGGTGGGAGTTCCTAGTTAAAGACTCCCCTCCCAAAATATTTGATTCTAGTGTTTCCCTAGGAGAATTACTTTTGGAAAAAAATTCTTCTCCATCTAACCCCTGGGCCTCAAATGATGAGGAGGATTTGTAAAATTTCTCTCATTCCATTTAAGAGAGTTTCTCCACCCATATTTATGAGTTGACACTGGTTTATCTCATCACTGAATAATATCTATGGCTGAAACCGATAAGCACAACTATGCCTCTATAGGAACAACAAAAATATGTGGATTTCTTGAAGAATCACAGTAATGTGTTTTCTTGGAGTAATAGTGAGATGATCGGCCTTGATCCTCGGGTTGGTGTCTATCACCATGGGCCATTATGGGTTAAAAAATCCTCCTATAAAGATGCACTCTTCCCACAGTGCCATGGTTGATGGAAAAGTTAACAATATTATTAAAGAAAAGTTCATTATAATGGTCCAATGCCCTTGGATTATGGAAAAAACTATCCCATTCTGAAATAATAATGGGAATATCATAGTTAGCATCGACTTTAGAGAACTTAAACAACATTATATAAAGAATGATTTTCTCCTACTAGTGATGCAAGTGCTCATTGATGATATGACCATGTTCTAATCCCTATCCTTCATGGATGTATATTATGGGTATAATAAAATATGGATTTACCCTAAGGATGAGGAGGACACATTTTTTAGGAAACCCTAGAGAACCATCTACTATCTGGTGTTTCTTTTTGGTGTGAATAATGTTTGATCCCCAACCACCGGTTTATACACCATATATTTAAGCCCCTCCATGGGATATTAATGGCATGTTATGTGGATGATTTTTTGGTAAATTCGCACCAAAACCAAGACCATATTAAATAACTAAAGAATGTTTTTGGCTTCTTCTACTCCCATCACTTAAAGATGATCCCTTTTATGTTTGTGTTCAGTGTTAACTATGGAAGGTTTTTAGCTTTATAATCGGGTATAGAGGAATTTAGATCAATGTCAGGGAAATAAAGGTTTTCAAAAAAATTCCTCCACCATGGATCCTTAAAAAAATTTGAGGCCTCCAAGATAACCAAGAATATATTAATAGATTTTTCAAAAATTTGTCTAGTCATTGTAATCCCATCTCAAGGATCATGAAGAAAGATGCCATTTACAAATGGGATGAGGGATGTCTGATCACCTTCAAGGACATAAAATAGTATCTAATATAGCCTCTAGTTCTAATTCCTCTTGCCCTATAATATCATTTGTTCCTTTTAGTGATCATCCTATAATTAACCTTTTTTTCTCTTTTAGCCCATAATAATAATAATTTGGGTACCATGAACATACTATGTTATCTCAGTCACATGTGTTGTGACATGGAAACTAGATATTTCACTATCAACAAGAGTTTCCTTAGACTGGTCTTTGTATTGAAAAAGTTATATAATTATTTATTACATCATGAGAGATATCTTGTTTCCCATGTTTATTCTGTAAATTACAACCCAAACCACCCCATGTAGACAGGGTGGGTAGAACATTGGTTGGTAATCCCCCAAAAGTTATATGTTAATTTTTTCCTATAGAAAAATGCCAAGGGATGTGAATTTTCATAATTTATAGTCACACATCTAAACCCAAAGAAATATCTCTAGATCATGATTTCTCAAATGAATCCATTACCTTATTTGATCATTCTATACCATGTTGAAAATGTATTTTTATTGTTCCTCATGGAGTCTAATCAATAGAATTATCAATTACTTAAAACATAATAGAGTAGGTATGGGGATTATCTTCATCACTCCAATGCAGTACACCATTCCATACCCATTTATATTGTTAAAAGGATGTACCAACAATGAGTTAGGAGATCAAGCCCTTATCATTGGCATCAAGTTGGACCTCAAGATTTATATCCACTCTTTCATATGAATGGAGACTCTAAGCTAGTTATAAAATATATCAATGGTGACTATATCATCAAAAAACAAGAACTCAATCCCCTACCAGAATGTACTCACTATAAAATGGCCCAATTCAATACCCGATAGATGGTGAGTCATCTTCCTCCATTCTAAAATAGTAAAGATTATGTTTTGGCTATCCAAGATGCATCCCAATCAGAGACTAGTCAAGATGATTTGGTTATTCATGAGGTACATTACAGGTTCATCCCCACCACCACTTTAGATGATGACAACCAATAGGTATATCATAAGGCCATTGGTACATATATTCTAGGACCCTCAAATTACCTTATGGGCAAAGAAACGACTGATTAAATGACTTCATTCATTAAGTATATATGGAACAACATTCTCCAACCAGGACAAGTCAACCATGATTGAACCTGCCAGTATGAAGTATAGTTCATCATCTAGAGCGTCCCTAATAGAAGACTCTCTACATACATGGGTTTGATGGAATTATTCTCTATTAAATCCAAGGGGAAATGAAACCTTAGTTCATGCAATAGTTCCATGATGAATCATGTGGATCCCAAAAATAAGGATTGAATATCTCCCACAAAGTTCTATGTTTTGGTTAATTATGGACTTCCATGGTTCAAGACTGCATTGAGTTCACTAAGAGATGTCATGCATGTGAGATCCTTTCCAAAATTTTTACATCGACCACCAAATATTCTCCACACCACCAAATATTCTTTTCCCCTTGAAGTTTGGGGACTAAATTTTATGGGGCCCTACCATAAAAATATTCTTCTCAAATGAGTATAATCAATTCCCCTCAAAGAAGTCAAAACCTATATTGTGATCAATTTCATGAACTCTCACATCATTCATCAGTTTAGGTCTCCTCACACTATTCTCATGAACAATGGAACTAACTTCTAGTCCATAAAGTCAATTCCAAATAAAATATCTGATCCAATCACTCTTCCCTCACCCACTTACAATAAAATGGGAAGATTGAGTCCTGTAACAAAACCCTCTCCAACATTTTTCATAATATAGTAGGATAAAATAAGAAGAGTTGTCTGGATGAACTATCCAAGGTCCTATGGTAATATCATATGATAGGTCTAAATTTTACCTATCCAATCCTATATTCCTTGTTCTATGTAATGGAGTAATTTTTACCTGTGGAGGTTCAAATACCATCACATAAGTCATTTTTTATGACTAGATATAGTTTATTGGGTAGAGGAAGCCTATTTAGATGGATTAAAATCCCTTAAAGGAAAAATGCAATAGGTATGAAATAACTTGAAGAGGCACTAGAATAGGGAATCATGGGACTTATACAAGAATTACAACCTTCATTACACCCATATACGTGATATGGTACTGGTTCTCAGGGTTCCAATGATACTAAGAAATAAACCTCTAAATACGGAACCCAAATTCAAAGGAACTTATGCTATCAATAAGGTATGATCCAATAGTGTATGATCATTAATCACCATTGATGGGGACCACATAAAACCTCCTAAAAACACCATTGTTCACAAGTAATACTTCATACGGTCTTCTTTGGTCTGACCTCTATGGCTATAAAATAACATTAGTCGTAGTCTGAGCTATATGACATTAAACTAATAACATCCACTTTCCAAGATCTACGATTTTAGACTAGCAATCGTGCCCAAAGTTTGACCTATATGAGTTTAAACTACAAAGCCTAACATCCTCATCACATGATGCTAAACTATAATATTACCCTATGTGAAAAATACATTATGCCCCATGAAATAATCAAGATATCACACCACATCCTTATCTCTCTATGTGAAACTACATGATGCCATGGGCCCTCACCAGAGAGGGCACCACTCACCCAATATTAGTCTCTTACCATGTCGTGTTCCAGAACTATGTGTGTCTTGATTCTCTATCTACGATATACATAATGATTACAAGACCTCTTATCTTCAGTCCTAGATGTAGGTTTTCTCTCTCAAGGTGAGGTTAAATTTGACATTAATCCTTTTATGACCTCATACCCAATGTGATCAAAGCTTCAATGGACCTCCTCATCGAGTGAGATCCCTGATCATATTCTTTGACCCATAAGTGGATTATGATGCCCTCATGACCTGACATGTGGAAGAAATAATGGGAATCTCCATGCATAAACCCTTTACACAATGCCCTCGTACATGATGTTAAACTATAACCATACTCTATGAAACGAACATGGTATTCTCTGCACTATAAAGGTGGGATGAATTCGATGATGAAACGCGACATCTCATGAAAAATATGGTGATATGATACCCCTATCAATGAGGTTTACAAGCTATTTTCTCACCATATAACTATAAACTACATGTCCAATGTCATTGCCACAATATGTTAAACTATAAGTTCTAAGTCCCCATCACACAACATGAAACTATGTGATAGCCCATGTCCTCACACAATAAGACCACCCCCTTTCATCAGTATTAGTCTCCTACCACTTCACATTCCATAACTACATCTGGCATGATTTTCAATCCTCTGGGATATGTAGTGATTCATGGATTTCAGGCCCTTGACCCAGGACCATCATCTACACATCCCAGGGTGTTTCCCCTCAGAGTTTGTCTTAATCCTTTATTTCCAATATACTCATCCAGTGAATTCAATAATGTAGTAGAATAGATACCATAACATTTAAATTCCCTTGGGATATTCCCCAATTCCACTTTCAATTTGTGCTTCCATCAATTTTAGTCATCATCATCCTCACTATCTGAATAGGACCCCCTAAAGGTGAAGGTTCCAAGGCATATTGGCTCACCTACCTTCCTAGGAACATGCCTCAAAGTATCCTCAACAACATTTTGTAGCTTACATGACTCAAATATGTAAAATGGATGATATCATGTCTTTATTCCCCATATTTTACCGATTTAGTTATGGGACTTGTGTTTTGAACATGGTAAAAAACCATTCCCTTCCCATCTGTCAGCCCCCCTATTGATCCAAGTCTCAGAAGTCACGATTTTAATTTATTCCAATATTCTAGTTCAAGTAATATAACCTAAAACCAGCAATCCTAATCTGATTGAAATAACCATAAACTACCCCATAAAACCCCTAGTGTGACTGGAATAACCTTAAACTTCACCAGGAAAGTAAAACATGCATCTTTTAGGTTAAAAACTATAGGAGAAACTAATAATAAGTCAGAATCCTACTCAGCAAGTCACTCACTCAACTTGGGAAAAAAATAAAGGCATAAATTAAAAGGAACAAATTCAGAAAGACTCACCCTAATCCCCAAAAAAACATGGTTGTTCTCGTTTTACCCATAGGTTTAGGAAAAAGTTAGAGCCAAAACATAACTCCTTCCTCCATTCATTTTAGTTTTAATGTCCTAGTCACAATTCAATAAATTATACTACACATGACCTGACCATAAGACATTAAACTATGTGGAATCATGGTTAAATATATGTAACATTAAAATATATAAATCATGTCCTCACTATATAAAATTAAACTATGTGTTCTATTTTTTCCACAAGATGATAAAATGCATGAAATATATCCTTGTTACATAATATAAAACTATAAATTGTCTCGGTCCCTCTCCTGAGAAACCATTTTCTTCTTTACAGTATTAGTATCCAACCATACCATGTTCTATAACTACATGTGGTTTGATTCCCTATTCAGTGGGATATGTAGTGACACCTAGACCCCTTGTCTCTGGTTCAACTGTAATTTTTCTTACTAGGGATGTTTCATGTGACATTAGTTATACTTGAACCTCTCTTCACGTTAGGAATCCTTTTTTTCTATGAGGCACAAACATCCCCATAACACATAATTCCCCCTTGGTAAAAGTTATGTAACCTTAAACTACAACAATCATATCCTCATTGTTTGATAGTAAGCTATGTGTTCAAAATCCTTGCCATAAGACATTAAGTTGAACACCCTCTATACAAATTGCATGATGTAAACCTAAAAATCATCTCATACCCTCACCTAAGAACCCCTTTTCCCCTTTTGGTTCCAGTCACCTACCACACCATTTGAGTTCATTGATTGTTTCTTGGAATCTAGGATAAAAATACCCTTATAAGATTATTCTATCCTTCATTTTGATAGATATTTACAATCGATGTGCTCAGAATCATAATGGTGTAATCCCAAGAGTGTTGAACTCTATCAAAAAATTACCTCAGTTTATCCCCATGCTTCACTACATCATTGATTTATATCTCCATTATCTTTCTTGTATAAATAATCCCACTAATGATAACAGTAAATAGCCAAACTAGATCACCAACTATCATAGACACAAGCTTAAAAAGAAAACTAATGACATTTTGATAGGCCCCATGTTTCGAACAAGGTCAAAACCTAACCCTTGTTTTTTTTCTCATCCTTAATGGAATGATAGTGGGATATGTGTTTAGAAAATCATAATCTATCATCCACTATATGATTATAACTCCCTTTTTTAGATCTTGGGAATTTCGATTCATTCTCTTCATACATTCCTTTTTTGGGTAGAATTTAATACCCCTAGAATTACTATATTCATACACCTAAACACATTGAGAAAGGAAATATATTATGTAGAGAGTCTCACCCTCCTACAAAATCTTACCTGGTTGGGATACTCTCAGGTGTTCAATAAGAAATCTTGATAATGAGTGTTCACCCCTATCCAACACTCTGATATAAGTGAAAAATCATTTTTTTGTCCATTGTATCCCACATCGGTCATGAATTATATGGACTTACATTTTTATTGTTAATTATCTTATTAATATGATCGAGATGCAGGAAAGGAAAATTCATGCATGTGGAGGATTTAAACAAATGACATCAAAAGTATGAGTAGGGTCAACAACATGTTGGATCTCCTCCTTTATTTAATCCAATGGAAATCCCCCTAAGGTTTGGCTTGGGATAAGGATTGCTCTTACATGGACATCCTTTATTGAGTATCCTCCAAGGTCTGCAACTACTCTATCAGCCTAGTCACTTCATCCTTGATAGCAGGACTAACTTCATCAACCTAAATTTTCACCCCACCCAACTCATCTCATCACTCATCAACCATAAATTTCACCCCTATGGTACTAGACACATCCACCACCAACTTCACCCTTAGTTGGTTAATAATATCCACCTCATAATTGGTGATGGATTCTTATTGTTCTGCCTTCCCCTCCAACTAATAAATCTCCTCCACATGCACTTGGATATTATTGATGCCATCAGATTTCTCCTTGTACTAGGTGAAATTTATCTCCTTCTACTCCACCTAGACTCATGAAATGAAAATTTCCTAGGATATAGCATGAATTCAATGGAAGTATATACCATCAACACCTAATCTCATGATAAAATGATAGAGGCACCATATCCGTCTTCTCAAATTATCCCACATAGTGTAGGTGATGAATTTTTACACATTCATCCATGATCTATGCCAGATTTACTAGTTCTCCTCGTCTATTTTAGATCCAAATTCCTCAAATTCATTGGGTGTCACGGTCTTATATTAGGGGAAATATATCAATAAATCTTTCAAGTGGTCATATTTTGAAATAAAATCAGGTGATTTGGGCTCCAAATCAAAGGGAAATATGACCTTTAATGACTCTTAAACCCTAACTTTAGCCTCTCCCAATTCAAAAACTTATCGGGTAGGGTCGGCCATCGACTCTTTAATAGTCACTCGACTCTTTAATAGTCACTATTAGTGGCATAATATTGACCACCTCTATTGAGACCTCAGTTCTAGTAGCCACAATATTTGGTCCCTCTGTGCTATTCCCAGCCACCCCATGCTTCTCATCCTTCCATGTTAAGAGAATATCCATGGATAACATTTTTGGAACCATATCATCAACCATCACCACCTAGACTATAAGCCCAAGTGGCTCAGGCACCGCCACTGGAAATTGGGTCACCAACAAATTTTTCACTACAATGTAGACATGATATTAGTAGGAATCAACTTTTGAAAGGTAAAAAAATATGAGCAAGTCATAAAGAAAGAAAACTTATAGGAGTATCAATGAATATTCAATAACTCAGTGAGGTTCACTAGGATACCATCCCTATAGGCATCACCTTAACAACATATCATTGAACACCTATGACCAGAACATTAGGGAGATACCTAAAACCTACCCCTTGAATAATTAGGGCTCTCTTGTTCCCCACTAGGGGTTCATCACAAAACTCTCCTTCCTTAAAGATTTATGATTCTTCTACAAGTAAAAAAGGATTTAAACAACAATCTTAGTGGTATAGTAGTTGGTCACAACACAAAAAATTAGAAAATTTACATGATCGATAGAAGTATATCCCTCCTATAAGGTTTCCTTGTCGGTATAACTCCACCAATATTCCTTTTCAAGAAATTCCCTTTGCTGGATGCCTGTAGAGTCAATTAATCCATGGGAAGATCTGAAGGAGAGGGAATTCCTAGCAGCACCATCACTCGGCTGGTTATGGGATGCACAACACCGCAAGAGTGGACCTTGTATTCCAACTCTATAAAATATTTCACCACCTCATATCAGGAGTATGGAATACTTCCCTTTGATGAAAATTCTGTAGAAGCTTTATCCCCCAATCATGAAGATGCTACCATATCCCATAAGGAGAGGTTATTTGTCTATAGATCCCCCAGTTCTTCAAGGAATCAAGGAAAAAATCATCATCAGAGTTATCTGGGTGACACATCCATTTCCAAATATCATAGACTTGTTCCCTTAGAACTACCCCATAGGGTCCACCATCCTCTTGAGGCCATTTTCCTAGAATATTTAGGTATGGTTCAACTCTTCCTTATGAAGATGAAGGGGCTATGGTCACTGAACTCCTCACTATCATTCCATCCCAACCACCTTGGAATGTTCTACCCACTACAACATCCCCCTGCCCCTTGTCTATGTGTCCCCTTCCTCATCATCCACTTGGATAACCTGAAACCTCATCATCTCCTTAGGATATGTGTTTTCATAGCTATGTGTGTATTAATTAAATATATTGTACACTGCATTGTCTATCGACAACTCATTCCTACCCTTAAAAACCTCTCATTAAAACATACACCATATTTGTTGAAGGATCGAGGGATAAAACTTGGAATGTACCCCGTATACTCCTTCATATTGAGTCCCTGAAGGAACTGTAAAAACCTGGTAAACTAGTATGGGATTTAGGGTTTTCATATTTCTTTTAAATCAACCCATTTTACTTTTACCCACCTCATAAGGCTAGTAGGCATGGTCATTTTTCCACTGTATCCATTCCATTATATGTAGCTTCCCCTATTGGAAGGTGGAATTGATAGAAGATAATGTGATCTGCTAGCTCCGTCCATACTGTCATGTTAACTAGATCCAACTCTAGTGGAAAACTCTTGATGATTTTGTTCATTGATGGAAAAAATTTGGTGCTAGGGGAGAGATATAATTTAGTTACTCATACCCCCCTTGTTCAGAGAGACCCAATCATACAATAAATAGAAGGGCCTACACACACAAAATGGGTTATTCCCCTAGATGATGTGGTTTAGTATATTTTATAACTTTACTAACCCTGGTATGACTTGGTTGATAAGCTTCTCTATTTTCATTGTTTCCTCCATAATGAGGGTTCATGGCTGCACCCCAATGTGACCATCATGGACCGGGATCATCCAACCACATATGAGCACCATAGTTAATCCAACATTTTTAACTATTGGGGACTTTGTCTTGACATTATACCCCCACAAGTTCTATTGGGTCACATCCATAATTATCCAAAACAATTTCACCTTGCCTCACTGAGATTCTTTTAGATACTATTGAAGCCTCCATAGAATCTAGTTTATATGTTCATTTATAAATAATCTAAACCACTTCTTGAAAGGGACATCATTCATCCCAAGATTTTATTTTTTTCTCCCCATACACTAAAAATATCAGAACCCTTTCAATTGATGGAATAGTCTTTATTTCCTCCCAAACATCCACTATGGTGAATAATTCATCATAAATTCATAATTGGATTGGGATTATATGAATCTAGTAGAGGTCCCACAAGCTGACATTGAATTTCCAAATGTGAAAGTGGAATGTGTTGGTCACCAACGATCACCTTTTCAATAGCTCATCCATGATTTTCAAGTGATGGTAGTTGTGGAACAACAAATTCCACACTACATTATAAAAATCCACCCTCTTCATCTCCACATCAAACTCATGACAGTGCTAGTATACCCAGTATTCTGAGGCCCACACACCCATGAAATTGTTGTCCTGGAATAAATCCCACACCTTGGTCCATCCATAGAGATAGTCTTATAAACCCTCCTAGAGAATAGACCCATATTATTGAGGGTACATCTCTTTATCCAATTCCTCTTCATTGATGTTGTTCAGTGGGTTCCACAACAAGTGGGTGGTGATCAAGGAAATGATCCTTCACAATCACTACTGGAAAGAGGGGTTATCCCCACAGAGCTATACCCAGGGTTTTTTAAACCATGGGAATAGCCTGATTCAAGGTAACCTATACCTACAGTTTATTAATAACTGTGGGTATAGAAATTATACCCAAACGGTTTTTATTGAACCGTCAAAATAGAGGGCCCGATATTTTTCCCTACCCATGCTCAATCTCCTTCACTCGTCGGGCCGCAAATCCCCCCCCCCATCTAGTCCCTCCCCTATGTTTCCTTCAATTGAATCCCCTTACCCACCTCCGGTCGGCGATCATCACCCCTCCTCCATACGGCGCACATCCCCCATCCTCATCCTCCTCCGGTCCATGTGCATCCCCCCTCCTGCTCTGGTCTGTGCGCTCCCCCCTCCTCCAGTTGACGACATATTGAAGTTGAGCAATTTCTCCTAGGTCGAGCGACTTCCTCACTCAATAGATAACCAAAAATTTATAGTGCTTCTGATCTTGGGAGTAAGATTATCCCTATATGTGTCATCCGCACCCAGTTGGGTGCTTTTAATCCATGGCTTGTCAGTAAGTGTCCTCACTTCTGGGGTCCTAATAGATTTCTTGATTCTTTGTATATGGTTTTCTAATTTGTTAAAGATGTCTTCATAGGTCTTTAAGAGTATTATTCCATGGATGATGCCCTCTGAAATTGATCACGCTCCGTATAAAGGTAGGTGACTCTTTGTATTTTCTGTCATTTATCGAACCACACATTCTTGATTATTTTAAAATAATTTTTAATGTAAATTTATGGTATTTAATGTTCATGAGGATTTCTATTAATCATACTTTCACTCTTGATTTCTTAAATCTGTGGTTTAAGGGTTGTTTAAAATTATAAAAACACGTCGGTTTTACATGTCGCTCACCATGTGTTTGATGTAATGCATCATATGACTTTCCATGAAATACATGGCTGTGTTTTAGTGGAATGATTACCCTTGATTTATAATGATTTATAAAAAAAATGGAGATAAATTTCATAGGAAATCTCTTGTTTGGCCAAAGTGGATAGTATTGACCAAATTAATGCTGGTTTTGTCTATTATGGGTTGAGGACTTTGTTTTATGTAAGGAAAACCAGTTTTAAGGAATCTTAGCATTTTGTTATTATAGATGGTACCTTTTATCATGGTTGAACATCTTGGATTACTTGTACCAAAATAGTGGAACATGGGAAGCCTTGGGTATTTATGGGGGAACCTAGTACAAGTACGCCTCTAGGTTTACAGGACCTCCCGACCCAACAAATATTGGTTGCACGGGCCATCGGGAACATGAAAGTGCATGATAGGTCATGGGTTGTGGATGCTACTTGGACTTACCACCGGGCGCATGCTAGTGCATGATAGGTCATGACTAGTGGATGTTACTTGTACTGCCCGTGATGGTGAACACTAGGTCATGATGAGACTCTACCTTGTAGATCTCTTCAAATATATCATATGGAATTTTTTTTAGTAAGTATTCTAGTCTTCTCAACCTCTACACATAAGTATTCTCATATGGAATGTTCTTGGCTTTCAATTTATATTAATTTAAGAAATTTCATGTTAATTCATTTTCATTTTTTTTATATTTACTATTTTTTTAATGTTACTAGCTTCCTTAAAATTCCATTCCCATATTTTTTTGTTTTAACTAAAAATGAAAATAATTATCTTTATAGATGTAGTTTAAACTTGTATGTCACAGTTTTATTAAAACTGTGGGTATTAAAATAGCATACTTCCCGAACTATCGGGCTCCTCCTCGGGCTCCTCCTCACTCGGCGCTCCCCCCATTCAACCCTACCTCCCCGACCCTTACTCCCGGACCTATCCTCCCCTCCCGGACCACCGCCTCTCGGCCCTCTCCTCCCCTCTCCAGCTCCCCTCCCCGGCCTCCGCCTCCCGGCTCCGCGTCCCGGCTCCGCCTCCCGGCTCCGCATCCCATCTCCCGACCTAGACCCCTTGGCCTTCACCTCTGCCTCGACATTTCTTAAACAAGGTAATTTTACTTGTGATGCTCCATTAATGTTATGGGAGGATATCGATGATTCTTGGTTGATTATAGAAGGTTATAACATTATCAAATCCTTACTAATTCTGCATTCCACCCTCCGACCATATCTTCAGAGTACCAATGGGGTTATGTTGGTAGTTTGGGCTTCAAAGGATAAGAAAGATGAGAAAACTATAAAGAATGAATAGTAATTAATTTCTTATCGCAAAATCTACTAGAATTTCTATTATCATCCTTATGATTTCCCTACCGCTACTATTATGAATAATTCATCTGATGAATTTTTCAACCAAGGTTAATTATTTTCTTTAAGATAAGGCATTTGGGTAGCCCATATTGGAGGAGATCTTATTTGAAAAGGATATTCACGCTATAAATTTATTCTTCAATTTAACTATGTTTTGATGTTGTGTCCTCCCACTCTCAAAAGTTACTGTCAAGAGAAGCATCTTATGATAGCTTGTCAATTATGGTTGATGTTCACCCAGGAGGACACCCAGTGCCAGGACAAACATCCAAACTCTGGGGATTTCATACCCTTCCTCACCAATAGCAATGCTGAGGCCTGCGTTAAATCATATACCCATGACCAATTAGTTGATCCAGTTCCCCTCGTGATAACTTTCAAGGCATATGGTGAAAAGTTTAAGGATAAGAAAAAGGGAGTTGTTGGAAACTCTTGTATAGGAAAAGTGCTTTGAAATCCACTCCCCCCCCCCCCCCCGAGAAAAATTGTAAAATATGGGGTCATGAACTCAAGGGAGTCCGAACAAGCTACTAAAGCTCTTTCTGGGAGTATACCATTCATTCTCCTGAGGATGATTTCCCAATGGAATGGACATAATGGGACCTTTTCAAAGGCCACCCATCCACTCACGACTGGTCCCCTAGTGCTTTATGGAAGCTCCTCTAAACTAGGTAAGTTTCTCTTACTATAATTGGTTATGTGTTAGTCCCCATTTTCATTTCTTTTTTTGAGAATCCTGAAAATGTGGGTCATTACCTTGGGAACCTCTATTCCCTCATACATTCCTGAAGTGGTCACTGAAAATACTCGCATTGAGTACTTTCCATGTTGTGGCCAGAAAATGGTGATGAGTATGACGACGTTGATGACTCGCCTGTTGTGGATACTGTGGAAAAAGATGCTTACTTTCACCCAACATATTCTAAGAATTTATCTTCTCGAGGTCCTAAGCATGTGGGGACACCTAGAAAACATTTTCGGTTGTCTAAACCTACTCCGCTCCACTACACCAACCTCCCAATGAAGGTCATCCCAATCATGGTTGCATTTCTGGATGCTTGGAGTGACTAGGATGAATTAAGGGTAAATGGTTAACATGAAGATATTTGGAGTCTTCTTCCGGGAGGATGTTTCAACCTTCCAGGTTTTTGGGGAGCAATTTCTCCTACCATTATTTTGACTAAAGAAGAGCCTAATGTGGTAGCTACCTACTTGAATGAAATGGACAAGTATCTCCACACCCCTGCGGATAGGCATTAATGTGGTAGATAATACTTATCTTACCCTAAAAACAGTAGTAGTTCCAATTCAAGCGCCTAGGAAGGCCCTAAATCACATGACACCTCCCATTGAGCGGCATTAACAACAAATTCTCCCTTGAATGGAAGAAAAATGTGATCTAGGTCACCCATGACTTGAGGAATGGATGGAAAAGGTGTATTACTTATTAAAGGAGATGTTTTACAATTATTTCCTTACATATATAGAAAATAACATAATCACGATACAAAAACCTAAGAAACCTAATGAGGTCAACCTCACAGACCATCATGTCTACTATTCTTTTTATAAGAGATTGATCCACACCGTTTAAGGCTGATTTGTCTTCAATGACATTCTGAAGAGAACAGTTGATTATTGATAGATGATATTAGAGAAGGCCCCAACATAAGGTGGCATATTTAACCTTTACCCATACTAGAATAAGAGGGTGACTATCAGGAAAAACTAACTATGTGTGGAAAAAATGTTCGATAAATAGATGACTCGAAAGACACTTGACCGAGATCATACCTCCTCCAATGGCATGATGGCCTACAAATTTTTATTAAGATAAGACTGAATTTTAAGGGATGAATGGGAAAACCCAAAGACATCATGAATTGGGACAAATAATTCCCTAAGGGTCAAGGAAAATAAAACCAGATTGACAACATAAAAACTGCCCCTCCCCAACATTTGAATGTGATGAATCTCTCCACCATTGCAAATTGATTCAACAAGCAAGTGTCCTGTGTCAAAGCATAGTCTCGATCCGATGGCTAACACCATACCCTCTCAAATGAATAAATCCAAAAAACACTTCATAGATGAACTGAAAGATCTAAATCATCTCTTGGGGTTGTTCCATGTGGTCATGACCTGTTGCAAACCATCCGATGTGAAACCAGGAAGACCAAGCTCATACCATCCTAAGAGAATAGATTTGCAAACCAATAATGCTCACAACACATAGGGAGGAATAATTTAATATTCATTGTAACACACCAAGATTTTTTTCTATGTCTAAATTTTTTTCTCTTTGATATCTTACTTTTCACTAAACACCAAGTTGAAACAAACTCCAAAATATTATTCTATTGTACTGACCTATTTTGAACAACCTAAAAAATGAGAAATTAACAGTCATTTGTATTTAAAAATAAATAATTCAATATTGTATTGAGTGGTATAATAACATTTTAGTTGAATGCATTTGCAAAATCATGCTCAATTAATTGTTTAAGCATGCTAGACTATATAAGAAACATTATGATCATATATAGTGCTTTATCAGAATATACCATTTATAATTTATTTTTAACATAATTATATGAGTAAATACATAATTCTTAAACCAATCATGGAATGATTCATAATTAACATACTAAATTTTATGACCAGTAACACATGGAAATCATCTTCAAATCCTGATAATGTATGTTCCATAAATTATGAAAAACAATTAGTTAAAATTTTAAAAAAAAAATTTAAAGGTTTTTACTATGTATTAATGTAACATTTCAATGTTATATTTAAAGGTGAATTGAACAACATGTAATAGTTTAGAGCATGATTTTTAAAGCCAAGCAACCAAACCATTTACATAGAATTTAATCAGTCCTTGAGATTTAAATATAATTTATCATTTGTTTGTTGTTATTCTTATTATTGCTAGATATTATTTATTATCCTTGTAAAGGAAATAGATCTCGGATTTATTATCCATGTTTAGGATTTACAATGATATCCAATGTGATCCTTTCTAGATTTACATGGAAAATAAATATGGAAAGATGGTTTATCCTGATCATTCTTATTATTGCTACTTATTCAATCATGGACTCCTCTTGTCATTAAATATGTTTTGCTAGCTACTAATATGCATTGATTAATTTAATAATAAAAATGGTTGTAATGAATTTTTTAAATATGATTTACATTGTTGATTGAATGATAATTTTTTTTCCTTGTTATAGAATGGATAGAAGCTGGATGTATCGTACCGATCGGATTTTAACCAAGTTTCAAAGTAATTTGGAGAATTTTTTAGATTTTGCATTTAACAATGCGTTAGATGGAGGATGTATACAGTGTCCCTGTCATAATTGTGTTGGAAGACCATGGTTAAGACGATAATAAGTTAGTTACCATTTAACGAAATTTGGATTTCAAGCAAACTATAATGTTTGGTTTCACCATGGAGAGACGAGTCAATCTTCGAATGCTCATAAACGAAATGAACGAAGTGACATGGTGAATTTCATATTTGATCGGTTTCCATATGTGCATCATTCCGAGAGAGATAACATGCTGGTGCAAGAAGACAATGATATCAGTACACACGATGAAAATGTTGAAGACGATGATGTTGAGAGAGTGAAAAATTTATTGGACGATGCCAGAACTCCAATATATCAAGAATGTACTAAAATGACCAAGTTGGAATTTTTAATGCGGTTATATCATGGAAAAATCATGTATGGGATTTCTAATACTGCCATTGATTATATTCTTACATTTTTGAAGGACTTGCTTCCTGATGGTGCAGATATTCCCTCTAATCATTACATGGCATGGAAGTTAATTAAGCAGCTTGGATTTGATACTAATAAAGTCCATGCTTGTCTGAAAGATTGCAGTTTATATTTGGAGGAAATAGCTGACCGTAATGATTTTAAAGAATGTGGTACATCTTGATGGAAGACAAATGCAGATGGAACACCATCTCGTGTGCCACAGAAAGTCATGTGGCACTTTCCATTGATTCCCATACTTCAAAATATATTCATGTCTCCAGAAATCTCAGTTAATATGCGATGGCATGATGTTGAGATAATTAAAGGTAATGATGAGCTGGTCCATCCTGCAGATGGATTATCATGGCGGACATTTGATGCACAACATCCTGATTTTGCAGCTGAGGTGCGTAATGTCAGATTGGGCCTATCATGTGATGGTTTTAATCCGTTTGGTCATATGCTTACTGCTTATAGCACATAGCCAGTTTTTATTCATTTTTATGATCTTCCTCCATGGATTTGTATGAAAAAACCTTTCACTTTCTTGAGTATACTGATATCTGGACCTTTGGATCCTGGTAATGATATAGATGTCCACTTGCAGCCTTTAATAAAAGAGTTGAAACATCTTTGGGATTTAGGTGTGAAGACATTTGATGCTTCTTCAAAGAATACGTTTCAGATGCGTGTTTCCCTTCTATGGACCATAAATGATTTCCCTGCCTATGAAATGATGTCTGGGTGGAGCACGAATGGAAAACTATCATGTCCCGTTTGTATGAATAATACACAATCGAGAAGGCTTAAATATCGTCGTAGTTTTAGTTTCATGGGGCATTGCCGATTCTTGCCAATGGATCATCAATACAGAAAGAATCGTCGAAGGTTTGATAATAATGTTGACACTAAAGAACCACCTCAACGTATGTCAGGAAGTGATGTGCTTGATGAATTGAAAGATTTCAGCTTTTCATTAGGGAAAGGTCAGTTGAAATCTCGAAAGAGGAAGAATTATGATACTGAAGTCACTTACAATTGGAAAAAGAGAAGTATTTTTTTGTGTTGCCATATTGGTCTATTAATTTGTTACGTCATTGTTTAGATGTAATGCATATTGAGAAAAATATATGTGAAATGTTTCTTGCAATTCTTTTGAATATTAAGGGAAAGACCAAAGATGACCTCCGATCTCGTCGGGATTTATTGGATTGGGGTATTTGACCAGAACTACATCCTGTTTGTATCAGTGAAAACAAATGGAAAGTTCTATATGCTTCTTATGTGATGACACCGGCAGAGAAAGATCTATTTTTGGCAATATTGGAGAATATCAAGGTTCCATATGGCTATTCCAGCAACATATCTAAATGAGTCAACAGAAGACATTTGAAATTAAAATCCCTAAAAACTCATGATTATCACATCCTACTTCATGAATTGATTCCAATAGCAATTCGGCATTTGCTATCCAATAATGTAAGAGTGTAAGTGATTCGGTTGTGTCATTTTTTTAGAGACCTTTGTGCTAAAAGGTTATCCAAATAATTGTTGATAAAAATGCAGCAAGAGGCTCTGTTAATTCTATGTGAGTTGGAAAAAAAATTTCCTCCATCCTTTTTCACTTTCATGTTGCATTTAACAGTTCATCTTCCAACTGAGGCACTTCTTGGGGGACCAGTCGCTTTTCGGTGGATGTATCCCACTGAAAGAAATATGTGAACATTGAAATCATATGTCCGAAATAAGAATTATCCTGAAGGTTCCATTGTGAGGAGTTATCTGGCCCAAGAATGTATGGATTTTTGTTCAATGTATTTGTCTGATGTGAGAACAAGACATAATCGACCAATGAGAAATGAAGATGAGCAGTATGAGGAAATTCATCCCTTGTTTCCATCTCTTCCCCAAACAGGTGGAATTGTCGGGTCATATACATTGGTTACATTGAGCTTTGAAGAGCAGAATATGGCACATCAAACAATCTTGTTTAATTGTGCTTTGTTCGATGCCTATATCAAGTAAGTAATTTGAATATATATATGTTATCTCATATGATATCATATCACATATACCTTATAATTTTATTGTCATTTTATGTAGATAACATAAACAAATTATTAGTAGAGTTCATCGGTCTTTGCCGTTGAGAAGGAGAGAGGCTATGCATAGCCAAGAGTTCCCATCTTGGTTGAAATTAAAGGTATGACCATTACATTATATACCTTAAAATATAGATATATATTTAATTATATTACTCATATGTATTTCAGGTATTGAGTTTACCTACTGACTTCATTTCTCAAGAATTAAGAGCATTGGCTTTTGGTCAGAATTATTTGGTTCGTGACTGCAAATCTTTAATAATTAATGGATATAAATTTGTTACAACTGATAAAGCGGTGAAAATGAGAACACAACATGGTGGTGTTATGTTAACTGCTAGAACAGATTGTTATGCCAGTGCATCAGATAGTCGACCTCGATATGAAGATGTGTATTATTATGGGCTGGTTGAGAAAATATTGTTATTGGATTACTACTCTCAAGGTCGAGTCACTATGATGAAATGTAAATGGTTTGATTCAATGAGGCGACATGGTACATTTATTGATGATTACGGATTTAGATTTATTGACATGAGTCGATTCCTGTATACCGATGAACCATACATTTTGGTATCAATGGAAAAACAAGTGTTTTATGTTAAAGATCATCTGAAACCTGATTATGGTGTCATTAATGAAGTAATCCCAAGACATTTTTTTCATGATGCTGGGGATGAAATTGTCACCATTGACACCCCCATCGGTGTTAGCCAAAATATTGTATTTTATGACACAAATTGTCCCATTGTGAGAGATGATGTTGAACCTAAGGTAGTGGAGGGTAATATATAAAAGCAACCACATATATTCAGAGTTCATTCAGTTTACATTGATGTGAGTTTCTCAGGTTGGTACGAATGTAATTACTATAATTTAGATTTAGTTTGGAATGATATGTCTGTTTTAGTATTTTTTGGTTTTGTTTCATTTAATTATATTTATTTCAATTCAGAAAACTGGGTTTAAAATGTGGTTTTAAAAATTGTATAACTTGGTTGTAAATTAACTTTACTGAAAGATGTTATGACATTTTTTGTCTTCTTTGGCTTCTAAGTTTTATGTATGATTTGTAAAAATTGTTGCTAAAAAATATTTATTTCATTCTTATACAGATTATGAAGAATACTACAGAAGCTCGCAAGAAAAGATTATTTGATGTTGATCTTGTTAGACGCGAGCGTGAGTTGTCTTCAGTGAGTATAATAATTCTAATATTTATCTTCTGCATTACATATAATATGAAGTTCATATTTTTGATCAAATTTATTTTAGGGATATATAACTTCAGAGATTCCTCTTCCTAGTATGGGACCGAGCAGGGATCTTCCTAGACCTAGGCGGAGCTCCCGTCTTACCACTCCCCACACTGACCCATCAGTGGACATCCCATCTACCACAAATGCCTGCCCTCCACTTGAGACCCCTGGGATGTTCCCATACATGCTGCCATCATCATCCCATTTACCATCTTTTTCCCATTCCATGTCCACGTCGACTCGACCGATGTTCTCACCTCCACAATTTCCATATCCATTCATGTATCCCCAGACCTACTACGCATATTCTGACACGTCTACGCCACCTCCTTTTCCTACCATCCATCATGCACAGATTGAGTCTATTCCTTCAGTTTCCACTCCTATTCATGAAGATCAGTCGGAGCATGCTGTGTAACAGATACTTCCATTGGAGGATGCTGATCCAGCACAGTCCATGGATGCCTCACAGCCTATTCAGGAGCCTGCATCAGGTTTTATTATTATAAATGTTTCCAATTATAGAATTTCACTTTAGGCTTATTTTATTGTCACTTAACTCTTCTCTTTTCACCTCTTTTGTTATTTAGTGGGATCTTCTAGTAGACGACGTGGGTGCACTCGAATGCGGGATGCCTGGAATCGCGAAACTCAGATTATGGTGGATTACAATCCTCAAAATCAAATGGTAGGTAAAAATTCTAAGGAGTGTAGAAGTTTCATGGATACTTTAGCCAAATATCATGATATCGTTCCGGTGGAACCGGTCTCATGGAGACATATTTGTGCTGACATCAAGGATAGGGCATGGGCGCAGATATGGGTACGGAAATTTTATAAATTTATATTTATATTAGTAATGTATTTATATGACTTAACATTTTCTTTGCAGAGTCGATTTAAATTTCCTAACAGTGAAGCTGCCAAAGCTACTAGGTTGAGTGATCTTGGAGAGTATTGGCGGTCATACAAGTATGAGTTACATATTGGTTGGAGGAGCAGAGTGGGTACCGAGTTAGAGGGTGTACCCACAAACCCTGACTGTCCAAAAAGTCAATATCAAAAAATGATCGCACATTGGAAGATTGAACAGTATAAGGTACTACCCATATTTAATGGTTTTTTTATAAAATTTAATTCTTATTACTTGTATTGTATTTTTGATTCTTATGAAGTGTCAGCGAAAAACAAAAAAAACAAAGATGAAATGATATATCTACACACATTGGGGCGCACTACAATGTCCGATCATGAGAAGCGGATGGTACGTTCAATCAAATTTTTTCATTTATCATATATGGTTGTAATCCAAATTTGTTCATTTCTCATATGCAGCAAGGTGAATGGGGCATTGGAGGTCTTGTACCTCGTGCCAAATTATTCTGCTTCAGTAGGAAAAGAAACGATGTAACTGTAGTTAATTCACAAACACAAGAAAAAATTGTAAGTTTTTTTATATATATTTCAAACATTTATACGAAATTCATAATTTAATATGTGTATAATTTCAACAGTCTGCCTTGGAGGCCATGGATGAGGAATCTGACAACTTAGGTCCAAATGATCATTTAAGTCAGGTGTTAGGTGTGGAGCATCCAGGAAGAGTCCATTGTAGAACAGGCAAAAACATTGTCCCCTCTAGGTATTGGTCATCATCGGACTCCTCTAATGACTCTAAGGCCTCTAAGTTGGAAAGTACGCATGCTGAATTAGCTACGACAAAGAAAATAGTATTAGAGGATCGTGGAAAAAGTAAGGTAATGAATGAACATTTCATGAAAGCTATGTCAATGTTGAGTCAGTCACTACCACCAGAGGTTGTTGTCACTTTTGATTCATGTATAGCATCAATGTGCTCTTTACATAATGCCTCAGGTGATTCCCATGAGGGTCCTAGTGGCGATGACGGTGGTGGTGATATAGCTGGCGAGGATGTTGTTGATGCTGTTGTTGGTGATGAGATTGCTGATGATGATGATGATGATGATGATGATGATGATGTTGCTGCTGGTGGTGATGATGTTGACGATGTTGTTGCTGATGATGGTGATGCTGGACATGGGGATGACGATGATGGTGATTGGGGGGATATTAATCCTCTCCATTTTTGACTTAGTAGAGAGACTTGTGTTGGAGGTTTAGTTTTTTTTGTATTGGTGCACTGCTTGTATGTGAATTTATTTATGCAATGAAATGCATTTTGGATTATGTTTTCATCGGGGGTGTTATTTGACAATTCTTTAGGTAATATTCACATGCCATTTCTGTTTTTATGGTTTGGTGTATTAATTATTATCTTTCCATCTAATATTGGCCTTAGTAGTGGAGGGGAGGCTTGGGATGGGGGGTTGCAGTGGAGAGTTGGGGGGCTGGGAGGGGAAGGTTGGGAGGGGGTGGGGGTGCAGTGGAGGGCTGGGCAGGGGGGGATGGGTAGTGGGGAGGGAGGGGGAGGGGCTGGGCAGGGGGTTAGGCAGGGGGAGGGGCTGGGCAGGTGGGGGCTGGGCAGGGGGAGGGGCTGGACAGGTGGGGAGGGGGAGGGGCTGGGCAGGGGGGCTGGGCAGGGGGAGTGGCTGGGCAGGTGGGGAGGGGGAGGGGTTGGGTAGTGGGGAGGCAGGGGGAGGGGTTGGGCAGTGGGGAGGGAGGGGGAGGGGTTGGGCAGGGGGCTGGGCAGTGGGGAGGGGCTGGGCAGGGGGGGTGGGCAGTGGGGAGGGAGGGGGAGGGGCTGGGCAGGTGGGGAGGGGGAGGGGATGGGCAGTGGGGAGGGAGGGGGAGGGGTTTGGTAGTGGGGAGGGGCTGGGCAGGGGGCTGGGCAGTGGGGAGGGAGGGGAGGGGTTGGGCAGGGGGGCTGGGTAGTGGGGAGGGGCTGGGCAGGGGGGCTGGGCAGTGGGTAGGGAGGGGGAGGGGCTGGGTAGGGGGGCTGGGCAGTGGGGAGGGAGGGGGAGGGGCTGGGCAGTGGGGAAGGAGGGGGAGGGGCTGGGGGAGGAGCTGGACACGGTGTCGACTTATCCACCGTCGCTAAAGGTATGGTTTTACCACACTATTTTTTACATCATGAAAAGTTTTCTTTTTACTCAACTGCATCCTCAAATATCCAATTTAACACCAGACTCATATTTTTATAATATGATGCAGTAGGAATTCAAATGCTCCCAAAAATGAATTTGCAGCTGATTTAGTTGATTACCATGGTGCATTAGAGGATCGACCACTCCTAGGACATCACCTTTCTTCAGTGCCTTCTGAATAATCATCAATGGGGCACTGCCTTCCAGTTGTAGGTAAACACTTCTGGTTGCTATCATTAAACCTGACATTTCTGACTATTCATTTCAGCACAAATGCTCTGTTTCCTCTCTGTTTCCGGCCATAATTGGTATGTGGGATGCAGAGTGAATCAACATTCTGAAAGCTGAAAGTGTTCTTGAAGGGTGTGTTGGAAACACAAATCAAGTGCACGGGTGAGGTGGATGTTAACAAAACCACCCAGAGCAGCCACTTAAATCGAATCTTGGCCGATGTGTTGCTCACCCCGCAATAGGTATGTTCTCGTAATATCGTTGAAACAATCTCCTAGACAATTTTCAGTATTTCCCTTCGCATAATACTTTTTCATACGTTATTACGCACTTCATCTTTTAAGATGAATATTGATTATTTTTTATTTATATATTGCAGGTGAATCACTCTGCACATGAAGAGATCAAGGGAATCCTGCACTAATAAGTTCCAGATCTCTACAACAGGTATGTTTTCCTAAAATTGTGGAATTAACCTCCCTACCATGCATCATTTTTCATTTGCATTTACACACTATATGAATGTAGGTTATTGGTCATAAAATCATGGAGTTAACCTCCCTTTCATCCAACATATGAATGTAGGTGATATGTTTTCACTATTGACTCCACTATATATTGATATTTGTGGGTCATGTCTAAGAGTTGCTAGACATACTTTGATTGTTCTCATCCCAGCATAGCGATGAACCGAAATATTGGTGAATGTGCATGGGCTGATGGAATTAATGACTTCGATTTACAATCATAGAGAAGAAACTTAAGAGATGTGTATCATTTATGTCTCATCGAGGATTGATGAAGGTATTTTTTCCCAACTAACTCTTCAACAGGATAGGATGTTTGGAAGTTTATATTGTTTACAACTCAAGCAGTAAATGATACAGTGATAATCACATTCTTCATGAGTTTGACTGGTATTTCTTGTGTTATAATCTGTTTTGTATTACAGTGAGTTGTATTACCTTAAATAAACATACCTTAAGGGAATATATTTAGTTGGACATTCGATTTTAGATTTGTTTTCTGTTATAATATGTTCTGTAATACAGTGAGTTTTAGTACCTTATCAAAATTTTAGGATGTTTTCTAACAGTTACAGTACCTTACCTGGTTGGTTCTGCATCCAAATAAAAAATGTCATGCATCTACATATTTCATGCAGGGAGATTCAGGGAGAGGTTTGGGCAGTGGGGAGGGAGGGGTAGGGGTTGGGCAGGGGGAGGGGGAGGGGGGCTAGGCAGGGAAAGGGCTGGGTAGGGGGGAGGGGGAGGGGGAGGGGGCTGGGCAGGGGGGCTGTGCAGGTGGGAGGGATGGGCAGTGAGGAGGGAGGGGAGGGGCTGGGCAGGGTGAGGGCTGGGCCGGGGGGAGGGTGAGGGCTGGGCAGTGGGGAGGGATGGGGAGGGGCTGGGCAGTGGGGAGGGATGGGGAGGGGCTGGGCAGGGGGGAGGGGGGGCTGGGCAGGGGGGAGGGGGAGGGGGGCTGGGCAGGGAAAGGGCTGGGCAGGGGGGAGGGAGAGGGGGAGGGGGTCTGGGCAGGGGGAGGGATGGGCAGTGGGGAGGGAGGGGGAGGGGCTGGTCAAGGGTGGAGGGGGAGGGCTGGGCAGGTGGAGGGCTGGGCAGGTGGAGGGCTGGGCAGGAGGGAGGGGGAGGGCTGGGTAGGGGGGAGGGTGAGGGCTGGGTAGTGGTGAGGGATGGGGAGGGCTCGGCAGGTGGAGGGATTTTGTCTACGAGTCATCTTTTAAAAATGTATCTTCATTCTTTCTTCACTTCAACATATCTTCCAAATGTGCACCTTTCTTCATCTATCATCTTTTAGATTCACTTTAGATTAGCATCAATAAATAATCTTGTAAATTTAGGACAATAAATTCTATAATGCTTCAACCTCTATGATGGGTTGAGTACTATAATTGATTACTCATCATCTAGGTGGGTTTAATATGAGTGTGTTGAGAAATTATTTTCTTTTGATGTCGATAATTATTACCTTGAACTTTAAATTACAATGCAAGAAAAGAGTGAGGTGTTACAAAAAGGAAACATATAAACACATCGGCTACTGTACATATATTTCCAAATTCTCCCAAGTACTTGAAATCAAATTTCCCAAGAAAAGTCTTAATAAATTCAGAAGTCTAAATAGTCCTGAATACGGTTTTTGAGTCGACCAAAAAATGCATCATCAAAGGATTTTTTTCATCATTTTCATGTTTGATACAACAAGGTTCACTCATATAGTTATAGAGTTGATGTTTGTGGTATTCATGTTAGAGGTTTATTTCGAAGTAATGAACATGAAATTTTTTGTAGGTATTACTGGAAGATGAAGGTTCCACACCATGGTGGTAATGAACACACTATTTTAGAATAGACTTAACAGGCCTGTAGGTTAAAAATTTCTATCTTTCAGAAAGAATATCAGTGGATTAAATTGGTGATCATGACTCGATATTTGGAGGGTGACATGGTGATTCTAGAGATATAAGAAATAGATATATTTCTCTTTCAAAAGAAGGAAGAAATATCTTGGAATATACCAATATAAATAGATCTCAAAGAGACAACTAAGGATTTCCATATGTGGGATGGAAAGTCAGAGAAAGGAGATCTATGAGGAATTCTTATTGGAGTTTCACTGAGTTCATCATTAGATGAATGTAGAGCATAATTGATACACCTATGTTGGTGTAAATTCATTCATTGTTAGTGAAGAGTAGGAAAACAACAAGCATAGAGACAGAGAGAACTAAAGATTTCCATATGTGGGATGGAAAGTTAGATTACGGATATCTAGGAGGTATTCCTATTGGAGATTCATTGAGTTCATCATTAGATGAACGTGGAGAAGAATTGATACACCTATGTTGGTGTAAATTCATTCTTTGATAGTGAAGAGTCGGACAACAAGAAGCATGGAGTTATTTAGTAGTTTGAGTGTTTGAGAGTAATGTGTTATTTATTTTCATGTCTAGAAAGATGGATTCTGCGGCTTTCCGATTTCCCAATCGAGCCAGTTCATTTAGAAGGGAATTATAAGTCTTGATACATTGAGGAAACCCGGTCATGACCATTTCATCATAAATTTTGGCAGCGTTAACTGTATACCCACTGCATCCAGACACAAATCAAAAATTTTCCCCACAATTAGTTTTAGATCCTCTATAAAAACCATAATTTTGGTGAACGTATGAATCTTCCATATTCATATTCAACATATTATTAGCTATATTTTTCTTCACTTTTTCCTGGCAGTTTCTATATTCAAGTTAGTGCACTCCAAATTTCCTTAATTTGGATGGTCACTTGAGTTTGCTAAAAACATGGTATTATTGTTTTGATTTTAATTTTTTGACATAGTAGAAATTCCATTATATTTTTTCTTTTCATTTGGGATAGATCCTCACTGATTTCCATGATCCTTGACCAAAAATGATCTTTTATTATTCATGCAAGTTCAGTATTGGATTTTATAGTACTTCATTCTTGTTAGCATTTGCAATAAAGGTTCATAATTAGTTGTTTTTATGTTCTTACAGTTAGTATGAGTTAATACAGATGGTTACACAATCTTGGACATGAGGCAATATAAATGGTTAGTATTGTGTTGGTTTATAATATCCTAGATTTAACATAGTCATGTAGTAATCATTATTGATAATGTAAGTCAGTTTTGTTCTGGGAACTCCTGTGTGACATGATTTTTCCTACATTTTCGTTTGATTCTAACACCGATGGGAATATTGAATTTGGATTAGTAATAACCTTAGTAAAATAGAGAATGTTATCTTTTTTTCATCATTTTATGATATGCATCATTTTGGAATGCTGGAATTTTATCACTTTTTCTCCATCCAAGTTGGAATTTTTAATTTTCACACCACCATGATTGAAATCCATCTATTTTGTATTTTGGTTTCTATTGTTTTTAAGTGAAGGATGGTAGGAATAGGTGCAGGATGGCAGGAAGCTAGAAGTTTCGGAGGTGTAGGATGGTAAGCTAGAAGCTGCAGTTTCTGGGGTAAAATGTTTATACCCACGGTTTATTAAATCGTGGGTAATTCTGTTGTGCGGGGGAAAACTGTATACCCACGGTTACCAAACCGTGGGTATATATCTATACCCATGGTTTGGTAAACTATGGGTAATTATACTGTGCGGGTGTAGTTTGGGTGCTGGAAAACTGTATACCCATGGTTACGAAACTGTGGATATAGATATATACCCACGGTTTGGTAAACCGTGGGTAATCTGAGTTTTTCTTGGGCTATGGCCACGGTTTTATAGGAACCGTGGGTATAGAGCTATTGCGACGCCACTCTAGCCCACGGTCCATGAAACCGTGGGTATAGCCTATACCCATGGTTTCATGGGCTATACCCATGGTTCTAAACCGTGGGTACATGTGATATTTCCAGTAGTGAATATGACCCTCTTTAGATCTGTGGAACTAGTACTGCTTAGGAGAGCTTCAAACCCAGTAAGAGGGTGATCCCTAGTCAATATTTGGTATGAAAACATAATCCCTAAGTTTATAGACATATATCTTCATCCTTTTTCACAATATATTTTCTTTTTACACCTTCATAATAAATGTGGTGAGTATCATGACCCAACACCTCTCTAAATTTTTCCCAAATCATAATTTTGTTAATCATCATATTTTTCATGAAGTAGTATCCTCATAAAATAAAGCATCCATATTCTAATGTTTATAATATTTTTAGGAACTTGTTTGGGATGATTTATCCATGAAGATAAATTTCTTAAATGTTGAAAGGTTTTGTGGAAATATTTTCATGAAAGTTATTTTCACATAGAACTCAATATTTTATGATTAGTAAGGATTGGAATCACAAAAACTCCCAAAAAGTTTTTGAGATTCATGAAAATGGATCAAGGACCTATTTTCACGAAAATATTGTGGTCCCCCTTGGGAACCAAGCCCCTAATTATAAAAATAGGTTCATGCGGAGTTTCATGAACAAGGCTCACATGTCTCTAATTTTCAGTGGTTTCCACTAAGAATCTGACCCTAATCTACCATGTTGGATACTATTATAAATTGGGTTGTTTTTTATGCTAAAAAATAATATTCATGGGATAACTTAATGAATTCATGGTTTATTCGAGGTGAATCCAAGAAAAAAATCTAAATATTTCAACTAAGGGTCTGTCTTTGTGAAGTTAAAAACCTTCACAAAAGGATTTCACATCATGAAGGTTTCCACGCTTCCATGAAATTTTAAGAGATAACTTCTGAATAGAAAATGTTGATTCATAGAACTTGGTTTCTTAATTAATAATTTCAATAAATGAATCTATATGGAATTAGCTTTCATGAAATAGACTTTCCTACCTTAAAAATGCCTATATATTATTCCATCCACCTGACTTTTTGGGGGAAACAACATTTGGGATTCTGAAAAAGGATCTGGATTCATGAAACTATGAACTTCATGATAAAATAATGAGATGGATGCCCAAAAGTTTCCATATTTTACAAAACATTCTCTGATGATAATTTGAGAACCTCAAATTATAAAAGATATTATTTTTCTGAAGGGCCATGGTCTTCATGGTAGAATAAATCCTTTTACGGATCTTGGGGTTTCATGAGATAATTATACTTTATGAAATCAACATCATGGGAACCAAGACATTAATCTATGTTTGGGACACCCTATTTTGTAAAAGATATACCTTCGTGAGACCTCAAACATTCACAAAACCTCAAACCTTTATAAACCCCTAGTCTTTACGAAACCCATTAATGAGGCCTCTCTTTGGTTACTTTTTTTAGAAAACACAATTTAGAAAACATTGAGTTTCTAGGGACCCTATACCCATCCAACACTAGTTCATCCTCACCTTGATCTTCCAGGTGATTGGCATTGCCAACCCTTACATCCTATTCATTTACATCAAGCATGTCCTGAACCATTACCTAACCTTTTTCTCTTGAGAATAAGAACCCTAATTCATCTTATTACTAATAATAGGCACCCTAACTTTAAAATCCCCATTTTACACTTCACTATGGAAGTGATTGCACCACCCTCCACCTAGACGCACTTTAGTAGAATGTAAGAAATTACCCCTGAAGAAACTATTGAGGAAAACAAAATTATTTTCCATTTTATGATAGATAATGTTGAATCATACTATCCTATTTGGATTTGGTCTCCATGGGAGTAATCCCCCACAAAGTATCAGTTTTTTATCTAAGACTGCCTAGAACAACATTAAGCTACACAAAAACATTCTCAACACCTGAAATAAAACTATTGCCCGGCCATGTGCTATGGAAATAGGATTCCTTATGTATGACTGGCATAGGATAACCCCACACTTTCTACCCTATGTAATGAAGATAGGATTCCCCATGTACAATAATTATGGGATGACACCACCTCTATATCATGGGATAATCCTCCTTATTTGAGAATATTAAATGAGTAATCCCCACACTATCTCTGGTTGTCACTCCTTCCATGGTGCAAGCATCCTTAACACGTTAGGTTAAATTGCATGAACCAGTATCATCACACATCCTTAAACTATATCATAAAACTATTTCTATTTTTATCCATGTCTCATAGTAGGGTATTTAGGATACCTATGTGTGGATCAATCCAGAAATACTAAAAAACATTGGGTACCTCCCTGAGGTTCAATACCAATTCCAAAATTTCCATCAAATGTACATGTCCTTCTCTTAGAAGGCTGAAACATTTAAGTGTGATCAACCCTCCATTAGGACTCACTCATCCTGACCTACATATACTTATAAGATGTTAAACATGTGGTATACCTATCCCTAAAATATATTAAACATTTGAAATACCTATACCCACAAAAAAATTAAATCTATGACCAACTTATCCCCATAATACATTAAACATGGGACCTACCTATCCCCACAATATTTTAAACATGTTACCTATATTTAACCATAAGATATTAAAGCCATGAATCATATATCCCCAAAATATATTAAACTAGTGAATTACCTACCCCCGTGATAAGTTAAATGTAACATACCAAGTAAGTAATGAATAAGAGATATTCTTATCTATGTCTATTTATGAATTAGATAGTGTTTTAGAGGCTTAAAACAAGAATAAATCCAATCTTAAGCATGGAATACACTAATAATTTTAAAAGATTGTTTTACCGCCTTTTGATGGAGAACCATTTTTAAATCAACCTTTTAACAATTTTATAATATCTATTTTTCAAAATAAACTTATTATTTATTATTGGGACATTGAAATTTACATTGGTTAATTTTTTGATATTTTTCTGACAGTGTTCATTTTTTAACAAATAGTGAAAAATACTACATTTTACATCAAAACTGATTTTTCATATAATTTAATTATATGTTTATATTATCTTTTAAATTGTTTTTAAAGTTTAAATAGAATATATTTTTACCATTTAATCTAATAGTGTTCATTATAATTAATTTCACTTTGGAATTGGGCATAAACTAATGCCAAACTTTTCATAGATATTGTTTCAAAAAAAACCCGCTATTTGTTTTGACAACGAGGATTATTTTTAAATTAATTATTGAAATTTCTGTGTTTGGAATTTGGTAAAATGGATTACATATTTGGAATCAAAAGTTCCAAATTATGTAATCAAGACTCTTTCGTTTTTGGACTTTGTGAATAGTAACGACGGTAATTATCGTTAATTATCTTGATTAATTAGTAATCGGGTAGTTAAGGATAATAAAATAATATCATAATAATAAAAAAAGATCCCAACTTGTATCCTAATACTAATGTTTATGTCATTTCCTACCATGGGATTCCTTGGGCCAAACTAGGGGACCCCATGGAATCACTTTTGTGTGATAATGACTTTTTATCTTTTTATTTTTAAAGAAAGTTAAATATAACAAAGAATGTATCACCTGAGTAAAACATTTTTAATTTTGTCTAAATAAATGATCTATTGGACTATAAATAGTAATTGGAAAGATAAAAATATTTTCTACATCAAATTATTTTTTTTGTAATTTTTAGACATTAAATAAATTAAATTATTTATGACATCATGATGATGTAGTGATTACCTCATTAATAAAGGATTTAAATAAAATGAAAATATAATGTTAAAACTAAGACTTAAACTTTTCAAAGACCTATTGGATGAGTATATTTCGAACCCTTATCACCTTATCCTAGAAATACATCAATGTGGGACCTTTTAAATCCGAAACACATTTGAAAATAAAGTAACATTTTATACCTTTTCAAGAGTGCCTCACCTCTCCTCTTATAAAAGGCCCCCACCTCTACCTACTTACCCACACTTCTCAATCCTTTTCTCAGCCAATCCCTGCTCATTTTATCTCTAAAAATCCCTCTATTCATCCTATAAGCCTTAACGTAGGTAGAAATCTCTTCAAGAAACCATTTTGGTTCAAACCAAGAAGAGTTGCCCGATTTAAAGGTAAAGTCTTCACTAATGTTCATTTATTTTATTTTGCTTCTCCAACCCCCTAAACTCTTTTTATTAATTTCCTTTCTAAAAACACAAGTATCTTCAATATACTAGAATGTTTTTATAATAAGTATTCGAGCTACACTTACACACACCTTCATCTAATAGTTAAAGATAATACTGTTTCTGTGGATGGCGAATTTATGCCTCACGAAACGATGATTGGTCAATATTCTTCTAACACCTTCAAAGGTGGCCATTAAGATGACACTATATTTATATATGATATATAATATGTTTATTGTTTCCTTAAGCTTCTGTATTTTTCATTTTTGTCATACCTTTATGGTTTCCATTATGGGTAAACGTGATATCTTTATTTTAGGAAGTGCAGACTACCGCCCCCTCAAAGTGATTTGATTCATTAATGCCATATGTGGGACGTATAAAAGATGAAGTTAATGATATTATATATGATATTATACTGTAATTATAATATAATTTTATAACATTATGATTCCATTCCATAAAATATTAAATAGAAATGAAAGTAGCGTTCATGCGTACGTACGGCTTACCGTCTCCATGAATGGTGCATTTCATTCCTTACCTCTAAATGTTATGTAATATAATAAATACATGTATATAATGCATATATATGATATATATGATATCTAAATCATGAATATAACTCTAGATATAATGGATACATGAACTACTTGTAATTATAAAGAGTTTATTTTTGACTCAAGTACCAATGATCGTTAAAACGATCGTTATTAACTTAAATAATTACATAGTGTTCATGACATGGTAATAAGTGATATAAAAGGAATAATGAACTTAAAAAGGTTATTGAGAAATATTAAATTAACTCAAGTTTATTATTCAGGAGATTAAAGAACGATCGAGTCAAGTCGGATATGAGGTAAGGGACTTCATCTCAATATCCTTTCATTGAGGCATATTTTGTTTTATACACAACTTTATATTATATGGTGTATAAACCCCTTTGACTTTTACTTTTATTCAAAAGGAATATTTTTTATACAAAGCATTTACTAAATGACAAAAGGGAATGTTTTTATTTGTCGTACGTATGCGGCGACAATGACTTCTCCGCCGCTGTGACCATTATTTGAGTTTCAGCTTCCTCTACAAGCCAAAACCACTTTTTATGGAAAATAAATACCATGTTTTACTTTTATTTTATTTTGGTATTGAAAATGGTTTTCATAATGTTTTTATTATATCAATGTGTTGTATTCATATCTTGTGATTGAAATGTTGAAATGTTATGTTTCCTTTATGCATGTTTTATGTGATATGATTATGTTATGGTTCTTGAGAATTGTTATGAAGATGGGTGGTTCTGTAATAAACTAAGGGCGAGTGAGCCCGATATAGCTCTGCAATGCATTGGGTAACGCAAAGGAGTTAAACGTTAACGTTTCTCCGAAGATATTTAGAGAATATACTGTGATGGGTATTCCAAACAAAACCATGAGGGTTACTCCCTACGTAAGAATGTTACTAATTCCTCAAGTTACCTTTATGTCGTATGATTTCTATGATTTATTCATGATTTGATGAGGTATGTTAAAGTGATTATGTTTTATGAGTAAATATGCTTCCATACATGGACTAATGTTTTAATTTCATACTTTTATATCCCTTACTGAGCTTTTTAAGCCCATCCCAAGTTTTTGAAATGTTTTTCACAGGTCAAGGGAAAGGTACATGATGTGATGATAGTGTTAAGGAAGTGTCAAGAAAGAATTCATGTTTTATTTTAAATATATTTTCGTTTATGGGGAAAATGAGTACTATCTTTTATCTAACCACTTTGTTTAAATGTAGAATGTAATGCATGTTTTATGATCTAATTCTCTAAAACTCTAAACCTGAAAATATCCTCAATGTTTATTCTTGAAGTAACTAAAGATTAAGTAATGTTTAAGGTTGTGTCCTTATATTTGGTATCAGAGGTCAGTTTAGATGACTTTATGAGTTATAATTATATTAAATTATTATCCAAAAATATTTTTTTAGGGTCAAATTGAAATGATATAGAATTTGAAGATTACCATGTTGCTTCATCTAAGACTTGTTTGTTCAGAATGGTTTTCCACGGAGGAAACAGGGAAGCAGTGCTAGGAAGGCATACATAAGGAAACGACCTTCCAAATCAGCATCCTAAGATGGTCGGAATTGGAACTGAACAGTTTGTTGTAGTGATGGCGTAGTTGACTCAAGCGATAAATGGTGGTGGTATCCATGCACAAGATCAGCCAGATCAACCGCAGAGGAACATGTCAGTGGTGGAACATTTCATGAGGCAACATCCCCCATCATTCAGAGGATCATCTGACCCTGTGCTAGCTGAAGGGTGGATTAAAGCACTGGAGAAGATTTTCGATGTCATAGGGTGTTCAGAAAATCAAAAGGTTAGTCTTGCTATTTACCGTTTAGAGGGTGAAGCAGATCAGTGGTGGTCGATGGTTAAAAATATCAGGGATGCTGATGAGATTGATGCTCTCGACTGGGATGAATTCAAATGTATGTTTCTTGAGAAGTATTTTCCTAAGGTTGTTCGACTTAGGATGGAAAAACAATTCCTGGAATTGAGGCAAGTGGAAGACTCAATGGCTGCCTATGAAGAAAGGTTCACTCGATTGGAAAGGTATGCTCCAAATTTTATCTGAGACCTTGATAGTAAAATCAATCGTTTTTACTCAGGATTAAAGCCAAAATATCGAAGTGCATTAGCTTCTCGTGAGTTCAAGATTTATGAAAAGATTGTTCAATGTGCTGAGAATGTGGAAATGGAGTTTTCCGATGATCAAGTGTTCTATAACAACCAGTAGAAGAAGAGACCGAGGTGGTAGGAGAAAGGGAAGAATTATTCAAAAAGGTCTGACGGTAAGAAAACTAAGTTTCTAGTTTGTGAAAAATGTGGTAAAAGGCATGTTGTGGAATGACTTCTGAATTCCGGAAAGTGCTACTGATGCGGTAAGATGGGACATACAGCTCGTTATTTCACTGAAAAAGATCAGGGTGATGGTAAGACCAAATTTGATTTACAGTTAGTGAAATGTTTTAAGTGCAATGAGATGGGTCACTATGCAAATGAGTGTCCGACAAAGAGCTCGATTGATGGGAAGCAGTTAGACTATAAGCAGAAAGGGGGGGTGAAATCATTTGCAACTACTTCAATAGATGTTGGGCCATCAAATGAAGTGGTATCAGCTAATTTGTTTGTTTTTTCAGATTATTCCAGTGTATTGTTTGATTCGGGTTCTACACATTCTTTCATCTCTAAAAACTTTTCGAGTAAAATGGGAATACCATCTCAAGAAATGACATCTTGAACTTGTGGTAAAAACACCTGGGGGTAATGTTGAGGTAAAAAAAATTTATAAGAATCTTCGTATCCTTATCCGTGGAAAGAACCTACTTGCAAACCATATTCTTTTACCTCTATTAGAGTTTGATGTTATCCTGTGTATGGATTGGATCTCTATTTACCATGCTAAGATTTAATGTAGAGCTAAAGAAGTTTCTTTTCATAAATACTTTCAGTTTGTGTACAAGAATGAACCCTTACTGTTGATAACATATCAAGAGGCCGAGAAACTTGTAAAAGAAGGAAATGAATGTTACCTTTCACATATCGTTGAAAATAAGGGAACTGTTCAGATTAATGATTTGCCCGTGGTAAATGAGTATCCTGATGTTTTTCCTGATGAGTTTCCTGGAATAATACCATATCGGGAAGTTGAATTTACCATTGACTTACTTCCTGTTGCTAAGCCAATTTCAAAACCCCCTTGTCGAATGGCTCAAACTGAACTTTTAGAGTTGAAGGAGAAATTTAAAGATTTATTAGAGAAAGGTTTCATTCGACCTAGAAAATCAACATGATGTGCTCCTGTTTTATTTGTTAAAAAAATGATTGTAAAATGAGACTTTGCATTGATTATAGAGCCTTGAATAACATCACTATTAAGAACAAATATCTTTTGCCTCATATCGATGATTTGTTTGATCATCTCCAAGGAGCTCAGTTTTTTTCAATGATTGACCCGAGATCAGGGTACCATCAGTTGAAGGTAAAGGAAGATGATATTCCGAAGACCGTGTTCCGTATACGATATGGCCATTATGAATTTGTAGTTATGCCTTTTGGGAAAACCAATGCACCTGCTATATTCATGGTCCTTATAAATATAATTTTACATGAGATCTTGGATAAGTTTTTGGTTGTTTTCATTGATGATATTTTGGTGTTTTCTAAAAGTAAATAGGAGCATGAATAACATTTAAGGTTTATTTTTCAAACCTTAAAAGAAAAGAAATTGTATGGGAAATTCAGTAAGTGAGAGTTTTGGTTGTAAAAAATTTCTTTCCTTGGTCACATTGTTTCTAAATATGGGATAATTGTTGATCCTGCAAAAACAAAGGTTGATGAAGAATGGCCAAGACCCACAAATGTAACTGAGATTCATAGATTCCTTGATTTGTCAGTCTATTACCAAAGGTTTGTTAGAATTTTTTCACGATTATCTAGTCCAATGACTAAGCTAACTCGGATGGGTGTTATGTTTATCTGGACCAAAGAATGTGATGATTTTTTTCAGGAATTGAAAAGAAGATTGGTGAATGCTCCAGTTTTGGCACTAACTTCCAAGAATGGTGTTTTTGTTATCTACAGTCATGCTTTATTGAAAGGAATTTGTTGCTTCCTAATGCAGAATGATCAGGTAATTGCTTATGTTTCACGACAGTTGAAAACACATGAGGTAAATTACCCTACACATGATTTGGAATTAGCTGCTATTGTTTTAGCTTTAAAAAATTGGAGGCATCATTTGTATGGAGTAAAGTGTGAAATATATACCGATCACAAAAGTTTAAAGTATATATTCACTCATAAAGAACTGAACATGAGACAGAGGAGATGGTTGGAATTAATCAAGGATTATGATTGTACAATTCATTACCATCCGGGAAAAGCAAATAGAGTGGCTGATTCTTTGAGTCGAAAAAGTAATGCTTCATTAACAATGTTGTGTTTGGAACGTGATCCTTTGGTTAAGGATTTGATGAGCTTTGGCATAGAAGTTGTTGGTGCAGAATGTTCTTCTGTTTTGTTTCAGGTATCAGTGAAATCTTCTCTATCAGACAGAATTAAGCAAGCACAGAAGCAAGACAGTGAGTTGAAGAAAAAGGTAGAGATGGTTCAGAAGGGTAAGTTTCCTGAATTAAACATTGATAATGATTTTGTTTTGAGATTTGGGAAGATATTGTGTGTGCCTTGAGATTCACAGTTGAAGAGAGAGTTGTTATGTAAAGCTCCTAGTTCTCCGTTTTCAGTTCATCCAGGCAGTACTAAGATGTATGGATATCTTCGAGAGTATTACTGGTGGGACGGAATGAAAAGGGATATTGCTGATTTTACTGTGAAGTGTCTGACTTGTCAATTTGTAAAAGAAAATCGGCAGTTACCTAAAGGGATGCTTCAGCCTTTACTAGTTCCATAGTGGAAATGGGAGAATATATCCATGGACTTCATTGTGGGATTGTCGAAGACACCTCGAGGTAATAATGCAATCTGGGTTATTGTTGATCGCTTGACTAAATCTACTCATTTCCTTGATATACGAGATACTTTTTCACTAGATCAACTTTCCCATTTTTATCTTAAAGAGATAGTCAGGTTACATGGAGTTCCTCTCTCCATTGTATCTGACCGTGATCCCAGGTTCACTTCTAACTTTTGGAAAGGCCTTCAAAAGTCATTGGGTACTGAATTAAATTTTAGTACGGATTTTCATCCTCAATCAGATGGGAAGTCATAACGAACGATTCAGACTTTGGAGGATATGCTACGTTCTTGTTCGATGGATTATCAGGGAAGTTGGGACCAAAATCTTTCTTTGGTTGAGTTTCCTTATAATACCAGTTTTCATTCCAGTATACAGATGGCGCCATTTGAGGCATTATATGGGAAGCGGTGTCAAACTCCAGCTTTTTGGGATGAAGTAGGTGAAAGGAAGTTGATGGGCTAGAATTGGTAGAAGAGTTGGCAGAAAAAGTTCAGCTGATACAGAAACACATGAGAACAGCTCAGAGTAGGCAGAAGAGTTATGCGGACAACAGGAGGAAGGATCTCTCTTTTGAGGTAGGTGATCAAGTTTTCCTCAAAGTCTCACCCTAGAAAAGTGTGATGCGATTTGGTAAGAATGTAAAGTTGAGTCCAAGATTCATTGGACCATATGAAATTATGGAGAGAGTCGGATCAGTTGCATACCGAGTGGCTTTACCTCCTATTTTATCTCAGGTACACAATTTTTTTCATGTTTCAATGTTAAGGAAGTACATGCCAGATCCATCTCATGTTTTGAGTCCAGAGGTAGTTTAGCTGGAAGAGAATCTATCTTATAAGGAACAACTGGTCCAGATTCTTGACCACAGGGAGAAAGTGTTGTGGAATAAGGTGATTCATCAAATAAGGTTTTGTGGAAAAACCACATGAGTGAAGAGGCAACATGGGAATATGAAAATGCAATGAGGGCTAAGTACCCTCACTTATTTGATAAGTAAATAAATTTCGGGGACACAATTTTCTAAAGGGGTGAAGTATGTAACATCCCAGGTAAGTAATTAATAATATATATTCTTATCTAGGTATATTTATGAATTAGATAGTGTTTTAGAGGCTTAGAACGAGAATAAATCTAATATTAAGCATGGAATACACTAATATTTTTAAAAGATTGTTTTACCGCCTTTTGATGGAGAACCATTTTTAAATAAAACTTTTGAAAATTTTATAAGATCTATTTTTCAAAATAAACTTATTATTTATGATTGGGACATTGAAATTTACATTGGATAATTTTTTGGTATTTTTCTGACAATATTCATTTTTTAATGAATAGTGAAAAATACTGCATTTTACATCAATACTGCTTTTTCATATAATTTAATTATATGGTTAGATTATTTTTTAAATGTTTTTAAAGTGTAAATAGAATATCTTTTTACCATTTAATCCAATATTGGTCATTATAATTTATATCACTTTTGAATTGGGCATAAACTAATGCCAAACTTTTCATAGATATTGTTTTAAAAAAACCCGCTATTTGTTTTGACAACGGGAATTATTTTTAAATTAATTATTGAAATTTTTGTGTTTGGAATTTGGTAAAATGTATTACATATTTGGAATCATAAGTTCAAAATTATGTAATCAAGACTCTTTTGTTTTTGGACTTTGTGAATAGTAATGACGGTAATTATTGTTAATTATCTTGATTAATTAGTAATCAGGTAGTTGAGGATAATAAAATAATATCATAATAATAAAAAATGACACCAACATGTGTCATAATACTACTGGTTGTGTCATGGACGACCATGGGATTCCTTGTTCCAAACTTGGGGACCCCATGGAATCACTTTTGTGTGATAATGACTTTTTATCTTTTTATTTTTAAAGAAAGTTAAATATAACAAAGAATGTATCACCTGAGTAAAACATTTTTAATTTTGTCTACATAAATGATCTATTGGAATATAAATATTCATTGTAAATCTAATGATATTTTATACATAATGGTATTTTTTTAATTTTTATACATTAAATGAATTAAATTATTTATGACGTCATGATGATGCAGCGATTACCTCATTAATAAAGGATTTAATTAAAATGAAAATATAATATTAAAACTGAGACTTACACTTGTCAAAGGCCTATTGGATGAGTATATTGCGAACTCATATCACCTTATCCTCGAAATACATCAATGTGGGACCTTTAAAATCCGAAACTCATGTGAAAATAAAGTAACATTTTATACCTTTCCAAGAGTGCCCCTGCTCTCCTCTTATAAAAGGCCCCCACCTCAACCTCTTTACCCACACTTCTAAAGCCTTTTTCTCGGCCAATACCTACTCATTTTATCTCTCCAAATCCCTCTCTTCATCCTAGAAGCCTTAAAGTATGCAGAAATCTCTTCAAGAAAACATTTTGGTTCAAACCAAGAAGAGTTACCCGATTTAAAGGTAAAGTCTTATCTAATGTTCTTTTGTTTTATTTTTCATCTACAAACCCATAAACTCTTTTTATTCATTTATTTTCTAAAAAAATCAGTATCTTAAATATAATAGGATTTTTTTTATAAGAAGGATTCGAGCTACACTTACACACACCTTCATCTAATGGTTAAAGAGCATACTGTTTCCGTGGATGGCGAATTTCGGCCTCACGAAATGATGATTGTTCAATTTTCTTCTAACACCTTCAAAGATAGCCATTAATATGACACTATATTTATATATGATGTATAATATGTTTATTTTTTCCTTAATCTTCTGTATTTCTCATTTTTGTCATACCTTTATGGTTTCCATTATGGGTAAACGCGATATCTTCATTTTAGAAAGTGCGGACTACCATCCCCTCAAAGTGATTTGATTCGTTAATTCCATAGGTGGGACGTATAAATGATGGAGTTAATGATATTATATATTATATTATACTGTAATTATAATATACTTTTATATGATTATAATTCCATTCCATAAAATAGGAAATAGAAATGAAAGTAGCGTTCATGCGTACGTACGGCTTATCGTCTCCCTGAATGGTGCATTTCATTTCTTACCTCTAAATGTTATGTAATATTATAAATGCATGTATATACTGGATATATATGATATATATGATATCTACATCATGAATATAACTCTGTATATAATGGATACATGAACAACTTGAAATTATAAAGTGTTTATTTTTTACTCAAGTACTAATGATCGTTAAAACGACCGTTATTAACTTAAATAATTACATAGTCTTCATGACATGGTAATAAGTGATATAAAAGGAATAATTAACATGAAAAAGGTTTTTAAGAAAGAAGAAATTAACTCAAGTTTATTATTCAGGATATTAAATATCGATTGAGTCAAGTCGGAAATGAGGTAAGGGACTTCGTCTCAATATCCTTTCATTGAGGCATATTTTGTTTTATACACAACTTTATTTTATATGGTGTATAAACCCCTTAGACTTTTACATTTATTAAAAAGGAATCTTTTTTATACAAAGCGTTTACTAAACGACAAAAGGGAATGTTTTTATTTGTTGTACGTATGCGGCGACATTGACTTCTCTGTCATCGTAACCATTATTTGAGTTTCGACTTCCTCTATAAGCCATAACCTTTTTTAATGGAAAATAAATATCATGTTTTACTTTTCTTTTATTTTGGTATTGAAAATGATTTTCATAATGTTTTTATTATATCAATGTTTTCTATTGATATCTTGTGATTGAAATGTTGAAATGTTATGTTTCATTTATGCATGTTTTATGTGATACGATTATGTTATGGTTCTTGGGAATTGTTATGAAGATGGGTGGTTCCGTGATAAACTAAGGGCGGGTGAGCCCGATAGTGCTCTCCAATGCATTGAGTAACGCGAAGGAGTTAAACGTTAAGGTTTCTCCGAAGAGATTTAGGTAATATACTATTATGGGTATTCCAAACGTAACCATGAGGGTTACTCCCTACGTAAGAATGTTATGAATGCCTCAAGTTACATTTATGTCTTATGATTTCTATGATTTATTCATGATTTGATGAGGTATGTTAAAGTGATTATGTTTTATGAGTAAAATATTATTTCATACATGGACTAATGTTTTCATTTCGTACTTTTTAATCCCTTACTGAGCTTTTTATACTCATCCCAAGTTTTCGAAATGTTTTTCACAGGTCAAGGGAAAGGTACATGATGTGATGATAGTGTCAAGGAAGTGTCAAGAAAGAATCCATGTTTTATTTTAAATATATTTCCATTGATGGGGAAAATTAGTACTATATTTTATGTAACCACTTTGTTTAAATGTGGAATGTAATGCATGTTTTATGATCAAATTCTCTAAAACTCTAAACTTGAAAAGATCCTCAACGTGTATTCTTGAAGTAACTCAAGATTAAGTAATGTTCAAGGGTGGGGCATTATATTAAACCTATGAAATAATATAAAATCATTAACCCATACAATAAACAAAGGATTCCTGGGGTAAAAATCTTTAGAAGTCATACACCCCTCGGGTATCAAATACCTAATTTTGGACAGAGGATGCCTTGGGTTTTGATCTTAAAATTCATCACCCATGAGATTACATTAACATAAAAAGAGAAAGAATTTACAAGTTACCAATGCACCAAGCATTGAATAAATTCATATACATTCACAACATTACAATATAATCCAACTGTGGGTTGTCGCCCTATCAAGATAGAAGTAGTGTAATGAATTGGAATCCATATCAAAATGGAATTAGGAATGAGTTTCATGAACATGACTTAAATCATTGAGGAATATCAGGACATAGAGAAAATCACCAAGGAGGAATCTATAGAAGGAGGAATTTTCATCCCATCATCCAATTTTAATGAAGGATTCAACATAACCAACCATGGTTCAGGAGGCTAACCACCTTTGGAATGTATGAATGTGGGAAAAAGAACAATGTATCTCCACCAAAAATTCATACCACATCTATATAAAGCATCCAAAAAACCAGTGAAACCGTAAAAACACTTTAAATATTTATCTTTATATCAATTTTCATTGAACTAATGAAATAATTCATTTCCATATGAAAAACATGAATGCCTTTTTCTAAAATTAAAACTTTAAATCTAATAGCATGAAAATAAAAAACTCTTTCAAGAAACATAGAGAAATTATACTCATAATTCATGTCAGAGATATATAGAGCCTAGTTAAATACATAGGATAAACCTCCTCGGTACCTACCTCCTTCTTTCCTATTAATAAAATCAACATTACCTAATTTATTGGAGTATTATCTGGGTACACCCATCGTACAAACTATATCGGGCTCACCCTTTAATCATAAGCTATAATGGGGATTAACCCATCCTATAATTTTAATCATTCTCACCTATTTAACATATGTAATTCTCAAGTACCATGTCATGAATAAAACATTTTATTCATTCACCAATTCATCATAAACCATTTAAAAACTCATTTAAGCTCATATGAAAAGAACTTTAGGATATTGAAATACCCTATATTTTCAAAACCCATTTCCATAACTAAAATACCCTAAAGTTAGGGAAATAGGGTTTTTTTGAATAAAACATGAAATATTTTAAACAAGATAAAAAATAAAATTAATATTTACAGTTTTAAGGAATGTTTGGTCACCATATACATGAAAAATAAAACATTAATTTTCCTTTTGTAATGAATGTGAAGATATTCCATATAAAATACATAAAAAATTCATTTTGAAAATAATTGAACTAAATTCAAAATAGACATAATAATTTCATTTATAATTAATTTATATGTATATAAAAACATTAAAAAAGTATTTTAAAAAATATGGACATAGAAGAGAAAGAGTTGGTAGGGAAATTTTAAAAGTGGTTTTCTAAAAGAAAGTCCCCTACCCTGATTTTGAATCATTATTTATGCTATTTATCTTCCTATATAATAAAATTATATTAATTATTTTATTACTAACAAAAACATTTCAATTTTATTATTCCTTTTATCATGTTACAATTAATTACTTAATCATGTAAGTTCACATCATACGTTTTGATGTTATTCGACTCATATATCCAAAATGACTTCGGTAGGTTGAATATGGTCAAAGATGTCATTATTAAACCATATATAGAATAATAATCAAGAAATATTAATCATTTTTATACTTAAATTATACTTTTAATACAAATAATGAAAGATGATGTGGAAAAACAATGTTACAATCATTGAGATGGTAGGCCAAACATACGAATGAGTAATGTTTCAATTTTTCAATTATAAATACAGAAAAAATTAGTTTTTTTATTGTATTTTTTGGAACAATAATTATATCATAAATACCATATTTATTATTTAAATATAATTATTTATATCATTCATGTGATTTGGTGATGAAAAATGAATCACATCGCTTCGTGGAGGTCGTAGTCCACAAATGTGCATGAACGATGTTATCATTTTTCAAGGAATGGAAAGGTAGGAAGGTAAAATATATATAATTTTTAATAATTATAAATATTTAATGAATAATATATATATATTTATATTAAATCCATCATTACAACTAGTCATAAGAAGAGGTTATGGAAAATGAAGTACATTGGTTCATGATGTGGTAGTCCGGCGTACACACAAACAATAGTTTCATTTCCAATTTGATGGAAGAATAGAAGGATATAGGCTTTACAATTAAAAAATATAAATATATGGAATAAACTAGTGTTATTATTTTATCATTTTTGAAGAATATTTTAAGGATTTTGAAGAATAAATAAAACAAAAATATTCAGTTGAAAGTTAGACCTCATCTAATAAAAACCTCGTTTTCTTTTCACATTAATCCATATAAGGAGAGTATTATGAAAAAATACCTCTATAATTTTTTAAGTTATTTGTGTGATTATTTGGATATTTATTGGGTGAAAAAATGGGTTTTTATGTGTGAAAAAAAGAGGAGAGGATGTTCTCTTTTATAAGAGGGGGCATTCTTAGAATTTCTCAAAGTATTAAATTAATTTACATGTTGAAAGAGCTTGAAGGTGATATGATATAAAGATAAGAATATTATAAATCTAGATCCTCCCATAAAATAACAAATGTATAAGTTTATGTGATTTTCAAACTTATCATTCTGTTTTAACTAGTGTTAGCCCATTTTTGACAATTACCATGATAATGAATATTTTACGATTTTTAGATAAATACACTTACTGTAAATGGAAAATTGAACCATAAATGGGCCATGGTTGATATTTTAAACAAAATCACAATAAATTTTCTGAACATCATATTTTTTGAAGTTTTTAATCATTTAATAAAATATTATTAATTATAAAAACATTAATATAAATTTTGGAATTGTTCATTTAATTTGTCTTTTAAAAGTATAAGGCAATAATCGAATTAAAATATAAGGCGTTAAAACAACTATAATATACCACTTTTTAATTAAAAATCATTAATATAATAATTATTTCAAATAATATTACTTTTAACATTTTTGAAATCATATATTTTATTTCTCAATTAATTGAATAAATACAGTATCGTCATTGCATGGGAATTTAATATAGTTATTTTATCACTATATATTATAAATAAATTAAAATGATAAATTAATTAATTTATATTTCAAATTAATATTTATAATTGAAAATACCTCCTTTTTATCCTTATGTAAAAAAATTTAAAGATAATAAAATAAAGAGAATTCCATTTTTTATTTGTCTTTACAAAAAAATATTAGAAAGGTAAAAATCATTGTCATATAACCAAACAATATCATATATTAGAATTTAGGATGATTATTGATGAAATATACTAATCCAATAAAATTAAAGAAAGTGTTAGTGTCACTTTCTAGTATTTATCACATTATTGTTTCCCTTAATTAACTTGTTTTACCTTTATCGTGATAACAAGATTTATTATGATTACTATTCATAATGAATAAGAAATGGACCTATATAAAAAATTTAGACCTCCTAACTAAAAATATGTAATATATTTTTAAATATTAAGAATAAATAATTAGAATTCTTTAATTTAAAATTAAATCCTCAAACTATAATGAAAAACAATTATTCATTAAAATGCCTTTTTCAGTACAAAAATGTTTTTATAGTTAATTCAAGTATAAAATTAATTATAATATAATTATATTATGACTAATAAAAATGAAATAATGAAATTAAAAAACTATTACAATGTATAATTCTACATTATAAATAATATAAAATAAAATATAGTCTTCAATAAAAAATAGCATTTTCACTATTCATTAAAAGTTAAAACATTTCAATAAAGGCCAAAAAAATTATCATATGATAATTTTGATATTATTATTTCGAAAATAAAATATTTTTTATAAAATTTATAAATTATTTAGAAATTATTTGTATTGTTCACTCAAAAAAATTAATAAATACCATTTTTAAAGAAATCATATTTTTGAAGAATAAAATGTATTTTCTTAAAAACGAGTGTTTATTTACTGAGAATTAATCAATAAATTTTTATTTATTATGACATTTAAATATTTTTTATAATTCATTTTATCCTATTAATACCCTCAAATTCAATAGCTATGTTATAATCATCAAATTTAAAAAATAATATTTTATGCTTCGTTTTTGCTCGATATTCTACGCCATTGACATTATCAAAAATAGTGTCCTTATTTTAAAATCATATGGTGTTTTGGTAAAACTTATTATTTTATATAGGCCACTATTATCTTACATTTATGAATTTGGTGATCCATATTTTTTTAATGCAACAAATATTATGGGATCATAATTCTGGATTGAATGAATTGATATTGATTATAAATTAGAGAGGTACTATAAAATTATTTTAGAGTTAATAAAAAAGTGATTTGGATAGTTATTCACAAAGTATTATATATTATGTGACACAGAGTGAAATATTTTATACCTTTACAAAAGTGTGTTTAAGGATATCCAAAATTGGTTTTGTATATGGTTTCATTGGTTATTTTATATGATATAATATGATTTGAAATGACACAAATGTATTTGTGGTATTAATTCAAGTGGAATATTGAATGATATATTCCCAAAATTCCTATACATATAGATTATATTTATCATATCTTATGTCATTATATACGATATTTTATGGTACAATACCCTTTAATTCAATATGTTTCTTGGGTATATCATTCCCCATGATATATGGATATCATAAGGTTTATTACTATATTTGAATAGTAATCGAGTGGTTATTTGTTAACACTAAAATATCTTATACTAAAAAAGTGTCGTCATTAAAAAAATTAATTTGATGAAACAGTTGATAGAAGTGATTTATGCATATAATTTCATGTCTATAATTAGTATTAACTCATAGGTTATAAAAAAATGTTAAATTCAAGAGAGCATCTTGATAGATATATAAGGAAACAAACACCATCAATTTGGTGTGATCAATCCTACTTGTGCCTCTTGGTTTCTCCTTCTTTTAAATCTTACTTTCTCTACTTCTCATTATTTTTGAGATCCACTAGTATGTCATGAGTTTGAAGGAGGGTCCTTCCCATATGAATGACGATTCAGTTTCATCCCATGGATATACCATGGTTATGGGAGTATGATGGATGGACTTGAGTGAAATTCATCATGTTAATCTAATGAAGATGGTTGTTTTAGTTTTATATTTAAAGGTATATGGTTTCATCATATTATATTTATGTATGGTAGAAGATGTTTGTGAATGGTGATCTTATTTTGGGGCTTCTTAATCTCTTCCATTTTTTATTTTAAATGTTAAACTATCCTTATATTTAAAAAAGTAGTTTATTTTGTGCTCATAACTCATTTATTTTGTAATCTATTTTCCATCTCTTTTATTGAATTTATTAATTTCCCATGGATTAAAAATGGTTCTAAACCTTGTTAAATCATAGTGTTCAATGTGTGATTTTTTACATCGATTTGATTGGTTTGGTTTTGATTGTTTATTTTTGACTTCTCACCTATGATTTCAGATAGTGTGTGGCTATAGTGTGAGCCTTATCAGTTCTAGATACACTTGTGTATGGTATCATGTGTTTTTTACTATCCAAAAACCTTTTTCTATATTTAATTTTCCAATGGTTTGGTCATTTTGAATCTTCAACAGCAGTATAACAAGTGGTATCGAAGCTTGGGGTTCTACTATTTGGGAAACTTGGAAAGAAATTTTTGGAATTCTATGGAATTCCTTTTCATTATGATAATATATTTTAGTTATTGTTTACTATTTTATATGATTTAATTAGAATATGGAAAGGTGGTGAAATAAAATATTGACTAAATAGATTTTAAATTCTAGAGGATACTTTTTAAAGATTAGAAATACTGAAATTATATAGAGCTTCCATTGTTAAGTGATAAGATAGAGAAAATAAAGATGAATAATGGGAAATGGTTGACCAAAATTTACTAGGTTTGATCTAGATGGTATTTTCCTAGAATACGGCCATAAATGTTCATGAGGAGGATACAAATTATACATTAATGGATATTCTTTTGAACATGTATGAGAAGTCATCCTATATGAAGAAGATGTTTCTAATGTGATGATGTTTTATTATAAAGATATCATAAGGAAGTTCATAATCTGATCATGTGAATGAATTAAAAATAATTTTGAGTTAGTAGGATTCTGTTTAGGTGGAGTTCACTAGGGGATTTTGGGAAATTTTTCATTTTTTAATTTCATCCAGGATCATGGGTTATATTATTAGAGTGAGAAATTATTTTGATAAAAATAAATCAACATTACAGGAGATCTATGTTCTAATTATAATTTAATAAAACAAGAAGAATTAATTATCAAGTGATATTGTAAAATCTTATAGTTCGTAATCCATGGTTTGATCCACTAGAAGAAGTTAGAAGAATAAGAGTGAGAATGAAAAAAAGTTATGGTAAATTAAGAGATCGTGTTTACTTTGCATATTGAAATTGTGTAAATAAAGGAAATTTATATAAATACTATCATGATAAATTGGTTGGATCCAAAAATAATGACTCTATTTAATCTTAAAACTCCTAAATTTAATGTTAGTATTAAACTTTCATATTGAGTGTCATGGGTTCAATGGAGGCATGGATTCTCGATATTGGAGCTTCACTTCACTCAGTTTCCATGAAGGGGTGCATAAGTAATTATGTATCAAGATAATTAATAAATGTTTTACATGTGGATAAAGAATCACTTGATATTTTTATAAATAGTTATTTTAAATTATGGATGAATATTGGATGATTATTATCCTTGTAAGGCATCTGAAATGTCTCAGGTTTATAAAAGAACTAGGTCTTCATTAGTTTGCTTGATAATGCAGGGTTATATACTATCTTTTTATTTTGTGTGTGAAATATCACACTGGGTTAGATGTTGGTGGTTTGAGGATGGAAATAAGGAACTTTTTATATATTCAAAAATTCATAAGGTTCATTTCATTCTGAATTAGTAACTTCAAAAAATGAGGATTTCTGGAGTGACCATATTATTCATATTAGTGAGAATGGTTTATAGTCCATGGATGTGAATTTATTTCTAATAATTGACTTTGGGGAGTATATAAAACGTGAATTTTGTATCTTAGGTATTTATTGAAATGTGTCATTTAGATCATTTTACAATGTACCAAAGCATCGAAGGCTCAAGATGGATTTTGATAAGGTATAAGGACCATCATTGGTTCAATCTCGTAGGGGTGTGTTGTACTATGTTACATTCAACAATGATTCCACATAGAAGTTGCATGTGTTTTTCCCTAAACAAAAGTCCTAAAATTTCATAAATTTATTTATATAGAGATATATGGTGGAATATAAGACCATAATGAAGATAAAATTCATTTAGTGTGATAATGGTGGTGAGTATGGTGGAAAAGTGTTTTGAAAATTATTTTGGATGAATAAAACCTAGATTGAGAAGTCTATTCCAGTAAAAACTTATAAAAATGAATATTAAAAAAATGATGAATCAAACATTAAATGATTGAGTAAAAATAATGAGATTATGCTCTATATTCCCAAAGGATTTTTGGGCCAAAGAAGTTAACTATATATCATATCTCATGAATTAAATACCTTAAAAAATAGAGTATGAAATTTCATTATAATAGTATATTGTAAAATAATTCAACTTAAATCACCTAATTTTTTTTTGATCAATTGTTTATAGCCAGGTGAAGTCCAATAAAATTGATAAGTTGGAAGTTGAGTCCCAAACCTGTTCCTTTATTGAATATAGGGATGAAAACATTAGATTTTGTCTTTGATAAAAAAGAAAATTGAAGGTTATCGGAGTCTGGGATTTCCTTTTCAATGAGCATATCCTTTTAAAGGATCAAGATAAGGATAATTATGCATTTGGGAGTGAAGTACTAACAAATACTATGGTTGAAATGAATATTGGATAGATGTTTCTTGATTATTCAATGATCAAGATAGTTCAGTAGGTATAAAAAAGTTTCAAAATAGAAGATATTGATCAAATTATATAAGTACTAAGGCTTGATATACAAGAATTATAAAGGAATAAAAATATCAGGTTATATTTTTGAAACTATAGGATCTAGAAAGTGATAAACCGTAAGGATTTATGAGATCTACTGGGGTTAGTGAACTAGTGAAAAAATTTAATTTTATCAATCAATTTTTATTGTTTATGGATGATAGATAAATAGATATCATGGTTGATGCAATAATTATGAACAAATAATTGTAGTATAAGTTTTAAATAAATGAACATCTAGATTCCTTTTTGTTTTTGATACATGGGGGATAATGGAACTTCTATTGGGTAATAGGGAATTGTAGTATAAGTGGTTTCATCATCTGAAGGTATAAACCGATGGTAGGAAATGGTAGGTATCATTACTCGTTAGAAAAATCTTTCAATAATTATATGGAATGTATTTCAGTGATATTTTTTATCTTGTTGTTAAGCACAAAAAAATTAAAATGTTTCTTAGCTAGGTTACCATGGATGGTATATTTCCTGAAAAACATAATGTTAGTACTGTGATGGGGAATTGGAGGAAGAGATCTATATAAAGAAATAATAAAGTTTCAAACTGAAAAAAATATAAGGTCTAGTGTAAAGTCTAAATCAATGTTTTTATTGGCATAATTGGGCACCAAGATAGTGTAACCAGTAGTTAAATTCCCTTATGGAATAACCTAAGTTAATTAGATGAAATTAAGACCATTTCTTCTATTTCAAGGAATATTAATATAGAATATTAGTTATTATTATTCTTTATTTTGATGAAAAACTCTTAGCTGGATCACTGAAAGAGTTTATGGAATAGATAAAGTCAAAAAAAATAAGATTTTAGATGAAGGATCATAATTCATGAAAGTAAATGTTAGGGATAAGAACCAAAAAGAACTTGAGTTCTAAAATAATGTTCTTATCTCATTCATAGTATATCTAAAAAGTGTTTGAATGATTTGGAATGAGAGAATAAAATTATATAAGCACCCCAATGTCTAACCCTTTAGCCTATCTAAAGAGAAGGAACCCAAAATTGAATGGGTGGATAAGTACACAATGGAAGTTTTCTTTACATTAGTTAAAGGAAGTTTTATGAATTCTATGGTTTTTAAAAAGACTGAAATTTATCATGTGGTTTGTATAGTTATCGAAAATATCTTGAATATAGGAAAGGATCAATATATGAAAATTAAGTGTATTTTAAGTATCTACAGGTTTTCTAGACCTAGTAATTTATTTTAGAATAAATGATTCATTATAAGGATTCTTGGATTCTATCTTTGGTGGTGATATTGACTTAATTAAGTTTACTATAGATTTTTTTTACTTTAGAAAAACTACCCTGAGATAGATGTCATGAATTAAACATATAGTTTCACGTTAAAACATATAAAATAAGTGAATTAAAATTATGGAAGTAAAAAATATGTTAGTGTGGATGAAGGATCTATTTGAGGAAATCAAAAGAATATAAGAAATTGAACCAATATTTTATTATATTTGAAGTGTGATTAACTTGGCCAAGAATTTGATGTTTTACTCATAGAAGAAAAAAATATAGATGATTTTGGACCCATGCTAGTCTTTAGTGAGATATTTCCTAAGAGGGGGTGAATATAGATATGAAACTCATTCACGTTTCCCCATTTAATCCAAAAAGACAAACATCCCTAAATGAATTTGTCCTCACTTTTAGTAGGGTCACTATTATGTTCTTATTTTAATGATTATATAATTAATGGTGTGTTTATATTATCCTTGATTAGATAATATTGATGATATATTAACACAGATACACCAATTTCCAGCCTATGAAGTGTATGTAAATCATACAAAAATGACAAAAGTGTTTTCTAGGTTCACCCAAACTGATCTAATCCGATGATTATACAATAATTTTTTTAATGTATTAGAATAAATTAAATATCTTATAATGGTGGGTTTTTGATAAGTAACTCCTATGCCTGGAGTCACTCACTTTACAAGATTTAGGGTCAGCCCATTGCCATCCAAGGATAACTCCCTTTTCCCTCTCCCTTTTTTGACAACTCCATGATAAAAATATCTTTGGAACATATGCCAATGTAAAAATTATTTTTCTCTCTAATTTATTCACTGATAGGTTCATTCTAATCTTCACACAACTATTTCACAAAATAATTGTGAACTCTTTCACATTGTAAGCTTTAAGTTACCTGACAAATTTAGTCATCAATAATAAAATTCATCATTTTTAAAGGTTAATAATTTTTAATAATTTTTATTATTATTCACTAATTGTGAGTGTACAATATTTACTTTCTTGGAATACTTCACATTTTCACAATAATTACTTTCACAAAATTCTAAATTTTGTGAAAGTATATCCTAGTAAGTCCTATGCATGAAACTTGTTCAAGTGAGTTCATTCACACAATATTTCCCATTAAAGATAACAAAGGTTCATGCAAACTGTTTACTCAAAAACATCAATGATGCATTTGAGACACTCAAGGAACATAATGGTTCATATAACTCTGTTCGCACATCTTTCACTTTAGTGAAATAAAATATTTTTTCTCAATAATATTCCTCTTCAAATTCAATATATTTCTTTTTCTAGGGACTAAATATTTAAAGAATAATACCAAACATTTGTGTAAGTCATGAAATATAGGTTCACAAAAATCATGATAACTTTTTATTATTCAACCAACTCTACCTTGTCCAACTTATCCACATTCACAAAAACTAATATCCTTTATTGAAACTACCCATTCTCATCTCCTTTAACAAACTAGTTTCATAAAACTCAACTTCATAAGAACCACAATTTTTTAACTCTATTTTTATGAAACAACCTGACAAGGATGAAAATACATCATTTAATGAATTTTCCAATAGCATCTATGAGTCACCATATTTGTGAAACTTCTTCACTTTTATGAAAAAAGTTATAATCATCTAATTTTCCCAAAACAAACATTCCAATAACACTCAAATGCTTCTAGAAACATTATATTATGAATATATCAAAGTATCCATGGTCATGAAATTTCAGCATGTAATTTCCATGATTCATACCTATCTTGATTCTCATTGTTATTGGGAATGTCTTCACATTCTAGAAACAATGGTATATTTATCAAAGAAAGTAATTAAATCATGGAATAGTCCAACACATACTACTACATACTCCCCAAATATTCTTTAAGTATATTCCATCTATATTTCACAGTTAACAAACATCATAGATATTTCGATCTTGCACCAGCCTTCATGAAACCTCTATTTTCTATCTTCCTTTACTATAGAACCAAATCCCATAATGAATGTTATCTTACCGTTCATTGTAAAACCCAATGCTTCACATAATAGTTAACATGGGGAAAAAACTCTAAAAATATCCATTTTACCATGTCATTCTTATCAACAATTCCAATTTAGTGTCACCAATTCTCAATGGATTCTAACAATATACCCCCTTTGATTTATTGATAAAATTACCATAAATCCATATACAATTTCTCAATACTAATTGATGAATGATACAATTTTTTGGATCATATCACCTCTCAAGATCACCATAGAAAATTCAACCACATTTTGTAACTAATTTCATCATGAACCCAAAGGTCACTCCTTCCATGATTTTACTTTATTGATAGAATAACGTCAACATAATCATATTTATTTCCTTCACTTTCGACTCCCCCTAAAAATGTTGGGTGGGAAAAATAATTGATAATACTTCATTCTCCCTTTTGACATAAAATACAAATAATTACTTTTACCGTATGCAATGAATGTATAATCTATAGAAAATATTTAACATCAGAAACAACATTTTTACATTCCCCTCTAATTTCATTATCACCTAGACTTATCAATCCCAAAAAATACAATCTCCAATATATGGATTTCACTAATACCATGAATTATCTATTGAACTATCATTAATCAATTAAGTTCTTATGGGTATTTATATTTCTCCATATTTTTCAACACAATACTTATATCTAATAAATATAGACCATTCCCCCTTATGATATGTAATTATAATACATCGTCAATTTCTTTATGTCAAATTTTTTATTCCAAAAAAAATTACTTATCCTCCTATATCATGTCTTTATATCTGACTATAAGATTGATTAATCCCTCAAATCTCAAATAATATTTTTTTATTGCTTAATTTTCAATGATTTCTGGTGGTTGTTCTTACCACTTGGAAAATATTAGTTGATGAAACTTATAGGACTAATGAGTTTAAACTCATTGTAGGAAAAATAGATAAAGTAAATAACCCTATTATTTTCCATTGCACTCACATTTAATACATCTCAATCTACCATAAAAAATTAACTTCTACTAAGAAAATCTTCGAAACTTTTTATTTAAATATTATATCTAGAAAGTAATTTGACACTAATTATTGAAACGGATACCAATTGATAAAACTAATTTCTTTTTTCATCAATAGGGCGTATTTCCTTGGTTGTTGGTGATATAACTTATTATATTTTGATATAAAAACTACCTCTAAATGAATAATATAAATCACCAAATACTAAATTTATATTCAATAAGAGAATCATATATCTGTAGAGGGTTTTATATTTTGAGAACAATCAAATGATATCACATATTAGATCAAAATAAATAAATCATGAGAGTTAATTTTATTTTTTCTTGTATATTATTCCACCATCAATGTCTGATGTCAATTTAGAATAAAGTTATATTCACTCCAATGATTCAAATAGACCCTGAAGACACTTTTAACTACTTAGATTCTTCTTGTTATAGTCATATTCTAGAAATTTTAGAATCAACAAGATACCACTTTTATGTACTCATATAGTTCCATCACTTGGAACTTAAGAGAAAGCCTCAATAACACTTTCACCATCTGATGTACTCCCCCATATATTTTATATCCCCATAAAAACACACATCATCAATAGTTATAAAATATAATAATATTGAGAGAGGGGATGTTTTAATTTCATCGAGTTAAGGAATTTGGTTGTTCATGTTAAGATAACCCTTTTTTTAAACTTTCATTCTTTTTTTTCAAATTTGATGAATAGAATGAAATAAGATCATTAATATTATATTGTTATTTAATTTTATCATTTATAAGATTCATCATTTCCTTTCAAGATTCACTCCTTTAATTTTTCCACTTACACAAAATTCATTTGGGATGTTTAATTTAGACTTCTTCTTTAATGGATTGGGATTTTTCTTTAATTTAAGCCCCAAATCATATGATTTTATTCCATAGTTACTTTTACTAAAAAATACCACATTTCATGTCATTGATTGTAATTTTCTTCTCCAAACCTATTTTTATCATGGTTTATCCCTGTAGGATTTTACAACCCATTTATTATTTTGAGATTCCTCTTTAACATGAGTATATTATGGAGTCCTTTATGTTATCTAAATGTTATTATTATCATTCTATATAACTTTTTGTTTAATTTTAGATTTGAAAATACTCTTCAGACCACTATTTTATATGTTCTTGAAAACACCATTGTTATATCCATTTATTTCCTTGGGGTATGTTTTTCAAAATAACTCAGGAATGCCACATGTCTACCCTCTTTGGTAACCATTTTATCTACCGTGAAATTTTCTATCCATGGTTAATATTTCTTTGAATGATCATCCTCTTCTTACAAAACTTTTGAAACTTCATTGTTATTCTTATATATTTGTTTTATTTCATTCCAATTGGTCTTTCATGAGTTATCCATCATTTCCTCTTAGGTAACCTTTTATTGGGCTCTATTATTTTCATGTAATGTGATAAATATGTTATCCAACGTAATTGATTTTATTTGAGTGTGAACCTTTTTCTCATTTGTCTTAGGAATGAATTAATTCCTTGAGAAACCTTTAGTTCCCTTTTTAATTTAAATTATAGCTATATGGTTATGATTATCATATATAATGCATCTCATGTTAAAAGTATACCTTGTATAGAAACACCTCAGCTGAGATATTGTTATAACAAATCGTTTTTCATTGAGCCTTTGGGCTTATACTTATATACTCATGGAATGTAAAATGATTCAAAAATATTAACCCTTTAAAAATATATTTTTTTTAGATTCACTACATCCAAATTTGTCAAGTCTATTTCACATACTTGCTAACTTCATATTTTTTTCATTTTTTTTAATCCACTTATTAATGCTTCAATGGGAGGGATCTTCTTATTTTCACTAGGTGTTTTAAATATCTCCTCAAGATACTTAATCTTCCCATATATAAATACCAATTCTTTTTCAGGATAGGAATTCCGTGTAATTTTTAATGTTAGGTTGTTAAGGAAATAATTTTAATAGCTGAGATTAGGGATGAGATTTTTAGAGTTGTAATGTATTTAAAAGGTGTTTTTTGGACTTGGAATGAGCTTTGGTGGAGGGACCAGGAGCTCAAAATGATGTCGAATAAGGGGTGTGTGGTCAAAATACTACAAAATTATAGTATAATCCTATTCATTTCAGGATAATATTGGTTATTACATGAAATTACTAAGGGTAGATAGAGTATCCCAATACCAAGGTGGTTCTTAGTGTGAACACATTTTTTACACTGTGAAAGGTGCCAACACAAAGACCCAAACCCACTCTTTCAGATTTTGTGCTAAAACAAGATGTGTAATTTCTTTATAAAATAAAATTAAATTATACAAACCTCTCATCAAAATAGAGGAACTTTTCTGATTTAAGTTATAGAGAATTAGATATATGTCATAAATTTTAACAAAACCATATAGAGAGAAATAAAATGGATAAAAGGAATTCACTTGTGTTAACTTCTAAATTGAAGTGAACTTCAATAGAAAATCTACAAAACCTATAGAAAAATGATTTTAAAACAAGAAGTGAGAATTTAGTATGCCCAATAAGGGGTTTTTAAAACATTTATAATTTATTTAAAAAAATTCCTTCAAACAAGAATACCTACATGAAAATAGGTTTTCATGACATTTTTATACTAAATAAATAATTTGAAAACTATTATTTTCTCCAAATAATTATAATTGAAATAATTGTTTGGATTTATCCATTTAAAAGAATATATTTTTTATTGATATTTCTTAATACTTGGGAGGACATAATAAAATCGTATGACCGCTAGTCATAACTCATATGGAACAAAGTTCCCTTATGATTTATAGGTTTACTCCTAATAACATAACATTCATCATACTACTTCCAAATTTTTAAAAACATTTAATGGACATACCTTTCTCAATAATAACCCAAAAAATTTTATAAATACAAAAATAAAATCAATTTATTTAATATAAAATAACATTTCTTATAACATTTCATAAATATTTCCTAGAAAATTTTTAAAACCATTTTTAGGAGAATCAAAACTTAAAAATATAAGTTTTTATTTAAAATTCATAAATAAAATAAATAATAAAATAAATTCACACTTGGTCAGAAAAATTAATTTGTAATTTTATCTTCTTAAAAAATAAAAAATAAATATATAATTTTCTCCCATAAAATTATAAATAAAACATTTTAAATATTGAATAAATTCATATACTTAATAATTTCAAAAGTAAACCTTAAAAGTTAATTTAAAATCGAGATTTTATTTTGAATGAAAGGTTTGTTGATGTTATGCATAATGCATGGAAATGACTATATGCAGATGTGATGTCCTTAATTTCAATATAACACGATGACATGATTAATTTTCTATGTGAATTCTTTTATAAACATGACAATAAAACTATAAGCATTAAAATAAAATTATAAAAATGATAATAAACATTTCATCCTTATATTATTGTATATATATAAACCATGAATTTAAAATCTAAATAAAATAACTATATTATATATATATATACCATGAGATTTTAATACACATAATAGTAGATTAAAGTCTTATTTAAAGAAAAATTTGATAAAATAAAGATAAAAAATAACTCTTACAACACAAACATGAATTCCAATTAGATAGTGAGTTGGATAAGAACAAATCCCTTTCAAATCCAAATATTTTAAATTAGGAAATAAAAAAATATAATTGCAACAAATATAACATGAGTTCTAAAATAAAAACTAATATTGAAAAATGAAAATCTCTTATAAAATTTACATAAGAAATATAATTTCCAAAAAAATTATTAGAATAAAATTTTGAAGTAAAATTAAATATCTTTTCAGTGAAATTAATTAACTATTAAACACAAAAATAATCCCTTATTAAGGGTTCTCCAAAAATAAAAATAGCACATTTTTTAGAAATTGTAATAAGTAAAAACCCCCATATAAATTCATGAATTAAAAATAAAATCATCTCCTTAAAAATTATTCAAATCAGATGTAATTTTAATATTGATAAATCCAGTACTTCCCTTATATAGAAATATTTTTATAATATTAATTCCCATAGTTCAATTACTCGAAAAATAGAAGATCTTCTCTTCAAGCTGACTCCCCCTCCAGGTAATCCAAATTTGTTGTCCCCCAAAATAAAATTACACGCTAGGTTTAATGGTTTTTATATCTATAATAAATAATTTTTATATAGATACAGATTCTAGATTGTCGTGAAATATTGAGTTCATAGAGGCACACATCAAATAAAATATATTAATTATTTTATGAAAACCAAAAAAACATTGAAATATTCATCTTAAAACAATACAACAATGTTGACAGATTCAATATAAAACAACAACCAAAGGGAAATCTAGTGAAAATGACTCAAAACAACCATTTAAAATGCCATTAATAGGATATAAAATCATTTGAATAGAAAAAAACAGGATCAAGGTATTATACATCAGACCACTATGTTAACGATGAACAGAGTATTTAGACAAATAAAATAAGAAAATGAAGTTTAAATCATTGTTAATATAACATTGGATAACCAAAATAGGACAAAATAAACCTACCTATCACATATCTAAAGACAAAAAATAATAATTTCCTACCTAAAATAAATATGAAGACTAGGAATAAAATTCATTTATTAAGAAAATATGAAACCATAACCTTGATTGAAACCTACCAATGCCAAACGGAGCTTCATCTCTGGTATCTAGTCCTCTTCCAGCAACGGCTCTCCTCATCCACACTCACCCTTGGAATTCGGATCGACTTTTCCTCTCATGTTCACCATAGAACCTTCATCTCAAAGTGACCCACTAAACCAATGTTGACCCTCATCTTTTTCTGCTATACCTATACTCGGGTTTCCAAAAATGAAACCCTTCATCCCCTCTCTTCGATGTTCCCCACCTTAAATCATTATCTTTTTTTATTCTTTAATATTTTTATTGTTATTTTCATTTTGGTTTTAAAAATAATAATAATTGTAACTCAAAAAATTTTATAAACTAGTTTTGAAAAAAATTATTTTCATTATTGTTATAATAATAATTATACTCACAATTCAAACTATATTTCTTTATAAAAAAATTGTTTATTTCAAATAATTTACATTACTTTTAATCAAAACATATTTTATAATACAATAATGACATATTTTTTTGTTATAATTTATATAACTTAATATGTTTATAAGATAAAAATCATTGTTAAGTGTTAAATTTTAAAAAAATATTATTATATGTAAAAAATATTATCATTTATGTGTAAATCTATCTGTTAAAGAATACTTAACATTAATATAACAAGAAATTAAAAAAAATACCCTATCATATATATATATATATATATATTTCACAAAAATAATCAGCTAAATATTTTTAGAATAAGAAATCATTTTAGTTAGAACATAATTTTTGAATTTTAATTTTATTTCTTAAAATATCAAAAGTCTTGAAAACAAATTATGAAATCAAAAGTAATATTATTTTCTTATAATCTTAATTATGATTATTAAATTAAACTTTCATTTTGATTATAAATATTGTATTTATAAAAACAATTCACTTATTTGATATTTTAATATTTTGAGGATTTAACATTCTTCCCCTTTTAAAAATAATTTTGCCCTCACAAATCAGACTCTATGAAATTATGAATTTATGTCTTAAAAATTAAGAAAAATAAGTTTGATAAACTCTTATTCTCTACTTCTTAGATAACATATAATATCCAAAGTTATCTAGACCATTTCTCTAATACTAAATATTCTAGATTCATTGCTAAAACATGTTGTGTAATTTTTTTAAAAGAATCTGAATTAATACAAAATGCTTTTCAAAATAGAGGACCTTTTTCAGTCTTAGTTATATAAAATTAGATACATTTCATACAACTTGATAAAACCATACAAATAAAAATAAAATGAATGAAATTAATTCACGCATGTTAACTCTTTAATAGAAGCAAACTCCAACCAAAAATCTACTAAACCTATTGAAAAATTATTTTAAAACATGAAGTAAGCATTTAGTATTCCTAGTAAGAGGTTTTGAAAAGGTTAATAAATTAACTGATAACAATTCCTTGAAAAAATCATTCCTACTTGAAAATTGGTTTTTATAACATTTTTATAATAAATAAATAATTTATTTAATCATTATTTTATAAAAAAATTATAATTAATAGAATAATTTTGATTTATTCACTGAAAATAATATTTTTTGGTGGATCATTATTGATACTTGGAAGACCAAAATAAAATCATAAGGCTTCTAATCATAACTCATATGGAACAAATTCCCCTTCGATTTATGGGTCCATTCCCCATAACATAACATTCATTATACTAGTAAATTTTTTTAAAAACACTTTTAATAGACCTTCCTTCCTCAATCATAACCTAAAAAAATTCAAAAATAAAAACATAAAATTATTTTATTTAAAAGAAAATAAAATTTCTTATAACATGTTATAAACATTTCCTTGAAAATTTCTAAATCCATTCTTAGGATAATCCCATGCTTAAAAATAGATGTTCTTATTTAAAAGTCATAAATAAAACTAATAATAAAATAAATGCACACATTATCAAAAAAAATTAATATAAAATGTTATCTTATTAAAATAATCAAAAATAATTATTATGTTTCACTCATAAAATTATAAATAAAACATTTTAAAGATTTAATAAATCCATGTACTTAATAATTTCAGAAGTAAAAAATTTAAATTTAAATTGAAACCATGAATTTATTTTGAATGAAAGGTATTTTGATGTTATGAATAATGCACGGACATGACTATATGAAAATAAAAAAAAATAATCTCAATATAACATAATGACATGCTTAATTTTGTATATGCATTATTTTTGGAAATATGATAATAAAATTATACGCATGACAATAAAATTATAAACATGACAATAAACATTTAATCCATATATGTATGTATATATATATAACCATGAATTTAAAAATAAAATAAAATAACTTGATGTTTTACATATATATATGCATATACCATGAAATTTATAATAAATATAATAACTGATTAAAATCATATTTAAACAAAACTTTGCTAAAAAAATAACTCTTACATCACAAACATGAATTCAAATGAGATCATAAATTTGATAAGTACACATCACTTGAAAATATATATATTATAAATTAGGAAAAAAAATATATAATTTCAATATATTTAACATTAATTCTAAAATAAAACATGATTTTGATAAATTTAAATCTCTTAAAAAATTTACATACATAAGAAATATAGTTTTTAATATAAAATTATTTGAATAAAATTTTGAAATAAAAGTAAACATCCTTTTAATTAAATAAATTAACCTTTAAACACCAAAATAATCCCGAACTAAGGGTTCTCCAAAAATAAAAATAGCATAATTCTTAGAAAATTTTAAGAATTATATAACCCGTATAGATTCATGCATTAGAAATAATATCAACCCCTTACTAATTTTTAAAATTGAAAATAAGTTGAAAATAAATAAATTCAATACCACCCTTACACTGAAATATTTTTATAATATTAATTCCCTTATTTGAATTTTTGGAACAAGATAGAAGATCTTTTTTGTAGGTGACTCCCAATCTCCATACTCCAAATTGGTTTTCACCCAAAATAAAATTACATGATTGGTTTAATGGATTTTATAGCCATAATAACTTATGTGTATATAGCTATAGATTCTAGAATTCTATACAAGCCTGAGTTTATAGATGTAGAAATCAAATAAAATATATAAATTTATTCATGAAATTATAAAAAATTGACAGATTCATTTGAAAACAGCACAAAAAATGTTAATAGATTCAATATAAAATAATAACTATGTGTATAACCAGGGAAAACGATTCAAAACAACCCTTTAAAATTCCATTAAAAGGATATTAAATTGGTTTTATATAAAAATAAATAAAAGTAAGGGAATATACATAAGACCACTATGTCAATGATGAATATAGTATTTGGATGAATAAAATAAGAAAAGAATGTGAAAATCATCATTAATCTATGATTGGATAACCAAAATCGGAGAAAAGACTCCTACATATCAAAAGATTGATTACTATGAATAGATTGTCTAACTCAAATAAATATGAATACTAGGAGCAAAATACATTTCTTGGCAACATTTAAAACCCTCACCTCGATTGAAACCCTCTGATGGCACATGGATCTTCATTGATGGCATCTGGTCTCCTTCAAGCGACCACTCTCCTAGGCTACGCTTACTCTCAATGCTCAAATTAACATTTCTTCTAGCAACTAAGGTCAAACCTTCATCCCACAGTGACCCACTAGACTACCACAGACCCTTGTCTTCAACTCCTCTTCATATTCTCAGGTTTCCAAAAATAAAACCCTTCATCCCCTCTATTCGACGTTCCCCACCTTAACTAATTTTTTCTTAATTTATTGTTTTGGGTTTTAAATAAAATAATAATAGTAATTAAAAAAATATAAACCAGTGTTGAAATAATTATTTTCAAAATTATTATAATAATAATTTTAATCATAATAAAACCTATATTGCTTTATAAAAAATTGTTCATTTCAAATAATTTACATTACATTTAATGACAAAATAATTTATAATATTATTATTATGAATTTTTTAGTAATACTTTATTTAAATTTACGTATTTATAATATATAAATCATTGTTAAGTGTTGAATTGTAACAAAATATTATATTATAGACAAAATATTATTATTTATTTATAAATTTATATATCAACCTATACATAACATTAATATAACATGAAATTAAAAATTATTATTTACCATAACACATATATATATATATATCACAAAAACAATTATCCAAATATTTTTATATTGATATATCCTTTTAATCAGAACATAATTTTTTTAATTTAAATTTTATTTCTTAAAATATCATAAGTAATCAAAAAAATAAATTTTTTTATGAAAGAATAAGTAAAATTGTTTTATGATAATGTTAAACATTATAATTAAATCAAATTTTAATTTTCATTAAAAATTCATTATTTATTAAAAAATCACCTATTTTATATTTTAATCTTTTCAGGATGTTACAATATGGGATAATTTTTTATATGGGAGAATTTCCTTCCTTTTGGGGTTAAGATACCTCAGGTGTGTAGGGAGGTTTGGCACCGGGAGAAGTCTATTCTGGTTGATATCATCCCTCACTTTCCTCTCCTTTAATCACCCATAAATGGTTGGTTTCTTAGTGATATTCTATATAGGATTGAAGGAACATTTCATGTTTATTTCTCCATTTCTCTTTAACTTCAATTTTCACTAAAGTTTGTTTACTTTTTAGGGTTTTAGTTTTAATTACACTTTAGTGTGGTGAAATTAGATGTTTTTGTTCAATTTTTTGGTCAACTTGGGTAGAGATCATCCCTAGATGATATATTCACACCATCACATATTGTTTTAATGGTGGAACATCATCATGTGTTTTAATTAAATTTTATAAATTAAATTAAATTAAGTTGGCATTCTACAAGTGCCAATTGTTTGGTATTTTTTTGAGATGGTGTCGAGAGTGAGTTGTGTAACTCCCGTGAGTGTTTAGTTGTGGTTTCAATGAAATGATGTTTCCCAATGAGATTTTTTATAATCATTAAAATTTGTGTTAAATTCATAAATTAATAATAACTATTTAATGCCTTATAATTGGATTATAATTATTTAAATTGTTTTTCTTGTGAGTTTGGAAATTAGGTGATTAAAAACAGTCATTTGACTAATATTGGCTCAGGTGAGGGATATTATCTGGTGAATTTAAATAGGATTTTGTCTTTGAATTTAGGTTAGTGATCCCTTTAGAATTTCTTTTTAGTAAAAGCATTTTATTTATGTTTGAAGGTGATATGTGGTATTTACACTGAGGGTAATCGAAATTTTATTTAAAAATAATTTTTTATTTAAAATGAATTGTCTGGGTTGGAAAAAGCTCCAAGGGACACAATGGACCCTTGTACACTTTCTTGATTACCACAACCACTTATTCCAAAGTCCTCGATATAAATACATGTCTTGTGACACATTAACCTTGATGGGTGTAAATGAAATGAATGAGATGTAGCATCCCAATTTTTAAGTTCCTTTAGTGACCTCTAGGGAGAGGTTGGTGACCAATTAATGTAAAAATCCCTAATAGGCCTTTATTAAATTTTTAGATGCCTTAAAACCTTCAGGATAGCTGAGAAGAGTGTAATGAAACCATTCCATCCCCACTAAGATATGGATACCTAGGTAGGTAGACCCTACGTGGAAACAATGATAGGTTGGCTGTGTAACAACACACATACGGATGACTTGGGTATCAATATGGGATTATTTAAATCTCTCTAGTGTGATACCAATGAGCCTTGTATTATGAGACCAGTGAGGCCATATGATGATCATGATGAGATTAAGGGATGTATTATCCATGATTAATGGGTGTTGAATTGATGATCATGAGATAAAGGAACTCATGTAAGGATTTTTGTGTTATGATCTAACTTAGGGGACCCAAGTAGTTTCCCCTTTGAGATGTTGATCCTAGATAGTGCGCATATAAAAAATGGGTAGTGATGATTTTAGGATTCACTTTAGAAACCTAATTGAAAATTTGAGCTGACTGTAGCTGTAATGGTTACAAGTCATGTTCTAGATTGGTGAAACTCTATTATGAGATGGGTTTGGAAAGATAGACAACCCAAGTAAGTCTGGGTATATGATAATTCATGGGTGGATCATTTTAACCCGTTAAGATGCATGTTATACATGAGATGCTTTGGAACTGGATTATATGCCTGATGATTATGATATTTTCCTAGGGTTCCCCCTAGGAATTGGTGATGAATCTTTACGAATATTGATTATTTCATAAGGTAATCCACCAGTGAATCAGGGGTAGATCATGATACTAATATATTAACAAGTGTAATCCCCCTATGAATTTTCCATGGATTTGTATGTCACTTTATTTCCTAGGGCCATCCCCCTACGGAATAATTGTGGATCCTGATTCTACAATTAGATTTCTTACGATCATCTCTCCAAGAATCAAGGATAATGCTTGTTGATTTTTGGATCACCTATTATTACCTCCTTGGGATAAATGATGTTTCTTGATGACTTATGGACCACCAAGGATTACCTCATAATGGTTAGTGATGATGTATGATATTATTGATCTCCTTGGATCACCTATTGTGAATCAGTTTATATCTAGACACTATGGGATTATTTTGACATTGTTCATGGATCAGGAAGTTAGAATAGATACTAAATGGACTCCTAGGATACATTCTCAAACCATTGATTATACCGGCTACTATATGGTCCTTGATCATAGTATTGGTTTTCACACTCATCTGAAATTCTCATATATGATATATCATTGGGCAACGTGGGTATTTTGGATACCATGTGTCATGATAGAACTCAAGGATTAAAATTAGATATTTATTTATGATTCTATAGTTTATTTATTTATTTGTTCACTTGAGAATATCACATGTGTATGCTACGTTACTAGTTATGTATATGACCCTATTATTGGTTCTCTACTATGTTTTACTCACACCCTATTCAAGAATCCATGGAACTTGGGTACCCAAAAAGCATTAGCTGGTCTTATATTAAGGTTATCTAAGTGTCTGAGATGTCTTTATTGACTAGGATATATTATACGGGTTTAGATATTAAAACAAGGTGAGTCTCAAGGATAGAAGTAGATCCTCAATTTAATTTATTCTTTAATTTAACTTTTATTTGTAATCAACCCAATGTGTGTTTCGTTTTTTATATTGGAAAGATAATGAGTCTATATGATTATTTTCTTCCTAATTTATATTTCATCTATCATGTTTTGATTTGTCACTTCTTTTTACCCTAATTATTACCATAATTGATTTTTGGTTTATTTTATATTTTATTATACACCTACATATGGGAGTATAGTCTCCCCATGGAACTACCCTAGGCCATAACTACTACTCAGAAACCCTTAGAATATGGAAATCAATTCTAGAGGTCACATGGAATCCAACTATAGTTATTGTTTAGAGTAAACTGGGTTGGGGCTGTTACACTTTCCTTCTCCTTCAATTTGTAATTCATCACCTTTAGACTTTAGCCACCTTCTTATCTGAATTTTAACCTTTATTCAAGTTGGGTTTTGATAGGGATAATTCATGATTGAAAATAATTTTCTATTTCCATATTACATTCAATTTCATGTGAAATATCTTCAAGTATATCTCCTTGGCCCTTCTTTTTTTAACCCATTTTCAAAATGTCATCATATCAGGACACCTTCACTTTCTTTATCCTATAATTATCCTTAAAAAAAATTACTATGATTTATGAAAGTTTATCTTGATTAGATTTTATGCTTTGAATTTATATTTATTCAAGTTCTATATATTTTGTACCATATTTAATCTTATGCTTCACTGATAAAATATCCTCAAATTACTTTTACTGAGAATCATTATTTTCCTTTAGACTCTTAACAAAATTAATCAGACTTTTATTTATGATATTATGTTTTTTAACCTCAATATTTATCACTTAATTATGGGTTTTTTAGATTTTTTCTTCTTTTTTTTCTTCTTCTATCCCACTATCTATTTTCTCTTATATGTGAACAACTTCCAATTCATGATTATTTGGGATCTCCCCAACATAATTAGATCCAATATCACTTGGAATATAAAGATCCTCAGCTAATCCTATATGATCATTGAATGAATAAATAAAATAACAATAATATTCATCCATACCTTCCTTTTTATAGTTGCAAGAGTCCATCATAATCTCACTTTAGTCAAACATTGTCTACTAAATGGAATTATACTGGAATTATGATTGTTCTTTAGATAATTTCCATTCTCATTTGATATAGTAACAATAGAATTAAAATCCAATAATGGATCAGATAAATTTATAAAAAAGATATCCTTTATGATAACCCTATTCTCTTATACAAAATTTTACCCCTATATGGGTCTTCAGTGAACGATTCCCTAAAAGGGGGAAAATCAGGGTATAAAACTCATTCATTTTTGCCTAAATTAACCTAAAACTCTCACTTCTTTAAATGATATTCACCTAAATTTAAGTCTAGTCACTCTTTTGTTCTTATTTTAATGATGATATGATTGATGATGTTCTTATGTTATCCTTAATAAAATAATATCAATGATCTCTTAACCCACATACACCATTTTTAATCCTATAAACTGTAATTAAAACATGCACATAAAAACATGATTTTTTCTTGGTTCAACCACACTATGATAATCCAAAAAACAAACAATGGTAAAACTTTTAAGTAATAAAATCCATAAAATCTCTTTCATTGGTAGGTTTAGGACGACTCACTCATATTCCTAGGGTAACGTCCCTTATATGATTTAATATTGGATCACTACCACTTAAGGGTAACTCAATTTGTACTCTCCCTTTTATCACTACTCAAGGAACGAATGATATTGCGAAAACAAGAAAAATAAATCCTTCTATGTATCTCTATTATTGTATTATTATTTTTTTATCGATATTCACACTACTCTTTCATAAACTATCCATGAATTCTTCCTCATTATCAAATTCACTTTCCCTAATGAAATTTATTCTTTAATGAATAAATTCTTCCAATAGAATGGTAAGTAATGAGAGTAAATCATTTTATAATTTTTTCACTTATTATAATTTTCCGACATATACATTTTCACAATGATTCAATTTCTTACAACTCTTACTTTTATGAATCTGTTAATTTTTAACAATTATAGCCTTGTAGGTTCATATGCATGAACATTTTTCAATTCAGTTCATTCACACAATAATAGTCCTTTCATAAAATAAATACTCATATAAATATTTTATTCAAAAAACTTAGTGATTCAAAAAATTCACTCACAAAACATAGTGGTTTATATAACATTATTTATTAAGAATTCCATTTAAGAAATTCAGATTTTTTTTATTCTCAATAATATTCCTCTACTAATCCTTTTTCATTCTTCTTATAGGACTGGGGTATTAATAATAAAATACCAACCCATTATATATGTTTGTAAATATATATTTTCACAACTCAACTTTGTGCAAATCGGGAAAACTTTATTCATTCACAAAACTATACATTACACCAAATCTTCATATCTACAAAATGTCAGGCCTACATTGATGCTACTTGAAAAAAAAACTCATTTGTTTCAATGGGTTTGCACAACTATACTTTTTAGGAACCTTGTTCATGGAACTTTTTTTTTTGAAATTTCCTAACTTGTGGTAAACTCATTCCTTTCCTGAATTTCACTATGGTAGCTTCAAGTCACTATATTTGTGTAAAATTCAAACATTGGAAAAAACATTCCATTTCCCTTATTTTAACAATGAAAACTTCATGAATTCACTAAAAACATCCAAAAACATTCCTTCATTAATTTATCATGGTCTTCAGGGTCTTGGAATTTCATCAAAACCATTTCATAATAGAGATACATATTTAGGTTCATGTTTCATAGGAAAATCGTCACATGTTTTCAATGACTGGATCAATGTCACATTTTGTTTTTAATTACACCCCAAATATTTTTTATAGATATATATCCCTATTCCATAGATTTTATTCATTATATACATTTTGATCTTTCACCAGCACTCATGAAATCTTTAATTTCAATCTACCATCATAGTAGAACCAATTCCCATATTGGATGCTTTCTTTTCCTTTATTGGGAAACCAAATGCTTCAAATAGTGCTTAACTTGGTGAATAAAAATTTACAACAAGATCCACGTGACAAGTAAGTATTGCCATTAAATCCAACCTAAAAGACCCAATTATCAATATATTCTAATAGTTAATTTACCACTTCACCCATAAGCTTGTAGAAGGTAGAATGATAAAATTATGGAAGGGAAGTGGGAGTCTGAATATGGCGGACATGCTAACTAAATATATTATCTAGGAAATTATAGTTAATTGATTCAATTTTTGGGACTTGGATGATTGGTTATTGATATATTATATAAATGTAAATATAAAGTAATATTTGAATGGATGTAGAGGTTTTGGGAAGTTTTATGTAATACTTTAGTAAAGCCTTGAAAAATAATTTTCAAGTGAGAGATTGTTAGACTATGAAAACCATTTTCTAGTTTTCATTATAATAATTTTAAAGGTGATAATCTAGAATTAGGTTTTAGAAATTATATATATGAATTTAAAAACCAAATATATATAACTTTATAAATATTAGATACGAGAGGAAGATATCTAAATGCTTTTATTTTTTACCAAAAGTTGTGCTTATGTCAGTCAAATTTAGAAGGCTATTAGAGATAACCTTGATTAAGTGGTGGTTTTTTATAAAGATAAAAAGGTAGTGTTACTAATAAAACTAATTTATCTTGATAATAAATATAAAATAGTGGGCCAATTTTACCATGACTAATTTTTCATAATTAGTCGTTTTATACTTGTTCTTTGGAATGACCCATATTCTAGTTTTGATACTCCAAGGTAGCACACCAGAATATGAACTCTTGTAACTCAATGGAGTTTTTTAATAGGTTTTTAATTTTTCCTATTAATGTTTCCCATTTACCATGGAGTAGGACTCATTTTGAACCATGTAAAATCCTAGTGTTCTATGTGCAATTATTTACTTCCATTTTATTGGTTCTATTTTGGCTGTCTTTTATAAGTTATCATATTGGAGTTTAGATTCTACATGGATGGGGTGTGAGTATTATCAGTTCTAGATACACTAACATATCAATTCGTGATTTTTAGAAATTTTCGGAATTGGGTTTCGCAACTAAGGTTCTAAAGTTTTGACCATTCTGAATCATAAATAGTGGTGTAACAACACCTTTATTTAAAACTCAATTAGATCATCAATAATTTATTTATCCTATCTTAAAAAAGAGATGATAGATAATGATTCAAAAAAAATGTCATAATTTTATGATATTTTTTTATAATAACAACAGTTAAATCTAGGTAATTATGAAGAGTCATGCCCCCTGTTAATCAGAATGGACATTACCCTAGAAGAGTAAGAGTAATATATATTTTTAATTACGAAAAACAGAATTTTTTTTGTAGAATTGTATATAGATATAGATTTTTGACCATTTAGTTATTTTACACAACCTAGTATAAATTATTAGATATAGTGGATATGAAAATGTTTTAAGAGGAATGAATTAATCCTATAACACCATGATCAAGGATAAGGTGAAAAAATTAATCAATTCATTTTTTTTTGTTGAGTTCAAAATCCAAAATGGTTGTTGATATATTCATCATAATTAATAAGATTTGAAAATTTTAAAGTTTTTATCCACTTATAGGATCTTAATCACCACTAACCAAATGATTATTTCGTATTCCTAATCATATGATTTTTTACCAATGTAATGATATGTTTTAGAATCATTTCCTTTATAGATGGCTAGTCTTGATATACTTAAATCTAGAAAGCTTATGAATATGAAAAATCCATAGACTTTAGGTAATGCTAATGGGTATAGAATTATTAGGTGACCTCATTTAGTCTTAATAATCTTTGATCCACTCATTAGTGAGAAATTCACAACGTTTTTAAATCTATACTTAGTAGAATAATGGAAAACAATGTGGATGAGCATGTGGTGAATTATTTCCTGAATTAAAAATATTTTATCAACCTTGAAGTGGTGTTCACTATAATATGGTGACATATCTTGAGGATGGAACCACATGAATCTGAAATGCGAGTTTCTTATATGAAATTCCCTGGATTCATTCCCCATATTTAAGCCATTAAAATTAACCCTAAAAAATCAAGGTAATTCTTAACATACCCCATCCTAAAAACCTTTGAGAGTTGAGAGGTCACAAAAGTAACCCTATCTACATAAAGTGTATTTTTTTGAACCACACTAGTAAATTATTTACCTTTATGAAAAAAATGAATAAATGTAAAAATTACTAAAGGATAAGGATTGGTAATAAGAATCCATTAGCTTAATTAAATAACTCTCCCAACCCTATGTTTTAAGTCCTAATTTTAATGGAGAACCTCCAATCCTTTATGTGGAAACTCTGTAATTGTCACTTGGTCCCTTATTTATCAGAAAAATGGTAAGGGAAGATAAAATAGTTTATATTACCTTAGCCACGCAATTCTAGAATCTAAGAGATGATACAACATTGTAAAGAAGAATTGTCTTACCCTGGTCATTTTCATGTAGAATATATTACACTACTCATAGTATCATGAAGTAAATATGTCCTTAAACATATATCCATTAAAATATATTCCAAATAACTTACTGCTAATAAGTTATCTGGAGATATGGTTTATCATATTAAAATAATTTAATATTAAGCTTGTCACATAGAAGGAAACAAATTTGAAGGAACATAAGGATTTATTAGTTTCTCATCACATACTATAGGATTTTTTTCTAGATATTGAACTACATAGAAAATAATTTTCTCTTTTAATGAATACCCTCAAATAAGTGATATTCATTTTGATGGAACTTCTAGGAACCTAATTGGAAAAAATAAAATAGACCTCAAAGTTTAATAGGGTAAACCTAAGGTTTTGTTTCATTTACCCTACAATGAGGTAGAATAGTGGGATTTAATTACAAATTTGGAGTTCTCTTACAAGTCCCAATCAACTATTTCAAATAAAATAGTTATTCTGAATTGTTTATAAAAAATCATTACAGAATATTTCCTTAAAAAGGGGGAGTTGAGGCCCCTACTTGATCAAACATCAGAATTAATAGTGAAATTTACCACAGAGATAGTTATTTTTTATTTATTTAAGATACATAATTTAAAGATGAAAATTTCATACTACATAGTTTCTACCCTTTCTTAACTGAATAAAAATGGTTTAATCATCCATGCGGTACATTTAAGGGTATTTTCCCTTTCTCTAATGAAAAATTTAAGGAAAATGAAAAAAAAATGTTGATCCATATTAGTAAAACGTTTTTCAGTATTAATAAATTAAAAAAACTAATTTCATTTCCTTGATAGTATAATATATTCAATGGAGTGGTTTTCTAAATTATAGATCCAAAAGGGAATGGATTGACAGATGAGCGGTGATTTTTGTTCACTAATACGGACAAACTCCATATAAATGTTTTGAAAAAAAGTTATTAAGGGTTCATCTTTATGTTAATTGAAGGATGATAAGCCTTTAAGGTAATGGAAGAAGTGCATACAAGCACATGTAGTTCTAATCAAATGAGATGCAAACATTCTCATTAGGCTAAAAAACTCAGATTCTTATGACCTGTGATGATGTAAAACTATGGTGAGTTTAATAATAAATGTTATTCTCCTAAAATTCAATTCAATTTCATATTTAATACCTTAAATCTATTGCATATCACAAAATTCTCTAGGTCATTTTTCAAATGGGGTTTAGATGTTGTCGGACCATAACCTCTAGTGATGGATTAGCAAAAAAAATCGATCCCCTCAACAACTTATTTCTTCATAATGTGAGATAAATTTGTTCCCTTAAAGGATTTCAAAATGAAAGTCATTATTGATTTTATGAAATCCAATATCATCACTCAATGTAAAGTTACTCATCTTATTCTTATGGATAATGGTATAAATTTCAATGTGGATGAGTTAAAAAGGTTGTATAAAAAGTTAAATATTTAGTTCAACCACTACTCCTACTATCACATGGTTGTTAATGTATATATAGAGGAATTAAACAGAACTCTATTGAATTCTCTATATAATATGGTGTAAAATAATAAAAAATAATGACTTAAAATGGGTTTTCAATGTGTTTTTAAATTTTTAAACCACTACACTAACCCATAAAAAGTGACAACATATTTCCTAGTGTATGTGATAAAAGTTTTCATATCAAGTAAATTTCATCTACCCTCACTCAGAGTATTGATTTATGGAAAATTGTTTGAAGATAATGGGTAAAAATTTTGTTTAAATATTTAAATATTCTCAATGAAATGAAATTGAAGGCCCTATACGTCGTTGAGGTCCACCCTAATAGAATGGTATAATCATCTAGAAAGTGAGTATGACTCTGATCATTCATCTAGGGAGTATTAGTGTGGGCTCTAAAAACACTGAAGATCCCCCGAATAAAGCCTCTAAAATTAGAACCCAAATGGAATTTCCTTACATCATACATGTTATTTACTCTAATGAAATATATTCCTTAATTTTAATATATTGATAGTATTATCCTTATTACCAATGCGAGGTTTGTAAAGATACACATCACATAAATACATGCTAGATCATAATGTCCTTATCAAAGGTCACTAAACTAAATGAAATATAGTACTTATCACAAGACTCTAAACTACATGACGTAAAGAACATTTTACATGGCTCTAAACTACATGACATAAGGTCCATATTTCTTAACACTAAACTATATGACATAAGGCCCTTGTTATAAGAAATTAATTTAATGACATAAGGTCCTTATCATAAGATATTAATATGCATGACATAAGGCCCTTACTGTATGACCTGGAATAGTATAGTACAACTTCTATATAACATTAAATTAAAACTATAATTTATATGTTCCATATAATAAGTCCTTAAAACTATATGATATACATTCTTCTATACATGAAATTAAACTATTTAGAGTTTTATTTATCATAATACCCTTATACTACATTATAATCTTCTGTCACAACAATATGCAAACAAATGTATCCCAAGACTCTAACTATTAATGAGAATGACCTATACAGATTTCTTTCATATCCTTTAAAACATGTAATATTTAAACCAACTTTTTTTCTATAAAAATATACTTTATATATATATATATTTTAAAATTTAATTTCCTATAATTAAAAATATAGATTAAATTAAATTAATATTATATTTATATTTATCTGATTAAAAAAAATTAATAGATGTTGCCTTATATTTATAATCAAATTTAAATTACTTGATTAAAAACTAGTTACCATGGTAAAAATAAAAATGGAAAATTAAAACAAAAAACTATTGGTAAATGAAATCAAAAATTTATAAAAAATTTGTTGAAATTTATGGTTGAGGAATTATCAACATTATTCACAAAAAAAATCATTATTTATTACTTTTAAAAACATTTACCATTGAATATTTTTATACCAAAACTGAAAAATAATGGGTATTCACAAGAGTTACCTATTATTGACTTACAAAATTGGATCACTTAAACTCTCTCTAAGTAACACATACCCAACAATATTTGATTGAAAACCTAACTAATATTTATTTAATAGAAGTACCTTGCTTGAACTAAATCCCTTTTTCAATATATTTTTTCCCTCACTAAACATCTGATCTCACATATTTCTTATGTTTCCATTCACTGGGTTATAAAGATGATTATATCATGTGATATGTCTATAAAAGGGTCTATAGGTGTTAAATTGTGGATTAATTCTTAAAATTGTTACGAAATAATATATTTATGTAGCTAATCTCCATGTCCCTAAACCTTATGTTCTGTCGATTGTGTGACTTTTTGTGAGATGTATTATATAAATCATTAAATTAATGTATTATTTAAATTATGTTTATATTGAGACTCTTTATTATTAAAGGCCTTAAGACCTTCAAATTTAATCACTCTTAGGGTCCAAGATCTATGACCTTAAACTAGGATCAATGCTTCCCTTAAATTTATAGAATGAGAAACTTTTAATAGTATTTAGTAAAATATTTAAAACCCTAAACATTAATCACCCTTAGGGTTATATCTCTATAACCCTAGGCTTGGATCCAATCTCTAGTAAATATTTTACAACCATAAATTTAAAAAATTCAATCTTGGCCAAAAATAAAATACCTTAAACTAAAATATTAAGAAAAAAAATATTATGTTGAAAACCCATTAATGGTTATCTAATCTAATTTTAATTCTTAAATATATTACCCTAACCCTTTCATAAATTAAACAAAAGTAAGAGTATAAAATAAAAATTAATAACTCTCATAAGAAAAAATGTGGTGTGTTGTCCCCAAGAATGGTGAGGTTCATTAAGAGTGCATCGAATCAGTGAACCATAATACACCATTAACCTTTTATTATTTATTAAAAAATCTACATATTTCACTTGTTAGAGTGATTGATATAACTTATTAACTGAGACAAACTGAGGAAAGAAAACAAATGAGGATAGTTAATTTACAATATTCACTACTAAAAACTAGTAGATAACAATTATCATTATACAGGATCATCCAAGACCATATAATCCATTGGAATCAACATTATAGATTCAGGCTGGTAATATCCTTGAAATCATATTACAAGATAATTAATATTGTTTTCTTCTGAAAAGTATCTTGACTAGATCCACTGTTTTTCCAAACTTTTTTGAGGCATATATTATCCTTATTTTTCTGATTATTATATCCTAATAATATCATAGTGCTAATATAGTTCTTAATTATATAAAACATGTCTAGCCTCTTTTTTTCTAACCCTGTGACATAGTTTTGATGATTACACACATAAACCAATCATGTATTCTTTTTCTTATTCTTCTTAAAATTTCACTAATATAAGTATTCACTTAATATTATCTATTGTTCAAATATGAATTGTACTAAATAGAATTCTCTATCATAATTCAATCTCTTTGATACAACACACAATTCTGATATTCATGAATAATCCTATTAAATGTACCTTGCTCAACAATAGCACTTATTCTACTTATTTGAATACAAAATTTAAATTCAAAAAAAAGTTTTAAACTACATTAAAATTAACTTCTAATCTTCTCTTCTTCTCCAACTTCTTCATTTTCTAGAACTGTCTAGGTTATCATGGTGTGACTTTGTAGGTTTTATTTTAGAAACTATCTCCTCCATTTTCTTCTTACTTTCCATGGTGAGACACATTTCTTAATAGATTGATCTCTTCTTTACTTTTTATAATACTATGAATTATAATTTTCATGGATTCTCATCATTTAATAAGGCTCATGTCTACAGCTCATGATTATAATCATCATTGAATGACCTTTATTCCTTGATTCTCCCAAAATAATCATTATAGGACTCACTATGTTGAATATGTATTCTATAATCCCAAAAAATTCTTGGCAATGGAAAGGTATTCAGTGCCACCATATCCTCTACTATGTTGTATCCTTCTTAATCTTATTATTTTATATTATCCAAATCTTTCATGTTTGTTTTTGAAATGTAAATCTAATTTTAATACTGATAGTCCATTAGTCTCCTTTATTTTTATAATGATTTCCATTCATAATTTTTCTTCCAAAAATAATAATTTTTTCATCATTATATTTATTCACTCCAAATTCTTCTTATATTCAATAAAATAGTCTTCAAAAAATATCTGGTAACTTCTTTAAACCATAACTTTTCTCTAAGTGAGTGAACTTTTTGTATCACTCTATATATATGACATGAACCTTACATATTATGGAAATTAATAATATGTTTAATGAATTTTCAAAATTTATAGGCCTTGTTATCAAAATAAGCCTTGTGTGTATATGGAGTTTTTTACCTTTGTTGAATTGTTAATCTCTAGTCAAGGTGTGACCTTTATGTATTAGAGGAATTTTTCAAATTTCAACTCGTAGATAAAATCTTTAATACTGAATATATATTTTACATTTCATAATAATATTTTTCCCATTGTTAATTTTTCACATCATCTAAATATGGACCATATGTATCATTGTAATGAGAAATAATTTTCCAATTTGTGGACTCCAAACTACTTAGATATAAAAAACTTATATAATGAGTAAGGTTTGTGCCTTTATTTATTTCGATATATTCTATATACAAAACCCTCACACAAAGAGTACTATACAGTTTTTTCAAATCCAGATATTTTTAGTTCATAAGATGTTTCAAAAAATTCTAAAAATCTTCAAAAACTCTATAATATTGTAATGAAAATCTCTATATATGAAATACCATGTAACACTTGAGTTTAAACATTATTTATGTGTTGAAAATAAATTAAAACACGATAACTATATCAACTTCATCTCTTCTTTATTATATTCAATTTCTCAACTAATTCTTCATTAATGGGATCAACAACATTCCCATATCATCTCATGTTATAAAAATTTGGACTCTATAAAAAGTTAATCAATACAAAATAGATATATATATATATTGAAAATATTTTGGGTTTTAACCAACCAAGGTTACCCATTTTAGCATTTGACTCATCAATCATGTCTAGTTACTGCCCACCGCATTGGGTGAGTAATCATTTATCCATTTTGATATGATTTCAATGACCTAAAATATAGAGTAAATATTTTTTTCAAAGTTTCATAACCTTAAAATTTCAATAAAGTTTAGTAAATGTTATATGAAATTAATATCCCAACACATTTTAATCAATGTTTTATAAGTATATACTTCCATCAACTTCTAGTAAGAGATTTATGACTATAACCTTATATAATAAAAAAATCAAGGTTGTATGATAAGAAAATTTTGGCCACAATTTATCACAAAATGTATGAAATTAAAATAAAATAATGACATAAAACCTTTAGGGTTGAAAAACTATAAATGTAGATCTAATAAAAAAAATTAATTATTTGTATTATAAGTTAAAAACATTATTATGATTTTGAAAAAAAATTGGAAGGAGAAATAAAGAGACAAAAATCCCATGAAAACAATATTTGATCTCAATGAGATTAATTTCATGATCAGTAGTTCAATGGATCTAGGAAAATTTTAGAGAAACATTATGGTCTATCATATGAATCTATCTCGATGGTCTAAAAAGGATATGGTAATATTATATTGGGGTTCCCAAACCTCAGTTGATAAAACCCTCCATTCCTATACACAGGTACTAATCACAACACTAGGGATTCATATTTCTGGTGTCCCTTCATGTTCCATACTAACGCATACTTGGTACTCAGGTCCACCCTCTCTAAAAAATGTTGATGTGTGCTGCAAGTGAAACACACTAGTTGGGTAAAACCTACTGGGTGTGACAAACCCTATATTCCTCTCCATAAACTACATAAATTGAGAAAATTCCTCACAAAACTACTTTATTCCTCTTATAACCTAGATTAATGAGGTTTCCTTCTCTAATATGAGAAGATCGTTTTAGACAATATCTTCATGTCTCCCAACTAGAACACATCATTTTGGTGGCATCTCTATACAATATCAAACACAATTCTGAGAATACATAACACAAAACATTGTCTTTTTTTCAAAATAAGGATCTCTACTAGTCATAAAAAATCCATTCCCCACACATTATCCCAACAGATGTATATACACCTTTGTCATTTCCCTATGTCATCCATACTATGGTTCATGGCTGATATGGGATAAACAAACTATGATAGTCACAAGTTATTCATTAGATTCCATTCTTAACCATGTTATCATCAAAACATAAATTGTACGTACTTAGACACCTTATTATCTTTAAAAATTATCAAAACCAAATTTAAACTTATTTATGACTCATTATTAGGCACTATTTTTTAAGTATTCCTTTACATTCTCTCAATTTACAAAATTTCTGTATCTTGATTAGCCACTATTTCTTTCAAATTTTAATGAAAAGGGAAATAATTCTATCCCTTACATTCTACATATATTTTTTCATGTGTTCCTACCATGATGCATGTCTCATATACCCCTTGGTTCCTAAAATTATGCATGTATTCACAACCTCGTGCCATTTTTTCCATGAGAAAAATATCATGAAATAGTCACATCACACAAAAATTTCATCACTCAAAGTGAAATGTCATCAATTGTAACAACACACATAAACAATAATAATCCCTGCTAGGTACTTGGGTTTTACCTCATACATGGGTTAGTTACTCCCATGCATGATCTCAGTTATCAGGCTCTAAATATATTAGTCTCTCATATACCATTTATTAATATAAATAAAACAAAAAAAATAAAACCTACTCTGATACAAAATTGTTACATACCAAGCCCAATATCCACTAAAACTAGTGCCCCAATCTGGGTCACCACATAACCTTAGGTGTGCCTCCCTATATATCAGAGGCTACCAACTAGTAGTGAGGGTATAATGTAGTATTTGAGGATACTTTTTCCTCTTTATTAGAGTAAGACACATCAAATAACAAAGATAAATAAAGTAAACCGACTAAAAAATAACCATGCATTACAAATCTATTTCCAAAAATTAGGTACAATCCCACAACCAAATATTAAACATTCTATGTAATGTCATAAAATGTCTAGGGTATGGAAAACCAAAAATAAAGGAAAATTAAAGAGTCCCAAAAATGGGTCCCAACGAAATTTATAGACCACTCATTAATGCATATCCCATGTCCAAATCAACCATCTATAATAGGTACCTTTACCTTGTCTAGACCAGCAATTGTAAAATTGACTCACATACCCAATGACGGCCCAAGAAAGGTGTGCGTACAAATCAGTAGACCACCACAAATAGTGTCTAAAAAATATATAGTATAAACATAGAGGGTATGTATGTACTAAATGAATGGAAAGATAAAAAAGATAAATTATGTATCATTAGATAACAATATTCACTTGAACCAATTTCATCATTTGTTCCATGGTTTTGGAATTTTCATCAATTACACTACAGACTATGATAGTCATCCACTATGCATAAGGGGATAAGTAAAGTTCTATATCCCTCTCGGGAAAACATTTCACAAACAATTACTTAACACTTACCTTGGAGCCTCAAGCCAGGTAGTCTCATCAAATAAAACCATTAGGGGAATATAGCCTTAGTCTGACTCCCTGACCCATGCATTATAGGGGTAGGTTTAGATCCTAATTCCAACCTACACCATTGGAGTAGAACCCTAAGTCAATATTATACATACCAACAATCCATGTGAACATACTTCTTTAACAATTTACCACATATACCATTACACAAACCATACTAATTAAATACACCTATCATTCACAATTCATAATTAATTCAAAACATAAATCATTTTCATGACTTTACCCAATAACACATTTACCATTTACGATTACCAACTCATTAACACTTTAACATTATAAAAAACACAATTATACCATTTTATCAATTAAACATAATTAAAATCAATTTTATTTCGCAATCCAAGTTAAAAAACTAAACACAATCTCCTAGATTTCCTTCACCACCCACTATTAACATGACAAACATAATAATCGTAGGTTTAAACTCTTAAACCCTCCAATTTAATATTTAATAACCCAATACCAAGTTCATGAATATGAAACACCCCATAGGTAGCCTCTATCCCAATGTACTCAATCTCAATCCATCCCATGAGGATCATGTGAAGGTTCAATTCATTATTTAACCAATTAAAGCATCAATTATACCATGAAAACCCAAATTGATAGCCCAAAAACACCAAATCGCAACCATATACACATAAAAAGTCAATAAGACTATGGTATATAACTTTTAGATAACATATATTTATTTTGAAGACGAATTATAGATTAACCTTAGCCTTTGATTTAGATTTGAACATCCTTCAAAGACCCAACCTATGATATGCTGAAAAAACAGGGTTTTAGGGATTTGGAAGAATAAGAACAACTACAAAACCCCGAATCGAGAAATGGAAGGAATAGGAGTGTTAGACTAACTTGAAGCTTCAATATGCACCCAACAACACTCCAAATGGTTTAGAAATGATGGAAATTAATCCATGGGAAGATTAGGGTGATTTGGTTTGTCACTCTTTCTATTTGAGGATAAATCGGGTCAAAATTCAAATGAATAAACATAAATACAAAGTGGGGAAATTGAAAATTTCTCCCACTTTAATGAGGTGCTAAATTTGGCTACACAGTTGGACAAACCATGTACCAAACATGCACCACCCTCTTTTCAATAAGGGTTCAGGCTGCCGGACTACCTGGGAAGCCCACACTATTTTAAAAATAGTGTGTTAACCATGTAGGATGGAATTTTCTAGGCTTGAATGTTTTTTCCTTCCCCCTTGCATAGTTTCATCATGCATGTGCCACCTATCCTATAAATCATGGTTAGGGTGAATACTTAATATTAACCATGTTCCAGTTGTGCACCATGCACTGGATGGCCCCGATATCCCTTATTTCATATCCTAAATCCTCAGGGACACCCCCAATACTCCTCATAAACTCAGTAAACATTTCTTTAACCAAATTAAGAAGATATTAACCAAAAAATGAACAATAATATACCTCAGGGGTAGTTTGGGATCCTACCTCAAATTACCATGGGTAGTTAGGAAATTTTATCATATTTTTTAGATTTATTCTAGAATTCCCTCAAGAATTGTAAAATTTTTTGAAGCTTTTTATTAGTATCACATGTAATCATAGGTCTTCCAAGAGGGAGGCATGGTATTTGGGTGAATCCCAGAAAGGGAATAGAGGTGCACTATTTAGGTGTAATAAATAATCGTGCAATTATTCCTTGGTAACCATGTGGGTGGATCTGAAACCTTCCAGTATAAATTTCATGATTTGCACATGGTTTTAAAAACCATGAATCAAAACAATATACGGTGGTAAAAAACAAAAAATTTATGCTTTTTTACTCCTTTCTCATATTAATCTTCAGGTGTTAAAAATTCTTGTTATTTTTTAGATATTTTAAAATGAACTTTAGTTTTTAAATTTATGAATTTAGAAATTGATTTCTCTAATAATTTGGTGTCGTATATTGTTTTTAAAAGATAATTCTTCCATGAAAAATCACTTTAAATTCATGGTGGGAAATTATGATGAAAATTATATAGGAAAATCCTCTATTAAACTCTTCCTTTGTGGAAACAATAATTCAAACTGTTTATCATCTAGTCAAGGTTGGTGGTGAAAACCAAGAATGAATGGTGGATCATGATTTTGGGTTTACCAAGTAGAGATTACCTACCATTTTTGGTGATAAAGAAACCAAATAACCTAAGGAATCGATATAAATAATTAAAATAATCTTTAAATATTTGAAGACTCCTGAGGACCCTAAGGTTGTATTTTCCACAAATATTCTAGAAGCACCTGAAAGGAAGTGGTAGGACTCTATCATGATTTCTAAATTTTATGAGGACCTCACCTAGAACAACATAAGGAAGGAATTAAACTAGTATTTCTACTCTAAAAAGTCATGTGTGGATAAATCTCGTTAGTTTGTGACCTTGGATCTAAGAGACCAATCTGTGATGGGGTGCTCAACTCATTTCATTGATTTGATCCATGTTTCTCAAAAGATTATTTGTATTGACTAACTTATAGTTTGGATGTTTAATATGGGACTAAATCCTGAGATCTAGTCAAGGAATATTCTCATGTTCTTAAAAACCTATAAATATGTGGTTGCAAAAGAAACTATTAACAAGGCTAACATATCCAGAAAGACTGGTGTTAGTGGAGTTTCGGTAACTAGAGGGGGAAACCATGATGTATCTTCTAGATATTAGAATAAGTGAGTAAATCCACTCTAGGGTATTAAAAATGGTGAAACATAGAAATAAAGGTAGATTTATGTGGTTAAAATCCATTTTGGGAGTATATCCTAAACAATTCTGATTATAGGAAAGCACCCAGATCATTCCATAAATATGAAAAGTCTCGTTATCTTTAGTGATTCAGTGGAAAGGTGACTCAAGGTACCAAGTGAAGCTCTGTAGTTTCCCAAGAATCTTATTTTTAGTTTTATATAGATAAAGGAGGAATATATAACTCTTATTCTAAATGGGATACTCAAGTAGTAAATTAATCTCTACGATGACCTAAGGCTGAATGGCCTGAAGGTTTTTTTATTATTTTTCTTAATCCACCTTTTAAGGGATGAGGGGGAACCCTTACAAGTCCTCAAGGCATAGAGAAAATTTCATGACCCATAGGTCTTAGAGGAAATCACCCAGACAAGACAACTTAGAACTATTGATCCCCAACACATGTCTTGAAATTAGCACTCCCCCTTCACAAGGTTGATCAGCTAGATATCTTGTTCATAGTTGTACAGGTCTGGTACCGATGTAAATAACATAACCTATCATTCTTCCAATTCTGGTTATCTTTTCTCTGGTGAATCCGTCTCCTCTGATCCTCATGTAGAGCCATGTAACTTGTATTCTGATTGGTACATCTGCATATTCAAGTGCCCTTAAGGAATTGTGGTGGCCTGAAGTCCTTGAGGGATAGCTGGCCAAAAGGCCTTGGGTGGCTCAAAAGTCCTTTAGGACCTGAGGAACAAACCGGTGGCCCAAATGCCCAGATGGATGAATAGTTTTAGCTACTACAGTACTGAATAGTACCTACTATAGTGCCTGATACAATGCTACTACAGTGCCCACTATATTGATGCTACAGTACTACTACAGTACTCGCTACACTACTGCTACGGTACTGCTATAGTAAGTGAAAATATGGCTCCACCTAGATTTGATCCCGGGTCTCTTGGATGAACTTTCCAAGTCATCACCAACTAGGATGAGGGTAATGTGCGATATAAGTATTTTCATCTTTATATAGTGGAGTATACAACAAAGGAATATAAAGTGGTGCCAGCTACTGTGAGAGCTATGGTGTTTATTTAATCCTATATTGTACTTACATTGTTTGATACTGGTGCATCTCATTCATTTATATCATTTAACTTGATTGATACACTCGGGTTGTGTTTGGATCTTATTCCCTTCAGGATGTATCTTTCCATTCCTTTGGTAAAAAGGTAAGGGGATGGTTTTAAATTCATAGAGTGTTAGGTGATGATTTTAAACCTTAGTGTAATGTGGTATTTCTTGGTTCTTGTTGGGGATATATTTTACCTTATTATTATCATGTATTGGATAATCATTTGTAATTACCATATCAACCATTATCATCATCGAGGTTACTTCATTTATTTTGAAGGAGTCCCACACATCATTTATGTTGAGTAGGATCCTATATCAGGGAGAGTGGGTCATGTTATTCCTTGCGTAGGGATAATCTCATAATAATTATGAGAGATTTTCTTAATTTCATTGACCGTTGTATGAGTGGTATAATTTATAGAGTGGTAATTGTGTACCATGGGGTCTTTCTTGATGAATTTTCTAGGTTACCACCCTAGAGAGTGGTTAAGTTTATTGTTGAACTACTCCCTAGTGCAAGATCCATTTATATATCATCTTATCATATGTAACCCACTAAGTTAAAGGTTCTCAAAGTACATCTTTAGGATCTGGATGCTAAGGGATTTATTCCTCCCAGCATGTCACCTTGGGCTTTACTAGTTCTATTTGAAAAGAAGTCAAATAGAATCCTCTGAATTGGTATTGACTATAAAAATCATAATCAGGTGATAGTTAAGAACAAATACCCCTTTCCTATGATTGATGATATATTTGTTCAACTCATAGGAGTCTGGTATATTTCATAGATCAGCCTATTATTAGGGTACCATCAGTTGAGTATATAAGAAGAGGGTACACCTAAGAAGGTTTATAGTTTCTTGTATGGGCATTTCAACTTCCTAGTTATTCCATTTGGTCCTTCTGATGCACCTAAATTATTTATGCAATTAGTGAACCAGATTTTTTATCTATTCATATATGGTTCATCATTTTATTTATGGATAATATTCTTGTGTATTCCAAGTTTGAGGAGGGACACAAGGACCATTTGGATATCATCCTTAGAATATTGAAATAACATCATCTATATATAAAACTATCTAAGTGTCAGTTTTGGATCTAAGAAGAGAAGTTTTTAGGGAATGTGATATTTGAGATGGGTTTCACAATGGATCCTAATAATATTCAGGTAGTTATATCTTGAGTACAATATTAAAATGTGCTTAAAATCAAGAGATATTGGTCTTAAGAGAATATTATAGAATTTTTATTCAAGACATATCCATTATTTCATATCTAATAACTAAGTTAACATGAAAGGGTGTTAATTTCAAATGGAATGATAACTTTCAAAGACAATTTTGGGAACCTAATGTGAGATTGAACTCAACTATAGTTTTCATTCTTCTATAACCAGGTTTGGGTTATGATATTTTCTATTAACTCTTGAGTATAGGATTAAGTTGTTCCTTGATGAAAGTGAAGCAGGTGATGGCCTATGAGGTTCTCCAAAAAATTTCTCCTAATGATAATTATCCTAACCTTGATATAAAGTTGGATAAAATGATGCATGATCTCAATAATTTTTTCATTATCTTCTTGGTGAGTGGTTTACTATGTATCCAGATAATAAATCCTAAATTATATTTTTAGCCATAGAGATTTTGAACTTATGAAAATGTCACTGGGTTGAATATATTCAAACATTTGATTTTTATATTTCATATACACCTAGAAAACATAATGCAGTTACCAATTTGTTTAGAAAGAAATTTCTAACGCAAACCTCTACGGAACTAGTAGAGGAGTGGTGTTTGGTGGGTTTGTTTGCTAATATGTGATTAAAATTGGAAGGGGCTAATAAAAAGTTTTATTATCTTATGTAAAAGTTTTTTCATCATTTGATGATAAAATTTGGATTAGGGAAATAAAATACATTGATTTTATATCTTCTAGTAAAATTATATATGGTTTGGAAACCATGGGTGATTGGTCTTGATATCTTAATAGTGATTTACTTTTTTCGATGAAGATTTGTCATTATAATAGCTTAGAATCATTAGTTGATAGATAATTTACATAACTTGAGATGATCTATGAATCTAGGATATACCAAAATATATGAAAACTTGAGACAACAATATTTTTGGTCAGGGATTAGAATATTTATATAAGAATTTGTTTCATGATATATTAATTTCTAAAATATTTAGTTTAAGAACCAGAAACCTGTGGGTTTTTTAAATCCCGAACCAATTCTAGTTTAGAAATGGAATGAGATATTCATGAAATTTCTAATTGGGAAACATTGGACACCTTGTAGAAAGGATTCTATTTGGTTGATCATCGATCGACTCACTAAATCATATTATTTTTTTCCAATTAAAAATATTACAAAGTCATAAGGGCTTAGTCACTTGTATGTTCAATACATTTTGATGCTCCATGTTGTGACATTGACTATTGTTTTTTATAGGGATCCATGGTTTACATATAGGTTTTTATGGGTTTTGAAGAAGAAATGAGTACCCAATTGAATTTGAGTATGGTATATCATCCTAAGATGGATATTCATAATAATAGAGCAATCTAGTTTCTAGAATATAAGATTTTTGAGTGTGTTCATGAATTTGGTAGTTCATGGAAGAATCATATTACCTTGACTGGATTTTCATATAATAATAGTTATTAGGTTTTAATTAAAATGGACCCCTTTTAAGTGTTGTATGGGTGGAAATGTAGACCTCTTATATGTTGGGAAGAGCTTGGTGAGTCACCACTTGTGGGGCCTAGTCTTGTTTGTAAGATCATAAAGAAAGTGATGTTAATCTGTAAGATATTATTGACATCTCATACTCTCAAAAAAATATTTTGATCATCATCATTGACTAATATAATTTAAGGTTGGTGATCAGGTTTTCTCATAGTTTCTCCGAGGATAGGGCTTCATCACTTAAGAAATCATGGTAAGTTTTCTTTATGGTATATTAGTCCTTTTGATATTTTTGAGTGAATTTGGAAGGAGGAATATTGGTTAGACTTACCATCTAACTTTAAATTAATTCACAATGTGTTACACATTTCCCAGCTGAAGAAGTATGAACAGAACCCTTACAACGTCATTGAATGGGTGTATATTGGTTTACGGCCTAACACCTCAATGTTCTAGCATCCAACTCATATTATATATCACCGAGATAAGGTGGTTTAGGGTAAAATGATTCCCTTGTTCCATGTACTACAGTAGTATAAATGGTATATCCAGGATATGTGTAAGTGGGAAGCATTGATTATGTATCAGTGACATTCTCTTTTTAAGAGTCGATAATCTAGAGATCTTTTTGGGGACATAAAGTTTCATATTTGGGAGAATTTTTATGCCTTAAAATTTATTGGTATGTTTTATTTTGGTCTTATTTTATCTATTTTTAGGATTTGAAGTCTTTCAATATTTGAGGGGTCAAAATTTATAGATTTGGGAGAAACAAAACAGGAACACAGGCTGTGCATAATTAGTAAAAACATTGTGGTAATCATGTGATATATATATATGTATGTTCTGGTGGTGATTTTCACATTTTTAGAAATTTTTTTCTAAAAGTATGTCTATTCTCAGTTAACCATTCACTTCTATTTTCAAGGTACATTAGCTAGGGCACAATTAGAACATGGTTTTTCAAACTATGTTGCCTAACTGTAAGACCAATGTGATTTTCTTAAAAATAAAAATCTATTATAATTAACTTTGTCTTCTATGAATCTAATCCACTCTTAGTTCCTCGTTATCATGAATTATCCCCTCCTCGACACATTAGGGGACTTACCCCTTAATTTCGTGGTGATTCTTGATCAATTTTGGTGGATCGCTTCAAGGTATGTTCTGATTACATAATAATTTATCTTATTTTATATATATCTATAATAAATCAATAATACTATTGATTTGTTAGAACCCATTGGGTATGTGACTATTATATCTAGGGTTGTGGGTGGAGAAGTTATTATTTTCTTCATAGATATAGGCTTGTGAGGATAAAATCCCTTTCATTCTCATCACTAAATTCATAGGCATTTATTTTTCCTTCATTGGAGAGGTAGGTGTTTCTATTTAATGAATTCTTACTTAGGGAATACTTTAATTTTCTTGTGCTTTCATTTTCCTTTAGCATCTTAAAATTGTTTTTTTTTATGTTTTTTATTGATAAACTTAAATCCATGATTCTTACTTGACCTATGGTGGTGATGGGAATTTTTTAAAAGTTTTTCCTATAAAAAATTCTATTTATAGGTATTAAGTGTTTGATTAAATGCAACAAAGATAATTTAAAAATGCTAGATTTGGATCCTTTTTTATATAATGGGGGACTTTAGAACTTGGGTAATACCTTGGATACATGTTTTGGTAGGGAACTGGGATTCTCTATTCCAGATAAAGTTCCTGGGATGTGCTGGTATAATAGACTCTATATTTCCTCACATATTCACATATTTAATAGAAATTAAATGGATTATTGTACTTTACTTACCCATTTTTTTAAATATGCATGGATTTATTGGTTATTTTCCTTTCTTTAATAAAACATGTTTTACTTCTATTTACTTAAGAATTTAGATTTGGATTGTTTTAAAAAGGAAAATAAAAAGTATTTTATATGAAAATGTGTTTTCAATTATAATGCTTTACGAAACATGTTTTATTTTAAAGATATAACTAATAGTTTTATATTAAAATAATTTCTATATCTTCATGTCGGCATCATAATTGGAATTTCCTCACACCCTGCATATTTCTTTTGGAATATTTAGATTTTTTTAAGACTTTGGTAAAGGGAAATGTATCATGTAGCATAGAAGCTCCTCCTGGTCGATATTATATTTATGTGATTTGGGGATGGCGGTGAATGATGGTAAAATAGAGATAAAATATTGGATCATGGTTTGTCATGTGTTCAGGACCATTAGGTTTTTGTCTTTTTATGAATCTTGTTTTTATTTAGATTTCCACATTGTATGATGATTTGGGTTTATATTAATATACTTCTTTTGGTACATGAGACATGTCTAGGGGATTTTCAATGTTAAATCATTCCCATTCTTTCTTATATTGATAGATAGGTGATTTTTTAATTCCCATGGATTCATATAATTTCCCATATTTATGGACCTCCTAACACTTAGGAAATTACACTAAAAATATTGTCAATTCAGTGTAATTTTAATTTTTATACCACTAGCTCCCACCTCTCAAAGGACCAATCACCCTTACCCTTGTCTTTTCGTCATTTACAGAATGTAATTACAGATAGTATACCAATATAATGTAATCTATTCACACCTTCACTAGTTTTTATCATGAACTTGTGTCTTTAGGTCCTCACACTTGTCAAAAGACCAAATCATTCACTTAACACATATATTAAGATAGACTATCAAAAGTCCACTCGTTTTAATTTCCCACACAAAACCAATGATAAATATCCATCCCATAATAATAAAAGTAAGTTTACTTTAAACTACATGTCATGATTGTCTTGGATGTATAACATTAAATGGAAAATGATTCTCCTCTGTCATATAACCTTCAAAGGCACGACATTCCCTATCACATGTCTATGAAACTAATAACATAAACTATAAGTGTTTTTATTTCATTAATAGGGATATATTTTAATCCCATCACATCATACCAATCCCAAAAAAATTATCTCCCACTGATGGTGAACAAATGATTCCTCCTATAATCCCATACCAATTTTTAGAAGACATAAAATTCCAATGTACCTATTCTGTTTGGTATCCTCCCAAGAAGATACCATCCTCTAAATTATTTTTACTAGTGACACACTAGAAAAATCCTTAAACACAATTTTTACAAACAAAGGAGTATTTTTATAAAACATTAATCCCTTTTGGATGGTATAAAACTCTAGTGTAATCTTAAGTCCTCATAAGATATCTTATACCCTAGCATAACCTTTAATCCTTCCTAGATTTAATGATGATCTAGTGAAATATTCAATACCCACTATCCTCCTAAACAAAAAAATTATATCTAATCCATATAACATATTACTGATGATCCAATATATTAATTTGCTGGTGATGAGCCAAAAAATCATAATCCTATTTTTGATGATCTGGTGGCTCTTAAATTCACTAGTGATAAGCCATAAATATTTAGATCTATTAGTTGGAAGCTATTAAAATTTAGATCTGTTGGTGATAATATAGTAGTCCCATAAATTCATTAGAGATGATCTAGTAAATAATTCAATCCAATGGTGATGGTCCAGGGAACTTATATCATTTCTAATGATGATCTGTTAACCCCAACCCAGCTGGTAATAAATAAATAAACCTCAAAAAATTTAGATCGAAGCTATTAAACCCTAAAATTATTGGTGATTATCCAATAAATTTGATATTTCATTGGTAATGATATGATGAATCAATTCACTGGTGATAATCCATTAAATTCAATGCTTTGGTGGTAATGATCTAGAAAACCAATTATGTTTTCCAATATAAAAGTACCTATAAAATCCTTTCACACTTCTTGGGATGGAGTTAAATTCTAGAAAACCCTCTTATATTGATTTAGACAATATATTAATCAATCCACTCTTATGCATAATTTTTAAATAAGGAATTTATTCCATGTTCTATGAGCATATGATGACTTACCTCAATTAGAGTATCCATTTAATGTATTTATTGATCAATCTCTTTCAAAATGGGTTTTTCACTCCTAAGGTTGCAAGAGATGTAATATAAATCAGAATTTTTTATTTTGATGTTTTTTTATGAACTTATTATTAATTATATAAGATAGACCCATACAAGGAAATAATCTCAACCATGGGATGATTTGACCACAAATCCTCCCTATTTCAGAAGTTATTACCCTAGTAAAATAGTTTAATGATCCATTGACATGGGGATGTCCAAAAAATATTGTATTATATTTGGACATTGTTAATAAATTTTTAATGAAGTGTGATAATTTTTAATTTGTAAATGAATTTTTGATGGACTTTATCGATTAAATTGTTGGATTAATTAAGTTGAAGATATTGATAAAATAAGGTAATGCGGTGAGAATATTATGGATTTTTGAGATCATTTATGAAGTAATAGACATGGTAATATGATGTAGATGTTAATATTAATATTATTCTATCCTATATAACTGAATGATTTGATAGATGAAAATATATTTTTATTATATTTTGGTATGCTAAGGATATAGTAAATAGAGAGAACTAAAAAATTAAATTTTAGATTATTATGTAGATAGTTTCATATGATTAATTGATTGATAATTAGTTGAGTATTATATATTATTTTTTTCACATTAACGTGTATGTTTGAACAATTTAGAGTTTGGTGATTCTCAAGGGGGATGGTGCACTATAGTGATTACTCTTATAATCATGAATATATTTGGGGAACATTTAGATGATAGCATCCAAGTATTTATTCTCTTCTCATCCACTACTTTGGGTTAGAGACCAGTGACAACATATGTGTATTCATTATCATTCCCATCCAATTTACAAGGTTAGAAACTATTAACGATACATCAAGATATTAAAATTAATCTCTCCCACTAAGCTCAGTTTGGGAAAGATGGAAATTCATATGATTTTTTAAACTTCTCTTCCAAAACATTGATATTGAAGTGGATGATGATTCGCCAAGTACTTATTACTTTCTCAACCACAACTTTTGGTTAAAGTAAAACTAGATGTATAGTTTTGGATATATTTTATATAAGTTATATAGGTACTTATATAGCATTCCATGATGGTGTTTTTTTATTCACCATTAGAGAAATATGTAAATGTATGTGAGATAATATTATTATTTGATTATATATTTTTTCTATTTCATGAATATTATCCACTTTTTGGATGTATGGATTACGACATTAATTTAGAGAGGTTTAGAGTGATATTTTACATAACGATAGTGTTATGAATATTAATACACTTTAAGTAAACTATGATCCAAATTATTGAAATTGGGGATTAAAACATTAGTATTATTACACCTCTATAGGTTCCTAATGTCCAGATTATATCACAGTGAGGATGGAAGCATGATTTTTTTCTAGCCTCTAACAAGACATAATTCATACTTGTTCCCTATTTTTTTGGAATTAAAAATCATGTAAATAAACTTATATATAAATATATGTTTTTCAGTGAGTGATATTATAATGAGATATTATAAGATTTAATTTGATATCATATTAATTTAATCATTGGAGATGATTTTATAATGTTTGGATTTCTCTATACTTATTATATTATTGATGAATGTAGACATTGGTGGTTTATGGGGTTGACAAAATATTAGGAATGACCATAATGATTATTATTTTTCACCCACACATGTACACATGTCCATTTTTTGAACTTTTATTTATGAATATCAACAAAAATAATGGTGGATTGTTTATTTGGATGGTAGAGAGTGATGGAAATTACATTAGTTAATTTCTTGGAGTATTAATTAATACGGTTGCATTAGTTTCTTCCATACATTAATTTACATTAATTTGTGATGTGTTACTTATATATAGACATTAATTTTATTACTTTATAGTATATAGTATAGATAATTTCTATATATGAATGTATTATTTTCTATTATTGGTTATTCTTTATATTATAGTTGATTATGTTTCATGTAACTTTTGTGAGGCTATTTTAAAAAGGTAATTTCTCCCATCATTTTTTGTAAATACATTAGTGTTACTCTCTATCTTATTCCCTATTAGAAGTGGTATTAGGGTGTTCACTTACTAGTATATAGTTATTTGATATTAAGATGATCGTCTACATGGATAGTATCATAGTTTTTTTAAATAAGTTAAATATTTAGGAATAGTTTACAAACCTCATGAGATCTATGTTTTAAATTCTAATGATGAGATAAATTACTAAATTTATCAGGTAGTAATTAAATCAATGAGGTGAGTAGTTATTTAACTCTCAAGTTAAGTATGAGAATGTGGTTTTGAAGAGGTTAAAATTTTATGATAGTAAGACAATTTCAATTCCCAACATGTTTGGAACTAAAATTAGAATTAATGAGAATGAATAATATATTTATTTACCACTGTTTTAGAGGGTTATTAGAATTTTTATTTACTTGAAGGTGATACATCTGAATATAGTATATGCAATAGGATTGGTGGCTCAATTACATAGTAATAAAAATAAATAATATATCATGAAATGAACTGGATTGTGAAATTCATAAAAGTAAATACACACTATGGAAAGATATATAAAGAATCAAAAAATAAAGATTTTCTATAATATAGTGATGTAGATTGGGATGTAGACATTTTTTATAAAAGAACTTATAAGTGGGTTGTAATGAACCGGCCATGGATGACCCAGCATATTAGTAACCCTTTCCCACCACTAGACCCAAAGGAATGTTTTTATCTTGATGATATGGAAACTAGTGATTGGGTCTCAAGAATGTGCACTTGGGAACAATTTTACCCTCAAATAATCATATAAACAAGCTGTAAAAAATACTTATAATTCAGAATAAACTATCCAAACATTGGATATCCAATCATATAAAATAAGATACTATAAATTAATAGAAAATTAAAACATGGAATAAGCACATAAAAATCCATCTAAAAACAAAAATCTAGATCACATGAATAAAATATAGTGGAATCAGGTACATGGAATATACAATATAAATTACACCTAGTCTAACTAATTGATACAAGAATCTCCTAAAAAATAAACACCTCAAACCACTACATGAACACATATACATGACACATTGTAACTCCCCATAATAACCACACGTCCATCTATGTACCACTAATAAAACATCAATGGAATGGGATCAAAACTGAGTACTTTAGATAAAATATATAAGTTTCATACACACCCACACACTGGTGTATATTTAGGGTGTGATATAAACGTTCCTAGTATGATTTTACAAAATATTATATACAATTCCTTTTATAAAAAAACTAATAATTTAAAGTTTCAACATATGTAATAAAATATATTTTTCTATATGATTATGTTGAAAACAATTATCACACTATATCTATTTCTTTTTTTCAAAAATCATAAGGTAAATCCTTTGAAAACAAGTGAACCACATCCATCCGAAAAAATGACTTTAGACCCATATATATATTTAAATATTTCCTTAAAATTTTAAAAAAGGGGAAAAGGGGGCATTTAAATTAATGATAAAAACTTATTCCTTTTTCTTCCTCTATTGAAAAAAATATTTTCATAGCATTCGAGAAACATCATTTTATATTTAAATAAACACACCCTCCATAAAAAAATTTCAAAACATATAAAAAACTAAAAAAATAACCAAAACAAATTATAAACATGAGTAGGGACAAATATATCCATGTAAAAAAGAAAAACAAACCAAATAATGGTTTCACACAACCAAACATGGGTTGTGGTATACAAACAAGGGATATAGTTGAAAACCCTAAGAAATTATTGATATGGACTAAGTGTTATGAATAAATCCCTAGTACTCATGTAAAAATGAACCTAAAACAATGACTAAAATCCTAGTTCAACAAAGAAACCCCATTTATAGTCTTAGTAGTCCTATAGTAATATCCAAGTCATATAATCTCTCCCATGAGTTCTTAGAATCTAACTTCCACATAATCCATACCATTAGCACATTATGTCAAACCAAGAAACATTCCTTAGTAGTTTCACAATCTATATTAGAGATTTCAATAATCCATGCCATTATTCAATTACCTAGGATCCACATGAAATTAATAAATGAAGGTGAAAAACAAAAAAAAACTTAAGATCATTACATAAAAAAATTACATATAATTTTTAATAAACCTCATCTCCTCATAAGAAACAAACACATTTTCACATATATATGATCAAAAATTAATAAAACTTTTCTATAGGGAAAAATTCTAAAAATGAATAATATAAATCAATGGTATCAGTGAAAGATGTTAAATAAACGTTAAGTTAAATTATTTAATATAATTAAAAACATTATTTTTAAATAAATCATGGGATGAAAAGAAACTTTACACCACTTGGAATCACATATTTTAAATAATCCCTTAAAACTGAACCATGATTACATACTTTAAAATCCATTGGGAAACTAACCTTTTTCCTTAAAACCAATTTTGAAATGATAAAAATTAAAATAAGGATAAATCAATTTAATATGGGCCTAACATAACCCATTTATTAGGAAATCACTTTAAAAACATCAAAATATGTTACTACAAGATAATTGATGCTAAAACCTCTTTAAAACACTTAATTTTTCTTATGAAAAAGACACTCAACCATTTTCTCGAATGCTTGGCATGTAATCCACTCCATCTCAAATAAATAAACCATTTCAAAACAATTTTTCAACCCTTATTGGGTTCAAATATATTCATACACTAAGAAGGAATGAAACTTAAAAAAATTCAAGCACCTCATGGAATGTATTATAAAGAAATGGTAAAGAAACATGTACCTATAACAAGTGAAAATGAATTGCAGCACACTGTTTTCAATTGAGAATAACCAACCAAGCTAGGAGACACCCTTCACAAACCCTAATAATACAAACCACCAATATTAGGTCTCCCTAAACACTAAATGTATCAAAAACATGTATTATTTCTCATTTAGGAATTAAAAACCGAAGGAGGTGGAAGAAAAGGAAGGAAATGAAAGAGAATAATAAGGATGGATGGATATAACTTAAGGAATCACCTTGAAATCAATGGAATGAGGCTAGAAATAAAAGGAAAGGTAATTAGGGGATCCTCCCATGGACCCACTAAATCACGCAAATGAAAATAGAATATTAGGATGCTAAAAATTGAGTTAAATATATAAGAAAAAATTTGTAAATTAATGTTTTTGTAAAAGTGGGAAGGTCACATGGTTTAGCCTCACAGTTTTCTAAACTGTAAACCATACTTATAACAGACACTATATTGAATGCCTCACAACTCAAATGTATTTCATTATATGTTTGAATAGTTTCTAATCTATATTGAAATCATAAAAAACCCTACTATTAAAAACCACAAGACTATTCATAAGCTACATGTATGGTTTTCCCCTAATCATGTGTAAGTCATGTGCTAGTACTCCACTATAAAAGGAACCACATTTTTTTATAAGAAGGTGTAAAATATGGAGAAAACCATGCACTACCCCTGAAGAAAAATAGGGTTCTAACAAATTTAATAGAAAAAACCTCTATATGAGACTTCCACCATAGTTTCCTCTTAATTTTTCAAGCTAAAAGAACAGTAGAAGAAAAATTTCTAGAATTTAGAAAATATGAAAGAAAATATTTTCAAATTTTATATTAAAAAAATAATGTAAAACAATATAAAATAGTAGAAAGTGAGTTCCATATTTCTACCAATAATTACACTTTAAACCCTCCAAATTTCTATAATAAAAGTAGAGTCGATTAATCCTAAAAAACTCCACACCCTAATAAAAGTATTAGGAGGGGTCGGGTAAAAATTTAATAAGATTCTAAAATTTGAAAAAAAAAATATAATCAAACCTCATACCCTAAAAGAGATATCAAAAATATTCAACCAATAACAAAAAAACTCACGTGGAGAACCAATAACTATACAATAAGAAGTTATATAGGAATAGCGACCTAACATAGGTATCCCCACCATTTATAATTCATTAAAAATAATAGAAAATACATGAAACCAATTCTATAAGAAAGGTTCACTGAAAAAACCATGATTCCATAAATCAATATAGGGAACCAAAAAACCCCCATTAACTATAAACAGCCTCCAAAATTTTTTTCAAATTATATGGAACATCTAAAGACCAAATGATCAAGACGTCAAAAAAACCAAAAACCAACACATCTCAAAATATCCAAAGTACACATTAGATAAAAACATACCTCAACATAAAAAAAAAGTCATACCCCCAGGTAATGAGCATTCATTTAGAGGTTAACATAGGCCGAGATTAAGAAAAAATGACTCATGGATATCCTAATAGGAATACCGACCTAGTGTATCCCACTATACAACCATTAATAACCACAAACCCTAATTACCCATGAATGTACACAAATCTTCCCCTTTCTCAAACAATTAAAACAAAACTTTGGAATTTCTATCACTACCAAGTTAGAATATCTACAAATCACATAAGTCACAAAAAACAATAAGGAATGAACATCTTAAAGAAATCATCTCTCAGAAAAGATACGCTGAAAAAAACACCAAATGAAAACCAATTTAAATCCACAATTTCTCAAAAATTATTGAGCATGATTCCAAAAATATATTACTAAAAAAATAAAAGAATTTGGGCCTTCATAAACGTAAATAGCCATACAAGGCTCACATTTCCTAGTCTAACCAAACCAAACTACATGGATCCTAGATAAACCCCTTAAGTTAATATCATCTTTGATAATACTAATACTCACCACTACCCCACAAAAAGAAGAAAATAGCACCTTCCATTCTATTAAGAGTTTGGGAACAACCCTAACCAAGAAATTGACATACCCTAAATATAAACAATCAACCTTTTATGAAGGCCTTTCTAGGAGGATTACTTTAAATAAATCTAGCCATGAACCTGAAATAGTTATGTTTTCAAAATAACATCAAATAGATACAATATTAATCTAGGAAAAAATATAAAATATTTTATTTTATAAAATAACCTCTTAATAAGGTGTTGGAAAACTCATTTAAAAGGAAAACACATCATTGAAAATAATCCAAACATTTTAACAACTCACCTATTTAAGAAAAACTAAAATTATTCATATAAAAAAATTAATTATAATAAAAAAATCATTTTCTCATAATTTCAAACATTCATTCAAAAATATTATTTCCATATCTAAACACTACACAAATTAATAAATTTTAAAACACTTTTAACTTTAAAAAAATAAAAAATGTTATTGATTTTCACTTTAAAACTGAAACCTCTAGAAGTCACTCTACAAGGTGATAAAAATTTCTTATAATTAAATAATACCAGTTTTAAAACAAAAATGATTTCTGTATTTCATAATGAAATAAATAAAAACTAAATGGATTTTTCAAAAATTCAATCCATTTTATAAAAAATTACAAGTCACCATTTCAAACTAAAACCTTTTTCAATAGGTCCACTTTTCATACATAGAACAAGTTCTATAACATGATTATATTAAGAACACACCACAATTTTAAACAATTTCCAATCTAACTTCACCAACATATCACATGGCCATTTTTGTTCATTTTCCATTACCAAAACCAATCAAGAAAATATAATAATCAATAGGTATGAATAATAAATCCAAATAGGATATATAAATATGATTGACATAGTTTCATTATTTTATGGTCCATGTGCCAATCATGAAATAGTTTCTAAAACATTTTCAAAATCATGTTTTTGGTCACTGTATGGTTTTCTAATCCATATAAAATAACCTTAAACCACTAATTCCTTCTACATTATCATCACAAAATATAAATAACAATACTAAGGAAACTCATACAAAACTAATGAGTATCAAAATACCACCATTATAAATATTAATCCAATAAGAATATGAAAAACATAAACCAAAACCCAACTTCCCATGGAAACTCAAGCATCATGGAAATAAAGAGATGGATATTCTCTCACCGCGTTATCCTATTCAAACCTGACAACCCTATATTCACACTACCAGGCATCCCAAGAAATAATATAGTTCTTATAATAATAAATCATTTTAAAAACCTTGTATTTTATACCATTTATAATTACATAGAACAACAAAACCCATCATGTCAGCTGATATATTTTTCCACTATTTTTTAAGAGAGATCTTGATCTACATTGGCTAAAAACCCATGAATGTCTCTAAAAAATGCATGATTGGAAAAAACAATATCCTCAAATAAACATATAAATCATAAGTGGAAACTACTAAGAATATTCCATGACCTATCCTTCCATTATACATCCAAACATATAAAATAATTAGATAAAATCAATAGATAATCAAAACATATAATAAGAATATAAAAATATATCAAAAAAACATAAAAATGGATTCTAAGAATAAAATATAGTATAATAAAGTACATAAAATACAAGATATAAAATAAACCTTTATAAAATAATTAATATATGAATGTCCTAAAAAATACAATGATCCATCACTCAAACACCACCACATAACCCATGGTCACTCACCAATGTCCCCAAAATGCCATCAAGGGACCACCAATGAAACCTCAAAGGAATTGGATCAAAATTGGGCACCTAAGAGAAATCATGAAATCTATATACACACCCAAACACCAGTTCATAAGTAGGGAATCATGAAAAATCAACCTAGAAGGATTTCAACCAACATTATATGAAATTAATTTTAGAAAACATTTCACAAATTATAGTTCAAACCTAAGTTTTAAAAATCCCATAAAATCATAAAGGAAACAATTATAACATTTTATATCTTTAGTTTTTTTCTAAAACTATAAGGTAAAACCCTTAAAAATAAGTAAGGATCATCCTTCCTAAAACCATAAATTTAAATCCAAATATAAATTTAAATATTTTCTTAAAAAACAGTACAAAATTATGAAAATTGAGTATTTAATTTCATGAAAAATCCCAATTAATTCTTATTCCTCCTTTCTAAAATAAATTGGAATTCCATTTAAGAACCACCACTTTTTATTTAAAGAAACACACCCTCTAGAACCCATTCTCAAGATAGTTTGAAAAAAACTAATAAAATGACTAATGTAAAGTATAAATTTGGGTAAGCATCAATATATCTAGGGTAAAAAGAAAATCCAAACAATAAATAGTGAAAAATAGAAAAATAAGGGTTAAGGATAAAAAATAATTCAAAGAGTGGTATATCTTAATAAATCCTTAACATATGTTAGAGTTATAAGAAAATACTTAGAAATCAAGAAATTTAATATTTAAATGGAAACTAAAACCCTATATCAGTCTTAAATTACCCATCTACAATCTCAATATACATAAAAAACTAGTCAGTTAATATAATCCATCCTAGAACCTCATAAAATATATGGGCCACATAATCCATCATGTTAGCCAATTTCATCTAATAAAGAAAAATTCCCAGGTCATTGAACAATGTAAATTAGGGTTGGTACTCATCTAGACCCCTATTTAGTTACCTAGTATTCCCATTACATCAATCAATAGAGTTAAGGAAACAAAAAACATAATATCATTACATAAATAACTTCAAATAATTTTAAATAAGACTCATCTCACCTCAAACACCATTTCAAGAGATATCCCATTTTCACATATACACATTCACCATAAAATATACATTTCTCCTAACACACAAGTCAAAATATACATATCCTAAATCAAAGTGCTTAATTATTTAGGGAAAATCAATATTAAGTAACACACTTTTATAAAATATGAAATGATCTTTTGAAATCAATATTTGGATAATACACAACTTTACACAATTTTTAATATCATTTTTAATTCATTCCATGAAACCTAACAATGACAACAGAATTTGAAGTCCATTTGGAAACCCACATTTTTTCAAAACAGATTTGAAATTCTAAAAAGTCCAACAAGTCTAAAAAAATTTATCATGGACCTAAAAAGTCTCATTTATCAAGAAATCCATCACACCTTAGTTTTTAACTTCCATTATTATTTTATCTCTTTTTTGGGATTTCATTCAGTTCATGTGTTATGTAAATTTCAGTCAAGAAATTTTTATGTTTTGGATCCATTATAGGTAACGCACAATTACTTCTCATGGTTAGGAGTAACCATGTCTAAAAAATGAAAGTAGTTTTACATTCATTAAAAATCCATTTGGTATAGTCAACAAACGGTTCTCTAATCGTGTAAGTCTCTCTAGTAATCCATACGAGTGATTTTTCTTCTTGGGGTGACTGTCATTGTTGGAGCATGGTTAGGGACAACTATTCTGTCAAATCATGTCAATGTACAGTAGTTTTCAATTAAATCCCAAATATTTGGAAAATAGTTCACCAAACCGTTCATCCAACCCATGCAAGTTGGATAGATTTTAGAATTTTTGAAATCCTTATTCTAAGCTCTTTGATTTCATCCCCCCCCCCCCAACCTTATTCTCAACTTCCCAGTCATTAAAATAATTTAGAGGATACCTATGAGTGTATATCCTTTTACCCCCACTCTATTTTTATCTTTATCACCTGATTCCATGTGGATTCATCTAAGGTTCTACTTCCTTTTCTCTACTAGTCTATCCTTCCATCCATTCTCATGTTTCTATCCTAGGTTCTCTCCCCTCATATAACCCTAATTCACTATGTAAAGTAATTTAAAGGATTATATTTCTTCTAACCTAGGGATTTTTTCTTCTAGGGATTGTTAAGAGTGATTCCCTACTCATTTGATTGTTTTCCATGGAAGGTGATACATTATGAAATCATTATGATTATGTTAAGGGGGTGTCTATATGTTATTTATTTAATTATAAATTCATGAAGTTCTTGAGGTTAATAAATTCATTTTTAATTAAAGTATGATTTTGTATAATTTTTATCATCAATGTGAAGGATAATTAGGGTTACTTGAAGGTGTTATGATATATTTATGAGAAACTTGGTTGAATCGTTATTTTATGGTTATGAATCATCTAGTTGGTCTATTAATTTTGTCGGTTATACTTATTTTATGTTGCATGGACATCGAAAGTATGGAATTTACAAGTTATATTTTTTGTAAATGATCTACTATTTTTGTAGCTCTAAATTGAGGGAAAATTATTCCCATGTATTGGAGTTCATAATTTAATAGAAAATACTATGTAGTTTAGATATCAAATATATTAATGGATTTCAATATTAAAAAATATATTATCACATTTTTATTACAATTATTCATAGAATGAATTTGATAATGTCCTTGAATTTCTAGTTACATAATATAATGATAACAATAATGTTCCATGAAAATATTCATAAATATTGCTCTATGGTTGAATAATATTCTATGGTGGTACACACAATATGTTGACAGTAAGATTTGAGTAATCATAAGAATTTGAGACTTTATCTCATAAAGTTTACACATGGTAATTTATAAGATGGGAGATTATGTGAACATGCCCACCAGTAGAAATTATTCACTTTTATATGTCATCAGATATTTCAATCTGTGAGCATGTTTAATGTCTTTAAGACTTTAATATTATTTTTAATTCATTTCATGACACACGCAATTAGATTAATTATCATAAATCATGATGATATAGTTCATGGAATATGTGGGTATGTTTAGTGAATCATTAATGATATTTTATTAATGAATAAGATAAGGATGGAATTTTCCCTTACATCTTAATAGAAGTTGATATATCCACCCTTTGATTGAAATGAAATCTTAATGTTAAATTTCATGGACATGGTGTAATGATAAATTTATTTTAGATTATAAAATAAATGTGTATAAAGAATATAGGTTTATTTCATAGGTATAAAACCTTCTTGATGATATATCACAAAAAAAGTATTATATTACATTTCCATCATTTCTATTAGATCATTTTCATTACAATATATATTCTTCCACTATGAATGTCTTGACCAGTTTCTGGAGAGTAATCTTATAATTTACACAAGCCTGTATAATGTCACTGAGAAAGAGGACTAGAGGTTCACACATAAAGTGTTTCCTTTGATCTCAGTTAAATATTATTTATTTTTAATAGTTGTAATAAATAAAATTCTCCTGACTAAGAAATAATATTAATTGAGGAGTCATTAAATTATCACAATTGTTGAATATATATTTATTCATAAAGTAATTGTTTATTATGTGAATATATAATATTTATTTATCTCTTGTTATTCTAAATATAATAAATAATTATGTATTCATTAAAAAATAATTTATTTAATTACTTTAATATAAAAATAAATATTTCACTCGCCAGATTTTGAATATAATATTTATTTATGTATTTAATTTATAATTTTTATCTATTCTTATTAAAAAAGTAATAAAATGATTATTTATTAATAAATAATTTATTTAATTTCATTAATATTAAATTAAATAATTTTTTGGAATTAAATAAATTTAAAGAAGGATGGGTGGACCATGTTATTGGGTTGTAGATAAATATGTATTAACCAGACTAAATAATATTTAACATTACACAGGTTAGTGAATGTCATGGAGTAAAATAATATTATTATTATATTACATGGAATAACTTTCCTTTGGGGTTTAACATATTATTAATCCCCTTTGGGAAATAAATTATTATGAAACCCTAACTTTGGGCCTATAAATAGAAAATTAATAGAATTTTGAGATTTTATCATTATGACCAAAATTCTCTTCCCTAGAGAATTGCCTCTCAACAAAGAACATCTCTATGGTTTCCTATCAAACTTGAGAGATTCAATATTCCTCCTATATTCTTGTCAATTTGTTGTGATTAGTATTTTATCCTTATAGACTAACAAGATCAGTGTTTTGATCATGGGACTGATATAAGATTATCGGTACCACGAAACCACCACCCTAAATACCATTAATGATGTTTCGAGATCAGAAGAGCCTGTGTGATAACTATTACAATGGCTCTACATTGGTTCCTCATTAATGTAATGTAAATAAATTTGTATGACCTTATGTTGATCAATGCCTACATTGAAGAAAAAACTCAATAATGAGGTATTTCTTCATGCAATTAAATTAATGATAAATAAAAATGAAAAAGACCCCCTCTTTTGGTTATGAGAAAAATTAAATAATATTTTAAAAATATTCATTGGTCATGGTGTTAAGCATAATGTAAATAGCGAATGATCTATTGAATTGAATAAAAGATTAGTTGGCCATAATATCAATAAGTGCATACGCTGCATCCGAAACCATCGTGTGGTATCAAAGGTGTCCCATTCAATTTATAATTATTTATTTATTTATTATCATTTTGTTATTTAAACGGTAGTTTTAGTTTCAGAAAATTTGTTTTTTTAATCATATTTTAAAGATCCCTTTTTATTCTATTTGTTTCTCTGTCCTAAAACCCATATTGGTTAACTATATATTAAGAACATATGAAGAACCATCTAGAGGTGGCACACCATTTTCTGGGTTATATGACATGTACTATCCAATATGTAATGTAATTCCTCATGAGTTTATGGGTAGGTGGTCAAAAAAGGTGAAGTAATTAATTAAATCACATATAATATAATTAATTTTTATATAGTGAATATAATCATGACACTTCAATTAATACACACATGGTGAAATTAATACACATGAGGTATAATTTATTGATACGTGATGAAATTGATTCACATGTTGTGTAATTAATTCATATGTTGTGTAATTAATTCACATTCAGTGTAGTTAAGTCATACATGGTGTAGTTAATTTACATATTGAGTAATTAATTCACATGCAAGGTAATTAACAAGCATTTGGTGTGATTAATAAACATGTGGTGTAATTAATTTACATGCAGTGTGATTAATTTACCGTACACGTAATTAATTCACATATGTTATAATTAAATCCACGTATCATAATTAATTCATACATGTTTACATGAAATACTTGATGTAACATCCTAATATTATTTTCAGTTACTACTTTACTCGTGTTTCATTTTGTTATTTGTTTTTTTCTATCTTTTTTTTGATTGTTTCAGTTTTTAATAGGGTTAGAGGTGTTTCTTGAAGGGTTGGTGGGGTGTAGACCTAAACATGAATCTTTTAGAGCTCCAAGAGGCCCGCTGGCACATAGGTAATGACAATTAGTCGGTCGATGGGTCTCTGCAATCCCACTAGTGGGCTTCCAATGACTATCTGGTGGTGTCAATTTGGGTCATCAAAGTAAGTGTATGGACATCTTTGTTTCACCACTATAACATCTCATTTAATTAATTAATCCTGCTTCATTGAAACTATGTCAAACATTTTGAACTTTAATGATCCATTTTTTATATATTTGGCTCTCCTAACCTAATTTCTTAGTGGATTAAAGTGTTGATAAAATTCATAGTCCTCTCTTAGTATGTCCATCTCCATTTTTTTTCTGGGATCTCCTTATTCTTAAAATTTGTCTAATTTCTCTCTAGGGATCGACTATATCGATGATGGGAATTTATTCAATCTGGGTTTTTAATTATTTTATTTTTATATTCATTATAGAATTGGTGATTCTTGTCTAGGTCTCTAATCCTCTTGGTGTGTTGCTCATGAAATGTGGTGGTATGTTATTCCCTTTAATTTCATCATTATAGAAAGTGAAACATTGAACATCTTGATTGGGAATTCAATATTTAGGATCCTTCATTGATTCTTAGGATCCTTGGTTCAACTTTTCTTGTGGTTCCATCTGAGTGTTGATATATAAAATCTTTCAATGTATGTGGTTTCTTAAATTGGATTTATCTTATGAACTTTACCTTCTTTCCCTTTGAAATTGGTTTATAAATGGTTAGAAAACAAGTTTTATGGATTTATCTTAAAATATATTTTAAATTGAATTTTAATGAACTATTTGAAAAATGTTTTGATTTTGGTAATGTTTTATGAAAATGGATTTTACCATTAGTGTTGTTAATATAAATGGTTTTAAATCTTGTTCTATATGATTTCAAATATGAAATTCCCTTTAAATTATGATAATATATAAATAATATCAGTAATTGGTGATGAGGTATAGAGGCATCCTTAAGGATGAACTCTTTCTCCCTAGACCTATTCTATAAGGGTCATGTGTGCACCAGGTTACCCAAGTTGTGGCATGGAGCTACTCTTGGGAGAGAACTCTTACCCCCTGGACTTATTCTTTTAGGGTAATGTACACACCAGTTGGCCATCTAATCATGTAAATTGTATAATGGTCCTTAATTTCATATAACTAATGTGACTCAATGGATATTTTACCAGGATTATTACCTTTGAAATTCATGTTTTTATTGCTAATGGAAACTATTTAAAACCCAATTTATGGGTCTGTTTTTTAAAAAAATATATATATAAAAGGATGATTTTTCTTATTTCATATTAAACTATGTAAAATTTTATCTCGTTCATTATCTTTGTTTGAACAATAATAAGTATTTTATTTTATAAATTCAACTTAGGAAACACTTTGTGGGATCTTACTATGCGAGTGTTTCTCACACCATGCATACACCTTTGGGTCATGTTGTGGACCAGATCTGGCTTCAGACAGTTGGGTAATCCTAGTTGGTTCAGGAAAAATTGATATTAGTGGGAGGTTTGTATGATTACATTATTTGAATTCATTTTGGGATGTCTTGGAATACATGAGATGTTAATGTGGTGTCTTAAGGGGTAGGCTGCAAGAGAGTGACTAGCCATCTCTCATCATGATGAGCCTTAAGTTACTATGGGTGGTCAAGGAATGTGCCTTTTTGGATTCAGAGTGTTTTGATCCTAGTCTTCATTTTTCCATGAATCCTTATAATTAAAATTGAATTCAATTATTTTAAATTGTAATTAATTCTTGGATATTGTGTACTTGTGTCACCTTGCCTATTTAAATGTTGTTCCATGTCCCCTAGAGGACTTCCAATGATTCCTTGGAAGGGTGATGCTAATGAAACTCAATTGGGGAACCCTCTAGTTGATATTAATATTATCTAAGTAGTTCTAAATGTGGTATTATCTATGTAAAAAGGTGTGGAACCTTCCCATATTAAGTCTAGAGAAAATAAACCCCAAAGGTATTACGATAAGAATCAAGACCAAAAGTGACATAACCATAAATTACCATATTTATAGGGTATGAATGATCCTCATGTGGTTTAGGATTGGATAGGAAAGATTAAAAGAATCTTTTAATTTCTAAAAACCCCAAATTCTATCAAGGAGAGGTCTATTTTCTCCTATTTTGAAATCTTGAGTATAAGACGGTGGTAAATGATTGTTTTGGAATAGAAATAGGGGGATTAAAGTAGAAAGACTTCAAGGACATCTTAATTAATAAATTTTACCTAGAATCTATGACCTTGGTTAAATCCATGGATTCCATAATCCTTTAAAAGGGAATCAAATAGTGATAAAATATACTAACCGCTTTTCCAATCTCACTCTATTTTCACCTGACGATGTGTCTAATGAAAATATATGAAGGATCAATAGTTTTGGATGAGTCTGTGTCCTAATTTCTAGTCACAAAACTTTATGAAAAAGTTTTCCACCTATTCTAAGGCGGTGGATATGGAGTTGATTATAGAGATTGACCTAGGAGTTAAGTTAGGGGTGCCCATAATTTATATTGTATCCATTGGTAGATCTAGTGAATCTTTTCAAGGGTAGAGATGGCAGAGTGAGTTTGATATAGGAAACAGTAGTGGTTATTCATAGAATAATTTTCCTACAAAATCATCAATTCTTAGTGTATTTACATGTTATTATTTTGGAAAGATGGAACAAATGAAATTATTTTGTCTTGTGCCTCCAAAGACTTGCAACTCAAGTAGACGTAGTGGTAACTTACCAATATTTTGTCAAGAATATTATTATCATTAGTTCAATATAGAATCATTGACACATAGATGATATCCACTATAGTCAGATGTTTCATGTACAATATTTTTCCACCCATAGTACCTGAAAAAAAAATATTTACACATAATGGAGGAGTCTCTAATTGAATTTCATGTAGGTGCTACAACTATGAGAGGTACCATTTCTAATATTTCAACCTTAATCACTAATTAACTTGATAAAGGTACCTATCACTCTTTCATATTGACTTGTATGGTGGATATTTTAAAAATTATAATTAAACTCATTCCATTTATTAAGGAATTGGTAAATCCTCTAAGAATTAAGAATAACAAGGGTTTCTAATGTCTCGTGTGCTGTTAATTTGTGTGTTATGTAGACCTAGTTTGGGATTTCTTGGTTCTCAACCTTTATATATTTGATGTTATTATCAAGATGGATTGGTTGATTTATCACAAGTCTATGATCAACTTTTTTCAATGTTAGGTATATTATACTATTATTGATGGGAACTCTTATGTGTTTTAAGGAGAATGGGACCTAAGGTCTAGTTAGGTAGGACCTCTTATTATAGATCTTGTTAAGTTGATGTATTTTTATTAAGGTTTTTTTGGGATATAAATCTTATATTGGTAACATTATAATAGTAATTAATAAATTTTTGAAAGTTTTTTCAGATGACTTTTGCTAGTCTCCCTTTAGAGAGAGGTAGAGTTACTAATTGAACAAGTGTCAATAATTTAACCGATATTGATTTCATATTATTGTAAGGATCCATATAAATTGAAATAGATTAAAATTTTGTTTCATTATTAGATATCTAAGGGGTTTATTTGTATGAGTGTGTCACCTTGGTAATCCCCTCTACTCTTCACCAATAAAGATTATGGAAATATTCAATTATTCATTGATTATCGAAGAACAGTCACTTAATGGTCAAGAATAAATTTCCACTACCTAACATTTATGGTTTGTTAAATCAGTTGAAAGGGTAAAATTAGTTTTCAAAATTTGAATTTTGGTCTGGTAATCACCATCTCATAATCAAGGAGCCTCATATTCCCAATGTCGCTTCAGGAGAAGGTATGTCCAATTTAAGTGCATCATGATTTTTTTTATTCCTAACTAAAACTCGTAATTTATTCATGGCTTTGATGAATTTGATATTACACTAGTATCTTGAAACTTTTTGTGTTGTCTATGAATGAAATTTTGGTGTAATATAAGACCAATAAAGATAATCTGTTTCATTTATGGCCTATTCTGGGAATCCTGAGGGACCACTACCTATATGAAAATTTATCAAAATTCCAACTATATGTCCAATAATCTATGTTCTTGGGACACATAATCTCAAAACATGGTATCTTGGTTGATCCTAAAATTTTTATGGTTATCATTTCATGGAAATAATAATGAAATGTCTTTGATATTGGGAGATTCTTAGTTTTAAGGATATTATCAATGGTTCATAAAGGATTTATCAAATATTTCATAGAATTTAAATTCTATCTCCTAGAAGGTGGTGAGTTTCATATGGAATTTTAACTGATTGGAATCCTTTGAAGAGCTAAATTAGTGTTTGACATTAGCATCAATTTTGTTATTTCTAGAGGTTGGTATAGGCTACATGGTTTATTGTGGCACCTTGGGTGCAGGATTGGCTTGTTTCCTTATGAATTAATATTATGTTGTGTCTTTGGAATCATGTTAGGTTAAACCTCATGAGTTGAATTATCCCACCCATTATTTAGAACTTTCATCTATTTTATATTCCCTTAAAGTTAGTGTCACTATATTTTATGAAAAAAGTCTATCATTTACTCTAACCATAAGAGTTTGTGTTATATATTATCACAAAAACTTTTGAACCTTCAATAGAGATGATGGGTGGAATACTTTTAGATATTTTACTTTTACATTGAATTTACATAGGTAAAGGGTAATATTGTTATTGATTATTTTAAAAGGAAGTTACCTTCTCAAGCTGTAAAGGAGGAAAATTATGAATGAAATTTGATTTAACTCTTTTCTCAAATACATGTTCAATTTAGGTAGAGAGGGTCTAGTAATGTTCTGGATAGTTTTCATTTTATATCCTCTCTCCTTGATATGGTTCTCTAGAAATAGGTGCAAGATAATAAGTTCTAAAATGTTAGAGACTCTTTAAATGGTAGGGAGACAATTTGTGAGTGGCCTCTCTCCAAGGAAATTATATTTTGTTTTAAAAACCAGTATGATATTACATCTACATCAAGTAAGCTTTTGTTGGGAGATTATCATCATTATTTCTGGGTTTTCCTCCATTGAACAACAAAATATGTTTTATAACATGTGAATTTGGTTTGGGAGGCCCAGTATGAAATGATATATAACCAAATTTGTAACTTGATATTACACATACAAACCAATAAAGGATAATCACACAAATAAATTGGTTTTCTTCAACTTCTCCACATGAAAACATAGAAATTGAATGATATTTCAATGGATTTAATTGTTGGTTTACCACAAACTACCCATAAAAATAACTCCATTTCAGTGGTGATCAATTAGTTAACCAATTAAGTACATTTTATACTGATTCATAACACCACTAAAGTAGAATATTTTTGGAATATTTATATGAAAGAGATTATAAGGTTACATGGGATTCCAATTTCCATTTTCTCATATTGGGAAACTCTCTTTATTGACTGATTCTGAAAGGTTCATCAAGATTAGATAAGAACTAAAGTCAAGTTTCTCATGAAATATTATCCCCAACTAGATAATAAAATATAAACAGAAAATAAAATTCAAGAAAATGTTCTATGTTCCTATGTCTTGTACTTTTGACTGTCTTGGGAAAATCACATGGGAGAAGGAGTCTATAATGAGCGATAAATGGCCTCATCTCTTTGGAGACAAACCTTCTATAACAAAGAATTCTAGGGTAATAAAGTAATATGGTGGGGGTAATTTAGAATACTAATTATTTTTTAGGTACTAATTTACTCATGTTTTATTTTATTCTTCCTTATGTCATTATTAACATATTTTGAATTTTTTTAGTTTATAATATGGTTCGAGGGTGGATCATGAGGATCTGATGTGGTGTTGACCTGAAACAACATCTAAAAATGTTTTAGATGTTCCATAAGCTCACTAGTGAGGGATATTATCCATGTGATGGTATTGGTAGTGGATATAGTAATTTTTTAGCCATAGTATAGTACGCGGGCATCCACTAGTTAGCCTATTGGCCTGAAAAGATATTGTATTTTTGCAGTAGCCACTAGCCGGCTGGTGGTGTTGTTCATGAATTATAGTGGTAAGTTTTTCCTTTTGATTCCTTTATCCTAGAAAGTGGTAATTTGGAGATTCTTGATTGGTAATTATTTTCTTAGTATCCTTACTCAATTCCTAGGATCCTTAGTTCATATTTTTTGGTGGTTCCATATGAGTGTTTATATTATAAGTATTTCAAGAGAGGAGGTTTCATGAATTGGTGTCATCTTAGGAACCATTCATGCTTACTTTTTGAAAATGGTTTCTGAATGGTTAGAAAACATGGAAAAAAAATATCTTGAAAATGGATTTTGAAATGAATTTTAAGGAATTACTTGTGAAATGTGGTGGTTTTGGTAATGTTTTATAAAATTGGATTTCTCCATTAGTGTTGTTAGGGGAAAAAATTTTAAGGGTAGTTCTATATGGTTTCAAATATGATGTTCAATTTGAATGATTATAATATGGTAATAATATTAGTTATTGAGAATGAGGTAGGGAGATATCTTCAAGGATTATATCCTCTCCCCTATAAATGTTCTTCTATGTTAATGTGTGCCCCAGGTAATCTATGTTATTGAAAATATCCACTATTAGGAGTGAACTAATACCCCCTAAACCTATTATACTAGGGTAATGTGCACACCAGGTGGCTTTATGATCATAAAAAATGTATTTGGATCCTTAATATCCTAGAACTAATGTGGATCAAATGATATTTTACCATGATGATTAACTTTGAAATGTGTACATGGATTGTTTATGGAAATGATTTAAAAACTGGGTTATTGGAATGTTTTATAAACTAATAAAAAGGGAGATTTTACTTGTTTCATATTAAAAAATGTAAAATTATATCTCATGCCTTATTTATTTTTACTTTAGTATAATTGGTTTATTTTATAAAGTATTATTATGAAACACTTGGTGGGACACTATATGGATTGTTTTATCATGACATGTATACACCTTTGGGTGTATGTATATCATTTTCAATCTAATGTATATAAAGGAAAGGCACCATATGGTGTTGATCAGTTTTCCCATTAGTATGGTGTGGGAATATAGAGGTGATTTCATGTCACATGGAGTTCGGGTTCTTTAATGTTCCATGAAGATTGGTTGGTTATTGTTGTTTTTTGACACCTTTTTTGTCTTACTCTTGTCTCTTTTCTATTGTGGACATATATTAGAATACCAAAATTTCATTTATTTATGTTATCTTATTTTTTTCTATTATGGAAAAATCATTCTCAAAGGTAGTTCTTGATGAACAGGTTATTTTTACCAGCTCATGGGGATTAGGAATTTCCTTTCAGTCATATTTTATACTATATCAGGTTTCAGATAGTTTCATAGTCTAGGCACAGTGAAAGCACACAGTGGTGGGAAATATATTAAAATTTCTTTTAATAATCATTTATCTAATCCAAGAGTAATGATCATGAACATAAAATTTATAATTAATTTATTTAATATAAAAAACAAATATTAATTCTTAGGAACTTTCTTCATTGGTGATTTTTGACCATCCAAAAAAACCCTTTTGTATTACCTTCATTGTGTTGTGAGGATCTAAGGATAGATTCCCTCTAGTGGTGGTTTACATATGCTCCTATGATCTCTAAGAAACACCACTAAATCTCTGAGTACTATGATGGAGAATCTAATGTCTTTCATTATTTGTTCTTGATCGCTCATTCTTCAATCTCAAATAAATATCTCTTGCATTTCTCATTATTGAGATGGAGAGAGAAATAGGATTCAATAGAGAATTCATTGTGTGGAAAAATTCTCTATTCTCAATATTGGATTTTAGATTCCATACACAATTGAAATAACCATAAATTTATAGATTTAGGATAAAATAATATTTTAATTGCATGTCAGCTATAGAGACCCATACTTGACGTACATGGACATTTAATTACTTTTTAGGAATACTTAATATATAAAAAAACAAATACACAAGGACAGTAATAGTTTAGTGTCTTTGGAAACTCGAAAAAAAAATCTTCTAATCATGGTGAAATATCTTCAACATCTCCCATAAAGATCTTCACCTTTTGTTTTCCTACCTACAACATTTATTTATATCTTGGGGAAAAGAAAACATAAAAATGGTGATCTCAATTGCTCAGTAAGTGTAAACATGGAGAACATAAAACAATCCATAAACATTTGAATTCAAAAACTTGAACATAAAATCTAGACATCAAAATCTTGAGGAAAGACATAAATCTTGGAAGTACATAATGCATATATCATAAACAAACATAAATCATGATTAAATAGAATGAGAATAAAACATTTAATTGTGGAAAACCATTAAGAACATGATATGACTTCCATAGTATCCAAAGCATTTCTTCCAAGACCATCTTAGTGGACAAAGTCTCTTTCTGAATCGAGTTAACTCCTCGTTCCAGTCCTGTATCACTGAATCAGATTAACTTACCATTCCATCCATGTCTATCTCATGAGATATAAATCTTTACCCAATTAATTTGAGGGAGATATAGTTCCCACCCATATCATAATTAAATCATTCTTACTAGTGCCACAAAATAAACATAAATCATTCATCATAACCCAATGAATAAAATGGGTTTCATAAACATCATTACATCATAACATAATCCATATAAAACAAATGGACATAATTTCATCATGAGAAAAGTGAAACTATGTAAATCATAGATACATTATACATGAAACATACACATATGAAATAATGTCATCTTATATGGAAAATTTTTTTGATAAAACACTTGAAATGAATTCTTGAGGAAAATATCCTTTCTTCTTCAAAATAATTTTATTTTCACAACATGCCATTCAATTTTAAAAGAAAGGATTTTTTTGAAAATAATCATTAAATATTGTAGATTAATATTCATGAAAATAAGGTGTAATAAAACCGTAAAAATCCATTCATGTTTTATAAGTTAAAAAAACATTCTCCTTGTAATTTTGTCGGAAAAGTCAAAAAGTATCACGTATGGTAACCAAATAAAAATATTCCTTCCATAACACAATGTAAAAGTAAAATAGGGGTAAACATGACTTTAAACATAAATTTAAGAATATTAAACACTTTATTAAAAACATTTTAATGGACATGGATGAAAAATATAACCCCAGTAAATACTGACGAATAAACAATCTCGGATAAGAACGAGATTGGAATAGTTATCCCTTACCTTATATCTGGTATGGTTTGTATGTATCCAAACATCCTGTATAATGATTTAAATAATGTAATTGAATTATTGGAGAATCATATTCATTGTTATAATATCATATATGGTTCACTTATGACTTTATATTACCCGTTCTTTTGTAAATTCATATTAAAGTAGCGTTTTGGGTAAAATCGTTTCATTTATCATCCATGTTTTGACTTGTAATTATTCATATGATTACTTAGATCATGATTACTTACTTCCAGAATTTAAAATATGATTTATATAAAATATATATTCATAATATACATATTTATAATAGATATATAAATGGAAATAAATACATCATTCATGGAGACGGTAGGTCGTACGTATGCATGAACGTTGTTTTCGTTTCCTTATTAAATTGAATGGAAGTAAATAAATAACATATACATAAGTCCAGTATCATTAATATTTCATATATTTCATGATTATTTAATATATATATACTTTATAATCATTCATTAATGGTTAACTTGGAGAATGAATCTCATCGCGTCGAGGAGACGGTAATCCGTACGTACGCACGAGTAATTATATCATTCCCATAATTATTGAATGGAATTTGATTGGATGATATAATATCTCATAATTAGTATCATGTTATAATAACCATATATATAGTTATTCTTTACACCATTATACCCATCAAAGTAATGTGGTGTTGGAAAAACAGATTACACCACGGCGTGGAGACGGTATTCCGTACGTACGCAGGCGCGGGGATTTCATTTTTCGTAGGATGGATAGAAAGTGAAATGGGTTTGTTTCATATTTATAATAACATATCATTATATATTTATACTTATTTTATTACTTTATAATGAAACAACTAAATAAGAAGAAGTTGAAAAGAAAGAAACTTGAAAGAATCGGTGGAAGATATTACCTCTTCTTCGACGCACCTCTTTTAGGCTTCCTTTTAAGGGACTCGAGTTTGTATTTTGAGAATACCAGAACCTATAGAATGTTTCTAGGGAATTGGATAAGAGAAATGTTCAGGGTTTTTCCATGTTTTAAGGCTCAAAGTGTTGTGAATATGAGAGGTAGGAGGTTCCCTTTTATAAAAGAGGAGAGGGGCACCATTGGAAACATAAGAAATATTAATTTATAATAAATTCAAACTCCACTTAAAAACCTTCGAAAATTACTTAAATATGAAAATGAGATGATATAGGGTTGTAATATCATCATAAAATAAAATTTAGACATGTTGGGAATTTATTTTATACCTTATCAATTTGATTTATCCTTATTTAATTTATTTAATCTTATTTGTGGTAATAATATTATAAATTTTAAATTATTATAAATAATAACTTATGTGATTTTAATTATCCATAATTGGGCACATTATGAAATTTTAGACCATATAAATTTCAATTTATAATTTTTAAATATTTATGTGATTTTTAAACAATTTTATAATGTGTTATTTTTATAAAATAACAATAGTGTTAATTTTAAAACTATTCATTTATTTGAATTTAAATAAAATAAAAACAGATGATATATTAGAACAAAAATGTTTAATAGATTCATAACATGTTATATTAGTCTATAAAATTTGTGGATAACATTAATTAGTTCAAATAATTTTTATTTTAATATTTATAAAACCATTTATTTGATATTTCTCTCAATAAAACAATTACTACATCATTTTTGTATAATAATTAAATATATTATTAGTTGCATAAAAATTAAAAATAAAATCCTATGATGAAGATAAATATAATACCTTTCATAGTAATATTTTAACTAGAATTTATCATCTTAAAATCGCAACATTTAAATTAATATATTTATTAAATTATGAAGGTGACATCTTTGACATCATTTAAAATAAAATAATATAAATGTCCTAATCGGTTTTATAAGGCTCCAAAGAGTCCAAAAATAGACCCTTGGATTATTAGGGTATATATATACTCGACAAATAAAGTTTGGTCGAGTTTCTGTTTTTTTTGTAGATATTATTATTTTAATAAAAACTATATTATAGATTTTCCACTAAATAAATAATTTCTACATCATTAATGTATAAGATTTTAAGGTAATAAAATATTAATTAAAAATTAGAAATAAATTACCATGATAAAGAAAAACATTTTAGCTTTAAAATTAGTATTTATAGTCGAATTTATATTCTATATAACTATATATTAAAAATAATCTAATTATTAATGTTTGAGTGAGACATTTCACTTTCTTTTAAATAAACTAAATAAAAGGCCTCAATCAAATACAAGTGGGTTACATTAGATTCCATTTCGACCCAAGTATGATTTAGGGTAAAATATTATCATCCAATTATATTAGGACAAGTGTTATGGTAATTTTATAATATTATATTTACCCTTAATTACCTGATTTACCTTTAACTATGGTAAATAAAATTTACCGTAGTTAATATTCATAATGACTAAAAATAAAAAGTAGATTATTAAAATAATTTGGACCTAATTATTCCAAATATGGAATCTATTTTTCAAAATTAAAATCACAGAAGTTTCAGAAATTAATTTAAAATTAATCCCATTGTTAAGAAAACGAGTTTTAAAACTTAAAACATTGCAAAAGATTGAAATGATTTTACCTATGAATTCAATTTAAAATAAATTCTAATGACATAAATTATATTAAATGATAAAAATAAATTATATTTATAATTTAAAACCATTCAATAATATAATTTAACCATGTAAATGTTTATTATGAAAAAAATTGTTTTTGATTAAAATATAGCGTGTTTTTACTTTTCATTAAAATATGAAAGTTATCAGAATAATATGAAAAATTTATCCATATTAAATTTTTATATCCTGGTTCCAAATAAGAATTTTATTTTGTCAAATTGAACTTATAAACTTTTCAAAACTAGATTTAAAGTGGGTGCGCCATCAAAAGGTGGCAAAACTGCATTTCTTGAAAAATACTTATTTTACTCGAAATATTTATTTTGTTCTCAGATGACGTTCTAGAAAATGTGCAAGATGAATAATAATGTTATAAAATTCAACATATATTTAATACTATTCATAACGGCTAGTTCATAATAATATTATAACAATATTTCGTTGTTTAGTGAAACTCGGTATTGCATACAACACACGCTATAGAGGAAGGTTGTGATTGAGTGTAATGCAAGCCAAGTCTGGGTTGAGTGTAGTGAAAGACTCTTTTGTTGTTGCGTATAATAGAATCCAACCATATTTCATTTATACATTGAATATATATATATATACACTCAATGTTTCGTAGAATAACTACTATCAAACAAACTTTAAATAGTGTGCAACACGATCCAAGAATAGTATTGCATATACTGCAAGATAATATGGTGTTGCATATAGTGCAAGATAATATTGGTTTAGCATACAACACAAGACATCAAATAAATGAAAAAGAATACATCTTATAAAATCTCAGTTTGTTACATTCCACACCCCTTAAAATGAATTTTACCTTCGAAATTCCTCAAGGTTATAAATCATTTACTACTTCAAAGTTTCTTTCATAGAAACCCACATCGTAAAAAGGAATACTAAAACATAATTTTAAAAACTAATGTATGAAATTTAATGGTTACCCAAATTAAATCATCACTGGGTTTCCACATAGGAGAACATAGGTGAAAATATCGATATGGAATAGAAATATAACCATAAACTTCTGATGGAGAGTTGTAGAGAACATGGCTATGAAAAATCCAACAATCATAAAGCCATAAATTTGTGATGATCTGAGGTACCATCTGATTAATCAGATATGCGGGCACTAGGACAACATTTTTGGTTTTCAATATCATTTCCCTAAATTTGAAAATTTTGAATTAGAAGAAATATTTACTTGATTTTGGTACCATCCCACTGTTGGTCATTCCATGAACTATTTCAACTTCATATATTAAAGAAATAAAGTTAAATTTATCATTCGTGAAGTTTTAGCAGATCATGTCATAGAATGATGGGTCATTCCATCTATCTCAAACAAAAGTCTAGCAAAAGTTATCAAATATACATATGTCTGTCTATGGTAACTTTAATCGTATATGATTCCAAAAATGGACTAATACTTCATCACTTAATAAAATAAAACTAGTTTCTAAAAACCAGGGATTTCCTGTAGGCCAGTGGTAGGTGATAAAGGCCTGTCGTACTTTGGTTGTGGGTTCGATTCCCACAGCCTTGTCTGACACGACGGGTTGTCGCTCATCGTATGGGTTGTCCTTTTTCTAAAACTATACTATTATAACATTCCAGAAATAATATCGAAAAACAAGTTCTATCCTTAAATAATACTATCTGATGTCCAACATAATCCATTCCAATCTTTAGGCTAGTCCAAAATACATTTGTCCAACTTCGTAGTACAAAGAAAACGATTACTTGAAAGGTCACATAACAAGCACGTGAATACCATCATTTAACCCCCATATATCATAAGATAAATCTTGTTGGTCACATTCCAATCATGTGAATACCTTAATCATATATTATTTTGAAACATGAATTACCATAGAACCTTAGTGAAAACATGAGTGCTATCAAAACATAACTCTTTCCACATACAACAATCCCAAAATTTCTATATACTCAAACCATGATATCACTTTGTCCTTATATCAGTCATGAGCTCATTAATTATATCCAAAATATTATTTTCTCCTTGTCCATTTATTATGCACATATAATCTTCTTTCCAAAAATATCTGAATAACCTTTCAGGGTTACCGGAACCATTCAACATATACTTTAAAATACTTTAAAAAAATAGTAGTGTAACAATCCTTAGATTCTTCTTTATTACATAGTACCATTAGCATAACTCTTGGTAAACATAAAATCATTCCACTACCTTCTTAAGCCATTGAATGAGCTTCAATAATTCTTTCATCTTATATATCATTTGTAGTCTCTTCATCATCATCAACATAAATACTACCCATATGACCATGATGATTCCCTTTATGAGATTTTCCATTAGGGCATTAGTTTTCGTAATGCCCGTACATTCCACATTTAAAACATTTAACTTTTGTTGATGTCTTAGAAATACCATTATCCTTGTCCATGGTGTTAACTGAACCTTTTCCTTTACAATTACTAAGTTTGTGTCCTTTATTTCCAAAACGAATGAATCTTCTAGTTCCTTTGAAACACTCTCCCTGATGCCTCTTCCAACATTATTTACATGAGGTAAATTGAACTTTCTTTCCTTTGTGATCATCATGAAACTCCGTCTTTCTCTTATTAGCTGAGTCAAGAAACTTACCAAAGTTGAGAATATTGATCATATTATGAGATTTCTGGTTATGCATAATAACTATATGTGGACTTCCAGATCTAATTTCATTTGTTTTCCCATGAATAATATCATTCCATTGTCCATCATATCCTCCATTATCATGAATATTCCTCTTTCCATCCATTTTCTAAAACCCAAAAAGAATAGTGTGAGAAGCAAAAATCATAATCAAGGGGGAGTACCGTCAATATCTAGCATCTTAGGTAAAATTATAATATCTTTACCATAATTCGAGGTCTATAAACTAAACTTATACTTAACCTTAGGGACATCCCTAGAACTACCTTATAAATATCTCTAGGGATCTCACTAAAGTTTTCGTATCCTAGTTTCCAAAGCTTAACTAAACCTTTCCTCTGATACCAACTATAGTGGTCTGGAACTACTTCTAGTGGACTATAATTGATACCTATCAGAGCACTCCATGGGTGGCTACACCTCCTAGGTGAGACACACCATTGTCCCTAGTGGAATCCATTTCTTCATGAAGCCCTTGGGCGGAGAGCCATGCTTCGTCCAATGCTCACTTGTGAGAGTTCCCAAGGATCGGATTCATTCCTACCTCATTTTCCTCTGATACCAACTGTAGAGACCCATACTTGATGTACATGGACATTAAATTACTTTTTCTGAATACTTAATACATAACAAAAACAAACACACAAGGACCGTAATAGTTTAGTCTCTTTGAAAACTCGGGAAAAAAATAATCTTCTAATCATGGTGAAAGATCTTAAACATCTCCCATAAAGATCTTACCCTTTTGTTTTCTTACCAAAAACATTTCTTTATATCATGGAGAAAAGAAAACATAAAAAGGGTGAGCTTAAATGCTCAGTAAAGGTAAACATAGAGAACATAAAACAATCCATAAACATTTTAATTCAAAAACATGAACATAAAATCTAGACATCAAAATCTTGAGCAAAGACAAAAAAACTTGGAAGTACGTAACGCATATATCATAAAAGAACATTAATCATGATAAAATAGCATGAGAAAAAAAACATTTAATTGTGGCAAACCATTAAGCACGTGAGATGACTTCCATAGTAGTCAAGACATTTCTTCCAATACCATCTTAAGGGACAAAGTCCCTTTCTGAATCGAGTTCACTCCTCGTTCCAGTCCTGCATCACTGAATTGGATTAACTTACCATTCCAGCCATGTCTATCTCATGAGATACAAATCTTTACCCAATTCATTGGAGGGAGATATAGGTCCCAACCATCTCATAATGAAATCATTCTTACTTGTGCCACAAAATAAACATAAATCCTTCATCATAACCCAAAGAATACAATGGGTTTCATAAACATCATCACATCATAAAATAATCCATATAAAACAAATGGATGTAATTTCATCATGAGAAAAGTGAAACCATGGAAATAATAGAGGCATTGTACTTGAAACATACACATATGAAATAATTTCATCTTATATGGAAAATGTTTTTGATAAAACACTTGAAATGAATTCTTGAGGAAAATATATTTTCTTCTTCAAAATCATTTTCTTTTCACAACATGCCATTTAATTTTAAAAGAAAAGTATTTTGTTTAAAATAATTATTAAATCTGGTAGAGTAAGCTTCATGAAAATAAGGCGTTATAAAACCGTCAAAATCCGTTCATACCGTATAATTTAAAAAAACATTCTCCTCATAATTTTGTCGGAAAAGTAAAAAAGTATCACGTATGGTAAACAAAAAAATATTCCTTCCATAACACAAAGTAAAAGTCAAAGAGGGGTAAACATGAATTTAAACATACATTGAATAATATTAAACACTTTATGAAAAACATTTTAATGGACATGGATTAAAAATATAACCCCACTAAATACTTACGAATAAACAATCTTGGATAAGAACGAGATTGGAATAGTTATCCCTCACCTTATGTCTGATATGCTTCGTATGTATCCAAACCTCCAATATAATGATTTAAATAATGTCATTGAATTATTAAAAAATTATATTCATTGTGATGATATCATATATGCTTCACTTATGACTTTATATTACCCATTCTTTTGTAAATTCATGTTAAAGTAGCGTTTTGGGTAAAATCGTTTCATTTATCGTCCGTGTTTTGACTTGTAATTATTCATATGATTAATTAGATCATGATTAATTACTTCTATAATGTAAAAAATTATTTATATATAATATATATTCAGAATATACATATTTATAATAGATCGATAAATGGAAAGAAATACACCATTCATGGAGACGGTAGGTCGTACGTACCCATGAACGCTGTTTTCGTTTCTATATTAAATTGAATGGAAGTAAGTAAATAACATATACATAAGTCCGGTATAATTAATATTTCATGATTATTTAATATATATATACTTTATAATCATTCATTAATGGTTAACTTGGAGAATGAATCTCATCGTGTCGTGGAGACGGTAATTCGTACGTACGCACGAGCGATGATATCATTCCCATAATTATTGAATGGAATTGGAGTGGATGATATAATATCTCAATATTAGTATCATGTTATAATAACTATATATATAGTTATTCTTTACACCATTATACCCATCCATGTAAGGTGGTGGTGGAAAAACAGATTACACCACGGCATGGAGACGGTATTCCGTACGTACGCACGCGCGGGGATATCATTTTCCATAAGAAGGATAGAAAGTGAAATGGTTTTGTTTAATATTTATAATAATATATCAGTATATCATTTATACTTATGTTATTACTTTATAATGAAAAAACTAAAGAAGAAGAAGTTGAGGAAGAAAGAAACTTGAAAGAATCTGTGGAAGAGATTACCTCTTCTTCGACGCACCTCTTTTAAGCTTCCTCTTTAAGGACTAGAGTTGGTATTTTGAGAATACCAAAACCTAAATAATGTTTCTAGGGAAGTGTATAATATAAATGGTTAGGGTTTGGCCAATCTTGAAGGCTCAAAGTGTTGTGAAGAGGAGATGGATGAGGTTCCCTTTTATAAGAGAGGAGAGGGGCACCTTTGGAAACATAAGAAATATTAATTTATAATAAATTCAAACCCCACTTAAAAACCTCAAAAAATTACTTAAATTAGAATATGAGATGATATAGGGTTGTAATCTTATCATCCAATAAAATTTAGACATGTTGGGAATTAATTTTAAACCTTATCAATTTTATTTATCCTTATTTAATTTATTTAATCTTATTTGTGGTAATAATATTATAAATTTCAAATTGTAATAAATAATAACTCATGTGTTCTGAATTATCCATAATTGGGTAATTTATTACATTTAAGACCATATAAATTTCAATTTATAATTTTTAAATATTTATGTGATTTTTAAACAATTTTATAATATGTTATTTTTATAAAATAACAATAGTGTTAATTTTGACACTATTCATTTATTTGAATTTAAATAAAATCCCAAAAGAGGATATATTCGAAACAAAATGTTTAATATATTTATAACATGTTATATTCATCTATAAAATTTTTTTAGAACATTAATTAGTTCATATAATGTTTATTTAAATATTTATAAAACCATTTATTTGATATTTGTCTTAATAAAACAATTACTACATCATTTTTGTATAATCATTTAATATATTATTAGTTGCATAAAATTTAAAAATAAAATCCTATGATGAAGATAAATATAATACCTTTCATAATAATATTTTCATTCGAATTTATCTTCTTAAAATCACAACATTTAAATTGATATATTTTTTAAATTATGAAGGTGACATCTTTGACCTCATTTAAAATAAAATAATATAAATGTCCTAATCGATTTTATAAGGCTCCAAATGGTCCAAAAATCTACAGTTGGATGATTATGGTATATATATACTCTACCAATAAATTTTGGTCAAGTTTATGGTCCTTTTCATAGGTATTATTATTTTAATAAAAACTGTATTATAGATTTTTCACTAAATAAATAATTTCTACATCATTAATGTATAAGATTTTAAAGTAATAAAATATGTATTAAAAATTACAAATAAATTAACATGATAAAGAAAAATATGTATCTTTCAAATGGGTATTTATAGTCGAATTTATATTCTATATAACTATATATTAAAGACAATCTATTATTAAAGTTTGAGTGAGACATTTCACTTTCCTTTAAATAAACTAAATAAAATGTCTTAATCAAATACAAGTGGGTTCCATTAGATTCCATTTACACCCAAGTATGATTTATGGTAAAATATAATCATCCAATTATATTAGGACAAGTGTTAGGGTAATTTTATAATATTATAGTTACACTTAATTACCCAATTTACCTTTAACTATGGTAAATAAAATTTACCGTGGTTACTATTCATAATGACTAAAAATAAAAAGTAGATTATTAACATAATTTGGACCTACTAATTCCAAATATGGAATCCATTTTTCAAAATTCAAAACATAGAAGTTTCATAAATTAATTTAAAATTAATCTCGTCGTTAAGAAAACGAGTTTTAAAAGTTAAAACATTGCAAAAGATTGAAATGATTTTACCTATGAATTCAATGTAAAATAAATGCTAATGACATAAATTATATTAAATGGTAAAAATATATTGTATTTATAATTTAAAACCATTCAATATTATAATTTAACCATATAAAAGTTTACGATGAAAAAAGTTGTTTTTAATTAAAATATAGTGTTTTTTTACTTTTCATTAAAATATGAAAGTTATCAGAATAATATGAAAAAATTATCCAAAGTAAATTTTTATATCCTGATTCCAAATAAGAATTTTATTTTTTCAAAATGAACTTATAAACTTGTCAAAAACTATATTTAAAGTGGGTGTGCCATTAAAAGGCGGCAAAACTGCATTTCTTGAAAATACGTATTTTACTCAAAAAAATTATTTTGTTCTCACATGATGTTCTAGAAAATGTGTAAGGTGAATAATAATGTTATAAAATTAAAAATGTAGTTAATACTATTCATAACGGCTAGTTCATAATAATATTATAACAATATGTCGTTGTTTAGTGAAACCTCGTATTGTATACAACACATGCTATCGAGGAAGGTTGTGATTGCGTGTATTACAAGCCAAGTCTGGGTTGCGTGTAGTGCAAGACTCTTTTGTTGTTGCGTATAACAGAATCCAACCAAATTTCATTTATACATTGAATATATATATATATATATACACTCAATGTTGCGTAGAATAACTACTATCAAACGAACTATAAATTGTGAGCAACACGATCCAAGAAGAGTATTACGTATACTAAAAGCTAATATGGTGATGCGTATAGCGCAAGATAATCTTGGTTTAGCATACAACACAAGACATCAAATAAATTAAAAATAATACTTCTCATAAAATCTCAGGTTGTTACATTCTACCCCCCTTAAAATGAACTTTGCCTTCGAAATTCCTCAGGGTTATAAATCATTTACTACTTGAAAGTTTCTTTCATAGAAACACACATCATAAAAAGGAATACTAAAACTTAATTTTAAAAACTAATGTATGAAACGTAACGGTAACCCAAATTAACTCATCACTGGGTTTCCACATAGGGGAACATAGGTGAAAATATCGATATGGAAGAGAAATATAACCATCAACTTCTGATGGAGAGTGGAAGAGAACATGGCTATGAAAAAGCCAACAATCATAAAGCCATAAATTTGTGATGATCTAAGGTACCATCTGATTCCTCAGATAAGCGGGCATTAGGACAACATTTTTAGTTTTCAATATCATTTCCCTAAAGTTGAAAATTTTGAATTAGAAGAAATATTTACTTGATTTTGGTACCATCCCACTGTTGGTCATTCCATGAACAATTTCCACTTCATATCTTAAAGAAATGAAGATAAATTTCTCATTTGTGAAGTGTTAGTATATCATATGATAGAATGATGGGTCATTCCATCTATCTCAAAAAAAATTCTAGCAAAAGTTATCAAATATACATAAGTCCGTCTATGGTAATTTTAATCATATATGATTCCCAAAATGGAGTTATACTTCATCAATTAATAAAATAAAACTATTTTCTACTAACCAGGGACTTCCTGTAGGCCAGTGGTAGTTGATAAAGGCTTATCACAATTTGGTTGTGGGTTTGATTCCCACAGCCTTGTCCGACACGACGGGTTGTCAGTCATCCTTTGGGTTGTCCTTTTTCTAAAACTATAGTAATATAACATTCCAGAAATAATATTGAAAAACAAGTTCTATCCTTAAATAATACTATCTGATGTCCAACATAATCCATTCCAATCTTTAGGATTATCCAAAATACATTTTTCCAACTTCATAGTATAAAGAAATCGATTACTTGAAAGGTCACATAACAAGAACGTGAATACCATCATTTAACCCCCATATATCATTAGATATATCTTGTTGGTCACATTCCAAACATGTGAATACCTTAATCATGTATTCTTTTGAAACATGAATTACCATAGAACCTTTGTAAAAACATGAGTGCTGTCAAAAGTTAACTCTTTCCACATACCAAAATCCCATAATTTCTATATACTCAAACCATGATATCACTTTGTCCTTATATCAGTCATGAGCTCATTAATAATATCCAAAATATTATTTTTCTCCTTATCCATTCATTATGCGTATATAATCTTCTTTCCAAAAATATCGGAATAACCTTTCATGGTTACTGGTACCATTAAACATATACTTTCAAATACTTTAAAAAAATAGTAGCGTAACAATCCTTAGATGTTTCTTTATTCCATAGTACCATTAGCATAACTCCTGGTAAACATACAATCTTTCCACTACCTTCTTAAACCATTGAACGAGCTTCAACAATTCTTTTATCTCAAATATCATTTGTAGTATCTCCATCATCATCAACATAAATACTACCCATATGACCATGTTTATTCCCTTCATGATATTTTCTCTTAGGGAATTGGTTTACATAATTCCCGTACATTCCACATTTAAAACATTTAACCATTGTTGATGTCTTAGCAAAACCATTATCCTTGTCCATGGTGTTAACTGAAACTTTTCCTTTACAATTACTAGCCTTGTTTCCTTCTTTTCCAAACCCAATGCATCTTCTAGTTCCTTTGATACAGTCTCCCTGATGCCTCTTCAAACATGATTTACATGAGGTAAATTGAACTTTCTTTCCTCTATGATCATCATGAAACTCCGTCTTTCTCTTATTAGCTAAGTCGGGAAACTTACCAAAGTTGAGAATATTGATCATATTATGAGATTACTGATTAGGCATAATAACGATATGTGGACTTCCAGATCCAATTTCATTTAGTTTCTCATGAATAATAGCATTCCATTGTCTATCATATCCTCTATTATCGTGAATCTTCCTGTTTCCAGCCATATTCTAAAACCCAAAAAGAATAGTGTGAGAGGAAACAATCATAATCAAGGGGGAGTACCTTCAATATCTAACATCTTAAGTAAAATTCTAATATCGTTACCTTAAATATAGTTCTATAACCTACACTTATACTTAACCTTAGGGACATCCCAATAACTACCTTAGAAATATCTCTAGGGATCTCACTAAAGTTTTCGCATCCTAGTTTCCAAAGTTTAACTAAACCTTTCCTCTGACACCAACTATAGAGGTCTGGAATTAATTATAGTTGAATATAATTGATACCTATCAGATCACTCCATGGGTGGCTACACCCCCTAGGTGAGACACACCACCATCCCTAGTGGAAGTCATTTCTTCAAGAAGCCCATGGGCGTAGAGCCATGCTTCATCCAACGCTCACATGTGAGAGTTCCTAAGGATCGGATTCATTCTTATGTATTTTTCCTCTGATACCAATTGTATAGACCATTACCTGACGTATATGGACATTAAATTACTTTTTAGGAATACTTAATACATAACAAAAACAAACACACAAGGACCGTAATAGTTTAGTGTCTTTGGAAACTCGGAAAAAAATAATCTTCTAATCATGGTGAAAGATCTTCAACATCTCCCATAAAGATCTTCCCCTTTTATATTCTTACCTAAAACCTTTATATATATCATGGGGAAAATAAAACATAAAAAGGGTGAGCTCAAATGCACAGTAAGGGTAAACATAGAGAACATAAAATAATACATAAATATTTGAATTCAAAAACTTGAACCTAAAATCTAGACATCAAAATCTTGAGCAAAGATATAAATATTGGAAGTACATAACACATATATCATAAAGAAACATAAATCATGATAAAATAACATGAGAATAAAACATGTAATTGTGGGAAACCATTAATCACATGATATGACTTCTATAGTAGTGAAGGTATTTCATCCAAGACCATCTTAGGGGACAAAGTCCCTTTCTGAATCGAGTTCACTCCTCGTTCCAGTCTTGTATCACTGAATCAGATTAACCTACCATTCCAGCCATGTCTATCTCATGAGATATAAATCTTTACCCAATGAATTGGAGGGCGATATAGGTCCTACCCATCTCATAATTAAATCATTCTTACTTGTTCCACAAAATAAACATAAATCATTCATCATAACCCAAAGAATAAAATGGGTCTCATAAACATCATCAAATCATAACATAATCCATATAAAACAAATGGATATCATTTCATCATGAGAAAAGTGAAACCATGGAAATCATAGAGGAATTATACTTGAAACATACACATATGAAATAATGTCATCTTATATGGAAAATGGTTTTGATAAAACACTTGAAATGAATTCTTGAGGAAAATATCCTTTCTTCTTCAAAATCATTTTCTTTTCACAACAAGCCATTCAATTTTAAAAGAAAATTTTTTTGTTTAAAATAATCATGAAATCTTGTAGAGTAAGCTTCATGAAAATAAGGCATTATAAAACCGTAAAAATCTGTTCATGTCGTATAAGTTAAAAAAACATTGTCCTGGTACTTTTGTGGGAAACGTCAAAAAGTATCACGTATGGTAAACAAAAAAAGATTCCTTCCATAACACAAAGTAAAAGTAAGAGAGGGGTAAACATGAATTTAAACATACATTTAAGAATATTAAACACTTTATGAAAACGAAATTAATGGAAATGGATGAAAAATATAACCCCAGTAAATACTTACGAATAAACAATCTCGGATAAGAACGAGATTGGAATAGTTATCCCTTACCTAATGTCTGATATGCTTCGTATGTATCCAAACCTCCTGTATAATGATTTAAATAATTTCATTGAATTATTACAGAATCATATTCATTGTTATGATATCATATATGGTTCACTTATGACTTTATATTACCCATTATTTTGTAAATTCATGTTAAAGTAGTGTTTCGGGTAAAATCGTTTCATTTTTCGTCCGTGTTTTGACTTGTAATTATTCATATGATTACTTAGATCATGATTACTTACTTCCAGAATTTAAAACGTGATTTATATATAATATATATTCCGAATATACATATTTATAATAGATCGATAAATGGAAAGAAATACACCATTCATGGAGACGGTAAGTCGTACGTACGCATGAACGTTGTTTTTGTTTCCTTATTAAATTGAATGGAAGTAAGTAAATAACATATACATAAGTCTAGTATCATTAATATTTCATATATTTCATGATTATTTAATATATATATATATATATACTTTATAATCATTCATGAATAGTTAACTTGGAGAATGAATCTCGTGTTGTGGAGACGGTAATCCATACGTACGCACGAGCGATGATATCATTCCCATAATTATTGAATGGAATTAGAGTGGATGATATAATATCTCACAATTAGTGTCATGTTATAATAAACATATATATAGTTATTTTTTACACCATTATACCCATACATTTAAGGTGGTGGTGGAAAAACATATTACACCACGGCGTGGAGACGGTATTCTGTACGTACGCAAGCGCGGGGATTTCATTTTCCGAAGGATGGATAGAAAGTGAAATGGGTTTATTTCATATTTATAATAAAATATCAGTATATCATTTATACTGATGTTATTACTTTATATTGAAACAAATAAATAATAATAAGTTGAAGAAGAAAGAAACTTGAAAGAATCGGTGGAAGAGATTACCTCTTCTTCGACGCACCTCTTTTAAGCTTCTAATTAAGGGACTAGAGTTGGTATTTTGAGAATAAAAGAACCTAAATAATGTTTCTAGGTAAGTGTAGAAGAGAAATTGTCAGGGGTTTACCAAGATTGAAAGCTCAATGTGTTGTGAAGAGGAGAGGGAGGAGGTGCCCTTTTATAAGGGATGAGAGGGGAACCTTTGGAAACATAAGAAATATTAATTTATAATAAATTCAAACTGCACATAAAAACCTCAAACAATTACTTAAATACGAATATGAGATTAGATAGGGTTGTAATATCATCATCCAATAAAATTTAGACATGTTTGGAATTTATTTTAATCCTTATCAATTTGTTTTATCCTTATTAAATTTATTTAATCTTATTTGTGGTAATAATATTATAAATTTTAAATTGTCATAAATAATAACTTATGTGTTTTGAATTATCTATAATTGGGTACTTTATGAAATTTTAGACCATATAAATTTCAAATTAAAATTTTTAAATATTTATCTGATTTTTAAACAATTTTAGGATATGTTATTTTTATACAATAACAATAGTGTTAATTTGGACACTATTCAATTATTTGAATTTAAATAAAATCCAAACAGAGGATATATTATAAAAAAAATGTTTAATAGATTCCTAACATGTTATATGCATCTATAAAATTTGTGGATAACATTAATAAGTTCATATAATGTTTATTTTAATATTTCTAAGACCATTTATTTGATATTTCTCGTAATAAAACAATTACTACATCATTATTGTATAATCATTTAATATATTTTTAGTTGCATAAAAATTAAAAATAAAATTATATGATGAATAAAAATATAATACCTTTCATAATAATATTTTCACTCGAATTTATCATCTTAAAATCACAAAATATAAATTGATATTTTTATTGAATCATGAAGGTGACATCTTTGATATCATTTAAAATAAAATAATATAAATGTCCTAATAAGTTTTATAAGGCTCCAAATGATCCAAAAATCAACCATTGTAATATTAGGGTATATATATACTCGATTAATAATGTTTGGTCAAGTTTCGGGTCCTTTTTATTAGTATTATTATTTTAATAAATACTATATTATAGATTTTTCTCTAAATAAATAATTTCTACATCATTAATGTATAAGATTTTAAAGTAATAAAATATTAATTAAAAATTAAAAATAAATTACCATGATAAAGAAACACATTTTAGCTTTAAAATGAGTATTTATAGTCGAATTTATATTCTATATAACTATATATGAAAAATAATCTAATTATTAAAGTTTGAGTGAGACATTTCACTTTCCTTTAAATAAACTAAATAAAAGGTCTTAATCAAATACAAGTGGGTTCCATTAGATTCAATTTCGACCCAAGTATGATTTATGGTAAAATATAATCATCCAATTATATTAGGACAAGTGTTACGCTAATTTTATAATATTATATTTACCCTTAATTACCCAATTTACCTTTAACTATGGTAAATAAAATTTACCATCGTTACTATTCATAATGACTAAAAATAAAAAGTGGATTATTAACATGATTTGGACCTACTGATTCCAAATATCGAATCCATTTTTCAAAATTCAAATCATATAAGTTTCAGAAATTAATTTAAAATTAATCCCATTGTTAAGAAAACGAGTTTTAAAAGTTAAAACATTGCAAAAGATTGAAATGATTTTTCCTATGAATTCAACGTAAAATAAATGCTAATGAAATAAATTATATTAAATTGTAAAAATATATTATATTTATACTTTAAAACAATTCAATATTATAATTTAACCATATAAATTTTTACGATGAAAAAAGTTGTTTTTATTTAAAATATAGCGTGTTTTTACTTTCCATTAAAATATGAAAGTTATCAGAATAAAATGAAAAAAATTATCCAAAGTAAATTTTTATTTCCTGATTCCAAATAAGAATTTTATTTTTTCAAATTGAACTTATAAACTTTTCAAAAACTAGATTTAAAGTGGGTGCTCCATCAAAAGGCATTAATCCGTACGTACGCACGAGCGATGATATCGTTCCCATAATTATTGAATGGAATTAGATTTGATGATATAATATCTAAGAATTAGTATAATTTTATAATAAACATATATATAGATATTATTTACACAATTATACCCATCCATGTAAGGTGGTGGTGGAAAAACAGATTACACCACGGCGTGGAGACGGTATTCCGTACGTACGCACGCGCGGTGATTTCATTTTCCATAGGATAGATAGAAAGTGAAATGGGTTTGTTTCATATTTATAATAACATATCAGTATATCATTGATATTTATGTTATTACTTTATAATTAAACAACTAAATAATAAGAAGTTGAAGAATAAAGAAACTTGAAAGAGTCGGCGGAAGAGATTACCTCTTCTTCGACGCACCTCTTTTAAGCTTCCTCTTAAGTGACTAGAGTTGGTCTTTTGAGAAGACCAGAACCTCAAGAATGTTTCTAGGGAAGTTTATAAGATAAATGGTCAGGGTTTGGCAAATCTTGAAGTCTCAAATTATTGTGAGGAGGATAGGGAGGATGTGCCCTTTTATAAGGGGGGAGAGGGGCACCTTTGGAAACATAAGAAATATTAATTTATAATAAATTAAAACCCCACTTAAAAACCTCAAAAAATTACTTAAAATCGAATATGAGATGAGATAGGGTAGGAATATAATAATACAATTAAATTTAGACATTTTGGGAATTTATTTTAAACCTTATCAATTTGATTTATCCTTATTTAATATATTTAATCTTATTTGTGGTAATAATATTCTAAATTTTAAATTGTTATAAATATTTACTTATGTGTTTTGAATTATCCATAATTGGGTACATTTTGACATTTTAGACGATATAAATTTCAATTTATAATTTTTAAATATTTATGTGATTTTTAAACAATTTAATAATATTATATTTTTATAAAATAACAATTGTGTTAATTTTGACAGTATTCATTTATCTGAATTTAAATAAAACCCAAACAAAGGATATGTTCAAACCAATATGTTTAATAGATTTCTAACATGTCATATTGATCTATAACATTTGTGGAGAAATTAATTATTTCATATAATGTTTATTTTAATATTTTTAAAACCATTTATTTTATATTTCTCTTAATAAAACAATTACTACATCATTTTTGAATAATCATTTAATATACTTATTAGTTGCATAAAAATTAAAAATAAAATCCTATGATGATTAAAAATATAATACCTTTCATATTAATATTTTTACTCGAATTTATCATCTTAATATCACAATATTTAAATTGATATATTTATTAAATTATGAAGGTGACATCTTTGACATCATTTAAAATGAAATAATATAAATGTCCTAATCGGTTTTATAAGTCTCAAAATGGTCCAAAAATAGGCCCTTGGATTCCTAGGGTATATATATACTCTAAAAATAAATTTCTTTAAAGTTTATGGTCTTTTTGAAAGGTATTATTATTTTAATAAAAACTATATTATTGATTTTTCACTAAATAAATAATTTCTACATCATTAATGTATAAGATTTTAAGGTAATAAAATATTAATTAAAAATTAAAAATAAATTACCATGATAAAGAAAAATATTTTAGCATTCTAATTAGTATTTATAATCTAATTTATATTTTATATAACTATATATTAAAAATAATCTAATTATTAAAGTTTTAGTGAGACATTTCACTTTCCTTTAAATAAACTAAATAAATGGTCTTAATCAAATACAAGTGGGTTTCATTAGATTCTATTTCAACCCAAGTATTATTTAGGGTAAAATATAATCATACAATTATATTAGGACAATTGTTTGGGTAATTTTATAATATTATATTTACCCTTAATTACCTGATTTACCTTTAACTATGGTAAATAAAATTTACCGTAATTACTATTCATAATGACTAAAAATAAAATGTAGATTATTAACATAATTTGAACCTAATAATTCCAAATATGGAATACATTTTTTAAAATTAAAATCTCATAAGTTTCAGAAATTAATTTAAAATTAATCCTGTTGTTAAGAATACGAGTTTTAAAAGTTAAAACATTGCAAAAGATTGAAATGATTTTACCTATGAATTCAATGTAAAATAAATGATAATGACATACATTATATTAAATGGTAAAAATATATTCTATTTATAATGTAAAGCCATTAAATATTATAATTTAAGCATAAAATTTTTACGATGAAAAGAGTTGTTTTTAATTAAAATATAGCGTGTTTTTACTTTTCATTAAAATATGAAAGTTATCAGAATAATATGAAAAAATTATCCAAAGTAATTTTTTATATCCTGATTCCAAAGAAGAATTTGTTTGTCAAATTGAACTTATAAACCTGTCAAAAACTATATTTAATGTGTGAGCTCCATCAAAAGGCGGCAAAACTGCATTTCCTGAAAAATACTTATTTTACTCAAAAAAATTTATTTTGTTCTCACATGATGTTCTAGAAAATGTGTAAGATGAATAATAATGTTATAAAATTCAAAATGTAGTTAATAATATTCATAATGTCTAGGTCATAATAATATTATAACAATATGTCATTATTTAGTGAAACCTGGTATTACGTACAACACACGCTATCGAGGAAGGTCGTGATTGCGTGTAATGCAAGCCAAGTCAGGATTGCGGGTAGTGAAAGACTCTTTTGTTGTTGCGTATAACAGAATCCAACCATATTTTATTTATACATTTAAAATATATATATATACACTCAATGTTGCGTATAATAACTACTATCAAATGAACTTTAAATTGTGTGCAACACGATCCAAGAATAGTATTGCGTATATTGCAAGCTAATACGGTGTTGCCTATAGCGCAAGATAATCTTGGTTTAGCATACAACACAAGACATCAAATAAATTAAAAATAATATTTCTCATAAAATCTTGGGGTGTTACATCAACCAATAAATAATATTTAACCTTTAATTAAATCCCACACCACATAATAATAAAATTATTATTATTTTTGTGGTGTGTGCCAACTTAGGCAAAAAAATATTAGATAATTGTCTTGTAAATTAATATTTGTCACCAGAAATAGTCTTGTTCTGTTTGAACTCCTATTTCATTTATTGAACTCAAAAATACAAAAAAATCCAAAATAAATAATTCATTAACATTCCAATGAAAAATATTTATTAAATATTACATATAATAATTAAATATGATTTTATTCACATTTCGGTGAATAAATATTTATAAAATTTATGTGATCAATATAACTTAAATATAATTATTCCTTGTACTTGAGAATAATATTTATTCTATTGTTTAAACTCAAATATAATTTAATTTAGATCATCAAAAACACTTATTGTGTGACCCTCTAAGATTATTTCTCACTAGCATTAGGACAGTTTACCAGATTTCCAATATTACTATATAGAAATGGGTCAATGCCCCCAAGGTAAATAACTTAATGTCACAATGTTGAAAACAAAATATGAACAGTCACAATGTAATATAATCATTTGTTATAATATCTCATCATGTAGGTTGCAACATGGTGTCATCAACATATTTACTCAATATGTATTTATTTGACTATCTAAAATAAGAAATTTATTTCACCATGTCCATGGAATTTAATGTTTCAATTATATTACAATTAAAGGACTGAGATATCAACTTCTATAAATATAGATGGTACAAATATTTTCTTGAATTATCCATTAATGACATGTCAATCATGATGTACTCATTATACTATACTTCTTGCCACCATATGGCATTGCGGTTTTGGTCGGTAAATATAACTACGTGAGTCATGATATACATTAATGATAATCATAATGTCCGAGAAAAATTACACATGATCATAGATAATAATATCTAATGAAACTAAAACATTTATAATTCCTACTGGCGGGTATATTCTCATAATCTCTCATCTTGAAGATTACCAAGTGTGAACTTCATGAAGAGAAGAATTATCCGCTTACGAGAACTCATACCTAATGGTTTAAATTCTATGTTTCCGATAATAGTACATTATCCAACCATATAACTATATTAATAATATTGTCATAGTACTTTAAGGTTATCATTATAGTGGAGAACTAATATGACCTTATAAATGTGAAAAATATTTTATGACATTATTACATTAAATCCATGTAGAAAAAAATGAACAATATGTAAAAATATGTTAAATTAACATTCAATAAATTGAATATACATGTAAATAAAGCACAATAATTTGTTCCTAAGACACCATCTCTAACAAACTCCCACTTGGACTAGAGCCATATGTCTAAGACTTTCAGTCTGCTAGACCTCGCATGATAATCATGTTTCTGCTAATTCAAGGATTTTGTCAACGGGTCCACCATGTTGTATTTCATTGAAATACTACTCACTGAATCCTCACCTCTCTGAAAAAAAAAATCTATCAAGAGATGATACTTAATAAGTATGTGCTTCATCCATCGACGTGACCTTGTCTCTTTTATGAGATTCACTATTGTATTATTATCACAATAGAGTGTGATTGTATCTTCACTGGTATGTACCATGTTAAAATATTAGATGAATTTTTGAATTGATACTACTTCCTTAGAAGCCTTTGAAGAAAAAATATACTCAGAATCTACTATATAATATATGAACACAGCCTACATTGATCTCTTCAATCTCACAACACCTCCATTCAAATTGAATATGTATCCCTTTTGTGACTTCATGTTATATTTATCAGTTTGGAAACTATAATCTATATATCCTTTGATTATGAGTTCCTCATCTCTACCATAGATCAGAAACATATCCTTAGTACACCTCAGATTCTTAAGGATAGTCTTCACTACCATCAAATGGCAGTCACATGTATCATATTCATATCTTCCTACCACACTCAATGTATAGGAAACAACTATCCTGGTACATAGCATAGTATACATGACCAACCCAATCACTGATGCATATGGAATATTTTCCATTATATTTATTTCCTTATGTTTCTAGGGATATATTTTCCTTAAAATATGAATTCCATGTGACACTATAAATAATCCCCTCTTGGATTGTTCCATAAAAAGTTCTTCAATATATTTTCAAGGTATGTACATTGACTTAGGTCGGGAAGTCACTTGGAACTATCATGATGCATCTTCATCAAAACAAATATTTTGTTTCAACCAAGTCCTACATAGATAAGCATTTATTCAACCACATCTTAACAAACTTCTATATTTTTAGTTTGTCTCCAATGAGAAATATGTCATCAACATACACTATTAAAAAACGATTTCACTCCCACTAAAATGTTTAAATACAAATAGATCACATTAATTATTTATGAAACCAAATTCTAGAATGGTCTTATTAAAAAAATTCCATGTCATGGATTCTTTATTTAATATACAAATGGATCTTTGTAACTTTCATAACTTGTGTTCATCATTTGGAGTCATATACCCTTTCAGTTGTGTCATATAGATATCTTCCTAAAGGTTCCATTTTAAGGAAGGATATTTTGACATCCATTTTTAAAATCTGATAATCATGTAAATCCAAAATCTAAAGTATAATTTTGATGTATTTTAGCATTTTAGCTGGGGAAAAGAATGTGCCGCATTCAATGCCTTGATGTTATTTAAACCCTTTTGCAACTAGTAACGCCTTATAAGTACTAAATTTTCCATCCATGTCTAGTTTCTTCTTGAATACCCATTTTTTGACCAATGGGTTTTACATATAATGGGGAGTCTACCAAAATCTATACTTGGTTTCAGTATATGGAATCCATTTCATAATTCATGGCCTCTTTCCACTTAGAAACATCTATACCAATTTAGGCTTCCTTTTAGGTTAGAGGATCATTATCATCAACTAATAATGAGTTACATGTTCAAACCAAGGCAGTTATTTGTTGGAAATGGCGTCTGGATTGTGTTTTTTATCAATCCATGCTAGGTTTATAATTGAGTTTTTAAGGAAAGTTGTCTTATAGTACAATATAACTATAGTATTGAAGGTGGTTTCATTTCCCAATTTTTTCCAATTTTTTGGCTCAAAATAAAGAGGAAGTACCAATCATCATGAAAGGTATCTTTTTGTTATTTTCTTTTATTAAATGTAGAAGATTCTTGGGTTTCACAAATATAGGATTCAAAAAGGTTGAGATTTTGAAATATGTGGAGCCTCATGAACAAACATTAAGAATGACATAATGGGATGATAGTGACCTCTATGACTATTAGAAGTGTAGTATCACAAATGTGTGAAGGGTTGATGGTAATCTCTATGAATACAATAATCTTGGAGAGTGGGATAAATTTAAATTCATCATCATGAGTGAAGGATATTCAGTATTAGGATATTAGAGTTTCATAAAAAAATCAGCTAGAGGCATGGGAGCATCGTGAAAGTCTGAGCCTATAAATAGGAAGCTACTTCTACTTCATAAGTGAAAAAAATGAATTTGAGAAAAGGCTGAATCACTCTGATTCATTGAAACCCAAGAGATTCATGAATCACTCTGATTCATTGAATCCCAAGAGATTCATGAATCAAATATTCAAATTTAGCTCAAGCACCATGAAAAGACTATCTTAGTCTTGACCAATGATTAGGTATCTATGAAAAAGGAGTTTCATGATGATAGGGTATTCCATGAAGACTCTGTGAACATTGTAAAGGTAGTGTGTTCCACAAATGAATTTTTATTCATGAAGGTAGTGAGATTCATGAAGGTTCTTCATGAATGATAGTATTAAACATCTAGTTTTAGTGAATAGTTCTTTCATTTTCATCGACTCGTGTCTATGCTGAAAGTAGTGTCTCATGTGGGTTAGGGAAAAAGAATTAAATTCCAATCTACTAAAGCAACCTTTATTTCACTAAACTGAGTAAGAAATCACCCAAAATAGTGATCTAGGGGGATTCAATTGAAGTGTTCCAATGGAGGTAGTGTCTTATCCCTAAAATAATGAAAAGTAAATGTGTCTGTTATAGTGAGACAATGTCTAAAATTACATATTCTAAAACTAATGAAGATTATTGGATTTAGGTATAACCAACCCACTATCAGCATATGCTCTTTGGACTAGCCCTTAGTGGGGAACCAAGTAAAATTGATTTGTTGTCTCTCTACATGTTAAACATTAAATTGATATGAATTGCCATCAAAGGGTTAGATAGGTTCCTACTATCAGAGGAACAATATCTGTCACATTGTAAGAAAAATTTGACACCCTGATTCACCACTCCCCTCACAGGGTTTTCCGAGATCCTACAAGTGGTATTAGAGTAAATAGGGCACTGGTGTTAAATTTGTCCTATTTTTTCATGGAAAATTCACTAAATTTTATAGGAGTTACCCTATTTTATGTAAGAAACATCCATATTTGGATGAAAATAATATTATCTCATCTAAGATCTCTTATAATGGAAGTTATTTTTTCACTACACAAGGTATTTAGGTCACTAATGAAAAAAGACTATCTAGGACTAAAATAGATAGAAAAATTGTAGATGTAGATTCCAAATCATTTAATTCCATTACTATATCTCTATCTGATCAAATATATCTGAATTTGACGAGTTTCACTTCATCGAAGTCTATGAGGGAAAAATGTAAAATATATATTAAGGTAACAACAAAGTGGAGGAGGAAAAACTATAAATTCTTTCACAACAGGTTTGATGAAGTGAAAATGAATCCTGATGAAAATGTACATACCTTTTTTAATCAAATAACATTTTCTTTTTGAGAAATACTAGGACTTAGTGCATAAATAAAATACATTGACATTATGAAGAAAATATTTATAAGTCTTTCACCTCTATATATTGCAAAAGTTTTATCCCTTAAGGAAAGGGGTATATATAAACTTTTTATGAATGATCTATTGAGCAGTCTAGCGGCATATGAAGTGAGATTCAAACTAGAAGATTTAAAAAATTGAGTAAGAAACTAAATGGATTTAAAATCCATGGAAAAAATTGATATTTATGGAGATAGTGTTGATAAAGATGAATAATAAGATGAACTTATTTCTTTATCTTCAAAGAAATTAAATAGAGGAAAAGATATATTTGAAGGAAATATTCCTATGGCCTATTTTTTGATGTGGTAGATTTGGTAACATTTTCTCTCAGTGCTAAAATAATTTTAAGGATGAAGAAATTGAAGCTGAGAACCTGTAAATCCTCATAAAAGGTTTCCCCAAATGGGAGACTAAAATCTAAAAAGAAATTATAGATAAAGAGTTGCATCTATAAATAATAACAATATGATATGGATTTTTTTTAGGATGAAGAACCAAAGTTTAAATTTGGAACCCAAGCATCCATGATGGATACATTTGAGAAGTGAAATCCATCAAAAGATAAATATAATCAATTGATCGGTGTTTATGATCCCATGTTGCAACTTTAGGATGCTCTTGAAAATATATAAAATAAAATAAATAGAAAATGAAATAATAGATTCACTCTAGATGTGTCATTAGAGTATGTTGATCATCTTAAAGATGAAATTGATCGACTCGAAGAAGAATAAGAAACATTCAAAAACTATTGAAAGCTTAGGAGATGTTATGGAATTTAAGCTCAAGATTGAAGAGAAAGAAAATTTCATTAATGAACTTACATCCAAACTGGAAGAGAAATCTACGACAGTTGAGTGGAATGAAGAATAAGTTGTTTCTCTAAGGACTAAACATAAAATTGAATCAAATTCATGGGAATTAAATAAAAAAATATAGTTAGGAATATTCTTTAATTCATATCTCTTAGAGATATCTAAGCAGGGTTCTAAAGGAGTATAGAAGGATTTGAATGATAAAATATCAACATGCATTGTAAAAAGTGTAATTTGTTGTTATGTTGAGACATCAAAGGCAAGAAACAAGATGATCCAAAATAAAAGTAAGCAGAAAGTTAGACACATCACAAAGGAACCTAAAGTCCTAAACAGAAATACTCAAATAAAATAGAAAGGAGAACTCAAAACAATACACAATTTTCCATAAATTATCACCATTCAAATACTTTTCCGAATGAAGGAAACATGAGGAGGAATATAAGTGAAAAGATATTTCCTCTTAGTAATTGTTAACTGTGTGGATATCTGGGCCATAAAATGGCATACTATGAAGAGGCAAGGAGAAATCTAAATGGGGAAGTACTTGAAAGTCAACAATAGAGAATGATACCATATCCTTCATCATATAAAAATCAATATTTTCAATAGATATTGTTTTCATTATTCTAATTATATATATAAAGCACTTCATTTCAGGTAGAGGAAAGGTGGGAACAATACCTACAGAACTGAGAGACAGGTTAATACTCACCAATCAAGTGGATTTTCTCTTATGAATAGGTATTCTCATATGGAAGAATAATATGAGAATGATGAACCTATTAATATTGAAAATATTTTTTAAAGGATATATTTGGCCTCCACTCAATCCAAAGTCTCATTGTAAGAAAATAATAAAATAAATTAATCCAACCTTAGAGAAATAACTCCCAATGCTACAAAGAATAAAAGAACCTGGATTATTTATAGTAGATGATCATCCCATATGATGATAAATTCATATTTATTGAATAATTAAAAGAAAACGTTTTATAGAATAGTGAGGTTCAGCAATGACATTTCTTTGAATATCAAAGGAAGTGGGAGTATAAAATTGTAAAATGATAAGCTTAAGAAAATTGAAGTTTTCTAAGTAGAAGGTTTTTATAATAATATTATAACTACGAGTAAACTATGTGACTCATGATATATAGTAAAATTTAATCAAAATGGGTTGCACTATCAGAGGAAATATAGGTAATTATCTCATAAAAGGATGCATAACATGTGGCAATTTATACAATGTTGATAGTAAATAGAACATTTGTTACTTAATAGTTTGAGAAGAAAACAACTTGTGGCAATGGAGGTTGGGTCACATTAATCAACAACGCATGTAAAATATTTATAAGATAAATATAGTTATGGATATCCCTAATCTAAATCATGAACGATAAAATACATGTGATCCGTGCATGTGAGGAAATTTGGCTAACATTTTATATCGGTTCAAAGAATAAAACAACATCAAATATTCTTGATCTCATCCACATAGATGTATTTATTCCAATAAATGTGTATGGAACATATTGAGATTGGTACATCATTATTTCTATTGACAATTATAGTAGAATGGATTGTGTAATGATTATACACGGGAAATAGAAAGTACTTTATTTCATGAAAAGTTATCATCGATTAGATGAGATTGATTCTCGCCAGACAGTCAAAGTTCTATGATCTGAAAATAGAGGGTAATAAATAGCATTGAATTTTAAAATTACCTATAAAATCATTGAATAATTCATTAGGTTGATGTAGTAATAACCCCATTGAAAAATGGTGTTTTTGAACGCATAAATTTGCAAGTGAATAATATAGCCAGATCTATACTGATTGAGATTCATATCTCTCATCATTATTGGAAAGAGGTTGTTCAAGAAGCAGCGTAAAATCAAAATAAAATTGGGATATATTTGGGAGAAAACAAGACACCATATGAGTTTTTGCGTGGAAGGAATCCCTCTCTGAAGTATTTTTGTGTTTTCAGAGGTAAATGTTTCATCCTAAAAAAATACAGCAATCAAGGAAAGTATGGTGATGTTGTAGATAAGGTAATATTACTTGGATATTCAATGAAGTGTAAAACCTACAAATATTTCAATTATTTTCTTGTAATAATTTTTTAAAGTAGTGATGTTAATATCATTTAAGATAAATCCAATAATTCCTTGAGTAGTTCATATGCTGATATGATACAAGATGAAAGAAGAAAGTGTAAATGGAATACATTTAAATATAAAAGTAGAGGAAGGAATGTGAAACATTTAGGGGTCATGGAATGATGATGATTAAGAAGAATAATCAAAATAGAAACATGTGGATATAGAACCATCATCTAAACCTCACAGGAGAAATAAAAGATCATAAATTTTTTAATCAAACTTCAATGGGGATTGGACCGTACCCATAGAGACAAGGATAATTAGGAAGGATGCACAGTCTTCCTTCATACAGATTGTGGAACCAACCTCATTTAAATAAGCTTAAAATGATAAATCATGGTTTAATTCTATGAATGAAGAACTAGATCAAATTGATAAGAACTATAAATAGGATGTTGTTAAGAGAACTGAAATATCACAATGTGATTGAAAAAAAGTGGATCTTTAAAAACATTTTCAATGAGCATGGAAATATGATTAAAAAAATGCACGGTTAGTGTGTAAGGGCCATGTACAGATTTAAGGCATTGATTTTGAAGAATAATTTTCTCCAATATCAAGACTAGAGTCAATTTGAATTTTTGTTTCCATGGAAATTCAAATAGGAATCAAATTCTATCAGATGGATGTCAGAACATCATTCATGAGTGGGGTTCTTTAAGAAGAAGTCTATATTGAACAACCAGTGGAATTTTTTATTGGAAATGATGAAGAAATTTTTTTTGATTAAATATGGCCCTCTATGGTCTAAAGTAGTCACCATGAGCATAGTAATATCAACTTGATGCCTATCTGAGGAAGCTTCAATTAAAAAGAGGTGGTTTCAAAAATAATCTTTATGTGAAGAATTCAAAGGAAGATCAATTTATGGGGATGGTGTACATGGATGCCAATATATTTAGAAGAAGTATATATAGATTAGTGGAATAATTTTAAAATCAAATGAAATTATAATTTTAAATTTCAATGATTGGTGAACTCACATACTTCTTAGGGTTGGAGGTGATTCAAAATAAAGATCACACCTTCATTTCCTAGGAAAAATATGTAAGAGAACTACTTAATACATTCAACATGAATAATTCCAAACCAATGTAAACTCTGATTGTTGTTGGAAAAAAACATGGAAATAATGAGGATGGTACTTCTATAGATCCCACCATATAGAGGAGAATCATTTTAATTGGATTATAATTAACTATAACATGTATAGATATCTTCATTAAAACATTATTAGCAGTCCACTTTCAAAGTAATATAAAGGAAGAGAATTTGGAAGCTGCTAAATGAACCATGAGGTATATTCAAGGTAATATAAATTTTATCTTATAATTTTCTACTGGAAGATATAATGAGTTTTAAGAATTTTCTAATGTTTATTGGGTTGGATATATGGTGGATCAAAAATACACAAGTGATGGAACGTTTTTCATTGGAAATAAATGTGTTGGTTGGTTGAGTGAGAAATAGGAAAGCACTTCACTTAGAAGAGCTGAAGAAGAGTATATATCTACTAAAAGGTATTTCATTTATTTATTATGGACGAAGCAACAACTGACTGATATTGGTTATGAGGTGAAATAACCAATAGTGATTCATTGTGACAACTAAAGTTTGATCAATCTTACAAAGAATGGGGTTCATCACTCTCATACAAAACATATAGAGATCAGATATAATTTTATCAAAGAAAAAGTTGAACAAGGTTTGATTAAAATGTATCATGTTGGAATTGATGACCAAGTAGTTGATGTTCTTACTAATCCTTTGGTAGCACATTTGTTTGAGATACGTCAGTTGAACCTCAGTGTTCAACCACCTCCGAGTACATGCTGAGGTTTTTAAAATACCCTCTCCCCATTAGAGTTAATTATTTTAATCTATTTATTGAAGTGATTTAGGTTTTTAGGGAAGATAAGGTCTAGGGGAGTGTATATTTTAGCTCCATAAGAAAAAATTAGTAATTTGAGTTTATTTCCAAAGGTAAATAATAAAAAAATTCAATATGATAAAGGTTTGTTTTTTGGCAATAGGGTTTTGAAAAACCATATATTGCTTCTATAACATGATTTGAATTCAATGTTATGAATAAATAAACATAGCTTAGCTTGGGCATCTTTAATCATTAAAAAACATGAGGGTTTTCACAAACTATGCAATGATTCTATGACACGATCATAATTCATTGTTAAAGGAAACAGACAAAGATTAGCATAGACTTATTTAAGAATTCCAAAACATGGGAACCCAATTCATGCTTCTCCTCTTGTTTTCAACACTGATATTTTCTCATATACACTTAGAATTTTTGTTAATTTTTTTCTCATGTATCAAGTTTTGATAGTGTATAGTTTTGTACTGAATATTTATACAAGTTTCCAAAAAAACCAAAGGGAGATATTGTTGGAACCAAGGTTTTTATTTACTAAAAACAGAGTCTGGTTTTTGTTTCTTGTCAATCCACACCGGGTTGATAAGTTATTTTTCAAGTTAGGTGTTTTATAGTACTAGATGACTATAGTATTTTAGGTGGTGTTATTTTCTAGTGTTTGGAAACTTGTTGGACTCAAAATCAAGGAGAAGGGGAAATCCGCATGAAAATTAGTTTTCAAGAATTTTTTATTCTTAAATATGGAAAATGTATGGGTTTTGCGAAGACAAGTTTCAAAAAGGTTGAGATTCAAGAAGATGTGGAGCATAATGAACAAGTATCGTGAATGGAGTAATGGGATGATGGTGACCAATTTGATTATGAGAAGTCGAGAATTTCGAATTTGATAAGGGTTGATGGTAATCTCCATAACTATTAGAATCTTGGAAATCTGGATAAATTTTTCTTGTGCATCCTGACTGAAGGATCTTTTAGAACAACATTTAATAGTTTCATGAATAATCCATTGGAGTTATGGGAGCATCACAAAATTCCGAACCTATAAATAAGTAGCTACCCCCACTTTATAAGTGACAAAAAATAATTAGAGGAAAGTCTGAATCAATTTGATTTTTAAATGCCAAGAGCTTCATCAATAAAGTATTTAAAGTGATCTTGAGCATTTCAAAAATATTGTCTTAGTCTTTACCAATGCTCAGGTATCTGGGAAAAATGAGATTTATGATGATGGGGTATTCCATGATGACTTGGGGATATTTGAAAAGGTATTTTTTTCTGTGAAGGTGGTTTACTTCATCAAGGTAGTGAGCTTCATGAAGGATATATTCAAATAATATTATAACCTATGTTTGAACTTAATAGTGCTTTAAAGTGCATCAACTCAAATCTACGGTGCAAGTAGAGTCTCAAGCCGGTCAGTGATAAATAGTTAATTGTTAATCTACTGAAGCGACCTTCAAGTCGTTAAATTGAGTAAAAATTCACCTAGAATAGTGATCTAGGGGGAGTTGATAGAAGTGTTTCAAGGGAGGTAGTGTTCTATACCTAAAATATTATATATTCAATGTACCAAGTATAGAGTGACTATGCCTGAACTTTTGTATTCCACAACTAGTGAAGATTAGTAGATTTAGGTATAACCAACACACTTTTGGTGTATGATTCTTAGACTAGCCTTTAGTGGTGAACCAAGTAAAATTTATGTGTTTCCTCTCTATATGTTAATGTATAAATTACTATAAATTACTATTAATTAAGTTTCATAGGTTTCTATCAACATGGGAAAAAGATCCATCACTTTAGATGAAAAAGTTTACACTATGATTCACCCCAACCCTCTCAGGGTATTCCAGGGTCCTACATCGCCATCCTTAGTGACCATAAAACCATAACATTCAGGTTCTCTATCCTATCTTGTACTCATACAAATTACTTGTGTCTCTATAATAGTTCATCTTTCATGAGGATTTTTGGAATCTATTCTTAAACCAACTCCTATGTTCCTTGAGCCTGAACTTCATAGAAGTCTGTCTCGTACCCACTATTTGTTCTATAGATATTCTCCATATCAAGGAATATGGTGTATCTTTCTACTATAACTTTTTCCAAATGGGTTGTATAGTTAATACACACTTTTTCTATAGGTTATCTTATAAAGGTACAATTTATTACTTGGGGTGAAAATTTATTACCTGAAGAGGCCTTAACAAATGCTTCACTTTCCCAAACAAGTTAATTTGATAACATAGATTTCCTTCCTCTCCAAAATTCATATGTAATACCATTTAGCAATTCAGTTGGTTCTTGGTTTAGTATATTTTCTAATATTTGTAATATGTATCCCTAAAATGATAATGGAAAACCCACATGACTTGTCATTGATCTCACCATGTGCAATAAGGTTTGGTTCCTCCTTTCACTTACACCATTCTACTAAGGCGTATATAGTGGAGTGAGTTAGGATATGATCACAAACTCCCATAAGAAATAAATGAATCCTGGATAAAGATATTATCCACCACATTATAAGGGGAGTTTCTTAATCTTCTTACCAATATAGTTCTCAATTTCATTCTTGTATTCCTTGAATTTATCAAATGAATCTGACTTATACTTCATCAAGTAGACATATCCATATCTAATGGAATCATTAGTAAAAGTTATGATGTATGAGTACCCACCCCTTACTTCAACAATAAATTCTCCACACACATCAGTATGAAATAATTCAATAACATCTTTGTCACTTCACCTTTCCCACTAAATGTGGCTTTGGTCATTTTTCCTTGTAAAGATACGTGACATACCCCAAGTGTTTTTAGTTCAAAATAATATAAATATACAGATTTAAGTAATTTATTCAAAGGATTATTGTTTATATGACCTATCTTGTGATGCCAAAGTTGGGTGTGGAATGATTCGTGTGAATTAACTTTGTTATTTATTTCTATTACTTAGTTCATGAAATCCAACACATAAACCTTGTAATTTAAATGTTCCTCCCTATAAAAAATGATATCTTTATAAAATAAGTTACATTTATTTTCAAATTAAAAAACAACACTATCCATACCAAGTTTGGAAATAGATATAATATTTTTGGTAACATATGGAACCTAATAATAAATATTCAAAAAAATATCATCTTGGTCGGTAATGTGAGGTGGTTGTCCCCTATAGCAATAACAGCAAGTTTAGCTGCATTAGTTTCTCATAGATATACCTCTTCCCAGTCAGTATTTTTTAATCTACCTGGTTCCTATATTTTAATAAATATATGAAAACCAAAAATCTATATCTAATACATAATTTGTAGAAACAAATAAATTGAACCAGATAACAAATTCACAAGAAGGTTATCCTTTATTCTTTATCTAGGTGGAGTTTTTCTTCCAATGACCCCTCTTAACACATGTGAAACAAACAACATTATGTTACCTTTATTTCCCCTCTATCTTCCTATACATGGAAGGTTATGAAGAATATTTAGGCTTAAATATATTCTCTTTCCCTTTCCATTTGTTCAGTATAAGTACGGAATGATTTTCATTCTTTGTATCCTTATCTACATGTTGAAGAAGAATGAGAATATCCAGAAGAGACTTCTAAATTTTCTTTACATTAAAATTCACAATAAAACTAGATAATATATAAGGTATTGTTTCCAAAATGAGTTCGGTTCCCAGTTCTTCTAGTATTTTAATCCCTAGAATCTCTAGGCACTCAATATAGTTAATGAGAATGAAAATGTGAGGTCTATCTCAGGAACCCTCCATAGGATTACTCTGAAAGAGTACTTTGGAAATATCAAATTTTTCATGTCTATCTCTATCCTAGTAAAGATCAAAAAGGTTCTAAATCATGTTATATGTATCCATGTTTTCAAGAGACTTCATGAGTTTACTATATATAGATAAAATCATCAAACATTGAACACTGACCATGGCATTCATATATTTCTCATAGACTGGGAACTATTCATCACTCACCTCCTGAGTAGGAATATCAGAAATTTTGGATTCTATCATGTAAGATTTATGTTCATGGAGTAGAATAACCTGAAGGCATCTAGACCACTCCTAGAAGTTACTTCCAGTTAGGAGTTTTTCCTTCTCTAACATTGATCATAGGGATATTGTGGATGAAGAACTTTCCATTTAATTATATAATTTAAAATAGTATGTTATTAGTAAATTTTTTTATTCCAAATTATATGAGAAATAATAAATTAAATTATTAAATAATTTTTATTAAATCTTCCACTATTTTGTCAAGTTCTAATGTCCCTCGCTATTGAAATCTAGATGTCTAGTTGGTAGAACATTCCAGTGTCAAGGATCCATATTCCCCTTCATATAACCCCTACAAGGGTTGGTCTATCTACTTTAAGGTATTTAGGAAGGAAATTCATTTCCAACTGCTGGCTTACATCTCCTTGATTCATTAAGTAGACTCCCTACTCACTAAATCCTAACATGCATTTTCTCAACACTTGCCTCCAAATTACCTCAAGTCTAGAAGAGGATACTCTTCTTGATGTAAAATGTTTAATTCTACCCAAAACTTTCTTAAGAACTCCCCATATAAATTTTAGATACCCAACAAGGATTTCTCATACACTTAGTTCTATTGATTCTTATTCCTAGTCATGTAATTGAAGGCCAAGTTTGACTTAATATTTAATTAACAGATTTTAATTTATTATGCACAAATTTTATCTTTTTTTATCCTTTACATGTTTTTTAAAATTAAATGGATGTTACTTGTTTAATTAACCATGTTGGATAAAATATTTATGCATAATTAATGTATTCAATTTCCATCTTTTCACATAATTTCATTTATATATGTGATTGCGTAATTGCGTCTATAAAATAAATAATTGCATAGACATAAATAAATTAAATGACTCGACCATGATCTTTTCTAAAGGTTGATTTGATAAGCCAAAATTAAATCAACCTATGACCTAGGGGAATAACTTCATTTTCCTCTCATAGAATGAGTTACAATATCCTACTTGTCTTCATGTTTATCACCTGAGTTGGCATCATAATGGTTCCATCTTGAACCACCTCTATAGACCTTGGTATGCTCTATAAATTAATATTATTTATTACTCATACGAAACTGGGAGGGACCAAATGATAGGTTAAAGGAGATTACATAAATATTCTTGGGCATACGGGTCCTACATAATAATGGAGGGAGGTATGACACACAAGTCATTATTTAATTTAATATTAAATAATTAAAAATCATAAAATAAATTAAATTAAGTAAATAAAAGCACATATATAGGTCTTGGTCAAGATCATAATTAGTCATACATGCAATGAATATGCAAAAGTAACAATCCATAATTCATTTATTTATTATATATTTACTATTAATATGAATGAACAAATATTAATTAATTAATTAATTACCTTCCATCTTTCTGATCATCCGAACTTAATCAAAGATACCCATCATTTATGGAATTTATGGAAAATAAATGGTAGAACCAATTAATATAGATATATTACAATAAATTTATTGGGAATTCAAAGTCCCATTAAACCATTATTAAATTGTCAAATACAATTTTTTCCAATCAATAAAATAAGGTTATAATGTTTTAATATTCAATTTTAATGAAATTTAATTCTACCATTAATCAGGATACTACACAGAGTGTACTCTAGCCACACGTCGTGTATCTCAGTTTACATATCTCTGGGTTACACACCTAGATATTTGGCATGTAGACTTGGATATACTACAAGAATTTTAAATTCCAACTACACATCATGTATCCACATATCGTGCGCTCGAGATTCTATTATGGGTCTTTGGCCTGTATCTCGGTGGGATCACAGGGTGTGTACAAGCCAGCTACACACCATGAATTCTTTATGACCTATTTCTTCTTTTCACACTAATAATATCAATGTGCTCTTTTCATGTGAGACTTGATGAACTACACACCATGTGCACCACATACATATCATTTGTTTCATAAACTCTTCAGGTTTTAAGTCTCATGCAGTTTGACCATGTATAATGACCACACGAACTACGTGATTTACATCGCTAACCCATGTCGATAACATAGTCTGAATTCCAGCATCCTATCATGTAATCTGACACCATGTGTGTTGTTTGTCCTGGTCAAAATGTAGTGTAAAATAAATTCAATTTTTGTAATTAAATTCTCTCCGAATCTAGGTGTAGTTTGTATGGTAACATGGTGTGTACTATGGCTACACACCATGTAACCCTATTTTGTTGTCCAAAAAAATTGGCACTTCCCAATGAATCTCTAGTCATTATTCATCTTTTCTTAGAACGTTATGAAAATGAAACATTGAATGAATAAGATTAATATTTTGATAACATGTTAATTTAAATGAGATTAAATAATGAATAACATGAAATTATTTTCTAACCATATTTCATATAGATCAACAATAAATTGAATAATTATAAATTTAAATGTGATCGCTCTAATACCACTAGTTAGTTCTAGATGCAGTGGAAACATGTGGTGGTGGGAGATATATTAAAATTTATCTTAATAATCATTGCTCGAAACCAAGAGTGGGGATCTTTCACGTAAAATTTATAATTATTTTATTTAATATTTGAAGAAATAAATACATAGTCTTAAGAACATTCATTATTAGTGATTTTTTATCATTAAAAAACCCCATTCAGATTACCTTTATTCCATAGAGAGGATCCAAATTATAGAAACTCACTAGTGATGATCCACACATGCTTCTATGATCTCCAAGAAACACCACTCGATATTCTGGTGCTATAGTAGTGAATCGAATGTCTTGTGTTGTTCATTTTGATTGCTCATTATTTTTTCTTGAAAAATTCTCTCTTGTATTTCTCATTCATGAGAGGGAGAGAGAAATATGATTCGAGATAGAATTTTTTGTGCACAAAAATTCTCTATTCTCAATTATTGATTTGAGATTCCATTCATAATAGAAATAATCTTCCATTTATAGAGATAGGGTTTAAAGTGAAATAATAATTTATTTTTAGTCTATTCAATAAATAATATTTAACATTTAAGGAAACCCTGAGCCACATAATAATAATAATATTATTATTATTATTATTGTGTTAAATGCCAACTTGTACAATAAAAATTATTATTTATTCTTTAATTAATATTTTTCATCGAACATAGGCTTGGTCTATTTGAAATCCCCTTGAATTTATTGAACACCCGAAGAAAAATTTTATTCATAAATAAATATTTAATTTACATATCAAAGAATAAATATTTATTAAATATTTAGTAGAATGAATAAATATATTTTTATTCACATCCAAATAATAAATATTTATTTAATTTATGTGATCAATATAACTTGAAAAAAATTATTTATAATACTTGAGAATAATATCTATGCCATTAATTAAACTAAAATAGAATTTAATTGAGATCAATAGAAAAACATAGTATGTGACCCTCTAGGATTCTTCCTTGTTGGAAATAGGTGAACTTTCCTAAATTCCAAGATTAATATCTAGCAATGAGTCAAAGAATCCAAGAGGAAGAACATAATGTCACAATTTCGATAACCAAAAAGGAATGCTCCTTGTGTAATATAATACCTTTTTCAAAATATCTCATCATGTAGGTTGCATGATGGTGTCAACAACCTATTAACTCAATATGTATTTCTTTGCCTATCTAAAATAAACACATTGTTACACCATGGCCATGTATTTAATGTGATGGTTCTATTCCAATAAAAGGGATGATATATCAGCTTCCATAAAGATGAAAGGGAAAAATCCTTCCATGAACTATCTATTAATGAAATTTTAATCATGACACAACCAACATACTCTACTCCCTCAACCATATGGTGTGATAGTTTTGGTAAGTAAATCTAATTGTGTGAGTCATTACATACAGTAATAATAATCTTAATTTCTGAAGCCATTACGCACACCCACTGATAGGAATATCTGATGAAATCAAAACATGTGGAATTCCTAATAGTGGGTATATTCTCATAATCTCTCATTTTAAAGATTACCAAGTACGAACGTCATGAGAAGAAGACTCGTCCTCTTACAATCACTATCACCTGATGGCCTAAATACTATGCTTCCCATCATAGTATATTATCCAACCACATAACTATATTAAGAATATTTTCACAACACTTCATAGTACTTGTCATTGTGGGGAACTCCTATAACCTTATAAATATGTCTAATACTCTAAGACATTATTATATTAAATCCATACCAAAATAACGATCAATTTGTATAATATGTTAAATTAATATTCAATAAATTGAATATACATGTAATCAAAGTACAATCAGTTGGTCCTAGGATACCAACTCTAACAGTCGGGGTACTTTTAAGTACCATGTACTTCAGTTTTTCATTGGGGTTTTTTACACCTATTTTTTCTTACTCTTTTCTTTTTTCTATTGTGGACTTGTATTAGCACGTTGACAAATCCTTTATTTATGTTATCGTATTTTTATTCTATTGTGTAAAAATCACTCCCAAACGCAGTTTTTGATACCCAGGTGCTTATTACTAGCTCATTGGGATTGGGAATTCCCTACGGTCCATGTTGTATACTAGCTCAGGTTTCAAACAATTGGGTTTTCCAGATGGTTTATGACATGTGCCAAGATAGTTTGTACGCGACATAAATTAATTTAAGAGGAAAATTTAAAAAAAAATATTACTGCATAAACCTCATTATTATGTGTTTTTTGTTTCATTTATTTACTTTTACATGTCATATGATAGTTTTTTATGATATTAAATACTTTATTCATTTCCAGGTAAAAATTATAGCATAAATACATGTATTTTCATCACATACTATATACTCCAGTCTATTAAATCAATACATGTAGTGTAACTTTTATGTGTTGTATGTATCATTTATTTATTGTACACACTGTGAAACTGCATCACATTCCACTTATGTTATATGTCATCTATATTTACTATATAAAAAAAGGACCATGTTGAGTAGTTTATATGGGTATACACCATGTTGAATCAGAGTAAATTTTTTGTACATAATTATATTTTAAATAAAATTAATTTATTTAAAATCATAGTAGATGGCTATCTCTAGGAAAAATTGGATGAGGGTTAAGATAAAACATAATCAATTTATAAATTGGATAATTAATCAGATTAATTTTCATTCATTTTATCTTAATAAAAGAACAATCTAAATGAATTCTAGCTAGTAATTTTAAATATGTATTCATTACACAATTGGATGATCATGAGCTTAAACTGATCTATGTATATATATGTTTTCTTTTAACTTAATTATTGCATGGGTTTTTTTCCATTATTTTATTAATTATTTCATGGTTTTTTTTCCATAGTTTCATTTATGTAATCCCCCTTTCAGGTTCCCTTCACTTGTAAATTATAAGGACGGATCTCTCGGACACATATACTTGGTTTAAGGTGAAGATAAGGTGAAATCAAGCAAAGAAGATACATAGGATAGTGGTTGAATTCTAAAAACTAAATGCTAGACCAGCTCAATAAGTTTTTTCCCCAAGGTTCAATGGTTTATTTATTATCTACTCAATACACAAAACACTATTCAATGCTCATAATTAATCCAAAATTTATTTAATTAATTTCTATTTGACACGTGATTTATTTTATGGATGTAATACCATAGTCACATAAATAAATCTATTAATATGAAAAATGGAATTAAAATAAAATAATTATGGATTAATATTTTACCAATAAATTTTTAATCATATAAGTAAAATTCACATAATATTAATAAGAAATTTAAAATATAAAATAAGAAAAACTTATGTATAATAAACAAAATCCACATGTTAATATTAAGTAATCATTCCTTCCTTTATCTTAATTATGATGAACTAAAAGTTAAAGTGTTGATTTGGACTTTTTTTTGTGGAACATTCAATTATTTATAAGTCTCAACATAGATAGTGAGTTAAATTGTCTGAATATATATAGGGTTTAATGGACTTATTATATCCAATAAAAAATTTTAGGGAAGTGTTGGGGAAATATAAGTTAGGATTTCTTGATTAGTGAGTCCACTCAAATGAATAAGTAAATGCAATCCTATAGTTCACATGATAGCCTACCTGAACACCTTCTAATGGTTTTCATGGCCATATTATTGATCATAAGAATGTAAATAAGGATCTTTTCTACTAGTATTTCCAAGTGACAGGACATTTCATTTATAATGTTGAGGGTTTTTAGGACTTGATAAAATAATGGGATACTTAATAAAATAATTAAATTATTCTTCCTCATTTATTTAATAATAAATACTACCACAAAAACAGTTTTTCACAGCACCCCCCCCCCCCCCCTTTATCAGTGCTAAAAAAAGTGCAGATAAACGCACCCCTTTATCAGTGCTTTTTTTAGCGTTGATAAAGGGACCCCCCCCCCTTTATGAGTGCTTTTTTTAGCACTGATAAAGGGACCCCCTTAATCAGTGCTTGTTTAGTAGCACTGATAAAGGGTAAACTTAAAAAAAATAAAAAAAATTATATTAATATATAAATATATAAATATATAAATATAGTTATATTGATATAAATATAATATATAATTTATAAATATATTTTAGATAAGTATACATGTACATTTACACTTATAATATACTTAATATATAAGATACTTAGTGAAAATGGTTTATAAAAAATTATAAAAATATTTTTAATTAATAATTTGATAATTATTATAGCCTAATAGTCATTTAATAAAAATTTTAAGAATAAAAAATTAAAAAAATTAAAAACAGGTCCAAAATATGTTGAAAACGCAACTTAAACTTCAAACGGCCATAACTTTTGATCCGGGTGTCTGTTTGAGCTCTACCACATATCAAATCGAATCCTACGACGAGCTCTACGTCGTTGTGACCCCGGTTTACCCAGGTCAAGGGACTTTTGGGGCCAAAAGAGGCCCAGAAGGCCTCCAAAACTGAGTTTTTTGTTGGGGTACCCTGATTTTTTAACATTTTGTGGATTTTCAGCCTCGTTTAAGGGGGTATTATTAGCTTTTTTTGTGGGGACTGAATTTATTCCAAGGTATTACATTCATATTAATATTATGTTTTTGAAATTTCATTCTTTTTATAATGACCTGCTATTTATAATCTTATATATAACAATATATACATATTTTTTTATATATTCACACCTAAAAATTTAATTATAAATATAAATAATAAAATATATTAGCTTTATCTAAATAATAACTAACACCCATTTTATTTAAAATACAAATATATGAATATTTATATACCTATATATTAATCTAACTATATATATATATTAATCTAGCTATATATATTAATCTAATAACTATATATATATTAATATAACTACATATATATATATATATATATATTAGTATTACTATAAATATATATATTAATATAACTATATATATATATTAATATAAATATATATTACTATACTAATAAATATAACTAAATATATAGAGAGAGAGATATATATTAATATAACTATATATATATATATTATAATATAACTATATATATTAATCTAAATATATATTACTATACAAATAAATATAACTATATATATAGATAGATAGATATATTAATATAACTATATATATATTAATATAACTATATATATATTATAATATAACTATATATATATATTAATATAAATATATATTACTATACGAATAAATATAACTAAATATATAAATATATATATAGAGAGATATCATGAAGTGGAAGACAAATCAAAATAGAGTAGTGGTAAAGGCTTAGGCGCGCATGGGGGAGGTCTCGAGTTCAAATCCTGGTGGAGGCAGGGGCGCGCGCGCATGGGGGAATATGGGAGCAAGTGCTGTTAAAGGGTGAAGTGGGGTGCGTGGGGTGATGTACAGGGGCAGAAAAGCGATGTAAAAGGGGGGGCTCAAGCGCTATAAAATCCCCCCCGATTGGCAGTATTTTTTTAATTTTTTTTAATTTTTTTAATTTTTTTTAATATTTTTAAATTTTTTTTACCTTTTATCAGCGCTTTTAAAAAAGTGCTGATAAAAGGGGTCCTTTATAAGTGATAAAACAAAAGCACTGATAAATGAAGTGCTAATATATGGGTCTTTTATCAGCGCTAAAACAAATTTCTGATAAAGGACCCTTTTATCGGCGCTTTGTTTTAGAGCTGATAAAAGACCCCTTTTATCAGCGCTTTTTTTTAGCACTGATAAAAGGGGTCTTTATCATCACTTTTCGGAGCACTGATAAAGGGGACCCCCCTTATCTTTTCCAGCTTCATCAGTGATTTTCTAGCACTGATAAAGGCCATTTTTAGCGCTAATAAAAGTTGTATTTGTAGTAGTGCAAGTAAGTTACTAATAAAATCTTTTCGTTATTATAAAAAAATATAAATTAAAACCATGGAAACACTATGATCATTCCTTAACTTGGGTAATGCTCTCACATGCACATATTTCCTATATTAGAATAAATTATTTACACTACATTACTATCAGATAATTTGTACAATGTGTTGGAATTCCATAAACCTGATTATCTTCCCTCCAAGATGAGGTGAAAATGATTCCTGTAGAATATATATGGATGGTGATTAATCTATGATATCTAATATTATATCACTTTATAATAATAAGGATAAGCTTAAAGATAAATAATATTCTCACTACACTATTTTTGTGTAAACTGTAAGGGGTTCTTAGCTTATAATCATGTATTCAATTTTTAAACTACGTTAATTTAAGTTAAAATTACTTTTGGATAAGTGATTATATATGAATCTATTATTATATTCCCTACCACTAAGTTTCTCTTTATTCATCCAATATTGGATAAACAATATAGATAAACCTTTCCTAAATCCTTTTTTATATATATCACAAAAAAATGTTTTTTGAAAAATTATTTCCTCACTCATTATAGTGAGAAAAATAAATGAAAAGGTTAGAAATCTAATGGAATTTTAAATCCAATGGGTTCCTTACAACATCTTTCAAATAGACAAAGTATTAAAGAGGAGGTAAATGATCAGGAGTCTATTTACATCTCATGTGAAATAAAATAGTTTTTTGTAAGACTTACAATAAATTAATGTAAAATTAGTTATAAAATTATGCAACATTAATCATTGAATATAATATTTACATTGTACATATTGGGCATTAAAATACAATATATTTTACATATATTCTCATTCAAGAATTAATAATGTTTGGGAATATTATAAAAAGTGTGTGAATTATCCTAGATAATGTGAAAGGGTGATTTCTATGTCATTAGTAAGGCGACACAGCTTCAAAATTATCAGAATAGATTGATTCGATTTTTTAATTAGTGTTACCAAAATATTTATCTCAGTGTCCAACTAGACACAATGAGACATTACTTCACATTTAGAATAAAATTTTTAATGGTAATTCATACAAAACTAAGTATTAGGTAACACTTGAATCATATATATCCATTGAAATGAATGATAAATATAAAATATAATACTCTTACCTTATTATGGAAAAATAATTATTTTTTAAATAAAAATGAAATTAGTTTACTTTATTTTACCCAAAAAATTGTTTTATTCTCTATTGAGATAAGAAACTAGGTATACTAAAAAATTAATTATTTTTTTTTATATAAATAAACCTTTTGGAATAAAAGTATACCAAAAATATTTTAGAGTTATTTTAACAAGGCCATGTGAACTATTCTAAAGTTATATGTAAATTCATGTAATTTCTGAGATTCTTTTAAATGCTATTGAAATTCTTAGTGAAGTAAATGAGTGTACTTGGTGAATATAGAGGAGCTTCTAAGATGTATTTTCATAGAATATGTTATCCAAGTAATCATTAATCATACATGTGGAATAGAGATATTCTGAAACTCACATTTCCATATGACAATAAATATAGTGATGTTAGTAAAAGGAAGATTGAATATGAGTCTTATATATATTTTAAATCTTGCCTAATTTTTTTACAAAACATATTTATAAAATGGAATTCCACCAAATAACTATATTCCAACTATATTAACTGATGAATATCATATCAATTATGATATAATAATAATCTATTAAGAAACAACCACATATGTTAGTTAAAAATCATTTGTTAAAATTTTTATTTAGATACAAATGAACATCAAATACTTAGTGTATATCAGTTAATAATCCAATAGACACTTTTTATATTAACATATATTAAAGACCAACTATTTTTATATAAATTAAACCTATCTCTTTAAGGATAGTGGTAACAAACTTAAATCATATGAGTTAAGTATTTACATGCATCGGGGTTGGCATAACAATGTTAGACTCCACTATGATCAGTGGAATGAGTAGTTATAGAGACACATACTTCATAGGAAGTCATAACCAAAGTGGCGGTTCATGTTAACTCTAATGGATGATGCATATATTATTATAACTAAGAATTAGTAAATGGAAACATGATATGGTTGAAATGTATGTATGAATTCATATAATATATTCCATGTATCAATATTTGGAGTCTCCAAATTTTCAATGTTTCTATGAATTGATAATTTTGGTGAGTATTCAATAGAAATGGAAAATGGATAATATAATATGGTTCCAAAAAATCATGATTAATTATTGAAAGTTTTGGTTTATGAAAAAATCTATACACCAGTCATCATGACTAAAATCCTTTTCAACTATACTTGTCAAAACATACTTCTATGATCATCATATTGGGATATTTATTTCCAAGCCCACCTCATATAGAGTAAAACGTATTGAAAATTTCTATATGATGTGACAAAATGAGATATTATGGTATATTTCAAGAATATATAACTAGAAAGAGTTTTTGACATCAATGAATTCAAATAATATATAAAAATTGGATAAATTCATTTTTGTATAAATCATTAATGCAGATCATAGAATATTTTTTTGGAAATTATGGAGTGAAATGTGTCTCAAAAAAGTTTGTGGGATTGTTATAAGTTTTCAAGATAGAAATTTTGATAGCATATGGAAAACAAATGTTATGTATTACTAGTTTTTTAAGAATAAGAAATGAATTTCCATAAGAAAGACTAAAAGTTACAACCATGTTATAGAGAACAAGATCTATAAAAAATTATCCATGGGTTTTTTTAATCTATTCAAAGTATATATATTAAAAAAATATTGAAAAATAAAATTTGAAATAATTCAAAACCAAAAGGTTATTGGACTACAATATTTCCAGTATAACAAGATTGGGCATAGCAAGATATTATTGAGATTTAAATAATTTCAAAAGATTATGTGGAAGGAATTTATCCTATATGACATGATATATACTAAAATTTGATATTAAAAATGCATAATTCCAAGTATGTGAATACCAAATAGATCCAACATAACTTCAGTTACTTATATTTAGGACTATACTTTAGTAATTAATAAAGTAATACTTGGTGATTTATTGGGGTCTATAGAAGTGAGATTACTACTAATTAAGGGAATAGAAGACTTATATTCATTTAGCTCATTTTGATATATTATTATAGAAAGGATAATAAAATATAAAATACAAAATTATTATAGTTAGTGGTTTCCATATATATAATATCTAATTATGTTGCAGATTTGGATGCAACTTAATAAGTGGAATAGAAATGTTTTATTACTATTTTGGGTTATACCAAAAGAAATATATTGATTATTATTATGATAATATTGTACTATGTAATTAATCATGTTCTAGGGTTTCTAACATGTGAACAAGATAGGGATACAATATAATATCACAACATGATGGATTTTCTAGAGTAAGTGATGTTTTGGTAAGAAGATTCTATACATAGATATTTGGATTTACTAACTACAGTAGTAGAAATGTGGAAGGCCTGATAGCTATACCCATACTCCATAGAAGCATGTTTATCATGTGATAACTAATCATACATTAGTATTTTTGTATAATTTAAGTGGGATTTAATTATATTTGGTTCCCAAGAACCAACTAATTTATAATTTATATTTATTTTATATTCATATATTTTAATATTAAAAAATATCTTATCCCATATTTGTTATCCACTTATATATTATTAATGTGATAATGTATTAGAATTTCTATTATGTTATAAGGGTCATATTAGTTCTACACTATAATTAGAACCTTGAAGTGCCATGACAATATTCATAAATATTTTTTTTACTATCACATAACATTCTTTGATGTGACACATAGTATGTTGATTGTGATTTTAAATTACATGTAAGTAGATGGGACTTCATCTCATGAAGTGTGCACTTGGTAAACTCCAAATCAAAATATTATGAGAACAACACACCAGTGATAATTTTTCATGTTTATGTTTCATCAGATATTCCTATTGGATAAATTTTGTAATGGTCCTTAGATTTTTGAGATTATTATTAATGCATTTCATGACTTTAACACTTAGATGTATTGTCATTAACCATAACGAGACAGTTCATAGGGAATTTTAGAATGTTGGGTGCATAACGAAGGATATGTTATTAATGAATAAGCTGATAAATGATTTTCCCATCCATTCTTATATAATTTTATATCTCGTCTCTTTAATTGAAAATGAACTATCACATTAAATTCCATGGCCATGGTGTAAAGACAAGTTTATTTAAGATAGTCAAAGAAATATGTATCGATCTTATAGGTTGATGGAATGGGTATGAAAACAACTTTATCAGTCATTACATCAAAGGTATTATATTCTATAGTGAGTGTTTGTTTGTTTTTATTTTAATTTAAATAAATATTCCTCCTCTATAGGTACCTTGAACCATTTATAGGTAATAGTCAATGACTTTATTAAATCCCACATAATATCACTGAGGAAGAATTCTATAGGGTCACAAACAAAGTGTTTCCTTTAATCTCAATTAAATGTTATTTATATTTAATAGTTTGAATAAATACATTTTTTAGAATGAGAAGAAATATTTATTCAGGATTTATTAAATGATCGCAAATATTAAATAAATGTTTACCCATAAGGTAATTTTTTAATAATATGAATACATAACATTTATTTATCAGTTTTTATTCACTAGGTAAAAATTAATTATTTATTCATTACCAAATATTTTATTTGATTACGTGAATATAAAAATAAATATTATATTCATCAAATTGTGAATATAATATTTATTTATTTATTGAATGTATAATATTTTTCTCTTGGTGTTCAAAATGTGATAGAATGATTATTTAATTTTAAATAATTTATTTTATTTCGTGAATATTAAATTAAATATTTTTTTGGGAATTCAATAAATGTCAAGGAGGATGAGAGAACATTGTTATAAGTCTAGAGATGAATATTTATTTACCTTATTATAAATAATATTTATCATTGAGTTACTTAAATCACTCCATGTAATTAAATAATATTATAATTATTTCACATGGAATGGGGTTCCTTCGAGGTTCAATATATTATTAATGGATTTTGTGAAATTAATTATTAAAAAACCCTATCCCTGGGTCTATAAATAGAATATTATAAGAATTGTGTGAGTTTGTCCATTGTTCACAACATTCTCATCCCTATATAATTCTACCTCAATAAATAACATCTCTAAATTTTTCTCTCAATCTTGAGATATTCTCTCTTAATCCTTCATTCATGTCAATATGAAAAGATTAAGAGATGATACTTCTATATTGAAAGGATCATGGTGTTTATCATGGGAGTGGTACAAGATGATCAGGACCACTTCACTAGTACCTAGAGTACCATTCATGATGTTACAATATCAAAGGAGAATGCATTAATCACTGCTTTGGGGGGATCTACATTGGTTCCTCATGAACATAACAAAAATACAACCAAAAAGCCTTTAGAATGATTAACAACTACGTTGAATAAATAACATAAGGTTGAAGTATTTCTTAATGCTATTAAATTAATTATAAATTAATGTTAAAAGATCATCACTTTTAGTACCATAAGATTTTTTCATAATTATTTGGAAAAATATACATTGGTTATGGATTTCATTATCACATACATTGTTAATGGTTCATTTAATCCAACTAAAGTTGAGTTGGTTGTATGTCCAGTAGAAATTTCTTCTGTATCTGGAACCATCACCAAGTGTGCTTCCTTTGATTGCCAACACTATTTTCCATCCTATGAGGATTGGGAATAGCATTTAGGCCAAGTGTAAAGTTGGGTCAGATTACATGTTGGGTCAATCTAAATAAATTAATTAAAAATGGTACCATAGCTTAGGTTTTTTGTAAGGGATTAGGTTCTTGAGGATGAAATCTTCTTATTTAGTAACTTTATTAGTTTTTTGGAAATAGGGATGTTAGAACTCAAGAGGTGGGTGTGGGAAAGGAACATGAAAGTTTTTTTCATTCAGAACCTCAAGTTGTTAAGGATATATTGGGATTGAGTTTTTTTTATTCTTCATTCGTTTTGGGGAATTTTGATTTGATATTATGATATTTTAAACTATTGTGACTTTTTTAAATGGTTTTGGGGATTCCCATACATTTTTGGGTGAAAGTGGATAATGGATTAGACCTACATGGTTTACTCACATAGTCTATAAAAACATGTATAACCTATAAACAATGGTCTTAAGGACTTCATAGAGTATATAGTATGGTTGAAACACATTCTACTAAATCATGTGGGCAATAATGCATAACTCTACATCTATCCTGTTTTTTTAACTCTCTTGGTTTCAGATTATTCTAAAAGTAGTTCCCACTTATTATAGATGAATTCAAAAGGGTTTTATTGAAATTTTTTATGTGGTTTTATGGGTTTTTTTGTTTTTCTATTCTATTATTTACTTATGTTTAATATTTTAAAGGTTGTTTTAAGTGAAAAAGAAGATTTTATGAGATTTTTTATTTTAAAAATTTTTCATTTTTTGGTTTGTAAGTATTACATTATATCTTATGAAAGTTTTTTTGGTAAGGATTTTGGTTTTATTACACCATTTATGAAGTGATTTTGAAAAAAAACTAGGTTTTGGGTAATTTTTTAAAAATGAATCCTTGGATTTTAGGAATGATTTTAAATTGTAATAAATTTACAAGATGAATTCAGTGAGATTTTAAAAGTTGGATAACGAGGTTTCCTAATATTATTCTTTTTAAAGTAAGAATGGAATTCTATTTTACAGATGTTATTTAGTAAAATGGGTTTATATTTTGAAATGGGGTTGATGATTTTAGTAGAAAATGGGTTTTTCATTGTGTGAATTATGTGTTTTTTTGGATGATTTTATGTTTTTGATGTATCCCTTTGTTGTACTGGGACTATTTTACTTGATTTGGGACACATCGATTGATATTATTCATTTATTTTGTTATTTAAAATATTCCTCATAGATGAGTCAAGAGGAAATATTTAATGTTGATTTTTGTGGATGATCTACTTAGTTAATCCCCTCATCACTTTTAGTGGATTCCTCCAATTCTAGATTCAATCTAGACTCCAAGTAAAGTGTTAGATTTAGAATATTCCTTTCTCATAAACTCAATGTCAGAGTTCTTGAATTAATTGTTGCACTCCTTAATCATGGATCTTGGTTTAGTTGAAGTGGTAGGGTGGTTTAAGATTATTTATGGACTCCTTGATTCATTAGAGACACATAATGCTTTAGGGGTGAGATTTTTAGTGAGAATTCTAATAGGATCGAGTTGAGTTCTGTGGGTGATGATATTTTCTTCTCAGTTTTCAAGGTAAATGTCTTGTGAGTTCTTTAAGTTAGTTTCCATTCAGTAATTATTTCCAATGTATATAAAGGTAGTGAAAACTCCTAAATTTTGGAGACTTCACAAGAAAAACTTATGATTATTGAACATATGGTAAGGGTCAAACTTCTTCAGGCCTTATTATCCCTTAACAGAAGAAAATACACCTCTTTTACTTTCATTGTGGGGATTTTATACATTATAATAACTCTTATTGGAATTATCTAAGTACTTGACTATGTTGTGGCCATTCAGGTCACATTCATAATTTTTGTAAGTTTTTTCCATGTAGGAAAACATGGGGGTGGTGGTTCTTGGGATTTTATCCACTTTATGGTTGTCTATTTTTATGGTTTTATTTATGGGTTTGGATTTGGTGAATTTTTTTAAGGAATATCTCATGGGATTTACTCAGTATTTGTTTCTTGTATTTCTTTTTGGAATGGTTATCTTCTTATGGTTTTGTTTTTACTTGATGGATGGGATGTACTTATTATGGTTTTAATTTTGATAGTATGGCATGGAAAACCCATAGTTCCATGATTGAATAACTAGTATATGCATTGCTTTATGTAGTTGAGAACATAGGTGTCGGTTTCATTTTGAGCTCATCATGTGAGGGTGTTCCTTGTCCATGGTCCCTATCTATCCATATGGAGTCTCATAAACCTTGGTAGGTACCCATGTTGTTTTACTTTTTTAGTTGGGTGTATTTTCTCCCTTACCTTTCTGGGGTTATATTTGGTTTATGGGTTCTTTTAGGGTCTTTTGAGTGGTTTTTCTTATGTTTTGTTCCTATTGGGGTTTTATGAGTTCCTTAGAGTGATCATTATGAATATAGGTGTGTTCCATATTTTGAGAATCAAGGGAATAGTTACCTATCATAGTTTTGGTTTTATTTTTACAGTGTATTCCCCCTATTAAAACATTTTATATTAATTATAAATAGTTGGGATACATATACTCAATATTCGTTATTTTAGGGATTTAGTTGGTAGTTGTACTGGAGTTGTCCTTGGATATTCTTGGTTATATTGAGGATGGGTTTCGTTATAGTTTAAGGTTTTTTGTGGTTGTTTGGTTCCCATTTCTCACCAAACCCTCCTTGATTTTTTCAATCCCACCCACCTCATGGTTTTTGTTGTGAAGTTTCCCATTATTTGCTTCATTATACTATGACCCAGGGGTTTCTAGGGGTAGAAACCATTAAGGAGTGGGAAATTATCATACCCCAATTTTTTATTTCCACTTTTATTTTAATAATTAATTATGATTTTTTGAGTTTTGTAAATTTGTACATGAAACTTTATGTTTTTTAATCGATTTGGGTATCAGAAAATTACCCCACATTTTTAAGAGTAACTATGAGAAAACTATACTGATGGAATTTGTAGTCGTGATGATTCCATTTAGTATGGTCAATATATGGTTTTCAAAGATTTTGAGACTCTTTGGAAAGTTTTGTGAGGGATTTTTGTTCTTTTGGGTGACTTGGAAAGTATTAGTACGGTTAGTTATAACTTTTCCTCAAAACCATGTGAGTGTGTAGTGGGTGTCTAGTAAATCCTTCATGGGTATACCAAACTATTGGGCCAAACCATTTGATTTGACTCAATTTTATAATTCAAGTAATTACAATTATATCATCTTTAATTTTAACCTCAAAACCCCTATCCTCTTATTCATACTCATATAACACATTACAAGGAGACCCATGGTGGTTCTTATTTACTTCCCCATCCATTTTGATCTGTTACCTTTCCTCTAAGTGAATTACTTCATGGTTTTAGTTTCATTCCACTGCATTTACCTCCTTCAATCATTTCTCCCATTTTTCTCCCAAGTTATCTTCCATCCAAGAACCCAAATTAAAAGTGTAAATGAATTTAACAATTTTATTTTCTCTTAAACTAGGGATTTGGTCTTCTAGGGCTTGATAATAGTGATTCCTTTCTCGTTTAAGTGTTTTTCACATAAGGAGACATGTTACGACCTCGTTATATTTTTCTTGAGGTAGGTGTCTATATTATATTTATTTAATTTGAAATACATGAATTTATTGAGGTTTTTAGATTAATTTTAATTAAATTCTGATTATGTAAAATGTTTTAAGTGATTTATATGCTTATAATAAATAGGTTTTGATGAATTTTTATTCAATCATTTTAAATCAAGTTTTTTTTATAAAAGTATTTGATTAAATTACTAAGAGGTTTTATAAAATGATTTCAGTAAAAAAAACATGTGGATTATGCCTTTTTTGGATTTTAATGAAATAATGTTATTTTTGGAATTAAGTTTTTGGAATCTAAATTGGGTAACCTCTTATTGATTTCTAAAATAGATTTTAATAATTATTTCTTCAATGATATAAAAGAGTCTTGGAATCCCAAGTTGAGATTTTAAGAAGTCTAATTTAACACCTTTTAACAAAATTTTCTTATTAATGTGAGAGAATATTTTTTTTCCTCAATTCTTGTTTCACACAAAATGGTTTGTTTATTTCTTTGTTAAATGTATATTGTGAAGGTTATGTTGCATTCAAGGGTGTTGTAGGGGAGGTAAATTTATTTCATTATGATTATAATGAATATGATTTTATTGGTTTGATTATATACCCACATTCACTATAGATTGTTCATTTGAACCTAGTTAACTAAGTGGGATACCATATATTATGTTACTCTAGTTTAAGTCACACATGGGATAGTGTCCCCTATAGTGTAAAATAAGACAATATGGGGAGTTCCCCTAAGTATTTTGGTATGAGATAGGTGAGTGGTTTTTTTGTTTTTTTCAAAACAACATTGGTTTATTATTGGTATATTGTTTGAAGTGTTTTTATAGTTGTATCACTATATAAATTAAAGAGTTTCTCTTGGAAATTTAGCTTTATAGGTGGTTTCCCATAAGGGATTATATTCCCTTTATTGTATTACCTTATGATTTTTTCTTATAATGTCATTATATTTTTGGGTATATTAATATTAATTCTTGATATTATGATGATAATTTAATTTTAATATTTTATATATGTGGATGTTTGGTTTTGAAATTTTTTAAAAAGGTTGATTTGAAAATATGTTCTTTTAAAAATGGGATTTTTTCAGTGTTTTCCAATAAAGGGTTTTTAAATAAAAATTTATACAAGATTTATAATACTTTCTCTATTGAAGATATTTTATTATATTCAAATGATAAAAGTACTTAGTTTCTTGGGACAAGAAAATGTGATTTGTTTTTGGTCACTCATAAGAAAATTTGAAAACCTTGTTTTTTTTATGATAATTTAAAACTATATTTTGTTATATTCTTATGTAAATAAATTTCATAGACTTAGTGGATGGTAACATACTAGGATGTATAGCTCGCACCTATATATATATATATATATGTATGTATGTATGTGTATATATTATAGCTTCCATTTTCTCTTTAGATTGAACCTTATTCAATTAGGCCAGTGGTGGGGAGTTGGGATATGAAGGGTGGCATGAGGTTTCTTTGAGGTGGATTTTTTATTTGTTTTATTCTTTCTAGTGATTTATTGACCAGGTTACCATTATCTTACCTTGTATGTTTTTATTTTATTATATCTTGTTATTATATGTTTTATATTATTGTTTAGGATATTATTTTATATTTATACAAAATGGGATGATTCATTATTTTTGGTTACGACTCATTTCATTGGTATGTTTATTTTCATTGGTTATATATATTTAATGTTTCATATAAATATAATGTATAGTTAGTCCAGTCCATATTTTTATTAAATAATCCAACTTTGTGTTAACTCTAAATTTTGGGTGAAATAATTCCCATGTTTGTTCCCTTTGATTCCCAATAACTAGTTTACAGACCATGGGGTTTAGTAAGGCTCTTCAGACTAACTTTCAAGTTGGGTTGGCTGAATTAATTTTTCTTACCAATCCAATTCATTAAAATAACTTTGAAATCATAAAAACGTGTTCTTACATGTCAACTAGTTCCAAGAATCCCTTTGAAATAGAAAAAAATTATTTGAAATGGCCACTTAGGATTTTTCTCAAATTCTTTTCATGCAAGATACTCTATACTGAATAATGAAACCATTTGAAAACTATTTTCCAACCCCTCTTATGTACACATTTAAGTATACTTTTAAAATTAATGAAAACTAAAACATCCAAGAACCTTATGGAATGTATTATTTAGGAATATATTAGAAACACTTTCCTATTTAAATGGAAAATGCATCACAACATGTCTTATTAAATAAAAAAAACTCAACCAATAAAGGAAAAACCCTCAATAGCCCCTAAAAATCCAAACCCATAAGATTAGGTAACTTTAAACACTAATTATAACCAAAAATGGTGTTATCTTTCATGAAGGAATATAAAACTGAAGAAGAATGTAAGAAGGTGATGAAAATAAAGGAGAATAAGAAGGAAATTGGGACTTACCTTAAATAATTAACTTGAAATCAAAGTATAGAAGTTAAAAATCCATTTAGAATGGAGTATGGGAGCTCCCCATGAACACCCTTGTCCTTATGAATGAAAATAGAGGATGAGGAGGTTATAAAATATGGTTAAACACTCTGGAGAAAACCTTTTAATTCGTGTTTTAGTAAAACTAGGAAGACCACATCATTTGGATTCATTTTATTCCAAACACTGTATCAACTATGAGTGTGACTTCCTAAAATGTTGGGTTTTTTCTATGTTTATATGGTTAATTTCTCCCTTGATTTTGGGGTTTCAGGGTAGATTTTAGGTATTTTTGAATCCTTTATAAGGAAGAACAATGTGAGGAATAGATTGGGAAATCATGGAATATAAACCATGTGAAATATTTATATGTTCAAAGAGGGTATTTTAATATCACCACATGGTTAGATAAATTGTGTGATAAAACTATATACATGCTCATTTTTTGGGTATTTTTTCATTTAAACTAATTTTTATTTAAGGTTTCTCCCATACTCATTCTCCATTAAAAACATTCATCCTAAGAACCCACAAAGGCCTCTTATTACTCTTATAATCCCTTACATAGTGGATTTACAATGGTTTCTTGGTGACTCATCATCACCTGGATAGAAAATTTAGGGCTTATCTTTACTTATCTAATTTTTTTCTCTCTATTTATCACATTTTCTCAAATTAGAGTGGTTATGTTGTCCAATTTCTATGTATATGGATGTCTAAAAGTTTGGAGTTCTTGTTTCAAAGGGTTGTAATACCTCTCTAGATACCTAATATAGGGGCGTTCATTGTAGTAAATATGGTTACACCAGTTGAGGTAGGAGAATCAATTTCATTTCCTTTTATTCAACAGTTCTATGGATTCTTAATACTTAAAATGTGTTTTTTTAACTAAAGTAAGGAAGTATATGATATCTAGTTTTGTTGTTCAAAATGTCTTCTATGTTTTTTTGGTATTTTCCTTTGGAAAATTTCATAAATTTCATATTTCCATAAAATATTGATTTCAAATGGTTTTTATTCGTTATAATCATTTCTTAAAATATAAATGATGTTTTTATCCAAGAAAAATGATTATTAATTACTTTTTAGGGCAATTTTTATTTCTAAAGTGGGGTGGTTCCTTGTTATAAAGGGGTTTCCTTGCTTTAAAAATGGGATTTGTTGATTTATGGTATTTGTTTGTGATTTACATGAATTCATTGAGATTATTATTAGGTTATTCGGTTTGTTCCGCAGTTTTTTCACATTATTTTAAAAGGTGGTTTTAAAAAATGGATTTCCAAATGTGTTGTTATTGTTTCCAAGAAAAATTTATTTTTATAATCTTGGAAAAAATATATTTTTCATTAATTAATGGTTACACACATGTTAATCCCCATTATTATATTTTTTTAAGCCAGTATGCTTGTGTTAAGTTAAATGAACTATGATTCATATTATGTGTTTTATAAGGGGGATAATTATTTAAGAGGTGTTTTAGATGTGTTATTTATATGATTTTTATGTTATATTTCCTTTGGTCCATGTTATTTTTATGTGTTTGATGTTGGATTGATAGTGGTCCACCTCCCTTAACTATTCTATGTGAAACACTAGGATACTAAGTGGGAAACAAAGGGGTATTTTCTTTACTAGTTGAGTTTTTTTCTAACTTCTACACCATGGTTCAATGATATGACCTAGATATGGTATTTTTCTTTGAAGATGTGAGTTGAGAGTGATTCAAATGCGAAATTCTGTTATTGTTAACCTTTCGATAATTGGTCCCATAGATACATGTAGAGTATTTTCCCATTAGTCCCTATGGGGTTTCTTCATGATATATATTGTATGTTATGCTCCTTTCTTATTTATTTAAATGTGAGTTATTATTTCTCATATTGAGCCGAACTTGGTGCATTGGTCTTGTTTATTTTTTAGCCTTGATGTTGGATATTTTTCACTATTTTATTATTATCATTTATTATGACCTTTATAATGCTTTATATTCTATTATGATTTTCCCTTTCTATTAACTCATGTTTGAGGAGTGTTTTTAATGTTTTGAAATGATAAAAAGGGGTAGTGATTTTCATTGAAATATATTTTATTTCAATTCTTTTAAAGTTGATCTCAACCCCATGTAACTAGTTTTTTATTCAAAAGTGGTTTTTTAAACAAAAATAGAAATGTAGTATCTAAAAAAATACCTTTTAAAAACATATTTGAATAATTATTTATAAATGGTATTTTAAAGAAAATAAAATAGTTTTGGTTTATTTTATTTCCATATTGTTTAAAGAAAATGAAACCCAATTTTTTCATAACTTATAATAAAACTATAATTATTGGTTTCTTTATAACAGGAATTAAATGGACACTTTTTGGAATACTACTGGGTATTGGATCAAACCCTATAAACTCGCATTAGTGGATATGAAATCCTCATATATTTAGAAGATTGCTTTGGTTTTATCTTATGATTTAGAATTCTACCACTCTTCTTTTGGAAGTAGGTGGTTTTTTGTTCATGGTGGTGAATTGAGAGTCACATAGCAATGGTGGGGTTTTTCTCTTGAGTTCATTAGACCGGTTTGGGTCATGATGTGTATCATCCTCCTTGGCCTCATATTTTTTTTTAGTTTTCATTACTTATTATGGATCATAAAATATTATCATAAAATGGTTTTATTTATTAAAAAATAATTTTAAACCACATTTTTTATTTTTTATCTTTATTTCATGTTTGTATTTTATTGATTTTTGTTATCTACTTATATAATTTTTGTGTGGATATAAAATACCTAGAGACTTTAAGTTGGTTTCCCAATTGTAACCCCTTGTTATCTTTATTTTATTAAGGTTTAAATCATTTCCATGTTGTCACTTTAGATACCTGGAACTAGTTTTCAGCCTGAGGTGATTATTCATGCACCTCATCATGTTGAAAGATCAGTCTAGGTGACGGGTTGGGTCAAATTGGTTCAGTTCATTATAAAATGGTATAAAAGCCAAGTTTTTATTTAGGGGTTGATGGTATTTTGGATTTTTTACTATCAAAGCTCAATGGTGGGTATGGACAAGTGCCAAGTCAGTTCTTCCAAGAGATAAGACTCTATTTTCCATAGTTTTTTAAGTTTTTACTTTTGAATTTGGTATTTATGGTTATTTATTCTTGAAATATTTTGATATGGTTTACTGCTAATTTTAGTTGTAGGGATATTTCTGGGTATGTTTATAGAAATACCTAGTTTCCAAGTGAAATTTAGAGGTAATATTAGGGAAACATAGTCTGTCAAATCATGTGCATGCCATGTGAAACCATTTTCTATACCTTCTAGTGGAACTTTCATGGTTTGAGAATGGTCTAACAAACCATGCTCCCAAACCATGTGTAGTAGAGTAAGTTTAGTTTTTTTTCTCTATCTTAGTTCTTAAAATATCTCTTACAATTGATGATACTATTTTGTGAGTGTATAAGTAAATTTTTATGTATTTTCAAGGTTTTTTTACTATAATTAAAAACAATGCATTATTACGTCATGTTGGGAATGTTTAGAAACCATGTTTTTGGTTTTTAGAACTAATTTTGTAAAAACAAATAACTTTAAAACAAATGATTTAACTGGATGAAATGATTTTGGGTTATAATGGTTTTCAAAGAAATAATTTCATGGGTTTTTAGGTATTATGGAGTTATTTACATGGTTATGGGGTTGTTTTAATATATAAAGTATGATTTTTTATGTATGTGTAAATTATTTTGACATGTGTGGTTCAAAGGAAAAGTCAGTTTTAAAAGAAGGAATTTTATTGGGGTTCAATCTAAAAGTTGTGATTTTAAGATGGATTAAAATTACATATTAGTGATATTAATTATATTATTGATGTTCCTTATTGTTAGAAAAAGATTTTGGATTAACCTATGTGTTGTTTTAAAGTTGAAAGAGGGCCTTGTTATGTGATTTTTAAATGAAGATAAGATCGGTGTTTTTTATCTAATTTTACATTATGTGGGATTTTTTATCACATGTATTTGGTTTTGGGGTGCTTTGATTGAATTATGTGTATTGGTGATTTTTATAATGTGAACCACATAATGACATAAAAAAGAAAATAAGTGAATTTTTTGAGTTTTCGTTCTAGTGGTCCAGATGTGGTCTTTCTAGTCTTTGACTCTATCTAGACTCTAGATGGAGTAGAAAGGGCATGTAATTATCATCTTTTTTATCATTTAATATAGTTTCTAAGTCATAATATTCTAGTGTTTAGTTTAATCCAAGGATCCTAAGAGTAGAAATAGTGGCAAGATAAGGTTGAAGAGATATTTTAGTCACTATGAACTCATAAAACCACTAGGTGAGGTACACCATTACATTGTTTGAAGGATTGGGTTTTGATTAGTGGAAGATCACTATCCACACCCAACCATTTGATTTTTTTTCTTGGGAATATTTCAAGGTTTCCTTCATCCTATAATTTTATCTTAAGGAATAGAAAATTGAGATGGTGTTAGAGTTCTTTTGTATTCATCAATGTGATCAGTCGATGAGGGAATATGTTTAATGTTTCTCTAGACTGGTACCTTTATCCCCTGAGTTGGCTTCTGATGATTCAAATGAGGATTGGTTCTTTATAAGAGGATTTTTTTTAGAAATTATATTGGTGTTATTTTGTTACATCCTGACTACATATATGAAAGTGATTTATAAGGATTCCATCATTGAGGCATTATTGGTAGAGAAACCTATGGAAAGTGGTGGTTTGAACATGTCTCATGTCAGTAATGTTGATTCGGTAAGTTAGAAGCATATAAAATAATATGATGATGATGGGAAGTTATATTCTCAACTTTTTGTTACAACATCAATAAATTAAAAGTGGTTATTATTATTCCAAAGTGAGAAGTTAGGGCATGTTAATCCCTATTGTCTAACAACTATGATAACATGTCATTTATGTGGCCATCAAAGACACCTCTATATGTTTTTAATATAAATGGATATTATATGGAGAAGTCAAATACCTATATTTTATTTAGGTAGTAGTTTTGGTTGTCACTTCCAATTAAGAGTTGGAAGCTATTTTGTGATTTTGGGGTTGTTCTATTTTTTTATTTTTCTTTTGATAGATCTTGTTCCATGTATTGAATACCCTATATATATTTTTTGTAATAGAGTAAAGATATTTTGTCCTTATATTTATTCCTTTTGAGATGATCATGCCTCATTAATTTTTTATGCTCATTTTATTTTATATATAGTGTGGACCATGGTTTGAGGTTGTTTGTTGAATAACATGGAAACACATTGGGTACATGGCGGGGTAACTGTGATAAGTTTTCAGTTTTATGTTAGAACTTGAGAATTATAGGGTTGATATTTTCTTTATGGATCACTATGAGTAAGGTTTATATGGGTTTTTCCCTGAGTTACCATTCATGTGGTTTTTTGATCCAAGGTTATAACTATACCATTCCATATTGAGGCATGTTCATGTTCGGGTGTTCATCATGTTTCTAACAGATGTGTTGTCTTGGTGATTTGGTATAGTGACCTTTTTAAATATTCCTTAAGGATGAGTTATTTTATAGTGTCTGAGATTGTTGTCTTATGGTTATATATAGTTTATTGAATCGTATTCTTCGCATTGATAATTAGAGGAATCATGTCTATTTTTTGATTTGAAATATCTTGGTACTATATCTACATTATTTCACCATTTTAGATAAATTTTAAATAGTTGGGAGGCCTTAATAAATTTTCCATTTGTTTTCTTCATTATTTTGAATTTTTATTCTGTAGTGATTCTTGTTGGTATTTTCATGGATATTATTTCTTGAAACATTAGATATTATAGAGGCAGTGATCATATTTTTTTATTCTTTTTTATAGATTTATAATCAAGAATCACTTGTGAGTTTTGAAATCTTCATGTTAGAATTAACAATTTTAAAGAAGATTGGGGTAATGGCTATCCCAACATCTTATCTCATTGGATTCCTATTTTAAATTTTAGTGATGATTCTTCTTTTAGGACTCATGGTGTTTTATTGGTTGGTAAATAATAAATAATTTTAAAAAAAATTATCTTGGGGAGTGGGATGTTTTGGTCTAGTGCTCTTGGTTTCAAGTTTAGAAAGTTGAACTTTTAGTCGTTTTCTTACTTAAGGTATAGTGGTCTTAGAATTCATGCTCATTTTAAGTTTTTGATGAATTTCAATGGGAAAAAAAATAGAATTTTGGATAGAATTATGAAACTTCAAAGTTTCAATTTCATGACTTTGTTTATATGGTTAATTTCTCCCTTGAGTATGGGGTGTCTTAGTGTGTAATTTTGGAATTTCATGTAATTTTTCAATGATACATGGTTTGGTGAACATTTTTTGAAATTATGCAGTATAAAATATGTGACCTCTATAGGTTTTGGAAATGGAGATCACACAATCACCACATTGTTTGGTAAACTACATAATTTGACCATGGGACCTACTTGGTTTTGGGTATTTTTTTCATTTTTCCTCCTTTTATTTGATGATTTTGTGATACTCCATTCCCATTGAGATCCTTTGTCCTAGGTGTCTCTTAAGGCATATTTTTTCTCTTATATTTCCTTAAATGGTGGGTATAGGGTGGTTCCATGGAAATTATTCACCCGAATTAAAATTTTAAGGATTAACCTTCCTTATCTTTTTGGTTTCTCACTATGTTCCTTATCTTCTCTAACACTAGTATTCATGTTGATTTATTTCTATGACAATGTTTGTTTAAATTTTGGGGGTTTTGGTTTCTATTGGTTTTGATCCCACTCTTGATACCTAATTTAGTGGAATTTATGATAAGTTAAATGGTTACACCAGTTGAGGTAGGTGTTTCGATTTCATTTCCTTTTATTTAAGATTTCTGTGGATGTGTGATGTTTAAAATGTTCTTTTGATCTAAAGTACGAAAATATATGATATCTAGTTTTTTTTGTCAAAGGTATTTAATGTTTTATTATGTTTTTATTTCAAAAAATGGGTAAATTTTAGGTTTCAAAGTCACTTTGATTCCAAATGTTGTTTTACGCATTTTAGGTGTTTGATAAAATTTCAGTGATGGTTTTCTCCAAGAAAAATGATTATTCATGATTTTTTTTGCCAAGTTTAATTTCTAAAGTGGGGTGGTTTATTATTTTAAAATTATTTACATGTTTTGAAATGGTTATGTATTGACTTATGGTATTTTTTAGATATTTCCTTGAATTGATTAAGATTACTCTTTGGTGTTGGGGTGTGTCTCCAAGGATTTACACTTTGTTGTCAAAGGTGGTTTTAAAAATGGATTTCCAAATGTGAGGTTCTTGTTTTCAATAAAAATTCCTAATTAATATATTGTGTGAAAAAATCATTTTATTAATTAATATTTCCACACATGTTGAGACACGTTTTTATCTATTTGTATTCTTGTATGTGTGTTTTAAGTTAAATGAAATGTGATTCTATTATTTATTTGGGAAGGGGGATCATTACTAAAGAGGTGTTTTAAATGTGAAGAATATATTATGATTATGTTATATTACATTTGGTATATGTTATTTTCAAATGATTGGAGTTTTATTGATAGTCTAAAAACACTTTTTGGTTATTATATAAGAAAACTAAGGCTATTAAGTGGGAGATTGAGGGATTCTTGCCTAAATAGTTGAGAGTTACAAATTGGATAGTATCCTCTAGTTGAAAGTTATGACCTGGATGGTTGATGTGTCACTAAATATGTTAGGTGATATCAATTTGTATTATGAGTAATGTGATTGTTAACCTAATGATACTTGATCCCACCTGTGAATATTGAGTATTATACCATTAGTTCCTATGGTGTTTCCTCATGATATGTATCATACATTGTACACCTTTAATGCTTATTTACATTTGAGTTTATTATTTATGAGATTGGTCTTACCTTGATACCTAGAGCTTCTCTTTAATTTATCCTTGATGTTAGATAGTTTGATCCATTTTACTATTTTCATTATTTATAAAATTTCTATGGATTTATATTCTATTGTGGTTTTTTCTTTTCTCTTCACTAATATTTGATGAGTGTATGTATTGTTTTTAAAGGATAAAAGGGAGTAATGATTTTTAAAGAATTAAATTATGTTGGAATTGTTTTGAATTTTATTTTAAACCAAAGTAACAATTTTGTTCTTCAAAATAAATGTTTTAAAAAGTGAAAGGTTGGTTCTAAAAAAATACCTTTTCAAAACAACTTTAAGGCATTATTTATAAATAGTATGTTTTAAGGAATTAAATGGGGTTTTTTTATTTCCATATTGTGAAAAATAATTGAAAATCTATTTTTCTATCACTTATGTTCAAACTAGAAATATTTCTTTATTTATAAAAGTAATGAAATATACTATTTTTGGAATCTTACTCAGCATTGTCTAACACCCTACATACTCACAGTGGTCGGTATGTATTCTCCATGTCTTTGTATAGTCCTTCGAGTTTTTGATTATTGGTTGGATTTATACCACTCTCCTTTGGGAAGTGGGTGGTGTTTGGTTCATAGTGGTGACTTGAGAGTTACATAGTGATAGTGGGATTTATCTCCCAGGCTTATTGGACCATTTTAGATCATGTTTTGTATCATAATTCTATTTTTTTAGTTTTTATTCCTTGTTTTGTTTCAAAAAAAATTAAACAAATTTATTATTATGAGAATTTTTTTGGAAGAATATTTTCTTATTTATTATCATTACTCCATGTTCTAATGTTGTTCATGTTTATTATCTTCTTATATACTTTTTTTGTTATACAATTCATTAATATTTCATGTTAGGATCCTTGTTCGAACCAATTATTTATCTTTATTTTCTTCAGGGTGATATCATTCCCATGTTATCACTTGTGATAACTAGGCACCAGTTTCTAACCAAGGGTGATAGTTAATATGCCTTGGGCTTCAAAGTAGACTGGTCCAAGTGATAGGTTAGAACAACTTGGGCCAGTTCATTATGATGTAGAAACCACTAAATAGAGCACCCCATACATCGCATGACCTTCATGGTTTTCCAACACTGTATCCAAACCATGTGTCAAACATGAAAAACCCACTTCTAAAAACTGCAGCACTATCCACAGGCCACACATATGGTTTTTCCCTAATTATTCCCAAATCATGCACCCTCACTCAAAAAAAGTACCGATTTTATATTTACTAGAAGTATCATGGTTAATACCAAACCATGTTCTACTTATTTATACTAACTAAAGACTAAAAAATTAAATTTAATATCCCACTATGTAATACTTCTCATAAGGGTTCCATTTTACCATATGTACTAACCATGAAACCAAAAAAATAAAAAAAATCTAAAATTTATAATCAAATTCTATAAAATTTAAATTACCCAAAAATAATATAAACTAGATCACAAAAGTGAAATGGGGGTGTCATATGGATAAACTTTTTTACATTATAAAAAACTTCATTAGATGGTTAGGAAAGAAGAAATATAGTATTTCACCTAGAACAGATTAAGTAGAATATATTTTAGTGATAAAATCATGTAAACAATTAATTTTAATAAAGAAAAAATTAGATAATATTGGTGAAAATTTGAGGATATCCATTGTGATCTTGTGTACAGTAAAAAAATTTATTCATATTATAAAAATATCCATACAACACTCGCACATAAAACATATTGAGAGACTATATCATTTTATTAAGAAGAAAGTGAATCATATTTTTATAAAAGTGTAAAATATTACAATGTCTGAGAAGGAAAATTATATTTTTACAAAACCTCAACCTAAATTGGAATTTTAGAAACATCAATTTAATATCTATGTTCAACATCCTCCCTTAACTTAAGGAGGTATGTAATATCAGATATCCCCTTGAATTTATATAAAATTTACTTTATTATGTTTAAAAATTCAAAGACATACCATTTTTATTTATTGTAAAATAGTGAGAAATTTAAAGATGGATGGAAAATATTTAAATAGGGAGATAAACAATATGGAGATATATGATTCAGGTAAAGTACATATTCTTGATATGAAGGAGAATATTAAGTTACAACACAAGATAACAAGTTACATATGTATATATGTCGTGTTATATTTATAAGAAATGTCTTCACATCATATTGAATAATGAAATATGTGGTATGACTTCTTTAATGAATTTTATCATTGAAAGTGGAATATTTCAATGATTCTGAAACAAAAAATGGTATGCATTATATCCCGTTATGGTTTGAGGATGAGAATGTGGTATACTTTGAAATTATTCCACTCACTTGTGTCTTCTAATCGAGAATGAATTGAGTGGGCTTGGTTTTTTGGAATTTTTTTTATTATTAATTTAGAGTTTTTAAAAGAATAAGTATAATATATATGAAATAATTTTCAAAAAATAAAGTTAACAACAAACCCAAAGGGAGATATTGTTAGAAAACTCTTACGACTATGTGATCATGTTATAAGTGTATGATAATATAAAGGTGATATGATATTTTGTTTATTATATATTCATGGATTATTATAAATCTTTAATATGAATAGAGATATTTAAAATTAGAAGGAATCAATTTAGTGAAAGATTCAACCTAAAAAAATATGATACTGTAAAGGTAATTCAAATAATGTCATAGTGGTGATCTTTTTATTGGTTATGGTTTTAAAGAGTTAGAACTAAAAAAATTGAAATATTATATATAAAATGTGTTGTGAAATTATATTTTGTAAAATATATCAACACTATTGTGTAAATAAATAATATCATGGGATTTGGTATTTTCATGGACTTAGTTGTGGTGAAGGAGAACTTTTTTATATCTATTGTATAGAATGGAATGTATAGCAATGTCATTATTTAACCGAAATCATTTTTAAGAGAACATTTTTTCTATCACTAAACACCATAAAAATATAAGGATCACCACATCATGGATTTTATGTATTTAAAAGGAAAATTAATAGGCAATACATGGAGAATTAGGAATTTAATATTAGTAAGGTATTTGAAATGTCGATTGAGAAACCCATGTTGTTTCATCCCAAACCATATCAAGATGGAGATGAGGTAAAAAATTTAAAGATATTGAAATGATAAATATTTTATTATATTAAGGTATATGAGCTATTAAATGATGATTCAAAGTAATTATGAAAGCACCTAGGGTTTTATTATCAAATAACCACATCACTATTTTAAATATATTGATGAAAATAAAAAATCATGTCTCATTCAATTTTGAAAATATGGTAGTTCATTTTGGGTGGTCTAATTTTTCTATATCATATTTATTATACTACCATTTAATGGGTAAGAATTATAGAAGAAATATATGTATAATATTATCCTAACTTAGAAATATTGAAGGTGCTTGAAGACTAAATTGAGATAACATTCCAAGAAAGTGAGAACAAACACAAAGAGGCTGGAATATAGAGTATATAACTCTTATTATGATACATGTGACCCTTGAGAATGAATTGAAGTTAAATAATTTGTAGAAATAAAAACCATAATGCTCATATTGATATAAAGCTGAACATAATCCCATTTACTAGTTTGGGTATTTTTTACGATTGATTTATTTATTGTAATGGTTTTTGAGAAAATTATATTATACTTTTTTCTTAAAAAAGTGTGTTGAGATACAATAAAAGTGAATATTCATAGGACATGGAGGTAAACCATTATTAAAACTTTTAATCACTCAAAAATAGATCAGTTATTATTTAGTATATTTAAAAAATATCATGTGTATACCCCACAGTCATAGATAATAATGTGAATCAAGTAAAAAACCTTCTGTCCTTATGTTTTATTCATAATTATATAGTTGATATTCTTGTTTTTTCTGATCAAAAATTCATATTTCCATTTAACATGGAAATAAAATCCAAATTAGAGGAATTTGGAGAAAATAAATACTATCCCAGTTTGCACACCATCTTAGGGTGATTATGAATCTTCGTAGCAACATGGTCTAAAAAATAAACAATATAATATTATTTTAAAGAAACATAATTTGGATTATTAATGAACTTGATAATTAAGTACCTAAACTAAATTGGAATTAATGACCTGTGAGTAGAGAAACCCATATATTTCATTGATTTACATGCCTCATACCCGATTGACATCGGCGATCCACATTCCAGCACAATTGGAGCCCTCAATAAACTATTTTTTATTATGAAGGATATTAAAGAGAATCCAAAACCATGAGGAACAAATCAAAGCCCTATCAAGAAAAATCTTAAATATTAAATCTCCTGGTGGGTTTCTTAGAAAATATCAATGCCTATAAGTTGAAATATAAAACACAAAACTTATGATAATATCGACTAGGAATGGAATCAACATGATGAAATAGTAAAACCATAAAATGAGTGTACTTTGTTATTTATGATATTAATGATCACTAGTTACAAGTTTGATCGATATTTATCCATAGAAACAAATATTTTTTACTTATGAAATTATACATTAACCACTATAATAAAAATAATACTTTGGTATAACCTCTTATTTACAATGATGTGCTAGAACCTCTTCCTAAAATGTAAATAGATAAAAGAGAAATGGAGGGAGTTTCAGATAATTGAGAATGTTCCCATGTGTAGAGAATATTTTCCATGAATATCTATTTTAAAGGCTTTCATAATTGAATGAAATGGAATCTTGGAGTTCTAACATTTTATATTTTATGAAATGGATAAACCATTTATATTTCACATCATTGATTAAATTAAATGTTAAATCCCATTTTAATATTCATTTAATTACATAAATGTATATTATGTATCTTAATTTCAAATAAAAATGATAATTATCATGGTAGAAATGATCAAATGATATAATATATCATTTTCACATGAATTATGTAATGGTATAAAAGACCATGTGAATGCACAAACCATGATGTGGGGTCTTTCACTGTGTCATGGTATGAGCTTCAGTACACAATATTCAACAATATCCTACTTAAAATAAATCCACACTAACTTTCACAACTCTGTTGAGTCCATACAAACTCTTATAGACATGATTATCATTATATCTTTCAAATTTTGGACAAACACTTCATACCAAAATAAATCCTTATTTCAAGACCTTATGTGTGACCATTAAAACCTTTGCAGCATTCAAAAAAATTATGAATTACTTACACAATATATAAATAGTTTTTTTCTTGATCTTGATCAAACACACTCATATTTCTATATGAACATATCTTCCACAATATATATCTCTATACATTATATATATCATTATATGATCCCTTTTTCTAAGATAATGAGTGACTACTAGACAAGGAACATGTAAATCTACTATAGGTTTTCTAATATGTTCATGATTATCATAAATAGACTATCCAACATGAATGAATACATCACATTTTAATAATTTAAGTAGTTGATCACATAAAACATCAATTAAATAATAATAACCATGAATTTCTGTAGTTTTATTCACTTATGGGCCGAGATTTCATATGAACCTCCCCAGCCTGGGCCGCCCAAATGAAACTCATGTGGGGATGCTAAAACGCATAAGGAACATCTCCATATATGTAAAAGGATTTTAACTAGGGAAGAGATCCAAATATATTTGTGAAAATACTATTACATCTAAGATAAATCCGGAGAACCATGCCTGAATCTACCAAAAATTCATCAAAAACCATCTGTACAATAGCCATCCCAAAAACCTCTAAATATAAAATAGTGAACCCCACAAGACCACATAGCCTATAATTTAAATCAATAAATTGATAAATATGATGTATAAATACATAATAGATTCATAAAAAATAAAAATTTCATAATAGGAATCATATATAACAAACAAATAATTTTCTAGTATATGTTGATTAATTATTAAAAAGTAAACTAGGAGGCCTCATACCCAAATCACATAACCATTATACCAGTTCCATGACCTCCAAAACCTACTAAACCTATAGCACATGTGCAGAGCTAATATATACCAATATCCTCCAAGAAAAAAGAAAGGTCTTTCCTTGTATATCGAAACCCATGTCATGTTTACAGGTATGGGTGAGTCTAATAACCCTATAAGAATCCCCAATACCATAAAGATAATTAGTGTTTTATAACCAAAATGATTTGAATTTAACACATATATAAGTTTTCATCTTCACTATAAAACACAACCAAAAATAAACACAAAATGCAATTCACATACAATCACACAAGTCAACTCATCATTTGATCACTAGGAAACCACATATAACTCTACCTACTTTGGTTCCATGATGGATGGAAGATAATCACAATTACTATAGATCCCACTGCATAACTGAGTAATCAAGATAGGGTGTAAATTCTCTGACTGCTACCCAAAGGTGTTGGGTACGGTTCTATACACAAATCATGGACTCACCTTATCACTCAAGGTAGTCCCGCAAAAAAATCATAAACCATACCATGTCAATTCGGTAATCTCATCCATCTATGTTTATAAGAACATCACAACTCAGACACCATCGCACTCATGGTGGTCCCATCATCCATTCCCACATTGCATCATAACCAAGAATCCATCTTGATTAGGGATTATAACCCACTGAACTTGCATCATGTCATGTTCCTGGATGCAATCTCACTCATGGCAGTCTGACCACTACCATTTCACTCATGGTATGGCCTAGCCATCCCATATCACTTATGGTGATTCCCATTAGTATCAAGTTACACCATGTCACTCATAGTTGGTCCAAACCTGAAGTACATCATGGGTATTATCTAACTCATGGAATCTCATCAATGTTGTATATTTCATATAAAGGAAAGGCCTCAAGACCATCTACCACACTATATTTTTCTCATTTCATAAGAACATACAATCAAAACACACACAAGAAACAAAGAGAGATGTATGTAACCCATCACATAGCTCACCACCTAACCATAGGGAACTAGTCCCTCTAGATATAGTCCCATAAACAAAGGCATCTACCAGGGTCCTTTATACTGATCTCCACCCTCTAAGGGTCCTCTCACATCAATAGAGATCAACCATCACTTTGGTACCAAATAAAGTTCTCATGCGGCTACACACACCACATGCATCATTAAGCATCAATTACGCATTGGAAAAGAATAATCGAGATGCATAACCAGAACACAAGCCTAGGAAGAACTGGGAATCACCCACATAATTTTAAATATAATAAAACTAATTCAGTAAATCATCTTGATATTTTATTTTTTAAAACCAATTAAAAATCCTTTTCTAAATCCTTTTTCAAAAGGCATCACACGCTGCTTTACTCAAATCAGGGCCTTTCCCAAACTCCCATTAAACATTATTTAGAAAACCCTTTTACATTTTCAAATACCATTTCAAAACCCATTATTAAAACTTGCCAATTTACTTTAAATCCCATTTCAATAAAACTATTTTTTAAATAACATTTAAATAGAAAATGGATTTTACTTTACAAAATCAAAAACATACCACAAAGCATATCATAAGGAGGGACACCGACACTTATTTGAACAGGGAACCACCATAGAACAATTTTACAAGATATATAGTCTATGAAGACTATTAGGTTTACTCAAGAACATCTCAACCTTATCGGAAAACACACAAAAAATAGGAAATATATAAACAGATAACACTAATAAAGGAACATGAACATAAAATCACTAATTAACCAAGAGATTCAAATAAATTCAAGTCCTCATAACCTAAATCGCATCCTGGTAATTAATCTGAGGATCATACTATCCTCCACCGAGTCCACAAGCCCATGCCTCATCATTGAACACCAAAACATCAATTATTTAAATAATTAAACCCAGTATTACAACATGTCATAATATGTTCCAAACTCATCAGAAATTACTATGATACCAAAACCATGAGCAACAAGGTGGATCCCACTATTAGAACACCCCTAGACCTATGAAAAGAAAAATCCCCAAAATTAATACATAATTTAAAGGCCAACTTCACCCAAAATCAATTAAAACCCAAAATAAATTTTTAGAACCACATATCCCAAGACAAATAGAATGTTTTTACTTGGATACAACCTCAAAAGATTCCATCTAAGAGAAATATATGAAATATACATCAAGCATAATTATTTCATTAAACTTTAGTAAAATTGTTCTCTCAAAACCCTAACCCACAAATGAAAACCAGAAAAGAATAGAGGGGAAGGAACAAAGGTGATATTTTACCTAGAATCTATGCAATGAGCCCTTCCTAGATGATCCAGATCAAATATATTAAGGGGAGAGAGTAGAGATAAAGGGGATCTGCCTCTCTATCAAATGACCAAGAATAAAGAAACCCAATAGAGTTTCCCAAAAAATGACCCCAACCTAAAATTACCAAAAAAAACCCTCAAAATGGGTTTCCTATAGCTTTCATAGAATGAACATAAGTTCAAACTATAAACTATCTCTTGAAAGAGGGACAATCCCTCTTCCTAACCTTTCACAGTGTAACTCATATGGTCATTCCATGAATGGACTATCATTGGAAATTCCAATAGCCTAACCACTATGGGCCTTCTCTAAAACCCTCTCAAACTTCCAAGGCTTCCTTAAATCCTTAAAACACATCTAAAAACACTTTTTAGAGACATTAATTCCCTAAAAAACCTAAAATAAACCCCTATTCTAAAATTGAACCCCTCGCTTGGTGAAAAATTATAAGTCCATTAATAATTTCCAATCCATAATGATACAAGCAATTGAAAACTCCCCACCATATTTCTTATCATCCTAAAGAATACTTGGTTGTCTTTAAAATTAACATTGAACTACCTCAATCATCAATTCAGGATTACCCTATCAGATTTCATCCTCAATTACCAAACATGATTCCACTACACAACACCAAACATCAAGCCCATACATCATATTTTCTCAAAAATGTATGGTTTAATCCTTAAACTCAATCAAATTCATCCTTAATGAAGGTCCTAATGTGGGTTCCATCTCACTACATCCATATTCACGAAATATCAGCATTTAGTCCACTTGGATTAACTTTCACTAAAAGTGGCCAACCTCAACCCCTGACACACCACCACATCACCCAACCATGATGCCTAAATTCCAAGGGGGATAATTGCATCATCTAAACACCCATACTGAGTTCCAACCACAATACTCTTTTTAATTCCTTAATCATTCCATCAATCAACCATATCCATAGTCTCTCATTACCTAGAGAATCATGTGACACATGGTGGGTCACTAGTATGTTTTATTTTGAACTTTAATTAATTATTTATTTATTATGATATTTTTTGAGTGTTGTAGGATGAGAAACTCTATTCTGGGTAAAAAAAACCTGATGCATGGTTGGCACATGGTTAGTGAAACCATGCGGATAAACGTGTGACATGGATGTTTGATAAATGGAGGGGGGGTTTCATGGATTGAGTGCAGTATGTCTAACCAACCATTCAAGTATCTCTAAAAACCAGGTGGGGTTTTTTAGGATATAGTATCACTTGCACGGTTGTAACACATTTTTCTTAACCATGTGGTATATCTAGATCATAAAAAAATGTCTTTTTACTATTTTTACCTTATTAATATTTAAGTATTTCTGCCTTATTTTCTCCCCAATATGTTTGTAGCTTCTATTTCATGTCTTAGAGCTCCCCTTTATTGGATTTTGGTGGTTTTTTTATTACTTTGGATATTTATTTCAAGGTAGGATTGATTTATTCATCGTTTCTCCTTATCTCACCTTGTAATTCATTTTCCATGGAAGTTAGAAACCCTAGATTATTTGTTACTTAATATAGTGTTTTTTATGTCGGTTTTTTTGTTTCTTTATATCTTAGGTGTGTTAGGACCTCTACTACAAAAAATGTGTAGTTGTCGTCAAAGGGGAAAATATTTGATTTAGTATCATGTTAGGTGACTCTATTTAAGATTATATTCCATGGATTTACATTTATTATTGATTTCCATTGGTTTTTTGTTATTAAATTTCTATTAATTTGAATTATTATTGATAGTTCATCCATTCTTATTGTGATTCTTGGAATGGGTTGGAAATTTAGTGATTCAAATTGGCTTTTCAAAGGTAATTGGATTTTATACAATCAATGTGTCTGTAAAAATGGTTTAAAGAGATTTTATACTTTCAAATGGGTTCATGAAAGTTTTTTTTAAAAATTTATCCCATGGTTTTAAATTCATGATGTGGTATGGGAATGGAAGGTTTATGAAAATGTCTCTTAAATTTATTATGTGATTGGAACTTATTGATATTAATGTGGTTGGTGTTGTGTAGCACATGGGAAACCTTGGGTGTGTATGTGTGTACATGAATTAGAAAAATGGAACCTTATCATCTGTCCTTGACTAGCTAGGGAGTGTTTTCCAATGGAGAGAGGTATCCTTTGGTCGGGAGACCGGGGAAGATTCTAAAACAAATACATGCGGACATTGGGTGCCCATGGAATTATGGTTTGGATTGAGGAAGACCAAGAGAGAATCCAAACATGTTATACCTTACCTATATGGATAAAAAAACATTTTCTTAGATTGTGTCTCACTGTAACCTATTAGTTAGAGCCCATGGTGCATACCATTTATGCCCGATTGGTTTTTATATGCTTTTTTATGATTCTAATTCCTTGTTTGGTTGTGATATCTTATTCTTAAACAATTTTCATTATTTGGTTATATAATTATGTTATGTTTATGCCTGTTTTTACACAATATTATATTTTTTGTGAATTTTTATGTTGGTTGTCTTCATTTATTTATTTGAGCCTTGTTTTTCATGTTTTAAAAATATGTTTGTTTAATAAAACCTAAAGTGATTTATAAAGTGTTTTTTCAAGTGAACTTTCCATTTTAAAGTGAACATAGTTTTTAAAATTATATTTCAAACTATATTTAATGATTTTAAAGGGTAATGGTATTATATATATTCATGTTGGTATCTTACTATACTTTTTTCCTCACATCCATCATATTCCTTTCAACTTATTCAGATCATGTTTTACAGGACACAAGTAAAGGTAAAGGCACTATGCAGTTATGTGGCCCTTCTTGATTACCGATGTATGAGGTAGTTTTAGGATGGTGGGGGTGTAGTCTCATGAATTTTAACTCTTGTGGATTGTTTATGAGGTTTTTTATAATGGTATGTGGTGTATTGGGATTTATTGTCTTATTCCTAATTTGATATTTTGACTATGGATACCATATATATATTTATTATTTAAGAATTGTGATGTTACGATGTTTATGATATACTTTGTTTTCCATTGATTCATTTATTCAAATGAAATAATTATATATGTTTATATATTTTATTTATAGTTATTTGGTTGGTGTGGTCATCCAATTCATGGATGGTTCATGTTGGTTTTCAATGGTGAAACCATTCCCAAATCATTATCTGGGTTTTCCTAGAGCTTAACACCATCCTGTGATGATCAGGACTGTGCATTAGGCCATGTGGCATGCTATATTAGGTGACAACTCAGGTTTAAATAGAGAGGTTCACTATAAAATGGTATAAAATCCTTCTTGTTTTTTGGGGTCAGTGGTAGATAGGAGATAGGGTCTTTGAGGCTCGAGAAGTATTTGTGAAGGAGTGTATGGATAGCTCTTCCTCATAAAAGGAATTGGGTTTCAATGGGTTTTTTGGTGTTTTTTTTATAATTTAAATATTATTTTGTATTTATTTTATGATACTTGATGTTTTCCATCATTGGTTATAGGTTCTAGGAAGAACCAATGGGTGGTTTAGAGAAGTTTTTAGTTTCAGTGTGGAATGGGGATGAAAACAACAGGACATGGTTTATGTACATAGGTTGTGGTAATCTTATAGAGCCTATGTGATTAGTTATGTAATATTATAGTTTTTTTCATTATATTAGTGCATGGTTTGTCTAACAGTGTGTCCAAACCATGCACAATAGAGAAGTTTTTAAACTTTTGATGTTTTAACCCCTTCATTATTTGAAATTGTTTTATATATTAATCTTATTCTTTTGAGACCAATTATATGGGTTTCTCCTAGTTTAGTTAATATTGATTAAGTTTTAATTGTGTATGGAAAGTGTTTTACCATGTAATTTTTAGATAATACCTCTCAAAAGAACCTATTCTCGGCATATAGAGAGATATATAGAGTATTCCCCATAAGAAACCCTCCCGTAGGTCCAAAATTGGTTGAATTATTGATCCATCTAATTCATTCCTTAGGGAAGAAGGCTAGTAAGGGATACACATGGGTATTGGATCATGATCATAAGTTAACTAAGAAGAAACCACTAGTCTTCCAAGGTGAAAGAGGTTCCCACGAGCCTGTGGAATGAATTGAGAGTATCGAGCATATATTTCATTTTCTGAAGACCCTTGAGACCTCAACAATAGTATTTTCCACATACATGTTAGAAATACTAGGTATTAAATGGTGTAAATCCATAGTGAAAGAAAATATGTATATAAGGATCACACATGGAATACCTCAGAAAGTATTTTAGTCAGCGGTTTTATCCTAAGACACTAATGGTAGAAATGTCCCACGAGTTTAGGATTATCGAGAAAGGAAACTATTCTATAATGGTGTATTCTTCTCAATTCATTTATTTGGTTCATGTTTCTCATGAAAATTCACAAATGACTATGTTAAGGCAATACATTTTTAAATGGTATTTAATGATGAGATAAGATCGATGATTATTATCCTCTTCCTTCTGACTTATGCGGAGGTGGTTGATAAACTAGTTATAAATTAGGTGTATGTATCAAGAAAGAGATACCTTAGTGGGTTTTATTAGTAATAGAAGGTATCTACGGTTCTTCCACTAGTTAGAAGAGGAAGTGGGATTAACCACATTAGAGTAGTGGAAAGGGTACTGAGTATTCATCAAGTTCATCATTGATGGATTCTTATAGGTGTAAGACAATGTATTTATATCAATATGGGAAGTCTGAACATACAATACTAGATTTATCAGGGTCTCTAAGTATGTTCCATCATTTTAGGCTTTTGGGATATCATTAATTCTTCTTAAAGGCATCCCTTCATTGTAGGGGATTTGATTTTTCCTGGTCTAATGGTTTGATCATGTGATCATATGCTTCTAATAGTGTAGGATTTCTACCATGAACTAGAGAGGGTTCTCAATTATATAATAAGTCTCTGGGATATCCTAAGTTAGGATGGATCTGTGTAGTATATACAGAACCTGAGGACTCTTAATCTAGGCTGACCACCATGAGAGGTATAGTTTTTATCTATTCTTTTTGTATTTATCCTTGTTTGATATAGGTTCTACCCATTAATTTATATTTTTAATGTTTCTTGACGATTTTGGTATGAAAATAGAGTTAATTCCATTTATGATGGATCTACTTACATCATTGGTAAGGAAGAAGGAACATGGTTTTATGTGCCCGAAGTTCATGTTTTGATCACTGGCATGGAGGTGGTGTGGGACTTCCTCATTTTGAACCTATAAATTTTTATCTCATCAACATTATGGATTATATGATCAGTTTCAAAGTTTATATTAACTAATATCATCATAGGGTACAATTTCAATCTTCTGATGGAAGCACTTACATCTTCCAGGGTGAGTGGGATCAGAGGTTAGGGAGGGTAAGACTAGTTTCTTTGGATATAAGATTAATTCTGTGTCAGTTACCCAGGTTAATCTTTGATGTTATGATGATGGGATCATATGTTCATCTTCTAGTGGTTATATATCAGTAACTCATGGTGTTTTTGGATTAATTTTCTAGGTTTTCACCCCCAAAAGAGGTTGAGTTCACTATTGATGTTCTCCTTATGATGATCCCACTATCTTTTCTATCATTTTAGATGGAACCATCTAAGTTGAAAGGGTTAAAGTTTTAGTTGTAATACCTTGAAATCAAGGGGTTTATTTATCATAGTGCATTATCGTGATCATAAATAGTGATTTTTAAAAATAATATAGATGGGAGTCTGTAAATTTTTTATATCATCATAAGTCAAATCAGGTGATCATTAAGAATAAATACCAATTACCTCAAACTGTTTTGACCAACTCAGGGGAGCCTGGTGGTTTTCAAAAATCAAATTGAGTTCAAGGTACCATCAGTTGAGGTTTAAATAAGTGGATATTACCAAAACCAAATTTAGAAGCCTGTATAAGAATTTTAATATCTGGTTATTTCATTTGGATTTACCAATAATCAAGCAGCCTTTATGGAATTGTTGAATTAGGTCTTTCAATTATTTTTATACTCCTTCACGGTCATGTTTTTTGATGACATATAAGTGTATTATAAGATAGATGAGGACCATGGAGACCATCTAAGAGTTTTCTTGGAATCTCAAAGGAATATCATCAGTAAGTTAAGATATCTAAATTCTAGTTATCACTATAAGTGGTAAATTTTCTAGGTCATTTGAATTCTGAGAGAGGGATTTCAGTGGACCTCAAGAATATACAAGCTGTTATGTCTTGAGATAATCCCAATAATATGTTTTATATTACAAGACTTTTAGGATTTTCTAGGTATTATAATCTTTTTTAGTACTTATATAGACTAGATTATCCCTTTAAAGCATTGAATAAAAAAGGGGTGAAGTTTGAGTAGATGATAATTTCAAACATTAATTTAAGGAGATGTAGTTTCCTTACACATTAACTATTTTTCAATTCTTCCTAATCCTGGGATGGGATATACAGTGTACTATGATGCATCAGGGGTGGGGTTTGTGTGTTTATTAAGCAAGATGATTTTATGGTGTCCTATGGATTCTTTCATCTATTACAACATGAGGGGGATTACCCCCACCCAAGACATAGAGTTAGAATTTGTGATGTATGTGTTGAATACTTGGCACCATTACCTATTTATGGAATGGTTTCTAGTTTACTCAAATAATAAGATCTAGAATTATATCATCACCTATAAATAATTAAACCTCTAGTTGAGACTCTAGGTTGAGTATCTTTGGACATTTGATTCTTATATCTCTTATACCCCCAGAAAGAGGAATGTTCACATCAATGAATTGAGTATAAATTTATTGAACTATGAATTTAAAAATTAGTGAATGGGTGGATTTTTATTGTAACACCCCAAGATTTCATAGTACGTTGTTTCTTTAAAGTAATTCAACAACTTCCACTACACACAACACCGAGTTCAAGCGCACAACAACTTACCAAACTAGCCGTTCAAAAGTGGTTATGAATTGTATTAACTGAATTTTTAATTTTATATAATCCTTATAATTTTAGAATTCATATTATGAGTTTCTTAGACATAATATAAGAACAAATTCATTTTTTTCAGATAAAAGAAGTATTTTTCAAAAAAATGCAATTTTACCATCTTTTAATGGAGAACCCTTCTTAAATCCAATATTTGACAGTTTTATATATTCAATTTGGAAAAATAAAATTCTTCTTTAGAATCAGTACATAAAAATTTAGTTTTGATAAATTTTTGGTGTCTTTCTGATAACTTTCATATTTGGGTGAATAGTGAAAATTACTTAATTTTAACTAAAAACAACCTTTTTAATCAAAATAATTTATAGTACTAAATTATGAATTTGAGTGGTTTTAATATTTAATTAGATTATATTTTTATCATTTAATATAATATAGGTCATTGTATGTAATTTCGCATTTAAACTAGACATAAACAAGTGTCAATCTTTTGATAGTTATTATTTCTTAAAAACACGCGTTTTGTTTTGATAGAGGGAATTAATATCTTCCACTTCTGTGTTTGGAATTTGGAAAAATGGATTCCATATTTGGGATCAGGAGGTCCAAATTTTGTGAATTGTTAACTTTTATTTTTAGACATTATGAATAATTACTTCGGTAAATATTTTATTTACCATGGTTAAAGAGTAAATCTGGTAAATATGGGTAAAGAAATAATATTAAAATAATATTAAATTACACTAACACATGTCCTAACCATATTTTATGATACATTTCCGATCATGGACATCTTTGGGTAGATTTTGGGACCACTTGGAGCCACTTGATATTGATAATGACACTTTATATTAATTAATTTAAAGTAAAGGCAAAAATGACATAAACATATATCCTTTAGTAAAACAGTTTTTACAAAGTGTTATATATGTTATCATTTAGAATATAAATACTAATTATAAATATAAAAATATTTCCTATATAATGGTATTTTATTTATAATTTTTATACATTGAATAATTAAATTTATTTATGACACAATGATGATCCATTGTTTTCCTTATTAATGAAATAATCAGATAAATTTTATTATAAATGTTAGAATAAATATAATTTGAATATTTTGATGCCATAAACGATTTTTCTAGGTTATTATGGCATTTAAGTATTTATTAAATAAATTTATTTTGAATTAATAAAGTTTTTATGACTTCATAAAAAATCAATTATTAAATAGTGTAAAAATTGACATAAAAGAGTTTTTAAAACAAATATTATATTATTAATTTATATAATATTCCTAAAAATATAATGTTCAGACAAAGGACTTATAGGATAATAGGTATTTCATTTATGAACTACTTGGGTTTCTATTGGTAGTTAATAGTATGTTTATAAACAAATAATATAAAAATACAGAGAGACATCGTAAATGTCAAACTAATTAACTATGAGTTAAATCTAAAAGATAAGGTTAATATAGTGACCCAACCCTGTCTAAAACCTATTTTTTGAGTGTATTTCGACCCATCCCCACCTAATACTAGAAATAAATCAGTTTGGATCCACTAGAAACCGAATATGAATTTATTATAAAATAATATTTTAAGTTTTTTCTAAGGTTCCCCTCACCCCGCTTATAAAAGGGCACTCCCCCTTCTCTCTAATTCACACCATAAAAACCTTTTGGATCGCCCAAAATCTACCAAAACACCCTCTCAACTATTCTGCCTTCATCCTATAGGCCTTACATTATTCATAAATCCAACCTATGGAGCCGTTTTGATCAAATCAAAAGGAAGAACCCGAAGAAGAGGTAATGATTTCACCACCCTCTTTCAAGTTCTCTTATTCTTCCACTTAATCTTTCTTTGTTGTTTCCATCATAAAATAATAACTCCATTATCTTCTATATAATTTGATGTTATTATAAATATGTCACAACTATATTCATTATTCTACCCATATTAAGAATGATAATGTCACCATGCATGCGTGCGTACGGCTTACCGTCTCTACGTCGTGGTGTAATTTGTTATTCAACACTATGTTATTTGGATAGATATAATGATGAGTAATATGTATATAAATAATGAAAATAGAATGCTAATGTCTCTGTAAAATTAATATACCATCCAATTCCACACCTTTGAGGAAATTATATTGTCGCTCGTGCGTACGTACGGATTACCGTCTCCACGATGCGATGAGATTCATTTCCACGATCACCATTCATCGACAATTATAAAAATATATATTACTAATAAGTATGTAATATATGAAATAATAATGCTACTGGAGATATATATATTTATATATATATGTACTTACATATATCTTATTCACATAGTTCCATTCAATACGAAATGAAAACGGAAACAGCGTTTATCTGTACGTACGGACTACCGTCTCCATAAATGGTGTTTTTCATTTCATTTATATGTCTATTATATATATTTATATTATAAATATATATGATATATAAATCATGCTTTATATTCTGTACGTATTTAAATCTTGTTCTAATTGATACAATCAAGAGTAACAAGTAAAAACATGCACAATAAAGAAAGCGATTATTACCCGAAATGTAAATTTAACATGGAAATTATTATTAAATGGGTATTATAAAGTCATTAATAAATCATGTATGATATCATAAATACTAATATGGTTCTGGTATACTTTAATAACATACTATGTTCTTTATACATAAGGTTAAACATACCCTCAACTAAAGAAAAGTGCAAGGTAAGGGGTTTTCATCTCACTTTTTATTTCCATGAGATTCATGCCATATTGCCAATATTACCTTTTGTGTGGTGTATTTACTGCCCATAATTGTATTCTTTGTGTAATAAACTTTAATTTATGCATATTTACATATTCACTGTATGATAATTCTTTCATAGGGTGTATGTTTCTTAAGTTACCAAATTGGTAAGGGTTCATTTCACAATCTCTTTATTATCCGAGGTTGTTTTTATGTAAGTATCTACTGGGACATATTTATTATCCATGTCCATGTTTCATAAAATAGTTTTCAAATGGATTATTTTAAGTTAATTTTTACTAAAGCGTCATTTTAAATGTTTTAAAGATTTATTCTTCTAAACCATTCTCATTAATGTCCATGTTTACAAAATGGTTTTAAGGATTTATTTAAATGGACATGAATGTTTTAAAATGTTAATTACTTTCAAAAAATTTCAAAGTGGAATAAGACACATTGATTCAAAAATGTTTTTAAATGTCTTCCTTTCTAAATTGTGTGACTTTTAAATGTTTTCATGAAAAATGTATATTTCTATCAAAGAGTTTTACAAATCATTTTCATCTATGTCAAAATCCTTTAATGGATTTTAAACTTGTTTGAATTTGATTTATTATGATCCAAATCTTCCATATTGTATTGAAGGTTTTGTGATATGATTGACTTTGTATGTGTTATTTTTATACCATTCAGGGTATATGGGTAAAGTATTGACATTTTTTATGCCATTTTTAATATGAATGTTTATGTTATGTTTAAACCTTTTAATATGAGGAATGCATTGGACTTAGTATGTGACGGGTGGAGCCCGCTATAGCTCCTTGATGCATCGGTAGGTCTCATGAGACAAACTAGTGTCTTGGCACAAGGCCTTGACAAAATCTAATTTTTAGTCTTGGCACAAGGCCTTGACTAGGTGGTTATGATATTCTGGCATTATGCATTCCATCATTATGAAAGTGGCTATTGATATTGCATGTGGTTATTCAACTAGTAGAATATCCATGTGAATAATTAAATGGAATTATTTTATTGTATCTTTGCTATATTATTCTGAAGTTTAAGTTTAAAAAGTAATTTGTTTTAGTCTTATAAATTTCCTTAAATGTTTATGATTGTTTATGAAATTTTCCGCTATATTGTTATCCTTACTGAGCATCTAAGGTCACCCATTTCTATGTTTTAATTTTATCAAGATTCCAAGAAGTGTATTATGATTGATAAGCAGGGTTAAGCTAGAGGATTAATGGTGTTCTCAAAGGATCATTTATGTTGTGTTTTATTTTCTAAAGTGTAATGTAACATCTATGAATGTAATATATTTTCCAAGACTACTAAACTGATCGGTCTTTCGGGACTTCATTCCTTGTAATCATTCCAATGTATTAAAATAATGCACCAACTCTAGGTAACTGGGGTCGGGGCGTTATAGTTGGTATCAGAGGAATTTTAGCAATAACCTTGGAAGCTATATTTAGATAAAATCTTATTAGAGAACATAGACCTAAGATAGAATTTGAGGATTAGTATAGAAGAACTTCCTAGAATTTTGGTAATGTAGAGAATTTGTGAGTTTTCCAAGAAAATAATTCCTTGTCTGGATATGATCAGGTAGAGGCAGCTCTGGCACAGATGTACCTAATGGTAAAACCTAAAAATACCACTTTGATCTAGACTCAAATGGGAACCGGTGCATGACAACGGACCTTGCTGCACTCTTGGTTACGACACTCCTAGGGGATATACTTAGGATAATTCTCATTTTCTTTATAAACCACTATAAAGGGTTTATGAGTATATACCTCCTCAAAGAAAACATTTTTGTGATTATGGAGTATATCCATAAACTGTTCAATTTAAGTTAGGTATTTTACATGTTTGGAATTATGAATTGCGATTCATAAACTGACCTAATGTCTGCCATTGTTTAGAAATGGCATCCAGTTGAAGGAATGAGAACTCCAGTAATACGTATGATCAAAAGAGTAAGAATGGTCATATCATTCATGATATTAATCCAACATTTAGAAAGGAAATTTTCACCCATGTATTATCATCATATGAATAAATAGTATCATGTGTTAATAAGATCAGTAAAGAATTCTATGAATCCTATGGCTTTGAAGGGAAGCCAAAGAAAAAAAGGATGGTAGAAAGAAATATATATAAAGGGAATAAGGGAAAGAATAATTTTCCAATATGTGATAAATTTGGAATGAATCGCCTTTGTAAATGCTTGAGGGGAATTGGATTTTGTTATAGGTGTGGAGAAAAAGGACACCAAGTACATGATTGCAAGGGTAAGAAAAAGTTTTCAAATGTAAAATGCTTCATCCAAATGGTGTTGAGACACTACGTGAGTCAATGTCCCATTCATAAGAGTATACCGCAAATGATGTTATTGGATAATAATCAAGTTATGATACTACCTCATATGAAGAATAATGACTAGTGTTCTTGTTTTTTTATTATAGAATTATTTCATTTGAGTGTTGTATCAATAGTATACTGGTTACATTAATTATGGAGATAAATAAGGATTGTACTGAAGTACTATTTTATTGAGGATTTGAGATTATATGGTTTTAAAAAAAGTGACTTAATAGTAATATATGATTTTTGAAAAATAAATGGTTGAAGGAAGGGTAATCCTTAATATGGTTTTAATAATGAGGTAGTGATTTTGGAATATGAGATGGTCGATTTTGATAAATTATATTGGATATTCTTGACTTCCTTGAAACTAATTAATGATTTGTATATTCCATCATTGTTGGAGTTTACAACATTTTTTGGATAGAAGGAGTATATCTAGTTTTCTATAAAGAATAAGGGATCATGAATATAATCAATAAGTTTTTATGGTAATTTAGGATGTTACCATGTTTTAAAATAATACATGATGAAGGTGTTCACATGTTATTACATGGAAAAAAGGATCTTCATTGTATTTAACTTCCTTATAAATTTCGGACTAAGAGTTTGGATATAAGTATTTTGGATAACTCTAAAGGTTATAATGGATTATGTTTGAAATTGGATATTATTGTTAAGATTATTTTTGGATTTTTATAAAAAGTACATCACAGAGGTCGGGTGACAACTAGTCGCGTCTGGCAAGGTCGCGAGACTTGAACCCGCAACCGAATAGCGACAAAGGTACATCACCTACGACTGGACTACGTGATGTACTGGTTTTTATAATTTATTTTTTAAAAAAATATTCTGAAAAATTAATTATAAATTCATTATTTTTGGAACCTAATACGATTTAGGTAAATATAATTTTTTTTTAAATCATTTGGAGTGAAAGATGAGTTTGTGGTAGGAATTAATTGAAGGATGAAACTCTAATTGTCAAGTATATATATATTCTTCTCTTATTCTATAAAGAAATAAATTCTTAAACTTTAGGTAAGGCATCTTAAAACTAAAGATGTGTTATCCTAATACCCTATGTTTTGTTGAACCGATTATATTTTAAATCATCATAGATTGATGGCTTTGAGGCCCTCAATTATACAATTGTTTGTGACTAATGACCGTAATCAATCCCTATAAATTTTTAAACTTTTTCCTCTAATTATGTGTCTCTAATTTCCACCAATTTTCTCCTAATTGAGTTCATAATTTGGTGGTGACTTTTTCATTCCCCTTTTCCTATTATTAAGACTACATTTTATTAACCCGATTTCCGATGTGGGTTTTCCCACAAAGATATTTTTTATTTTCAACCGTTTATTTTCGAAGAACAATTTCAAATTTCGAGGACACAATTTATTTAAGGAGGAGAGAATTTAACACCCCAAGATTTTATATTATGTTATTTCTTCAAAGTAATTCAATAACTTTCACTACACACAACATCGAGTTCAAGCACACAACGACTTACCAAACTAGCTTTTCAAAAGTGGTTATGAATAGTATTAACTGAATTTTTAATTTTATATAATCCTTATAATTTTAGAATCTATATTATTAGTTTTTTAGACATAATATAAGAACAAATTCATTTTTTCAGATAAAAGAAGTATTGTTCAAAAAAATGAAATTTTACCACCTTTTAATGGAGAACCCTTTTTAAATCCAATATTTGACAATTTTATATATTAAATTTAGAAAAATAAATTTCTTCTTTAGAATCGGTATATAAAAATTTAGTTTCGATAATGTTTTGGTGTCTTTCAAATAACTTTCATATTTTGGTGAATAGTGAAAATTACTTAATTTTAATTGAAAACAACTTTTTTAATCAAATTAATCTATAGTAATAAATTATAAATTTGAGTGGTTTTAATATGTAATTAGATTATATTTTTATCATTTAATATAAAGTAGTTCATTGGATGTAATTTCATATTTAAACTAGACATAAAGAAGTGTCAATCTTTTGATGGTTATTATTTATTAAAAATACACTGTTTGTTTTAATAGCGACAATTAATTTTAAATTAATTTATTCCAATTATGTGTTTGGAATTTAGAAAAATGAATTCCATATTTGGGATCAGGAGGTCCAAATTGTGTAAATAGGTAACTTTTATTTTTAGACATTATGAATAATTACTTCGGTAAATATTTTATTTACCATGGTTAAAGGGTAAATCTGGTAAATATGGGTAAAGAAATAATATTAAATAACCCTAACACATGTTCTAACCCTATTGGATGATACATGTCCGACCATGGGCATCTTTGGGTCGATTTTGGGACCACTTGGAGCCACTTGAGATTGATACTACCGTCTCCACGATGCGATGAGATTCATTTCCACAATCACCATTCATCGACGATTATAAAAATATATATTACTAATAAGTATGTAATATACGAAATAATAATTATACTATAGATATATATATATATATATTTATATATATATATATATAATTACATATATCTTATTCACTTAGTTCCGTTCAATACGATATGAAAACAGAAACAGCGTTTATGCGTACATACGGACTACCGTCTCCATAAACGGTGTTTTTCATTTCATATATATGTCTATTATAAATATTTATATTCTAAATATATATGATATATAAATAATTTTTCATATTATGTAATTATTTAAATCTTGTTCTAAGTGATACAATCTTGAGTAACAAGTTAAAACACGCACGATAAAGAAAGCGATTATTACCCGAAATGTTAATTTAACATGGAAATTATTATTAAATTGGTTTTATAAAGTCATTAATGAATCATATATGATATCATAAATACTAATATGGTTCTGGTATACTTTAATAACATACTAAGATCTTCATACGGGAGTTTAAACGTACCCTCGACTAAAGGAAAGTGCAAGGTAAGGGGTTTTCATCTCACTCCTTATTTCTATGAGATTCATGACATATTTCCACTATTAGATTTTGTGTGGTGTATTTACTGCCCATAATTGTATACTTTGTGTAATACACTTCAATTTATGTGTATTTACATATTCATTGTATGATACTTCTTTCATAGGGGGTATGTTTCGTATGTTACCAAATTGGTAAGGGTTGATTTCACAATCTCTTTATTATCTGAGATTGTTTTTACGTAAGTATATACTAAGACATATTTATTATCCATTTCCATGATTCATAAAATACTTTTCAAAGGTATTATTTTAAGTTAATTTTTACTAAAATTTCATTTTAAATGTTTTAAAGGTTTATTCTTCTAAACCATTCTCATTAATGTCCATGTTTTCAAAATGGTTTTAAGGATTTATTTAAATGGACATGAATGTTTTAAAATGTTAATTACTTTCAAAAAATTTGAAAGTGGAATAAGACACATTGATTCAAAAATGTGTTTAAATGTCTTCCTTTCTAAATTGTGTGACTTTTAAATGTTTTCATGAAAAATGTATATTTCTATCAAAGAGTTTTACAAATAATTTTCATCTATGTCAAAATCCTTTAATGGATTTTAAACTTGTTTGAATTTGATTTATTATGATCCAAATCTTCCATATTTTATTGAAGGTTTTGTGATATGATTGACTTTGGATGTGTTATTTTTATACCATTCAGGGTTTATGGGTAAATTATTGACATTTTTTATGCCATTTTTAATATGAATGTTTATGTTATGTTTAAACCTTTTAATATGAGGAATGCATTGGACTTAGTATGTGACGGGTGGAGCCCGCTATAGCTCCTTGATGCATTAGTAGGTCTCATGAGACAAACTAGTGTCTTGGCACAAGGCCTTGACAAAATCTAATTTTTAGTCTTGGCACAAGGCCTTGACTATGTGGTTATGATATTCTGGCATTATGCATTCCATCATTATGAAAGTGGCTATTGATATTGCATGTGGTTATTCAAACAGTAGAATATCCATGTGAATAATTAAATGGAATTATTTTATTGTATCTTTTCTATATTATTCTGAAGTTTAAGTTTAAAAAGTAATTTGTTTTAGTCTTATAAATTGCCTTAAATGTTTATGCTTATTTATGAAAGTTTCCGCTATATTGTTATCCTTACTGAGAATCTGAGGTCACCCATTTCTATGTTTTAATTTTATCAAGATTCCAAGAAGTGTATTATGATTGATAAGCAGGGTTAAGCTAGAGGATTAATGGTGTTCTCAAAGGATCATTTATGTTGTGTTTTATTTTCTAAAGTGTAATGTAACATCCATGAATGTAATATATTTTCCAAGACTGCTAAACTGATCGGTCTTTCGGGACTTCATTCCTTGTAATCATTCCAATGTATTAAAATAATTCACCAACTCTAGGTAACAGGGGTCGGGGCGTTATAGTTGGTATCAGAGGAATTTTAGCAATAACCTTGGATGCTAGATTTAGATAAACTCTTATTAGAGAACATAGACCTAAGATTGAATTTGAGGATTAGTATAGAAGAACTTCCTAGAATTTTGGTAATGTAGAGATTTTGTGAGTTTTCCAAGAAAATACCTCCATGTCTGGATATGATCAGGTAGAGGCAGCTCTGGCACAGATGTACCTAATGGTAAAACCTAAAAACACCACTTTGATCTAGACTCAAATGGGAACCAGTGCATGACAACGGGCCTTGCTGCACTCTTGGTTACGACACTCCTGGGGGATATACTTAGGATAATTCTCATTTTCTTTATAAACCACTATAAAGGGTTTATGAGTATATACCTCCTCAAAGAAAACATTTTTGTGATTATGGAGTATATCCATAAACTGTTCAATTTAAGTTAGGTATTTTACATGTTTGGAATTATGAATTGCGATTCATAAACTGACCTAGTGTCTGCCATTGTTTAGAAATGGCATCCAGTTGAAGGAATGAGAACTCCAGTAATACGTATGATCAAAAGAGTAAGAATGGTCATATCATTCATGATATTAATCCAACATTTAGAAAGGAAATATTCACCCATGTATTATCATCATATGAATAAATAGTATCATGTGTTAATAAGATCAGTAAAGAATTCTATGAATCCTATGGCTTTGAAGGGAAGCCAAAGAAAAAAAGCATGGTAGAAAGAAATATATATAAATGGAATAAGGGAAAGAATAATTTTCCAATATGTGATAAATTTGGAATGAATCGCCTTTGTAAATGCTTGAGGGGAATGGGATTTTGTTATAGGTGTGGAGAAAAAGGACACCAAGTACATGATTGCAAGGGTAAGAAAAAGTTTTCAAATGTAAAATGCTTCATCCAAATGGTGTTGAGACACTACGTGAGTCAATGTCCCATTCATAAGAGTATACCGCAAATGATGTTATTGGATAATAATCAAGTTATGATACTACCTCATATGAAGAATAATGACTAGTGTTCTTGTTTTTTTATTATAGAATTATTTCATTTGAGTGTTGTATCAATAGTATACTGGTTACATTAATTATGGAGATAAATAAGGATTGTACTGAAGTACTATTTTATTGAGGATTTGAGATTATATGGTTTTAAAAAAAGTGACTTAATAGTAATATATGATTTTTGAAAAATAAATGGTTGAAGGAAGGGTAATCCTTAATATGGTTTTAATAATGAGGTAGTGATTTTGGAATAAGAGATGGTCGATTTTGATAAATTATATTGGATATTCTTGACTTCCTTGAAACTAATTAATGATTTGTATATTCCATCATTGTTGGAGTTTACAACATTTTTGGGATAGAATGAGTATATCTAGTTTTCTATAAAGAATAAGGGATCATGAATATAATCAATAAGTTTTTATGGTAATTTAGGATGTTACCATGTTTTAAAATAATACATGATGAAGGTGTTCACATGTTATTACATGGAAAAAAGGATCCTCATTGTATTTAACTTCCTTATAAATTTTGGACTAAGAGTTTGGATATAAGTATTTCAGATAACTCTAAAGGTTGTAATGGATTATGTTTGAAATTGGATATTATTGTTAAGATTATTTTTGGATTTTTATAAAAAGTACATCACAGAGGTCGGGCGACAACTAGTCGCGTCTGGCAAGGTCGCGAGACTTGAATCCGCAACCGAATAGCGACAAAGGTTCATCACCTACGACTGGACTACATGATGTACTGGTTTTTATAATTTATTTTTTAAAAAAATATTATGAAAAATGAATTATAAATTCATTATTTTTGGAACCTAATACGATTTAGGTAAATATAATTTTTTTTAAATCATTTGGAGTGAAATATGAGTTTGTGGTAGGAATTAATTGAAGGATGAAATTCTAATTGTCAAGTATATATATATTATTCTCTTATTCTATAAAGAAATAAATTCTTAAACTTTAGGTAAGGCATCTTAAAACTAAAGATGTGTTATCCTAATACCATATGTTTTGTTGAACCGATGATATTTTAAATCATCATAGATTGATGGCTTTGAGGCCCTCAATTATACAATTGTTTGTGACTAATGACCTTAATCAATCCCTATAAATTTTTACACTTTTTCCTCTAATTATGTGTCTCTAATTTCCACCAATTTTCTCCTAATCGAGTTCATAATTTGGTGGTGACTTTTTCATTCCCCTTTTCCTATTATTAAGACTACATTTTATTAACCCGATTTCCGATGTGGGTTTTCTCACAAAGATATTTTTTATTTTCAACCATTTGTTTTCGAAGAACAATTTCAAATTTGGAGGACACAATTTATTGAAGGAGGAGAGAATTTAACACCCCAAGATTTCATATTATGTTATTTCTTCAAAGTAATTCAATAACTTTCACTACACACAACACCGAGTTCAAGCACACAACGACTTACCAAACTAGCTGTTCAAAAGTGGTTATGAAGAGTATTAACTGAATTTTTAATTTTATATAATCCTTATAATTTTAGAATCTATATTATTAGTTTTTTAGACATAATATAAGAACAAATTCATTTTTTCAGATAAAAGAAGTATTGTTCAAAAAAATGAAATTTTACCACCTTTTAATGGCGAACCCTTTTTAAATCCAATATTTGACAATTTTATATATTAAATTTAGAAAAATAAATTTCTTCTTTAGAATCGGTATATAAAAATTTAGTTTCGATAATGTTTTGTTGTCTTTCAAATAACTTTCATATTTTGGTGAATAGTGAAAATTACTTAATTTTAATTGAAAACAACTTTTTTAATCAAATTAATCTATAGTAATAAATTATAAATTTGAGTGGTTTTAATATGTAATTAGATTATATTTTTATCATTTAATATAATGTAGTTCATTGGATGTAATTTCATATTTAAACTAGACATAAAGAAGTGTCAATCTTTTGATAGTTATTATTTATTAAAAATACATTGTTTGTTTTAATAGCGGGAATTAATTTTAAATTAATTTATTCCAATTATGTGTTTGGAATTTAGAAAAATTAATTCCATATTTGGGATTAGGAGGTCCAAATTGTGTAAATAGGTAACTTTTATTTTTAGACATTATGAATAATTACTTCGGTAAATATTTTATTTACCATGGTTAAAGGGTAAATCTGGTAAATATGGGTAAAGAAATAATATTAAATAACCCTAACACATGTTCTAACCCTATTGGATGATACATGTCCGACCATGGGCATCTTTGGGTCGATTTTGGGACCACTTGGAGCCACTTGAGATTGATACTACCGTCTCCACGATGCGATGAGATTCATTTCCACAATCACCATTCATCGACGATTATAAAAATATATATTACTAATAAGTATGTAATATATGAAATAATAATTATACTATAGATATATATATATATTTATTTATTTATATATATATATATACTTACATATATCTTATTCACTTAGTTCCGTTCAATACGATATGAAAACAGAAACAGCGTTTATGCGTACATACGGACTACCGTCTCCATAAACGGCGTTTTTCATTTCATATATATGTCTATTATAAATATTTATATTCTAAATATATATGATATATAAATAATTTTTCATATTATGTAATTATTTAAATCTTGGTCTAAGTGATACAATCTTGAGTAACAAGTTAAAACACGCACGATTAAGAAAGCGATTATTACCTGAAATTTTAATTTAACATGGAAATTATTATTAAATTGGTTTTATAAAGTCATTAATGAATCATATATGATATCATAAATACTAATATGGTTCTGGTATACTTTAATAACATACTAAGATCTTCATACAGGAGTTTAAACGTACCCTCGACTAAAGGAAAGTGCAAGGTAAGGGGTTTTCATCTCACTCCTTATTTCTATGAGATTCATGACATATTTCCACTATTAGATTTTGTGTGGTGTATTTACTGCCCATAATTGTATACTTTGTGTAATACACTTTAATTTATGTGTATTTACATATTCATTGTATGATACTTCTTTCATAGGGGGTATGTTTCGTATGTTACCAAATTGGTAAGGGTTGATTTCACAATCTCTTTATTATCCGAGATTGTTTTTACGTAAGTATATACTAAGACATATTTATTATCCATTTCCATGATTCATAAAATACTTTTCAAAGGTATTATTTTAAGTTAATTTTTACTAAAATTTCATTTTAAGTGTTTTAAAGGTTTATTCTTCTAAACCATTCTCATTAATGTCCATGTTTTCAAAATGGTTTTATGGATTTATTTAAATTGACATGAATGTTTTAAAATGTTAATTACTTTAAAAAGTTTCAAAGTGGTATGGGAAAATTTAATTAAAAAATTTATTTAAATGTATTCCTTTCTAAATTGTGTGACTTTTAAATTTTTTCAGGAAAAATGGATATTTCTCTCAAAGAGTTTTTCAAATTATTTCCATCTATGTCAAAATCCTTTAATGGATTTTAAACTTGTTTGAAGTTGATTTATTATGATACAAATATTCCATATTATATTGAAGGTTTTGTGATATGTTTTACTATGGATGTGTTATTTTTTTACCATTCATGTTCTATGGGTAAATTATTGACATTTCATATGCCAATTTTAATACGAATGTTTATGTTATTTTTAAACCTTTTCATATGAAGAATTCATTGAACTTAGTATGTGACGGGTGGGGCCCACTATAGATCATTGAGGCATCGGTAGGTCTCATTAGACAAACTAGTGTCTTGGAACAAGGCCTTGAAAAAATCTAATATGCATTCTTGACATAAGGCCTTGACTATGTGGTTATGATAGTCTGGAATTATGCATTCCATCAATATGAAAGTGGATATTGATATTGCATGTGCTTATTCGACTAGTAGAATATCCATGTGAATAAGTAAATGGAATTATTTTATTGTATCTTTTCCATATTATTCTGAATTTTAAGTTTAAAAAGGATTTTTTTAGTCTTATACATTGCTTTAAATGTTTATTCTTATTTATGAAAGTTCCTGCTATATTGTTATCCTTACTGAGCATCTGAGCTCACCCCTTTCTATGTTTTAATTTTATTAGGATTCCAAGAAGTGTATTATGATTGATAAGCTGGGTTAAGATAGAGGATTAATGGCGTTCTCAAAGGATCATTTATGTTGTGTTTTATTTTCTAAAGTGTAATGTAATGTCCATGTATTTAATCTATTTTCCAAGACTTCTAAACTGATCTTTCCTTTGGGACTTGATTCTTTGTAATCATGCCAATGTATTAAAATAATGCACCGACTCAGGGTAACTGGGGTCGGGGAGTTACATTTATGGATTTGTTTTACTAATCTAATATTTGAGATGTTAGAGTATGGAGAGTGGGTGTCATTGACCAATTTTTAGGTTTCTCTCTCACTCTTACTGATTATGTTTCGTGTAAGAAATCATATGACCCTAATAGTCAGAAGACTGGTAGAGTTATAAATAGTGGGGATACCTTGGTTGATTGTTCTCAGTCTCACAATGGTACTCACTTCTCTAGGAAGAAGTCGGTGGTTCCTTTTACATTGAGGAATTATTTCATACATGAGGGGAATTATTCAAGCTGGGTAATTCACTTGAAGGATTCCAAGATGTTTTATACATTATAGATTCATTATTGGTGTCCTAGGATGAGATGGTTAGTTATAAATTTTATATCCTGTTGTTCTTCCTACAGAGGTTCAATGTGAGGTATTAAAATCCAATCAGGTTACTTCAGCCTCTCAATATTCTAGTGTTAAAGTGTTATGAGGTATCCATAGAGTTTTTTATTAGTATACCCCATAATACTAGTGGTAAGGATACTATTTTTGTGATTATATATCAGTTGAAAAAGACAACCCACTTTATTCCCATTAGGGAGTTCACAAATATAGAGGCTCATGGGAACCTATATGTCTGAGAGATCACCAATAATAATGATGTGCCTTGATGGATAATTTTCAACCAGTGTTCCCATTTTACATTTTTTATTTTTGTAATTGTTTCTAATAATCGATGGAAACCCATTTGAAGTTAAGAAAAACCCATCACCTGTAGATATATTTTCATACTAAGTGGGTCATCTATATTTTTACGAATATGCTTCATGCATGTGCACTTGACTTTAAGGATTTATGGGAGAGTTAAATTTCATTGGTTGAATTTTCATAAAATAATATTTACCAAAACTTGGTCTAGATGGCCCGTTTTGAGGTGTTGGTAGGAAAGAATGTCAATCCCCATCTTGTTAGGTTAAGCTGGGTGAGCATTCCTTAGTGGGACCGAGTCTCATCCTAAAGATGACAAAAAAAGTGAAGTTTATATAGAAGAGATTATACACTTCCCATAGTCACCAAAAATCATATTTTGGTCATCTTTATATCTAAATAGAGTTTGAGGTTAGTGTTCAGGTGTTCCTATGAGTATCTATTTGATTGGGACAACATCACTCGGAAAATATGTGGAAGTTAGTGTTGTGTTATGTTGGATATTCAAATATTATATAGCATCTTGAGAAAATGGGATATCAATTATATTTATCATTGATAATGACCTCATTCCATGATGTCTTACATGTATCTATGTTAAATAAATATCATCCATACAAATATCATGTGACAGGGTGTGAATATTTGGAGTAAAATTCAGATACTACCGTTGTGGAGTAGCCTATTCATATCTTGGAATATTAGAACAAGGTACTCTATGGTAAGATAATATCATAATCTATATGATTTGGTATCATGGTGTATTTTGATACCAAAATACACATTTCATGGGATAGGATGAGGAAGGCATAGTCTGTTCAAAAAAAAAAGCAGACCAAAACCACTTGAAACTCCACTTAAGGGTATATGTTTGTGAAGGTCCAAAACACTTGTGAATGATAGAACCATTCCAAGGTCACTGACTATGTATATATTGATTTTGTAACCTCTACACAATGTACATTGTTTTCATATCGATCCCTGATCCATGCATAGGTTGAGGGGGTAACCTCTGCATAGAATATATCAGTTCGTGGAATACCCTTTCCCTCTTAAAGGTCATAATATTTTATGTGGTCCTCTATATTTCATGAAATTGATTCCCCCTACTATGTTGGGCCTATAAATTACTTCCCATGTTCAAATTTTAATATGATGCAACCATTTTGGTTCTGAAAAAACTCTAAATTTTCAAAACTCTAAATTTCATGAGTAATAGAGGAGATGGATTTCCCAAGGTATCCATCTTTCATGAAACCACATCCCATGGGTTTTTGAGAACCTCATCCCATAATGGATATTTCATTCAATAAGTTTCATGGATTTTATGTAAGAAAAATCCTCTTACATCTCTTGGGGTTTAATGAGAAAAGTGTCCTTCAGAAAACAATGCTCATGGGAACCAAGACATCACAATGAATTAGGTAAACCCAATTTCACAAAAACATACACCTTCACCAAACCCCTATCCTTTTCAAATCCCACATATTTTTTGAAATCCCAACCTTCATAAAACCCATCCACCAAGACTCTTCATAGTTACTCTATTCATACAATACCCTTTTGTGAATGTTGAGTGCCCATGGAACCAATTCCCATCCAAAATCAATTTATACAAACCCCAAATTCTCACATAATTGGTATCATCAACCCTTTTTTCCTTCCCCCTTCACTTCATGCATGTCCAGGGCCATTACCTTACCTTTCTCTCTAAATAATAGGTACCATAATGCCTCTTTATCTAAATCATAGGAACCCAAACATAAAGACACCTTATTTACACTCTTCCATGGTAGTGTGTACTCCATTACCTACCTAGAGGATCATGAATAGTATACACATAATTACAGAAGTCAGAATCATCATTGGAAACTATTGACCATTCTTTGTAGAGATCCCTTATGTCATATCTTCCTCATCTACTTGGAAATTTTCTCTCTAGAAGTGGATCTTGCCAATATTTGGGTTACATGATATAAAATTACATAGCTAAACTTCATAGTTATATGATGTTAAACTACATAACAATGTCCTCAACACATAAAAATTAATTATAGACTTACCTTATGTCATGAACATGAGATGTAAAATATATGATCATCATGGGATTACCCCTTTTCCTCCAACATAGGACGATTCTCCTACTTTAGGCATCCCATATGCATAAACCCCACACCATTCCTCATTGATGCTCATTCCATGACATGAGCATCTATACTATATGAAATTAATCTATATGGAATATTCCTACCATAAGACCTTAAAACACAGTACCTAATTATATGGGTTTTGATCCCTCTCTCCCAATATTTTATGTAGGACACCTCTACGAGACTCAATCTTGGCATCCTGAAAAATCTTGGATACCTCCCCAGGGTTTAATCCCAACACCCCAATATTCCTTCCATATCTCAAAGTGTGATCATCTCCCCACATGGGGGCACTCTTTATCTCCACCATATCTCTAAGTATAATCATCTCCCCCTATGGGGGAATACATTATCAACATAAAATTCCAAATTTTGATTATCTAACCCATGAGAAATCATTGAAATATTGTCACCATAATATGTTAAACCTAGGAATGACATGTATCCACAAGAAATTAAACTAGTGACCTACCTTTCTCTACAATACATTGAACTATTGACCCACATATCCCAACAATATGTTAAACATATGACCCCCTAATCTCAATAAAATGTTAAACTTATGACTTACATATCCCCACAAGATGTTAAACTTGTAACCCACCCAAAATCTCTATCCCATACAACAAACATGGGATGCTTAGAGTAAAAAGCCTCAAATTCCTTATACCCCTAGTATCAACTACCACATGGGAAACAAATGATTACTTGGGTTTAATACCCAAGAGGCCTCAAATATGGGATGAATTTGAAATCAAAAGGGAAAACTTTAATGTTCTCCTACATGGCCAACATCCAAAGATGCCTATACATTACCAATATTATTATTTAATATAACCAAAGGTTTCTTCCATGTTGATACATAAGTAACATAATTAATCAATGAACCCCTCAAGATGACACTAGTAATGAGTAACATGAGAATGAATCAAATATATTTGGGAGACTCAGACTAGGTTATGATCTCTAAGAAGTAATCCATGGAAGGAGGAACTGAAATCCCATCATCTCATTTCAATCAAGGATCTTATTGGAGTTGGTTCCCTAGAAAAAACTTATGTATACTTTATGATAACCCATATTCATATGTTTTTAATATTAATAAATCCCTTATCACATCATTATTGTTCATCTGCATAACATAGTATGTGATAATTTCCTAAGAGTAGAGGTTTCACTGAAAGGTTATAGAAATTACCCATAATGATGAGAACACATAAGTGTCATGAAATTATTCTTAAAAATATTTTTTATTATAGGATGATATCATTTAAGGGACACAAATGATACATGTTATTAGTGGTGGAGACTCATATTAATTTTAGGCACCTCATCATGGTGTATGCCCTTGGTAATATCCACTGTAGGATACTATATGAATGAGACCTGCCAGAAGGAAATCTACATTTATATGTGTCACTGGATGTTCCTATCTACAGATGTGTGTATTGTTCGTTAGACTATAATATTATTATTAATGAGTATTACACATCAAATACTCTGATGTATTAACAAAAAAATGTGACAACATATGTTTGCTGTGAGGTAGGATACATTGGGTGAATCACAAGTAATATTACATTAATGAGTAATGCGATAAAGGATTTTTCCCTTATGTTCTTTAAAAAAAGTTGGTATCTCTAGCCCTTTGATGTAAATGATATAGTCTAAAAAAATACATGTACATGGTGTTCTATAGGAATGTTCTAATTCTCGAAAGTAAAATAAATATACATCAAGCACATAAGTTAATGGAACTAGCATGCAACCTGCTTGATTAAAGATATCATGATAAAGAGATTATGGTACATAGTAAGAATCTATATGAGGCATTATATTATTGAAACATTAACTTCATTTTCTATGGGTTTCATTCTATGTTTCTAGATGCTAACCTTGGACATTAGGCAGCTTCTCCTAATTCCAATGAGGAAGAGGCATAGAGGGTAACACACTAAGTTTATAGAGGATCTCAGTAAAAATAAATTTATTATTATTTATTATTTAAAAAGTTGAATAAATATTATTCACACAAGTGGTTTAATAATTATTCTTATTTTCTTGATCATGTATATTCTTTCACTAGTTATTAAATAAATATTTATTTACTATATAGTGAATATAATAATTATTTATTTATTGGGGAATAATGTAGTGATATTTACTAATTAAATAAATAGTCATTATTCAATGCCTGATAAATACTATAGAGGAATGGTGTACCAAGTTTATAATTTATGATATATAATATGTATTGAATATTATTTGAATAAATAATATTTAATTTTAATTCACGACTTTAGTGCATGTATATAAATAATAATTCTATTATTATAATAGACATGGGGTTCTATAGGGTTTAAATAAATATTAATGGGAACTTGTGCAATTATTTATTTCTAACCCTAGTGGTATAAAAACCCAATTATGTTATTTTTTAAGATATCCAATTCTACAACAAATCTGGATAATCCTATCGAATCCCTAGAGAGCTCCCATCTCGAAGAATGATCCTTAGAACGAAGATCACTCTTCCTCCACCTCCCACTCTCAGGTCAAGAGAAATGAAATACAAACCTTTGGAATTGATTCTCATGATGATCAAAGGAGAATAATTCAAGTGATATGATCTATTTTACTAGCACATAGAGATTCCTACAGTGATATTCGGGGATTTGTGGAGCAAGAGTGGATCACCGCTAGAGGGAATCTTCTCTTGATTCCAATAATGAAATGATGGTACAATGTAGATCAGTTTTAGGATCCATTAACAAAGAAATAAATTCATGAAAGGTAATTTTTTAATTACTTAAATTAATTATATATAATATGTGATGATCTTGTGTTTGGTTCTGGTATTTTATCCCTTATCTCTATTATTTTATTTAATTTCATTGATCATAATTTTCAATGTTGTGTAAACTATTGGATTAATCATCGATCATGACAAAAATAAAAGATGTGAATGACCTGTCGCATGCTTCTACTATGCCCAGAACCAGTAGTTAGTATCAAAGTGATCACATAATTGTTTATAATTATTAAAATATCATTGATTTATTTATGCCTAATTAATTGGTCATAAATTCTAATTTAATATTTCTTTAGTATAAATTACAAGACCAACTTCTTCTTCTTCATTTCTCGTAAATATAATCAAATTGATTAATTTTATTAATGAAAGAAATTTGAAGAACTCAAACATAGGTGTCAAGGAATTTGGACAAATAACACAAGAGTACACACCATGAAACATAGAGGTACATGATATGTACTAGTGTTCAATGAACCAAGAATTAATTCATAATTAATTCAAGGCATGTGAATTTATTACACATGGTGCATTTAATTGGACACCGTGTGTTCACAGGGGCAGTTGGGAACACAGTTAGCCAGAGTACACACTGTGTAACTTCTGTACACTACTTGTAGTCTTTTAATCACATAAGGGCCATAAATATTCTTATAAGGCCTACCTGACTAGTGACCATGTGACGTAGAGACCACATAACATGTATCCCATGTACACGTTGTGTACTACGACTTTTTTCTTGTCATGGTTACATGTCGATTCCCGAGGTGTGTGTTATGGAAAAATAGTGATAAATCATACACATTGTGTATCTCTAATGTAAACTCCCTATAATTTTACAAAATTAAATAGAATTAAAAATTAATTTATTATACTATGGATACCTAATAAAAATGTACTTGCATGTGGTCATTAAGTTGATAGGACACACCATGTGGTGGGTTTTAATATATATAAATGTTTAATTAATTTCTGTGTAACGTTCGGATCTACATATCATGTATGAGTCGAATTATAGTTATTAATCTATGTGTATTTAATAGTAACATGTGAGAGAAAAAACATGTAACCCATGTAATCATTAATTTGATAATATATGTCATGAAAATATGTGATAAGTCGTGTATTCCATATGTCACAAAAATAAATAGTATACAAGTATAATACTTGTTAGGTAGTTAGGTTGGGTACTCACAGTGGTTCCTATGTGGTACATTTATATACACAGTTAATTTTGAATAAATTTATTTAATTTTTTTAAAATTATAATGGATGATAATCTCATGTAAATTCATATGAGGATTAAGATAAAATAATTGATTAATTAAAGAAGATAATTAATTCCTTCAAGCATGATTTATCTTAAATAGGAACGATTAAGAATTTAATTCTAATTTTATTAAATTTGTGATTCATTGTATTCATGTGGATGATCATGAGCCTAGAATAAACCATTAGATGTGATTGGTTTCATATAATTAATTATTAAATTAAATTTTTGTCCAATGTTTCATCTCTCATCTCATTGTGTCAGGGTCTTTATTCCTAGAGGTTTTTTATGTAAACCCCTTCCCTTCACCAGCATGTGAGTAAAATCATATGCAATGGATAGAGATCCCAATTTAGTGGAGGTAGTTCATGTTTTCATCCAAGGGGAAATGAATCCAAGATAGATGCATAGGTGGACAGGTGGAAAATGTGAACATGAACCATAAATGGTTCTAGGTGTTTTTCCCCTATTTTGATGGTTATAATCCACTAGATAAATGTGACACCCCAAGATTTCATAGTAAGTTATTTTCTTTAAATTCAATAGCTTGCGCTACACGCAACATCGAGTTCGATCACACCATGACTTAGTAAACTAGCTTTTCAAAAGAGGTTATGAATAGTATTAAATGAATTTGAAATTTTATATACTTCATATAATTTTAGAATCAATATTATGTGCTTCTTAGACATAATATAAGAAAAAAATCATTTTTTCTAAATAAAAGAAGTATTATTCAAAAAATGAAAATTTACCACCTTTTAATAGAAAACCCTTTTTAAAACCAATATCTGACACCTTTATGTATTCAATTTAATGAAATTAAATTCTTATTTAGAATTGAGACATAAAAATATATTTTAGATTAATTTTTTGTACATTTCTGATAACTTTCATATTTTGATGAATACTGAAAAATACTAAATTTTAATTGAAAACAACTTTTTTAATTGAAATAATTTATAGTGTTAAATTATGTATTTGAATGGTTTGGAAGTATAATTAGATTAAATTTTATTATTTAATAAAATTTAGTTCATTTTAAGTAATTTCACATTTAAATTTGACATAAACACATGTTAATCTTTTGATAGTTTTTACTTTCTAAAAAACATGCTTTTCAGTTTTGACAACGGGAATTAATTTTAAAATAATTAATGAAACTTATATGTTTTTAATTTGGTAAAATATAATTCATTTTTGAATTCATAATATCAAAATTATCTTGGGGTAAATGTTTGGTATTTTTCTGGAACCTTTCAATTTTTGATGAATAGTGAAAAAACATTGCGTTATTGGTTAAAATCAAATTTTTATTTAAATAATTAGTTATTTTATTTTAATTTATTTTAGTTCAAAATAGATAAATAATACCTATATATTTTCAAGCTAATTCATTGGAGTCATTTTATAATAAGTTTAGATATATAAAATTTTATCGAACTTTTTACCGTCTTTTACCCCCCTCCTAAGAGCATTTGCAAATTTGTATAAAACTTAATTTTAGAAATTCTGTGAGTGGAATTTCAAAAATCCGAGAGAAACGGTTGATATCAGTAAGTAAAATTTGGTTCAATAATATGAAAATAATTTTTTGTGAATAGTAAGTTTTAACTTTTATTTACCATGGTTAAAATTAAATAGGGTAATTAATGCTAAAAATGATATTATTATTACCCTAAAACATATCCTAATTCTATTAGATAAGTTTAATTCAACCAAAAACAACCTTATGAATAAAATATGATCCTTTAGGTCCACTTGGATTAGATTAGGACATTTATTATTATTTAATTCAAAGAAGAGTTAAAAGTGTTAAATTCAAAGTGTAATAACTAAACCATTTTTAATATAGGGTTAAACATAAGATAAATTTGGATATAAATATTCATTATAAAGATAAAACTATTTACTAAATAATGGTATTTTATTTATAATTTTTAGACATTAAATGTTTAAATTTATTTATGACACAATGATGATGCAGTAATTACCATATTAATGAAGGATTAAAATAATTGATATTATAAATATCCAAATAAATATAATATGAGAATTTTAATGAATTAAACTAATTTTATAGGTTGATATGAAATGTTAGGGTCGATTAAATGTATTTATTTTGAATTAATAAATTTTTTAGGACTTTAAAAAATCAATTATTAAATAATGTAAAAATTGACATAAATGATTTTTTTAAACAAATACAATATTATTGGTTGATATAATAATCCTAAAAATATAAGTTTAGGCCAAAAGACTTATATAGTTATATTTTTAATATTAATAAACCACTTTGGGTTCTCTCAGAAGTTTATAGTTAATTTATTAACCATATAATATAAAAATACAAAGAGACAACGTAAATGTTGAACTATTTAACTAAGAGTTAAATCTAAAAGATAAGGTTAATATATTGACCCAAACCTATATAAAACCAATTGGTTGAGAGTTTTTCAACCCATACCCACCTTATCCTTTAAATAATTCATATTTGAGCCATTAAAAACCGAAAATTATTTTATTATAAAATAATATTTCAATCTTTTCCTAAGGTGCCCCTCAACCATCTTATAAAAGGGAACTTTACCTTTTATAAAATTCACACCTTCAAAGCCATTTTTCTCAGCCAAAACCTGCCCAAATATCCTCCCAATTGTCCCCCCTTAATCCTATAGGCCTTTCTTTAGTGAGAAAACCAACCTAAGGATCCCTTTTGATCAAATCAAAATGAAGAACCCAAAGAAGAGGTAAATATTTCATCACCTATTTCAAGTTCTTTTCTTCTTCCACTTCCTCTTTCTTTGTTGTTTCTATTATAAAATAATAAATACAGTATATTATATATAATTTTATGTTATTATGAAAATGTTACAACCCTATTCATTGTTCTATCCATCCTATAAATGACAAAGTCATCATATGTGTGTACGTACGGATTACCATCTCCACGTTGTGGTGTAGTTTGTTATTCAAGCACTTCATCATTTATATGGGTATAATAATGAGTATAAATGATGTAAATAATAAATATAACATGATAATGATTCTTTATATGATATACCATATAATTATATATGATTTTAATATCAAAAAATGTTATTGTCGCTCGTGTGTACGTACGGATTACCGTCTCCACGAACGCGATGAGATTCATTCCCCATTGTATCCATTCTAGACTAATTTTCATTTTATGATTAAAAATAATGTTTTTATAGACATAATATCATTATTAATTTGAATAATATACATCCTATCCATAAAAAACATTACTTACATAACAAATCATATAAAGTAAAATGAATCAGTTAACACCTGAAACGATGATACTACTGAAATATCATTAACAAATCAATATTAGAAGATCATATATGATATAATATTATTTATATAGTTCTTTTATAATTTAATAACAATTATTTCACCATTATTTAGAAGTTTAACTTACCAATGACCAAGGAAAAGTACATGGTAATGGGGTTTTTATCTCACTCTTAATTTCGTGAGATTTCCATTGTTCACCAGTTATTTATTGCATCTAGTGTATTGTGTACTGCCATTTGATATATATTTTCATAATTATCTTTATATTCATGGTATTATGTGAATCATTTTGTGGTTATTAACTTTTTTTCATATGACTCGATTCATTACAACGTGGTAAGGGGATTTCATCTCACTTCTTATTCCCATGAGATTCATGTTGTATTGCCACTATTTCCTTTTGTGTGGTGTATGTACTGGCCATGATTTTATTCCTTGTGTAATATAATTTAATCTATGGGTATTTAAAACTTAATTTAATAATCCTTATTTCATGGGGTGTATGTTCCGTGAGTTACCAAATCGGTAAGGTAATTTCAAATTTCAATTTCCACTCATTGTGCCTTTCACATACTTCATTGATTATTTTACTCCAAGATTATGTGTGGAATCAGTATTTATTATTTATGTAGTAATTTCCACTCCCCTTTGTGTGGATAAACTTTTGATACACATAATCACTCCATTGATTATTTCTCAAGTCATTGATATGAACTTGATAAGAGTAATCTTAACTCAATTTCCATTCATTGAGTTAAACATCCAAGTCATTGGTGTTGTTTTTATAAGAATATATGTGAATGTACTTAGATTTATTTACACTGAATATCCAACCATATTTATTGTATTTATATATTTTCAAACATAATTATTTCATTGATTTATCCTGAACATAAGGATATGGTCTTATAAGGGATTTCATCTCAACTTACATTCCATTAAGACATATTTATTGTTATGTTCCAATTCACTTTTATTTGGTGTATATATTGTACTTTGACATAATATATCATGAATCCCTTTATTATCATGGTATTATTAAGTTTTAGTACCTCAATTATTTGTATTCAAGTGTATCAATTTTGGTTAGGAACTCTAACTAAAATATCATTTAAATGTTTTAAAGATTTATTCTTCTAAATCATTCTCATTAATGTCCATGTTTTAAAAATGGTTTTAAGGATTTATTTATATGTAAATTAATGTTTTAAAATTAAAATTCCTTTTAAAAGTTTCAAAGTGTTATGGGACACTTCGATTCAAAAATCTTTTTAAAATGGATTCTTGATAAATAGTGAGACTTTTAAATGTTTTCAAGAAAAAGGGGTATATTTCTCTCGAATAGTTTTGATGAATATTTTCATCTATGTCAATATCCTTCATTATTATTGATTAAGGTTAATATATTATAATAAAATCTTCCATATTTTATTTAATGAGTTATGTTTTACTTTGTATGTGCTATTTTTATACCATTCATGGTTTGTGGTTAAAATGTTGACATTTCGTATGCTAGTTTTAATATGAATGTTTTGATTAACTTTCAACCTTTTAATATGAGGAATTCATTGGACTTAGTAAGTGATGGGTAGAGCCCGCTATAGCTCCTCAATGCATCGGTATGTCTCATGGGAAAAACAATTGTCTTGGCACAAGTCCTTGACAAAGTCTTATTTGTATTCTTGGTACAAGGCCTTGACTATGTGGTTATGAAGTTTGGCATTATGCATTCCATCATTATGAAAGTAGCTATTAATATTGCATGTGAATATTCGACTAGTAGAATATCCATGGGAATAATTAAATGGAATTATTTGATTTTATCGTTTCTATATTATGTTTAAGTTTAAGTTTAAAAGGCTTTTGTTTTTGTCTTATACATTGCCTTAAATGTTTATGCTTATTTATGAAAGCTTCCAATATATTGTTATCCTTACTGAGCATCTAAGATCACCCCTTTATATGTATTATTTTTCCAAGGATGTGAAGAAGTATTTTATGGTTGACCTATAGGGATAGGCTAAGGATATAAGTGTGTTTAAAAAGGGGGAAAATGTAGTTGATGTATTTATTTCATGATGTAATGTAAAACTTGTGAGTGTATCTAGTACTTCCAAGTCTACTAAACTAATCGGTCTTTCAAGACATGATTCCTGGTATCTTTACAATGTTATGTAATAATGCACTGACTCTGGGTAACTGGGGTCAGGGCGTTACAATAAACATACCATTAGTAAAATATCATGATCATACCACTTTAATATTTTATTTTTATCAAATTTCATGGTTATTTGATTATGGATATTTTATTATGATCACATGAATTAATGAACTAAAAATAATTAAAGATAGAACTAAAATAAATTGTATCATGTGTAAATATTATCTAAGGCATGGTTAATCACGAAAGTAAATACAATTAATATTAACAAGAATTTAATAAAGATAATAATTGTAAATTTATTCATAAAAGATATAATAAATCAAGTATATATTAAGTTGGTATAGTATTCCTCTACTTCAGTTAAAATTTAACTATAGTTCAACATTCTTGACCAACTAATGTTTGGGTTCATTCAATTATCGGGGAATTAAAACTTGAATTTTTGGGTTGACTTAACTTAGTTCACATAAAGAGTTTACTTTAAATGTATAAATTGTTGTAACTAAGAGTCAAGGGTTGATAAAATCCAAATTAATTATTTTAGTATTGGGGAGTCCACTCAACAAATCAAGGAACTATGAGTTAATGTGGTAGGCATTTTGAATTCCTTTCTTAAACCCTTAAAATTTCTTGACCAGCCAATGTTGTGGTGATGAGAAGGGGAATATAGATCCTTTATACTAGAATTTATAAGAAATGTGATATTATAAATCCAATGGTGAGGGCTATTAGGTTTCAATAAAATATTGGTAGATTAATAAATATAACATTTATTTATTTGTCTAAATTTTTTTGGATAAAGTACCAAATATCTTATCATCTTACATGTAGAAACAATAATAAAAATGACTTCAAACATATCACTACAATACATAATTGATAAGGATATTCTTCTCACCGATACAAATTTCCACAAATAAAATATATTGTTACATGTTTTCCTACATCATGAAAGTAAATTGTATGTGCTGGAAGAACCTATTCTTGATTTTCCTCGTAATGAGGCTAGTGATGAAGAGTTATCTCTCCAGAAGAAAAAAATGAATGATTCCAAGGATGTTTAGTGTTTTATGCTATCATCTATGAACAAGTATCTTTTAAAGCAACATGAGGACATGGATGCATATAGCATGATGCATCACCTTCAGTATCTCTATCACAAGATGGTGAGACAAGAGAGATACGAGATCTTTAATTCTCAATTTAAAACTAATATTGGAGAGTCAGTGCTAGTTGGGCCTCATGTAGTCAACATTGTTAGCTACATTGAGCACTTAGAAATATTAGGGATTAAATTTTCATATGATTTGCACATATATCTCATACTTGCATTACTACCCAAGTCTTTATCTAGTTTTATTATTAATTATAATATGAGAAATAATGAGAAGAGTATTTCAAAACTTTTTTACTCTGTTTATCCAAGTGGATAAGGATATGGGGAATTCTAAACCCATGGTCCATAAGGTGAATAAGAATATAAGAACTAGGAAAAGGGGCTCAAGAGTTATAATATGTTCAATCCGCCGAACATTGTCCTTATAAGAACAAGAAGATCCATAGGTTGTGAAAGTAAAAGTATGTAGTATGTTTTTCTTGTGGAAAGTAAGGCTACTAGAATTGGAACAACATCCAAAAGAAAGGTAAATCTAAGGGTGTGTTCACTATCAAGTGTAATCTTTCAATATATACACATTAGGTATTAGATACAGCTTGTGGTAATCACATATGTATCCAAATGTAGGAACCAAGTATATTATGAAATATTGTTAGGGGATAGGTGGATTTGTGATCTACCAATGGTGTAAGGCTAGCAGCTCTATCCATTGGTGAATACCACCTTTTATTTTCAATAGGAATGATTTTAGTTTTAAATGATTGTTATTATGTTCCAACAGTTAACAAGAAAATAATTTTTGTATCATTCTTTCATGTAGATTGTTTTATTTTCATGTTTGGAAATAAAAGGAATTTCATTTTTAAAGAAAACATATGTTATAGAATGGAACATTTAAATAATGGTATTTATGTATTAAATTATAAAAACAAATTATTGGAAATTGTTGATTAATCATGTTCAAATGACTCATAAAAAATCCATATATGGCATCACCGTATTAGTAATGTAAATGAGAATATTATGGAAAAGATCTGTGAATATGGTTATTTAGACTCTTCTGAGCTAAAATCACTTAAAATATGTCATTCTTTTTTACAATGAAAAAATGAACAAACTTCCATTTGGTGGATAGAGAATCAACTTGGTTTCTCTTTTCACTAACACCATTGACTTTCAATGGGATTTTGGGATCAGATTGATTTGGTGAATATCTTAAAAAATAGTTTATTGAATTTCAATGGGATTTTGGGATTCTTTATCAACTCACTCAACCTTAAACACCATAGAGTAATGGTGTTAGTGAAATAAGGAACCATACCTCGTTAGACATGGTAAGGTCTATGATGATTCATTCAGATCTTCCATTATCCTTTTGGGGATATGCATTAAAAAAATTCATACACACGAAACTTAGTAAAAAATAAATAGGAAAAAGGTATTCCCTTAGAGTTATGGAGTTTAAAGAATCCCATTTTTATTTATACACATGTATGGGGTTGTGAGGAATTTGTTAAGGCATGCTCAGGAAAAAACTAGCACTCTAGGGAACGAAGTGTATCTTTATAGTGTATCATAAGGAAACAAAGGGATAAAACCTATAAAAACCCTTAGATAAGAAAGTGATTTTATAAAAACAATACATCTATCTTGAGAGGGAGCACATCCTCAAAAATCATAGTGGGATAAAGATTGTATTTGATGAATTTGATGCTCAAGATACACATGAGTAGGTATAGGAATAGATTCCACAGGCCCCCATGGGATAATTAGTTCCTAAAACACAAGTACTATATAGGATCACTAGAGAGGTAAGAGACCATAGAGATATGGTTATTAATTCATAAAATATGGTGACTCATTATTGGTTGACAATGATGAACCACTCTCTTATAAGGATTCAGTAGAGAGACTAGAATATGCATGATGGAAAGAAGTTTTGAATTCTGAAATGGATTCCATGTATCATAACTAGGTTTGGGTCCTATTTGATCTGCCCAATGATGTAAATACTGTATAGTGCAAATGGGTTTTCAAAAGAAAAGTGGACATGGAAGGTAAATTAAATACCTATAAAGAAAGGCTAGTGTATAAAGGGTTTAAACAGTGTCAAGGAATTTAATATGATTAAACCTTTTCAGAAGTTTCCTTTTTTAAATAAATAAAAAAATATAATTTTTATAGAAGCTTACCATGAATATGAAATTTAAAAAATGGATGTCAAAACATCCTTCCTTAATGGGAAACTTTCTGAATATGTCTATATGACATATCTAGAAGGTTTTGTGACTCTAGGTGATGCCAAAAATATTTCCAAGTTGCAAAGATCCATTTATAGATTGAAGAAATAATCTATGTCATAGAATAATCAATTTGATAAAGCTATAAAAGAATTTGGTTTCATTAAGAATGAATGTGAGTCGTGTGTTTATAATAGGTTTAGTGGGAATGCAGTCGTTATCTTAGTAGTATATGTTGATGACATATTACTTATTGAAAACGACCTACCAGTCTTATGGACTGGTAAGGACTGATTAAACAAGTGTTTGTATATAAATAATTAGGTGAAGTGGCCTATATTATAGGGATCAATATCATTCAAGACATATCCAAGAGGCTATTTGGACTAAGTCAAAGTACATACATTGACTAGATACTAAATAGATTTAGTATGGAATAATTTAATAGAGGATTAGTTCCAGTTTCACATGGTATATATCTTTCTAAGAAAACGCGTCCTCAAACATAATAGGATGAGGAGAGAATGATTAAGATCTCATACTCTTCAGTGATAGGATCAATCATGTATATCATGTCATATACTAGACATGGTGGTGATTATGCATTGAGAATGGTAGGAATATATCAAGTAGATCTAGGAGAACAGCATTGGTTTACTATTAAGGCTATCTTCAAGTATCTGAGAAGAACTAAGGATATGTTCCTAGTGTATGGAGGAGACAAGGATTTAGTCATCAAATGTTATACTGATGAAATTTTTCAAACATATCATAATGATCTGAAGTCGTGGTTAGGATATTTTTTTGTATCAATGGAGAAGATCTGAGCTGGATGGGTTCAAAGAAGCTAGTTTTCACTGATTATACAGTGGATTCTGAGTATATAGTAGCTTCTGATATAGTCAGAGGATCTATTTTGATATAGAACTTTTTCTAGGTGATTGATGTGGTACCTAGTATTAAATACCCTGTCACATTGTATTGTGATAATACTACAGTAGTAGATCTTGCAAAAGAGAAAAAGTACACACCAACAGATAAAGTACATACTCTGGAAGTATCACCTATTGAGGGATTTTTCTCATAGGGGTGAATTTTTAGTAAGTATAGTTCCCACAAAATAAAACACGGTGAACATATAGACTAAATTATTATCTCATTAGAATCACGAGTATCATGTGAGAGCTAGAAAACGGAATGTTGTTTGAAGTTGGATCTAATGAAAGTGGGATTATTTTAGAGTTGGTTCCCAAGAACCAAATTTTATTCACTTTATGATAACCCATATTCATAAGTTTTTAATATTAATAAACTCATTATCACATCATGATTTTTCTGCTGTATAACATAGAATGTGATAATATCCTAAAATTATTTGTCACACTAAAAGGTTATATCAGTTCCTCGTTATGATGAGAACTCATAAGTTCCTTTAAAAGTGTTCTTAAATACATGTTCTATTTTTAAATGATATAATATGAGGGCCACAAATGATACAGGATATCAACGGTGGAGAATCATGGGACTTTGAGTCACCTTCTCATGGTTTATGCCATTCGTAATATCCAGTGTAGGATATTATGAGAATGAGACCCACCAGTAGGAAATCCACATTTATATGTGTCATTGGATGTTCCTATCTTAGGACATGTGTATTGATCCTTAGACTTTAATATTATTATTAATTAATATTTCAAGTCACATAATTTTGTGTATTGATGGAAATTGTATTGACGTGTGTCCATAGTGAGGTAGGATATGTTGGGTGATTCATGAGTAATATTGAATTAATTAATAATGAAAGAAAAGATTTGTTATTTATTTTCTTAAACGGAAGTTTATATCTCAATCCCATTGATGGAAATGATATATCCTAAATAAGTATTTGGTCTTGGTGTTTTATAGGAAATTTTATATTCCATAAAGTCAATAAAAGACCCATCGAGCACATAGGCTGATGTCACTAGTGTGCAACCTACTTGATTAAAGATATCATGATAAAAGGATTATATTACACAGTAAGAATCTGTATGAGGTATTATATTGTTGCAGAATTAACTTCTTTCTCTATTGGTGCCTTGTCATATAACTATATTCTAACCTTGGACTTTAGCCAGCTTCACCTAATGACACTGAAAAACAGGCCTAGAGGGACACACACTAAGTGTATCCAAAATCTTAGTTAAATAATATATTATTATTTATTATTTAACAAGCTGAATAAATATTATTTCCATGAATTGTTTAAAATTATTAAGGTTTTCTTGATGGTATATATTTCATCACCAGTTATTCAATAGAATATCATGTGAGCAGAATAGTCAATAAATATTTATTTTTTAGTTATTATATATAATATTTATTTATTTTTTGGAAAATAATTTGGTGATATTTATTTATTAAATAAATAATCATTATTCAAGGCCTGATAAATATTGTCGAGGAATGGTGGACCAATTTTATAGGTCTGGTGATAAATAATATATATTTAATATTATTTGAATAAATATTATTTAATTTTAATTCATCAGTTTATCACATGGAAAGAAATAGTTATTTTATTATTATTATTATAGACATGGGATTTTATAGGGATTAAACAAATATTAAAGGGAGCATGTGAAATTATTTATTTCTAACCCTATTGGTATATAAAACCAATTATACTATTTTCAAAAGATACAATTCATTTTTTTGTTCACAATGAATCAAAATAATTCTCTATAAACCCATCACATGCTTTTGTTACACCCAAAACTTACATATCCAACATCACCAACCTTGGTAGTGTAGGCTTCTTTCCTTTGAAAAGCTAGTATGTAGGGAAAGAAAAGTGCATCATCATCCCAATGCGTGGACCTGGTGGAAAGATTTGGAAAAAATGGTGAACTCGACCTAAATATATTCTTATTAAACTATGAGAAATAGTAACATTGGGGAATCATTAGATTTTCATGTCACTATATCTAGATATTTGGTGCCAGGACCCACCAAATTAGCATTGGGTCCAACATGAAACTCTCCTGCATCTTAGGGCTCATAACATTGGGAATCCTCAGACTATGAAATCACAAATTTGGATCATTTGTATTTTTCAGAATGAATGGACGACGTTTGAAAATTGGGAATCGCTTTCACTAGATCAGTATTGAGGTATGATTCCATGTGACTTACACAAATCAAGCTATAGAAGAACACTGACACAACGCCAATAGACATGGGGGTAGGAAGAACATGGGTATGAAAATATTGTATATTTATGTCCCTATAGTGACAGCCACCACATATTTAGATATTGAGTGTCCATATCCCATTTCACCAACTATGCTCATCCAAAGGGGGGTGACCAATGCCCTTATTTCTAACATGAACAAGAAGGGGTTATTCCCACTAAGGATATCTATCTTGAAGCATTATCACATCACCAACACTAACACCCCCAACAGTCATGTAGGGGGAAACCACCCCATGTTTTGATGAAAAGTTACTGTGGGATTCTTTCCATAGAGTGTTCAAAAAACTCACTCCCCTATGCAGAGGAGGCAGGGGATGTTCAAGTCGTGCCTATAGTGATCACTGCATAGTATCCAACAAGGAGAGCTCCCGCCTGACCATGTCAACACCAACACCAATTTATCTCATAGGTCGATGAGTAGGCTGACCCCATCCCCACTCTACTAACCCTAGTCTAGAAAACCTAATGTCAATATCGGGGTTAGGTCCATAAAATCTCTCAGAATAAGACATTTTTTGTAGCTCCAATGGCCCTCAAAACCATCATTGTATCCCATAAATCCCCTACAATCACTTCATAGGACTGTATCTTCAATTTCTTGGGATAGAGACACCAACTTCCACTCATCCAATCCAAGTTAACTCTCTCATCCATCAATGCCACTGAAAACCATTACAGGACATCTCGTGATAAAGAATACCAATGAAGAGGTCCTCCTCACACTTCCTCTAACCAGTGTACAGGTCCTACCCTTTCCAAAGATATTCCCTACTCTCAAGATCAATCCTAGGGTAGGAGGTCAAACAACCGCCACAAGTGTTGTGCTTGCAGCGCATGTCACAACACGCATAAAGGAACCACAACTGACTCTCAACATCTTATGCTTGGATAAGTCATGTGCAGTCAGAGGTAGGACCATAGTAAGCTTTCTATCAACATTTAACTCTTAGAATTTGAGATGAACAATTACTCAATGAGATAACCTTCACCCTTTCTTCTAGAGATAGGGGTGTAAACCCATAAATTAAGACTTACGATATCTAAAGATGAGGTCCAAAAACTCCCCAAATCACTTTGTACGTACTTACATTTTGATGAAATTATAGCCTCCATCCAAGGAAATATAGTACAACCATCTTTATAGCCATTATTTTCCCTCCTCTAAATCTCTAAACTGTAATTTGGATAGATGTAAGGGTCTAGGTTGACACCCTTAGAGGATAGTGACCACTCTATTGAGCCACAAAGATACACTACCACTCTCGAACACGAGAAGGTAGTTAAGACCCCAAAATATATGGATATGATGTTGAAATTGGATCTTCCTCCAAGATATATTCTAATATGTTATGGATTTTAGTCCCAGGTTGTTCCCCATCTCCTGATAAATTAACAAAAAAGTAGATCGGTGTTATTACCACCGCAATTTTCTCAGACTACACCAATCAGTTTTGGGCTGACCAGGAGAAGGATCATCCTCCTAGTAATGAACAAGAGGAATTGTAGATACGATTTCCCATTTACTAGCTATCATTCATGTTTTTTCACCTGTAACCTCAAACTTTATCATCCCAAAGTCCTACCTTGAGGACCAGGCAGTTTTCTACCATAGGAATATCCAAGAAATGTTCAACCTCCTTTGTGATCATCAGTTGACCTATGAGGGAATCCAAGATCACCTTGACACCATTAGACAGTTATGAAATAGGTTTAATATCGCATTACTCTTGATATATTATCACCTTGAATTTTATGGATACCCCCAAACTTGACAGAAGACATTTTTCACGAGCCTCATTGTTCTTTGATGAATAATGGAAGAGATATCTAACATTTCTAAATCAGAGGATGGGGTAGTATGTTGACCTTTATTTTATCCCTATCCTAAGGAAATAATTGGACCATCAATATGGCATGACCAAAAATAGTGATATTTCTCATCTAACAATTTTCATAGTAAATGCGGTCATTATTGCCCCTTCTAAGGATCACAGAAACTGGACTTATGATATAGGGAATGATAGGGAGAAACCAATCCAATGGGAGACATGGGGCTAATAAGATTCCCTAAAAGAAACCTATTATTATTAGAAAAGATTCACATTGGGCATTGGGAGTCCCCCTAATTAGAAATTTTCACCTATCCTTAGATATATTAATAAAGTAAAGGGGTCCACTAAGATTACTTGTTCATTCTAGATTGCACTAAAACCCAAGTTAGATGCTGGGATAGAATCCTTTCTTTAAGATAAATAGATATACAAGAGTATTACTACAGATATTATGTCTAATAAGTGAATAGGATATGACAATACCAAAAGGTAACCCATCTATACTCTTGTTGGGAACCCATTTCTTCTTGGTCAAGTGACCATATTAGAACTTGGTGTCCCCATGTATTCAATCAGGGCAGAAGATAGTGTTTATGGAAAACATCCAAGTTATGAGCCACCCACCCTGTATAAGCAGTGCACCTATTTTTCTTGAGATCATAATTGCATAGATTCTCATTCTGATGAGCTAGTCATAGCATTAGTGACCAAAAAAATTCACCAAGATGATGTGATAATTATTCTCACTTCCTACCTTTAGGACTTAGAAATGATACCGGTGTCAATTCCACATGAGGGAAAGTAGTATTCAATATTTTTAGACTAGATTTTCCCATAACCATAATTTATGAACCCTAGTTTCACCCTATTCAATGGTATGGGTGATCCACTACAACATTAAGCTCACTCCACCTCATGTTCTAGCCCAATATTGGGGACCCTGGAATAGAATAAACCTACCAATATCTGATTTTTTTTAAACCCTAGAAGGATTATCATTTGTGGGTTATATCTAGATATCCTTGGAATCAATTTTAGTTTGGGAGGATCTCCATAGGAAGTTACTCTAACAGTTTAGCTCCACCTATCACAAGATTAGCATCACTGATCTCCCCAAATGCAAACAGATGTCTGATGATCGATTTCCTGGATTCATTACCTGGTGGAACGGACTCATGTACTCACTCTATAATCCTCTTTCATAGTAATATCAACTCAATATGTGTGTGGATAATTTCAAAGATGATTTGGTCCCAACCCACGTCTCTAAAAATTATCTGGATTGAAATTGGGAGTTCTCTAAAAATTCTTAGTGTCTGGAAGAAGCCTTGTAGCGGACCAAGAAATGATCATTCACATTAACCATTCCAACATCTATGATAATTCCAATGAAAGAATAAATAGTTGTTTTTAGGCATTTATAGGCTCCTGTGCCATTCACTTACTAGAAACTTTACCGGATGAACCCTTCCAAATGTTGCCCCGCCAAGCGCATCCTCGCCAATTGTAGCCTCATCAACCACAACCTCATCGAGAGAATATTACCCCAGGCCCTCGTCATGTCCATGCACCCATAGTTCATTTTATAAAAACAAGGAATTGGAATTACTCCTTCAAAGATTAACAAGTCACATGTTATTTCATCTGCACCCTAGAAAAGGATCTTTTAGATTCCAGAATGCAATACACCCTAAGATATTAAGCTTACCAATCGCGCCAATCACCACACATACCACATGATCCTTGAGAAAATCACTAAATAATTTTTTATATTATTATTATTCAAATATTTACTACAACACCAAGTGGACCATAGACTAGTAAAATTGGATAACATCTGGTAATAGGTAGCAAATTTATCTACTAACCCAGATAGTGATATAAAAGACTATGGTGAGTGGAAGAATTAACTCAGATAAGAAATGTATATGTACAATGAATTTTAGGATAAAAACATTGTTTATCATCCTCATGGAATTATCTATTATTACTTGACAAAACTAGAACCTCTTGTGGTTACAACAACTCCTATTTCCACTGCATCTACATCTAAGCAATAGAAATCCAAGTCTCAAAATAGAAAATATCAGAAGTGAAAGAGAAATTAGAGTCACCCATTAGTTCTGAAACCATCTTTCACCCTTTGAGACTTCATACATCCCAAATTAGGATATTTTCCCAGGGTACATCTAGCCCTAGACAATTTCACAAACAAGGGGAAAGAATATACCATCTTGAACACTGTTTAACTGGTGTATCACTACAAAATTCTCAATGATGAAGAATTCTATGAAAACATATCAGGTAATTTTGGCTATTTCCATCGAATGACAGGTAGAGGAAATGCCAATAGATAGAATATTCAGTCCAGTGATTCAGTCCAAGAGAATGTATGGATAACACTTCAAACCAGGCTATTTATGCTACCAAAACTAGGTAGTGGGAATTTAATATAGATCAGAATGTACATCCATCACAAGACACTCTATCGGGTGAACCTCCACAACTGACTATATTATTTGACCATGAAACTTAGTCATAGTTAGGTCATGATCAGTCGTGCCTAGTCCCAGAAGAACCTCATCTGTTTGGTTCCTAGCCATCAGGCTTTCAGAACAATCTAGCTAATCGATGTAAGAGTACATCTAGAAATATCTAGGAACCAGAATCTCATCCAATGGTACTTATTACACTCTTTTCTAAAGAAAAACATTATGCAGGTAAAAAAATGTCTCTCAACTAGAAGTATGATGTGTTGAATTGCCTCATTGGTGTACCAACAAGGCTCTAGATCCTCAATGCTCTCTTCTTATCAAAGGAAATGTGTGAATCCCTCATCAAATATTTGAATATCCCCCTTCATTTTGATATTAAGGTAGTTGTTACTGAGGATTTTTATACATAGTAAGCTGAGTAGGATGAATTTTAGACCAACATTTCATGTTTTCAAAGAAGATGAGGGCACCACCATTCAGGGGCACATACTCCCATTGTATATCATTGTCCAGTTCAACAGTATGAAATCCCAACACTACTCAATAGATATTGTCTTTAGGATCAATATCATCCGGACCCAAACACTCTACAAGATAGGTTTCGTGGAAGAGGATATAATCACCTATATCCTGAAAATTCAATGATTTGATAAGATTTAGTAGAAGCTGTGTGGAAAAATTCAACTTAAGACTCAATTCACTAGCCTAGAGGAAAGAACAAAATTTATGTTTCTCTCACAGAACATAGCGTACAATAATAATTGTTCTCCCTACCATATCACTCTACTAACAACAACATATTCTTACTAATGGTGCTACCAGCTATAGGAATCAGTTATAAAATCACACATCAACATATGAGGTTTTTTACCACAAATTAAATCTATAAAATCCATAGTGTAGTCAGTACTTCTTCTAAAAACCAATCCCATTTCAAAAAAACATTTTGAAATACAATTCCAAAAACAATTTTATTTAGATTACCCAAACCTAAAAAACCAAAACCATTAAAAACCACTGACTCGATGATCTATTTCATATAAACCAAATTTGAAAAAAAAAATATACATGCCTCATTACACCTCATGATTTTTATTTCAAAAACTAGGTTTTTCTCAAAACATTAAAAATTCCCAAAACCATTTCCCTATTGTGGATAATAATCACAATTATAATCAAAAAAACCAAGACCCTAATATCCATATTTATCTAATCAAACCTTATAATATATGAAATAAAACATTGTTATATTATAAGTTTCTTCAATTAATGTGAATTTTCATCATGAAAATTTTAAAACAACACTACCCATAGGTGCTTGTATCATTGTTGAAGCATGTCACTATCATGATACATGGAGAACTCAGTGGCCCCCATATAATCCATATGACTCATATTGAGCCTAATCCATCCCATATTGGGATTATCAGTTCAAAAACAACACCTCACTCATCCCAGACTGCCTTATCCAAAAATTGAATATCCCCTAGAAACATATATTTCAATTGATTTCATTATGACTAGGCATGTGATGGATCAAGCTCCTTAGTCTCAACATCCAAACTCTAACTCTAACTATACTATCACTTCCCAAAACATTCTATAGTGACACTTTTTAATGTCATGTAATAGGCCACCAAAACATTTCCCATATGAGGATGCTACAACACCTCAGGAATACCTACCCATATACTAAAGGATATCAACTAATGTAATGGGACTAACAAAGTCATGAGAAGACTATTCCATCTAAGATAAATCCTGAGGACCTTGTTCTAATCTGTCAAAAATATCAGCATAACCCATCCATATGAAAAACATACAAAAAACCTGTAGACATGAAACAAGGAACCACATGAGCCACTATAGTCTTAAATAGAAATCAATAAATCTATCTATATAATTAAATAATAAAAATAAAAACATATTAAGTAAAAATAGAATAACATTAATCATATATAAAAAATGGAACACTAGGTAGAACATGTTGAACAATTACTGAAAAGTTAACTTCATGGAAATCCATGTATTGTATGTGGGTAGGGGTGAGTCTAACAACCCAGTAAGTATCCTCAATGCCTCAACTATATTTAGTGATGTTTTAATCAAAATTATGTGCATGTAATATATATATATATATATAAGGTACATTTATACTCATGAAATGCAACCAACCAAAAACATAACACATAATACACATACAATCACATGATTCATGTCATTTTTTGTTAAATAAGACACTATAATGTCTGACCCTACCTGATTCAACACCTCTATATAAGAAATAAAGTCACATATTCCATAGATGATACTAAATACCCAAGGACTAAAGGTAAGTAATCATAATTCCATGACCACTAACCAAAGGTGTTGGGTACTATCTTGAACACAAGTCATATACTCACCTTCTAACTCAATGCAGTCCCATGTAAAAAACATAAACCATCCCCTATAACTTAGGGAAGTTAATCAATCCATGTTTAGTAGAATATCAAAACTTGAAACCCATCTCACTCATGGGGGTCCCATCATCCAATCACGATATGCATCACAACTTGTAATCCATATCAGTCATTACAGTTCATCCATAGAACTTGCATCATGTCACATTCCTAGACATCATCTCAATCATTGTAGAATAACCACTAACATGTAACTCATAGTATGGATCGTATATCCCATCTCACCCATTTTTATTCCCACTTGTCTCAAGACACGCCATCACACTTATGGTCGGCCCAAGCTTCATACACATCAAGGAATCCATATCAATCATGAAATTTCCACTAGTGTTATCTCACTCATAGAATTTTAAGGCCTCAAGATGCTCTCTCCCACTAGATTCATCGCCTTTCACAATAACAAATAATTAGCACACATACATGAAATAATAATCAAGGAATGTATCTCATCAAAAATCTCTCCATATAACTATAGGTAACTAGTTTCTTAGGTCCTAGTTCCATACATAGAGGAATCCAATGGGGTCCTTCAGACCCATCTACACTATATAAGAGTTTTTTTACATCTATCTAGATCAAACAACACGTTGTTAAAAAAATATTGAGGTTATAAACACCATTCACATCATCCAGTATCAAGTATAAACCAATAAAGCACAATAAAGAATCATAACAAGTACACAAGATTTGGAATAATTGGGCATCACCCACATGAGGTTAAATGGACAAAAACCATATCAATTAATCCACTCAAAGTTTTCCATTTAAAAACAATACAAAATCTATTTTTTCAATAATTTTTTAAAAGGAATAACATTCCACATCACTCAAACTAAATACTTGGCCAAAATCCCATCAAAAATTCTTTAGAAAACCTATTTCTTTTTTGAAATATCATTTCAAAACTCATTCTTAAAACCTCTCCAATTTATTTTAAATCCCATTTCAATTAACCAATTTTTAAAATCCCATTTTAAATAGAAAATGAATTTTACTTTCCAAAAATCTAACGTGTGCCTCCAAACAAACCATTAGGAGATCCACCAGTAGTCTTTTGACTAGAGAACCACCATTGAAACAATTATTAAGCCATACAATCTATGTTGACTATTAAGATGACATAATCTTACCCCAACCATATGAAGAAACTCAAAAAAAATATGTATATATATAATACTAATGAAGGCACATAAATATAAAATCAACAATTATCCAAGAGACTAAAAAACATTCAAGGCCCCCAACCACAACAGATGTACCAGTAATTTTATTGAGGCTTATACCAACCTCCACTGAGTCCACAAGAACCTATCACATCATTAAACAGAAAAAAATAATTTATTTAAAAAATTAAAACCAGTATTCCAACTTTTAATAATATTCTCTACACTCATTAAGAATCCATACAACCCTGAAACCATGAACGATGGGGTACGGCCTAATCCATACATACCCAGAACCTAGGTAAAGTAAAATCCCCTAAATTAATACCCAAATAAAATACCAATTTCATAAAAAATCTCCTGAAAAATCTAATTAAATCTATGAACAAAGTAGGGATTTTACCGAGAATAGTATAAAAAACACTTTCTATATTATCCAAATTAAGGACATAAAAGGAGGGTAAATAGATATTCCAAAGGGTCTCTCCCACTCTATATAATGACCAGGAAATAGGAAACCTAAGAGGGTTTCCCAAAAGAAGGAACCCATACTAAAATTACCAAAAAAACTCAAAAAAGTGTTTCTCATAGCTTTAATGTCCTGAACATAAGTTCACACCATGAATCACCTCTAGGCAGAGGGAAAACCCCTCTGATCAACCCTTTCACAACCTGACCCATATAGCCACTCTTTGAATAGTAATTTACTAGTAATTATAGTATCCTGACCACTTTATACCTTATCTAAACCCCTCCAAAATCTCCAAGTCATCTTCCACACCATAAACCACATTTAAAAACACCTATTAAATATGCTAAAACACTCAGAAACCCAGCTTGATCCCCTATTCTCAAGACAAACCCCTCACCATATGATAAATTTAAATTTCCTTAGGAGTTTCTAAACTATAACGACATTGTTCATTACATTATACTTTTCATGACATAGGAAAAATACCATCTTGGTTATCATGATGAAAAACATGATTAACAACATACATGAACACCTCTTGGTTAGCTCATCCTCAATGTTAGAATAAGAAAGGTATATCTTGTCAACCTTGGATAATTGGGATTCATTTTTAGTATGGATCCCTAAGTATATAAAAAAATTTATTACATTAAATTTGATATAATTTGATAGTTCAGTCTAGATAATAAGTCTCTAATTATTATAATATGTGTCTACTCTGCATCATATATAAGATTATACACATGTAAATCTTAACATATCATCCCAACCCAAAATGATCTAGGGTGATAATTAATTAGGGGAAATTTAAAGTCATAATTTGAGGTGATTTTACCACTCTATTTTTCATGTAATATATAATCAACACACATGAATTAATGATAATTGGATATTTCCTTAACTAGAAAATGATGATACATTCTCATTGAAAATAACCACTACATCCAGTCTCTCATATATCTAATACAGAGAGAATTTAAATGACCCTAATGATTCTATTGTATTAATGTAATTATTAACATAACTATTACATTCTCCTCCATAGTCACTCATTGGCTCTTTAGACCAACCCTCTCAATGATCTCTCAAAAGATATATTATTTTTTAAGGATGTTTTTGGTCCTTTGTAGAGACTGAGGTTCCATGGACAGAGTTGTAACTCAAATGTTATCAAATTAAATAATAATTTCCCCCTCAATACTAGAAACCTCCCTAGTTTTAAAAATAAAAACATTTATTTAATAAAATTCCATTTCATCAGATGATACAATGATGTACTCTGCCTCTATTTTTGATTCTTCCATGGTGGCATGTTTGGAACTCTTCCAATTGATATCACTATTATTAAAGCATAAAATGACACCAAATTGAGATATCATATCATCCTTATCAATTTGGAAACTAACATTAGTGTAACCCCTTACAATGAGATTATCCTCACCTTCAAATACCAATAACATATCCTTAATTCTTCTCATATACTTAAGGATGTTATTCATATAATTCAAATGAATCACAAGGATCGAATTGGTATATAATTTTTATACTCAAGAAGTAAGTTACATTGTGTTGATTACATAATATGGAATACATGATAGATCCTATGGAGGATGCATAAGTAATCCTATCTATCCTTTATATCTATTTTTAAGGACCCCAAATTTTTCCAATATTAACACCATCAAACACTAGTAAATAACACTTCCTGGAGTTCTTTACATTAAAAGTCACTAGAAATTTACTAATATATGTGTTTAACTTAGTCTAATAAAATTATTTGATCTTTTTTATAGATATTTATACCCGGTATGTAGGTTTATCACCCATGTCATCAATTTAGAAGCACTCACCTAATAATAGTTTTATAGAATGTAAAGTTGGGACATCATTTCCTATGATTTATATTCCATCCACATATAAAACAAAAAATATCACAAAACTCCTACTAACCTTCTATTATTCAAAAGAATAATGAACATTCATAATGAAACAAAACTCTTTGAATACATCATCAAACCAAATGTTCCAACTCTTGTATGCTTACTTTAATCCATAAATTGACTGGTGTAGCTTGTAAACCTTAGAATACTAATTTAGAACATTAAAATCTTCAAATCATATCATATACGCATACTTGACTAGATTATCACTAAGTAAATTTATATTGAAATCCATTTAATATGTCTCATATTTATAATAATTTACTACGAAAATTCATATATGAATGGTATTTATCATCACAAATGGAGAAAATGTTTTTTCTTATTCAATATCATGAATTTATTTATAACCTTTTTCTATTTGAAGAGATCTATAGGTAAAAACTCTACCATACAGGTCATTTTTCTTATAGAAATACTAATTGTACCCTATGGAATCACCACTTTAGATTTTGTTTCATGGCGAAGGAGACGTGATCGGTTCCTGTGTCAGATTAAATGGAGTCAGTTCTGTTTAACCATTTATATTGGATTCCCTATCATTGTGACTTCGCCTTGTCTCCAACGGGTTTATTCACAGAGCCAAAAATTCCCAACAATTCTTGTATCCAATGATCCATGGACTTTCTTTCCAAAGGTAGGTGCTCGTTGGGCCATATGGCTAACAACACTTAAGAACTCGCATTGTTCGAGAATATGGGAAGTCGGGCTCATCGCACCCTTTTGGGGGGAAATTATTTCCTATTCTGGGACTCTATTATAGATTTAATACATGTTCATATATTTGAAAATCTTTGGTTTATCCCCAAGAATTGTATCCACAAATTACCCCGGGTTTTTAAGTCACAAGTATATGCAGGGATCCAGAACCTTCTACATTCATGGTTTACCATCCCTCGATGGATTGGAAATTCTGGGGAAGTTTTAGTTTCTTCAGACATCACTGGTCTCAAGCCTTATAATTAGGATCTCTGGTGTTAATTGTCATCCAGGGGTGAAAGCGAGTGACTTGATCATCTAGATCGAACCCAAAATATGATATTATTATGTATCCTTGTGAGAGGAATCAAAATTCACAGAGTTCAGTGCCACTTGGCTGGGCACATCACCTTTTAAGGTCGTGTGACCTTGACCTGACCATATAGTTTAACTTCGTGTGGAAAGGATGTCTAGGCGATAGGTGCCTAGTCAAGGTTGGTGCGGTACTTATATTAAAGTAACCTAGAGGGTCCAGGGGAAATGATTTCCTGGGCCGAAGCATAACCGGGGCTTACATGCATTTGGTGGCCTCAGTTGGGGTTGAACCTCTGGGAGGTGTCCTACGTTCCCTGTTTAGGAGACAGGGATAAAAACCCACTTAGTTCGGAATGAGGTTGGTGAACCTACATGAGGTGGTCTGGACCAATGGTTGTTTGGATTAAACCTTGGGGAGGCTTCCTGCATACCCTGCCTTGGAAAGGAGAAAAGTACACATAGTTTGAAATGAGGTTGTTGAACCGATGAGAGGTGGTTAGGACCAATGGTTGTTGGGCTTGAACCTCGGGGAGGCTTCCTATGTACCCTTCCTTGGCAAGGATCAAAGTCTGCGTAGTTTGGTATGAGGTTGGATTTGTAATCCTCACAAACCTATAAGACCATGTGATTCATGCTCAGTGTGAGAAACAAGAGTATTTGAAAGATTCACCAACGCACACGCCTCCTCCCCTGTTGGTGGGGGAGGGAGATCCCATGGCGGAAGAGGTCGGGGTGATCGTGGGTGAGGGCATGGAACAACGAACCTTTCCAGATGAAAGGGGAAAGGCTATTGTCATTCGGAGAGGATGGTGTGGGGCTTACTCTATAAGGGATTCCCAGACAATCTCTTCAAGGAGGGGGGAAGTGCTCACTGCTGGCCCTCAATGAATGGGAAACCAAGTGGGATCCCACAATTTTGAAGAGTAGAGAGGCAGAAAGGGGATCCTAGGCTCAGACCCTACACTACTATGGGTATATGAACCCAGGATTTCTCTAGATATCCATTAAAGGGGTGGGAAACCCCTTTTTCACCACCTACCATGGGTATGTGAACACAAGAGGAAGTGATAATGCACCTGAAGATTTCAGCAAGCTGGTCTAGTGGCTTTGGGAGAGACCTTCGCTTGGTTCCGATAGATAGGATACTAAGGGGATTCTGGAGGATTGGACTAAATTGTAAGGTCCTTATATGACTCCAAGGTATGGAAACACTGAAATCCTTGGTAGGCCATACAACCATATGAGGAGTGGTTCCCTTCACGTAGGGAGGTGCTACGCGGATGGAGAGGTCATCTTCATACCAGTTTGGTACGCGGACTGAGGGGCACCACACGTACCGAAGTGGTACGCGGCTTCGGGTTTGGTCCACGTACCAAATTGGTACGTGGATCTAGAGTTTACTCATGCGGTAGTGGCTGGGAGTAGCGTCAGTTAGGGATTCGCCTGTATAGGAGGGTGCTACACGGCGTTCTAGATTGAAGAAGGGGCATAGGCTCCCTGGTTCATGGGGAGTGCATCTGCGTAAGGAGCATGGTTCGCAGTTTTACAATTTTAGGTTCTTGGTTTATCAATTTTCTTATGAATTCTTCAGTTCTTAACAATTAATCCCTAGTTTATACCTATTGCTGGTTCACAAATCGGAACTTTGTGGTCTGTGAAATCCTAATCTCCCGGAAGCCTCTTTCTTCTCTAAAAGCTGATCGCCAAGAATCCAATCCTCAATCATCCAATCCCTTTCTTCTCCCCCTAACATCATTTTATAGAGGGGGGAAAAGGGTTGTATATATGGTCATGTGTCACCTTTTATGGAGGCCCATGATGGGGAAACTTAGACTACAGATGACTTAGTCAACCCGAGGTTCACAGGGTATACAGAACACACCTCGCATGTGAACCAACTCTATCATAGGGGTGATTTTCGGACGCACAGGGTTCTGCCTCTGTTTCGTGAATGACATTGTGCACAGCAGGGGGGTCTGCCCATTTCACAGCTAGAATGGTCTACATTTACATATTGTTCTATCCTTACTTCTTCATCCATTCAGTTCATGCCCTTGTAGGAGCTCCACCTCCATTTCGTGAAAGACGGCATCTGCGGGTGGTGTGGTTCGCCGAACCGGCCACGTACCATTGATGACAGACTGGTACCCAGACCAGTTAGGCCCTTTATCATTATTTATATTTTTCCAAAATTATTGATGAATATTGGGTATATTATTCTAATATTTTTAAGGGAGTATCTTCCTTCCCTTCTGCGGATATTTCCGGACCCTGCAAATTCTCCCCATCGGAATGGGGTCTGATCATAATGAAGAGGAGGCTATTCCGATGTAGAATGGTCCTAAAACTAGAGAAGTTTTCGATAGAGATATGGACCTGGTGGGGGACCACGCCTATATAAATGGGTCCACGTGACTTATCCTTTACCAGATCCTTCAGTGAAAAGCTCTCTCGCTTTCTGATTCTGCACACAACATCCATGTATTGCTTCTTTCGTGAGCTGCTTCGTCCATGAACCATCTTTGGATTTTGAAAACTAATCCTCATCCACACTCACCTCCATCTACGAACTAAAATTTAATAACTTAAAAAGTAAGTCATTGAGGGACGTGTAGGGAAAATGCTACGTGGTTCAGTGGTCTGTGGACTGAAATTATCCTTAAAACTTTGAAATTTTCATTTCAAACTTTACTTAAGTTTTGAATTATGAGAATCTGTGTAGGGTTTTGGTACGCGGTCTATTGTCCATCGCTCTGTAGGCTAGGATGTTTCGAACCTCTTCTACATACCTCTGGTTCACGGAATATGAGCATCGTGAACCAACTTCGGGGTCGATACACGGGGCGTACTATGCACACTTTTTGTGGGGCCTTTTCCAAATATTTGGAATTTTTCTAAATATTATACTTTGGACTAAAGTTTGATATAGTTTTCTAATGCAGGAAGAAAACATGGTTCCCCCACAATCTGTTGCTAGATTGATGAAGACAAGGGCCACCATGGCAAGCAATGGTGATGATAATCTTCAAACCCACGCCATTCCCTGTGACAACTTTCTAACAGCCAGCCTGATGCCAGAGCTCTTAGCTTACCCATTATCTTTATAGTTACTGCTTTACAATTTTGTTCTTCCAACCAACATACCTTTTCCTCTGCCTGACCCTGACCTCCCTTTCATCCATTTAGAGGCAACGCAAGTTCATTACCATTCCAACATTTCCCTACTGGGAGAAATCATCGCTACTCCGATTGAGGAGAACATCTTCATCCTGCGAGTCTCTGCATGGACTTAGGGAAACCGCGAGTGTCGTGATGATGTCTCGAGACTAGATGTGTGAGAATACCCATCCATCATCAGAATATCCCGAGAAAATCCTTGCGGAGTATGGAGCACTGAGTGGGATTTTTAGGCCAGAGGATGCTTCTATGAGGAGTGGACCTGGGCATTCTGGGTGCATCAAACCTTTCTGGAGTGCTCGGACTAGCTGGAGGTGGTGGGCTTGCACCAGGTAGCCTGGGTTTCTCAGTTTTCAATATTCTCTCCTGGTGAAATCCTTCTGGAATTACTGAGTCACTAGTGTTCGAGTACCAATACCTTTCACCTATTGTATGGAGATGTGGGGATTAGTTTTTCGAACATCTACCAGCTTGGAGGTTTTTCTATCCTCGGAGAAATGTAAGATGAGTCTCTCCCAGTAGTTTCCATGTGGAATTATACCAATCACGTGTCTCCTTTTACAAGGAGTTTGATGTTTAAGGTGGAGGGATTACTGGGTCATCCTCTAGAGGTTCGTTCCCTCTTCTCCTTTGAAGAGTGGATAAGATTATTCTTACAAACAAACAGGCCATGGATGAAGGCATGTCGTAGTATAACTCATCAAACTCGTCAATCCTGCCAAACTCTAGGGTTATGTTGTGCAACCCTTGAAGCAGGGCAGTATGCCTCATGGGGGTATGAGCTTCAGTCAGATGTTATGCCAGTTCTTAGGCTAGCAGGTTTCTTCGTCGTGTTCTTAAGGGGGTAGCTCTTCCTGTCTCATGACGCATACAACGGGGTTCGGGACTACACCTTGACGATGGCATCTATGCTGGCAGAGGTTCGGCCTATTAATTTGGACCTTCCTAACCTCACCCAAATTAATGAATTATTGGGACAGATTCAGGAAGGCAGGTCTCCATACCGTCTCAGCGGACCGTTCCAATTTCTGTATGGGTGGATGGCGGAACACTTCCCCTGTTATAAGTATCAGCATACCACAGGGGATCCTCATTCCGAATTTCACCTAGAACTTCTCAGCATTTCTGTTATCCATCCCAGTGTCCTGAGTGTTACCGATGCGGTCGAGCTATTGAACGATGTTTCTTACTTCTCGTCTGCACCACTTCCTACTCCTCATGGATCCTTGAGAGGTGAAAAGGAAAGTTATTTGGAGGAATGTTTGTACCCTATCAATATTCAGGATGATATGCTCACCGCCCATGTAGACCGAGTAGTTATCTATGAACCATACCACCCCTGCCAGTTCGTCGGGCAGTTTGGATGCCTTCAACAGATGGCATTGGTTCCGGTTTTCCAACTAAGGGGAGAATCTCATCTTATTGTTCTCCATCAATTATGACTTATGATGATGCATGAGGGTTCTTCTAGAGATATCATTATTCCTAACATGACAGGGTCCACCTTCCTATCGCTGGAGTATGACCAATTATGGGTCGATTGTTACCCCACGGGAATGCTGAAAGAATAGGTTTGGTGAGTACAGAAACCCTTGACCATTTCTTGCCCAGTTCTTTCCCCAACAATAACATCACACATTCCCTTCATCACGAGAGGTGAAATAGCCACGCCTTCTGCTTCTTTCCCATTAGCAATTCAGATGGATACACCTACCGCTTCTGCTCTCGTGGTGAGAAGGCAGTCGATCCATTGTGAAAAGAGTCTGGGAGGGATTTCTTTAGTGCAACCCATTTTGGTGGGAAGAAATTTAGACTTCTCCACTCCTGTGGATATTTCCCAATAACTTCATGGGACTAGTACCAGCCAAGTATTTTTTATCATCCCAGAGGTCGCGGTTAGCCTTCCACCTCCAGCTCTAGTGGCTGGGCCGTTTGAGGGAGAAGAAAGTCTCCCACCATGGGGGACTAGCTTTAGGGCCCTCCCCACTCCTATGGCGATGTTTCCTACTTACAAATATGTGTCATTAGAGTAGGATCAAAGGGTTGATGCTGCATCAAGACACTAGGAAGTGTGCAAAGAGGCATGGAGCCAGTTGCGTTCTCTTGCCGTGGAGACACCCCTAAACAATCTTACTGATGAAGGTGAAAATTTGCAGCAGTTATTCATTTAGCTGGGTTCTGGAGGCTTTGATTACCAGCACCTTCACTCCCTCATTTACCAAATCATCATTTCATGAGGATACCTCACCTTCTACGAGGAAAATCTGACCAGGATCAATTTTTCCCACCACCAGGTGGAAACTTTCTGGGATATCTTGGAAACACTTGATCATCTAATGTCCAAGGAAGTGAAGGCATGAGATTTGGTGGCAGTTCAGGAGGAAGATCTGCGAGAGTGAGAAGCCCATGCAGCCAAGTTGAGGGGAAAAATGACCTCCTCGCGTGCGAATTATGAAGTTGTTTAGAAAAGAGGACAGAACCTTAAATTTTTCTTGGAGAGGGTGCGTCCAAAAGCTGAAGCCAAAACAGAGGAGAGAACTTCCTTGGAGTAGACTATCAACGACCCATGAAAATCACTTTCCATTCTTTTGGAAAGGGAGAATCGGGCCCTATTGTATTTTTGTCCCAAATTATTATATGTACTCCCCCCCTTTTACTCTAGAGAGACTCCAAATTGGGGATGTTTCTCTATTTTTTCTGGACTCAATGGAACAAATTTTGGCTTTTAAACATATCTTCTTTGTATCTTCATATTAGCATCACTTTAGGTATATTTTTTTGAACTATGAATTGAAATCAGTAAGTTGATATAACTGAATCAAGATCTAAATTTTTCCTGATCCAAGGGGATCAGCGATCGTAGTTCGACTATTTATAGTGTTTTATAGGAAAACCATATAAACTTTGTGTCTCTTCTAATGATACCCAAATTTTTTTCTAAGCCCGTTTGGCATGGGCTTAGCGAGCATAACTTGGATTTTTCTTAGGCCGCCCTTTGCAGGTTTTCGAACTAATGGGATTTGTGCCTCTTGAGTTTTTATTGCTCAATGTTTTTTCCAAGGCCAGACAAGGTGTAGGCCTGGTGAGCTGATTCTCATATTTTTTCCAAGATTCCCTTTGTGGGTCTTCATCTTGGCGAGTTTCATACCTGTTTCTGTGAGTGGTTTAAAGTCCCACTAACAAGACTATCATTACTGATATTTTAGGTCTAACATCTTTGACCAAATGTGCTGGGGCCAGGGACATGATGAGGTTTTCACTGATTGTGGATGCCTTAATACCTTTTAGATGTATATGGGGGGAATTTTCATTCATTCTTAAACAGAATGTAGGGAATTCCATGGGGCATATAAGTCATATGGGCATGCAGAGGTAGGAAAATCACCACCTAAGGAAGACGTTCCTTTGGTGGATGGGTCATGTCCCACATTATGCATAGCCACTGAGGGCATGGTATGAATAGTTGTACAAAGGTTTCCTTAATTCAATGATTGTCTGTTTATGATAGTTGGGTAACTTCATGGAAGTTCGGATCATGAAGACCACCAGGGGTGCTTCAAAAGGGAAACGGTGTCTAGAGGGTTTCAGGGCATCCATACTAATCATGAATATGGATATGATACCACTCTTATATATACTTGGTTTTCATGAATGAGGGTTGGAGTTTGACGCAATTTAAAGTCATGTAACTGGGACATTCTTTCAAAATAGAATGGATTTCCCCAATTCTCAGAAATTTAACCAGAAACATCCCACCATACTTAGATGTGGTTATGTAAAATTTTGTAAACTATAGTTCATAGAGTTTCTGAATCCCAAGATTGATATGAGGGCTCAGAGGCAACGAGGTGTTTTGAAAGAATCATTTCCTAGGGACGACTTTTCTTTGGCAGATGGTCTATGGGTATCATTATGAAGAGCCGTTGAGGGAATGGTATGCATAGTCATGCAAAGTTTTCCTTATTTCAATGGTTTTATTCTCCCAATATCTGGGAAAATTTAGGTATGTTGGGATTCAAGACAACCATGGGTGGTTTATGGGAGTTCTGTTCTTTCTGGTTACAGAGTGTGATTCAAGAGAATGGGGTGTCTGGGCACTGGAGGATCATTTTGGGTTAAGATATCCCAGGAATGGGTGAAGTCATCCCTCTCTTGGAGGTTTGAGACAATAATCTGTGTAGGTCTAACCTATGCACCGAGGAAGATAGGAAAGCTTCTTTTCCTAACTGAACCCATGAAGAGTTTTTTCAAGACCGTGTAGTTTAACATCATGAGGAAAGGATGGTATCCATGCAGTTTAACGTCATGTGGTAAGGATGCAGGGTATTTTTTTCTTATTTATATATAAATTCTTGTGACTTGGGAAATTTCTGAATGTCAAGGTACTTGGACTTTGTAGTTTATTTTCATGCAAAAAGGATGTTCTCTGTGCAGTTTATCATCATGAAGTAAGGATGTTTCTGTAAAGGTTACTCTTGATTAGAATGTAATCGGGTCCGAATACCCTAACATGTCCAAGACTTGGGAAGGATACAGATAGTGTAAACTGTTATTATAGGGCCTCTTGGATTAGGAGAAATGATATGAGGGCTTTAGGGCCATTAAGCGTATGGGGGTAGGAAGAGTGTTACCTAAAGAAGACTTGCCTTTGGTAGACGGTCCTGGGGAGATCAATATAAAGAGCTATTGAGGGAATTGTATGCATAATCATGAAAAGGTGTCCGCAGGTCAATGACCTTCCATGTCCGATGGACTTGGAGGTTTCTGAGGATCCATGATTATCTGGTTCACAGAATCTGATGTACGGAAAGGGTATGTCTGGTTATGTTAGAGATATTAGGCCGCAGTTATCTTTGAATCTTGGGAAGTTCCCTAAGCTGATTTTCCCAACACATTGGGTACACTTTCATTCTGTGTAGTTTAACATCATACGGTAAGGATGATATTATCTTAGTTTAATGGTCGTAGAGTTCAGACCAGTGTTGGATGATGCTACGGTTACTTGTGGGATAATCGAATTAGGATGCCCTGGCATGCTCTAATAAAAAATGAGGAATAAAGGGGTAAACTTTAATCCTGGGGTATTTGGAATAATGAGATGTGGTATGTGGGCTCTGAGGATGGTAAGTGTACGGAGATATGAAGAGTTTCACCTGAGGAAGACTTTCCTTTGGTAGATGGGCCAGGGGCGATCAATATGCAGATCCACTAAGGGAATGGTATGCATAGTCATGAAAAAGTGTTTGCAGGTTGATAACATTCCACTTTCAATGACCTTGAATGATTATGAAGATTTAGGATCTCTCGTGACACGAAGTTTGGAATATGGGGAGAGATATGTCTGAGAATACAAGAAACAACCATATTGTAATTGTCTGTTGGGTTAAAGCAGCACATCTCTGGTGTTATTTCATGGATGCAAGACATTATAGGAACCACAGGTGGATACACAAGCTAACCAGGTAGGGGCACCCTAGCATTGTTTGGATGTGAAGGGGATGAAAATGTAAATCGTTGCTCCAGAAATTTTTGTATTAGGAAATGTGATATGGCTGTTTTGGGGCCGATAAGCGTATGGAGATAGGAAGAGTGTTTCTTGAGGAAGACTTGCCTTTGGTAGACAAGCCAGGGGTGATCAATATGCAGAGCCGCTGATGGAATGTTATGAATAGTCATGAAAAGGTGTCTACAGGTCGATGACCTTCCATGTCTGATGGCCTTGGGTGATTATGAAGATCTGCAATACTCCGGGTCGTGGATTCGGATGTGTGGAAAGGATTCATCCAAACGTGCAAGGAGTGTACCATCCATGGTTTACCGTGTGTCTGGATTGTATTATGACATGTACCATTCAGTTTATGGTCATGTGGTAAGGATGGGATCCGTGCAGTTTAGTGTCATGTGGTAAGGATGAGCTTCATTCAGTTTAGCTTCATGCGGTTAGGATGATATCTATGTCGTTTATTATCATGCAGTAAGAACAATTGTCATGCATTTTATCATCATGCGGTAAGAACAACATCGACCTGACGTGAAAATAAAAGGGTGTCGTGCAATTTAACGTCTTTCGGTAAGGATGAGCTCTGTGTAGTTTAGTGTCATGCGGTAAGGACGATCTCCATGCAGTTTATTATCATGCAGTAAGGACGATTGTTGTGTATTTTATCATCATTCAGTAAGGACGGCGTCGACCCGAAGTGAAAACAAAAAGGGTGTTGTGTAGTTTAATGTCTTTTGGTAAGGACGATATTTGTGTTGCTTAGCGTCATGCGGAAAGGATGAGGGTCATCTTTTTTTTCAGGGGTGGTTGGGCCAAGATGCAGAAATCCTAGTGTCGATATGTATCCTATGAGGGCAGGAATCCATCCATATGTAGTTCTCAAATCCCTTGTAATTCAAAGGTTATTTCTGTGCATATCTGATTTATACACATGAGGGAGGTAATTTTTCATGGATTCAGGGCTAGGATACAGAAATCTTGACATCACTACATATCCTGCGAGGGGAGGAATCAAGTCGTAAGTAGTTCTTTGAGTGTGGAACAGTAGCTGAAAAATTTCAGGAGACCAATGTTTTATAAGGTGAAGACATTATCTCGTTATGCAGTTTAAATTCATGCAACTAGGACATCATTCTATTAGTTTGGGGGTCATAGATCTCGGACTGGCACAACACAGTTTATTGTCATGTCACAGGGACGGAGTACCATGCAGTTTAATGTCATGTGGTAAGGACACTCTACTATGAATTTTATTTTCATGTAGTAAGGAAATATTGGTCTTGGAAGTTTAACATCCTATAGCTCAGAAGAAAGATTCTCTTATGGTTACACGAAATATTTCTTCATAAATCTCGCATTTGTAGGAGAGGTGGTGAGCTACCCATCCATGGAGATCAGGTAATATACTTCATTATAGTAGAACTTATGTATGACATATGGTCAATACCACTTTGGCTCCAGCTTCGGTGGCTTCTTTCTAGGTATCATCAGGGTCTGGAGAACCAATACCAATTCTCCTTCAAGTAATGACTAAAGATAAACCATTTTATGGAAGTCTTGTGAAATCCGGTTCTAATATACTTCCAAGTGGTGAAAACCGTGCAACCGCTTCTCATCCAGTCACTCCAATTTATCAAATCATATTTCTACTTGATCATCGTCGGATAGTTGATCAAAAATGGCAACGCAGAGTGACGTAAAATGGAGTTCAATGGGTAGAACTGCTTCTGTTCCATATACTAGTGATTACGGAGTGGCCTGATTAGCGGTGCGAGTTGTGGATTGATAGGCCCAAAAATCATGAAAGAGTTTGTCTGGCCATGACTTTTTGTCTTTGTCTACCATTTTCTAGAGTATGTTAGATAGGGTTTTGTTGAAGTCCTCTATCTTTCTGTTGTCTTCTGAATGGTATCAGGTTGAACGGTTGGTCTTGATACCATATTCCTAGTATAGTTTCTCCAATTCAGAAGAGAAGAAGTTGGTGTTGTTGTCTGTCAGTATTGTATGAGGGATGCCAAATCTGGTGATGATATTGGCTTTCATTAAGCTTACAATGCTTCTTGCCCCAATTTCTTTAAGGGGTACGGCTTCTGCCCACTTGAAAAAGAATTCGATCGTTGTGAGAATATATTTGAATTGTTTGACCGTGGTGGGAGGATATGGTCCCACGACATCCATTCCCCATATGGAAAATTTCCAGGAGTACTTAGCTTGGTGTAGTAGCTCTGGGGGATGATGAATGAAGTTGGCATGAATTTCGCAGGAGGGACATTTCATGGTAATGTTAACGCAATCTCGTGCCAGTGTGGGACAATAGCATCCAAGCCTTTGAATCTGATGAGAGAGCTTGGATCCTGACTAATGTGCTCCATACACTCTGGAATTCACTTCATTAATGATGGTAGTAGTCTCTTCTCCATTATTTCATTTGAGAAGGACTCTATCAAAGCCTCGCTTGTAGAGGACCTCCTATTGGCTCGTGTTTCCATATAGGACAAAATTGACCACCCTTCTCCGTATTTTCTCTCTTATCACCCTATCCAATTAAAGTTATCCCCTCTAAAGGTAGTTTGTAATGGGGGAAATCTATCTGGTAGTAGGATCATGTGGCTTGGGGATAGGGCTGACTTCTTAGATTTATTCTGCATTAGTTTTAACATATGGCATGATTATTTGATGGTGAGAAATGCGGATAACTGTTTCCTCCCAATCTAGGTCAGCTAGGGTTGTGGCAGCATTGGCTAATGCATCAGCCTGGTTATTCTGAGACTGGGGAACATAGGTCAATGTCGGCTCTGTGGGGAACTCTTCCATTAACCCTGGGACATGGTCAAATAGGGGGATCAACTCCTCCTTCTTAATAGCATAGTCACCATTGACTTTCTTGATGACCAGTTCTAAGTCACCTTTTACTTTAAGGTGTTGCACTTTTTTCTGAAGTGTGAGCTCTAGACTTGCAATGAGGGCCTGGTATTCTTCCTCACTATTTGTGCATCCTTCGAATAAGAGGAAGAAATGCGAAAAAAAACCACCTTCTCTGGGGATAGGAATATGACTCCCATACCCACCTTATTAAAATTGGGGTCTTCCATTATTTTACCTGTCAGTCTTCTGGATGTGCCATAAAAGTACATTTCCCACATTCTGGAATCCTTTAGCATAGAGAATACATCTTCATCAGGGAGTTCTACATCTGATGAGGTGGTCTATGTCGAGGGTTGTTCTTTCAGAAAATTTTCCAATGATTGGCCTTTGATAGCTTTTTGAGGAAAAAACCAGATGTCAAACTATTGTAGGATGAATTCCCATTAGGATAGGCATCTGGTTAGCATTGGATGACTAAGGATGTAATTTAGCATATTACTACACGAGATCAGATGGAATTCATGATGCTGAAGATAATGTTGCAACTTCTAGACCGCAAAGACCAGAGCCAAATAGCTCTTCTTGACATTTGAATATCATTTCTCAGCATCGATCATGGTTTGTCTGAGATAATAAAGGCTTTTTTCACTTCCAATGTCATTCTTCTGTGCGAGGAAGTCTCCTAGTGACCATTCTAGGGTTGTCACGTACAAGATAATTGGCCTTCCTTCAGCCGGTGGTATGAGAACTGGTGGACTCAAGAGGTACTTCTTGAGTCTATCGAATGACTTTTGGCAGTCATATTTCCATTGGTAGGTATCTTCCTTCTTCATCAACCTAGTAAAGGGAAGACATTTTCCTACGAAGTTGGTTATAAAATGCCTGATATAGGCCAAGTGTCCTTGGAATCCTCTAATCTCAGTGAGGTTGTAGGGAGGTGGAAAACCAAGGATAGCCTTTGTCTTCTCAGGGTTGATTTTGATGCCACGATGGCATACGATGAAGCCAAGAAATTTTCCATAGGTAACCATGAAGGTTCATTTTGAGGCGTTCATCTTCAGGTTATGTTGACAAAGTTTACTAAAGATGGTTTCAAGGTCTGACAGGTTATCTGGGTGCTGTCATGATTTGACCACCAATTATTCAACATAACTTTCAATTAACTTCCCTAGTAATGGTTTGAAAATGAAATGCATGGCATGTTGATATGTGGCGACAGCATTTTTCAGACCAAAGGGCATGACCATGTAGAAAAATACTCCCTGGGTGCCCTGAAGGTAGTGGCTTATTCATATTCTATGGCCATTATGATTCGATTATATCTAGAATAATCATCCATGAAGAAGAGAGCCTCATATCCAACCATCATATCAATCAAGAGTTCAGTGATCAGGACCAGGAAATCGTCTTTCAGGCAGTTCACATTACGATCTCTAAAATCGATGCAGATGTGGATTTATCCGTTATTCTTTTTTGATGGAGACTATATTGGACAACCATTTGGGATATTGGGCCTCTCTAATGAAGTCTTTTTTGATGATATTTTCTACTTCAGCCTCTATCTTGGCCACATGTGTGGGGTGTGACCTTTTAGAAGATTTCTTATAGCCTCGGTGATCTTCCGAAAGGCCTAGGTGGTGTGTCACCACCTCAGGATCGAGTCCTGGATTTTTTGTGTAATTACAGGTGAAAACATCTTGATGCTACCTCAATAAGGACGTATATACATATGTTTCCTTGGAAGACATGGCTGCACTAATAAGAGTGGGTCTTAGGTCTTCTTTGGTACCCAGGTTTATTTCCCTGAGTTAATCGATAGTGGTAGAGATACCCTCTTCGAATGGAGGAGGGACATATCTAAGGTCCTCTTCCTATTTTTCCCCCAAATCCTCCTCATATTCTCCTTATAATAGGGAGAGATCTCTTGTTGTGGGCTCTCTAGAACTCAGAGGCAAGATGTCGCATGGGCGATCTATGGTAGAAGTGACTTGAGAGGAAACCTTTGGAGAGGGAGAAGCATGGGGGTAAAAAGTGTCATGTCCTTCTGCTGCTTCAAAGATCACAGCATGGATATCTTGAGATTTCAAGGATGGGGCGTGGGCACCCTTTCTCGAGCATTCTTCCTCAGATTGAGGGTTACCAGGTGCTTCTGTGTTGGCATACTCGGTTGTCTTGATTGAGATCATGAGAACAGCTGGATACTCATCTGGAATCGGATTCCTGCTCTCAACATGGTTGAGGGGAAACACATACTCTTCACCAAACTTCTTGAGGGGGTCTTTGGTAACTACTTCCAAATCATTTGGGGTGGGGACCCAATCAATACCATCAATTTCAGATGTCTTCCCATTTTTCTTATAAAATCTGGCATTGATGTAATGCAACTCAAAGAGCTTTAAAGGTGCCTTTTCAGTGCGCAATGTTCTACCCTATTCATTGACACAATATTTCATACACTTGAGGTAGGAGGATGTAATTACCATGTGTTGATATATCCATGGACTTCTTAATAGGGCGTTAAATTCCATGCTTTTTTGAACCACTAGGAACTCTAAATGGGCCACAAGGTCTTAAAAATGGGTTCTGAGCTTTATTTGTCCCATTGGATTCGGTTCGCTCTTGTCATAACCCAAAAGAGTCATGGCTAAGGGTTTCATATTTTTCTCATTATAGCCCAACCTACAAAATGTTCGTAGTGGGAGAAGGTTGACTTCGGATCCATTGTCGATGAATAATTTCTGGAATTTAATGTCATTTAACATGTCGGACACATATAGGGGTATGATGTGTCCCTGTATTGTGGAATCTTCATCCTAATCAATGAAGGAAATAAATGTATTACATTCAGTCGGGTTAGTCTCCGTTTGATATATCTCAGTGGTAGAAACTTTGGCTAGAAATTCCTGGGGGCTGAGAAGGGATTCTATGAGTGCCTCTGTGAGGTCTGCTGACAAACTCAGGGAATCTAGGATTGATAGCTTGGCTGGTACTGACGCCAGCTACATTAGGATATCATACTTTTTCTCCATAGGTCGGCGCTTCTCCATTTGTGGGAGCTCTTTAATGAGAATTTTAGGGGCTGGATCATGCGATGAGGAGGTACCAGTCATAGGGGAAAGTTTTGGTAGTGCTCTTGCATTCTGAGGACCTAACTTGGTCAGTTTACCTATGAAACCTAGGTGGCTAGACACTTATTCCACCTATGATGGGTACCGCGGAATAATGGGGCCAGAGTAGCTACTCGTGGGGGTATGGGAATATTCTTGCTCCTGATGGGTCCGTTGAAGGGCCCTCCTACAAGTTTCCACAATATTGGTGGATTTATCCAGGGTATAACCATAGGGTCGGTTCTGGCCACGGTTGCATCTGTCTCAGGATCCCCTACCTCTACAATTCCTCCTTCTGGTCCCCTGATCAGGTGTCGAAAACTCAGGTTCATAACTGTACTCTTCCTCAGATAATGGTTCTATTAAATGTACGACGTTGATGGAACTGAATATTAGTTCCTTGTTTGATGATAGATTAGCCTGGTTGGATTCCTCTGATGGTGTCGTTTGGTGGGTCGGTGCCCATTGTGTCAATCCTGAGGGCATGAAATCCTAAAGTTTCAATACTTTCTTTCACCCTATCATAGACTGCTCCTCTTTTCCATGTTTCTTCTCTCTATGATTAAGAATGGATGACCGACTTGTGGAGGGTTGTGGGGCTGAGGACGTAGGTTGTGTTGCATTAGGGTCTGTTAGCGGAACAACCGATTACTCCAATTGAGCTCAGAGTATTCCATGATCTCGATTGACTATCTTTCGAGTCATCCAACCATCAAATTCCTTCTCCCTTTTGTGAATGACTTTCTATCACTCATCTCCCTCACCTGGGTCGGTGGTTAAAACATATGATACATGTGTCATGGGCAGTCCTATCTCGACTATCCCCGAGTCCACCATCCTTTTTAGGAGTTATTTGAAGATGAATCATTCCTGAATATTGTGTCCCAACATCCGATGGTAGGTACAATAATCTGGTCAGTTGTCGAGGTCAAATTCTGTAGGCATTCTTGGATCTGGTAAGTGGAGAAAGCTTCAATTCATGGTGGCTATGAAATAGCCACATAATTGGTCCTCTAGAAATGATTAAACTTTTTTTCTTCATTCCTCAAATTTGTTTTGCCTAGGTTCTCTTTGATCATCTCACAGGGGCAGAGGTGGTCATTGATACGCCGGAGGCCCTTGGCGATTCAGCAGAGGCCAAGGCGGTGGAGCAGGTGTGGGGGACATCTTGATCATGAAAGAGGATGCTTCATCTATACCTTCTATCTTTTCAGGAGCCTATGAGGCTATTCGATACTTTATTTTAGTCTGTTGTAAGGTTTCTTCGATCCTATAGTAAATAGCAGAGAAATTCTGGAATTCGGTGGTGTATTTCACTAGTATTAGTTGAATTCACATCTCATCTTAGAGGTTGTCAATGAAAATAGCAAGAATCACGTCCTAGAAAAGCGGCCTATTTAGAGAGTAGGTTAGACCCTTCCATCTAGTGATGAAGTCTGAGACCCTCTCATTCTCCCTCTATTTGCAATTTATAAGGTCGTTAACCGTTGTCTTGTGTAATGTTGAGCTGAAGTGGAACAGGAACCGCTGCTAAATATCCTCCCATCCTTTTATTGACTAAGAAGGAAAACTAGTATACCAGACGAACACCAAACCTTGTAAGGTTCGCATGAAGCATCTAAGTTTCACTGCTTCTTATTGTTCTGGAGTTCCCATAATAGGGTCGCAATGAGACGCGTAGTTCATCAAATGTTATTCCAGGTCACTTGATCCATTAAATATAGGGAATACTGGGATCCCAAAATTTGGTGGAGTTGGTGTGTTGCTCACCCATTCTAGGTAAGGCTTTCGCTCTGGCTGTATCGGAGCGCATTGGCCTTCCATTTCTTCTAATTGAGATGTCAGTGCTTCGATGGTATTGGTGAGACCCTTTTTTACATCCTGTTGGGCCTGATCTGGAATTGGTATAGCCTGGGGAACTACCTGAAGTGTTGGATCGTCTAGTACCTAAGGTGCATATGCCATCGATGGTATTTTCAGAGGATTTAGATATGCTCACTCTGGTTTATTATTGAGTGGAGGGAAGTCTTGGTATTCTCCTAAATCCAGGTTCAGGTAGTTGGATGGTCCAGGTGTTGCACTGGTCAGGAGCCCTGACCTTGCTTCGTTTGCCAGGGAAAACCCTTGTTGTTGAGGTGCACTTACTAGAAGTGCGTACTATGAACCATCTTGAGGAACATATTCGACAGGACAATTCCTATGGAGTAGCTCGTCGTTAATCCTCCTTAATTCCTTCATTTCCTCCTCCTTCTGAGTGAACCTCACTTCAAGCATGAGAGGATCCTTTGTGTTGAGAGAAGGAGATGGGTTAAGGAAAATCTAACTTTTTTCTTTCTCTATTAGTGACTCGCTAAAGAAGTGGTGGGGGATTTTCTAGAGTGGCCCACTGATTCCGGGTGTGCACGCCTACTGGCTCATTATGAATCATATCCTGAATGGAACTATCTTCTCCTGATCCCTCCAGATTTGCATTGTATTTGGTTCCACCCATGGGTTTAACATCCACGATGTTGACATATTCACAATATGGGTGGAGGATGTTCCATCTTCCAAGTATAAAGAGGACCTTCTACACCTCATACTGGTTTTCTCTCTTCAGTCTCGGGATTGTCTTCAGGTCTCTTAATGAAGGGTAATGTGGGGGGATCATTAGTGTGACTATTTGGAGTGTCTCCCTCTTAGAGGGGATGATGATTCAAGGGACAGGACTGGGTAGGAAGCTCCTCTTCTGAATACCCTCCCCAAATGAGATAATAATGATTCTCATGGGGTGGGGGTTGTTGAGGTAAAAATGACCCCAACCCTACAGGTTGGGGTTGGCTCCATTCCTTGGGCACTATGCCAATTCCCATTTTTTCTAGTTTTATGGGGGAATTTTTTGCTTAAAATTCCTCCCGCCCAGCAGGATGGGGTTTGTCCCGTATTGTGGAAGCTTCTACTGATATCACTTTCTTCCTGATCTCGCATGCTCAGTTCGAGGGTGAGTCGGACCTTGTGTCAATTTCACCTGTGAATTAATTCCCTCTGGGGAGACAAACACTGATCGTTTATTGGCTTTTCTTAGGAGAGAAGTCTTTTGAATGTGTTTGGTAGCATCATTTAGGAGTTCGTGAATGGATCGCTCTCGTCGGGCCTGATGCTTTTAAGACTTACTCAAGGCCCGTTTCTGTCGGATTTGTTGCCTCTTCTGAATAGGGACATTATTTTACTGTCGTCTTGATTTTATGGCCTTGCAAGAACTTACGCTAAACAGGTTCTGATGGATGGGAAGTGGAGTGAAATGTAGAGCCCCATGTTCTCCCTATCCACAGATATGAACTCCCGTCAGAGTTTCATCGATAGGGTGACACAATTTGTGCAGTGCATGAAGGTAGATTAACTCATAGTCACTTTGGCGCCTCTCTGATCACGGTCATCGCATTGAAGGAAGGGCTTCTAGGTCAATGTGATGAAGGAGCTATCCTATTTTCATGACATGATCTACATACCCTTCATATGGTAAGAAGTTTAATTTTAACCATCGAAGGGTTGTCCAGATGTTGGAGCGGATGTCAAGTATGCTTCCTTCTGACAAATCTCTAGGTATATCGAATTGAGAGGTGGTTGTGGTCCAAAACATTAGTGGTATATCATCACTGGCTAGTGGTTTCCTCAAGTGAAATACATCATCATGCGCCTCCTCCAATGATTCCTCTACTTGATCATCCTAGTTAAGATGCTCCTTGATAGTATGATTGGAGGTAGCAGGGCTGGTAGGGGTCGAACCGTTATATGGATAGCTCTGAGGTGGCTTAGAGGATGAACGTGGTCCTAAACCATCTCCTGATTGAAGAAAGATATCATTGATAGTCGACTGGGAATCCTACATTCTTGATTCCCTCCTTCTGAGCACCTTAGCATAGGACGGGTTTTATGTGCTTAATTCGGCAGGGGGAGGACCTTCCTGTCGGTATGATATGTTACCACGGGGAGGACCTCCACAGTTGGTGCTGTAGTGGTGAGGGACACCATTGCAGCTTGAAGTCTGACTGCCAAAAATAATTCCATAGTGCATACCTTAGGGATCACCTTTAGAGTGGACTTGAGTAAGGGGAAGACCTCCTTACTGTTCAAGGCCATTACGGGGAGGGCCTTCGCAATGGATATCACGGTGGCAAGGATGAACATCATGGTTTGACATTCAGTGTGCATCCTAGGGAGGTCCTTCATGACACACTGCTACAAGGGGAGGACCTTCTTGTCGCTTAAGGTCATTGCGGGGAGGAACTTCCCAATGGAGGCCATGATGGAGATGACTAAAATCATGGCTTCCACAGGGGGAATATATATGGGGCACACCCTAGGGAGGTCCTTCAGAATTTACCGCAACTAGGGGAGGACCTTTGTGTTGCTTGGTGTCTCTACGGAGAGGACCTCCACTATTATTGGGGAAAGGACTTCCACCATAATCTGATGCCTGGCTGCGTGAAATATCACCGAAACGTAACACCTAGGGAGGACCTTCAGGGAAAGACACAATAAGGGGAGGTCCATCTTGTCATGATGAGACGTCACTACGGGGAGGACCTCTGTGGTTGCAACTATGATGGTGAGGACTACTATCATAATTTTTTGTCCCACTGCATGGAGATTGTTTGCATCGTATACCCTGGGGAGAACCATCAGGGCAGACTGCAACAAGTAGAGGACCTTCTTACCACTCGATCTTCTGGTCATGAGGAGGGCTTACATGACTCGCATCAAAATAGAATCTCTCGTGATCAATCATTATATGCCAATGAGTGAGGCTCTCATGGGTGCTTTGGGGAGGACCTTCATAGCCATTGGTAGCGACATTTTGGGGAGGACCTTCATAACTACTACTGCCACTCCCATAGTATGGTAATGGGTTATCAGGGTTCCAAGACTTTGAGACATGTTTGGAGGTGTTGATAACCCCATATTTCAGAAGAGTGGAGTCATAGACCCCCACTTTATTTTTTAGCTGCCTTTGAAGTGTTTGGGGTGATCTCTTGCGGGAAGCGGGGACCATCTGCTGTTGATAACGGACGTCACCTATGGGTCCCTATCTAATTGGGCCATGTGATGTTGTTGGGATACACCAACAAACATATTGATTTTTGGCAGGGATATATGTCTGCCCTGGAGAATCCACCATGATGGAAGGGTGTCCCCCAGTTGGAACGAGTGAGTATGCTCGATCTGGTTTCCCTTGTATCATGGGATATAGCTGATGAACCTCCTGGGTAGAAGAATGGATGCAGATCTGCTCTGAGGTGGATATCTCATCTCCTAGATGATTCACCTCAATTGGGTAGATGGGCTCATGGGCCCGAGTCCTTACTTTTTTCGCTGATGCAATTACACTATGGTAAGTCTGCAAGATTTTATCTGGGATCGATACCTTCTCCTCCATCATTTCCAGGATATGTAGAGAGACATCCTTGGCTGGAACAGGTATGAGGTCCCATTACACTATTGGAGTAGTATTTTCCTACTCTGGTCCTCCAATGGTCAGTGGATACTGACGATTCTCTTGAGTTGGGGCAGATGAATGAGTCTACCCCTGTGTTGGGATATGCTAGCTTACTTATCCATTTTCCATGACATCAGGATGACAGACTTTACGTGCATCTGAAGGGAGCTAACCCTTCATATGTTGGTGTCCCACCGTATTGATTTGGTGGTCTCTGTTGGCAGGGAGACATTCCCACCTATTGACCGCAACCATATCGGGATGGAAGGCCTCAGAAGCATCTACGAGGAGCTGGTCCTACAGGCACTAGATTACCACCACATCTAGTTGGTGGGATTCATGATCCCGGGTAGGGAGAGGCGCTTGCTGGTTAGGTAACATCCTATATAGGAGACGGACTTGACGAGGCTCAGTGAGTATGTTCACCTGCTCATAGGTTGACACCATATCGGGATGGTGGGTTTTGGAAGAGTAGACAGATGTATGGGCCTTCTCGTGATATGTCTTCGTGTCTGAGTAGTGTAGTTCTTCCTTAGGAACGAGGGTGATGACTTGTTCCTCGTTGTATGTTCACCTCCCTAGGTAGGCGGTTCGAGGGGCCGGTGCTTAGGGAGCATGGGCGTGGATCCTTGAGTTAGTATCCTCTTCAGGGTGAGGATACGAGGACGCAGTGTAGTTGCGGCGACGTCTTCCAACGGGGTACATGGAGCAGAACCCATTTCCAATAAGGATGAAGTCATCAACATCGACCTCATCCACCTCACTGAGATAATGGAGGTATTCATTGTCTCATTTTGGGTATAGTCACCTAAAATGGTTCGAGACCGCTATAGGGGCCGCCTGGATCTTCTCCCTCAGTTGCTGTTAGGAAAGTGGCTGAAGGGACTTATCTAACTGGAGGGTGTACATAGTCACCTCCATAGTCATGAGAGCACCATTCAGGTGGTACTCTTGGATCATTGTGTCTGAGACCCAGCGTTAAAGATGCTGGGTGGGCGATGGGGTCCTCTACCAATTGAGAGGCCTGGTCTTTGCATTGATCATCATGTGTGTCTATGAATTATTTTGAGATGCCATTGGATTTAAGGAAGCTCTAATGTGTGCCTTTAAAACATTTGGAAAGTAAAAATATCAAAACCCATTAATGTAACATCTCATAATTCCATGCGTAATTAATGACCTTGCTTGGCCCTCCTTTTGAACACGAAAGGGGGCGCGAAGTGGTATTATTTCACCACCTCGGTTGAAGGCTCACAGTTGGGTCCATTTTTCTTTTGGTTGGAGAATAAACAAGATGGAACATCGTATATTAATCATTCATTTATTATTATAGAGAATTTAAAAATAGGGTAAACCTGTCATGTTGGTTAAGGATTCATGTCGGGTTCTCCATTTTTATTTCACGACAAAGGGTACATGTTCAGTTCCTATATTTTATTAAAGGGATTCACTGTTGTTTAACCATTTATATTGGATTCCCTATCATCGCGACTTTTCCTAGTCTCCAACAAGTTTATTCGTGGAGCTAGAAATGCCCAAAGGTTCTTGTATCCAACGATCCATGGATCTGATTTCCAAAGGCAGGCACTCATTGGGTGATATGAAAAACGACACTTATGAACTCACATTGGTCAATAGGATGTTAATTTGGGCTCATATCACCCATTTGGGGGGAAATTATTGCATATTTCGGGACTCTATTATAGAATTAAGACATGTTTATATGTTTGAGAATCTTTGGTTTATCCCCAAGCATAGTATCCATGGATTACCACTGGGTTTCAAGTCACAGGTATACATAGGGATCCAGAACTGTCTACATCTGAGGATTACCATCCGTCATTGGACTGGCAATTCTGGTAAATTTTGAGTTTGTTCAGACAGTACTGGTCACAAGCCTTATAATTAGGTGCTCTGAATTTTATTGTCATCTAGGGGGGATAAAGAGTGACTTGATCATCTAGATCGAACCCATAATATGGGCTTACTACGTATCATTATGAGAGGAATCAAAATCCACATAGTTCAGTGCCACTTGGAAGGGTACATCACCTTTTAAGGTCGTGTGACAAGGACCTAACCATACAGTTTAACATCATGTGGCAAGGACATCTGGAAATAGGTACCTAGTCAAGGTTGGTGTGGGACTTACTCTGAAGTGACCCAGAGGGTCCAGGGGAAATGATTTCCTGGGCCCAGGAATGATCGGGGCTTACATGGAGTTGGTGGACCGATTTATGGTTGAACCTTAGGGAGGTTTCCTATCTACCATGTTTAAAAGACAGGGATCAAAACCCATGTAGTTCGGAATGAGGTTGGTGAACTGACTTGAGGTGGTTGATACCAACGGTTATTGGTCTTGAACCTTGGGGAGGCTTCTTATGTACCCTACCTTGGAAAGGATCAAAGTACACATAGTTTGGAATGAGGTTGGTGAACCTACGTGAGGTGGTCGAGACCAATGGTTGTTAGGATTGAACCTTGTGGATGTTTCCTATGTACCATTCCTTGGTAAGGATCAAAATCCACGTAGTTTTGAATGAGGTTGGTTTTTTACTCCTCACAAACCTCTAAGCCCACGTGAGTCATGCTCAGTGTGAGAAACAAGAGGATGTGAAAGATTAAAAAACATACACACCTCCTCCCCTGTTAGTGGGGGAGGGAGAGCCTATGGCGGAAGAGGTCAGGGTGAACGTGGGTGACGGTGCAGAACAAATAACCTTTTCAAATGAAAGGGGAAAGACTATTGCTATCCAATGAGGATGGTGTAGGGCTTACTCCAGGATGGATGTCCAGACACTCTATTTAGGGTGGGTATAAGTGCTCACCATTGACACTCATTGAATGGGAAAGCAAACGAGATCCCTTTATCCTGAAGAGTGGAGAGGCAGAAAGGGGATACCGGGCTTGGACCCTACACTACCATGGGTATGTGAACTCAGGAGTGCTCCAGATGTCTATTCAAGGGATGGGGAAACCCCTTTGTCTCTTCCTACCATGGGTATTGAAAAGAGGACATGCTAATGCACTCAAAGATTTTAGCATACTGGTCCTGTGGCTTTGGGATAGGCCTTGGCTTGGTGCCAATAGATAGGATGCTGAGGGGATTCTGGAGGATTGGACTGAATTCGAAGGGAATCATATGACTCGAGGGACAGAAACATTGAAGGCTTTGGAGGTCCATATAGCCATATGAGTAGTGGTTCCCTTCACAGAGGTAGGTGCTACATGGATAGAGAGGTCATCCGCATACCAGTGTGGTATGCGGACTGGGGGGCACCCCGTATACCAAAGTGGTACGTGGCTCTGGGTTTGGTCTGTATACCAAATTGGTACATAGTACTAGAGTCCCCTAGAGCGGCGGCGGTTGGGAGCAGCACCGGTCAGGGCTACGCCTGCATAGGAGGGTGCTACGCGGGGCACCAGATCGAAGAAGGGGCATAGGCCCCCTAGTTCGCGGGGAGTGCATCCGCACGGGGAGTATGGTTCACATTTTTCCAATTTTAGGTTCACGGTTCATCAATTTGCTTATGTGTTATTCAGTTCTTAAAAATTCATCCCCAGTTTATACCTATTACTGATTCGCGAATCAGAACTTCGTGGTCCGCAAAATCCTAAGCTCCTGAAAGCCTCTTTCTTCTCCAAAAGTAGATCGCCACGAATACAATCCACAATCATCTGATCATTTTATTCTCCCCCTTGAAGTTCTTTTATAGAGGGGTAAAAGGGTTGTATCTATGTTCATGTGGCACCTTTTTCGAAGGCCCATGACAGGGAAACCCAGCCTACAGATTACTTAGTCAACCTGAGGTTTGTGGGGTATATTTAATGCACCTCGCCCGTGAACCAACTCGGTCATGGGGGTGCTTCGCAGCCACACAGGGTTCCACCTCCGTTTCGTGAATGACGTTGTGTGTGAGGGGGGTTCTGCCTAATTCATGGTTGGTGCAGTCTGCGTCTAACTATCAGTCTGGCCTCACTTCGCTGGCCATTTGGTTCTTGCCCGCGTAGAAGCTCCACCTCCGTTTCACAAATGACAACGTCTGCGGGTGGCGCAGATCTCCGAACCAGCTGCATACCATTGATAACGGACCAGTATGCAGACTGGTTTGGTTATTTATCATTCTTCATATTTTTCCCAAATTATTGATAAATATTGGGTATATTCTTCCACTGATTTTAAGGGAGTATCTTCCTTCCCTTCTACAGATTTTTTAGGACCCTACAGATTCATCCACTTAGTTCCAATCATATTTAGTGTAAATTGAGTCTATCTTAGATTTAATAGCTCCCAACCATTTCTCAAAATAAAATTACTCGATTTTAACATATCTTATTGTCGTAGGTTTACTTATTTAATGTTATCTTTGGGTAATTTAAATTTTACAAGGTTTTCATGTATGAATTTTTAATTTTTTGGAAATTTTCCTTTTACTGTATGGTTTGTGTGCATGGGATAGGATAAAATGTGTCAGTCCATAAAAGAGTAGACATTTTCATCTCATTTTTTTCTTAAATGGTTTAACCTTCAAGGTAAGTATGAAATTTGGATCAAATTTTGTGGGTTTTAAATAAAGTCAAGTGAGGCCTTTTTTTTCATGGGGTGTTAATGCACAGTTAGCCTGCACAATTAAATGTACTATGTGGTAATAATGAAACATCTATACAGATGAATATGGGGGTATTTTTAATGGTTAGTGTATGGTTTACTAACTATGTGTCTAAGTTTTTTGAGTGTGTACTAGGTCTCCAGTATTTCCCGCACATATGGCACATAGTTTAACAAACCATGTAGCCAAAACATGCAAGTTACCAAGATTTAATTATTGGATTTCCTATTTGAAACCATACCTAATTTTAGTAGTTTTCTTTCCCATTTATCCCCCTTTTTTGGTCATATAGGATATAGATCACCAAAGGAGAGATCTCCCACCCTTCCTTCTTTATTTTTTAGCTCTATTCCATTAATTTATTATGGATATTTTTAGGTAATCCACTCTATTCTTCTTCCTCTTATTTCTCCTTTAATTTTTCTCTCATTTCCTCTTAGTTTCACTTCCTATAAGAACCCTATAGGGATTATGTGGTTGAATTATGGTTTTGGGATGGTTCTAATTTTTTTGTTTTTAGGATAGAGGGTTAGTTTTCATCCTTATTCAGGTGTTTCCACTGAAGGTGAATCATTTTGGATCATTCTGACTTGATTTTCAATCACCATAGTTAGGTGTTTTTATAATCCACTTTTATTTGTGAATTTCATTGTTTTCCTGATCGTTTTAATTTTTTTATTTGCTAAATTATAATTATATGTGATAATTTAGTTGGATTCCAAATTTATTTCAAGGTAAATTCTCACTTGTCATAATTTTTTCCTAATATTTTAATTATTTTTTGAAATTACAATTGAGGCTGTAAAATTTAAAAAATTATATAAAAAAATGATAAATGAAGGGATTTGACCTCGTTTGGGTCATGAGATTAATTATAAAGTGTAATTGTAATCTTTAATAGATTTTATAAAATATGGTTTGATTATTTAAATTTATTTCAAGAGTAGTTTTATCTATTTTAAATGGACTTTAAAAGATTATAAAATTACTTGGAATACCATGTTGGTTTTCGTGTAGAATATTTTGTAACTTTTAATAGTTTTTTAAATGTGTGGTTGTGTGGAACCCACTTTGAGCCCCTTTTCTTGTTTCCCTTTAATAGTTGGTGTTTGATATATGTGGAGACCCAGTGATGAATCTCATAGGTTGTTTCTTGTGAGGAAGATGGAGGTGAGGGTGGGATTATTGGTTATATTTTATGATGACTGTATTAATTATTATTTATCCACCCTCAACATTATTTTTCATGAGAACCTAGGTAGCTAATTGGAAATTCTAGATTTATATTACACTAATTAGTTACACACTACTAGTGTCTCATATGGTGTGAAATTTGACTAGATGGGGTTTGACCCAGATGAGGGTTGGTTTTAGGCTAGATATATTGCTTGTATATAGGGTGAAATATAGGGTAGAATTTTGGTCCTTGTTTGGTAAATTCTAGGACAGAATCACTATAGGACCTAGGGTAGAGCACATGACACATATTCCTTGATGGGTTGTTTTATATAAGGAATAGATTTTATTTTGATTTTTTATTCCCTAATTGATTGACTTGCGGAACCATCGATTTTTCAATTGTATATTCTTGTTTATTATTTTATTATATGGTGCCTCTAGGTTTCTCTTTTTTTATGTGGTGTGAGTGGGGTTTCTAAAGGATTTTGGAAATGTTTTTAAGAAGGTTGTTTAAAATGGAAAATACTTATTTTCTATGGTGTTTATAGTTTCAAATAATTTTTTCAGAGTGATTATTTCAATTTAATGAAATGTAGTGTAAAGTTTTTATTAAAAAGAAATTTATTTTAATTGGTTTTCTTAAATTAAATGGATTGTTTTATGAAAAAATAATTGGTCAATATTTGTATTGTTAGAAACTTTTCTAGAAAAACTTTTTTCTCTTTTTTTATTTCAAACTACCATAATTGAATTTAATTTTTAAGGTAATTGCACAAACTTCACAGTGATATCTTACTAGGTGTTATTTAATCACATAAGGTATACACCATTTGGTGCATATAGTATTTCATGTTTCACTTTTAATCTTGGTCTCACATTATCTTTCCTTACTTGCTTTTATTAAGATAGTTTTGGTTGCTCAAGATGGTCATCTTGGGTTATGATGAGTGATCCTAGGTCACATGGTGTCAGTTGGTCTTTTGTACATTGGTTTGTTTTTATTTTAGATATAATTGTATCTAAATTATTTATTTAATTATATTCAGTTGTTTTTGTTGGTATTATTAGTGATTTTTATTTACCTTATATTCTATTTATATGTTTCATTTTAATTTAACTAATTAGGTGAAACTATTCCCAAGAGTATTCTATGATTCCTAGACTCTAGCTATAATCCTAGAGGGATTGGGAGAACCCTTTAGGCCAAGTGGTGAATCATGTTTAATGTTGATTCATATGGTAGGCTAGTAAAATTCATTATAAATATTATTAGAGCCTAGGTTCTCTAGAGAGTGCCTAGATTTTTTAATATATTATTATGTTATTTGGGGTGCATTGAGAGAGATGAGAGATTGGGATCATCATAAGGACTTAATAGGAAGGTCTCATAGGGGTGATTAATCACCACCCTTTGTAATGAAACTTGAGTTACCATTTGATTTTGGTAGTTAATTTTTTAATTTTGAGTTACTTTTTGGTTGGTTCTGATGATATTTAGTCTTACGTTGAGAGTTTTGATTATATCGAGGGTTGTATCATAGTCCATTGGTGAACATGGTGAATAAAAAAGGTTTCATGGTTAGTACAACACATTCTATAAAATCATGAAGATCCAGTGTGGTTGGTTCTAGACCCATTCTAGTAGATGTTGCCTGATTGCAACACATTTTTCCAGCCCATGTTTTTAAATAGTATACATCTTTGTTTCACCCCTGGATCATTTGTTTTGTTTATTTTTCTATCCATATTGACTCTAAAGTTGTTTAAAATTAATATGAATTCAATTAAATTGACTTGGTTATGATTTATTTTATTAGATTTTATTTATATTTATATTTATTCCTCATCATCTGGGTTTTCCTTTTGAAGGGTGATTTCATGTTTAGAAGATGCATCTTGAGATGAGAAATTAAATCTTTGGGTTTTATTTTAAAAACCTAATCTTTCATAAAAAGTTTTAAATGGTGTTGGTGTGTTTTAAAAGATACATTCTATTTTTAAAAGTAAAATTTGAGTACTCTTTAAAATGGGATTTGGGTTTCAGATTTTGAACTGGGTATTTTAAAAAGTTTGAAAAATTAATGTTTTAGTGAATATTTAGTTTTATTTTGATAAATTCGTAAACTGAAAGTTAGATCATTTTAAGGTTTTTGTTTTTTTAAAATGAAAGATTGTAATTTATAATAAATTTATTAGGGGATTTTACTATAGTTTTTTGTTTTAATGGAAAGTTTTTTTAAATCTTGTGAAGGTTTTTTTGTTTAAAATGTTTGATTTATTTAATTTTTTTGATATGTTTTCAAATTATGGTCTTATTGGGAGTTTTTTTGAGATATTTAGACTATGTATCCTAGTTATTCTTTAAAAAAGAGTAGTAAGTTTGTTTTTTGTGCCATGGATTGATGTTTTTTGAGGTTGGATTAGGGTATTTTGAGGGAGTCCTTGATATTTTTTCAAGATCTTTGAGGTTGTGTTTTCAATGTGTCTGTTTGGTCCAACTTTAAAGGATTTTTAAGGACTTTGTGAGCTAGTGTGTGGGGTGAGTAAATCTTGAGGATGATTGTATGGTTCTTGGGGGATGTTTTTTGTCTTGGGCCTTTATTTTGAGTGTTGTTTTGGTTGTTTGGGTTTTTTGATTTTTTGGTTTTTTGGTTTTTGGGATTTTGATGGTATGTAATGGAATTTTTTAGATGTTATCTTATGGATAGGGGTTGTATTTTTTTTTGGGAGTCTTCTCTTTCTCTTGTAGTTATGTTTTCTTGTATATTCTTGAAATGAAGTTTTTTATTTTAGGTGTTTTTTGGTTTTATGGATTCATTTTGGATTTGATGTGTTTGTGGTTTCTTAGGGTTCTTTTTTTGTTGTTATTGATATTTATGAATTTTGGCTCCTTGATTTATGGGACATGTAATTTAGGATCCCATACTTTCTTAAGGTTTGTTTTTTGTTTATGTTTCATTTTAAGCCCATTATTTTGGTTAAGCAAGTGTTTCCCCAAGTTCAAGAGAAGGCTTGGGGTGTTCTTAGGGTTCGGGGCATGAAATAAGAGTAAAAAGAAGTTTTCAAGGTATGTTGCATGGTTTGCACATGGTTAGTGTAAACCATGCAGATCATACTAGGTAAGCATTCATCCATGGACAAAGTCTTTCTCATGGTTAATCTAACCATGCGTAATTCCCAAGAAACCATGAAAAGGGTGATTTTGGGATAGTATCTCTCGCACGGTTTGGAAAACCATGAGGGCAAACCGTGCAACCCAGTAAAGTTGAGAAATTTACAAAATTACCACTTCGATATTTTAATGCCTCACTCGTGATTTTCTCCTTTCTTCCCCTCTAAATTCTAATGAAAAAACAAGACCCCCAATAGCTTCCAAGGATTAATCTCTCTCATTTATAGGCTATTTTGGATGTTGTTGGTTGTGAATCAACGATATGGGTAAGTCTAATATTCCTCTTGTTTCTCTTTTCTAGATTAGGGTTTTTACTTTCTATCATATCTTTTTGAAGATCTAAAACACAATTTTTCTAGTGGAACCGAGGTTGGAGCTTCAAGGGGGGTTTGGATTGGGATTTAAGGCCATGATTAAGAGTGTGTTCACCGTCTGATTCAAGGTAGGTGGTCTACAAGTTATATCCCATTGTTTTATTAAATATTTTTGCATGTGTGTTGAGATATTTCCTTCCTATTGTTTTTTATTTGTTACCTTGAGAATGATTTGGTAAATTGGGTGTCTAAATTATTGTTGGGACTACTCATGATTCCCATGGGATGTGTCAAAGATGAGTCAAAAATTCTAGGGTCACCCATGGGGTGTACCGACCTTATCAGACCAAGGAATTAGTAAAGTTAAGTGAGAAATTTACATTGGATTATGTAGATACCTTGTTGAACATGAAAATACGTTTAGTTTAATTGGAAATAGAATTTTGATAGTTATTCCTAGGTTGTTAATGGCTTAAGGGGTTTTTTGTAATGACTTAGTAATGGGTTAATTTGGTTAAAGGATATTGTGTCAAAAAGTGTTATGAATTATGTTGAGTTGCCCAAATGAATTAGTATATATGAAATAATGAACATGTTAAATTGGAAATGGATTGTGAATTTAAGAACATGTTAATGGTTTTGCATAAGGGGATTTATGAATAAGTGTATTGGGTAAAAACATGAGAATTATGAGGTACGCATAATGGGTGGAATGTGATAAAGTGGTTGTGATGGGTGATTGAAATTCTTGTGAAATGATAAGAGGGATAATTGGGTTAGTACATGGTAATCATTGAATGTTGGTTAAGGTTTGGAATTCTATGAACATACTTAATGGGTTAAGGTATGGGAATGGGAATTGGGTCAAATGGGATTGGAAATGTGAATGGAAAATGTATTATTGGGTTATGGAATAGAATCAATTCCCATGTTGATTGTTCTGGATTGCTATTTCTATTGATATTAGTTCTATTTTTTTGGTATAGTATGATTTTTATATGTATTGATTGTGTTTGTTTGTGATGTGGTACTTTGATGAATGGCTTTGGTAGTTTGGACCGATGCTCCACTCCTCGATGCACCGTGGTTTTCGGAAAAGGACTAATACTCCTAAACCCAAGGGTATGGACATGGAATTACATATCAAGGTTGGGATGGTTATACATGGCGTTCTAAGTCCCGTTCAGATTCATGGATGGATGCTCCATGTTTTTTGAATTATGGCCTAGTGGTTGGGAAGGCCAGACATAGCATACTAGATCTTGGTTCGGCACTTGGGCTGAGGCTCCTTGTGTGTCAACCAATGAACATTTTTAGTTATAGTTAAGATTTTGAACTGATTATTTATTCCCCAATGGTTGTATTCAATGAAAATACCTAGAATCAAGCTCCAAGGAAAGTGTTTTTATTACTTGATATGCTCATCCCTAATGATATTGAGACATAACTAGTTTCTCTTAAGAAAAATGACAAATGACATGAACCTTATGTGAATTATGTGAGTTCCTAACTTATTCACTTCATGATTGATAATGAAATAGTAATAAAATATACAAAATTAATTGGCACATGTTTAGTAATAGCTAAGTATAGATTGTTAACTAGTGGTCTCCTAATTGTCTTTCCTTTACTTGTTGTTTATTTATACTTGCATGCACTATCTGTTAGACTGGATATTTGTAGACACCATTGGTGGTGGCCTACTAAGTTATACTCACACCCTACTCTGGCCATTGTTGGGTACCTGAGAATATTTCATGGTTGTAGGTCAGGATAAGGGTGATAACCCTATACTATGGAGTTTAGTTGGAAATGGGACATGCATGGATGAGATTCCGGACTTGGATTCATGACCATATGGGAATTCAAATTGTTTCCTTTATTTTGGTTTTCCTACACTTTATGCACTACTATTATGGTATGGAGTTGTTATATTTGATTTTTGGATTGTACCCATTTTTTGGATTCTTATTATTCTTTTGTATTAGTAATTACATATTATTACTGCTATTTATATTCTGTTCTATTATGGTTTACACTGTTAAAGAGGGTATAGTCTCCCCACATTACCTATTAGACCCTCACCGCTAGTATGCAACCTCTGGTGTATGGGTAGGCGTGCTTGAGGTCATGTGATCACCTGGATTGGGGCACCGGTTTAGTGTCTCTTAGGTCAGGGATGTTGCAAAGTGGTATTATATGATTTCTTTTCCCTTTCTTCCTATTTGGGGATGGTACACAGAAGATTAGCACAGTGTCAGGCCTTGGTAATGAGATCATGCTTAGGAGTAGCTAACTCAAGTATGGGGGAAATACCAAGTCACCTAGGGTGTGAATTGTTGTTCTTGTTGTGTGTTATTATCTTTGATGATATTTCACTATTAGGTGATGCACATGTATTGTGATTTGACAGATTTATGATATTTTTCTCATGGTCATAAGGGAATGAGGTTGTGAATTCTTGCATCATTTTAGGATCCTGAGGATATATGTGGCATGCATCATGATAGGAACACACAAGGTGGGTGTGTGGGGAATAAAGAGTATAATTCATTTTAATTCCTTGTAAAATTTGAAGAAAATAGTTCCTAATAATGGTAATGAAAATGGGTAAGTGAAAATAATTAAATATTTCGTTAATGAATATTGTGCATAAAGAAATGTTATGACCACGTTAAAATTTTGGTTTGTGGTAAATTTTAAAGATTAAATGGTTTCTAAAAGAGATTGATTTTCTTAAGAAGTAGTGAAATAGTTAATGAATTTTTTATAATCAAAAGTGTAAATGAGTTAAAATTGTGGTTATAACAAGTTTTGATATGAGAAATGTGTTTAAGAGAAAATATGCATGTGTAAAAGAGGAAATGATTTAAAGGTATTCTTGATGAGGGTTTTTTTATTAATTAATTTGGTTTTTCCCATGTTTACCATTACCCATTATAAGAAGGGTTGAGGGTAGTGGTAGATATGTGAACACATCTATTGGAAAGGTGTATGTAGAGTGGGTTATGTATGGGAGGTATTGAATTATTATGTTATGATCTATGCTGATTGGACTTCCTTGAGATATTTTTTGATAAAAAACTTTTGGGGGATATGAATTCAATTAAGTAGGGATTTTGAGAATTTGGGTAAGTAGAATGTTCTAAAACATGAACCTGTGGGTGTTCCTCATTGTGTCTTCAGTTAGGCGATGGCCTTGAGGTCTTAAGGTGATGTTTGGTAATGTGAAGGTAGTAAACTTGGTGGGTTTTAGTTGCATGGGTTGTATGATGTACATAAGAATAAGTTTATTGGTTTTAGTGTCATTATATATGGGTGTTTTTGTGGGTGTGGTGACCCATGTGGGTTTAGGACTTACTATTTGAATCTCGGGCCATAGAGTGGAGGTTTTGGATCATGGTATCGATGTATATGTACGATTACCTTTGGTGAGGGACCTAGAGAAGATGGTCACTTGTTGTGCTAGGTGGAGTGTGTATCAAAACTAGGGTGAGAGTGTCTTCATAAACATTTATCCATTCGTAACTCGATTTTTGTGTGAATCATTGGCTTTTGTATGTCATGACTCTAGTTTAGGGAACCAGTATCAGCTAACCTTCAAGGTGGCCTATGAGAGAGGTCGGATGGTTTTCCTAGTGATCTTGGGTGTGTGTCATATAGCTAGATGTTAGACCTTGATAGTGGGATGTAGAAGATGTCTTCTAGAATGGGTTATTCTAGATTGATAAGTGTGAAGGTTGAAGATTTAGTGATGTGACTTGAGTTATGGTGATGTCTTGGTAGTTTTAGAGAAATAAAGGGCAACATCATGGGAGGCTAGCCAAGTAATGTAGGTGATTTGGAATAAGATACATTAGGAATTATTCAAATGAGGGATTGATTCATATGGGTACATTTAAGATTCGGTAAATGGAATCACATGGATGTTATTTTTGTATGAATGGTTTGGTTGTTGGGTGAGATGTTGATAATTACTTGAGGCCCATGAGGCTGACTAACAAATATGCATGGTTAGGTGAGTAAGCGAACATTGGGATATGCCTAGGTGGTGCGTGTCTTGTGGAAACTAAATTTGGTATAAGAGTGGTCTAAGGAAAGTACGAAACCTCGTGTGGCATGGTGGATGTAGTACTGAGGAAAACATTAGCTCACAACTTCTTGATAGATGGTCGTAGGGTGGTGGGGAGTCTTAGTGGGAAATCTCTCTTAAGCAGTGGTGGTTAAATGCTGATGAGAGGTGTGCAGTTGAGAAGCCTAAAATACTCAGCAGATCATGGTGTTCCATCATGGGAGGTGATATTAGAAATAAATAAGTTGGTGGTGGTGTTCTACGAAAACTTCTTAGTATACCTCACCTAGTGATGATCGTGCCCAACATCTTGACATTGTCCCAGTTATGTTGAGAAGCTCTGGATTTATGCCAAGATACTTAAAGGTGTTTTGGTAGGATGAGAAACATCATAATGTTTACATTCATGGTGGTGGTATACATGAAGTTGGATAGTGTAATGTATGCCATCGATGGTTTCAAGAGATGTCATTGGGATATGCAAGTTTTTGATAAATTTCTTGGTTACTACCTATGGAAGCTGTGAACAAGCATTGGTTGATGTTCAATCATTTTTTATAGGGAAGGTTATACATCAATGTCTAAATTTTGGGTTTCGACATATTTTTGGGAGTTATCCATGGTTATTTGAATCCAATGTCAAGAGCAATGGTAATGACACTCCTATGGTGGGGAGTGATGAGTCAGTTCTGAATGTGGGTAAAAGAACATTGAGTTGATGTAGCAGCACTGGAATGCTAATAAGAAACTTTTGAGGTGTACACTGGGTCTCTCGTAAAGTCCCAGTGGTCCTTGACTACGGTGTTTGATTGAGCCAATCATTGGCTTTGGCTCAAGGTGGTTCTAAATTAATTTCAAAATTCTTGTGTTTAGTCTTCAAATAGTGTGTTTTAATGTAACATAGGTTACTGGAAAGGGAGTTTGGGTCATATAAATCCAATGGAAATCAAAAGTATACTCAGTTAAGTGCCCTTTAGTGGTTTTGGAGTTCCTTGAAGTTCGAATTCACCTTGTCAGTGTGATGTGGTGTCATGCCAACGATGAAGCTAAGAATTCCAGGATGATTCAACCGAGAAAAATTGGCTCAACTTTGAGCAAGGGATGAATGTTGAGAGTGTAAAATCACCTTTGGTGGATGCTTTTGAGGGAGAATTCTATCTGAAATTTCAGAATGGACTTGAGTATGAACTTATCCTTCTTTAGTTAGTGTATGAACGGTATGAAAATGGTGTTGGAAATTTTTGTTGGAATGGTTGAGATGGTGATGGTTTGGAGAAAAGCGGTGTCATGATGAAGGGATTATACCTGAAGTCAAGGAATGACCTCAGTGGGTGTATCAGGTATTTTGTGAAAGATGATTTGAGTTTCTGGTGGTCTTTCATCAAGAGTTAAGGTGCTAAGTAAGTGAAGAGGGTGGAGATAACCATAGCGGATAAATGGTTGGTTGATGACATGAACATAGATTCAAGTTGGAGGGACTCAAGTGTACATCGTTTGGGTGAGTAGACCTCAATAGAGATCTTTGACATGGGTTGGATCGATCGAGTATCGGAGTGTTTGGGTTGCATTTGGATGTACATTCGTAGAATGGGATCATCAGGAAATGAGTGGAGGATCGAAAAAGATCTAGAAATGTGGTTGTGAGGATAGTGTGTTTCCTCCAGTGATACCGAGTTTGGTCACCATTGAAGTTTTGTAACTAAGGAAAATGACACCAACTGATTTGGGTCATGAGTTGTGTAGAGGATAGGACCAATGGGGTGTTGATTGGTTCCTCTACCATGAAACAATTCTATGTGTGACGTTTCCATGTGTTATGAGTTAGGCATTGTGGCCTAAATTGTTTCTATTAAGTCCTAGTAGTTGGGTGTGGTTGAATTCTATTCCTCCTTGAGGAGTATCTGGTTCATGTTGGGGGTTTGGTGAGGAAGTCTTGTGGGTCAATACCATGACTTGGTTCACTTTTTGTGGTTGCACTGTAATGTTCAATGAGAATTTGGGAATTGGGAATGGATATGTGGGCCTAGTGGAATGACCTCTTGTTACGGATGCTCAGTGATGCTCAGAAAGAGCGGCTCGAGGATGATCCATTATAAGGTGGTGAGGTTGTAAGATCCCGCACTCTCGTAAGTTGTGTGTTTCTGTATATGTTTTAGTTTAAGTCCATTATTTTGGTTAAATAAGTGTTTCCCCGAGTTTAAGATAAGACTCAGTGGTGTTCTAGAGGATCGTGAAATGAAAGAGATGGAAAAAAGAAGTTTTAGGGGCATGTTTCACGGTTTGTTCATGATTAGTGTAAACTGTGAGAATCATCCCAGGTAACCATGTAGCCATGGATAGAGGCTTCCGCATGGTTATCACACGGTTAAGATTACCATGCATAATTACTAGGAAACTGTGGGAAGGGTTTATTTTGGGACAATATCTCTTGCATGGTTTGCACATGGTTTGGAAAACCATGCGGGTAAACAGTGCAGCCTAGTAAAGTTGAGAAAATTACAAAATTGCCACTAATATATTTTAATGCCTCACTCAGTATTTTCCTCCTTTCTTTCCCTATCAACCCTAATGATGAACCAATACCCCCAATATCTTCCAATCATTGATATCACTCATTTATGGGCCATTTTGGACATCATTGGTTGTGAATCGAAGATCCGGGTAAGTATAATCTTCCTCTTATTTCTCTTTTCTAAATTAGGGTTCTTAGTTTCTCTCATCTCTTTTCAGAGCTCTAAAACCCTATTGTTTTTTTTGGAACCAAGGTTGGAACATCAATGGAGGTTTGGATAGGGATCTAAGTCCATGATTAAGAGTGTTTTCATCATCTGATTTAAGGTAGGTGGTCTACAAGTTATATCTCATAGTTTTATTAAATATTTATGCATCTATGTTGAGATATTTCCATCCTCTTATTGTGTATTTTTTACCTTGAGAATTATTTGGTAAATTGGTTGTATAAATGATTTTTAGGACTGCTCACGGTCCTCATGGGATGTATTTAGGATGATTCAAACGTTTTAGGGTCACCCATGGGGTGTGCTAGCCTTATCGGACAAAGGAATTGGTAAATTTAAGTGAAAAATAGACGTGTGATTACGTATAGACCTTGTTGAACATGAAAATCTGTTTAGTTGAATTGGAAATGAAATGTTGATAGTTCTTCCTAGGTTGGTAATGGCTTAATGGGTTGTTTTGAATGACTTAGTAATGGGTTAATTGGGTTAAAGTGGACAATGTAAAAAGGGTTATGAATTATGTTGAGTTGCCCACAAGAATTAATATATATAAAATTAGGAACAAGTTAAACTAGCAATGGATTGTGAATTGAATAACATGTTAATGGGTTTGCATAAGTTAATTGATGATTATGTGGATTGGAAAAATACATGGGAATTATAAGGTACACCTAATGGGTTGAATGTGATAAAGTAGTTATGCTAAGTGATTGAAATCCTTCAAGTGATTAATGCTTGTGAAATGATAAGAAGGATAATTGGGTTAGTATATGGTAATTGTCTAATGTTGGTTAATGTGTGGAATTATATTAATATACTTAATAGTTTAAGGCATGGGAATGGGAATTGGGTCAAATGGGATTGGAAATGTGGATGGAAAATGTATTAATGGGTTGTGGCATAGTATCAACTCCCATGTTGACTGTTTTGTATTATTATTTCCATTTATATTGGTTATGTTTTTTATTTTATGGTATTATTGTTATATTTATTGGTTGTTTTTTTGTGATATGGTAGTGTGATGTATGGCTTTGGGCAGTTGTGATGATGCTCCACTCCCCAGTGCACTGTGGTTTTTGGGAAAGGACTTATGCTCCTGAACCCAAGGGTATGGACATGAAATTCCATATCAAGGTTGGGATGGTGATACATGGAGTTCCAAGTCTCTATTGGATTCATGGATGGATGATCCATGTTTTTTTACTTATGACCTAGTGGTTGGGATGGTCGTACATGGCGTATCGGATCTCGATTGGAGACTTAGACAGAGGCTCCTTGTGTGTCAACTAGTGACCATTGTGAGTTATAGTTAAGATATCTAACTGGTGTATTATTCCCCAATGTTTGTATTCAATGTAAATACCTGGACTAATACTGTAAGGAAAGTGTGGTGATTAGTTGATATGCTCATCCCTAGTGAGATAGGGACTTAACTAGTTTCTCTTATGAAAAATGAAAAATTCCATGAACCCTATGTGAATGATGTGAATGCCTAACATATTCACTTAATTATTGATAATTAACTAGTAATAAAATAGAAATAATGAATAGGAATATGGTTATTAATATCTAAGTAGAGATTGTTAACTACTGGTCCCTGAATTTTCTTTCCATTACTTGTTATTTATTTATACTTTCATGCACTATATGTTATATTGGACAATTGTAGATGCCATTTGTGGTGGCGTACTGAATTGTACTCACACCCTTCTTGATCCATTATTGGGTACCTGAGAAGATTTCATGATTGTAGGTCAGGACAAGGGCAATGACCCTATGCAACGGAGTTGAGTTGGACATGGGACATGCATGGATGAGGTTCCAGACTTTGAGTCAAGACCGTTTGGGAATTCCCATTGTTTTATTTATTTTTTGGTTTCATGCACTTGAGGCACTACTAGTATAGAATGGAATATTTATATTTGATTTGTGTATTGTACCCATTTTTGGGATGCTTGTTATGCATTTTTATTGTTCATTACATATTATTTCTCCAATTTATATTGTGTTCTGTTGTGGATTACTCTAGTAAAGAGGTAGTCTCCCCACATTACCTATTATACCCTCGCTGCTAGTCGTCAACCTATGGCATATGGGGAGTGCGCTTGAGGGAATTTGAAGACCCGACATGGGGCACTGGTTTAGTGGCTCCCGATTCGGAGACATTACATGGAAGACTTAGGGGTTTGGGCTCATGTGACTAGGACTGGTGTTGATTTAATTTAAAACATGACTGTAATGGTTATTTTTGGATTTCCATGAGTTTTTGTCTATGTGGTTGAGGTAAAAGTTTTTTTGGGTGGATCATGGTTACCCTGATATATAAACCATGTTAGATTTATTAAGGTTTTACTAATATTTGAGTTTTTTGAGTAATTTTGTTTTGGTTCTTCTGTAGACAATTCATTTTGAAGTGGTTTGAGGGTGATCAAATTTTTGGTAGAATTGATGATCTTAGTGGTGTTTTTTAATGTGGCGTGTGTATTTTATAGCTTTAAAAATTTTATAAAAATTCTAAAAATGGAAGGGTGACCCATGTTTTATCTTGGTTTTTTCTTAGATATCATCCTAGTAGTTCCGGTTTCTAGTTGTTTCAAGTGGATTTTGTTAGATATAATTTATTCTGATCCCTTTTTATAGCTTACACTTTTACCAATGACTTTTTTGTGGAGAAATTAGCATGGTGGGGAGATTTCAACAACCCAAATTACTCTATGGTTACTTATTTAATGTTATATTAGGGTAATTTAAATTATAAGAAGTTTACATGCTTGATTTTTTATTTTTCTTCAACTTTTCTTCTAATGAATGGTTTGTTTGTATGGGATAGAATAAACTATGTGGGGCCTGATGGAAAGAAATTTTTATGCTCATTTTTTCCTTTTACTATTTGACCTATACAGGTATCACATGGTTTGGATCAAACCATGAAAGTTATAAAGGAATTTGTGTGAGACCATTGGGTCTTGGGGTGTTAGTTCATGGTTTGATAAACTGTGCAGCAACTATGCAGTGGGGATAAAATGGTTATAAGGGAATTTTTCCTGGTCATATCAGAGTTTAATAATTGTACATCCAAACTAGGTGAGTGTTTTGTGGGTCTCTACTAGATCACATATGGTCTGCATACAATTTACCAAACCATGTGAGTCGTCTGGATTTAATTTATTGAATTTCTGTAATGACCCGAATTTTTTTAATAATATTTATTTCCTAAATTTGTGTGTTGTTTTATTTTATACACAACAAAACTATATCCTTTAATTAATGAAGTAAGTATAATTAAATGAGACGGTTGGGTTTCGACTATTATATGGCCATTGGTCAATATGACCATTGGAAACTAAATTCTTAATGTTACAATTATTGTTTATAAATTCAAATGATCTTGGTTAATTAATACAGAAAGGAGAGACGATGTCATCATCTAGTAGACTCAGGCCATATGAAGCCCATTTGTCAGAGCTTGGGAAGGAGTTAGCATCACTAGGCTTTTCTTTGGACCAATCCCAAGACAAATTTCAACATGTGAAGCTTGAATAGAATCGCTTAAGGTAGAAGTTCAAGCTGACAGAAATCACTACTCGGGTAATGTTGTCTGAGCCACCCCAAGATTTAATCACCATAGCACGCCTTACACTTAGGTCCTATATTGGTGTTATAAGAGGATATGTAACGAGACCTTAGCTAATTTGTGTAATCCTTTTATATAAATAAAATTTTTATTTCTTATTGTGGTAAAGTTTGTGAATTTCAAATGTTCGGATAAATATAGGATGTATATTATTGATGAATTTAGGAAAAAAGGGTATTTTAAAATATTTTTGTATTATTTAAATATTTAATAATGTGGATTGATTTTTAAAAAATTGTTTTTTAAAGTTGTGTTCATTAAGAAATTTAGAGTCTAATAAGATCAACTTATTTTTTAGTGAATAGTAATGTATGAATAGTAACATACCCGTATGAATAGTAATGAAAAGTAAATCAACAGAAAAAATAGAAACTTCACCCATGGATGTATAAAAACATTTTAGACATCTTAAAAGTGAAAAAAACAATCATAGTTTATGTTTTGGTATTTTTGTATGTCATAAATATTTTATTTATAATTTTATAATTAATTTAATAATTTAAAATGGAAATTTATTTTCATAAAATTTAATCATAAATTGTTGATTAATTTTCTTATGGTTATATGATAATTTTATGGGACCTTGATTACTTTTTTAAGGTGTTACAAAATGAGTTATAGTTTTAAAGTTGTATTTTTGAAATACATAATGATTTTATTTAAAAATTAAATTAAAAATATTAAAAAAATCATTTTCATAAAATGGAGTTTATTTTTAAATTTAGAGCATCGATATTAGGTTAGAGTGAATTTTTGGAATTTTTCTGAAACACTTGATTTTTCAGTGAATAGTAAAAATATAGTTTTGAGTTTTGGGTGTTTAATGAGATCATTGATGATGTAATCATGATATAAATAATCTGGTTGACTTTTGAATAGTAATATATGTTATGAGGTGTCCCAAGTGGCCAATACCATGGGCAAGCTCATGGTTTTGCAAATACCACCGATGAGGTGTCCTATGTAAATTAATAATTTATTCCCCCACTTTTCCTATAAATACCAAGCCATTCCCCAATTCTTTTCATTCCAAAATACTCCTAAACTAATCTCTAGTCTTTTTACCTCCCAAGGAGTCCTCCCAAGGTTCCCTCAATCCTCCCAAGGTCCCAACCTTCAATATTTCAAAGTTACTCTTCAAGGTAAGGGAACCTTTCACCCTCCTCTTTTAAGTCATGACTTCATTTATGTTATGTCTTATAGTTCCATTTTATTATGTGGGGGCTTGTTATTATATATATTTACTAATGTACATTTCATGTTAAAATGATGAGTTACCCATTCCACTCTCATGAATTTATTTTCATAATTTTTAAGTGATGTTGTTAGGCTGCTGAAATTTTTGTAAAAAATCGCATCTTCTCTTTCCTCTCATGTTTCCTTTTCATGTGGTATGTCATTAAAAATTCCATAACATGTTCTTATATCTTTGTTATTATATATTTATACTGTATTATAATTTATTTATGAGTGGTTTAACCTTGTACACTCTCTTTTTAATTTTTTCTAAAACCATGTTATACAGTCGTTATGCTGTAGAATTTTCGTCACAAATCTCTCTCTTTTTCTCAAGAAATTTTCTTGTATTATTTATGAGAATACCCAAATCTATTTTCATTACTAGGGGTATTAATAAATACATAAAATTTATCTATTTTATTTTTTAATTGACATACATATAACCCTCACTCTCTTTCAATGGGTTATAAATGACGTAACGATCATGTTTTTTAGAACTTTTGAAACATCACGATTTTGAAATGAAACTCATTTATTTTATTTTCTATGGGTTATTTATGAAATATTTGATTATGATCTATTTGGATCACATAAAAATAAATACATATTAATGGTTCACCCAGATATCACTTCAATGCATTGGGTAAAGAATTTAATCTCTAGAGATGACAAGTTTCACGATACCTTGGTGAATAACCTTGGTAATTTTTATGACACCTTGGGGATGAACCTTGGTGATATGTTCATGGATGTATAAATTAAATGTTGTAGCCACATATTCATTTTATGGTTCAAGTTATTTTCCTTTTGAAATGCCTCTACATCCATTGCTCATCTCTTTATGTTTTTATCAAGTTCTTATTGATTTCACAAGTAAACTGATTCTCTTGTTTTCCTTATGGGGCCTTCTGCTCACCCTTTCCTTTGATGTATATCTCCAGGTTATAAAATGAAGTAATTTTACTTATGATGAACCTATTATGAATCCTTAAAATTGAATTATAAGGATTTATTATGTTGTTTTCATGTATTATGTTCCTGATTTCCAAGACACTATATTTAAAGATCCGTTGTATGTAAACTGCAATGAAAAGTTATGTAATAAAAAGGCGGGATGCCATAGTTGGTATCAAAGGGAGGTTTAGTTATTTATAGAAATTAGGATGTGAAAAATTTAGGAAAAATCCTATAGAAAAGTTTAAATATAGTAAAAATTATTGGTATTTTTGTGAGTATTGAGTGATTGGTTTATCAAGCAAATACATACATATCTGGATACAAGAAGGTAGAGGCAGCTCTGGCATAGAGGTACCTAGGAGTGAAAAATCTGAAAAAGAGTTTCGGGCTTGACCTGGGGTATCCTGGTACATGACAATGGTCCTTTCTACACTCTTGATTATGACACTCCCGTGAGATATGTTTGGTTAATCATAAGCTTTTTATGAATCATTATGAAGGATTTATAGAGAAATGTAATTGTTTAAATAAGTTTTAAGACATAAAATCCTTTATAGTTAAAAGATTCATAAATGAAATAAGTTTCTCATTGAGTTTTTATTCTTTTATAAATTGGTGGGATATAGGAGGAACCTTACAAATGTTTACCGCAATGGACCATGCGTTGATAGCCCTCTGATGGAATATGGAACGGAAACTTTAATGCGAATGATGAACTAACTGACTCAAGTTATGGGATATAACTTGAATCAAGCTGAGGTATTGATCTCAATATGAAGGGAACTAATTTCTTTTGAATATTTTATGCATCAACGACCACCAACCTTTAGTGGATCTACCGACCCATTGATTGTTGAACAGTGGATTAGATAAGATTTTTTCAGTGCTCCGATGTTCTGAACAAGAGAAGGTTACCCTGGCAGTCTATCACTTAGTGGGAGAAGCTGATTAGTGGTGGGAACTGATTAAAAACACAAGTTCAAGAGTGGAAGTTGAAGCTTTTTAGTGGGAAGAGTTCAGATGGATATTCTTCAACAATTATTTCCCTCGATTGATGAGAACAATAATGGAGAAGGAGTTTCTAGAGTTGAAGCAGAAGGAGAATGAATTTTTGGGAAGCTATGAGATGAACCTCACATGGTTTTCACATCACACCTCTAGCTTTTTCATGGATCTAAATGGTAAGGTTGATAGATTATTTGATGGACTAAGACCTCATATATGAAAGAATCTAGCCAACCGAGACTGTGATAGCTATGAGGAGATTGTTCGGAGTCTGATGAAAGTCGAGCAGGAGTTTGGTGAGACACGGTGGTCTCATAAATATAACGACAATAAAAGATCTATGGATCCCATCTTAAGGAACACCTTTGATCAAGTAAGAGGAGGCAAGAAAGGGAGACGTCCCACATGTAATAAATGGGGGAATAAGCATTCGGGGAACTACCATCTCGAGAGCAGAAAATACTACAAGTGTGGAAGATAAGGTCATATTGTGAGTAATTGACATAGTGAGTTGAAACCGCAACTTTCAAACACTAACAATAAGGGGAAGATGGTGTAGGCCCTACCTAGTTTCTAGTGCTTTAAGTTTGGAAAACTTGGGCACTTTTCCAATCACTATCCAAATCTGAGGGTAGTATAGGGGAACCACCATCAGCCTCAGCAAAGGCCAAGGGAGCAAGATCGTGCTTTTTCTATCACAACGGCTAAAGTTGAAGCTCCGAATAATATGTTAGCAGGTACTCTTGTTTTTATCTCAAAGATAGAAAGTACGTTATCTGATAATGGTTCTACACATTCATTTATTTCCTCCATGTTTTCAAAGAATTTAAAATCAACCCCTGCTTTTATAAAAGTAGAGTTATCAGTCAAGACCCCTGGTTGGATTGTCCAAGAATATTCAGTATTTATAAAATCTAGTATTTACTTTAGTGAGCACAATCTTATTGAAAATATTGTAGTCATTCCCATGATGGAATTTGACATTATACTAGGTATGGACTACTTCTTAAAGTATAATTCTAAGATCAAATGAAGAAGCAAGAAAATCTCAGTAGTCTTGAATGGAGAACCTACAGTTATCTTCCAAGGAGAGATATCTCAACCCGATATTTGTCTAGAAGAACCTCCTATATCATTCCTTATGGAGTTTATCGGTGAAGAAGAAGAAGGAAATGAGAGTTTTAGGATAGAAAATTTCTCCATCGTCCAGGAATACATTGATGTATTTCTTAAGGAGTTTCTTGGACCTCCCCCTGAAAGAGAGGTAGAGTTCTCTATTAACCTCATACCTAGATCTCGTCCAATATCAAAGACCCTGTATAGGATGGAAAATGTGGAGCTATAGGAATTAAAGAAACAACTCCAAGATCTTTTGGAGAAGGGTTTTATCTGACCGAATGTATCTCCTTGGGGAGAACCTATTCTCTTTGTGAAGAAGGATGGATCGATGCAGTTATGCATTGATTATAGAGAACTGAATGGGACCGCAGTAAAGAAAAAATACCCTCTTCCAAGAATTGATGACTTATTTTACCAACTTCGTGGGGCTCAATTCTTCTTTAAGATTGATCTTCGATCTGGTTATCATCAATTGAGGGTGAAGAAATAAGATATTCCAAAAACTACCTTCCGATCAAGATATGGGAATTATGAGTTTGTTGTTATTCCCTTTATACTGACTAATGAACCTACTATTTCTATGGATCTGATGAATAGAGTCTTTAAGAACTACCTTGATTACTTTTTGGTAGTTTTTATTGATGATATTCTGATATTTTACAAAAGTCGCGAGGAGCTTAAGGATCATCTAAGGGTTATTTTAAAAACTCTGCAGAAGGAGAGGCTTTTTGGAAAGTTTAGTAAATGTGAAATCTTATTAAAAAAAAGTTGCTTTCGTGGGGCACATTTTTACCAATGAAGGAATCACAGTTGACCCTACAAAGACAAAAGTTGTAAAGGATCGGCCTCAACCTACAAAAATAACTAAGATTTGTAGTTTTCTTGGACTAGCGGGATATTATATGAGGTTTGTGAAAAACTTTTCAAGAATTTCTAATCCATTAACCAAGTTAACTCAAAAATGGGTCAAGTTCATCTGGGCAAAGGAGTGTGAGGAAAGTTTCAAAGAGCTGAAGAAGAGATTGGTTACTGCACCTGTGTTAACTCTACCCTCAAGTGGAGAAGGATTCATTATTTTTAGTGATGCATCTCTGAAAGGTCTTGGGTGTGTCCTCATGAAAAATGACAAATTCATTGCTTATGCATCTCGACAGTTGAAGACTCATGAGCATAACTATCCTATGCATGATCTGGAGTTGGTTGCGGTTGTTTTTGCTCTGAAGATATAGAGGCACTATCTTTATGGGGAGAAATGTGATATATATACAGACCATCAAAGTCTGAAGTATATTTTCACACAAAGGAATTGAACATGAGACAAAGGATATTGTTGTAAATTCTCAAAGACTATGATTGTTCAATTCATTTTCATCCCAGAAGAGCAAACAAATTCGTTGATTCATTAAGAAGGAAATACCATGTTTTTCTTTCCATGATGAGGATTAAAAGAGATCCTTTGATTAATGACCTAGTAAAACTAGACATGGGAATTATAAGGGAAGGGACATTAGCAACCCTAACCCAAATGGTTTCTCAACAATCATTACTAGAGAAGATCAAGAAAGCTCAGAAAGAAGATCCTTTTTTACATAAAAAGTTTGAGGCTGTAAAGGATGGGAAGTTTCTTGAGTTCAATATTAATCAAGAAGGTGTACTAAAATTTCTTACAAGACTATGTGTTCCATCTACTCTAGAAATAAAGAAGGATTTGATGGATGAATCTCATAGTTCAACATTCTCTATACATCCTAGAAGCACACAAATGTATAGGGACCTTCGTGATCATTATTGGTGGGATAATATGAAAAGGGAGATTGCTGACTACACTTCAAGGTGTCTGGTATGTCAGCAAGTGAAGGTAGAGCGACAACTTCCTAAAGGGGTATTGAAACCACTACACATACCAGTATGGAAGTGGGATAATACCACTATGGACTTCATCACTGGTCACCCGAGAACTTCCAAAGGAAACAATGTGATATGGGTTATTGTGGACAGTCTCACCAAGACTAAAAATTTTATCTCCATTCAAGAAGATTTTTCTCTTGATCAAATTTTCAGGATTTATGTGAAGGAAGTTATAAGGATGCATGGAGTTCCACTTTCTATCGTATCTGATCGTGATCCAAGGTTCACATAAAAATTCTGTAGAAGTCTTAAACATGCTCTGAGCAATGAATTGAATTTTAGTATGGCATATCACCCCCAAATTGATGGAAAAACTGAAATAACTATTCAAACACTCTAGGATATGCTGAGAACATGATCAATGTAATTTAAAGTTGGATGGGATCAACATCTCCCTTTAGTTGAGTTCTCTTACAATAACAGCTTCCACTCGGGTATTCAAATGGCACCCTGTGAAGCTCTATATAGGAAGCGATGTAGAACTCCTACTTGTTGGGATGAAGCTGGTGATAGAAAGCTTCTTGGTCCTGATCTAGTGTAAGAGATAATAGAAAAAGTCAATGCCATTTAGCAACACATTAAGGCTGCTTAGAGTCGGTATAAGAGATATGCCAACAACCATCAAAGGTACTTGGATTTTGATGTTGGTGACAAAGCCTTTCTTCGAATCTCAACTTGGAAGAGAGCAGTGAGGTTTGGGAAGAAAGGGAAGCTCAGCCCTAGGTACATTGGCCCCTATGAAATCCTTGATCGCGTAAAAGCAGTGGCCTATTGGCTTGCACTTCTTCCAAATCTAGAACAAGTTCATGATGTCTTACACATATCCCTCTTAAGGAAGAACATACCTGACCCTTAACATGTACTAAATCCATAGGTGGTATAATTGGAACATGACCTCTCTTATGAGGAGCAGTCGGTGGAGATCTTGGATCGTAGAGGCAAGGTTCTAAGCAACAAGACTACTCACCTTGTTAAGGTGTTGTGGAGGAACCACAAATGTGTGGAAGCCACGTGGGAACTTAAGGAGTCTAGGAGGTAGAAGTACCTACATATTTTCTCTTCTTATGGTACAAGTTAAAATTTCGGGGACGAAATTTTTTAAGGGGGGAAGAATGAAATGACCCAAATTTTTTTAATAATATTTATTTCCTAAATTTGTGTGTTATTTTATTTTATACTCAACAAAACTATATCCTTTAATTAATGAAGTGAGTATAATTAAATGATATTGTAGGTTTTCGACTATTATATGGCCATTGGTCAATATGACCATTGGAAAATAAATTCTTAACATTACAATTATTGTTTATAAATTCAAATGAACTTGGTTAGTTAATACAGAAAGAAGATTCGATGGCACCATCTAGTAGACTCGGGCCATATGAAGCCCATCTATCAGATCTTGGGAAGTAGGTAGCATCACTAGGTTTTTCTCTAGACCACGCCCAAGACGAACTTTAACATGTGAAGCTTGAATGGAATCGTCTAAGGTAGAAGTTCAAGCTAATATAAATCACCACTCGGGCAATGTTATCTAAGCCATCCAAAGATTTTATCACCATAGTGTACCTTAAACTTAGGTCTTATATTGGTGTTATAAGGGGCTATGTAACGAAACTTTATCTACTTTATGTAATCCTTTTATATAAATAAAATTTTTATTTCTTATTATGGTAATGTTTGTGAATTTTAAATGTCTGGATAAATATAGGATGTATATTATTGATGAATTTAGGAAAAAAATGGGTATTTTAAAATATTTTTGTTTTATTTAAATAATTAATAATGTGAATTGATTTTCAAAAAATGGTCTTCTACAGTTGTGTTTAGTAATAAATTAAGAGTCTAATAAGATCAACTTATTTTTTAGTGAATAGTAAAGTATGAATAGTAACATACCCATATGAATTGTAAGAACCCATTTTTTTCTGCAAAAAAACTTTGGAATATTCTTGATGATATTATAGAGCAGCGCCTTCAGACGACGTGTGATTCCGAGCCCCGGAGTGGCCGGAATTAAATTTTCAGTGTGTTCACACTGGAAACACCAAATAAATGGGATAACTCCTAAATGGTGATCCGTATCAGAGATCCGAGTGTATGGATGGGTCCGGAATGGGGTGTTTACCTTAGGAACGACATAAAATTTGTCAACACAGGACGTTTGGACCCCTCGCTCGCTTTCGGAAAATTAAACGGATAATTAATTTATTTATTTATTCGTTTAATGGTTAAACTCAAGTATCTCTTAATGGTGGCTCTTATTGGGAAATCGAGGGCACCGTTGAGTTTGGAGCGTGCCGTTTACCCTAGGAGAGGTGTAAGTTTTGCGGGCGCGGCCCGTCTGTGAAAAATGGCCTCAGGGGCGTTTTCGTAATTTGGCGGCTTTGGGCGTTCAGTCTTATAACTTTTGAACGGAAGCTCAGAATCAAATTTCGAGACCTTTGTTGCACTCAGAGCGTTATTTTTACCCTAGGGTAGGCTTAACCTCAGCCCCGTCGAGAGTTTCAGATGCGGGCAAATTTTGAGGTTTTAAATTAATTAAGAATTTTATTAATTATTTTTCTTTAAATAAGCCCTCACCCCCACTCCACCCCTTTTCTCAATTCCATGGCGGAAGGAAAACGCCAAGGAAACTCAATCCATCCTCCCATCTCCATCCTCTCTAAGGCATCGTGGACGACGGATCGTCGAGAAGCTTCGGGCTGCGCCCTGCAAGGTAGGATCTTGTTTCCATTTTAGTTTCCCGCACCATGTTCGTCCAAAATTTACATTATTGAATTGAAGTTGAATCTGAACATGAATCCCATGACCGTTTAGTACATTTTATGAGCTTTCCATCGCTCTTTTCGGTTTGTAAATCGGGGTTTGGGGGGTCGGGGTCGTCCGGTGAAAGTTGCGGGTTTTTGGATTTTTTCGGCCGGTTTTGAGGGCTTCGGCGGTCTGAGGGAGGTGGCAGGCGGTGGCATGCGAGCGGCATCAGGAGGGTGTCGTGGCACGCGGGCGACCTCAGGCGGGTGTTGCGGCGTGAGGCGGCGGTTGGCTAGGGTGAGGGGGAGGCTTCAGGAGGAGGTCGGGGCTCAGGCAGAGTGCCTCGACGCGGAGGCGGGTCGCCAGGGAGCGGCGACCGCGGGGTCACGGCGCGCGACCCCCATGCGGCGACAAAGACCCGCGCCACGCAGGTCTCCACGCAGCTGACGCGACCAGCCCTCATGGCCGGTCTGTGCACGGACCGCGAGTCCACGGCTGGCCCGCGCGGCTAAGCCGCGGGCCAGTCCAGCCCAAGGGGCCTTGTCCCCTCGGTTTTCGGACGCCCGTATTTTCTGCTACGGGTGTCCATTTTGAGTGTCGTCTGCGGCAGTGGAACCGTATCGACAAGACGGACCGTTTGAGATGGTTTTAGGAATTTTTAATTCCCGAAACTAGGGGCCTCGGAGGCGTGACCCGTCTTTAAGTGTTTTGTCATTTTTTCGGGGGAACTTGTTTTGGATGGCGCGGACGCGTCCGATGTCCGTTTTGAGCACCGTCAGTGGTGTTGGGACCCTGACACCGACGCAGAGCTTTCCAGGGTGGTTTCAGGCATTGAGTCCAGAGTTGAGGTGTGGGCCCCACGTCCCGTCTTCTGAGCTATGAGCATCGTTTAGAGACTCTTTCATCGGACATCCGTTCGAGGAGTGTGAGTAGTTGTTTTTGGTTGTTTTTCCGAGGCCATTGCATTGGCGCAGTCTGCTGGCTTTAATTCTGCATGACGGTGCAGGCCCCAAGAGGGCTGTTTCGGGAGTTGACGGTGATTTCCAGCTTTATCACCGAGTGTCCATTTTGGACAAGTGATTAGTAAAACTTCTGTGCTTTTTCGAGAGGATCGCAACGGTGTGATCCGTCCATTGAGTTTCGAGATTGGGATGCAGGTCCCACGTAGCACCGCTCCTGTGTGGTGCACCCGAATGCATCTTTTTCTCCGGATATCCATTGCACTCACGTGAGCAGTCTTTTTGACGTGTTTTCCTGAGGGGATCGCAATGGTGAGATGCGCCTGACTTTTTTCAGGGCTGAGGCTCGGGATCACGGGACGTCATTCGGGCATAAAGCGGTGTTGAAAACTTTTCCATCAGATATGCATTTAAGGAGAGTAAGTAGTCCATCTCGCGTTTTTTTTTCATGAGGATTACAACGGTGTGATCCGTTTGGTTGTGTGGAGCCTCTTGCACGATCTTGTTAAATGTGGAAATGTGAAAGGCACTCTGATGGCGGTTCTTCGCGCCATGTTTACAGAGAACTCTTGACGTGTGATCGTGTGCTCTCCCGTGTGAGTGAAGAGATGTGGTTGGTTGTGCCTCAGCCGATGAGGTGGTAGGTTGGAGTTGTAATGTCACGCCTTCACATTGACGTTGGGTGCCGTGTGCATGATAGCCTTTGGGCTGGAACGTGGTATACTCTGGGAGTATACGGGAATGCTTGGAGGTACATGTGGTTGTTTGTACCTGAGGACGTTTGTGCTCTCAGTTGGGGTTGACTTAGGGCCACACATCGTGTGGGCCCTATGTGTGTGTCATGTTCTTCTTTACGTACTTTTGACCTCTCACAACGTAGAGGGTTCCTCTGTTCTTGTTTGTTGACCAACAGGGTTGAGTCTTCCCCTAGCACGGTGCTCGTTTGTTTGGCCAGCAGGGTTGAGTTTTCCCCTGGTCCTGTTCTTTTTTGGCCGACATAGATGGTTTGTTCCTCTGTTTCTTAAGCTGTGAGGGGTTTCAGTACCATGCCCTTTCACTGGACTGCGGCACCGTTTACGACTACGGGTGTTCATATAGTGTGGGTGTTCTCCCCACTTTTTGGGATGAGTTGTCTCAGTCCGCTTCGACAGTGACTCAGCGGATTGGAGTGTGATTGCCTTGTGAGGCCTGGGGAGATTCTTCCGTCACTCCATGTTCCCTGGTAGGAGTTCTTGTGGATTCGGTGTGACCAACACTTTACGTGGGCACTGATCCTCTACCCAGGAGGTTGTTTCCAGTAGGGATGAGGTTGTTTCCAGCAGGGCTGAGGTTGTTTCGATCACGGCTCGCAAGTTGTACCATCCAGCAGGGATGGCCAGTATAGCGGTGTTCACCGAGCAGTACCATCCAGTAGGGATGACCAGAGCAGTTCCGAGCTTACCTCCAGTGGGGCTGGGCAGTGGTCCTCGATGCCGGTCTTACCTCCAATGGGGCTGGGCAGTGGTCCCCGATGCCGGGATTACCTCTAGATCGATTGGGAAGTGGTCCCTGATGCCGGGCTTACCTCCAGCTGGGTTGGGCAGTGGTCCCTGATGCCAGGTTACCTCCAGCTGGGATGGGCAGTGTTCCCGTTGCCGACTTTAGTCGGTTCGCCCTCCAGTGGATTACCCTGTTATGGGACTGGGCAGTGTGGAACCCGTCGACTCTTATCGGGTCTCCAAGTATTGGGAACCCATTGACTTCCAGGGACCCTTCAGTGGGGCTGGGCAGGGGGTCGCCTATTAACTTTGAGAAGACCTCTCAACTGCGGGGCAGTGACGAGTTGTGGTTTGACGTTCCCCCAGAACTCTCAAGTACGAGGAGCTCTTTCCCCACCGAGACGCGTCCTTGTGACACGATCTAAAACCATGCGGGCGAGTCAGTGCTGCCCAAAGCGGATAGTGTCGAGGTGCGTTGATTGAGCCCTTGACTTGTAGTTCGGGGAAGATTTGCGGGATACTGGGCATCGATGGTTTTACTTCTGGGACTGTTGGCGACTCACTTTTCTTGGTCTGATCTATGGGATGGAGATCCCCTTATGACCTTTTTCGGGCTTCTTTGTGAGCATACGGATATGTATATACCTTGTTTCAGTACCCAATTCTTGGGCTTGGTTACTCTCCCTCCAAGAGAGGTGAAGACGCGCGGGGTATGCCACGTGATTTCTGTGTCTAGCTTATTGATTTCACAATAAACTGATTCCCTTATTTTCTTTACTGGGCCTTCTGCTCACCCTTTCCTTTGATGTATGTCTCCAGGTTATGAGATTCAGTGATTGTACTTAGAATGAACATATTATGAAGGCTTAAAAGTTTATTATAAGGATGTTTTATGTTGTTTTCATGTATTCTGTTCCTAATTTCCAAGACACTAGACTTTAAAGATCCTCTGTATGTAAAATGTAATGAAAAGTTATGTAATAAAAAGGCGGGATGCCATAATTTCTTATTTTTTTACCTAACCCAATTTTAAGGGGTTTGTTTCCCCTTTATCCCCATTCCTCAATCGTACAGTCTATGGAACACTAAGGTAGACCTCTCCCCCCTACCTTGTTCATTTTTTAGCTCCATTCCATTGATTTATTATATATTTCTTGAGGTAGGCCCCTTTGTTCATATTCCTCTACCTTTCTTCCTTCTTTAACTTATTTATTATAGTTTTATCTTCCTAATAAAACCCTATAGGTATAATATGGTAATATTATGGTTTTTGAATCATTATAGTGTGGGTTTTTTAATTTTTTAAGGTTATAGGGGTTGTATTCTTACTTGACTAAGTGTTTGTTGATGAAGGTAAAGTGTTTTGGATCATTTTGATGTGATTTTTGATCAACTGAGGTAGGTGTTATTGTGAGTCAATTTTATTTTGGTATATCATTGTGTTATTGATTATTTTAAATATTTTATTTACACAATTTTAATTATATTTGGTATTTTTTTGGGTTCTAAAATCATTTCATGGTAAATTCTCACATGGCATAATGGTTTTACTATTTTTTAAAGGTTGTTTGAAAATCCAGGTGAGGGTGGAAAATTTCAAAAGAGTTTTTCAAATGGATTTTGATAAATAAATTGATTTGAACCTATTTTGGTCATGTTCTAAATTACAAAGTTAAATTTTAACCATTAAGTGGTTTTATAAAAGAGTGGTTGATTCTTTAAATTGATTTCAATAGTGTTTTTAAGGGAAATGTTTTAAGAACTATTTCAAAAATGGAATTTTAAATATTATGAAAGGTCTTGGCATCCCTTGTTAGTTTTCTAGTTTTCTCGTTTTTAAATTTCAATATTTTTTAAAATTTGTGGGCCTGTATAACCCTCTTTGAGCCCCGTTTCTTGTTTCCCTTTAATGGGTAGTGTTTGATGTATGTGAAGAATAGGTGGTGGATCTCATGGGTTATTTATTATAGGGGAGTTGGAGGTTAGGGTGAGATTATTTTTTATGTTTCATGGTTCTTATATTAATTATTACTTACTCATCCTCACTTTGATTTGGTCATAAAAAATGTGGAGCTAAGTGGGAAGTATAGATTTATGTTTCACTAGTTAGTTGCATGCTACCAATTCCCCCAATAGAGTTAAATATGAATCTATGGGGTGTTTCCCCAAATAGGTTCAAGTGTAAGATAGTCAGGTGGATTTTATATAGGGCACAAAATTTTCCAGTAGGTTGTTCTATGTTTGGTAAATTATTGTACTATCTCACTTTAGAACCTAGGGTAGATCCCATGACACATATTACTTGATGGGTGGTTTGATATATGGAATTCCTTTGATTTTTGTTTTATAGTACCTAGTGTATTGACTTATGGAAACATTAATTAGTTACTTTCATGTTCTTGTATTTTTATTTAATTATATGTTGCATCACGATTACTATTTTATTATGTGGTGTGAGTGGGTTTTCTAAAGAATTTTGGAAATATTTTTTAAAATGGTACATTGAATGGAAAAATTTTATTTTTTATAGTGTGTTTGGTTTTAAAGGATTATTTAAAAGTGATTATATTCATTTAATTAAAAGTGGTTTAAAGTGTTTTTTAAAAAGGTATTTCATCACCTTGGTTTTATTAAAGGAAATGTATTATTTTATAAAATAATAATTTCTAATTATTTAGCTTGTTAGAAAATTTTCTAAGAAAACCTATTTTCTTATTATATTTCAAACTAGAATAAATAAATTTCCTTTCTAAAGGAATTTTAGAAACATTATGGCGAGATCCTAATATGTTTTTTCTCACATATTGTATACACCATTTGGTGTATACAGGCTTTCATGTTTTCCTTTCATGCTTGAATAGTCTTTCTCTTTTCCATCATAGATGGTGTCTAGATGGTTTGGGTTACTCTAGATGGTTGGATTGGGTTGTGGTGATTGATCATTGGTCACATGGAGTTAATAGGCATTTCAAAAATTTATTTAATTTTATTTTGGATTTCATTTTATACATGGTTCTTTTTAATTATATTTAGATCTTTATATTGGTTGGATTCGGGAAGTTTTTTTACCTGTTGTATTATAATCTGGTTTCATATTTATTTTTAGTTTAATTTATTGGATGAAACTTTTCCTAAGAGTGTTTTGTGATACCCATGTATTAGTTTCAATCCTATGAGGATCAATAACTCCCTTTGATCTGAGTGGTGAACTCGATCAGGTGCTGGTTCAGATAGAAGATCAGGTCAGTTCATTACACTACTCAGTATCCTCTTGATGGGTAGTAAGTTCATCATCTATGAACATCACATTAACATTATTTTTCATAATTAATCTATATCTCTCAATATCTTAAAGTATCTTACCATACCTTCAAGGTTCTTTTTCAACATGAGTATGTTTTTCTTCTAAAACCTCTTATGGAACTTTATTAATTTCTATCTTAAGAATAATTCCTATTTTTTGTTTTTGAACTCCTACAAGTTTAAAATTTCTCCCATTGACTCCTCAAACAATGTGATCCATCCCAAGGAAAACACCACACCATTCCACAAACACTTTTTGTTCAGTGGGGTTATAAAATTAATATCCCATGGTATCTTTAAGATAACCACTAATAATTTCTCTAATTTAGAGCCATTTTCCAAATTTAAAACCTCGTACGTATTATTCACAACCCTAAATTCATATAAAAGAAAAATTAGGAAGTTTCATAGTTCATATCTCATATGGTGTCTTTATGACTTGCCTATATGGAACATAATTTATTATTAAAGATGTTGGTTTTATAGAATATCACTAAAATGATATAAGAAGTTCACATTGACCCATCATCATCCGATCCATGAATAACATGGCATGATTCTTCCTCTCAAACACACAATTACACTATAGTGTTCCAAGAGGAGTGAGTTGTGAAACAATTTCAAAGGCTCTCACTTGATCAGAAAATTTCTAGGACAAGTATCCCCCACCCCAATCCAATTAGATAATCTTAATACTTTTTCCAAGTTGATTTTGTAATTCACTTTTGTGCAAATTAAATTTTTCAATGGTTTTAAACTTATATCTCTTTGTAAATAAATAAGAATATAGACTGAAATCATTAGAAAATGTTACAAAGTATTTATAAACCCTACTTTCTTGAGTAATCATTATTGTACATACTACAATATGTATAAAATCTAGTAATCCAGTATCCCTCTTGCCTTTTCTACAAAAATATTATTTTCTTATTTTTCCTAATAAAAAATATTCACAACTATAAAATTATTTATAATCAAATGAGTCCAAAAATCCATATCGATGAGACATTAGATGCATTTGTCATATATTTATCCAAGGAAACAACGGTAAAGATAAAAGGAATTAGAATAAACCTTGCTCTTCTTATCTTGAATGTTATTAATTATATTACCCACCTCGAAAATATATAAAACATTCACCATATTCCAAATTACATAAAATATTTCATTTATATATATATAATCTATTATCCATATTAATGAATGAAAAACCTTTCTTTTCAAAAAAATACAAGAATAAAATTTATGTTTGTGGCTAGAACGTGTTAGTGATTTTACAATTCTAGAATCAATCCAATAGGTATAATTAGATCATAATATCTAACACCTAATAGCCTCACTCTCACCATCAAAGGCTACTTGATCAGTATTAGTTTTAATATAATAATATGGTAGAAAAATCTATTGTTGACTAAAAACATGTAATCTATTTTTCACATCATAAAAAAATCATTACTCCTATTCATATATACTTACAAAAAAATAAAGGTATACTAAATCCAAAAATCATCCCAAAGTAGTTTTTTGTTAAAATAAAAAACATTTCTCTCATCCACACCAACAAAAACAATGTGTATAGCTCATGGAAAGAAAAATGTCTTGAGCATCATTTCAATTAATAAATAAAGTGCGCATATAGATTGAATTTGTATTTATCTTCAATAAGGATACTGAGCTATCAAGTCAAAGGGTATTTATAAAGATGATTTTTTTATTATCCATGTTCTTACATACAGATTAATATGAAGTATGTTCAGATGATTCCATCATATATGGAAAATAATGAAGGAAGAAGTATAGGATACTACTTGGAACAACTGACTGGATAGGTTCAAAGATAAACCATTTAAAGGTAATTATTATATATCTATTATTAAAGGGAATATAATGAAAAATGTTGTGATTAATGGAAGCATTGGTCTACAAAAGTTTCAAGTGAGGTTTAAAGGATGTTGGATAAAGGATACTCAAGAATATATTTTTAAATAAGTGAGAAATCCAATTATATCTAACGACATAAATACTTTGTGAACTAAATATGTAACTTCCCCGACCCGGAAGCCACTAAACCGGTGCTCCGAGCCGGGTGGTTACATGACCTTAAGTGCGCCTCCCCGTACGCCAAAGGCTGACGACTAGCAGTGGTGGTCTATATGGTCAAGTGGGGAGACTATACCCACTTTTTTTCAGAGTAAGACACAATAGAAATAAACCAATAGTGGAAACAATAATCAATAAACAAGGAACATGTATAACAACCATTTCTAACAATAAAATATGTCATTTCATACTACAAGTGAAAAAGTTAACAAAATCCCAAAATAAGGACAACGGCCAAAATCCCTAAAATAGTCCTGACTCCATGTTTGGATCCTCCACCAAGTGCTACCCATGTCCACTCAACTATCTATCAAGGATCATTTCCCTTCTCCTGGCCTGCAAACATAAAGTCTGCTCAGGTACCCAACGGCGGCCCGAGCAGGGTGTGAGTACCACTTAGTAGGCCACCACAAACGGTGTCTACAAAATATCCAGTATAAACAAGTAGAGCATGCAAAAGGATTATGAATTATAATTACCAAGTAATTACTTGAGGTTCCTTTAACAAGTTCAGGGCCAAATCCATTTCCACTTCCATTACCATTCATTACACACCAATTTTCATCACTTACCAATTCATCACAATTCCATGGGTTAATCACATAAATTATGTTAAATGGGTCTAAGTCCAACAATCACATGCAAGAGGGTAAAAACATGGTTATCCTATCTCACTAGAACTAACCCTCTCATAGCAACCATAACCTCACCTTAAAGCATCGGTCTGGGTGGATGTAACTATTAGGAGAAAAGAGCATAAGTCCCCATTCCTAACCCATGCATTGAGGGTGGAGTTTAGAACCTAAGTCTTTACTCGACCCATGGGTGTAGATCCTCAAGTCATACCCCACTCTGTGAAGCCATGTGCACATGCTTATATATAAGTAACCATTTACCCACCATACCATTTCCCTTAGGCAAACACCATTCACAACAAACCACATGGGAATTCACATTATGCCTTAACCCATTAACACCTTACCATTTCACATCATTTAACCATTCACCCAATTCCCATGTGTTATGTTTATCTCACTAAGCTTTCAACACTAAACCCATAATCCATCACATTATGGTCTTTATTCAGTTTACACATTAACTCATTTAACCCGTTCATCATTCCCATGAATCAACCATTCAACACATTCCATATAACCCTCAGGTTATTACCAAGTCTAGGTGAATCACCTAACTTCTATTACAAATTCAACCAAACATTCCAACATATTCATTAAGGTCTCTACCCTTTATTACAACAATTTCACTTGTTCAATCACATTCCCTAAGTCCGGAAAAATCCGGCACATCCCATGGATGGCCCCAATTAGGTCAAGTCATTACCAACGCATCCCATGGGGGTCGTGGGAGTTTCCATTTACCATTTTAAACACCAATATTACCAAACATGCCAAGGTTATTCAAAACATAACCAAGGGAAAGCAAGAACACAACTAAACATGCACAAATAGCAAAATAGCTATGGGATATAACTTGTAGACCACCTACCTCAAAACCGCGGTTTAACTCACTCTCAATAGAGTCCTTAGACCTCGATCTGACCAAACTTTGGAGCTTCAACCTAAAACTCACCCAAAAGATAGGGTTTAGAGCTTCGGAACAAGAGGGAGATAAGATACAAACCCTAAACCAAAAAGAGAAGCAAGGATGGGATTAGCCTTATCCGGAGATTTGATTCGCATCCAACAGCTCCAAAAACACCTTATAAACAAGGGAGATCGACCTCTTGGAGATCTTGGGCGATTTGGTTCATTCCAAGGGAGAAGAAGGAGGAATGAAGAAGAAATCCCGAGTGGGAACTTAAAATCCCGGAGTGGCAAACTTGTAATTTTTTCCAACTTTAAGAGGCTGCATAGTTTGGCTGCACAGTTTGACAAACCGTGCACAAACTATGTGTATGATTCTCTCTAGAGGAGGAGGGTTGCACGGTTTACCTGGGCAGGCCGCACGGTTTGCCCTGGCCGTGAGCAGGCCATGCGCCCTGGCCTGTCTTGCCCAGTTTTCCTTTCTTTCGTGCCCCGAGCCCTCGGAACACCCCCAAGGCCTCTCATACATTCAGAAGACATCCCTTGAATCCAGAAACAAGGGATTCAACCTAAACATAACGAAAACATACCTTTCCAAAAACCAGGATCTTACAATCTCCACACCTTATAACAGCTCATCCTCGAGCTGAGTTCCCAAGCCTCATTGCTCCACCGAAGAGAAGAGTTCGGGCCACTGAACCCGCATATCTGATTCCCACTCCCAAGTTTCTTCCTGAACTTTCCCATGCAGCCGTAGTACTCTCACTAATGGAACAACCTTTCCTCACAAGACATTTTCACTATGATCTACCACACGAACTGGATGATCCTGAAAGCAAGCATCAGCCTCAAGCTCCACATCCTCCACATCAACCACGTGATATGGGTCAGGGTGATATCGTCGAAGATGTGACACATGAAACACATCATGCATCCCACCATACCGTTGTGGAAGAGCCAATCAGTAATCCACTGGTCTGATCCTCTTCACAATCTCAAAAGGTCCCACATACATGGGCGCCAACTTACCCTGCTTTTGAATCTGACGGTGATCCAACCTTGGTGACACTTGAAGGAACACTTTATCACCCACCGCAAACTCAATAGGTATACACCTCTAATATGCATACGACTTATGTCTAATCTAAGATATTTCCATCCGCTTCCTGATCAAATTAGATCTCTCTGAAGTCTCATGCACGAGACTTGGCCCCAACAACTCAGATTCACCAGCCTCTATCCAACACAACAGAGATCTACATGGCCTCCCGTAGAGTGCCTCAAATGGTGTCATCTGAATTGTAGCATGAAAACTGTTGTTGTAGGAAAACTCAACTAATTATAGGTGCCTCTCCCAAGAACCACCAAAGTCCAAGACACAAGCTCTTAACATGTCCTCCAACACTTGGATCATATGTTCCGACTGCCCGTCTGTCTACGGGCGGAAAGCCGTACTCAAAAACACATGCGTACCAAGGGCCTTCTGAAACCCTTTCCAGAAATTTGACATGAAACATGGATCTTGGTCTGAAAATATGGTATGTGGCACCCCATTCAACTGAACTATCTCCCGAACATACAGCTCATCCAACTGGTCGAATGTATAGGTCTCCTGAATTGATAAGAAATGAGCTACTTTCGTTAACCGATCCACGACAAACCAGATTGCATCATTCTTCTTTGGAATCCTTGGAAGACCCATGAAAAAATACATTATTACATCATCCCACTTCCATTCCATAATGGTCAATGGATGCAACAAACCACCTGGGTGTTGATGCTCGGCCTTCACCTGTTGACAGGTAAGGCACCGTGCCACAAATCCCGCAACTTCCTTCTTCATTCCAGGCCACCAAAACTGCCTTCAAAGATCACGGTACATCTTGGTCAAACGATGATGCACTGCCCACTTTGATTCATGGAACTCACGCATAAAATCTTCCCACATAAATTCTGGAACAACCACATGATCACAAACACGAACAACACCGTTCACACTGATGGCCCACCCAAAAGGTAGATCCCCAACTTTAAGCTTTTCCTTCTTGATCAAACACTCAGGATCATCAAGATGACCTTCCTTAACTCGACTTAAAAGCGTCGAATCCATAATTAAAGAAGCAAGAGTGACCTGAGCACTTTCCTTCTGCACCTCCAGGTGTATCTCTGCAAACAAATCCATCACCTTCTACTCAGTGCTGGACTCCTGAACCACCTGATTCTGAACCTTCCTGCTCAGAGCATCAGCAACACTATTTCCATTTCTTGGCATGTAAACCAACTCAAAGTCAAAATATTGGAGATATTCAACCCATATTTGCTGCTGAAGATTCATATCCCGTTGTGAGAAGATGTACTTTAAACTCTTATGGTCGGTAAACACAGTAAATCGTTCTCCCAACAGATAGTGCCTACATCACTTCAAGGCGTACACCACTGCAGCCAACTCAAGTTCATGAGTAGGATAGTTTCACTCATGGGGTCTCAACTTACTTGACACATAATCCACAACCCGCTCATCCTGTATCAACACAGCCCGAAGTCCGACTCCGGACGCATCAAAAAATACGATGTACTTCTTACCTGGCTTAGGTAAGATCAAGATAGGTGCGGTCATCAACCACTTATTAAACTCTTGTAAGGCATTATCACAAGCCTCATACCACTAAAACCTGATTCCTTTCCTGGTCAAGCCTGAGAGTAGTGCTTCCAAGCGAGAGAAATCATGAATGAACCTTCAGTAATACCCGGCCAAACCCAGAAAACTCCAAACATCTTAAACACTCTTGGGCTGCTCCCAAGATACAACTGCATGCACTTTCTCTGGATCCACTATCACACCTACCTCCAAGATGATGTGACCTAGAAAATGCACCTCACCTATCCATAATTGGAACTTTGATTTCTTGGCGTATAGTCGGTGCTCTCTTAGCGTACCCAAGATGATGTCAAGATGTTGGGCATGATCATCGTGAGTTTTCAAGGACACTAATATATCATCAACAAAGACAACCACAAACCGATCTAGATAGGGATGAAAGATCTGGTTCATCAAATCCATAAACACCGTGTATGAATTGGTCAAGCCAAAAGGCATTAGCACAAACTCAAACAACCTATACCGACTCTGGAAAGCTATCTGCGGTACGTCAGAAGACCTCACCCTTAACTGGTGATAACCTGGCCTCAGATCAATCTTAGAAAACACTGATTCACCCCTAAACTGATCAAATAGGTCATCAATTCTTGGAATAGGGTACCGATTTTTCACCGTCATCTGATTCAGCTTTTAATAGTCAACACACATCCTCAACGACCCATCAGAATTCAGTTCAAAAAGCACGGGAGATCCCCAAGGAGAAGTACTAGGACGGATAAACCCCTTACGCTCCAAATCCTCAAGCTGAACCTTCAGTTCCTAGAGTTTTACCGGTGCCATTTGGTTTGGTGGAATAGAAATTGGCTCCGCTCCTGGTAGCAACTTGATCGTGAACTCAACATCCCTCTCGGGGTAACCCTGAGAAATCCTTAGGAAACACATCCTAAAACCGATCCACCACAGGACGAAAATTAGTTTGTTCCCATCCCTCAACCTCATCAAGCATGAGACATGCCACTTGATCCATGAGTCCACTCATCTGTTGACAAAATGGCCCCGCGCGCCCTACTCGAACATCCCATTCGCCATGGTGGATATAAGCATCACCATCAAGCGACCTGAACGATACTCTGCGATGATAACAGTCTATGTGTGCCTGATACAACACCAACCAATTCATTCCCAAGATTCAGTCAAAACCTAACATCTCAAGAATGAACAATTCCCACAGAAAATGATACCCACCGACTTCCAAGGCACATCCCTTGCACTGTTTGATATCCTCAACCCGAACCCCCAACGGAGTGTCAATTGAAATAACTCCACACACCCTCTGCACAAGTAAACCCAGCACTACCACAAGTTGAGCAGAAACAAAAGAGTGTGTGGCACCTGTGTCAAACAACGCACTAGAAAATGTAGAAGCTACAAGGATCATACCTCGAATAGTTTACGGTCTGGCCTCGCCATCACTAGGCACGAACTGAACTGCCTGAAGCTGACTTTCCCCTCTACCATGGGCTCTAGCCTGAACACCCTGCACTCCACTGCCCTAATAGCATGAGCAATATTTCCCTAGAGTTCCACGTCCACCGCCCCTGCTAGTATGGCCCGTAGAGCTCCAACTGCCTGCCTGATACGGGGCAACTGATCCCCTTCCTGAACCTAGCACCTGCTTTTCACCATCATACTCGCCCACCTATTGAGGTTTTTTGCAGAACCTATGAACATGTCCCATCCTGCCGCACGAACGGCATGCAACTGGAGGTCGAGGACACTGACCACGCATATGCCCCAGCCTACCGCACTAATATCAGAACACCTAATTCCCACTCTGAGAGGTTGACCCTCTCTTCTGATCACCTTACTGGAAACTTTCCAAACAACTCTTCAGACCTTCAAAAGATGCACCACTTGTCCGCCCATATGGCAAGACAAGCCCACCACCCGAATCTCCCTTCAGGTTCCCTTCAAAGATGAGTCCCTGATCCATCACCTTTTCAAATCTATTCAAACGGAAGATATTTACTTGAGACCTGATCTCATGTCTCAGCCCATCCTAGAAATTCCTTTTCATCGCTGCCTTATCCCCTGCTAACACTGGGACAAAGCGCCGAAAATCAGTGAAGTGACTAGCATGGTCAATCACCGATTGCGATCCCTGAGTCAAGATCATAAACTCTATAGCCCGCTCCTACCTCAAAGTCTCTGGGTAAAAATTCTCTAGAAACTTCTCCTGGAAAACATTCCATGACATCCCCTCGGCCTGCTTGATCTGATCCTGAATGTCCCACCAACGCCTTTCCTGGCCCCGCAACATGTAAACGGCCAGCTTTACTCGCTTTTCAACAGGGGTCTCTAGATGATCCAGTATCGTCTGGACAGACTCTAACCAGAAATTCGCTGCCTCTAGCCCACCCTCTCCGGTGAAGGTCGGAGGGTGCTATAGATGGAACTCCCTGGTTAGCTCAAACATACTCGGTGCAACCCGCCCTGTGTCCCGATCCATCATCTGTATAAGGTGATCCAAGTTCTCTCAGAACTGGTCTTCTCTACCTTCATTGATCACCACATTTTCATGCTCTTCTACTGGAGGAGTGTTCTCAGCAACATCCTCTCGCTGCCCAACTAGCAATCGACGTCGTGGTGGCATCTCTCTACATTTCCAAACACGAGATTTAGCACGCAAACCATAAACTTTCACAACTTCATCAAAAATCTCTTTATTATCTACAACAACCCACTTTCATATGCTAATTTAACAACATTAGCACCTCAAATTTACTGCCCCGACCATCCCTACCGTGGGCCATAGTCCACATGGGGCAAACAACCATGCACTACCACCAAAATCACATAACGTTTTACAAAACATTTTACACTTCGTTTCAAAACCTTAGGTTTCATTAAACATCCTTTACCCACTTGTTTTATTTCACTCTTCTCATTATTTCGTGGTTTCATTAAATTCATAATGCACCCTACCTTCCTGCCTCACACACCCACCTTGTGCGTGTGCATAAGACAATGCATGTCAGCTATCTCCCTAGGTGCCTACAATGATGAATGAATGCAAATCATCGTTCCATTAAGGCCATGAGCCAAATATCATAAAGCAGTCACATAAAACCACATGTGCATCACCCAATGGTGAAATATCATCAACTATAACAACACACAACCAAGAACAACAATTCTCACTTAGGGTGACTTGGGTTTTCCCTCGTACATGGGTTAGCTACTCCCAAGCACAAGCTCATTACCAAGGCCCGACAAGTCTTAACCCTTGGCTACCAATCCCAAATAACAAGACCTCGGAGAAGGAGAAGAAAGACCTCCTTTCATACCACTTTGTATTGTCCCCGACCCAGAATCCACTAAATTGGTGCTCTCATCTGGGTGGTTACATGACCTTAAGTGCGCCTCCCTGTATGCCAAAGGCTGCCGACTAGCAGTGGGGGTCTATGTGGTCAAGTAGGGATACTATACCCTCTTTTTATCAGAGTAATCCACAACAGAAATAAACCAATAGTGGAAACAATAATCAATAAACAAGTAACATGTATAAAAACCATTTCCAACAATAAAATATGTCATGTCATACTACAAGTGAAAAAGTGAACAAAAGCCCAAAATAAGGACAACGGACAAAATCCCCAAAATGGTCCCGACTCCAAGTCTATATCCTCTACCAAGTGCAACCCATGTTCACTCAACTATCTAGAAAGGACCCTTGCCCTTCTCCTAACCTACAAACATGAATTCTGCTTGGGTACCCAACGGTGGCCCGAGTAGGGTGTGAGTTCAACTCAGTAGGCCACCACCAATGGTGTCTACAAAATATCCAGTATAAACATGTAGTGCATGAAAAGGGAATATGAATGATAATTACCAAGTAATTACTTGAGGTTCCATTAACAAGTTCAGGGCCAAATCCATTGCCACTTTCATTACCATTCATTACACACCAATTATCATCACTTACCAATTCATCACAATTCCATGGTTTAATCACATACATTATGTTACATGGGTCTAAGGCCAACAATCACATGCAAGAGGGTAAACGCATGGTTATCCTATCTCACTGAGACTAACTCCCTCATAGCAACCATAACCTCACCTCGAAGCATCAATCCGAGTGGATGCAATCATTAGGAGAAAAGAGCATCAGTCTCCATTCATAACCTGTGCATTGAGGGTGGAGTTTAGAACCTCAGTATTTACTCAACCTGTGGGCATAGATCCTCAAGTCATACCCCACTCTACGAAGCCATTTTCACATGCTTATATATAAGTAACCATCAACCCACCATACCATTGCCCTTAGGAAAACACCATTCACAACAAACCACACGGGAATTCACATTATGCCTTAACCCATTAACACCTTACCATTTCACATCATTTAACCATTCACCCAATTCCCATGTGTTATGCTTATCTCACTAAGCATTCAACACTAAACCCATAATCTATCACATTATGGTCTTTATTCAGTTTACACATTAACCCATTTAACACGTTCATCATTCCCATGAATCAACCATTCAACCCATTCCATATAACCCTCAGGTTATTACTAAGTCTAGGTGCATCACCTAACTTCTATTCCAAATTCAACCAAACATGCCAAAATATTAATCAAGGTCTCTACCATTTATTACAACAAGGTCACTTGTTCAATCACATTCCCTAAGTCCGGGAAAAGCCGGCACATCCCATAGATGGCCCCAATTAGGTCAAGTCATTCCCAACGCATCCCATGGGGATCATGAGAGTTTCCATTTACCATTTTAAACACCAATATTACCAAAAATTACAAGGTTATTAAAAACATAACCAAGGGAAAGCAATAACACAACTAAACATGCACAAATATCCAAATAACTATGGGATATAACTGGTAGACCACCTACCTCAAAACCGCGGTTGAACGCACTCTCAATCGAGTCCTTAGACCTCGATCCGACCAACCTTTGGAACTTCAACCTAAAACTCACCCAAAATATAGGGTTTTAGAGCTTCAGAACAATAGGGTGAGAAGATACAAACCCTAAACCAAAAAGAGAAGAAAGGATGGGATTAGCCTTACCTGGAGCTTCAATTCGCATCCAACGGCACCAAAAACGCCTTAGAAACGAGGGAGATCGACCTCTTGGAGCTCTTGGGTGATTCGGTTCATTCCAAGGGAGAAGGAGGAATATAGAGTAAATCCCAAGTGGGATCCTAAAATCCCAGAGTAGAAAACTTGTAATTTTTCCCAACTTTAAGTGGCCACACTATTTGGCCACACGGTTTAAAAAACCATGCACAAACTGTGCACATGATACTGTCTGGAGGAGGAGGGTTTCACGGTTTACCTGGGCAGGCCACACGGTTTGCCCTAGCCATGCGCAGGCTATGCGCCCTGGCCTGTCTTGCCCATTTTTCCTTTCTTCCATGCCCCGAGCCCCCAGAACACCCCCAAGGCCTCTCATACTTTCAGAAGACATCCCCTGAAACCCGAAATAAGGGATTCAACCAAAACATAACAAAAACATACCTTTCCAAAAACTGGGATCTTAAAAAATATAAAAATTTCAATATCACATGAATGTGACTCTTTAGGTGATGTTTAGAGAATTTTCTAAGTGTTTTAGAAGGCCTCAGATTGAGCTAAAGAGGTTCTGATTTAAATTAAGTAAAATTTGGACATACTATGCTTAATTTGCAGAGTGTATGACATTAAGAACTAAATCATGATACTTTTATATCAGGTAGTGTATTATTTTTTTCTATATTAATTGGAGTATAGATTTGATATTGATCCCATAAAAATTTGAGGGGAAACATATGACTTCAGTGATTTGGATATTAATTTCTCAATTTCTTCATATGAATTCTATCTAGAGTTAGACTTTTCATCCTATTAAGATCAAAATAGATCCATTACACAATATATTAAAGAGATAGAGATGATTAAATGAGGATATTAGAGAATTAATAATATAGTAAAGGACTTGGTTCAAGTAAAATGATAAATTAAAGATGAGTCCATAATGCAGTGAATTTCTAGTGAGAATTTTTTTCAGAATGGAGGATTATAAAAACAAAGGGAATGTTACAATTGAATGATATCCATTTCATTGAGAAAAATGAAGGTCATGGTAAAAAAATGGGTAAACAAAGGTCAGAAAATGATAGAAATGAGTGTTTTTTATGAGATAATCACCAGTGTAAACAAATACTATTTTGTGTCATAATGCATTTCATGGTCAAAATCTTGAAGTCTCACATGAGAGTTTGATGTGAAAATTGAAAATAATGAGAACCACATCATGGTTCATATTCATTGGTTATTTAAATTGGGATTTTTACCTATGAGAATTGAATAGCTAGTTTGTTTCATGGAGTTGGTTATGGTGACTATCTGAGAAGAAAAAATAGTTAGGACTACACTACGGTCTATTCATGAAGATCATTTTAATATGTCTTCAATACTGTAAATTTTCTAAGACCCAGCATGAGTAACTCTACACTATATTACACACAGTGGTTCTATGTGAATAGTTCCAGCTGCTATAGTACCGAACAGTACCTACTACAGTACCCACATAGTGTACAACTGCACAGTACCTGTACAGTGTACATTTCTGCTATAGTACCCACATAGTGTACAGTTCTGCTACAGTGTATGCTACAGTACTGCTACAGTAACCCAGAAATATGCCTCTACCTGGTTTTTGAACCTGGGTCTTGTGGATGCATGTAAGGATACCTCACCAACTGGGCTGAGGCTCATGTGCACATCTTGTAATTCATTTACACAGCATGTAATTCACGGGTTCCAAAAAATCCCATATTTCTATGAAAATTGTGTTGCCTTAGAGGATTAAACACCTGATTTATTACACATCGTGAATCAGCCTTACACAGGCCATGAACCACCATTACACGTCATGTAATACATTTACATGGCGTGTATTTTCTCTAGGAGCTCAGTTTCCCCTCCAACCTCCACTAAAATCTCCTGAAACCTCTCCCAAACACCTCTAACCACTAAAACTAAAAAATAGATACCTCTCAAGGTTCTAGTCATACCTGAAATGTTACCACCAACTAAACACGTCAAACCAAATGGCCACAAACATCACTCACAACCTCATCACCAAATAGTCACAAACTACCTCATCTCACAAAACCATATCACCATAACCATCTCAACCTCTATATATACCAAGCCAACAACCACTAAAACCAAGGAATTGCACCATCCCAAACATATGAATCCTAAAATTTCATCCTCCATGTCAAGATAGTATTTTCTCTAGGCAGCACTGACTCACTCGCATCGTTATAATTTCATCACAGTTAATGCGTATTGATTAGGAATTAGGTCCTTCCCATTTTCATATGTCGTAAACTTTTCACACATAATACATCAAAAACCAAGTAAAATAGATCATCGCATAAAATAGAAGGATACAAAAATCACATAACAAATAAAAAATAAGAGAAAACAAAACTCAAAACAACTATGGTTAGTAGGCACACATATGCCTCTCTCACTCCTAAGTACTCTCCTCCAGGCCACTGTGCCTCCACAACACATGAACCAAAGGAATGGTCCATTGAGAAATCACTTTTTCTTGGTGATCCTAGATCTATTTTGGCCACTCCAAAAACATCACATCATCCTAGTTATCAAACTCTCCCCATTCACAACCTCCATGGGCTCTAGGTAAACCCATGAAAAAATCTATCAAGATTTCATAACATTTCCACTATGAAACATCCAAGGACTGCAACAAACCACAAAGAATATGATGCTTAGACTTTACCTGTTGGAAAACCAAGCACTTTTCCACAAACATGACTACTAATTGTTTTATCCTAGGCCAACAAAACTACATCCTCAAGCTATGGTACATATTCAATAGTTCTAGGTGTACTGCAAAAGGTGGTCAATGAAACTCATGAAGGAATCCCCCATGTATCACTACCGAAACAAACGGTCTCCCAAGGAACAATATCTAGTTATGACTATCATTCTTCATCCCTTTAGAGCATCATATTGGCCAATACTATCATGAGTCACCTCTACCTGTGAGTCTCCCCATTGAGAATCCTCCACTCCCTATATCAGATAATACTACACCAATATCGAAAACAAACATATTATACCACCATCCACCCGTGAATCTAATTTTGAGGATTCCAACTCCTACATTTCCCTCCAAGAATCCCCAAACTCTTGAAAAACACCCATCCATGATTTCCTTCTCAAAGAATCAGCCACAAGACTCCCCTTTATTAAAGTTTTGGAGATCTAAAAATCATAATCCTAAAGAAACTTTATCTTTATCTACTACATCAAATTCATATGACACTGAGAAAAGATATACCTCAAACTATTGTGATCCATGAAGACCAAAAAGTGCTCCCAAATGATGTAATTCTTACACAACTTCAACGCAGACACAACTGATACTGACTCTAAATCATGGGTGTCATAGTTATTCTCAGGGGTACATAACTTTATATACCCATAAGAGATCACTAACCTCTTCTAAATTAACATGTCTCCCAAACCCAAATGAGAAGAGTCACAAAACACCTCAAACATCACCCCCTCCTTAGGAAAATAAAGAACTAAAGCACTATCTGACTTTCCATTCAGGTAATCGAACACTACTTATCACTGATTAGTCCATAAAAAATTCCCATCCATCCTAGTCAAACATGTTAATGGGGTTAAAACTAATGATAAATCGAGTACAAACCGCTGATAATTTCCTAAGATACCAAGGAAACTATGAGCCTCTACCAGGTTCTTGGGTGCTTCCTAAGAAAAAAATGTTTGGACTTTCAATGGGTATACTGTCACGCCCTGATAAGACACCACATGCCCAAGGAAATAAACCTATCGTGTCCAAAACTTACATTTGGACAACTTTCCATAGAGGTAGTGGAATCAAAGAACCTACAATATAGCTTTGAGATGCTTTTCATGATCCTCCTCTAACTTTGAGTATATTAAGATATCATGGATGAATACAAAAATGAACTGGTCTAGGAACTCATAGAACACAAAGTTCATAATTTCCCATGAACATAGTTGGTTCATTTGTAACACTGAATGGAATGACCATAAACTTAATGTTCCTATACCTACATATAAAGGAAGTTTTTTAAATATCACCCTCCTTCACCCTCAACTAATGATATCCAGACCATAGATTGATATTTGAAAACCAAATTTCCCCTCATAACTGGTTGAAAAGATCTTCTATACTCAGAAGAGGGCATTGTGTTCTTGATCATCACCTAATTCAACTTCTGGTAGTCTATACACAACCTCATACTACCATTCGCCTTCTTGTAGAATAACACTTGAGCACCCCACAGAAAAACACTAGGCCAGATAAAACCCTTATACATCAGATCATCTATTTGAATCCTCAACTCCCACAACTCAAAAGGAGCCATCAAAATCATATAAGAACTTAGATGAAAGTATATACCAAAATAAATATCATGTCAAGGGGGTAGCATTAAAAACTCCTCAGTAAAAACTTCTAGAAACTCCCCCAAAAACCCTGGGGACCCACACTTCCCCATTGTCCACTGATTCCAGTGACAACTCAACATGTAAGGAAAGAAGGTTCTCTACATGCTAACATTCCACCCAACAACCTCGTTCACCAACGAAAACCACTTGTTGACCATCCACATATAATAACAATACTCTCCTCTGGAATCATTTTATAATAGAATGCACAGAATAAAACCATTAGATGTCAAGGATAATATCGTATGACTACATTTGTTGCAATAAAATATCCCCATGGGGCTGATGTGCCTCTATCATTAGTATACACCCCTAGAATACCTCAAACAAGCTATTCTGACCTCCAGATATTGTAGTCAACACCAAGGTATTGGAAAGCCTCTCTACATATATTCCCATATCTCGGGATACAATGGGTGTAATAAAGGAGTGAGAAGATCCTAAATCAAACAAGTCACAAACAAGGGTATTAAACAAACTGATCAAAGATCTCTAGTACTACTAGCTCCACTATGTTCAACTAACCATTCCCATCTCCTCTACCTCTCTACTGATGACCACCTCCACAACCATGATAAGGTCGAGGTCCCTAAACATAAGGAACATCCTAACATCAGCCTCTACCTGCTCCATCTCCCCTCAGAAGAGCATAACCCTATTTCCCCTGGTACTGGAATGGTCTCACTAGAAACTACTGGTAATCCTGGTGCTAAACCTATTCACCTCCACCAAACTATGATAAGGGAACTACTAGGAACTAGTTTTGGAGATATCCATGAATACCAAAAAAACACACTAGCACAAATACCCCATAAGAATTAATGAAACCAATGGCCCCATAAGGTCAGAAAGAAATCTATTGAGGTTGAATACTTACTAGATAAAACCTTGAAGGTATTGGTTCCTAAGACCTGCCACTGAAAACTCTGCTCCTTAATAAACCCTTCTAGTTCTCTTCTCATGGTAAACCTCCTCGTGATTGCATCCACTTGATCATCTCCACCTTCTTCCAAACCTCCAGATACATTGGTAATGTAAAAGGATTAATTACATACTAGATAGAAGGATAGATTTCCTCCTAAATATGTCTCGCATGAGACTCTCATCTGGGAAAAGGTATAGGTAAAAACACAAAAAGATCCTTAAACTTGATTCACATCTCCTTCACTAACATACTCCCCTGATGAAGATAAATAATATCTTGCCTCTTCACTACCTTCATGGTCGATGAAAGGAAATCTACTAGGAACTCCTTTTGGAATTCGACCCATGAAACATCTACCTCCTTCCACTCATCCATATATAGTTTCCACCACTAATACACAACTCCCCACATCTTACTAACTACCAAACAGAACCAGTACTCCACTGGGACCCGGATATAATTGAAAGTGATCTCAAGCTCTTCCATCCATCTCTCTGTATCTAAATATGAAACACTTCCCTCATACTTTCCCAAATCCTATCACTATAAATCAGAAAATTCCCTCTTCCAATTCTTATTCTCCTCTATTGGATCAACCCTGCGGTAGTCAACCGAGTCAGCCTACTGAACCTCAACTTCTTGAGCCACACGCGGATGATGTATAGGATTCATAGCTGAAAAGAAAACAATATTTTTACAAAGATCAATTAGTATGGAATTTTTTAGATTAATATTAATTTAGTTTATTTATTTTACCCTTCCCAAAACAACACAATTCATATAATAAAACAAGTCATCATGATGCATGTACCTCTCCTTGGTCTCTACCCTACAAACAAGACCACCTTACTTAGTCATTCAATAAGCTTAAATTCCATTCATTGGATCATGGGGGTCCCTAAACTCCCATGTCCTATCTGTCCTCCCTACACAATGTCACACACCAAGGTCAACTAGAACTATTTACATACCAACCCATGTGATCCTTCCTATACCTAACTCCAAACTCCATTCTATATCTCAAACATCACCTTTGATACCACTCTATCATGACATCATCTATTAAAATATGTTGAAATTAATGGAGAGATATAACCCTCGATTCCCTCCTCTAGTAGACCCCAGGTTGGTTACTAGTACCAACAGTATATATATCTCACAATATGGGAGGAATTATCATCTATGAATAAAATAGGAGAGAAAATAAAATGAATCATCCCCAATGAACTTCATGACATAATATAAAACCAAAATCTTACCACATGCATGTATCAATAAAACTAATATAAATAAAAGTCAATAAAAGTAAAATACAAAAAAAAAAGTAAAGCCAGAGTAATGACACAGAAGTTATCTAAAGGTTCGACCTAGTAATGTATAGAATGATCCACATAATCCTCCTAGAAGCCTAAAAATATTTATATATTTATAGGGTGAGAATACAAATATAATCAGTAGGAAAACCAAAGACTCTCATGCACATGTGAAAGAAATATACTAATGCACTCGTGAGAAAATATTAGAACCAAACAGCACCTATACAGATATACAAACCAAACCCTACCTCACTAAGGTACAGTCACCAAATACCACAAGTCAAGTAATATAATATAATAAGAAGAATATTGAAAAGGGTACCCCACACCACTTTCCCATTGGTATGCCACTCACACCCCAACATCATATGTCTTTTCACTTTCATCTCTTCCATATACCAAATTGTCTCACAAGAATAGTTACATTATATCATGATCGTAGACACCTAGGCTCACTGCCCCACAAACACATCCACATGAAATCTCACCTGAAAACACCTGGGCCACAACACATCCACAATAACAACCAGAGCAATAGGGTTTCATGATCATGTAGGAAATAAACCTTTTTCCCTCCTCCTACCATGTATAACCCACACCAAAATCCTCCCTATAAGCATGGTCATATCACAACTCACCCAAAAACACTTGGGACACCGCCCCACAAGCATGGGTACATCTCACCTGAAAACAAATGGGCTATAAAAAACACCATATAATTCCCTAACAGACTTATAGCCATCATAAACTATGAACTATCTACCTTTCTGAGAAGAGAAAGTGGGAAAGAGTGGGTACCCATCTATAAATCCTCTTCACTGGATATCTGGAAAAACACCCACCATTCGAATATGCGGGTGTTGGAACATAGTGATCAATATGGATAGGGTGCATACAGAAATAAAAAAAATAATATAAAAGTATATATATAATATTAAACACTAAATCCAAACCTATGGGTTCATAACCAAAATATAATAAACTCACAACACCATCACTTTTGCTACCACCTCTAAATGCATAACACCACACAATAAGAAACAAGTCACATCACCCACCAATTTCATTTAATCATCCCATTCATTTAATTATTTATCATCAACCACATTTAACCACACAACCCACCATTTAGTTTTTTATCGGTAATTTCCATCCCATTAACCAAATTAACCCATGTCATTTCAATTATTATTAAACATTTGTTTATTTCATCACTACTCGGGCATCTTGCACAAAACAACCATACATCACAAGCATCGCATAATCTACATCATACCATCACCTCACCACCCCAAAATCATAGACAAACAAACCGCCTCTCCACCCCAAAAGCACATAAAAAACCACATCCTCACCCCAAAATCATGGATAAACAAACCACCTCACTGCCCCAAAAGCACAGCCAACAAACCACCTCTCCACCTCAAAAGTACGACCAACAAACCGTCAGCCGCACATTCCCAAACCACACTTTGTTATCCCACAATCACATCCAAACATCAAAACACATCAATACTATATTATATATTTACAGAGGGGATTTTATCACATTCCACTTTATTTTAGGGGTGTTTCACACAAGCTATAATCTCGGGACAACCATTTCATTATAAAAATATAATTGTCTAATCAATTTCCATTTTAGGGTGTTATCACAAAAATAATAATAGGAATAATAGTCACAAAAAATATCATCCAATGCAAAAAAAAACCCAATGACTATATTTTTCAGCAGGTCATCAAGCCTGTATAATCACAATATTGCAATAATAACAAATCTATAAAAGCATGAAAATAAAATCCATTTTCTGGTAAATTTAAAAAACACAATTCTTTATCTTTGATTAATATTTCACAATCATCTCTCATAGATAAAAAAATTAAACCCCTCTCATATGAAACATAATAAATAAAAACAAGTTAATACCTACCTCAATGAATATTTCTAAGTTTTGGTAAATCGTAGGGTGAAGAAGGAGAACCTACAAACCACAACCATGACATGAAATACTAAAGATCAACCTATGTCGCACCTAAATAAAGTCAAAAAACTTCCCAAACACACGACCCAAACCAAACTGCACCACTATAGAGAAATCCTAAAGAAGAAAAGGAATAAACTAACCAAGAAGAAGGAAGGGATTGCCACATATTTCCAACGAACAACCACTAGAACCAATGGATAAAATAGGAAGGATGGAGGGATTAAAGGACTCCTTGTGGTGTCTAGGTTTTCTTGGAATGAGAGAGGAAGGGAGGTGGATGAATTAATAATAATCGTCCAAGAAAAGGAACTTAAAACCTATATCCCAACATTTAGACATCGTGTAGTTCATTTACACAGTATGTAATTCATGGGTTCCCAAAAATCCCAATCTTCTCTAAAAACAAAGTCACGTCAAAGGATTAAACACCCGATTGATTAAATTTCATGAAATAACCTCACATAGTTCATGAACCACAATTACACATTGTTTAATATATTTAAACAGTGTGTATTTCCTGCAGTAGGTCATTTGCACCTCCAACCTCTACTAAAAACTCCTGAAACCTCCCACAAACACCTCCAACCACTAAATTTAAAAATTAATGGAATGTGAGGGCATAGACTATTATATTTTAATAATAAATAAAACAAAAATTATTGATCAAGAACTATACTTCTTCTTTTGACAACCTTCATTTTTTACACCTTAAGACCTCTAAGGTTGGTATTGTGCCCTAAATAAGGAATCTAGGATGTGTATAGGGATGTAATTAAGGTATTTGGGTAGGTATTGTATAAAATAAAAAATTTCTAAGTTTTAATAAAAAAAGAAGAATAGGTGTAATTTTACAACAAAGGGGAGGGGTACTCTTAGAATTTCTTAAAATATTAAATTAATATAAATTAATTTTGATGTCAAAATTTCTCAAAATTGATAATATTTGAATATAAGTTTATTATTACTCAAAATAATCTCATAAAATAAAATTTTGAAAAGTTTAGGTCAATTTTTACCCTTATCTTTTTGTTTTAACCCTTCATTAACTCTTTTGATAATTACAGTGATATCAATATTTTTTACTCTTAATGGGTAAATATAGTTACCATAAGAGGAAAAATGAACCATAAATAGATCATGGTTTATATTTTAATCCTTATACAAATCACTTGGATGATGATAGTATTTTTAGTAATTTAATGTCATTTAAAAAAATATTTATTTTAAAATAACATTAATGTAAATTTTGGAACTATTCATTTAATTTGGATTTTAAAACTATAAGACAACGGTGGAATTCAAATAAAATGAATCCAAACCTCTATAATTTGTAATTTTTATCTAAAAATATTTTTTTGACACAAAAAATCACTCAAATAATATTATTTTTAGATTTTTTAAAATAATTTTATTGATTTTTTTACTGCTTACACATGCATTGTGTCAGTGTTGTATAAACATTAAAAGAAATTATTTTTCCACTAAAATTAAAAATAAATAACCATGATAAATAATCATTTATATTTAAAATTAAAATTTATAACTGATATATCTTTTATTTATCCCTATTTTAAAAATATTATAGTTACTAAAATCAAGAGTGTGACATTTTTGGCATTATATCCACTTAAATAATATAAAGGTCAAAATCATGTCCAAATGGGAAAAAAAGTCATATATTTGACTTTTTTATGATTATGAATGAGTTATAATAATAAAATAAAATTATTTCATGTTTTATGGCCATTATTTAGTACTTATTGTTTTATTTTTAACTTTAATTACCTGATTTTCCCTTTACCGTGGTAACAAAAATTACTAAAGTTACTATTCATATTGACCAAAAATTAAAAGGACTTATCTACCAAATTTTAACCTCCTAATTAAAAATATATAATCCATTTTTCAAGATTCAAAACACATAATTTTTATATTTTAATTTAATATTAAACCAGAAAAATGTAATGTAAAAGATATTTTATAAAAATGTCTTTTTTAAGTATAAAATGTTTTTATAATAAATTAAAGTATAAAATTCATTTAAAAAAAATTAATTATTTTAAATCAAAATAAAAACTTAAAATTTTAAAAAAATACAAAATATAATTTTACTTTGTAAATAAATGAAAATAAAATACAATTTTTAATAAAAATCTGTATTTTTTACTATTCATTAAAAATAAATCTTTTTAGAAAATTATCAAAAAATCATCCTAAGATAATTTTGACATGATGAATTCAAAACAAATAATTTTTTAAAATTAAAATTCAATAATTTGAAAATCATATTTTTAAATAAAACCTTGTAGGAAAAGAGTTTAATAAAACTATTTTCTTTTTTATATAAAAATTACTTAATATATTTATAATGAATATAAACATCTATCACATAAATTTTTAAAAATATGAAATTGTTTTATTATATCATCACCTAGGTTGTTACATTATTCCACCCTTTTGTAAATTACTTCATCACAGTTTTATTCACTTATTAAACAAGTGAGGATATCTTTCCCATATACAATTATCATATTCTTATATTGCTTCTTCAAGCATATAATTTTCCCAAAAAAACTTAACTTGATGAATTACCTCATTCCACAACACTTTATATTTATGTTCAAGATTATTAATTAGATATTCCTCATAATAAAGTTTATATTTTAATTGAGCTACTATAGGGTTCAAAACATGAGATGAATCCAGAACATATTTCTTTAACATTTAAACATGAAATACATTGTTTACCTTGGATAAACTCAAGGGAAAGGCCACTAGGTAAGAACCTGATCCATATTTCTCTAGTATTTCATACGGTCCAATGAAATGTGGAAGTAACTTCCTATTTTTATCAAAATTCATAACACTTTTCCATGGATATTTCATAAGAAAAATATGATCACCTACCTCAAAATAAATATCCTTTCTCCAGTTATCTGTATAACTTTTTTTCCTATTTTTAGATTTCCTCAAGCAATATTAAAACATATTTATATTCTCATCCATTTCCTCTACTAACTATAGTTTCTTAAACATTATTTCTCCTACTTCATCCCAAAAATAAGGAGTCTGACACTGCTTTCCATATAATTCCTCAAAAGGTTCCATCTGTATACTGAAATGGAAACTGTTACTATAATAAAACTCTAGAAAAGAAATATTTCGATCCAAAATTCCTTGATAATCCATCAAACAAGCACAAATCATGTCTTCCAAGATTTGAATAGTTCTCTTAGATTTTTCATCAGATTGAGGATGAAAAGTTGTACTGAAATTTAATTCATTACCCAAATACTTCTAAAGACCCTTCTAAAAACTATAAGTGACTCTATTATCATGTTAAGATATAACGGAGATAGGAAATCCATGTAACATGACTATATCCTTGAGATACAGTCAACGAATTTGATATAAATACATAGTATCTCTAATGGGAATGAAATTTGTAGATTTTTTTAATTGATCAATAATAATCCAAATAGAATTATTACTTCAAAAAGTCTTTGGTAATCCCACTATGAAATCTAGGGATATATTTTCTCATCTCCACTCTGACACTATAAAATGTTGAAGCATCCCCTTTGGTAATCTTCATTATACTTTAAACTATTTAAAATTAAAACATTTCATGGTAATGTCAGTAATATTTCTTTTCATTCCATGCCACTAGTATTACTCTTGAAAGTATCTATTCATCTTAGTGCTTCTAGAATGAATAGAAAATAGGGAACTATGATATTCACTCAATAATTCTCACTTCAAATGGGAATCAAAAGTCACATATAATATCTTTACAAATATCAGAAAACATTCTTTGTAAATATTAAATTCATGCAACTTAACCTTCTTAACCAATTCTACCTTTTCTTATAAAATATAGTCTTCATTCTAAGATTATTTAATTCTTTATGATGGAGATGATTGTACTGACACCTGAAAAAAAATTGAGGAATTTTTTTTCATAAACAACATCTAGGCCAAAATTTATCAAATCTTTAACCAAAGGTTCATGTCCCAAGCATAACATCATTAATACAGCATGATCCTTTCTACTAAAAGTATCAATAACTTTGTTTAATTTTCCTAGATGATAATGAATTATGTAGTCAATATCCTTAATCAGTTCCAGTCATCTTCTTTACCACATTTTCAACTCTTTCTGAGTAAATATATACTTTAATATTTTTTTATCATTATATATTTTAATCTTTAATCCATATAAATGTTGTATCCAAATTTTTAAAGAAAAAAACCAAAATATATAATTCCAGATCATGTGTATGATAATTTAACTCATGAGGTTTCATTTGATTAAAATCAAAATAAATTACGAGATCATTATGCATTATAAAAAAACTATGTCTCTTCAATGAAGAAACACTATTGATGACAAAGTCACTATTTCTTTATGGAAGTTCCAAAACTGAATAATTTACCAATATTATTTGTTTTCCTAAAAACAATCATCACATTATTTCTTTTAGATAAATAAAACTTTTTTTCTAGTTAACTTTTTCAATGGGATAGATAACCAAGAAAATTATTCAAAAACCTCTTATAATAAACCACTAATCTATGAAAACTATGAATCTCTATGAGATTTATTGTTCTTTTCCATTATTTAAAATATTTAGTTTTAGAAGGGTTAATAGTTATTCCATAATTAGAAAAAATATTTCCAATGAAATAAATGTGGTGCAACCAAAATTCCCACTTACTAAATTTTACATATTGTTTCTTTTATTCTATGGTCTATAAAAAATATATGGGGTTATTCATTATCCTCGTAACTTTTAGAATATACCAATATATCATCAATAAACACAACCAAAAAACTTATCTAAATAGATATGTAAAAATATATTCATAATATCCATAAATATATTCAGTGCATTAGACAACCCAAATAGAATAACTAAAAAATCATAATACCCATATATAGTTTGAAACAAAGTATTCACAATATTTTTCTCATTTACCTTCAACTAATGGTAACCCAACTTGAGATCAAAATTTGAAAAGTATGGTTCTCTCTGGAGTTGATAAAAAATCATCAATATGAGGCAAAGGATAATTATTCTTAATAGTTATTTTATTCAAGACTATATGGTCAATTAAAAGAATCATGGAACTATATTTCTTATTAAAAAACAAAATAGGAACACTCTAAGGTAAAGTGTTAGGTCAAATTAAACCTTTATATATGTAACAACCCAAACCTAGATTCCACTCAACAGTGCTCCGAGCCAGATTGGACACATGGCATCAAGTCTATATCCCCAAACACTGGAGGCTACCAAATAGAAATGAGGACTTAGGTGTGTTAGTGGTGATACTATTCCCTCATCACCAAAGTATATCCTAGAATAATAACAATATAATTAGCAAAAGAAAGAATACATACATACAAAATAAATAGTGGAAGATTGATATAAATAAACAATGCAGAAGACATATTATATCTAAAATGATTTTAAAGGTCATGTGTTTCTATAAAATAGAAAAACTAAGAATACAAGGTATATATACACAACTAATAACAAAATTAAAAAAAGAATCCAAAAGTATCCAAGTAGCATCACAAGTCTCATATTAGTCCTATTCTCTCATTCTTATAACAGAAAATAAATTACCTGAAGGAGGGTGCTCACCCTTATCATTACCTGTAATCATACAGTCTGTTTGGGTTCAAAAAGGTGACCCAAATAGGGTATGAGATAAAATCCCAGCAGGAAACCACCTAAGGTTAGGTGTTAATCAGTCAGTGAATATATATGATGGTCAGTTTTCAATGATTAAAGTAGTAAGAAAGGAAATAATCAAAAGTAAACAACCTTTATGTGAAGATACTTATTTAATATTCATTACATTTAATAAATATCATTTAATAATTCATTATTATTTAATTTTACAATTCTTGAGATTCGGTGAAAGCTCAACATCCCCCGTATAGTCACAAGCATCCCCCGTATAGTCACAAGCACATTAGATACATCAATAGGCCATTTAAAAAAGGTAAAAATCAAGACTAAATCCAAGCTTGTGCTATGTCTTGTAAGACACGTCAAAAAAGTCAATTCATTTCTTAAACAATTTAGAACTTGAGCCTGTTTTTGACATTCATTAGTTGGAATTCAAGTATCGATCTAGGTGCAATATCAACCAACACCCTACAATCCGGTCCCTAGAGAAACTCCTAGGAAAATGGTATCGCTCTAGGTGAGGTATAACGTCCTAGCCAATCGAGTCTATCATCGAAGCTCCCCAACAGAAGAATAAGTATCCCCCATGTAATAAATAGTAAAATGAACTTTAAGTACATCCATGTAATTCTAATAAAAATCCATGTATCACTCGGTATATAAGTCTAGGATCAATGAGTCTATCTATGGAATCCCTCATTTGGATCCATGTATCACTCATGGATTAAGAAAGGAACATGGAAATTGAGTCTGTCTGAGGAATTCTAATATGAATCCACATTTCACTCAATGAACATAACCATTTAATAAATTCAATTTCATTTATTCAATTTCATTTATCATTCCAAGGTCAAAACCATTGACATCCATTTATATCTCACCTCAAGAGGTGTCTCAAGCTTTGGCCAACCTCATAAGGCTTGGCCTTTTAGTTACTCACATGGGAACATTCAAAATATCAAGATTCTCATGCATAAAAAGCTATAACATAGCCTTAACATCATTTACCTCACATGGGAAAACCATTATAAAGATAAATTCTAGTGTAATCAAGAAATTTCATCATATAGTCATTTCTTAACTCACATGGGCAATCCATGTTAAGGAAATTCAAGCATAAATATACAATTAGAGCTTCAAAACGATAAGGGCCAAGGGTTATACCCACTCATCAATTCCCATTAAGTCATTAAAATTAAAATTCATTCATATTGAAATTCATTAATATTGAAATTCATTTCCATGTTTAACATCCCATGACATGGGGTAAAAGGCACACCTCAAGGGGGTCCAAAACACAAACCATTAAAATGTAAATTTAAGCCAACACACCCAAGGGGTGGTTTATTTAGTGTTATAAAACTATAACAAACATCATCAATTCTCTTTAATCACTTAGAATATGCCTAGAATTTTTAGGGATTTGATTACATTTCAAACAATGCCCAGAAAATGGGTGTGTGGCACAACAGCATATATAAATGGACCGACTTTGAGTGAACGGAAAAAAAGACCACCTACCTTAGGTTCATGTTAGATAGATCATACAGTAAGAGGTCCTAATTCATCCCATATTATAATAAATCTTAATAAAAGATGGAGAATGATAAATTAGGGCATATGATCCTAAATCCAAATAGCAAAGATGATAGTTAGAAGAACGACATAAGATTAAAAAGTAATTAATTCATTACTCTTACAAATATGATGAGATAGACCATGTTTGAATTAGAGATCGAATATAATGTTTATCTCAAATCCATGGATAGCCAAAGTTGAGAGCTTTTCCAAGGTTTCCATTTAAATATATGTAGGAATGAAAATCTAAATTAAATTTATAATGGATTTTAAAATAAATTTAAAATTATGAAATTATTAAAACTGCAGGGCCACATGTTTTATGCACATGGTTTAGAAAACCATTAATGTGTTCCTTTTGTCTTGGGGCATAGTGCATGGTTTACCCTCACAATCTATAAACTGTGCGCAAACCGTGTGAAAATCCATAGTCAAAATTTGCTGAAAATGTAGACATGGATGCACGGTCATGCACATCCTTTCGCATGGTTTATTAAAACAATGCGGCATGTATACCCCCACTATTCAGCCTCACATGGTTTGTACTAACCATTCGATAGGCTAAAAACACCGCAAAACTTGGGTTCTACGCTCTGAACTAGCCTCGTACACCCTCAAAACCTCTATGACCTCAACGGGCATCCACATTATGACACATTAAAACATTTAAATTGATAATTGATGGAAAATAAGGAATCTCTGCCTCAAAGAAGAACTAAGTTCTTACAAACTTCCCCCCTTAAAATAATTTGTCCCATAATTTCCCTTTCGAGGGTGGTGAAGCATGATCTGTGAATAACTTTGGCCACTGCGATTGTACATCAGGATCCCTCTCCTAGGTATCATCTTGTACTAATTCATACATCCATAGCACATGTACAAAAGGAATAGACCAGCCTTGAAAACCCTTCATGCTATGATCCACGATTAGTATTGGATGCTCCTCGAAAGACACATCAACCTATAAATCAACCTTGATGAAAGGAATGTGATGGGTATGAATAGTAAAAATGTAGTTGAGAAACGTGGAAGATGCTGTGTATAGCCTGATAACTATGAGGTAACTAAAACCGATAGTATATCATCTCAAATATCTCAAGAATCTCAAATAGCCCGACATATCTTGGTGAAAGCTTACCCTGTCTCATGATCCTCTTGTGTCCAAACCTCAGTGAAATATATAGGAAAACCTGATCTCCAAACTTGAACTCTAGAGGTCATTTTTGGAGATTGGTGTAAGATTTATGATGAGACTGCATAGTATCTGTCCACTTCCGAATCAACTACACCTGCTCTGTGGTCTCCTGAACAAGATGAGGTCCCATTATAGCTTCCTCTCCTACCTCTAACCAACACATGGGTTATCGACATGGAATATCATACAAATAATCACATGGATCCGTATTAATATTCTCTTGAAATCTATTACTTTAGGAAAACTCAACTAGGGGTATATGCCTCTCCCAATATCCCCTGAAATCTAGGATGCATTCTCGCAATATTTCCTCAAGCATCTGAATCGTGCGCTCTGACTATCCATTTTTTTAGGGGTGGTATGCAGTTATCAGAATCACCTATGTACCCAATATCCTCCATATCCCTTACCATAATAGAGAAGTAAATCGAGTGTCCCTGTCTAAAACAATAGTCTACAGGACCCTGTGAAGTCATACTATCTCAAAAATGTATAATCTACAAATATCATAAACATTGAATGTATTCTTATCTGGTGTTCTTCCTTCACCTACTGATAGGTGGAACACCTCATAAAAAACCAACTATATCTCTTTTCATACCTGGACACCAATACTGACGATGTAAATCTCAATACATCTTGGGGACACCCAAGTGCACTTCCTAAGATGAAGCATGAAAATCATGCATTATCTCCTCGTGTATGTCTGTTAAAACCCATACACGACTATGTACTCACAGGATCTCATCATCGCCAACATTCTATCTAATATGAGGGTCCTCAACTACCAAACTTTCACATAGAACTAGGCTTTTTGAGTCCAATAGTTACCTCATCCTTACTCTATCCAGTAGAGTAGAGGTAATAGCTAAAGATGATAGGTACTTCTACCCCTGAATATCATGCACCTCTAAGTGCATCTCAAATAACAAATTCATAACTTCCACTCGCTACTGGCATGTTTCACTACCTATATCTAATTCCTCCTTATCAGTACATCATCCTCTCCATTGCCTTTATCAGGTGTGTAGGCTAGCTCAAAATCAAAAAATTGATGGTATTCCACCCATATTCATTGCCTCAGATTCAAATCACACTATATAAATATGTAATTGAAGATTTTTTTGATCTATGTACACCAAAAATGATATCCCGATAAATAGTGTCTCCAATAGAACAAAGTGTGAACAACCATAGATAACTCAAGATTGTGCATCTAGTAATTCCTCTCAAGTGGCCTTAATTACTGAGACACGTACACCAAGGCTCTATAACCTTGTATCAGAACTTCTCCTTGATTGATACCTGATGTTTCATAGTAAATAGTGTAACTTCTGGATAGATCTGGAAAATTCAATATCAGTGTTGAATTCAATATCCTTTTCAGCTCCTGAAGGGTCATTTCATGGGAATCTGTCCATATATACTTCGCAAATTTCTTAGTCAATCCCATAAGTGGTGATTCTAAGAATGAGTAGTCTTGTATGAAACATCTATAGTAACTAGTCAACCCTAATAATATCCATACATCAAAGATATTCTTGGTCTGCTCCCAAGAAACTATAGATCTCACCTTCTCTAGGTCAACTGATACTTCTATCTCTGAGATTATGTGACCCAAGAAGTGAATCTAATCCATCCATAATTGGAACTTTGTGAGCTTAACATATAAAATATGATCTCTCAATGTATTCAAAATGACCTCAAGATTTTTGGCATAGTATTGTCAATTGTGAGAATACACATGGATATCATCCATGAAAAATACCACAAATGAATCAAGATAAGGATGGAACACTCATTTCATCAGTTTCATGAATATCGTTGGTGTGTTTGTGAGACCAAATGACATAACTGAATACTCATATAGATCGTACCTACTCCTAAAGGAAATGTGATTTGTGTCTGATGGTCTAACATGCACCTGATGATAACCGTATCTGTAACACCCGAGACTTTTATGTGAAATATTTTGTTTTTATATTATATAAATCATCAAAGGAATCTTTTACTACACACAACACTATCTTGGCTTTCTTTAGATGTAATCGCGACCTTCCTCGATAGCTTGTGTCGTACGCAATACCGAGTTTCACTAAACAATGATATGCTATTAAAATATTATTAAAACTAGCCGTTATGAATAGTAATAACCACTTTTTGAAATTTTATAAATTTTATTTTTCAAAATGGAATTCATTTTTGGATTCATAATATCGAAATTAGCCTAGGGTGAAATTTTGGTATTTTTCTGAAAACTTTCAATTTTTGATGAATAGTGAAACCACTAAGTGGTAGTTAAAAAAATTGAATTTTTCATAAAACTTAATTTTACCGCTTCTGTGAGTAGAATTTCGAAAATCCGAGAGACACGGTTGATGTCAGTAAGTAAAATGTGGTTCAATGAGATGAAAATAATTTTTGGTGAATAGTAACTTATTACTTTTATTTACCACGGTTAAAAGTAAATAGGGTAATTAAGGGTACAAATGATATTATTATTACCCTAACACATGTCCTAATTCTATTCTACAAGTGTAATTCGACCAAAAACAACCTTAGGAATAAAATATGACCATTTAGGCCCACTTGGATTAGATTAGGACATTTATTATTAATTTATTTAAAGAAGGGTTAAAATAGTTAAAATCAAAGTTTAATAAGTAAATAATTTTTAATATGGAGTTATACATAAGATAAATTAGACTATAAATATTAATTAGAAATATACTAAGCTTTACTACATAATGGTATTTTATTTGTAATTTTTAGACATTAAATAATTTAATTTATTTATGACACAAAGATGATGCAGTAATTATCTTATTAATGAAATATTGACATAATTGATGTTATAAACACCAAAATAAATGTAATTTGAGACTTTTTATGAATTCAACTAATTTTCTAGATTAATATGACATGTTAGTATTGATTTAATTAACTTTTTTCTAACTAATCATTATGTTATTAGTTTCAAAAAAATTAATTACTAAATAGTGTCAAAATTGACATAAAATAGTTTTTAAAACAAATATTATATTAGTAATTGTTATTTTATTCCTAAAAATCTAAGGTTCGGCCAAATGACTTAGATAAGGTTATATATATTAATAATAAACAACTTGGGGTTCGTTTGGCTGCTTATAGTAAGTTTATTAACCTTATAGTATAAGAACACAAGAAGACACGGTAAAAGTAAAATTATTTAACTTAATGTTAAATCTAAATGATAAGGTTAAAATAGGAACATAAACTTGTCTAAATTCTATTGGATTAGAGGATTTCGACCCATACCCACCTTAGCTTCGAAATAAATCAATTTGGAGCTATTTAAAACCGAACTTGACTTTATAATAAAATAATATTTTTAGTTTTTCCAAAGGAGCCCCTCTCCTCCCTTATAAAAGGGCACCTCCTCCCCCTCTTCCTCACACCACTTTGAGCCTTCAATCTCGTCCAACCCCTGAAAATTTCTCCTCTCCACTTCCCTAGAAACATCCTAGAGGTTCTGGTCTTCCTCAAAGACCAATTTTAGTGCCCTAAGAGGAGCTCTCAAAGAGGCGCTTCAAAGAAGAGGTAATTTCCGTTACCGATTCTTTCATCTTTATTTCTTCTTCCACTTCTTCTTCTTTAGTTGTTTCATTATGAAGTAATAACATCAGTATCACTCATATACTGATACATTATTATAAGTATGAAACAACCCTATTTCACCATCTATCCATCCTACGGAAAAAGAAATCACAGTGCGTGCGTACGTACGGAATATCGTCTCCACGCCATGGTGTAATCTATTTTCCACCACCACCTTACTTGGATGGGTATAATGGTGTAAATAATGACTATATATGACTATTATAAAGTGATACTGATTCTGAAATAGTATACATACACTACAATACAATTCCACGATCATAGGAACGATATCATCACTCGTGCGTACGTACGGAATACCGTCTCCACGATGTGATGCGACTCGTTCTACATGATCTTCATTTCATAATGATTATATAAATGAATTGAATGAATTAATATGATATATATTACACTAATAACATTCTGGTAATGAGGTATCTATAACCTAAAGATATGAATAATAATTTATTCGACAAAACACACATAAGAACAAAAAGTTATAAACACCCGAATAACAAGTAGAAATGAAATATTACTACTAAGAAGCTAAGAATATGACCATATATGATATCATAAAAATAATTATGATTATGTAATAAGTCAATAACATTATTTAAATCATTATACAGGAGTTTCAGACACTTACAAAGCAAAACGGACCTAAGTTAAGGGAAATATCACAATCTCATTTTTATCCGAGATTGTTTATACTTTGGCATTTACTGGGGTGTATTTTATCATCCACATCCATGTTTCCTCAATATGTAATATTATTTCCATCCACATACAATTTTTTAAATCCAATTTTACCCTTCGGTGAGTTTTTAGTAAAAGATATGAAAGGAATCTTTTTTCTTTTTTCGTACGAGGTACTTTTTGACTTTTCTGACAAAAGTACGAAGAATGTTTTTTTTATCTTATACAGCATGAATGTATTTTTAAAACATTATTTCCAAGAAGATTCCTTTACAAGTTTTCATGTTTATTTTTAATCAACTTCTTTTAGTTTAAAATTGTATGACATGTTAAGAAAGGAAAAAGTTTTTGAAGTAGAAAGGATATTTTCCTCAAGAATGGAGTTCAAGTGTTTTATTAAAATTATTTTCCATCTAAGATAATATAGGGTTATGTTTCTAACCCTATTATTAAATTGATTTGATTATGTTGTTATGGAATTATTTTTATGAATTCCTTTATCTTATATGGATTTTTTATGATGTCACGATGTTTAAGATTCCCATTTTTATTACATGGGTTATGCTATGATGTATGGTTTATGATTTTGTGGCATACATAATAATGGTATCATTATGAGATGGGTGGGACCTATATCTCCCTCCAATGCATTGGGTAAAGATTTTATATCTCATGAGATAGACATGGCTGGGACGGTAGGTTATACCGGTTCAGTGAAACAGGACTGAAACGAGGAGTGAACTCAGTTTAGAAAGGGACTTTTGTCCACTAAGATAGTCTTGGAAATGAGTCTTGACTAATAAGAAATGATTCTCTATGATTATATGTGTATGACACAAAGTTTCATGTTTTAAGTTATGATTATTGGGATTACATTTCACTACTATGATTTATCCCATGATATGAAATTATGATCTCTTTTGCAGGTTACGATTTCTAAAAGTTATGTGCTTATGTATATGATGTGATTGATATTTCTTTTGTTTACCCTTACTGAGCATTTGAGCTCACCCTTTTGTATGTTTTATTTCCCCAGGTCAGGAAGAAGGTTATTAAGTAGAATATGCCAAAAAGGGACTCTAGATATGATGAAATAAATGGGAGGAAAAGTAGATGCTTTATGAACTAGTTGTTTATGTTTCCCAGTTTCTAAAGACACTATACCTATACGGTCCTTTCTTGGTTTTGTTATATGTTGTAATAAGTGTGCTTCAATTCTGAATTAATAACAATGTATGTAAAGTATGGGTCGTTATAGTTGGTATCAGAGGAAAGGTATAGTCAACCTTTGGAAACTAGGATGTGAAAGCCTTAGTAAGAACCCTAAGGATAAGTCTAAGCATAGAACACAATCTTAGTGTTTTAGAAATGGCCATGAATAACCTAGGATAATACCTTAAGTGTGAAATTCTATTCTTGATTATGTGGTTTTCCTATTATAATTAGTGTTGCTCACACTATTCTTCTTGGTTTTAGTCAATTGCTAGTACCCGAAGGAATAGTGTTAATGCGGAATGCGACGGGCAATGCAATGATTGTCCCCCTGAGCAACCAAACGTTATGGGAGCTAGAATGCACAATCTTGTAGCCATGCTCACACAACTTTCTCAAGCTATAAATCATGAAGGACTTCCAAACGAGCAAAGGAAGTAGCAACATTCTGTTGAATCCTTCATGAGACAGCGTCCACCTTCATTCAGTGGGTCTACTGATCCATTAGTTGTTGAACAATGGATTAGTACTACTGAAAAGATATTTTCAGTTCTTCAATGTTCCGAGCATGATAAATTCATCTTAGCAGTGTATCATTTGGAAGGTGATGCTGATAAATGGTGGAATATTATTAAGAATACGAGGCAAAGGGATGAAATTGAGTCCATGGAATGGTACGAGTTCAAGAACTTATTTTTCAATAAGTACTTCCCTCGTATTCTCCGAACAAAGATGGAGAAAGAGTTTCTTGAACTGAAGCAAAATGATGATGAATCTGTTGGTACCTATGAAGAAAATTTTACAAGACTTACAAGGTACACTTCTGGTATTATTATCCAGCCTGAGAGTAAGATCGATCGATTCTTTAGTGGCTTAAAACCAAGTCTTCGAAGGGCCTTAGCCATAAGGGACTTCAATAGCTACGAGGAAATCGTTAGATGTGCTCTCAAAGTTGAGATGGAGATTGGAGTAACCCATCAGTCATATGGGTTTGATAAGAAGAGGAAAATGGAATTCAAAGGAAAATCTAAAGAGCACACTGAAAAGAAGATGAGCTTTCCCTTATGCTCAAAGTGTGGAAAGAAACATGGAGGGAGTTGTCTTAAAGGGACAAGTAAATGTTTCAAATATGGAAAGGAAGGTCATCAGGAATTTGAATGCCACGATGATGGGAAGAAGATGTCTAATGATGAAAAAAAAGTAAGGGATACACAGAATGAACCTACTACACTTCAATGTTTCAAGTGCAAGGAGATGGGACATTATGCCAATAAATGCCCTAATCCAAGGGTTGATGATGATGGTCGACATCAACAAACTCTTAAGGGTAAAGACAAAGGAAAGTCACATGCAATTTCTATCAGCGATGTGGGGTATGATAACGATGTGGTGAAAGGTACACTTACCATCCACTCTAAAGTAGAAAATGTTTTATTTGATTCTGGATCCACCCACTCCTTTATTTCTGAAGAATTTTCTAAGGTTATCACCGTATTAACTCAACAATTAGATGTTGAGTTAGCTGTGACAACACCTAATGGCACAACAGTCGCATCAAAAGTTTATAATTCTTCTCCGATTGAAGTTTGTGGGAAAGTGCTTCCTGAAAATCTTGTGATCCTTCCTATAGTGGAATTTGATGTGATTCTTGGCATGGATTGTCTTTCTTTATATGGAGCTCATATCAATTTCCAAAGAAGGAAAGTCACATTTCATATTCCAGATCAATCTATGATCGTCTATCGATTCAAGGATGTACATAACCTTCCAGTGGAAATTTCTTCCATCTTATGGGTCTTGATTCCAATAAATGAAGGTTATTTATCTCAAATGGTTGGTGAGAAACTCACGATTAATAATATGCCCATTGTACGGGAGTTTGATGATGTCTTTACGGAGGAATTACCGGGTCTCCCACCAAATCATGAAGTTGAGTTTTCAATAGAACTCATACTGGGTGCTTTGCCTATTTCAAAGACACCTTATAGAATGGCCCCAATTGAGTTGCAGGAATTGAAGAAGCAACTCCAAGAGAATCTTGATAAGGGATTCATACGCCCTAGTGCGTCACCTTGGGGAGCACCTGTTCTATTTGTTAAGAAGAAAGATGGATCAATGAGACTCTGCATTGATTATCGAGAACTTAACAAGATCACTATCAAGAACAAATATCATCTCCCACGCATTGATGACTTATTTGAAGAACTACGCGGAGCTCAATACTTTTCCAAGATTGATCTTCGTTCAGGGTATCATCAATTAAGGGTCAAAAGGGAGGATATACCAAAGACGACTTTCCGTACAATGTATGGACACTATGAATTTATAGTGATGCCATTTGGTCTTACTAATGCTCGTGCTATCTTCATGGATCTGATGAATGGAGTCTTTAGAGACTATATTGATCAATTTGTGGTAGTCTTTATAGACGATATTCTTTTCTATTCAAAGAGCAAGGAAGAACATGAAGATCACTTGAGAATTATATTGAAGACCCTGAGAAAGGATAAGCTTTATGTCAAATTTACCAAGTGTGAATTTTGGCTTCAAAAAGTTTCATTTTTGGGTCACATAATCTCAAAAGAGGGGATATCTGTGGATCCAGCAAAAACAGAGGTTATCGAAAGATGGTCGAGACCAACAACAGTAACTGAGATCTGAAGTTTTCTTGGTTTAGATGGATATTATCGACGTTTTGTGAAAGATTTTTCACGATTATCTAATCCACTCACCAAGTTGACTCGGAAAGGAGTTAAGTTTGTTTGGACGGAGGAATGTGAAGAGAATTTCAAGGAGTTGAAAAGAAGGTTATTCAGTGCACATGTGCTCACACTGCCTTGTAGTGGAGAAAGGTTTGTGATCTATAGTGATGCATCCAAGAAGGTATTAGGGTGTTTTCTTATGCAAAATGATATGGTGATAGCTTATGCCTCATGACAGTTGAAAATCCATGAGCAAAATTACCCAACACATGATTTGGAGTTAGCTGTGATAATCTTTTCATTAAAGATTTGGAGGCATTACCTTTATGGTGAAAGGTGTGATATTTATACTGATCATAAAAGTTTAAAGTATATTTTCACACAAAAGGAGCTGAATATGCGCCAAAGAAGATGGTTGGAGCTGATTAAGGATTACGACTGCTCAATCCATTACCACCCTGGGAAAGAAAACAAGGTGGCAGATGCATTAAGTTGACAAGACCATTCTAGTTTATCCATGATGAGGATCACAAAAGATCCAATATTTATGGATTTACAAAGGATGGATCTTGGAATTATAATGGAAGGGGAAAAATCTTATCTTTCTCAAATGAATGTTCAACCATCTATACATGTGAAGATTAAAGAGGCACAGAAAGAATATGTTGAGTTACAAAAGAAGGTGATAATGGTTCCTGAATTCAACCTTGATTGTGATGGGATAATAAAGTTCAGGAATCAGGTTTGTGTTCCTCCCATCCCGGAATTAAAGAAGGAGCTGCTGGATGAGGCTCATAGTTCTTCATTCTCTATTCATCCTCGAAGCACGAAGATGTATAGGGACCTGAAAGAGTACTTCTTGTGGGATGGCATGAAAAGATATGTTGCTGAATATGTCTCTCGATTCTTGGTTTGTCAACAAGTTAAAGCTGAGAGACAGAAGTCTAAGGGAATGTTACAACCATTACCCATACCCGAATGGAAATGGGAAAACATCACTATGGACTTTGTCACAGGACTTCCTAAAACATCCAAAGGCAATAATGTTATCTGGGTCATAGTTGATTGTCTTACCAAGTCTGCACACTTCATTGCTCTTAGATAGGTTTTCTCTCTGGATCAGCTTGCCATGATATATGTAAAGGAAGTGGTAAGATTGCATGGAGTACCACTTTCTATTATATCTGATCGGGATCTGATATTTACCTCGAAGTTCTAGCGAAGTCTTCAGCATACTCTGGATACAGAGTTGAGTTTCAGCACTACTTATCATCCTCAGACAGATGGTCAGTCTGAGAGAACAATTCAAACTCTAGAAGATATGTTGAGAGCTTGATCTATGGATTTCAAAGGTGGTTGGGATCAACACCTACCTTTGGTGGAATTTTCTTATAATAATAGCTTTCACTCCAGTATTCATATGGCTCCTTATGAAGCTCTCTATGGAAAGAAATGCAGGACTCCAACTTGATGGGATGAAGTTGGGGAAAGAAAGCTATTAGGACCCGATCTCGTTGATGAAATGGCAAAAAAGGTTAGATCTATTCAACAACACATAAGAGCAGCTCAGAGTCAACAGAAAAGTTATGCCGATAACCGAAGAAAATACCTAGAGTTTGAAGTGGGTGATAAAGTGTTCTTATGAATATCTCCCTGGAAGACAGTCATGAGATTTGGAAAGAAGGGGAAGTTGAGCCCTAGATATATCGGTCCTTTCGAAATACTGGATCGTGTTGGGAAGGTAGCTTACCGATTGTTGCTTCCACCGAATCTCTCTCAAGTACACGATGTGTTCCATGTATCACTTCTGAGAAAGTACATACCTGATCCTTCACATGTACTCAGCTCAGAAGTTGTACCGTTGGAGCAAGATCTTTCTTATGAAGAACAACCGATAGAGATTCTGGATCGTAGCGAAAAAGTCCTACGAAACAAGACCACTCGATTGGTGAAAGTTTTATGGAGGAACCACCAATTATAAGAAGCTACACGGGAGCTTGAGAATATAATGAGGGAGAGGTATCCTCATCTATTTGTTACAAAGTGACGAATCTCGAGGGTGAAATTCATTTTAAGGGGGGTAGAATGTAACACCCGAGACTTTTATGTGAAATATTTTGTTTTCATGTTATATAAATCATCAAAGGAACCTTTTAATACACACAACACTAGCTTGGATTTCTTTACACGCAATCGTGACCTTCCTCGATAGCTTGCGTCGTACGCAATACCGAGTTTCACTAAACAATGATATGCTATTAAAATATTATTAAAGCTAGCCGTTATGAATAGTAATAACCACTTTTTGAAATTTTATAAATTTTATTTTTCAAAATGGACTTCATTTTTGGATTCGGAATATCGAAATTAGCCTAGGGTGAAATTTTGGTATTTTTCTGAAAACTTTCAATTTTTGATGAATAGTGAAACCACTAAGTGGTAGTTAAAAAAACTGAATTTTTCATAAAACATAATTTTACTGCATCTGTGAGTGGAATTTCAAAAATCCGAGAGACAAGGTTGATTTCAGTAAGTAAAATTTGGTTCAATGAGATGAAAATAATTTTTGGTGAATAGTAACTTTTTACTTTTATTTACCACGGTTAAAAGTAAATAGGGTAATTAAGGGTACAAATGATATTATTATTACCCTAACACATGTCCTAATTCTATTATACAAGTGTAATTCGACCAAAAACAACCTTAGGAATAAAATATGACCATTTAGGCCCACTTGGATTAGATTAGGACATTTATTATTAATTTATTTAAAGAAGGGTTAAAATATTTAAAATCAAAGTTTAATAAGTAAATAATTTTTAATATTGGGTTATACATAAGATAAATTTGACTATAAATATTCATTAGAAATATAAAAATATTTCCTACATAATGGTATTTTATTTGTAATTTTTAGACATTAAATAATTTAATTTATTTATGACACAATGATGATGCAGTAATTATCTTATTAATGAAATATTGACATAATTGATGTTATAAACACAAAAATAAATGTAATTTGAGACTTTTTATGAATTCCAATAATTTTCTAGATTAATATGACATGTTAGTATTGATTTAATTAACTTTTTTCGAACTAATAATTCTGTTATTATTTTCACAAAAATTAATTACTAAATAGTGTCAAAATTGACATAAAATAGTTTTTAAAACAAATATTATATTAGTAATTGTTATTTTATTCCTAAAAATCTAAGGTTCGGCCAAATGACTTAGATAAGGTTATATATATTAATAATAAACAACTTGGGGTTCGTTTGGCTTCTTATAGTAAGTTTATTAACCTTATAGTATATGAACACAAGAAGACACGGTAAAAGTAAAATTATTTAACTTAATATTAAATCTAAATGATAAGGTTAAAATAGGAACATAAACTTGTCTAAATTCTGTTGGATGAGAGGATTTCAACCCATACCCACCTTAGCTTAGAAATAAATCAATTTGGAGCTATTTAAAACCGAACTTGACTTTATAATAAAATAATATTTTTAGTTTTTCCAAAGGAGCCCCTCTCCTCCCTTATAAAAGGGCACCTCCTCCCCCTCTTCCGCACACCACTTTGAGCCTTCAAGCTCGGCCAACCCCTTAACATTTCTCCTCTACACTTCCCTAGAAACATCATATAGGTTCTGTTCTTCCTCAAAGACCAATTTTAGTGCCCTGAGAGGGGGTCTCAAAGAGGCGCTTCAAAGAAGAGGTAATTTCCGTTACCGATTCTTTCATCTTTATTTCTTCTTCCACTTCTTCTTCTTTAGTTGTTTCATTATGAAGTAATAACATCAGTATCACTAATATACTGATATGTTATTATAAGTATGAAACAACCCTATTTCACCATCTATCCATCCTACGGAAAAAGAAATCACCGCGCGTGCGTACGTACGGAATACCGTCTCCACGCCGTGGTGTAATCTATTTTCCACCACCACCTTACTCGGATGGGTATAATGGTGTAAATAATGACTATATATGACTATTATAAAGTGATACTGATTCTGAAATAGTATACATACACTCCAATACAATTCCACGATCATAGGAACGATATCATCACTCGTGCGTACGTACGGAATACCGTCTCCACGATGTGATGCGACTCGTTCTACATGATCTTCATTTCATAATGATTATATAAATGAATTGAATGAATGAATATGATATATATTACACTAATAAAATTATGGTAATGAGGTATCTATAACCTAAAGAGATGAATAAGAATTTATTCGACAAAACACGCATAAGAACAAAAAGTTATAAACACCCGAATAACAAGTAGCAATGAAATATTACTACTAAGAAGCTAAGAATATGACCATATATGATATCATAAACATAATTATGATTCTGGAATAAGTCAATAACATTATTTAAATCATTATACATGAGGTTCGGACACTTACAAAGCAAAACGGACCTAAGGTAAGGGAAATATCACAATCTCATTTTTATCCGAGATTGTTTATACTTTGGCATTTACTGGGGTGTATTTTATCATCCACATCCAGGTTTCCTCAATATGTAATATTATTTCCATCCACCTAAAATTGTTTAAATCCAATTTTACCCTTCGGTGAGTTTTTAGTAAAATATATGAATGGAATCTTTTGTCGTTTTTCGTACGAGGTACTTTTTGACTTTTCCGACAAAAGTACGAAGAATGTTTTTTTATCTTATACGGCATGAATGTATTTTTAAAACATTATTTCCAAGAAGCTTCCTTTACAAGTTTTCAAGTTTATTTTTAATCAAATTCTTTTAGTTTAAAATTTTATGACATGTTAATAAAGGAAAATGTTTTTGAAGTAGAAAGGATATTTTCCTCAAGAATGGAGTTCAAGTGTTTTATCAAAATTATTTTCCATCTAAGATAATATAGGGTTTTGTTTCTATCCCTATTATTAAATTGATTTGATTATGTTGTGATGGAATTATTTTTATTAATTCCTTTATATTATATGGATTTTTTTATGATGTCACGATGTTTAAGATTACCATTTTTATTACATGGGTTATGCTATGATGTATGGTTTATGATTTTGTGGAACATATAAGAATGGTATCATTATGAGATGGGTGGGACCTATATCTCCCTCCAATGCATTGGTTAAAGATTTTATATCTCATGAGATAGACATGGATGGAACGGTAGGTTATACCGGTTCAGTGAAACAGGACTGAAATGAGGAGTGAACTCGGTTCAGAAAGGGACTTTGTCCACTAAGATAGTCTTGGCAATGAGTCTTGACTAATAAGAAATGATTATCTATGATTATGTGTGTATTCCACAATGTTTCATGTTTTAAGTTATGATTATTCGGATTACATTTCACTACTATGATTTATCCCATGATATGAAATTATGATCTCTTTTGCAGGTTACGATTTCCAAAAGTTATGTGCTTATGTATATGATGTGATTGATATTTCTTTTGTTTACCCTTACTGAGCATTTGAGCTCACCCTTTTGTATGTTTTATTTCCCCAGGTCAGGAAGAAGGTTATTAAGTAGAATATGCCAAAAAGGGACTCTATATATGATGAAATAAATGGGAGGCAAAGTATATGCTTTATGAACCAGTTGTTTATGTTTCCCAGTTTCTAAAGACACTATACCTATACGGTCCTTTCTTGGTTTTGTTATATGTTGTAATAAGTGTGCTTCAATTCTGAAGTAATAACAATGTATGTAAAGTATGGGTCATTATAGTATCTCAAATCAATCTTTGAGAAAACCCTATCTCTTAAGATCTGGTTTAAGGGATCATCTATCTACGGTAGAGGATACCAGTTCTTAACTATCAACTGGTTCAATTTCTATTAATCCACACATAGCCTAAGGGTACCATCCACCTTTTTTTCAAAAAGGACCGATGAACCCCATGGAGAAGTATTGAGTCAAATGAAACCCTTTTCCTCTAAATCCTCTCGATGCATCTTGATCTCTTGTAACTCCATCGTATCCATCCTATAAGAATGAATGGAAACCAGTGAAGCTCCTAGCAGTAGATAAATTGAGAAATATAACTCTCTCACTAGAGGTAATCCTAAAAAGTCTTCTGTGAAAACATCCCTAAAATTATCAATCACTGGATGGAAATAAATCTAAAAATTTCCCTAATCATCTAGATATAAACTTGAAATATTATTTTTCATCTCACCTACCCCACAATGCTCAGGTCTATCTTGGAAAACCCGGACATCCCATTCACCTTTGTGAAGAAACTCTCTACCCTCTGGTGACATGAAACTCACCCTACGGTGACAAAAACCAACAAATTCCTGAAAAGGAACCAACCAATCCATTCCAAGAATGATATCAAAGCCTATAATCTTGAGAATGTAGAGGTTCCATATGAAGTGACACCCACCAAACTCAAGGGGGAACTCCCTGAATTGATTCACACCTTCCATTATGATCCCTAATGGAGTGTCTATCATCAAAATTCCATAAGAAGTATAAACACATAGCTCAAGGCTCTCCATAATAGGCATAAATATAAACCTATGTAAATATCCTATATAAAAAAGTATAAAATCTAAAATAGAGGCTAGTAGAATAGTTTCACTGATAGTATAAGTTACATTATCATACTCCTCATGGGTCTATGTCACAACATATTCCTAGCCTATATCACAGCCCTGTGACACTACCTGGCTACCCAGAGTTGATCCACCCTGTTGTCCCTATAAAAATAGGGTATGACTACCATGGCCATGACCAACACCTCAGCCTGAATGGACTCTTGTACCCTATCTCCCTACCTAGTGAGAAGTTGATAACCCTGCTCTTGAACGTGGAGTTAGTGCAGACCCTCTCTCACTGGCTACTGGTGGAAAATTTCTGTATAAGTGTTGTAGATGGTCCATCTAGTCGCAATATTGGCACTCTACTGGGTCCCTCATATATTGTGGTCTCATATTTCCTAGCCTTCCTCTCTGATAACACCTCAACTTGATACCTAAAGATATGTTTTTACTATTAATATCACTGTATGGGAGCTCCAGACAATGCTTCTTACTACCGGTTGATGCAGTACCTAGCCTAGGTGTTGAACCGCCCAGGCTTAGACCTCTATATTCCCTTAGTTTATGATATGTGATCATTACCTAATTCACTATCCTAGATACAATAGTCATTAAAAATACATTTACCTATGATCGGATGTCATACCAGATACAATCCTCAAATATCCTGGCTTTAGAAATCTCATCACCCATCATAATAGGTGTGAAGCACTAGATCTCATTAAAACATGTCGAGTAGTACATCACTAATAATGCGCCATGCTCTAGATGTAATAACTCCTCGTATCTATCAGCCTTAAACTTCTCAAGTTATAAATAACTATAAAAGGACATATAAAAATCCCTCGAGACCATCTCCTGGTGAGGATTCCTTTGCCTGATATGATCCCTCCACCTCTTGGTCGAATCAAAAAATATATATGTAGCGATCTTTACCCTTCTCTTAGGAGGCGCCTCTAAGTTCTCAAAGATAGAAATCTTGTCCCCAAGACATGACTCTATAGCCAATGTTCCATAATCCCCCAAAAACATGGTCGATTCTTCTACTGAAACTCATGCATCAAATCTGCTATAGCTAGGGTAGGTCGTGGTGCTCCCTGAATGTTTTGCATGAACCACATAAATCCTTCATGGAACTATGACTCAACACCTGAATCCAATATAATAGTCAGTTCCATAACTAGAAAAACTATAGGATATGCTAGTATACCATGGCCTACCACCTCCAGAGTATGATTATCACCACCCTCCTAGCACACCACTTGAGGTTATCATGGTGACATGGATCTACAATGCCAAAAAAATGCCTCAGTTCATGATCATTATCAAGTTTCATAGCTCAAAAACATAAATATTTAAGCATGATAGGTAAAATCCTTCAGGATAGCGCTTTCCCTTATCTTTACCTTTAATCATATAGTCTTTTTTGGTCCAAAAAGGAGACCTAAACAGGGTGTGAGATAAAATCCTAGTAGGCAGCCACCCAAGGTTAGGTTCCAATCAGCTAGCGAACATATATGATAATTAGTGTGTAATGATTAAAGTAGTGATCAAGGAAATACTCAAAATAAAACAACCTTAATGTGAAGATACTCATTTAATAGACATTACATTTAATAAAAACATTTAACAATTCATTCTTATTGAATTTTACAAGTCTCAAGATCCGGTGAAAGGTACAGGCATAGTAGATGCCTCAACATGACATATAAAAAGGTAAAATTCAATACCAAATTCAAAATTTAACTTTTTCTTGCAAGACACACCATAAAACTCATTTAATTTATTAAAAAATTCAGAACTAGATCTCATCCTTGAAATTTTTAATTTTGAATTCAAGTATTGATCTAGGTGAAATATCAACCAACTCCCTACAATCGTGTCCCTATTGAACCTATTAGGAGCTTGATATTTCTCTATGTGAGGTATAATATCCCATCCAATTGATTCAATACTTATCACTCCTCAACAGAAGCCTAAGTATCACCCATGAAATAAATAGTCAAATTACCTTTGAGTCCATCCATGGAATTCTCATAAGAATCCATGTATCACTTGACATATAATTCTAGCCTCAATGAGTCCATCTATGGAATCCCTCATTTGGATCCATGTATCTCCCATGGCTTAAGCAAAGGAACATGGCAATTCAGTCCGTTTGTGGAAATATAATATGAATCCATGTTTCTCCCAATTCTTATAACCATTTAATAAATTCTATATCATTTATTCAATTTCATTTATCATGCCAAGTTCAAAACCATTGACATCTATTTATATCTTACCTCAAGAGTTATCTCTAGCTTTGTCCAGTCTCATAGGGCTTAGCCTTTCAATTACTCACATGGAAATATTCAACATATTAAGATTCCCATGCATAGTAAGCTATTACATAGCCTTAACGTCATTAACCTCACATGGTCAAACCATTATAAATACCAATTCTAACTTAATCAAGAAATTGTGTCATATAATCATTTCTTAACTCACATGGGTAATACATTTTAAGGTAATTAAAGTATAAATATACAACTCAAGCTTCAACGAGCTAAGGTAAAAGGGTAATGCTCACTAATACCTTCCCACTAAGTCATTTAAATTACATTCATTCATATTTCAATTCAATTCCAAGTTTTACATCCCATGACATGGGGTAAAAGGCATACCTCAAGGGGGTCCGAAACACAAACCATTAAAATAGAAATTTAATCCAACACACCCAAGGGGTGGTTTATTCAAGTTTTCAAACCTATAAAAAACATCAACAAGGCTTTGTAATCACCTAGAACATTCTTAGCAATTTTAGTTATTTAATTTTATTTCAAGTGATGCTCAAAAAATATGTGTGTGGAACAATGGCATATATAAACAGACCAACTTTGAGTGAAAGGCATGAGACCACCTACCTTAGGTATATTCTAGATATCCATCTAGTAGCAGGTCCTAATTCATCCCAAATTAGGAGAAATCTAAATAATAGATAAATAGTGAGAAATTAGAGAATACGAGCCAAAATCCAAATAGCACAGTTGAAAGCCCGAAGAATGGAATAAGATTAAAAAGAAATTAAGTCCTTACTGTTACGATTCTAATGAGATATAATGTACTTGAATTGGAGATCATATAGAAGTTTTATATCAAAACCAAGAATATCCAATGGTGAGAGCATTTCAAAGGTTTTCCTTCTGTTTTACATAAGAATGAAAACCTAAATTAGGTTTATAAAAGAATTTTAAATAAATTTCAAGTTATAAAATTATTAAAATTATAGGGTTGCACTATTTATGCGCATGGTTTAGAAAATTGTGTGCAAACCGTGAACAGGTTATAGTAGGATTGGGGCATAGTGCATGATTTACCCACACAGTCTACTAACTATGTGAAAACCATGAAAAGAGCCACTATCAAAATCTTCTGAAAATACAGACCTGTAAATACGGTCATGTGCCTCCTCTCACATAGTTTACTCAAATCGTGCAGCTATAAATCCCTATTTTCCAACCTTTCATGGTTTCTACAAACCATGTGGCTTGACCAACATAGTTTTTACTAACCATGTGATAAGCCAAAAAACCCACAAAACTTGGGTTCTAGGCTCCGAACTAGCCTCGAACACCCCTTAAAACTACTATGAACTCAATGGTCATCCACATTAGGCCATATTTAAAATTTTAAATAGAGAATTGATGGAAAATAAGAAATTCATACCTAAAATAATAATATGGTTCTTATAATATAAAAACTCCTAAAAATGATTTTTCAATTCAAAAATTTCTACTGGATCCATTCAATAAGTTAGTTTTAAAATAGGATTAGAATTAAAAACTAAATCAATAGTAAAATCAACATCTTGACCAAGAATAAAACCTAGAAAATCATCAGGAAATACATCCACATATTCATTTACTACAGGTACATCACTAATTTTAACTGTTTATTTTTTTTAAAAAAATATCTATGTAACTTTTACTTTCATCTCTATACAATTTCTTTGTTTCTTATTAGGTTATCAAAAGTATGAAATCATTGAGCATAAATTTCATAGCTTTTCAATCTATATTAGCATGAAAATTTGAAAGCAAAAACATGCCCAAAATAATGTCAAACTCTACCATGGGAAGTTCGATAAAGATTGTAGGAAATATCATCCCACTAATAAATATAAGAATATTCCTATAAATATTGGTTTCTTTAATATTTTCACTTGTAGTTTTCACTAAAAGTTATATCATACTTTAATGAGGTGATATTCCTGGTTTACTTGATAATTTATCATAAATAAAGGAATAAAAAGATTCAAATTCAAATAAGGCATTGTCATAATTTTAATAAACATGTACCACACCTATCACCACTTCATTCGATATCCTAACATCAAATGTAGTAGTAGAAAATGATTTTTGCACACCTTTCTATTTCCAATCTTTATGATTTTCATCCTATGTAACTAACTTCGGACAAAAATTATCATAATGAACCAACTCGTTTCAACTAAATCATCTCACCATTTGATAGTTAAATGTTACCCCATTCTTGGATTATTCATGACTCTTTTTTTTGAAGTCACAAACCCTGTGACCAAACTTACCACACTAGTAACACTTTCTATATCCTATCAAACATTACCTAAAATGTATTTTAACATACTTGGAACATTTGGGGGGCGTACCTACAGACTTATTAGTTATCTTCTTCTACGCTTTTATCCATCATGATCATTTGTTACTTTTATCATCTCAGGGAACATAAGTGTCGATAAAATCTATCTCAACTTTCTCATCACAATGAATAATTTTCTTATAACTTTTAAATTATCTTACTTTTAATGCTATTAATAATCTTGCTTTAAATCCTAAGTAAAATCTATTAATTTTTCTATCAATTTCCTAAATAAAATATAGTATATACCTAGATTATCTTTTAAATTTCACAATATATACAGCTATTTAATCTTTATCCTTTTAATTTAATTATAATAATTATTTCTTTATCCTAAGCTGAACAACCTTGTGGAAATATTTATCTAGAAAAAAATTATTAAATGTGTAATACTCTATGGAATCAAGCTCATCTCTTTCAAAGGTATTCTTAACCAAAGACCACCATCGATCAGAATCACCTTAAAAATGATACATGAAAAGAGTTTCCTTTTTATGTTATGAACACCCCATAACTTTGAATATAATTTCTAGCACAATGATCTATATTTCATCCACCATGGGATATGAGATTCCATTGAAATATGGTTGATGTTATATCATAAAATACTCCACTGTTTTAATTTCCCTATATAGTAGATATGGCTTCTCCCTAGCACAGATATAGCCACCATTTATAGCATACTCCAACTAATTCATCATTGAAACAAACTACTTAGTTCTAATTCCAACCATTTTAGGATGCTAATTTGGAAGGATATTTTCCTCTTGGTTCCTTCCTACTACATATTCCATGTTTTATTTACATAAAACCATTATAAACAAACATATTTTAGATGAAGAAACATAGTTATCTCTAAATGTTATATCATTTTAACTTAACAATAATGTACAATCTTTCAAGGGTACATTATTAGTATTATCTTAACCTCTAAATTTATCTAAACCTTGGATATGATACCAACTACAAGGAACCATCCTTAAACATTAAAAATTATAGTGAATTTAAATTATAATTCACTTTCTTGAATTCCTAAATATATTTTAGGTTTATAGTTTTATAGAGTAGGTCATAAATTTTATATAACAAACTCATATATTATAAAGTGGACACTTCTATTTAGTATCCATTTTTTTTAAAATAAAACTTTTATAAATAAACATGTTTTCTTTTCATGACACATATTTAAAAAATTTATCTCGGCCTCATCCTTGTCCCTACTAATCCTTAAAAACCTTTGAAAAACATTTTGAAACATGGTATGATCACAAAAATGCTCAATAAGGGACATAAAAAGGAAGGAATTTTTTAGTCTGGTGAAAAACATAGAAACCCATGAAATACTTACCTTTATCACATTAATACTATATTATATTAAATAAATAATATCCACATGAAAGCACACAAATTTTTATCAAATAAAACCTTTAATAGCCATAAAAAAAATTAAAAACCCTTTTTAGGTAACTTATAGCATCATATTCATGACCTATTTTAATCTCATGTCAAAAATAATTGGAAACCATTTGAATCTGTAAGAGAATCATCATCAGAAACTCTATTATTATTTCCTTTGATAATAAGGAATATATTAATACATTGAGGAGCTATAATGGGGCTCACCCTTCATATAAGATATATCAGGTCATTCATTTTTCATGAGCTACAATCAGGATCAACCCATCATATAAGCTATATCAGGATCGTCCATTTATCATATATAATTATCAACTACTATATCATGGATAAAACATTTTATATTTTCAAATTTATTATAAAACATTTGAAAAACTCTTTTCAACTCACTTCCAAAATACATTCAGATATTAAAATACTATTTCTTTTGAAAACCATTTTCAAAACTAAAATACCCAAAAGGAATAGAAAGAGCAGTTTTCTTTGAATAAATCATGGAATCATGTAAAGGAATCCAAAAAACAAATAATAGTTACTATAGTGGAAAATGTTTTTGTGACTGTATACATTAAAATTAAACATTCCTTTTGTCTCTTGTAAATAAAGTCAAAACATTCTGTAAAAAGATTCCTTTTTGAAAACCTTTGAAATAAAGTCAAAAAAGACATAAAATTTCCTTTAAAATTATTTTATGTCTATATAAATATATCCATTAAATAATTTTAATAAATATGAACATGGAATAATAAGAGTAGAAAGGGAAACTTTAGAAGATTATTTTTAAAATAAAGTTTTTACCTCGAGCCCAAATCATCATGTGCATTACTTATATTCCTGAATAATAAACATATTTTAATTATTTAATTTCTTGAGAAAAATTTTCAATTTTATTATTCCTTTTATTTCACTTATCACTTTGTTATATTCAATCAATTAATCATTTAAGTTCACGTAGAATGTTTTAATGATATTCTGCTCGTATATCTAAAATGACTTTGGTAGGTTGATTATGGTCAAATAGGTCATTATTTCATCATCTCCAAAATAATAATCATGAAATTATTATCATTTTAATATATCAATTATAATTTTAGAACCATTCATGAAATATTGTTATGAAAAATGAACTATGATACAATCATGGAGATGGTAGGTTGTAAGTATGCATGTGTAATGTTTCCATTTTTCAACTATCATTGTGAAAGGAAGGAAAGGCTTGTTTAATCTTTCAGAAATTATAATAACATCATAAATACCATATTATTTTTTGAAATGTACTTATATGTATAATCCATGTGATGTGGTGTCATGAACTGAATTTGTTCGACATCAAAACTAACACCTAGCCCGGCTCATGGCAAGGCCTGAAGGGCATTCCCGATCCCCACATGATGGAAAAAGTTATCGGGTATCCTCAACTAAAAATTGGGAATGATTTACCTGAGTTTACAAACTTAAAACAACCAACGAATCCAATAATATGAATCTAGATTTTTCAAACCAAAATATCTTTTACTACAATTCATAACTGAACTACACAATTTGAAACCATGTCAAAGGACCATAACAAAGTTACAAAACAAAAAAGGGACAGCCAAGAGCCACCTCAATGAAAGGGGGAATCACCCTCAATCCCTCTCCATGAAAACTCACCCAAAAGGACTGCTAGAAACCTAAACCACTAGCACTAAAAATTGTACCCAAACCTATGACAAAAATAACCAAGTCTACTTGCACCCAAAGGAGTAAGTAGGGTGTGATCCAAATCCTAGTAGTATACCACCACTAAGAGATTCTATGTGATAAAAATTCAAATATGAAAAGCATGAAAGTTTTCAAAAACATGAAATTCTAGTTAAAATTTCAAAAACATGCAACTTTAAATAAAAATAGTTTTCAAGAGGGTTGTTTTAAAGAATCAACACTTTCAAAAAATAATGCCAACACTACTGAATTTTCCATCTAACCACATAGTATGCCGAAAGTAATCACAAAGTAACTAATGAGCCCAAGAAATGGGAAATAACCCCTAGGCACTAGCTCGCTGTGGGTCCTAGGTACCTTGTATCTCGGTGAAAGTAATCATCACAAATATATGTTATCGTGCACGAGCCACTAGTAGGGAACATACCCATAACATATTGTTCACAAATCATCATCATCATCATCATAGTTTAGTTGGTGTTGTAATTGTCAATATTGTTATGTGAAACTGAGGTCAAACCCCACGGGATCACTAGCATACTAGTACACATCCACCTACCTAGATACTTGGGTTTCCCTCTTGTGCTCAAACAAGTTCAAAAAGAAAAGAAATATAATTTTCACATGAAAATATCACTTACACATCACACATTCACTAAACTCCCACATGTACATCACACAAGTCACAACATCCACTTTTTAATTAAAATTCATTTTGAAATCACACTCACACCAAAACAGCCCACAACACTTTTCACATTTCTTTAACACATCCCCAAATCCTTTAAAAAAATTTATGAAACCATTCCAAGATATTAAAACTCACATAACAGACCACACACATATCATATAATACCCTTCTCGCCTTCAAAATTCATTTTATCATCAATCTCACATGAAACATCCCTCAACCATGTTTCACACCCACAACACAATTTAGTAAAACATTTTAGCAATTTATAAAACATTATAAAAATTTCTTACATCTTAAATCACCGCTTTTCCTTTAAAAACCCCATATTAGGTTAACAAACTCACCCAAACAGTATATATACACCCTTTTTCCACTTTTTTTAACCAAATAAAACATTTACAATTTTCACAAAACAACCCCAAGGAGTATAACAATGTTTTTCACAAAAAAACCCATTTCAAAACCCTATTTCAAGGACAAAATCACACCAACACCCTACCAAATAATAATTGGAAGCCCTTTAAACATTTATTAAACCACTCCCAAGTTCCAAAAAATCACCAAAAATAATTCCACAAAAGATACACATGAAAAACACACATTTTCATAAACACTTTCATTGAGTAAAACAAGGTTTTACACATAACAACAATTCAAAGCCCCCATTTTGAGGCCCACGTGACACTAAAACATTATCAAACCAGAATTGGTAACCCCTTTCAACAACTAATATATATATTTAACATTTTATAAAACTACCATAATAAATAACACATGAGTTACATTTGAAAAATACACACTTCAAACAAAAATGTAACTTTAATGCTAAATGTTTTACTATTGAAACTAAAAATGGTTTTTTCACTACAAACAATAGATTATAAACATTATTAATAAATAAACCAATATATATAACCCATCATAAAATTATTATACATGGAACCACTTACCTTTTGTGTCAGAACCCTTAAATCTTGGGTGAAACATCAACCCCACCACCGCCGCACCACAAGGAAGATAAATCCAGCCCTAGACAACAATATTTCACCAAAAAGACAACTGGTTAAACCCTAGGAATGAACCCTATCTACTAGAAAATAGTAACTTCAAGAAATAGTGTAATAAAACCTAAATAAATGGAATAAATAAAATATAGAATGACTTACTTTCATAATTTTGATGTTTACCCCATCAAATATCTATTAAAAGATGAGGTCAAAGGGAGGGTGAGTGACCTTGGAGGCTATCCATGGAAGTAGGGCACGAAATGGGGAAGTAATGGGTGGATTTGGTTTATTTATGGAAGGGAAAACTTGGAGTTTGAAAACATTTTTTTATGAGCTGGACACCCTTGCATGGTTTGGCTACAGAGTTTGGAACCTTGTGGTTGAACCGTGCGGCCTATTCTGGCCACCCAAAAAGTGTTGTTATTCCTCCAATTTTAGGGGGTCTAATGGGGAAACCTAGGGGGAAATGTAGGCCAAGGATAAGTCCAATTACCATACAATACCACCCAAGACCAAGGTCATAGATCAGTAACACAACGGGAACAAATATTTCAAACCCGGAACACCTAGAATCCAAGAGGAAGCCAAGAACCAAAAGGGGATTTGGAACAAGGCATGGAATTGAAAATTTGGGTGTGAAAATTCTTCCCACCATAATTCTTTTCACCCTCATAAATCCACAGTAAGACCAAAATCAAAAACCAAACCCAAACAACATACCAATATGTACTCTTTTTTTCAATCTTTTCCCCCAATGGCCAAAACACATCTAGTTTTCAATTAAGGAAGGAATACTCCCACAAACCAAAACTTACACCACCTTTCGGAAATGATCAAGAACATTTCGAATTTATCACAAAATAAAACTCCTCAAACACCATCCAAACAAGACTCCATAAATTTACCCAAAAAAACAACAACAACGAACAAAGTTACACTTACCTTACTTTAACTAAACCATTGGGTGCTCCCCAATCCCAACGTTTACCCAAATAAAATGTAGGTAATTAGATAGATACAAACAAGACTACCTACCTCCAAGACAAGACCAAGGACCAATCTAAGTTATTAGCATTGGGAGACACAAATGGGCTCGCCACCATAAGAGACAACCTAAATTTTTCTCGATGCAAAATTAGGACACCAATAGGGGGAGGCCCGAATGGACTCCCTGGTACAAGGGGTAGAATTCCATTAGAACTTTCTAAAATAACATACATAAAACTCATATTGGGTCTCCCCGCCATAAGAACCAACCATATTAACCGACCATCATGTTCCAGCATAGAAAGACCCCAAAATTTAATGAGTTGGGATGGCCGCAATGTTAGTCTGCATAGTTTGAAAAATTGTATGCTAACAGTGGGGGATCATTCTATCTACATGGATTCCTAGAACACAGTCACTACTAATCATGAACAAACCGGGTGTTCAACCTATCCTTCCAAATTTAAAACCTTTATCCAAAAACTCTTTGAATGAAATTGGGATTTCCCCTAACTACGTGATAGCTTCACTCTGAGACCTATGGCTAGAGCTCAAATTATTGAAGCATATTCGGCCTTGTAGTTAGGATTTGGAAACTCCCTGAATGGAACTTCTCCTTTTAGTTATACAATAAACTAGACCACAAACCCCAATGGGTTCAACAAGACAAAACACACTCCTGAACTCACTTTACTGAAACCTGACATTTCACTAAAACAAGGTATCAGAAGATGCACACACATCACACTTTGTTTCTTCAGGTGAGAAACAACATAAGGGAAGGACACATATAAACACCTTCCTCTAAGATCACGGATTTGAATTTTTTCCAAGGGATACATACTCCCAACATAATAGAGACTCTCGTAGGATTACATGACCTTCACCATTACAGTCAAATGAGCACACGATATGACAAGGCATCATCGAACATGGCCATTACGACTGATAAAAAGGGCATATGGAAAGGGACCTTATGCCAAGTCCCCAAACAACACACAATTATAGAAAGTGGCCATAACAACCTCTAATTAATAGATTTCCCACACTGTTGGTTCAACGTGAACCCCTACTTTGAGAACACTACAAAGGATCTAGAGGCCCTCTTAAACACCATCCAAATACTCATCCACCCTAACAACCCTAGACCACTTCCACCTTTGACAAATCAGGTAACTTAAGAAACAAATGCCTCTTTCAACCTTCCAAGAGAACTCTCTTTCTACAAGAGGATCCACAAAAAAATAAAGGAAAAGTTTTAGACTCAATCTCTAAATCTGGAGAAAAAAGATTCCTTATGTTGATCAAATGGAGGGTCTTTCAATAGCGAAACAATCCGAGTTTCACTTCAGTCGTGCACTGACCCTTAATGCAGGCATACCTTATCCAAAAATAGAACCCAAGGACCCAACTAAGATGGTCCATTGGTGAAGAAAACCAAAAACCAGTTCCAAAGACATTAAGGGAACCACCATAAAGGCATCCTGAAACATTTCTTAGAAGAGACCACTAAACAGCCCTTCAACCCAACTTACCGACCAAACACAAACCCAAAACAAGGTTCAAATAGGAGGGGTTCTTGGACAGAAAACATCTCACAACATCAAAATTTTCAAAAACACATAATACACACCAGACCAAATTAGTCATCAATACATCATGTTTCCCTTTAAAAACATTTATTTGAAAACAAACGGTTCAGAAGTTAGTGTATCCACCAATGGTACCCCATGGGCCTCACACATGCATATTCCCATGCCACACCTAACACCCTCCTCTTATCCATCCTAAAACCCACCCAATAGTTCCATTAACCATCCATAATCCCATATAACCCCATGAATGTGGTCGTTCATGGAGATACCAAATGTTAAAACAAAAAAATCCTTTCCACTTTTCAAAACCAAAACAGTCAACCAATACTTACTTTTTCTAAAGACTGCTAATCACGAAATTAAAATCCCAATTTAAATATTACAAAAAAAATTATAAAGGCACAACCCTTCAGATAATAACTCACTTTCAAGTCATTAACATAAATTTTAAAACATCTCATTCCATTAAAACACCTTTCAATTTTATGGAAAACTCTATTGGAAACACTTTTTCAAAATGAACTTTAACATAGTTCATGCTTCAAAATAGGTGTAAACAAACCATTTTCCATTTCAAAACAATTATGAAAATTTATTTCCACAATTTAAAAAATAAAAACATCCCCTATTTATTAAAAAATCATTTCACAAAAACTTTACACTTCTTAAAACCATGTCATTTTCACTTTAAAACCAAACTTCCAAGATTTGAAAATTAAAGATCGTAAGACAATGTGAGGGGAAACTAGCTTTTGTTGGTGACTTAGAAATATGGTTGGTGACAATATTCCAATCACTTAACCATCACATAGAGTGTCCTATGGAAATATCACTGGCTCTACATGGATTTCCAGGCCTAGTGAGCTCACTGAGACCATTAACCCAACTCTCTTTTCATTTCCCTTAATCATCATCAAACCAAGAAAACCGAAGGACTTAGATAAGTCCTGACTTCCCATGGTGATTTGAATACCATAATGAGGTGTAGTGATCAGGAACAATACCCATAATTGGAATTCAAATTCTCAAAAATCCTAACTCCATACCATCCCAACAGTTCCCCAAATAACATGACCCAAAAGTGTTAACCTAAACCTCCTTTGATACCATTTTTCCACGAATCAAATCTGGTCACCATCAAAAAAGACACCCAAACCGGACTGTGAAAAGGATCGAAGGGTGTTCCCAATCCCCATGGGCTGTAAAAAGTTCCTAGGTATAATAAAATGAAAATTTTGAATGATTTACCTAAGTTTACAAACTTAAAACAACCAACTAATCCAACAATAAAAATCGGGATTTTTAAAACCAAAACATCTTTTACTACAATTCTTAATTGAACTACACAATTTGAAACCACATAAAATGACCATTATAAAGGTAAAAAAATTAAAATGTACATCCAAGAAACACCTCAAGGAAAGGGGGAATCACCCTCAACCCATCTCCATGAAAATGCACCAAGAAGGACTGCTAGAAACCTAAACCACTGGCACAAAAAACTGCACTCAAACCTGCGACAAAAATAACCAAGTATCCTTACACCAAAAGGTGTAAGTAGGTTTTGAGACAAATCATAGTAGGATACCACCACTAAGATATTCCATGTGATAAACATTCAAAGATTAAAAGAATGATAGTTTTCAAAAACATGAAATGTTAGTTACAATTTCTAAAAGATGAAACGTTAATTAAAAACATTTTTCAAGTGGGATATTTTAAAGAATCAACACTTTTAAAAAATAATTTCAACACTACTAAATTTCACATCCAACCATATCGTATGCCGATGGTAAGAACAAAGTAACTAATTAGCACAAGAAATGGAAAATAACCCCTAGGCACTAGCTTTCTGTGGGTCCCAGGTACCTCGTATCTCGTTGAAAGTAACCATCACAAATATTTGTTCTCGTGTAAGAGCCACTAGTAGGGAAAATATCTATAAACTAGTATTACCTGATCATAATCATCATAATAGTTTAGTTAGTGTTGTAAGCATCAATCTTTCTATGTGAAACTGAGGCCTAACCCCATAGGATCACTAGCATACTAGTACACGTCCAACCACCTAGGTACTCGGGTTTCCCTCTTGTGCTCAAATAAGTTCAACAAGACAAGAAATATAATTTTCACATGAAAATATAACTTCCACATCCCACATTCACCAAAAATTACAAATGTACATCACATAAGTCACAAAATACACTTTTTCATTCAAATTCATGTTGAAATTACACTCATACCAAAACAACCCACAACACTTTTCACATTTCTTTAACACTTCCAAAAACATTTAAAAAATTTTATAAAACCATTCCAAAATATTCCAACTCATATAACATCCCACACATATATCACATAATACCCTTCTAACCTTCAAAATTCATTTTATCCTCAAACTCACATGAAACAGCCCACAACCATGTTTCGCACCCACAACACAATTTAGTAAACCATTTTAGAAATTTATAAAACATTCTAAAAATGTATGATATCTTAAATCACCACTTAACCTTTTAAAACAACATATTTTATTAACACAATCACCCAAAAAATACATATACACTCTTTTCCCACTTTGTTTAACCAAATAAAACATTTACAATTTTCGCAAAACAACCCCAGGGGGTATAACTATGTTTTGCACAAAAAACCCATTTCAAAACCCTATTTCAAGGACAAAATCACTATAAGACCCTACAAAAGCATAATTTTAATCCATTTAAACATTTATTAAACCACTCTCAAGTTATATAAAATAACCACAAATAATGCCACAAAATATTCACATGAAAGACACACATTTTCATAAACACTTTCAAGGAGTAAAACAAGGTTTTACACATAATACCCATTCAAAGCCCCCATTTTGAGGCCCACATGACACTAAAACATTCCTAAACCAGAATTGGAATCCCCTTTAAACAACTAATAAATCCCTTTAACATTTTATAAAACTACCAAAAGAAATAACACATGAGTTACATTTGAAAAATACACACTTCAAACAAAAATGTAACTTTAATGCTAAATCATTTACTATTGCAACCAAAAATGGTTTTTGCACCACAAAAAATAGATTAGAAACATGATTAATTAAAAAAACAAGAAATCTAAATCATTATAAAATAATTAAACATGGAACCACCTACCTTTTGTGTCAAAACTCTTAAATCTTGGTGTGCAACATAAACCATACCACCTCCGCACCACAAGGAAGATAAATACATCCCTAGAATACAATATTTCCGCAAAAAGACAGCTGGTTAAACCCTATTTATGAACCCTATATACTAGAAAATATGAAATTCAAGAAATATTGGAAGAAAACCTAAACAAAGGGAATAAATCCAAGATATAATTACTTAATTTCTTAATTTTGGTGTTTCCCCCATTAAATCTCCCTTCAAAGATGAGGTCCAAGGGAGGGTGAGAGACCTTGGAGGTTTTCCATAGAGGTAGGGAATGAAATGGGGAAGTAATGGGTAGATTTGGTTTACATTCATAAGGGAAAACTTGGAATTTCAAAACATTTTTTTATGAGCTGGACACCCTTGCATGGTTTGGCTACACGGTTTGGAACAATGTGGCCAAACATGTGGCCTGTTCTAGCCACCTAAAAAGTGATGTTCTTCCTCCAATTTTAGGGGGGTCCAAGGGGTAAACCTAGGGGGAAATATAGGCCAAGGATAGGGTTAAATAATACCCAAATTAAAACCACATTTTCACCTCAAGACTCATCCAAAACAAGGGTACGAACCACCTCAACAACTTACCCCACAAGTGGTGTCACTAGGAGTGTTACCAATAAAAATCCAAAACACCACAACCTCATACCATAACTTTGACAAAATAGAAGTCCAATTACCATACAATACCCCCAAGACCAAGTTCATAGATCAGTAAGACAATGGGAACAAAAAATTCAAACCCAGAACACCTGAAAACCAAGAGAAAGCCAAGAACCAAAAGACGATTTGGAACAAGGCATGGAATTGAAAATTCAGGTGTGAAATTTGGTAATGAAAAATGAATCAAGTTTCTTTTTTAAGGTGGTATTACACACATATACATGAATGATTTTATAATTTTTCAATGAATGGCAAGGTAAAAAATTAAATGATATGTTATCTTTTTATAATGATAAATATATCATGAGTATCATATATAAATAGTAATTCTATATGTTGGTCGGAGTGAGTATCTCAAGAGGGGGGTTAATTGAGTACACAATAAATTTCTATTTAAAATGGATTATTTTGAAATCCCCTAAATGTTTTAAATATAACCCAGTTTACCAAAATGTGTAGTATGATATTGATTTTAATCATTCTAAATATTTATCTAATGATTGATTAGGTATCAGATAAATAATATAAAATATTATTATATCCTTTGAAATTAGTTTACTTGATCAAAATACTATATAAACACAAATTAAGATAAATTATCAAATTATATATTTATCTTATAGTTAAAACAATTTTTTGTTTTAAAGTGGAAATAAATTAAAAAAATTAAAGCACACAATGAAAAGATTAAATACTAGAGGTTTGGTCCCAAGTAGAGACTTATCCTTCTCTACTTGGTGATCACCTACCACCAAGAATTTTATATAAAATAAACAATTCGATCCATAACTTAGATCTGGTTTTACAGAAATCTACAACTATCTAGGTCGCACAAGACCTCTTCCATCGTTATACATGGAAGCAAAAACAAACAAGCCACTCAAGGACCTCTGCCACTATTATCTGTGGGAGTATAGGTATAATAAAATATAAGAAGATATCTATTATCTTCCAGTTTAGTATAGTATATAGTGTGTATATATAAAATAGAGTATAACATGCACTTCTCAAAAATGCAAAAAATAAACAAAACAGAGCAATATAAAAGTGTAGAGTTTAGAAATGCTTGGTCTATTTAAATGCATCTTGTGACTCTTAATCTGATTATATATTGAATCTTGATTCAATTTCTATTGAAAAACTTCTGAAGAGAATAGTGTCATAGACTCTTGTTCTTTACTATAGGAAAATCATTGGATGTGATGTTATAGTTCAGTTTCCCAGTTGTGTGTTTATAATAGGTGATCTCTTCTTGTTTGAAATCAGGTTCAGCTATGGGTGTGTTTAGAATGTTCAAGATTTATTGGAATGCTATCATTCGGCTTCATCCACTATTTCATCTCTATCGCACGAGGGGGCTTCTTCTATTTTATTAGCAGTAGAAGGAAGAATTTCTAGATCAGCTTCCTCCTCATACTACATGTTATGACACTATCTTCAATGCTTTCTGTTGATCATTTAAGAGACGATAATTAAAAAATATAAATTGGAATTAAATTAAATAAATATATCAATTTTTAAAGATAAAAAATAAGTAAAGTAAGAAAATTAATTGAAGTGGATTAGTCTGGAGGTATGTTATTCTTGCAGCATCACACTGGCGGTATCTTGGACTTATCCAAAATTCCACTTTGCTAGTAGAGTCTCAACTAGATGTGTCTAATCTGGCGGTGTCTTAGACTTTTCTAAAATTCTATGTTGGTGGTATCAATCTCAAAGGTGTCACATCCTTAGCAGTGACTAGTGGTGACTCATACTTAGGAAATTTTTTCACCTGTCTCAAATTATAAGAAACTTACAAAAAACATATAAGTCATTAATATTATTAGAATCATGATTTTTTATTATTAGAACTAGGGGTTAACAATATCCCCTTTTGATGATCACAAATCATGGAATCAAAGGTATTATAGATGTTTAAACAAGGTATCCAAGGTAAGATCAAAATTTAAATCAATACTTATCATTCACAGTATGTGTAGATGGTATTAAAGAAAAAAATGAAAAAAAGTAAGTATCAAAGGTAAGTATCATATATCAAATATAGAAAGATTAAAAATATATATTATCAAAGATATAGTAGAAACATCACTGTAATAAATCAAAAATTCCCTAAAATTCTACAAAACAAACCAAAAAAATATTCCATAAGAATAATTCTCCCCTTTTTAGGATTATCAAAAAGGTAAATAAAAGTAGTATGAAAACAAAGATAAAGAATAGAATAATAGATATCAGATAAATTCAAAAGGATTACCAAAAATTTATTGCAACCCAAGTCTCGTCAAAGAAAAAATGTCTAAGCCAACAAAAAGAAATGTTCAACATTTAGTAGAGAGATCCATTGGTTCTTTTCCTTTAGCCTTGGATTTCTCCCTATCTGAGACAGAAAGATGAGCCTGAGGTAGAGTATATAGATCACTAGGAGAAAGACCAATGATATCCTAAAGGGGTGATCTTCTAAAACAATAATTGAACTGAGTTAGAGAACAACTTGTACAGGATCTATAGGGAAAGGTTTAAATCTGGTCAGCAAAGGTATAGTGGGACCACCGCTAAATCTAGGTTTGAAAGAGAAATAAGGGTTAATTGGAATGTTTTATTGAGCCATAACTATTTGTCCATGAACATGAAGAAAAACCTTCATGAGATCGATGAAATCCATAATTATCTATCCACCTATTTTCATAGAACTAATGAAATCACATTTATCTTCAATGAAACGTTTCAAATAGAATTCATCTCTTTGAATTTTGAAACTTGTTCCTTGAAGGCCTGAGTAATAGGAGGCATCAAAATATTCTCAACCAAAAACTTAAAGTTTTATTCCATGGAATGATTTGTGTAAATATGTGACAGATAATATTTAATTTCCTTGGTAATGGTTTCCATTTCAACATTAATTTCATGGGAATAGTTGGTAATAAACTTGAGAACATTATTAGAGTTATATCGAATTCTTCTCATGGTCTCTTAGGGCTGATCAGTAACACTACTAGAAGCACTAGTGGAGGCAGCTCTCAACTCATCATTGAAAATTGATCATATCATATCAACATAAAATACTAGAAAATTATGAGGAGAAACAGTATAAGTATCCAAATAGTTATCTTCAATACGTTTAAGAATACCATCTTGTGAAGCTTTAAAATTAGATTTCATTTCTTTAATCAATGACATTATGGATTCTAGCTCACCACTAATTTTCTTATTCTCAATTCTTGTATCATAAATATTATGCATCATCTTTGGTTGTGTGTGTAAAAATAAAAACCCAAATAGATGAAGGTAATCATTTTCACTTAATTTAATCGGGAGAAGATCTTGATTCCTTAAACATTTATCAAAATTAGAAAGTAACTTTTGACCAAAGGCATCTAAGTCACTCCTTGTGACTGTATCAATAGGAATAAAAGGAATAGGAGTAGAAGGATCAAGTGTTATTATTGGGGAAAATATTTATAATTGCCTATAAAAATCAACTTGAGCTATCATAGATCCTTTAGGATCTAATTTATTTCGAACCTCAAGTCTGACATCCTTTGGTGGACTCCCTATAGTGCTTGAGAACTTTCCCCATTATTCCATCATAGGGTCAACCCATATATCAGAAGAAGTAGAAACTGGAATTTTAACAGCATAATATACAACTGAAGGTACCCCTAAAACAGGAACAACCATGGTAGGGGTATTAGTAACAGTCTTAAAACTTTGTGTAGTAGCAGCCTGTTCACCAATAGACTATTCAGTACTAGTGGGAGCCACTTCCTTCTACTCAGAACTTCTCTAAAAACAGAATTATATTCAAAAATATTATGGGATTCTATTATATGATCATATGGATTCTAAATAGTAGATTCAACTTCTATATGACTGTAAAATAGAATCTTATCAGCATCTAAACCACTAATCTTTTCACCACTTCCTTGTTTATAAGAAATCATATTCTTTTGATCTTACTCATCTATATTCTTTCCACATCATCAATAACACTCATCTACTCAACCAAGGTAGAATTAGAAACTCTTTAACCAGTGGAACTAAATAAGGCCTCAAATCTATCATTTTATGGACCTTCATGAAAGATATCCATATATGGGGATAGATCCCCATTAGAAAGTGAATCTTTATCTTTAATCATTCAAGGAATCTATATATCTTTCCTCTTAATTTTTCCACTTGTACCATTAGGGTTAGAGTCATCATTATCACTTAAACTACCATTTTAATCATTTTCATCTTCCTTTTATTCATAACTATTCTCATCTTTATCATCAGCCTTAGTGGATTTAGAACTCTTATATTTCTTCTCTCTAGAGACCTTAGTATCATATTCATAAATTTTAACTAGATTTTATTTTTATGGAAGTCTCTTAGGTGGACTAAGAGATCCAAAAGTAATGGGAGAATATTTGGGAGACAAATTAAGATCACTCCCTTCATCAACATAAGGTTCCCTTTCTTCTTCTCTAGAGAAAACAGTCTATTCATCTGCATCTGAGTATTATAAAACATCATCAAGTTACAAACCTAGATCGATAGTATCTCTTAGTATAGTAGGATGATAAATTGGATTGAACTCAACATATAAATTCTCAGAATCACCAACCCACTATTTCTTCTGGGTGTTCCATATAATATTCATCCTTGAACAAGTAGCACTTGTAATACAGAAACCATCATAGTCTATAATTTCTTCTTCATACTTAGCTAAAAGTCCAATGGCCTTCAACATTGCAGAAATGAACTTGGGGTAGATCAAGGAATTTAATCTAGAGGATTTATTGATCATCTCACACATATGCACCATGAGATATCTATATAAATTGATCTTGTGACCTTCTTTCATAATATATAGAATATAAAAATCATGGTAACTTAGAGTTACAAAATCACCTTTTTTTGGCATAGTATGTGCTACAAAAATTTAAAAGTATCATATACTCTTCATTAAGCTCTGAGGAAACATTTCTTCTGGTTATTCCATATATTTTTAGTTTTTTCAAAGCTTCTTTATATACAAATAGCTCACTATCTTCAGAAATGGTGCCTTGGTAATACTCATATACTCATTCATGGGGTATATTCAAATATTTAGCCCATTTCTTCGATGAAAAACCAAATAGGTTCTCTTTGACACTACTTTTGATCCAATCAACACTATCTTGATCAAATAAAAACTCTAAATTCTGATAGAATTAATAAACCAATATAGGGTAGAAGGATATCCTATTTAATGAGAACCACTCTAAATATCCTTATTTCTAGAGTACTTTGAGTACTATAGACTTTTTAAACAACAACCACTTTGATTCAACTTCATTTTCAGCAACAATAACTTTATTCGTAAGCTCAGGATTAACTGGTGTGATAAGAGCAGGTACACTCAGTTCTTTCTTTTTCTTATTTGAAGATATGTACTTAGAAGGTGAAGGATTATAAGCATGATTTATTCTCAACATGTAAAATAGTTTGGCGATCTCATTTTAGGGTGAAGAGAATGTTTGAAAATCGAGAGGTCACGCTAGGCTTGAGAGATAAAGGCATTGGGCTTAAGTTGTATTGTGAATAGACATAATTTCATTTTTCATATCATTTGGAATTTTAGGTATTCTAAAATAAAATTAATACTTTAAATTGGAATCAAAATCTGATTAATGAAAAGTATCGGGTTACAATTAACAATATAAACTGAAAAATAAACTAATGATTCAAAATATCGAGAAACACAAAAAAAATTGCAAAGGAAAGAAATAGAAATGGCATGGAAAGAAAATGGTGTAATAACCTAATGGTGTTCCACCATGACAGTTTTTCAACTCAATGGTGTTTCACCACAATGTTATGTCAACTCAACAATGTGTCACAAAAAAATTAAACTTAACCAAAATTAATCATTCATAATTCATGTTTGGTATAATTCACTATCTTAGAATTCAAGGGCTTAGTAAATATATCATCTAACTGATGTTTTTTCTAATAAATTCAAGAGTCGTATCTCTTTTTGGAAAATTATCTCTCAAAAACTAATGTCTTATATCAATGTTCTTTGTTCTAAAATACAACACTGGATTTTTGGAAATATTAATAGCACTTTTGTTGTCACAATTTATGGGGACATGTTATAATTTATGACCATAGTCTAGTAAAGTGTGTTTCATCCACAAAATTTGTGCACAGTAACTATCTACAACTATGTATTCAACTTTAGCAGTTGACATATGAACAAAAACATTATTTTTACAACACCATGAAACTATAAAATTACCCAAAAATGACATATTCCAAAGGTTATTTTTCTATCTAACTTGCATCCACTAAAATCAGTATCAAAATAACTTAATAGATCAAATTCTTTTCCTATAGGGTAAAACAATCCTAAATTGGTTGTATACTGGAGGTATTTGAAAATTATTTTAATAGAAACAAGGTGTGACTCTTTTGGTTTTTATTGAAAATGAAAGCACATACACACACTAAACATTATATCAATTCATATAGCAGTCAGGTAGATAAGATTTAGAATCATTCATCTATTACTAGTTTGATCCATTGGTTTCCCAACTTCATCAAGATCCAATTTACATGTAGTACTCATAGAAGTATCACTAATATTAGTACTATCCAAGTTAAAAAGTTTTAAAAGATCTTTTGTATATTTACTTTGATTAAAAATAATTCCTTCTTTGTTTTGAAATATTTGAAATCCAAGAAAGAATTTTAGTTCACCCAGTAAACTCATTTTGTATCATTTTAGAAAAATCAGTACATAAATAATTTATTTAAGATCCAAAAATAATATCATCAATATAGATTTGTAATACTAATACATCTTTAGAAATTCTTTTTATAGAAAGTGGAAGATTATCTATTCCTTTTGAAAAACCTTTTGAAATCAGAAAATTGTTAATTCTTTCATACCAAGCTCTTAGAGCCTGTTTTAAACTATATAAAGATTTATTTAATTTAAAAACTTGATTTTGAAAATGATGATTTTGAAAACTATGGGGTTTTTATAAAAAAACATCCTCAATGATAAAACCATTTAAGAATTCACTCTTGACATACATTTGATAAGGCTTGAAGTCTAAATGTGCTTCATAGGTAAGAAATATTCTAATAGAATCAATTTGGACTACAAGTGCAAAGGTTTCTTCATAGTATATTCCTTCCTCATGACTGTAAACTTTTAAAACTAATCTATCCTTATTTCTAACTATAGTGCCTAAGTCATAAAATTTGTTCTTAAACACCCACTTAGTTCCAATAGTCAAGGTTTCTTTGGGTCTATATACAAGTTCCCACACTTTGTTTCTTTTAAATTGATTCAATTATTATTTCATGTCTATCACTCATAATTCATAATTAATTGATTCATTGATGTTCTTAGGTTGTAGATGAGACAAAAAGGCTTGATGTTCAACCTAATTTCTAATAGAATATTCTAGTCTGTATACCTTTTTCTAGGTCTCCTGCAAAAGAATATATAGGATAGTACTCATGGGTTCTAACATGTCTAGAGAAAAAAGGACTAGTCACTTCTAAATTTTCAGGTTCAAGTTCTGGAAGTTTTAGAAATTATTCAGATTAAAATGATATTTATAACTATTTCACATCAGAGTATAAAGGTTTGGGATTCAGGTTTATAGATGATAAATCATCCTTGAGGTTTTCTAAGGAGGTATTAGGATCATGTGGATCAGTCTCATAAAATTTTACATGAACTGATTCTTCCATAGTTTTTGTCTTCTTATTGAAAAATCTATAGGCTTTTCTAGAGATTGAATAACCGAGGAAAATCTCTTCATCGCTTTTGAAATCAAATTTTTCCAAATTTTACTTATTGTTAAGAATAAAGACTTTGAAACTACAAACTCTAAATTAATTAACCATAGGTTTACTATTATTCTACAACTCATAAGGGGTATTATTAATTATAGGTATAATCAAGACTCAATTGATGATATAGTAGGTTTTATTGATAAATTAAAATCTAAAATATATAGTTAGGTCATACTCATTTAATTTGGTATGATCTATCTCTTGTAAATTCCTATTTATCCTTTCACCAATTCCATTCTACTGGGGTGTCCTAGGAATAGATAAGTTATTATTGTAGCCATTTTGTGATCAAAATGATTCAAAATATTGATTCTCAAACTCAAAACCATGGTCACTTCTTAAGGTCTTAATTATAATTCCACTAAGAGTTTCTACAGACTTATCATACTTGGTAAAGTAAGAACAAGCTTCACTTTTGTGAGCTAGAAAGTATACCCGAGTATACCTAGAGAAATAATTTATAAGAACATAAACATATTGCTTCCTATTAAGACTTGAAATTATAGATGGTATAAATAGATCCATATGAACAAACTTAGTAGGTTGATAGTTTGACACTACTTTCTTTAATTTAAAAGAAACTTTGTATTGTTTTTCTTTTTTAAAAGGATTGTAGAATTTATCAGTTGGGGATTCAAGTTTTGGTATATCCCTAACTAACCATTTTCTAGTGAGATTTCTAAATGAGTTAATGTTGCAATTTCCTAGTATTCTATGCCAAATACAAGATTCATTATGAAATTCACTTAATAATGAAACATTTTGAGAAATAAAATAATTTAAATCAATATCATAAACATTATAATTTATCAAAGTAGTAAAAATTAAAGCATTTTTGGAATCAAAAACATTACAAGCATCATTCTAAAACATTACATTAAATCCATCATCATGTACCTGAGAAATACTAAGAAGATTATATTTTAATCCATAAACATATAAAACATTAGAAATTAAAACTAAATTCTTGTTACCAATTTGGCATGGGCCAATGATCTTTCCTTTTGTGTTGTCACCAAAAGTGACATAACCACCATTAACCTTGATAATGATATTTAAGCATGTATAATATCCTATCATATTCCTTGAACATCCAATTTCTAGGTACCATATACTTATATAGGAGGTCTTCAAATAGTTTTCCTATAAAACAAAATTTATGTAAGGAATGATTTTGGTACCCATGGTTTTTTGGATCTAGAAATGTTAGTAATCAAATATTTGGGAACCTATATTTTCCAAATGCGTTTCCTATGAACATATTTCATAACTATAGAAATAAAAAATATATTATGTCCCTTAGAGAAATATTTTGTACAGTAACTCTCATTTTTGGATTTAGGAACAAAATTTATCTTAGATATTCTCCTCTGTCTAGTCTCATAGCCTATTCTAGTAATATATTTGGGAGCAACTTTCTTTCCCAAAATTTGTGTAAGTGTCTCTATAACATTTTTAAATTTTTATAGGTACTTTTTAAATTTTTCATTTGATAGTTTAAGTTTTATTTTTTCTTTGTAGATAAAGCATGTTTTCTTTTTATAGATTTATACTTATCCTTAAGCTCATTATAGATATCTTCCATTATTCTAAAATATTAAAACATATCTTCCTGAGACATATCATCTTCATGTTTTTCATTTTAAAAATTATCATAATTATGTAAAGGAGGAATATTAGAAATAGTAGGTAAAGTGGACACCTCACTGACTTTGGTTGTGAAACACACATTTTCTTGTATGGATTATCTTCAGGTAAAGAATTTGAATCACTAGAGCTATATTTAGAAGCACTCTATGTGGCTTTCATAGCCTTATTATATCTTATATCCTTGTCTTCATATATATTTTTGTATTTAAGCTTTGGACAGTCTGATTTTATGTGCCCTTTCCTTTTACATTTATATCAAACAACTAATTTTAGATCATCATATTTATTCCACTCTTTCTTCCAATTTACTCTATTATCATACTTCCCATTTTAGTTTGGTTTTCTGAATACCTTATTCTTCCTATAAAAATTCTTAAATCTTATGTCTAGGTGAGTCATCTTCTTATCATTGCCTGATGGGGATTCACTATCACTTGAATCTATAGCATGGACGTTTTTCCTTTTCCTTTTATGTCTAGATGCAGTAGTATTAAAGGATACTGATATTCTTTTAGGTTCTACATCCTCTTCATGGTTTACCTTTAGCTCTTATTCATACATCATAATTATACCTATTAACTCCTTGGTAGGCAGTTTACTAATGTCACAAGATTCTCTAATGGAGACAAATGTGCCTCTCCATCTTTCAAGTGGATATCTTAATAGTCACATGATTTGATCCTTATCTAATACAGGTTTTCCAAGTGTGTTCATTGTGTTAAAATTTTCATTAAATATGAATACATGTCAAAAATTGGTTCATCGGGATTAATTTTAAAATTATCATATTTAATAGTCTAAGTATTAAGCCTTATCTCTTTAACCTTAGAAGTTCCCTCATGGGAAACAGACAGGGTATCCAAAATTTCATAAGTAGTTTTTCATGAAAATTACTATTAAACTCTTAATATCATAGTTCATAGTAAATGTAATTAATTTATTTATAATTATTATTGTAAGATAAATTTTTTTTATCATCCCAAGTGCTTCTAGTGGTTTCAGGAATACCATATTCATCTTCTATATTATACCAAATATCAAAACCCATAATTTATATATCAATTATCATGGTAATATTACATTGAGCATAATTTTTTCTATTGAAAAGGAAGGAAAATTGTATCAAAACCTTCTTTATGATTATCTATTTAAAGAAATAAATTTAGAAATAATAAAAATTTAAGTTCTTTAAAGTAAAACTAAAATCATAGTTAGAAATATTTTAAAACATTAATACCAAAGAAAAATTTCATCTAATACCAAATGTGGTTAGAGTGAGTATCTAAATAAGGGGTTGAATTGAGTACTCAATAAATTTCTATTTAAAATGGATTATTTTGGAATCCCCCAAATATTTTTAATACATCCCAGCTCACCAAAATATGTAGTATAATATAGATTTTAATCTTTCTAAATATTTATATAAAGATTAATTAGGTCTCGGATGAATAATATATAATATTATTAGATCCTTTGAAATCGGTTTACTTGATCAAAATACTATATGAGCACAAATTAAGATAAACTATTAAATTATATATTTTGTTTACAGTTAAAACAATTTTTAGTTTTAAATCGAAAATAAAGTAAAACAAAATTTAAGCACACAGCAGAAAGATTGAATACAAGATGTTCAGACTCAAGTCAAGACTTATTCCTCTTAACTAAGTGATCATCATCCACTAAGAATATTATATAAAATAAACAATCTAATCCATAACCTGGATTGGGTTTTATAATAGTCTATAACTGTCTAGGTCACAATTGACTTCTTCTATAGTTTTATGTGGTAGAAAAAACAAATCGGCCACTCAAGTACCTCTACCACTATTATTCATGGGATTAAAGGTGTAATATAAGAATATATCTAAGTTATTCTAGTTCAATATAGAATATAGTGTGCATATATAAAATATAGTGTAGCATACACTACTCAAAAATGTAATAAAGATAAATAAAACAAAGCAATATAAAATTATAGAGTTTATAAATGATCCGCCTGTTGAAATGCAGCTTGTGATTTTTAATATTATTATGCAAGGAATCATGATTTAGGTTATATTAAAAAACTTCTGAAGAACATAGTTTTATAGAATCTTTTTCTTTATTGTAGGAAAATCACTATACGTGATGATGTAGTTCGGTTTCTCGGTCAAGTGTTTGAAATAGGTGAGCTCTTCTTATTTTCAATCAGGTTCAGATCTTTGTGTGTTAAAAAAATTCAATATTTCTTAGCATGATATCATTCATATTCATCCACTATTGCATCTCTATCACATGAGGGGGTTTTTCGATCTTTTATCATCATCAGCATGAAGAATATCTAGATTATATGCTTCCTCATACTGCGTGTTCTGACACTCTCTTAAATGATTTCTATCAAGAATGTAATAAAAAATCATTAAAATAGAAAATTAAATTAAATTAAATAAATATATCCATTTTTTAATATTAAAAATAATTAAATTAATAAAATTAGTGGCAGTGGCTCAGTCTGACAGTATGTTGTTCTAGTGGCATGAAACTGGTGGTGTCTTAGACTTAGCCAAAATTTCACTTTTCCAGCGGAGTCTAAACTGGTGGTATCTGATCTAGAGGTGTCTTAGAATTTTTTAAAAAAAATTGTTGGCAGTATTAGTCTCAACAGTTTCTCATCCTTAATAGTGACTGGCGGTGATTCAAACTTAGGAAATTTTGTCATGTGTCTCAGATTATAAGAAACCTATAGAAAACATAGAAGACATTAATATTATTTGATTCATGATTTTATTATCATTGAAACTATTATCTAAACACTATCATTATAACCGAATGTGATAGGTGGTGATGGAAAATGAATTGTATGGATTCTCAAGGTGGTAGTCCATCGTACACACAAACAATGATTTTATTTCCCATTTTATGGAAGATGATATGGATATAGGTTGTTCCGTTAACATAAAAAAAACCTCAGTATATGAAATATATTATTGTAATTATTTAATCATGGTTGAATAATATTTTAAGGTGGTATAATAAAAATAAAACAAAAACACTAGGTTAAGAACTGTACCTCTTCTTTAGACAATCTCCATTTATTTACACCTTAAGACCTCTAAGGTTGGTATTATGCCCTAAATAAGGACTATAGGATGTGTTTTGGAATGGAATGAATGGATTTGGTTAGGTAATGGCTTAAACAAAAGGTGTTTAAAGTTTTCATAAATGAGAAGTGGTTCCCTTTTATAAGAGAAGGGTGGGTCAATCTTAGAATTTATTAAAATACTACAGTAATATAAACTAATTTTTATATTCAAATGAATCCAAAATTGATAATATTCAAATACAATATGATTATGAGCCTAAATAATATCATAAAATAAACTTTTTATAAGTTTTTATCACATTTTTACCCTTATATTTTTGTTTTAACCCTTCATTAACCCTTTTGATAATTATAATGATATCAATGTTTTTACTCTTAAGGGGTTAATATAATTAATATAAAATGAAAAATATCCCATAAATGGATCATGATTGGTATTTTAATTATTATCTAAATTTATTGAATAAATATACAAGTTTTAGGAATTTAATATCATTTAATAAATATTATTTATTATAAAATAACATTAATGTTAATTTTGGAACTATTCATTTCATTTGACTTTTACAACTTCAAGAAAACATTAGAATTTGAATCCAATTAATACAAAACTATATAATGTTTAATTTTTATATATAAATTCATGTAACATAAAAAATTACTCAAATAATATTATCTTTAGAGTTTCAAAACCATATTATTGATTATTTTTATTTTCTTGCACAAGCATTGTGTCAATGTTGAATAAACATTTAAGGAAATTATTTCTTCAAAAAAATAATAACAAATTATCATGATAAAAAATCATTTATATTTAAAATGAAAATTTATTACTGAACATATCCTCAATTATCCATATGTTAAAAATATTATAGTTATTAAAAGCAAGAGTGTGACATTTTTGGCTTTATATCCACTTAAATATTATAAAAATCAAAATCATGTTCAAGTAGTAATGAAAATTTGCATATTAGACTTTTTTATGATTATAAACGATTTATACTCATACAATAATATTAAGTAAAGTGTTAGTATCATTATTTAGTTCTTATCATTATATTTTTAACTTTAATTACTCAATTTTCCCTTTACCGTATTAACAAAAATTACTAAGGTTACCATTCATATTGAACAAAAATAAAAGAGATATATTTAAAAAAATTGGACCTCCTGATTCCAAATATGGAATAAATTTTTCAATATTTTAAATACATAAGTGTAGGAATTTAATTGAAATTTTAATCAGCAAATGCAGAGAAAAACAGTTTTTCAGAAAAATGCCCTTTTAAGTATAAATTATTTTATACTAAATTACAGTATAAAATTCATTTAAAAACCCATAACTGTAGTGTCTTAAATCAAAATGAACTAATTCAATTTTAAAATAAATAAAAAAAATTAATTTTACTTTATAAATAATCGAAAATAAAATAAAATTTTTAATAAAAATCTGTATTTTTCACTATTCATTGAAAAATCAATCATTTTATAAAATTATAAAAAATTAATCATAAGATAATTTTGATATGATTAATTAAAAAATATAATTAACTTTATCAAATTAAAATTCTATAACTTTAAAATTATACTTTTAAATAAAACCTTATAAGAAAGGAGTTTAATAAAATAATTTATTTTTTTATTTAACAAACACCTAATATATTTATAATGAATATAATTATCTATCTCATGAATAATAATAAATATGAAAATTATTTATTCTTTTATTACCTGGGTTGTTACATAAACCATCCTTTTTTAATTTTATTACCATTAGGTGCATCGGTTCCTTAGTGGTATCCACTCACCAATATCCAGACAAGGATGTTATTGCAAGGGGGTGACAAACTCAAAATATTAAAAAAAATCAAGATTTTATCCTAACCTTAAACTTATATTTTATACTTATCCCTAGGGTTTTAAATAATTATATCATATCTCATTCCATAAATAAATAAACTAATCTTAAAAAATAACTAAACCCTGCTCTGGTACCAACTATTACAACCCCTACTAAACATATATTTATTTTTCAAAATTTCTATAATTCAATCATTATTCCTAAAAAAATAACCAAATAATCAAAATAATGAATGTTTTAGTATCATTTAGGGTTATCCACATAATCAACTTATTCTATAACAATTGTAAATTTTTCTTTATAATTGATCCGCACTACACCCCATTCTTGAGTTCTCTTAAGTTATAATCGTTTTTAAAACCTGGGGAATTGAAAGAAAAGAAAGGGTTTAGATATCATTCTTAATATGGTTAAAAATAAGTGATAGCAATCATAGTTCATAATATGATTTAGAGATGATAATATAACTATAATCATGATAAAAAAGAAAATAATTCCCAATATAGTATAGATCATAAATCAGGAGTCAGGGAATAAGGCTTGGATTAATATAAGATATTTATCAAAAAAGTGTGAAAACATTAATTAATAAACAGTATCCATAAGAATATAAAATATATGTGAGAAAATCATTATTCCCACACCTTTTTTAACAAAATCATTATGTCCACACATTAAAATGTGAGTAATCTCATAATACGCATGCCTTTGTAAACAAAATCATTATGTCCATGCATTAAAATAATGGAAAACTCATTATATCAATAAATTTGTGAAAAAAATCATTCTATCGACATATTAAAGTGTGGTAAAATTCAATATTATCACTCCTTTATGAAGAAACTCATTATTTATAAACATTAAAATGTGAGAAAACTCATTATGCTCGTGCCTTGGTAGACAAGCTCATTATGACCATGCATTAAATTGTGATAAAACATATTATTCCCTTGCCTGTAGAGATAAATAAGAAAATGGTTGTGAAATCATAAAATTGTTTTTTATAATAATTATTTTAACATTGGTGTAAGTGATGAAGTCACATGTCACTGGTAAAGGTAATTTATTAAAAGGTCACATTTGATAAATTGAAAGTATAACTTTTTCATAATAAATATATTGAATGTAACTGTAAAGACCCTGACCCCATTAGCCCGAAGTCAGTGCCTTAATTTATTACATTGGTATTATGAACAAGTGATCACATCACACAGGACTGAATACTTTATTATATTTGGAAAACCAGATATAAAGTTTTACATTACAACTTTAAATGAAATAAAACATAGAAAATCTTTTGGAAACATCCCTATTCTCCAAGATTATCCTTGCATGTCAATCATAATATACATCATTTAATATTGGGGGAAAATAAAACATAATAAATGGGTGATCTAAGATTATTATTAAGGGTAAGTAATACAGAGGAAACTATCGTAAATAAACATAAAAAATAAGGCAAGGTGAATAACAAAAACACATGCCATTAAAACATAATCTTGAGAATAGCATGAAAGGAATAAAAGATGATCAAATAATTACATATAAATAATCACATGAGAATGAAACTTAATCATGGATATTCTATAAGTTAAATAATCACAAGGATTATTAATAACTTATCTCATAATAAAGTAATTCATAATGTGGGACATCATAAACATAAAATAAAGGCATCAGCCAAGAAGTATATATAAATGGGTAAGGCTTTGGCTAAAACTCAGTCAAGTTTGTTTCAAGAGACCTATCAATGAATCAAGGAGCTATAAAGGTCCCCTATTGACACTTACTAAGTCCAATTAATTCATCATATTAAATTTGTGAAACCTAATCAACATATACATTCATATTGAAACTAACATATGAAATGTAAATAATTTCCCCAATCAGTAAACATAATCATAAACTATCCAGTGTAATATGGAGAATCGTATCAAAATAGTACACTCCAATTAAAAATGATCATAAACCATTAAATAAAATGTGGTATATGGTTTCATAATAGATCAACCTAAATTAAGAAAAATATCCAACAAAGAGTGTTGATATAGATGAAAATACTCTAATAAAATCAATGATAAATTCTTGACAAAAATACCACTTTACTTTGAAATTATTTATTTAGAGGACACGCAATTATAAAAGAAAACATTTTATTTAAAAAAAACTTTTAAACTTGTAAATTATTCCTAAAAACTTTAAGGATTCATGAAATCGGTAAAATCCACTCATGTTGCATAAGTTTAAAAAACATTTCTTTCAAATTTAAAAACAAATAAACATTTAAAAGAGTATTTTTAAAATAAAGTGCGAGGGTTTACCAAATGAATCAATTATTTGCATTATATATAAATCAAAATAAAAAAGTGTATGTACAACTTAATATAATAAAAATTAATTTGACACATAATCATAGCATCACATAATTAATGGAGTGGAAGTTTAACCTAAAGGAAAGAAATTGGGTTAATAATTCCCTTACACTTTATAATCAGTTGAAATGTATTTCCCATTAATGATAATCAAATGAAAAATTTAATGTTATGAAGATAAATAGATTCATGATATGATATATCAAATGTTAGTATACATAAACCACACACAAGTAATAAGTGGTGAATAAGGCATATCTCACAGAAATAAATGTGAGATGAGAAAACCCTTACACTTTATAATCAGTTGAATTGTATGCCCCATTAATGATCATAAAATGAAAATTTTAATAAAATGAAGCTAAAAATATTCATTATATGATATATAAAATGAAATTATACATACAACACACACAAGTAATAAGTGTTGAATAAGGAATATCTCACAGAAATATAAGTGATATGAGAAAACCATACCTTATGTCTGAAAGCATTCTGTACTTGTAATTAATGTCCTAGATAATAAAATTATATTCATTAATTTATTAATTAATAACATATATATCATATATTTAATTTACTAAAATTTTATTAAGTTAATTTATGACCATTTTTATGAGTTATTATGTTTAATTTTGTTGTTTTGGGCGCATTCATTTTCTTGGTTTCCATGATTGGTTCGCTTGTACACTAGTATGGAAGTTCATGTAAAATGATAATAATTATCTAGAATTTAAATTATATGTTATTAAATAACTTAAATAATTTTAAATGGTCTTATATATCATTTTTTTTATATGTTATTATTATGATTCATCAGATAAAATTTTAATAAAAATGATTTAATTTATTTTTACATTTTTACGACCATCATGAACTTATATCATTTTATTTAATACCTTATTTATATTTTGTTTACAAAACATTATATAACTTATAATATTTATAATAAAATTTTATTTAACCATAATAATAGTTTTATGACCATCCTTGAAGTCGGTAATGGAAAATTAAAATGCATCATCCATGATGGTAGTAAATCAACACATCACAAATGATGTTTTCATTTTTAGAATAAAAAAGAGAAAAGAAGAGACTTGATGTTGGATATTACATTAACATAATAATATTACAATATATATATGATACTTTGTTTATCATTATTCTTTGGAAATGGGGTGTTAGGAAGGATAATAAAAAATAAAGTAAAATAAAAAGAGGGAGGGTTTTACCCCTTGAGTGTCGTCTCCTTAAGAACCTCCTTAAGGTACATAGAAATTATCTTTTGGTGAGACCAGAAAGACCAGAATTTGGGGAAGAGGTTTGGGAGAATAATTTGGTATAATATAATGAATATTAAAGGTTTATAAGGTGTGAGGATAAGGGGTGGTTAGGGGTGGTATTTAAAGTGGAGAAAAGAGGTGGTTTTTAATTATTTTATTTGTTCATTATTTTGGCTCAAGACTATTAATATTGTTGATTCCTATGACTATGTATAGTAACTAGTGAAAGTGAGTTCTAACTAATGGTGCTTACATCATCCATACATTATCCATGACTCAAAAATTCATGTATTTGGCATATAATTTTAAATATCGTAAATTAACGTATTTTACTATTTACTGAAAATTCAATTATTTTATAAAAATACAAAAAATTCACCCTAACCATTTTTAAATGTGTAGATTTAAAAAATGGACTCCATTTTATGAAAATAATTTTCTAAATGTGAGAAATTTATTTTTACATAAAATCATCATTTATTCAAAAAATACTGATTTTAATATTATAACTGGTTTTACGACGCTTTAAAAAATTAATTATGTTCTTGTAAAATTATCATATAATTATAATGAAACAATATATTAATTTATGAATCTATTTTATGAAAATATATTTTCTGTTAAATTATTATATTAATTATAAATTTTTAAATAATAATTTATGTTTCACAAAAATACCAGCACTTAATTCATCATTTAAAATGTTTATTTATTTATTCCATGATATAAATATATCATATTTTTATTTATGAGAAATCAGAATTTTATATATACATTTTTAGGTGAGGTTATTATTCTAATGGATATATTACTCTTCCTAATGGTCATGTTAATATTTAATAGTATATCTTGGATCTAAACTCAGTGTTACATGTAATGTATGATATTGATGATGTTAAATTTAAAAGAGATGTTATATAAAAATATTGGGGTGTTACATTCACCCCTCCGTTAAAAATTTCATCCTCGAAATTTTCAAAATTTCACCTCATAAAAAGATTTGGGTAGTTCTTCATCATAGTTTCCTCTGGTTCTCACATCACCTCTTCGATTTTATGATTTTTTCAAAGTACCTTTACCAGTAGAGTCATCTGATTCCTTAACACCTATTCACTAGTGTTTAGAATCTAGATAGGCTCTTCATAGTAAGATAAATTAGATTCTAATTCTATTTACTCATAAGTGAGGACATGAGTTGGGTATGCCATGTACTTCCTTAACAAAGAGATATGGAACACATCATGTACTTTAGAAAGGCTATGTGACATTGCCAAACGATAATCCATAACTCTAATTATCTCCAAAATTTCAAAAGTTACAAGGTACATAGGGCTCAATTTCCTTTTATTTCCAAATATTATAACACCCTTCAATAGAGATACCTTTAAGAAGACATTATCTCCCACTTGAAACTCTAAATATTTCCTCTGGTTATCGATAAAGCTATTTTCCCTACTCTGGGTGTCTTTTATATGGGTTTGAATAGTATTTAAATTTCTTATTGTTTCCTCCATAAGTTTTAATCCTACAAGATTTGTTTCACCAACTTCATCCCAACAAGTTGGTGTATAACATATCTTTCCATATAACGCTTCATATAGATCCATTTGAATACTTGAATGGAAACTATTATTATAGGAAAATTATACCAAAGGTAAATTTTGATCCCATATACCTTGAAAGTCAATTGATCATGATCTAGAAATTTTTTATAATGTTTGAATAGTCCTTTCATATTATACATCAGTTTGAAGGTGATAAACAGTAATCAAATGATGCTTGGTATCCAAAGCCTTCTGAAGACTTTTACAAAAAAAATTATGTAAAATGGGGATCTTAATCAGACACAATCAATAGAGGTGCACCATAAAGTATTAAAACTTCATTAGTATAGAGTCATGCAAGGAAATTCAATGGAAAATACTTCCTTATAATGAGGAAATATGAAGATTTGGTAAGTTGATTAACAATTACCCATATTACATCATTATTTCTTGGAGTATTTGGTAATCCAGTGACAAAATCCATAGTAATTTCATCCCATTTACATGTTCTAATAGTTATAGGTTACATAAATCCACTAGGATGTTGTCTTTAATCCTTCGCCTATTGACAAACTAGACATCTTGATATATAATCAACAATTTCCCACTTCATACTATCCCATAAAAAATGTTCCTTCAAGTCTCTATACATCTTAGTACTACCATGGTGTATATATAAATTTGAGCTATAAGCATCATCCAATATTTACCTCTTTAACTTAGGTATAGAGGAAATACAAAGCCTCTTCCTAAATTTCAAAATGAAGTATTTATATATGAAGTCTACCGATTTCTCATCATTCACTACTTTAATTTTCTTTTGAAAATTCTCATCATCAGAATGATAACTTTTTATCATTTCCAATAAAGATGGTTTGGTAGCCATTTGAAAAAGTAGTGATGTTTCACCTTCCTTGATAATTCCCATGTCTATATTTACTATATCCATATACACAGGATCCCTATCAATCCTGATTTTATTCATAACTCCATGATCCTTCCTACTCAATGCATCTACTACCTTATTTTCTTTCCCTCGGTGGTAGTGTATTGAATAATCATAATCCTTGAGTAGCTCGAGCCATCACCTTTTCCTTATATTGAGTTATTTTTGTGAGAAGATATATTTAAAACTCTTATGATCCATATATTTATCACATCCTTCACCATAGAGATAGTTTCTCCATATATTCTAAGAAAATATTACAACTTCTAACTCAATATCATAAGTTAAATAGTTCTTTTCATGAGTTTTAAACTACCTTGATCCATATTAAATAACTCTATCATTCTACATAAAGATACAACCAAGTCCTTTCTTCGATTCATCACTATAAATCACAAAACCACCATTTACCGATCATAGAGTCAATATCAGAGCATTAAATAATATCTTTTTCAATTCTTCAAAGCATTCTTTATATTCCTTTATCCAAATAAACTTAACCCCTTTTCGAGTAATCATAGTTAACGGGCTAGTTAATCGAGAAAAATTCTAAATGAAACACTAATAGTAACCTACTAAACCAAAGAAACTACATAACTCAGTTATGTTCATTAGTATAGGATATTCCTGGACTACCTTTTTATTTGCAGGATCAACTAAGATTCCATCATTGGAGACAATATGGCCAAGAAAAGAAACTGTTTGAATCCAGAATTCACACTTTATAAACTTCCCATAAAACTCTTTTCTTATAAGAGTATATAGAATGATCCATAAGTAGATCTCATGGTCCTCATAGCTTTTTGAGTATACCAAGATATCATCAATAAATACTATAAAAAATTATCAAGATATTCCTTGAATACTCTGTTCATTAAATCCAAAAAAATAGAGGGTTCATTAGTCAATTCAAATGGAATTACTATAAACTCATAATATCCACAAATTATTCGAAATGTTGTATTTGGAATATATTTATTATTTACATGAAATTGATGATATCCGGATCATATATCAATCTTTGAAAAATATTTATCTCCATGAATTTTTTCAAATAATTCATCAATGAAAGGTAGTGGATACTTTTTCTTTATCATAATAGCATTGATCTTCCTATAGTCAATGCACAGCCTCATAAATCCTTATTTCTTATTAAAAAAAGAATACAAGTTCCCCAAGATGAAACACTAGGGTGTATAAGTTTCTTATCAATCAATTACAATAGTATTTTCTTAAACTCTATTAACACCGCTATGACCATTATATATGGAGACTTTGATATAGGTCTTGAATCGAGTATTTAATTAATAGAAAACTATACTTCCCACTCTAGAAGTTGTCTAAGTCATTCATCTAGAAATACATCAATGTATTCTTATAAAATAGGTACATCCTTAATTTTAAGATCACATTTTCATTAGTATGTTTTATCAGCTCTTCTTTTTCAAGAATCTCATTTAGAAGAGCTACTGTAGGTGGATCCAGATATGACTCAGATGCTAAAGTCTCCCATAAAAAGATAAGAAATTTCTTATCTTTATCATGAATTATAATTTCCTTCTCTTTACAATAAAATTTTTCATTATATTTTAAAATTTAGTCTATACCAAGGATTATATCAAAATCAACCATAGGTATGATAATAAATTAGTAATTAGAGTGTGTTTATGTGTCGTAATAGGAACTACTCAACACATATTTATTGCAATAAGGTTTCCACTAGGATTTTTGATAGAAAACTCCCTTGTTAAGATGGATTGTAAATATCTAATTTTTAGAGAAAACTGGGAAGATATAAGATAATGTGATGATTCATAATCAAATAAATCTTTATCTAAATTTGAGGAGATGATCAAAGTACCCACCACCACATCATTAGGAACTTCAACCTCAGCTGTTGTGATTTCATAAGCATGACCTTGTTCCCTTGTCCTTTACTGGTGAAGGATCCCTTGATGTCTATGACATGCATGTGCATAGTATCCCATATCCTTATAGTTGAATCATTGCACATTTCCAACTTTATTATTTCCCTTTCAATCACATGCATGGTTTCCTTTTTCTTCATACTTGTAACAAACTCTCATTCCAAATAGGCATGTTCTATGATGTTTCATTCCACATTTATTATAAGTTGGAAATTCTATTCTTCCATTCTTCCATTTTGCCTTACTTCCTTTTCTAGAGTACCCAATATCCCTCTTCTTATCTTTCTTCCCTTCGAATCCATATGGGTTGGAAAATTATTTCTTTTTCGTGATGGCACATGATATTATATCCTCATATGAAGACAATGTTTGGGAGGCTAGTTCCTTTCATATAATTATCTTAAGACTATCAAATAAACCGTCAATATTTCTCCTTAGATTACTTATGTAGTCTACGTCATGACTTGTTAACCATGTAAAGTTGGATTCATACTTAGCAACATATTTATCCTATTTCTATATAAGACTCGATAATTGTCTCTCTATATTAGCTCATTGTTCATGAGGGAAATATTTTTCCATGAAAATTTCCTTAAAATCCTTCCATTCCATATTTTCAATTTATTCATCCTTCTTTGTGTTTTGAATTAATAACCCCCATTGATCTACATCTCCCAATAGATAATAAACTACCTTAATAACCTTCTCCCTTTCATTACTTCCTAAAGTGAGAAATATCATCTCTAAGAAACTTATACATTGTTTAGCTATAAATTTTTTTAATATTCTCATTGAATGATGGAATTTTTTTCACATGAAGTGGTCTAACATTGTTGCACCGTGTTGTGGATCAGGTTGTTCCATGTGAGTAAGGTTATTTCTCATAAACTATGTTGGTTTCCCCAGTATAGTTATAAGTTATTCATATCTAGTTCCAACATCATTATCTTTCATAGGAGGTAAATCCCTACATGGAATACATGTGTTGATATGGTTTTCATTCAATCCACTAGGAACCATTTCTGAATAATGGAATACACTAAATTAGATTATAAAATTTTAAAACTAGGGAAACACTTAAAGTATAAATAATATTAAAATCATAAGCTTGGTTACCTAGAGAATATTCAAAAGTTAGTTATAGGGTTATATTTCCTTAATCTATGTTTTCCTAAATCTAGTTTCAAAAGTTTCTACTAAACATGCTCTGATACCAACTGTAAAGACCTCTACCCCAGTATCATGGAGTCGATTCCTTAATTTATTACATTGATACTATGAATAAGTGATCACATCCCAAAGTAAATAATAGTTTAGTAGATTTGGAAAACCAAATATAAACATAAGTTTTACATTACAACTTGAAATGAAATACAACATAGAAACTCCTTTGGAAACAACCCTATTCTCCTAGATTATACCTACATGTCAATCATAAGATACATCTTAGCATATTTAGGGAAAATAAAACATAAGAAAGGGGTAAGATCATATACTAAGTAAGGATAATAAATACAGAGGAATATTTCATAAGTAAAGGTAAATAATAAGGAAAGTTGAATAACTAAAAACACATGCCATTAAAACATAATCTTGAGCATAATATGGAAGTAATAGAAGATGATAAAATAATGTCATATAAATAATCACATGAGAATGAAACTTAACCATGGATATTATATTAGTCTAATAATCACATGTATTATCAATAACTAATCCCATAATGAGGGAACGCATAATATAGGACATCATAAATATACCATCAAGACCTCGTCCAAGAAATTTATACAAATGAGGAAGGCATTGGCTAAAACTCGGTCTAGTTTGTCTCATGAGACCTATTGATGCATAAAGGGGCTATAGAAAGACCCACATAATACTTACTAATTCTAATCTATTCCTCATATGGAAGGGGTGAAACATAATCAACATATACATTCATACTCAAATTAAAATATTAAATGTAAATAATTTCCCCAATTAGTAAACATAATCATAAACTATCCAGAGTAATATGGTGAATGGTATCAAAATAGTACATCCCCAGTCAAAATGATCATAAAATATTCAATAAAATGTGGTATATTGTATCATAAGATATCAACCTCAATTAATAAAGAGTTCCAATAATGATTGTTGATATAGATAGAAATACTCTAAAAAAATCATTGAAAATTCTTGATAAGATTACCACTTTACATTGAAATTGTTTATTTAGAAGCCGTGAAATTATAAAATAAAAAAATATTTGAAAATAATCTTTTAAAATTGTAAAGTATTCCTGAAAACATTAATTCATTATGAAAGTGGTAAAATCCGCTCATGGTATATAAGTTTAAAAACATTTCTTTTAAAAAAATTAAAAAAAGAAACATTTAAAGGAGTATTTTTAAAAGAAAGTGCTAGAATTAACCAAATGAATCAATTATATGTATTAGATATGAATAAACATAAAAAAGGTTTAATACAACTTAATATGATCAAAATTCATTTGAAATATAATCATATAATGACATAATCAAAGGAGTTGAAGTTTAACCCAAAGAAAGAAAATTAGGTTAAGAATTCCATTACAATTTGTAATCAAATGAACTGTATGCCCCATTAATTATCCTCAAATGAAACATTGAATAAAATGAAGATAAATAGATTCATGATATGATATATAAAATTTCAGTATGCATACACCACACACAAGTAATAAGTGTTGAATAAGTCATATCTCACAATAATAAAAGTGAGACTAGAAAACCCATACACTTTGTAATCAGTTGAATCGTTTGCCCCATTAATGATCATCAAATGAAACATTTAATATGATGAAGATAAATATATTCATGATATTATATATTAAATTGAAGTATACATACACTACACATAAGTAATAAGTGGGGAATAAGTCATATCTCACAAAAATAAAAGTGATATTAGAAAACCATACCTTATATCTGAAAGAGTTCTCCACCTATACTTAATGTCCTGGATAATCAAATTAGATTAATTAATTTCTTAATTCAGAACCTCAAAAACATATTTTTGGTTTATTAAAAAAAATTAAGATCATTTATGAACATTTTCATGAGTTTCAATTTTTAATTTTTTTGCTTCTGGAGCGTTTGTTTTCTTGGTTTTTATGATTGGTTCGCTTGTATACTAGTATGGAAGTTCATGTAAAATGTGAATAATTATAAAAAATTGATATTATAAGTTATTAATTAACTTACATAAGTTTAAATGGTCTTATATATCATTTTTTATATGGTATGTGGATGATTCATCAGACAAAAGGTTAATGAAAATGATTTAATTTATTTTGGCGGTTTTTACGACCATCGTGAACTAATATCATTTTATTTAATACCATATTTATATTTTGGTTCCATAAAATTATATAACTTATAATAAATATAACAATAAAATATTATTTACCAAAAAAATAGTTTTATGATTAACTAAGAAGGTGTTAATGGAAAATGAATATGCATCATCCACGATAGTGGTAAATCAACACATCATAGATGATGTTTTAATTTTTAGAATAAAAAAGAGAAAAAAAGAGACTTTATGTTGGATATTCCATTAACATAATAATATTACAATATATATATGATATTTTATTTATCATGTTGTTTTTTAAATATGAGGTTAAGTAAGGATAAAAAAGAAAAGAAACTAAAAGAGAAAGAGGGGGGTTTTACCACCTGAGTGTCGTCACCTTGAGAACCTTCTTAAGACACTTAGAAATGGTCTTTTTGTGAGACCAGCAAGACTAGAACATGGGGAAGAGGTTTGGGAGAATAATTGAGCAGAATATAATTAATCTTAAAGGCTTATAAGGAGTGAGGAGATGGGGTGATGAGGTGTGGTATTTATAGTAGATGAGAGGGGTGGTTTTTGATTATTTTATTAGTTTATTATTTTGGATCAAGACTATCAATCTTGTTTATTCTTGTGACTTTATATAGTAACTAGTGCATTTTAGTTAAAAATAATAGTGCTTACATCATCCATACACCATCCATGACTCAAAAATTCATGTATTTGGCTTATACTTTTAAATACCGTAAATTACTATATTTCACTATTCACTAAAAATTCAACTATTTTAGAAAAATCCCAAAAATTCACTCTAGCTATTTTTTGATGTGTAAATTTAAATAATGGACTATATTTTATAAAAATAATTTTCTAAATGTGAGAAATTTAATTTTTAAATAAAATTATCATTTATTCAAAAAATGCCAATTTTAATATTATAATCGATTTTGCGACACTTTCCTCCAATTGCCCAAAGGCCTTAATTTTTTATTTATTTTTGATAATACACCTTTCAATGGGTGAGGTGGAACCCTTACAAGGCCCGTAGGTGTAATTATTACATGGCCTGTAGGCCTTAGAGGAATTCATTTCCCATAGGCTTCAAACATTACATATAACCCAGATAAACTACATGGAACTGCTCCTCCCAATCATCTTTATCGTGAAATCAGCTCTCCACCTTCATATGGATGTAATTCTAGGATTTATAGTGCATGAAAAAGCTTGTCTCGATGGTAGGTATCATACCCTCTCATTTTTTCAATCTGTTCAACTTATACAATGGTGAAAGCTCTTTGCTCATCCTCCTTCTAGAGCTTGTTCCTTGAAGCTTGTTTGGTTTCTATCTGCTCTTAAGGTGGCCCAAAAGCCTTAAGGTGGTTCAAAGGCCTTGAGGTGGCCCAAAGGCCTTACTGACCCAAAGTCCTGGGTGTCCCGAAGGCCTTAAAGGACTTGGAGACCAAATCGGTGGCCCGAAGGCCCAAACGGGGGAATAGTCTTGGCTGCTACAGTGCCTAACAGTACTCGCTACAGTGCTGCTACAGTAACCCAAAAATTATGCCTCCATTTGGATTTGATTCTAGGTTGCGTGGAAGCACTTAAGAAGTCCTTACCAACTAGGCCGAGTCTTGTGTGCTTTCTGACACTTTAAAAAATTAATTATGGTCTCATAAAATTATCTTATAATAATAATGAAATAAAATATTAATTTATGAATCTATTTTATGAAAATAAATTTTATTTTAAATTATTATATTAATTATAAAATTATAAATAATCATTTACGTTTCACAAAAATATCGACACATAATTTATCATTTAAAACATTTATTTATTTATTCTATGATAAAGATATATAATATTTTCATTTATGACATACCTAAATTATATATATATATATTCATAGGTGAGGTTATTATTTTAATGTCCATATTATAATTCTTAATTTTCATGTTAATATTTAATAGTATATTTTGGTTTAAAACTCGGTTTTTCATGCAACTTATTCTATCAAAGATGTTAAATTTAAAATATACATACTATAAAAATATTAGGGTATTATAGTAACCTCAAAAATGAAACAATAAAAAATACATAAAGGTTTTGAAAATATTATTTGAAATAATTTTGGGAAATTTTAATTTTTTAAAAATATTATTCACAAAATGAGTCCTAAAAATACATAAAGGGCTGAGATAGGTGATGTGGAACACTGAAAAACATTCAAATTAAAAAATAAACATTAATAAGATATCCTTAAAAATAAATAATTTTTATCAAAAAAATGTGTAGTGGATGATAAAATAATTGATTTTAAAAGGATTGAAAACCTTTAATAATTTTTAATACCATTGTTCAAAACACAGATTGTAAAATGAGTAACAAAATAACCTTTTGAAAATAAAAGAATTGAATTATGATGGTCAAATGATATAAGAAATAATTTGTTTTCAAAATATATTTGAGAAAATTTTTGTGAACGTAAAATATTGATAAGGAGGGGAATTCTCATTAAAGAGGATGCAAATTATTCTCAATAATTAAATACTTTTTGGGAAAGAAATTTTATCAAGGTAAAATGTTTGAAATAAAAGTTCATTTTTAATGATAAGAGAGGATAAAGTTTCATTAAATAAAATATTAAGGTGGAAGAAATAAATTTTTAAAAATAAGTTTCATAAGAAGACTTATAACTCAATGAAAGGAGTTTAGTTAACAAAAACCCTTACAACTTTTGTATTTTTTTAATTGAAATCCATGTGAAGAGTAAACATGATATGGATCTTAAAACCCTGGGAAATAATTTAATATGGTAATAATAAATTTATTAGGTAGTAATAACACCATATTAAATATATCATTGTGTATAATAAGAAATATGTCTCATGAAATTAAATTTGAGACAAAGAACCCCTTACCACAATTTCTTACATCCACCAAACTATATGAATATCTTTTATAACAAAAATAACAATATTAAACACTGATTTTTTAACCTTATTCACATTTATAACTCAATAAAAATTACATTTATAATTATTCTATACATTTATACTAGTTTGTTATTTAAAATTTGTAATATCGGGTGTGATTCATCTTGATCGTTTTGAACTAGTTTGGTAATAACGGTGTTTCTCTTTGGTATTCTCTAAAATTTCATCATTACTAGATCATAAATGGTATAGTAATTGATTATTTATAATTATTTATAATTTTATAATTTCATTCTATGATAATTTTGGTTATGGTCCTTAAATATGAAATCAGTGATGAGCATGTTTCTATGGTTTTTTAACGAATGGATGTTGGTATCTTAATTAATGAGTTTCATATTAGTTTTACCAATATAGAACCCAAATAAAATCATTATTTTCATCATTTTTAATATATTATTAGTGATTTAGTTCTCATATTCATCCAGTATATTATATTATGTAATTTTTCCAATAGGTTATTAGACCGACCCTAATAGAAACATAGCATAATTAATGGTTGAGTATGGTTATGAATGTTGTTTTTTGGAATGACATCATTATTACATAGGAATAATGTTATTATTTATATATTATTATGGTTTTAAATAATATTTCAAGTTATTTTAATAAATATTAGTGAAACTAGATAAAAAAATAAGATACATTGCTTCATAGAGGCAGTAATACAAACAAATACAGAAATGACATTTTTTCATAATAAAAATGGGGAAATGTGGGTAATGGTTAATACCAAAAATATAAAAACATTAAATATTCTACAAATAATTATTTCATTATATACTATTTGGGTGAATAAATTTTTAATGTAATGATATAAAATAAACAATGTTATGGAAAGATTAGTACTTACGTTGAGAACTTGGGTTCTCCCTTAGAGGACTCCTTAGAAATGAAGGTATTAGGATAAATTCTTCTAGATAAAATATAAAATACATGAAAAATGATTCTAGGTTAAGGAATTATGAAATAATTTTAATATTAAACCTAAATTTTATAGTTGTATTGAAGGGTGGTGAGAGGCCCCTATTATAAGTGGTGATAATAATATTCTTGTAAATATTTCTACTTCATATAAAGAGAACACATGTTTCATATGAAAAGAAGAAAAACAAATGGATAATAATGGTTTGTAGATATGTTTTGTTTTATCAACACACAAAATATAATTTAGAAACATGTGTTTAACTTATGAAGGCTTTTACACATTTAGATAACCCTTTTTACACTTTCGGATTTTACATCAATAAATAGTTTTTACCTATGTAATTCATTTTTATGCCTAAAATATAATTTAAATTATTACATAATTTGGAAATTATTATTCCAAATGTTAAATATATTTTATCTAAAAAATATATATATTTATGAAAAAATAAATTTTAATTCATCTCATATAACACGTAAAAACCTGTTTTTAGAAAAATTTCACTTTTAATATTAAAGTTTATTTGTATGATAAAAGCCAACGAGCCCGTACTCGAGTGGTAAGGGCTCAGGCTTGGAATCCAAGAGACCCAGGTTCAAAACCAGGTGGAGGCAAATTTCTGGGTGCTATAGCAGTACTACAGCAGCATTGTAGCAGCCACTGTAGGAGTCATTGTAGCAATTATTGTAGAAGTTACTGTTTAGCACTTTAGCAGCTGGGACTATTCACTCTATTTGGGCCTCTGGGCCACTGGTTTGTACCTATGGGTATCAAGGGACTTCGGTTCATTAAATGCCTTCGTGCCACAAGGGCTTCGGGTCACAGAGACCATATGGAGTAGTCCAGTTCACACAGAACATGCCCTAAAAGAGGATCAGAGCAACAAGAGTAGTAGCCACCAGAAGCAAAGCTAACCGGGTTGGAAGAATGAGAGGGTATGGCAGCCGCCATTGGGATCAGGCACCGTGCAGCTTTGTACAGATCAATGCTAGACAATTAGCAATGCAAGGTGGGGAGCTAGGTGATCAATGACGCAGAAGCTGGGGAGGGGCAATTCTAGTGGGTTGGGCATACGGGTCATGTAATGGGAATGGTATGCCTCTGGGCCTTCGATTCATGTATTGCAAGTTATTCGAGCCTTATTTCTTGGGCCTACGGGTCATGCATGGGTTCACCTTCAACCCTTAAAAGGGGGATTATCCATAATAAAATAAAATAAATAAGGCCTTCGGGCCATTCGGTTATTTGTATGATAAAATTATAAATGTAATTTATTTTCATAATAAAAAATGGTTTATTATAAATAAAATAATATTTATTTGTTATTAAAAAAATAAAAACTGGTATTATTAAAAAATAATATTTAAAAAACATCCAAAACAGCTTCTTTTATTCGAAAATATAACTTAAGTTCAAGAAATTTTAAATATAAGTTTTTAAAAATCAAAATTTTATATAAAAATGTATAATTCATCTCAATATATTCATATTGGACTATGAAAAGTATTATTTAATTTTCTAAGTCATACCTACTTCACGATTGATTCATAAATGCTATGATTTTAGTAAAAACTATATTTTCATTATTCACTAAAAATCAATTATTTCAGAAAAATTCCAAAAAATTGTAGTAATTTTATTTTAATATTTTCAGTTGAAAAATAAATATCAATTTTTATGATTGAAGTCAACAATTTATAATTTATATTTCAAATTAAAATACAATATATAAAGAAAAATTAATTTTATTAAAAATGACATTTTAAACATTATGCCTTATAATTACTATTTCATAAAAAAATGATGACATAAATAATGTTAATATATTAGTTCATATATATATATATATATATATATTATTAAAATAATTCTTTAAATTAATTTAATTATTATATTAGGATAAAATATGCAACTTTTTATGTAAAATATTCATTTGAGAAAGAATAATCATTTTTCAATATGAAATCATATTAAATATTTATTATTATTTCCCTATTACTTTTCAAATGATTTATATTTACTAGTATATGTGAGGTGAATGCATTACGAGTAGAGAATCTTCATTTTTCTAGGTCTCACTTTTCTTGTTTTCAACATAGTGCAAACCATTTCACTTTACATTTATATTTTAATATTATTAAAGTCAGACAAATGTAAATTTTGTTTATGGTTAAGCAGTATTGACCAAGTGTTTTTATGTTTATGGTCCGAGATACATGACCAAAATTTGATTTATTTTATCTAGAATTAAACAGAGAGATTTATTTTACATTAATAATTCCCCCCACACCAGTAACATAGACAGCCTCATGGACAATTGCATGAAATTTTGGGTTATAATACATGGATCATCGTGTCATGCAGTTTAGGGTTATGCAATAAGAATCAGTGGAGGTTTCTGAATAATAAGTAATTTTATTTCATTAAAAATATATATGATGTAATAATCTATTATATATATGGTATTTAATCCCATTTGAACATCTGGATTACTGGTTATGTAAATCATAATTCAATATATTTGAATCAGGGAATGATTATATAAAGCTAGTATGTAGGGGATGAATATTGATCACATTTTTATGGAGGGTTATATTGTGATAATTTTAGGGGAATAATTTTATTAGAGGACATTACCTTAGGAATACTTTGTTTGGAAGTTTCTAATATGAAGGTATGAACATCATTACCATGTAGAGGTGTCCCTTTGAGAAGAACACGCCCATTACTGATTTCCATGAAAAGTTTGAGAGAATTCACACACTGAAGCAATTATATAGTATTTAAAGAAATAATAATATATTTATGATATAATCATTATTTTGTAATGATAAAATAATATTTACCTTATTTTCATCATGTTCATTGAAAAATGAAAATGTTACTCATACATGCGTACGGCTTATCAACTCTATCATTATTACATAGGTTATTTCTCATAACCAGTTTTCATAGTTGGTTTTTAAATTATAATTAATATATAAAATTGATAATTATGACATGGTTATTATTCTATAGATGTTGTAATAATGACCTCTTTGACCATATTTGTCTTACCAAAGTTATTTTGGAAATATGAGTTGAAAATTGTCAAAACGTCTAAGGTGGACATAATTTTTTAAGTAATTGTATATAACATGGTAATAAATAAAATAAAAGGAATAATAAACTTGAAAAAGGTTCTTAAGAAAGTAAATAATTAACATAAGTTTATTATATAGGAAGATAAAGAACATATGTGACGAGACAAACATGAGTTAAGTGACATTTTACCTTAAAAACCTCATTTTAAATGTTTTAAAGAATTATTTTCTAAATCCTTTTCATCTATGCCCGTATTATTAAAATTATTTAATTGATGTAATTTTATTGGAATGAATGAATTATAAAGGCTATTTTATCTCTATTTTGAGTTTTTTAAAAGGTTTTTAAAAGGAAACTTTTACATATTTTGTACAGAATGTTTTGAAGAAAATGAAAAGGTGATGTTTTATTTTAATGTATATGGTGTCAATGGTTTTTCCCACCACCATAATCATTATTTTATATTTTTATTTATTTAAAAACTTTCATTTTTTTCAAATAAAATATTGTTTCTATTTTTTTGGGGTATTTTCAAAAGGGGATTTTAAATAGAATGGGTATTTCAATATCTAAAAATGTTTATGCTATGGGTGAAAATAAATTTTGATATAAATGAAATATTTTATCTACAAATATTATATTATGGTTCTTTTACATTTTTTATAATGATAGGTGGTTCTATTGCAAACAAATTATGGGTGGTTCTAATATAAACCAAGAATGGATGAGTCTGTTATAGCTCTTCAATGCATTTGGTAAAGGGAAGGAGTTAATGAGTTAGGTTTGTCTTAAGAGATTATTGGAATTTACCAGGTATGTTATTCCATTTGTAATAGTGATATGAAAATTATGTCTCAGGTTTCCTACATGATTTATCTATGCTCGCTGATGTTCATGGATTTCTCTAACATTTTTATGAATTTTGAACTCAGTTTTAATTGATTTTTCTACTCGCTTTTAGTGTTTGTAGGTTCTTTTTATAGTTTTGTAGTGTTTTTTTATTTTTTAAATTTTTAGAAAATTATATATTATTATTATTTATTTATTATTATTATTTTATATTAATTTTAAACTTTATTAACTTATAATATCTAACACTTTAATTATTTTTAGTATTTTAACTAAGATTTGTTTTATTATTATTTTATTATCTTTTATTAGTAATTATATTAATTTTTTATATTTGTGTTATATATTTTTTTATATCATTATAAATATTAGTAGTATTAATATTTCTATTTTTTTATTATTTTCAAATTAGATTAATTTTTAATAGTAGGATTTTTATTATGTGTATAATTATATGAATTTAAATTAACTTATAACCAAGTATATATAATATATATTTATATAATTCTACTAATATTATTACTATTATTATTATTATTATTCTAATATTTTCAATTTTTATATAAATATGAGAACACGGGGTTATCTTCTGGAGCGTGGAGTGGGGTTCATCTGAACCCTAGCCACAACAGCACTCCCTTTTACTCTCCACTACAGCACAATTCTAGAGCCACCTCCTCTCTTTAGCACATCACAAGGATGATCCTCAACAGCTAGGCAGGTGTCCAGTCTGCCTCCATGCCTCCTGCACACCCATAGGCTCACCATCCTCTTATAGTGCCTCCATCACCATACCTCCCTTCAGCTTCCTCCTTGTACAAACAAATTCCTCCTCCCTATTCCAACCACCATCATTGGATGCAGCACCCCCATCGGCCAACTCCACCTCCTTCTCGCAGCATCAAACCCATAGCCGAGAGACATCGAGGCCGAGCCACCTCCTCTCCTCTCACGGTGGTCCCCTCTAGTGCCTAGCACACCTCCCACATTGCTGGAAGCACACCCAACTGACGTTTCCCCATCCTAGAGACCCCCAACGCTACTAATATCAAACTACACCAACATTCTTTCATAGTAGATCATGTTATGTATGTATTTGATGATGGTTTACCATGTTTTTGATATGCGTGATGGTTCGGTTTAGCATTCTGATGATCAGCGAAATGATGATTATTATTTTTTGATCATCGATGGAAGCTTGCGGTGATATTTGTGTTGAAAAAAACATGATGATGTCTTCTATTTATTATTTTATGTGTTGTTTTTGTGTGATGGAGGGTTAAATTTCATGGTGTCAGAGTTGCGGTGAATTTGATGGTAATTTCATTTCATTATTTTTGAACCATGTTTGATTGCCTTTTAAATTATTTTTTTAATTATATTTTCATTTATTTAATTATATTTTTGTCAGATCTAATTGTTACATTGGGTTTTTACACAAATTGTGGTGCTCGTTTGTGTGATACCTAAAAATTAATCACAGGATGGATATCATCAAAGAATTTATTTTTCTAGAATTAGATCATGCATGTGAGAGAATCATAAATCTCATACGAGCGAATTCTGAATAAATAAATATATTAATTAAAACATTAATATATATTTTTCATTCTCCTTTAAACTTTCATGAGTGACACCTAATAAGTGATCACATGTAGGCATACACGGCATAGATAGATACTTCAAATTTTTTAGAAATGATTTATTACATTTCATCAAGTGATTTGATGCTTAAATGATGTGCAAATTATTCATCAAATTAGAGAATGAAATGATGTATGATCTGTGTGAAAATTAAAATATTTTCTAACATTAGATAATGATACCTCGTAGTATTTTGATTAAATTTTTAATTTTTTATAATTTCTATAAATAAATATTCATATGTGAAAATTAAATAATTATCATTCCATGCACCTGAATGGATGTCGCAACTCTAACACTTCCATCTCTGCTTTTTTCTTCCATATATTAATTTAGTTCACTTAGATAGTTTTAGATAATGTAATTAATCATTTTTTAAATAGTCATTTGGTTTTTAGAATTTTTAGTTATTAATCCCATTAAAAACTTATATATCTTAACATTCTTCCTAGAGGATATTCCTATTGTCTACGCACATTCTCTCTAGGCTTCAACGCTTCTCACCACTTCTATAGTAGTTTGTAGGTTAATAAATTTGAAAATTTGGGCATTCCATGACACATGTTCCAAATTTATGGCACTGTTTTCGAGGATAATAGTATCATTAGAAATCAATAAAAGAGATTTATTTAGGTTAAAAATTAAAAAAAACAAAAAAAAACAAAAATCAATTTGATACTCTGGGAATTTTTTAGTATAGGGACTTTCAAGACACCCAGAAGTTCTAAATTTCATGGTTAGCGCTGTACAACTAAAATAAATACCTGACCTACAAGACCACATATCACGATACAAATTATGATTATTCACTACACATGACCTCTCATGGTAATAATTTTTATTATAATGATTTTTTTTCAAATTTGTGTTATGATCCATAAGAGAATGCTCTACCATATTGTGATAAATTTCCTTTTAAATCTTTTAATCATTTTCAAAGTCAAGGAATTCCTGAAAATATTAAACTTTAAAATTCATTTGAATCAAATGATTCAATAATTGACCACATGTTGCTTTCTACTATTACTGAGACAAATAGAATGGTTGAACTTAAAGATAAACTTAAGGAAAATTTTCTTTACTCAGCAAAAGATTTATAAAATAAAATAAAATATATTGAAAATAAAATGAATAATATATAAAGTAAAATGACTAATATTTTCTAACTAGTCTCCTCACTACCACTTGATGATCTAATTCAGAATAATTATTTTGAACTAAGTGCAGTAGAGGATCCATTTGAACAACATCAATTTCATAAATCTAATAATGAGACCACTTTTCTTGATCCATTTTCCCATTACACCATTTCTGACTTCTCTCCATCAAAATTTTATTCTTCCAATATAATAACATTTCAAGAATATGAGAGCTCAATCTTCCACTATATTGAATATATGGTCCCTTAGAAAATACAATTTCATGTCTTTATTCTATGATTTCACAACCCTTCCATCGCAAAGTGAGAATGGATTCCTTTGATATATATCACATTATGCCTTTTGAGGATGAAAATTATTTTAAAGATAAATAGAGTATTAAACTGGGACCCTTATTTAATGAAATTGAGTCAAAATTGATCCATGACAATATGAATTACCACAGGAAAGAGTACATCACTTCAAATTAAATTGAATCACCTATTTTTGAAAATCCTTATGAGTCTAAAACCTTTTCCAAAATAGAGACTTGGGAAAAAATTTAGGAGTTATAAAATCAGTCAATAAGGGTGGTGGAGAATACTCATAATTTTATAGAAACAATGGAAGAATGGTATTGCTTGGAGAATCTTGAAATCATAGTGACACATGTGGTAATGGAAAAATATGATGAGGTTAATATAGAAGAAACTTTTGAAAAAATTTCATTCTTCACATAATGTATTCACTTAATCTAATTGATCTTACCCCACCTGGTCTATGCATTGAGGTTGGAAATTCTTCACTTAAAATATCTATAGATTCTAGAAATACTCTTGACCTTGGTAAAATAAATAAACCATAGATCATTAATTGAGTTGGAAATTAGTGGATTTACATATGCTAGTAGTTATTTATGAATAAAAATTTGGGTACATCATCAACCCAAATACTAAATTCAAGGATATGATGGATATAAGCCGACCACTAAAATATTCTGGTAAGGGAAATTCTTCTCTTATGAACATTTAAAGAGGTGATATTCTTGTTCTTCCCACTAATTCCCTTTTAAAAAATTTCAATTTTTTAGTGAGTCTTTCTTAGGAATAGGCATATTAATTACCTTGTGAGTTGGTCCATTTTCATTTCATCTCACCCATATTTTTTTCTAACATGTTTTTGTTGAGATTTTTTTATTCTTGCAATATAAGTTTTTTCTCGAATGGTACATGCAATAATCCCACCGATAAATAAGTAGATGCATGTTTTACATTCATTTTTGATCTCATTGGAGTGTCATTAACATCTAACTAAAGAAAAAATAAAATAATCACTCAATGGGATATAACTCATCATTAGTTTTTTTCATTTCACTGCATTTAGCTTCATTTCATTTAGTTTTTAGATAATAAAATGGCATGCATTTACCGCAATATTCTTTCTTATGGAAACTATCGTAGAGATGATTTAATTATATATATTTTTATCATACACATGTTAATTTGGTTTTGTTGTTATATATTTGATATAATGTGGGTATGTGATTTCCATGTGTATATTTTATAGGTACATCACTTTTGGAGCGTCATCAGATACAAGAATCCTTTTCGCATCTATCTTCACTTACATAAGGAAGTGTTTTATTTTTGGTTATATTTTATTCTTCCAAAAACACCACGTAAAATAAATAAATAAACAAATAATTAAAAAAATGAAAAATGAAAAAAAGAGCATTCATGTCATTGTTTAACCCATATGAAAGATGTTTTATTTTTTTCATAATAGGGTTAGAGGCATACCACTTGTATCCCTATTAATTTTGAGCACATGATTACTATTTTACATGCTTTAATATATTATCTCATGACTTATATGATTGTTGATATTATTCCACACCTTGAACAAAAATGGAAACTTGTATACTTTTGGTACACTTGTTTCACTCATTCTCATATGTGTTGAACAACATTATATTTTTATACCCATGAGAATTATAGATCATTTTTAAATCATCTCATATTTATCTTTCCCTTTATGGAATCTCATCCAAGTTAAGTCTTCTAGAAATTTTCATGTTTTTCATCAAATCGATCATAATTTTAAAAGTTTCACTAAAATGACCAAGGATTTTTTTTGATTTATTTATCCCCTTTTACCCACTAATCCACCCATACTTTTTCTTTACTATATAGCCCTTAGAACACATGAAGAATATTTTTAGGATGATCTCATAGTCAATATCCTTCCCCACATATTTTTTGAATATTTTCATGGTGATTTTTAATATAAGTGTGGGGGAGTGATTTAATCATGGAGAGAGTTGTTTAATAGGAAGTGATTCATTTGATGCACATGGATAAACATTATCCCATCGTGATTATATTTTTTTTATTCCATAGTATCCATATTCATTACATGTATTTTGATATGGGAATTTAGATTATTTTTTGTTCCAATAATGAGTACATTTTTGGTCATTACACGGTAACCCTCACTATCAGGGATACCTATAAAAGTTATGACTCATTACTCTAGGTGCTAGGGAGTTTTCTATACGACCTAATTTCACTAAGATTATACTCAGTATAAGCTATTGGTATTCCATTTCTTGGGATATTGTCTTATATATATTTCATGGGGTTTTATAACTGATACTCACCAATTTACCTATCTATTATGTTTGCATGAGTTGTATCCTTAAAAAAATTAACTGAGAAAAATAAATAAATTTTTTAGAGAGGAATTGGATTATCATATTCTTAGGTACAAACAACATTTTAAGTGTGGGGAGAGATATTTTTATGGAGACATATGTCTTGACATTCATAATGCATATATTTCAAGGTTCAGCCCTCATTTTCTCACAAATTGTCAAAAAAAATATAACCCACCATCTCTCAGCCTTAGAGACATTTGAACCTATTGTGAATTCCTTGATATTAGTGTATTCTTTTTATTTACACTAGTGAAGATGTGAAATTCATGTCAAGCCTGTATTAATCATGTGTGTGTTCGATAATTGAGCATAACTTTATTAAAATTGTTTGAGCAATGAGAGTGATAGCAAGGTAGGTCACATGATGCATGAGCATAGGGTTTTGGAAAGAATGTGAGTGGAAGAGAAATTGTCTTCAAAAACTGGGATATTGAATGAAGCATGAAATTTTGTGGGCAAAAAGGGATTGGAAAACTTTAAACTTGTAATTTTGATGTTCTGACTTATCTATGGGTCTAGTTGTGTATTATTTATAATTGTATTTTCCAAGAGTGAAAAGGTTTAAGTGTGGGGGATTTGAGGTGCATGTATTTCGCTAACATTTTTATGAAATTTTAAATTAGTTTTAATTAATTTTTATTCTCTCTTATAGTGTTTTTAGGTTCTTTTATAGTTTTTTAATGTTTTTGTTATTTTTTTAATTTTTAGTTAATTGTATATTAATATTAGTTATTTATAATTATTATTAGTTTATATTAGTTTTATACTTTATTAACATTTAATATCTAACACTTTTATAATTTTTAATAGTTTAATTGATATTATTTTTGTTATTAGTTTATTAATTTTTATTAGTAATTATATTAATTTATTATATTTGTATTATATATTTTTTATATCATTACAAATATTAGTAGTATTAATAATAGTAGTATTAATATTGCAAGTTTGTTATTATTTTTAAATTAGATTAGATTTTAAAAGTATCAATTTTATTATGTGTATAATTATATTAATTTAATTTAACTTATAATCTAGTATATATAATATATATGTATATATTTTACTACTATTATTATTATTACAAATCTAATATTTTTCTATTTATATATATATATATGATAACTGGGGGTCATCTTATAATGTGTGGAGGGGGTTAGTCTAAACCCTAGCCGCAACAACACCCTCCTTCATCCTATGCTACATCACAATGTTGGAGCCACCTCTTCTCTTCAACACATCACCAAGATGAACCTCCATAGCCAGGCAGGTAGCCAGTTCACCTTTGCACCTCATGCATTCCAATAGGTGTGCCATACTCCAACAGTACCTCAATCACCAAGCCTCCCTTCAGATTCCTCCTTGTATATTTGAAGGCCTCCTCCCTGTTCCAACCACCATCTTCTGCTACATCACCACCATCAGACAACTCTACCTTCTACTCGCAGCATCAAACTAACAGCCAAGCAACACCAAGTCCAAACCACCTCCTCTCCTCTTGTGGTGGTCCCATACAGTGCTTGGAACACCTCCCACCTTGCTAGCAGCACGCCCAACTGATGTCGCACCAGATGAGAGACCCCTAACGTTACTGGTATCAAACCATACCAGAATTAATGCATGGTATATCATGTCATGTTTGTTGTTGGTGGTTTTTTACCACATTGTCGATAGGTGTGATGGTTCGGTTCAGCATTTCAATGATCAATGGAACAATGACTATTATTTTATGATCATCGATAACAGCTTTCAGTGATATTCACGTTGACACGGAAATGATGGTATATTCTATTTATCAATTTATGTTTCATATTTGCATAATGTCGAGTTAAATTCCATAGTTTCTGAGTTGCAATGAACTTGATTTTGATTACATGTCATTATTTTTTAACTGTGTTTGGTTGTCTTTTGAATTATTATTTTAATTGGATTTTTATTTATTTAATTGTATTTTTCTTTGATCTAATTGTCATATAGAGTCAACACACAAAATATGGTACCCATTCATGTAATACCTAATAATTAATCATGGTTGGGTGATCATCAGATAATTTATTTCTATATAAGTTGATCCCAAGGGTGAGAGAATTATAAATCGCACACAAGTGAATTTTGAATAAATAAATATATTAATTAAAAAATTAATATTTTCTATTCATTCCCTTTCAAACATTAATGAGTGATATCTAATAAGTGATCTCATGTGGTTGAACCCAACATAGATAGATACTTTGGATTTATAAGAAAAGGATCATTACATTTCCTCAAGTAATTTGATGCTTAAATGATGTGCAAAATATTCATCAAATTAGAGAATGGAATTATGGATGATTTCTGTTAAAATTAGAATATTGTATAACATAGTAGAATGATATTTTATAGTATTATGATTAAATTTTTAATTGGTGATAGTTTAATAAATAAATATTCAGATGTTGAAATTAAATAATTGGCATTAAATGTACCTGAACGGACGTCACAACTCTGAAACTTCTATCTCCGCATGTTTCTTCCATATATTAATTTAGTTCACTTAGATAGTTTTATATAATTAATTTAATAATTTTTAAATAATCAATTAGTTTTTTATAAATTTTGGTTGTTAATCACATTAAAAAAATTTCAATATGAACATTCTTCTAATAGGATATTTCTAGTGTCTATGCACATTCTCTTTTGGTTCGACCCTGCTTTCCACTTCTACAATAGTTAGTAAGTTAATAAATTTGAAAATTTGGATGTGTCATGATGCATGTAAAACTTTCTATAATATTTTACTAAAATATTATGATTTCATAAGATAATATAATTATCTTAAATTTAAAAGGGAAGTTTGTGATACTTCTTAAGGGTAAAATGTATAACTTTTTGAAAAAAGTTTTTATGGGTTTTTCATGAGAGAAAAGAAAACTTTATGAGTTTTATTTTTCCTTTAATATTTCTTATATGAAATGTTTTATGAAAATTATTTGGTCATATAAGTTTATTTATTTAGTAAAAAATGTTTATTTTAAGTCCAAAGTTTATATTGAAAAAAGAAAAAAAATTATGAGTATTGATGTACTAACAAGTTTATTTCTTTCTTTTTATATGTACATTACTGATCTTTTCATGATCATGTGTTTTCAAATGTTTTTATATTATTTTAAGGATGGTTAGGGACAATAATAAATCCAAGATTAAAATTGTAAAGATATGTAATGAAAAGAAAACTTTTTGTATTTTAAAAGTTTTATATTATGGGAAAAATAGATACTGAGTGGAAGTGTTCACTTTGTAATGTATGTGTTTTTTCTATAAGAGTTATAACCTAATTATTTAACAATATAAACCATAAATATCCACAAAATGTAAAATATTGAATTATTGACTTAAAAATCAAGATTATGTAATGTTTAAGATCAGATATTTATAAAGAATTTGTTAAAAAAGATTTTTTTATGCATTTTCTAGAAAAAAAATTAAAAGGTCTAGGAATTTTTTTTTTTTTTTGAATATTGTATTGGAAAGGGAAAATGGGTGTTCCACCTTTTCCTATCATTGAAACAGATTAATGACATGGAAATGGAGGCTAGGGGTCACCCGTCTTTCCCCAAAAATAAAGAGAAAGGTGGTCGAGGATTGGCCGCCTTTTGCCTAATGTAAAGGAGAAAGGTAGAATCCCCCATACCACCTTTACCTTAAGTCCCTATAAAATGGAACCACCACCACCCCCCCCCCCCCCACTCCTCACTTAAAAATCCCCTCCTCACTCAAGATTTCACACCCTATCTCTCTAAAAGAATCCTTATTAGTGCGTGGTGGTTCTGGTGGCCTAAAAGAAGTCCTAATTTTTTGAGAAGCGTCATTCAGAAGTATTTTTTCTTATTTAATTTAAATTTATTTATTTATTTAATTTAATTTTTTTTAGTTATTTCTAAATATGTTATTTATTAAGTAGTTTAGTTAGTTATATATAGTTTAGAAATAATATTTATTATTATTAATGATTAAGTATAGATTAACTGATGAATAACTTATGATTAAAGAATGATTACATATAATGATTAGCTAATAATAGTTAGGTAATGAATATCATATGATTAAATAATTATTAAGGAATAATTAATTAAGTATTAAGTAATGTTTAACTAATTATTATATAATAAATAAAAAATGATTAATTAATGATTAAAAAATGATTAACTAATGATTATAGAATGTTTAACTAATGATTAACTAATGATTAAGTATTAATTAAATTATGATAATCTAATGATTAAGTAATTATTAAATATTGATTAAGGAATGATTAAATAATGATTATGTAATTATAAGTAATGATTAACTAATTATTAACTTATTATTAAGGAATGATTAAAGAATGATTAACTAATGATTAATTAATGATTAAAGAATGAATAAATAATGATTAACTAATGATTAACTAATGGTTAACTAATGATTAAATATTGATTAAGTAATGATTAAGTATTGATTAAATAATGATTAAGGAATGATTAAAGAGTTTTTAAAGAATGATTAACTAATGATTAAGTAATGAATAAAGAATAATTTACTAATGATTAACCAATGATTAAGTAATAATTAAATAATAATTAATTAATGATTAAAGAATGGTTAAGTAATGATTAAAGAATGATTAAGGAATGGTTAGATAATGATTAAATAATGATTAAATAATGATTAAATAATGATTAACTAATGATTAAGTAATAATTAAGTATTGATTAAAGAATTATTAAGGAATTATTAGCTAATAATTAACTAATTATTAACTAATGACTAACTAATGGTTAACTAATGGTTAACAGATGATTAAGTACTAAGTATGTAATAATTAAGTATTTATTAACTAATGATTAAGGAATGATTAGCTAATAATTAACTAATGATTAACTAATGATTAAATACTGATTAATTAATGATTATCCAATGATTAAACAATTATTAACTTTGAATTAACATGGAATAAACATATGATGAAAGATGGAAAACTTGATAAAAAAGAGGCTTAACTACACATATGATTTGTTACTCCCATGATTTAGATGATTAATCACTTATTGTAGTTGGGGTTTGGCTTAGTGGTAAGCACCCTTAAATCTACATGAAAAATGGGGGTTCAAAACCCATTGGGCGCAGGTACTGTAGCGTACTGTAGCAGTGGCGGCACTGTAGCAAAGGCAGGCACTATAGCGGCGGCAGGTCACTGTAGCGGTGGCAGAGCACTGCAGCAGTGGCGGGTACTGTGTAGTACTGTAGCAACGCGGGTACTGTAGTAGTACTATTCACAGAATGGGCTTTGGGCCAAAAAAATGGGCCTACGGGTCATGTAATGGGCTAAATGCCCACTGGATCTTTGGGCTATGTAATGGGTCTCCCTCTACCCAGTTAAAGAGGTCTTTGCTTTGCTTTAATAATAAAATGAGGCTTCGACCCCAACCTTTAAAAAAATGATTAATCACTTATTATACACATGTTTTGTTAATATCGATGGATATGTTTTAAATTATTCACATTCTATATATAAATCATTGAAAGTATCTTTAGGAAAGTTAAAAATTGTACTAAAAAATATTAGTGTCATATTTTAGGATATAAGAAAAAATTATAATTTTTTTATAGAATAAATATTATGTGGTTATCTAATAAATCAAATCTCTATCTAGATACTATAAGTGGATGTGGCTCTAGCTTAGATATACCTAGGGGTAAAACCTGAAAACACTACATTGATCTAGACACGATTAAGAACTGGTGCACAAGGCCTTGTTACACACCTAGTTTGACACTCCTATGGGACATTCTTTAGATGATTTATATTTTATTTATAAACTACTGAAATGCCTTTAGGAAGATTTAAAACTATACTATGAAATATTAGTATCATATTTTAAGATATAAGAAGATGTTATGAAATTTAAGTATTATAAATATTATATGGTTAAACCTCATTATCAATAGTACTCACAAAATATTTTGGGAAACTGAGGTAAATATAAGAGAAAACATCAAATTGGTTTATTTATCCATGATAAAATGAAAATTATTATCATATAAAGTGAAATTTACAAGAACAAACCCATTAAATAACACATGAATGTTTCACAACATATAATAAATAACATTACATTTTTCAATATTTTAGAGTTTAGATGAGATGATATTGACTTCAGAAAAGAAGTAAAATCTAGATTATTTTCAAGTGGTAGCTTAATAACATCTTCCAAAGGGATGTATTTAAATTTTAAATTTTTAAAATCTTTCTGCCTTATAATGATAGGTATCCCCATAAAGTGATGATATCACTAGAAGGATGAAAGATTTTAAAAATTCAAAATTTAAGTATACCCCTTTGGAAGATGTTTTTAAGATGCCATTTGAAAATAAGATAGATTTTACATCTCTTCTGAAGTCAGGATCATCTCATCCAAACTCTATTCTGTTGAAAAATGAAAAGGTATTTCTTGTCTATTTTAAATAATTAATATTTTATTTAATATGTTTTTTATTGTCCATTTCACTTTATGTGATCATAATTATCATTTTATCATGGGTAAATAAACTGATTTTATATTTTATCTTCTTTTTACCTCGGTTTCCTAAACATTTTGCAACTTATTTTCTAATAAAATTTTATATAATTAAACATTATTATTGTATTTTAGGATATAAAAAGATAATCTAAAATTTTAGTATCATAAATATTGTGTGGTCAACCCTCATTTTCAATATTATTTTGACTATTAGAATCTTGATCAAAAAAATTGTACATAGAGTCATGTTTGCTTATATCTACTACTATGGGGTGGTTATTCAAAACGAGAAAGGAGAAAATTTATAATACACAACCAACAAAAATGGTTAGAACATCTGATTATATAATCCTAATTGAACTTTAAGACATAATTCTTGGTTTCTTATGTCTGGGACCTAATCAAGAGATCAATTCTATTAGCTATAGACATTTTCAATTCTCAGCTACAATATGGAATCTATCTTTTCCATTGGTTGCAGATGATAAGTGGCTCTATGTAATAAATTCATGTGGTCAAATAATTTCATGATGGAGTTATATGTTGAGGTTTCTGTTGTACAACAACAACATCCATTTGTACGAAGACATAGACTTACAAGAGTGGTTGATGAAGGTCTGTCCCAAGAAATTGAGGATCCTCCCTGTGATGTGGAATAGGAAAACCTAGATGATCTCTTGGATATACATGTAAATCCAACTTATAATGCGGATTTGGTTAATGGTGGAATAGAGGGAGACAAAAAAACTGATGATGAGGGAGCAGAAGAAGTTGGGGAGGAAGTTTCTATAAATTCAGTAGTTATATAGCATCCTAGAACCACAATAAAACATCCACCACTCTTTGTATATTGTTTGAAAGTAATAGAACATTTTTCTAAATTCAACTGAAATGTTATCACGCCTACAACTGAGTTTTCTAGAGTTTTAGTGGATAGGTTTAGTGAGTTGTAAAAAATATTATATGATGGAATGGATTTTCCAAGTAAAGTTGCATTGAAAAAAAATACTAAAAAGATTTCATATATAGAGGAATTTTAGATATTTAGTTTAGGAATCAATCTGTAAAAAATACATCATATGGTGTGATAAATATAGAGATGATTGTAGATTCCATTTGAGGGTGATTCCAGACATTTCATCTGGAGGTTGGAGGATTTTAAATATTGAGGCAGGTCATACATGCGTTCAACCAAACATGACACAAGACCATACTTCATTTGATGCTGAAATTGTGACATATATTGTTATTAAGATGATTAAGACCTTACAATATGTTCTTATATCCCTTATGAAATATAAGATACAACAATATTTTGTTTATAATATTTAATAAAATAAGTCATGGATAGAGAAACAGAAGGCAATTGTGAAGGTCTATGGTGATTGGTATGACTTGTATCTGGTGTTGCTACAATTACTAGACATGATGAGACACAACAACCAAGTTTTCCTCTATATTCATACGAACGAACATGTTTCTCAAGATAACTTACTTTATTAATCTTTTGTTCTATTTCATTGGTTGTTTTGGGCATTCCTCCCCGGTATTTTTTCATTTTGTTTCAGAAAACAGTTCATACAGATTGATGGAACATTTCTATACAGAAAATACAAGGGTGTATTGTTGATTGTGGCAACCCAATATGAATGTTTTTCACCTCTCCTATTTGAATTTTCCAATGTGGATAATAAAAACTAAGAATCGGGGAGTTGGTTTTTGGCATGCCGCATTCGGGGGGTCTATTTGATATATGATCAATATCGGGAAATAAATGAGGCAACCAATGTAGATATTGATACATGGAGACCCCAAAATGAATATCATCAGTACCACATCAGATTAATTTCTAGAAACATGCAAAAAACATTCCATAATGAAACTATGAAGAAGGTAATCACGAGGCTTGGTATGCAATGTATTTTTTATTTTTTACTATTTCAATGCAAAGATAAAATCAATTTATGTGAAATATGATCACTTATATGTATCATATGATTAGGATCAATAAAGGTTTAGGAAAAAAAATTAATAAATCATCAAGGATAATCAAGAAGTGTATGATTATATAATTTGGATTCCAAAAGAAAAATGGAAATTGGAATATGATGGGGAAATAGATATGGACACATGACTAAAAACATTATAGAGTGCATAAATGGTATCTTCAAGGGGATTCAAAAGTTACCTATATTTTACATAGTTCATTAGACATTTTATCATTGTGTGAAGTACTTAATTCATAGAAAAAAAAACTATCCTTAGATAGGATTAAGCAGGGGATAAGGTATGGAAGATACTTTCTATGAGAGATTGAAAAGAATATTGAAGAATCTTCTGGTTATAAAGTGTTTCTTTTCCACTGATAAGAATCTCAATTTGAAGTTAAAGAGTTTTAGGACCCTATCACAATAGAAGTAGTGAAAAAATAGTGGTATTACTAGAAGTGAGGTAATGTCAATGTGGAAACTTCTAGGAATTACGGTTTCCATGTGAACACTCCATCATAGTATGTTCCTATGAGAACATATCATAGGAAGCATATGTTGATCCATTGTATTAGTTGGACACCATTGCTAACTGTTATTCTACACCATAGATTCCTATTAGAGAGTTTGGATATTTTCTAATGCCCAAATACTAGCCAAAATTGATACCTGACATCAACAAGTTACGTCAACGAAGGAGACCGAAGTCCAGAAGGATGCATAATAAGATGGACTAGCCTCAAGAATAAAGGAAAAGTTTGAGATATAGCATATGTCATCAAGAAGGTAATAACTGGAAATGATTCCCTAACATTATTGGATCGAGTTCACACTCTTAGCCACAATAATGTATTATCTCCAATGTGACCTTCTCATAATTTTAATTATATAGTATTAATATAAGATCCTTAATTTTATATATATTTTTGAAATTTTTGAATACTTTTACTTTCAAATAACAATAAGTTGTTCATATTCATATTAAAATTAATATGACAAGTACATGTGAGAAAATAATCATGAAATATACCATCATGTGATAAATCATACATAAATTACAAAGCGCACCATTTTCTAATAAAATTTTAGATAATGAAGAAAAAATTATATTTATATATATATATAACCATATCATACAAAACACTCTTTACTTGGTAAAAAAATATCTGAAAAAACTTTAGAGATATTCTTTGAGAAACATGAATAAATGTCCTTCTCTTTTGGTAAAAAATTCATAAAACAATGGGAATAAACATGTTATTTACTACATTCTATCAGTCATAACATTATGATAAACATAATGTTATATTTACATTTTACACATAAGTCATATTTCATTTTTTTTACATATATATGGAGGCTACTATACTACTCACTGAGTAGGCTATGCTTGTTTCCGACACTGTGATAGAGGGACATCTGGTTCGACAGATCAGGGTGCGTCGAGCACACCATCATCATCGCGTGTTGCCTACAGTTGCCATTATACCATGACTATACCGTGTTGGATTCTACAACATTTTGGTATTCGATTTCACATTTTTTATCATCACCTTCTTGTTACCCTCCTAAAGAGGTGGATACCCGATATATGCACATTCCAACTACCTGAGGGGGAGATAACCATAACCCTTGAGGATGTGGTAGTCTTACTCGATCTTCCTATATAGGGAGATATAGTTATTATACCCACTCATGAAGAATGGCCTAATCATGTACATAGATTTCTAGGCATTGACATTTTTCCTGATGATGATGTTACAGATGACGAGTCAATTTATATGAGGTGGCTTGAGATGCACTTTGCTCATTTACCTGATGATGTTGACAAGAAGACTGTCATGTGTCATGTCTGTGCCTATATCTTACGAATCATTGGAGGGACATTTTGAACTAATCACTCAATTATATATGTGCACATGATGTATCTAGGGCTACTAGAGGATTTTGATTAGGCTAGGAAATACAGCTGGGGATCTACGTGCTTAGCTTACACTTACAGAACATTATACATGGAATGTTGCTCAGAATGCATAGATCTCAGGGGATGCATCATCCTTCTTCGGATATGGGCATGGGATCACATCCCCTACCTCCCCCTTTTGTTTCTGATCAGAAACTTCCTATAGATGTGTTGCATGATGTTCTGCGTTGACGCTGGTATGATCACTCATCTCTTTTGGTTTTTATGATAGTATGATTTATTGAATTTAATTTCTTACTATTTATCACTTTTTATGTTGTATTTTACAAGTGGATTTAGGCACACCACTTCTTTAGCACTCTGAAACACCATTTGGGTTCATTTTGTCTCATGTTGGATAGTCTCCTACCCGACGAGGTAAGTATATACAATCTTTCAGTAACTAAAAAAATTCATAATACCAACATTTTTAGTCATTAGTAAGAAATTTTTTTGAAAAATATCACATGTCATTTCAGATTTCATGGATTCCATAATGAGATTTATTGGACCAATTTCCTACATACTACACTGCTAGAATTCGTGATTCTATGGTTGTTCTACCACTCATTCATTTTCATATTATTGAGTGGCACCAACCTAATAGAGTCATGTTCCAATTTGAATGTGTTCATATCATTCCATTTCCACTAATACATTTATAGGATATTCATTATTTAAAGCTAATGAGGAGAAGGATTTCAACTGGAACTGATAAGATTCCCAATATCTCAACCTCTAGGGAAGACGAACATCGCTTCATATAGAGGGTGTACATACAATGTGATTCCATCTATCACAACAGGTCAAGTGTGAGCCATGGTATAGACTGAATTCTATAATATATCTTACTCAACATATCATTTGGATTTAAGATATAATAATTAAATAAATTTCCATTATTTTTTTTTGTTGTACTATTTTATAATTCATTTTGAATCTCTTTACAACATACTCAAGTACAAAAGATTATCCGCAAGTCTAATCCAGAGGAGGCTGTTTCTAACCAGGAAGTGATCCATATTGAAATGAAGGGGATGATTCCAACTTATCATGAGGTTCATGATAGTATCTTTAATCATCCACCCCAAGGAGATGACTTTCCTACCCAGGGAGTATAGGTTCTTTCTCATGAACCTCCTCCAGCAACTACTGATGCTGAGGATCCATGATGATGATGACATAGACTGTGTCGTGCTACATATAAGGCCTCATCTATTCCATAAGTAGAGGCCATCCCTTTAACAGTTCAGCCTTATCCGATTGGATATTTTTATTAGGATGCATGGGATCCATCTATATTGGAAGGATGTCCATAGTTTTCTCCATGTGAAAATTATCTGAGCTTCTATCAGGGGTCATTTCCCACTCACGCACCACCATGTGGGATGGAACTTCACCATAGACAGTGACTATACTCATTCATTTATATGTTTTATGTATAGTAAAATGAATAATTTATTTTCACTATCAACCATTTTTACAAGTTTAGCCACTATTTCAATTTTCATTTATATTTTAGTCACATTTTAGATTTTAAAATATTTCAAAGTTGACTACTTGAAACATAGGAAAACTTATTCAATTTCAAGTAGGTAAATTTAAAAAATTGTAAAATATAAACAATAAAAAAATTAAATAAAACATAAATCATATCCTAAGCATATAAAAAAAATTTAAAATAAAAATAATTTCATAAAAATAATAAATAATTAAAAATAAAAAGAATGTAAAAAAAGATTATAAATACAATTTTAATGGTTTAAAGAAACAATAAATTGTGATATTAAAATTAATTTTCAATAAAATATTGATAAATTTGGAACATTATTGATTCAAACTAACTCTAGAAGTTGAACCCCGCTAATATGAATAATTTCTACTCGAGCTCCACCTTTTACTAGTATATTCTAACTATATAGAACAGACTGACTTACAAAATCCAAAAAGGGGGTAATATAACATAATAAAAGTCATGAACATAATAAAAAAATATGTTGGGATAAGAATACTTCCATTTCTATAGAAATGGTGGATTTATAAAAAATCCACAGTTCACATGTCCACCATTCAAGCCACACATTGATTTCTACCACATTGTTTGAAATGAATTTTTACCATAACATAATATGATAACATGATAAAGCGATATGAAATTGATTCAATTAAGGAATCAGGAATAGTCATTTTTATTCTTAAATTGCCCCACATTCTTATGAGTTTCATTGAAAGAAATGAATTTAAAGATTAAAAGAAAATAGTTCAGTAATTATATAACAAAACAATATATATATATATATATTTATAATGTATATATTTTTAATGTATATATTTATAATGTATATATTTATAATGTATATATTTATAATGTATATATTTATAATGAATAATAATATTATAGTTATGTAATAATAATAAAAAGTAGTATTTGAGTAAATGAGATGTAGAATAAAACCTTGTATAAGTGGTTTCTAACACAATACATTAGAACCAAGATGATTAGATTAGTTAGATTAACAAGTAACGATACATTTGGGAACATAATTAAAAATAAAACATAATTGAAAATAAAAAAATCATAAATATAATAAGTAAAAGATAATTTACATATCATAAAATTTATTGCATAAAATAATAACATTTTCACTTTAAAATATTAATGACATAATTCTAAACAAAATAAAATAAACACAATATATATATATATCATAATATAAAAACTTGTATGTTTATAAATATAAAAAACATGTATAATTAAAATGATTTATTTTTTTACTGAAAGACGAAAAGGCCTCTACCACCTTTCCACTTAACCGAAAGGTGGAAATGGCCCTACCACCTTCCAGATACACTTTTTAAAAAAAATGACCTAGTATTAATTAAAAAAATCAAAAAACATAGAAAAAAACTCATATCCATCAAATTTACTTAAATATGAATTGATATATTTTAAATTTTTAGAATGGTGAGGATAATACAAGAATGAATTTATTTTTCATGTTATAAATACTATAAATGAAACATAAATCTTCTTTTATATTGGTTTTATGACATTATTTTCACAAATATAAAGATAAAAATAGAAAAAAATAGATTTAAAAAATGATATTCAAGAAGATACAAATTAATTTCATTCATAACATGCATATTAATTAAAAAAACAACATGATTATCTAAGGATGGCCAAGCTTGGTAGATGAGAGATGATTTGGACATATTCATGGGTTTTCAACTAAGGGTTATTTTTATTGAAAAAATGAAATAACATTTGATGATGAAAAATGGCTTGAAGTTATCCCCAGAGAGAACACCCAATGAACCATGAACTTTGATAGAGCTTCAAAACCATAATGCATGAAACATAGCACACATAAATGGAGAAAAATATATAACATGATGAAGATGTGATTTGTGAAAATAAAATATAAAACATCACAAAAAAACTAACCATATCCACACTTTCTACCAATCAAGAGTTGAAAAAAGGATCGCCACACCTTTTTCACCTTCATGTCATCCTCGTATACGACCCCACATCTCCCTCACATATAAAACCAATAAGATAGTTGTGCAGTGTTGAAAATTCTTGGGATGTGTGCCCCATCACTCTTAAAAATGCTCTCCACATCAGTATAGCTCCGGTGCGGATTATTCTTTATTAGTGAACCTTTGGGGTTCAGCTCCATCTCCTATCTGTGACCCAACCTCGCCTTCTTTGTTTCCTTAGAGACCGGGACTGCCTCGCCCTAGCCCAGGTCCCACCACTTCCTGAAGATCATCCCCTTGGTCAAGTACTTGTGTTCCATGTACCTAGCCACCAGTAAGTTTGATATAATTGGCTCCACAGATCCAGGATCTAGTGATGCGGCCATAACTACAACGGAGAAAGCCAACTTCACAGGCATCGGGATGAACCAAGCCACCGAGTTAACGATACAGATATCTCATTCATGGGTTCCATAATTATAATTTACTGGTATTTATATTAATTTTTATAATTAAATTATGATATCTCATTCATGGATTACTATTCTTTTATTTATTGGTGTGAAATCTTTAATTTCCTTTAGTAATCTCAATTCTACCTCCTCTGATAATCAAGGTTGATGGAACACCTCCATCGAAAGTGTGACATCTTCCAAGACCTGACCCAATAATATTTTATTTCACCCATTGAATGGATCAAATCCATTGTACGAAGATATTATAACTATTATAAGGGAGTTAAAATATTTAATAAAATAATAGGAATAAGTTTGAGATTAGTGTCTTAGTGGATGATTGCCACACCCATGCACTTCACTCTTGCTCATCACAAACTTAATAAAACATAAGAATTTAATTTCAAGATGAATGGAATTTCAACTTGCCTCCCCTAGGAAAATCCTCAGGTTAGAACCTTATTTTTTAGGGTAAGAGGCAACTGTGGAAAGAAAATAATAAAAATAAGAATAAAAAATAGAAGATATAGAAATAGAATGGAAGAAAAATAATGAAATGGGTGTAGGGAACACTTTAACAAAAGGATGCATGAATTATTTAATTAGATAAAATTAAAATTATATGATAAATAAATAAAATGGGGAAATGAGCATCATCATGGAACTTAACTGCCTCTCTCATGGATAGTGAGAACTCTCTTTGGCAGTGGGGTGGCTTTTTTTTATAGGCAAGGGAGGTATTTTTGGTTCCATAATTTTACTCTAGAATTTATCATGTGGTAGACCCATTTAATTACTAAATTTGGAAAATTATTCTTTTGAAAGTTTATTAAAAAATTTATTTTATGTTTGACCACAAGATTTCAACTTCATAAAACACATGTAGAAGAGGTTATGTCAAATTTACTCTGAAATTTTATTCTGACTAGAAAGAATATTTGAATTATAGAAATATGATTTCCCATGAATTTATGGACTTGCTATCAGTAAAATAAATTGGTACCATAGTAATGAGAGTTTTTCCTCAAGATTTATATTTATCATTGTTTAATTTTAGCTCCATTATACTATCCATTAACAAGATATAGTCCCAAATTAAAAAATATCTAGATCTGTGCATAGATTTTGAGGCCTAACTTATGAGATTATTTTGGGCTTCCAAATGTTAGATTTATCACTTGGTCCATATGAATGAAATTAATAACAATATTTTTTAAGGCCAAAAAAAGAAATTTAATAAATTAAATCAATGTATAAAATTTTATGGCTGAAAAAAGTAAATTAATTAAAATAGTTAGAATCCAAAATTAGGCCATTTTTCCATTAAGCTCAAAATGATTTTAAAACCATAAAATGTGATAATTGAAGTTAAAATATAATTTTTTTTGGGATTAAAACCATTTAAATGTTTTTTAAAATATTCATGAAAATTGAGTTTGTCAATAAACCCACACTTAAATAATGGTTTTCCTCAAGCATATTATCTCAACATTAAAAATCAGAGGGCACTAATGCTATCATTATTCAAATTCCAAGGCAATAAAATTAAACAATCATCAATGTCAAATAAAATTTTAAAATTTCACATAAAATATCAATTCAATTTCCAATTTTCCATATAAAAAATCAATTCAAGTATTTTACTTTTCCCCTTTGAAAAATGATGGAACTTTTCCTTTCATTCATTCAAGCTTTTTAGTTCATTATTATTAGATATGAAAAAATAATGATCTATCTCACTTTTGAATATTTTCTCTCATCACACGTGATAAAAAATTCAAGTAGATTTATGCTCATATAATGAGAACATAGTTATTATTCATAAGATTGTAAAATAACTACTTTCTCTACTTTGTAAAGAAAAAAACACATAAAATCATGAGGGCTTGTAATTAAGGTTCTAATGAATCTGAGGCTTAAGGGTCGTAGGAATTGATGTTTAAAAATTAAGTATCATGTAGGAGTATCATCTCTTAAATTACAATGCATGATATCAAAAATAAAATTTCTATGAAATTCTCCCCCGTAATTTGTAACAACTCCAACTTCCCCCAAAACACAAATTAAAGTTCATGATCAAATAAATCATAATGAATGATTTGTGATCCCTATTGAATTTTTTTATACATAATTATTTTTTTTCAAAGAAAATTTTCATTTTTTTATTTTTTTAAAGTTATGATTAGAATAAACCTCACATACACCACCTAACCACGTATGATAAAAATTATCAGTCTAGTAATGGTTATTTTTTATTTTTCTCAGTCACAACCCATTCTTTTATTTTTTTATTTCTTTTTGTCATTTTATCTTTTTTCAAGAGGGGAAAAACAATAAATAGTAAAATTAATGAATAAAAAAACCTTTCTTTATTCCCACAATTATCACCCCCACACTTTATTCTTATAATACATTTCATCCCTTCCATCGTGACTCTCTTCACGCCCATACTTCAACTTTAAAATATCATAAAAATACTAAGAGAATGATAGGAATGGATAAAAATGGCTTGAAACATGGATCATCCCTAGAAAATTCATTCATGGTCTCTATAGGCTAAAAAAGGATTGATGTAAATGTCGTCTTCAAGGATAAGTTCTTTTCAAATGATGTCTTAATCATTTTAAATATGGTTTTGTATAGTCATATTTTTGACAAGTTTAAATGCCAGTTCTAGTTGGTGGAATGTCCCAAGATCACTCAAGAAATATGATCGAGATAAATAAGAAGTACTTGGTCTATAAATCCTATTTATAATGGTAAATATGATATTGTACAATAAATCAAGTAATGAATAATAATAAAAAATCAATTCACATGAATTTCAAAAATTCAAATCATGAAATTTTTTGGGGAAATTTCATTTACATGAATCAACTAATTCCCTTAAATCATGAGTCCTCATTTAAATATTCATGCTTCAATTTAATCATTTAATTCTCCATTTTACTCATTAAATTTCATTAACATTGAAATATAAAACATGGAATAACAAGATTCTGAAAAAACTTGTAACATCCCACCCCTTCCTCATTGGATTGAGAAGGCGGTGAGGTGCTACTAGGCCTTAAGAGACATTCACAAGGTTCCAAAGGCTGGAAATAAATGTTGATGGCTTCAAGAATAAATTGGGGAATGATTTTCACTTGGGATAAACCAACCAACCAAACAATACATTACTAGAAAAACTACATGATGCATGTTAACATAGCAACCTGAACCATATAGTACAAAAAGACATCCAAACTAATCCATAACAATTCCAAAAAACCAATACAACCAAACCATACCAAACTGAAAATATAGTGCTAAGAAAAATACTAGACAAGGGACCCAAAGTGAAACATGGCACCCTCCACTGCTCCATAACAAACTCCATGCTCCAAGCACCACCAAACCACCTAATCATCACGAAGAACCACTAGCAAAATGAGATGCCTTAATCTTACCTATGTCCTATAATAAAACATCAGAAAAAGAACCAAATTTCCAAATTAGGGGTGATTAATAATACTCAATAGGATTTTCCCAAATTTCTTCCCTACACACTCTACTAGGATAAAACCGTTATCACATTTATATAAAATAGTTTATATAAAACATCAAATATTCTAACAATTACTGATAATACAAACACACCCTTACCAAGACACACTACCCAAACCATGAAACCCAAGGGAAATAAAAAAAAACATTCCATAATCCATTTCACCAATTCACATTACCACAATAATTTTCATCTTGCATAGCAACACACAATAAGTCAAACAACTACGGTGGAACTTCCCATCCAAACCCATTTACTACTTTTCCAAACTATCTGTACTTCCCAACCACTTATCCATAATGGTGGCCCTTCCATACACTATACATCACCTTTTATAGTGATAATTCTCACCAGCTTCACACACAATCAACATAAGCCATAATAATTGACAAACCAATAAGCATAAAGCACACCAAGGCCATGCATTATTCACAACCATTTCCAACACATTCCAATGACTTCAATAAATCACCCATTTATTAAAAACACCCTTTAACCATTTTAAATGCAAAAATACATTTCAATAAACCAAATTCTTATTGAAAAGCATTTTTTCAAACCATTTTTATAAACCAAACAAGGAAAAACAAATTAAAATCTATATTTTAAAATTACACAACAAGCCCCTTTTTGCAACAATATCTCATTTAACCCAAAATCCCAAATCACCACCCAATGGGTTTCCACCAATATTTTCACATCATATTCATAATTAATTTCAAGAAAAACAAATTAATTGTAAACAAGGTCTCAAGTTATATAAAAGTGGAGACGATGGAGAATCCACCTACCTTTAGGTTTCTGGCGAAATCGAACCACAAGAAACCGCACCAACAATCCAGACAAACACTCCACCAAACAACCCTAGATCTCCTTCCCTATCATTAAAAATCCTTAAAATAATCACCTAAGGCAAAAAAACCCTATATCTACATGAAACAGATGTATATCTAGAAAAACAAGAGAGGGAAGAGAAAAGATATGGAGGAAACTAGAAAGAAACCAAAAAGAGAAGACTTACACAAGATAAATTGCCTTCAAACCACCTTGAAAACCCTTAAAATACCTTCCAAAATGAGTGGGAGAGCACCCATATCCCTTTAGAAGAAGAAATCCCCATAGGGTTTGTATGGGAGAATAAATGGGTGAGTTATGGAAAATCCCAACTAACCCCATTTTTAAAAAAAAACATTTTTAATGGGCTATACGGTTAGCTTGCACGGTTTTACAAACTGTGTGCTAACCATGCAGATTCTACTGTTCAAACAGTGGCATATCGCATGGTTACCTGGGATTCTCCCATAGTTTCCCCTAACCGTTCTCAAACTTTTCAACCTTAAAAAGGCCTCCAAACTTTTTCAAAACCTTTCCAAACTCCCCCAAACTCTCCCAAACATTACCCAAAAACTTTATATACATAAAAAGGTATCAAAAAAGATCAAATACCTAAAATTTGGGGGTCTAAAAAACTCATGTATCCTAGATAAGTCAAGTAAAGCATAAATTCAAGAATGGTAATGTAATTTTCATTTTAAAGTTCAAAACATGTTTTTGGAAAAAAAATATAGAGAATTTAAATTATAAATATTAAAAGTGAACTCTCTTTCCCATGAAGCTTCACTCCTATTCCTTCATTGATATTTGGGGCTTCCTTATTCCATCATGAACCTTTAAAAGAAAATTAATCAATTAATCACATGGTTTATGTCATTTAATCTCAAAAATATAGGAGGGAGTGGGAATCATGCTGGACTAATATTAATAATGAAATTAGAATCTAAATTACTAGAAATCATGTAAAGGGATAAGACTTGGTATGATCCCCCAAGTGGACCCTGAATTTTTAATGCCTCTAGAGGGCATTACCAGTTGTAATCCATAATTTGATAGTGGGTGGATCTTCTTGAACTTGAACCACCACATGTGGATTTTCCCATCTTCCATATCTTCTTTGTTGAAGAGGAATGATCCATGGATAGAGTATAATAAATCCATACCCTTCACAATTAGATACATCTTGCATGGAGGGGGTAGGATGAAGTATGGATCATCCTCTCCTTGGTTTCTACTTATGTAACCTCCTCTTGTTCTTCTAGTGTTTTCTCAACATGGGTGTATAAATTGAATGATTAAAGGAAAAGTAAGTAGGTATTTCTATATGAATAGAATTTAAATTTTAATAATTAAAAATATTCTCTCTTTTATAATGATCAGCATATATCTTGATTTCCTAAAGATCATCTACTTGGATTTCTCCATGGGATTCTTCAAATGTATGTTCCTAAAAATTAGGTATCTACATATGTTCCTCAACATGTGCATGGTATTTTTATTCATCTTCCTCTAAGTCATGGAAAAGATTTTCTGAATTTTAGAATGAAAATAATTGGGAATTAATACTCAATTTAGATTGAATAAAATTAAATTAAATGTATTTTGATATAAGATAAACTTCCTAAATTGGTTTGGATTCAATATTTTCTTCATTGTAAAGTGCCTCTTAGATTTTTATGGTGGAAAGTGGAGGTAGGTAGTCTGGATCCTCTATCTTTTCTTTAAATTGCACCACTTGGGTGGTGTCTTCCTCTTCCATGACTAGAGTGACATGCAATGGTACTAGATCTTCTACTTTCTATAGACTTGGTAGATCATGTTGTACCTCATACTCATTCCATAATTCATCCATATCTTATTGATCATCCACACATAGCTCAGCAGGAAATTCTTCCTCATCATGAATCCACTCTAACTTATCATGGTCATCTTGAATATGATTCTTAAAATGGTCAGGTTTCTGATGTTATTTAAGTGTTTCTTCAACCTATTTTATTTCTTTACTAAAATTGGGAAGCTCCAATGGTGCTTCTTCCTTGGGGAGATCGATTTGTTCCCCACACTCATTCTAGAATTCATTCAAATATTGTTGATCTCCCACATGTGACTCTTATTTTGGTTGCTCTATAAATTCACGAACATAGTCAAATGCTCTTTCCATTTTTCTCCCAAGTCATCCAGAGAATTGATCATCCTTTTAAACCAATCATTTATATTACTATAATCAAATTTTTTTGTTGATATTTCACTTGTGAGTAATCTTCCCATGCATAATAATAGTAGTTCGGATACATCATGGAAAAAAATTATGGTTTTTTTTAAGTAATGAAAGTTATATAAAATGTGAAAGTAGAAAAAGTTTTGTAAACACTGGTTGGATTTGCTTCAATGGTTCTAGTTTTTACATACACCCATTTTAGGTCATAGTAAAAGCAAAATTATTTTCCTAATGAAGCATAGAGGTTGACCATGATCATATCACTTGAGGATCTTTCTCAATTTTTTCACCTACTTATTTTATCTCACATAAACCACTTCTTTTTGTCTTTTTTAATTATTTTATGAATGCAATGAAATTTAGAATAAAATTAAATTCTAAAACTTATACTAACATGCAATGACAGAATGTGATTACAAATAAATAACTTGGCCTTTGTGGGTTGGTTCATGGGTTCTATCATTATCTTTGTTGGTGTTTATATTATGTTTGATAATTCAATTCTAATATATCATTCATGGATTAATATTATTTTATTTAGTGGTATGAATTTTTTAATGTCTTTTAGAAATATCAATTACACCGCTTCCTATAATCAAGGTTAATAGCATAACTCAATCAAGTGTGTGACATTTTCCAAGATCTGGCTCCATCGTATGTCATTTCATCCACTGAATGGCTCAAATCCATCATTTGAAGAGGTTTTATATAGTATAAGGGAGGGAAAATATTTAATAAAATAATATAAATGAGTTTTAGATCACTATCATGGTGTAAAATCTCCACACCTATTCACTTCACTCTTGTTGATCACAAACTTAATAAAACATAAGAATTTAAGTGCAGAATGAATGGAATTGCAACTTACCTACCTCAAGCCAAGCCTCGGGTTATCCTATAATTTTTTAGGGTAAGTGGTCACTATGGAAATAAAATAATCAAAATAATAAGAAAACAAAATCATAAAAATAATAGAATATATAGAAAGATAATGGAAGAAAATAATGAAATGGGTGTAGGGAACACTTTAACAAAAGGTTGCGTGAATTATTTAATTAACTAAAATTAAAATTTAATGAGAAATAAAAATTAAAATTAAAATAAAAGAACAAAAAAATAGATGTGAAAATGAACATCATCATCGCCTTAGACCTCCTCTCTCACAGATGGTGAGAACTCTCTTTGGCAGTGGGGGTGGGTTCTTTTTATAGGTAAGGGTGATATTTTTGGCTCTATAATTTTCCTCCAAAATTTTTCATGTGGTAGACCCATTTAATGACCTAATTTTAAAATGTATTCTTCTAGAAAGTTGTTTTTAAAAGTTTTTTGTGTTTTAAAATAAAATTTTATATTCATACACCATGTTTAGAAGAAGTTATGTCCATTTTACTCCTAAAATTTATCATAGCTAGGAAAAATCTTTGAATTTCAGAAATTATATTTCCCATAAATTTATGTCCTTGAAATAGATAGAATAAATTGGGTATATAGTAAATAATATTTTCCCTCAATATTTCATCTTTTTCACTGTCAAATTTCAGATCCATTGTACTATTCATTTACAAGATATAGTCCCAACTTCAAAAATATCCAAATTTGTGCATAGATTTTGAGGCCTGACTTATAAGCTTATTTTGGGTATTCAAATGATGGATTTATCTCTTGGTACAGAATAATGAAAAGTATAAAAATATGTTTTTAAGCATAAAAATAATAATTTCATAAATTAAATCTGTGTATAAAAATTTATATCTAAAAAATAAAAATAAATTAAAATAGTTAAAATCCAAAATTATGTCATTTTTTAAATTAAGATCAAAATACTTCTAAAACCATAAAATGTAAATATTAAACTTAAAATTTCACTTATTTGGGATTAAAACCATTTAAATTTTTTTTAATATATTCATGAAAATTGAGTTTGTCAAGAACCAAGCCTCCAGGATCTAAAAAATGTCTTTTCTTCACCTTCTCAAGAAGGGAAGAGGTAACTATCAAGGCTGAGAGATAAGTCTTCTTATGAATATCATGAAACACCATATAAATATCAAAAAATAGGTCCATAAATTTCCATTCATCATTGGCTTCTCATATATCATGTTCATGAGTTTTCCAACTCAGTGCATAAACTACTGAATTACCCTTTCCAGGCATATAGATAAGCTCAAAATCGAAGGAATGAAGATATTCGAATCATATTCACTATCGAAGATTCAAGTAACATTGTGTAAAGATATATTTGAGGCTCTTGTGGTCTGTATATACCACAAAGTTATCACCCATCAGATAGTGTCTCCAATAACGTAATACATGGGAAACTTCTACTTGCTTAAGGTCATGTGTCAGTTAATTTCTCTCATGAGGCCTAAGATAATAAGATCCATACACAAATACACTATCCTCCTACATTATCACTACTCCTAGGCTGGTTCATGATGCATCACAGAACACTATATAGCCACTTTCAGGCTCTGGAAGAATCAAAATAGGTGATAAGACAGTCCTTTATTTCAGCTCCTAAAAGGATTTCTCACACTCCTCTGACCACATAAACTTAATACCCTTATTTTTAAGACTGGTAAGAGGTGAATTAATGTGTGATAAGTCTTGTATAAAATTATTATAATATTCATCTAGCCCCAAGAAACTCTTTATATCAAACATATTCTTGGGTTGCTCCTAGGAAACCACAGCACTCACCTTCTATGGTTCATCATATACTCTAGATTGTAAGATAATATGACCCAATAAATAAACTTTGTAAATCCAGAAGTGGCACTTAGAAATCTTGGCATATATATTATTCTCTCTCGATGTACTTAAAATGATCTCAAGGTGCTTACCATGGTCACTATAAGTGTGATAATACACCAAGATTTCATCCATAAAGACTATGAAAAAAGAACCCAGATAGGGGTGGAACACCCTATTCATAAAATACATTAAAATAGAATGTGCATTCATAATACCTAAAGGCATAACAAGGTACTCATACAGACCATACCTACCATAAAAATTTGTATGAGGTATGTCTGATGGCCTGATTCGCACCTGATGATATCCTGATCTCAGGTCAATCTTTGATAATACCATATCTCCTCAGAGATGGTCAAAGAGATAATCTATTCAAGGTAGTGAATACTGGTTCTTGACTATAATTTTTTTCAACCATCTGTAATCTAAACATAGATAAATTTTCTCATCCACCTTCTTAGAGAAAAGCACAGGTGAACCCTAAGAGGAAGTGCTAGGTTGTATAAAACATTTGGCCTATAAATCTTTTAACTACCGCTTGAGATCTTGGAGATTAGTAGGTTCTATCGTATATGGAGAAATGTACACTAAGACTTCTCATATAATGAGCTCAATCATAAACTCTACCACTCTCTCAGGAGGTAATCTAGAAAAATCATTGAGAAAGATAGACCTAAAATGATCTAATACTAGAGTGAATTCAGTCTGATGTAAACCCTACTCCTCCATGAAGAGACTAGAAATCTTGGTGGTCACTTTACCTATCCCATGATGCTATGGTAAAACTCTGATGGCCTACACATCCCACTCACCCTTATGTGGATAATTGTTTCTTTATGGTGATGTAAACAATACCCTGCAGTTATAGAAGTATAAAAATATATGATATGGAACCAACCAATCCATCCCTATAATGAAATCGAATCCAGTCATATCAAGAACAAAGAGGTCCCATAAAAAGGGTAATTACCTACCTCAAGGGGACAGTTTCCACACCAGCATATGTTCTATGAATTCACTCTCAGCGACATGTCTAGAGTCATCACACTATAGTAATATTGTATTTTCAGCCCGTGACTTTCCATGATAGATAAAGAGATGAATGAGTGTGAAGCACCTGTATCAAATAAATAAAATACTATAGTGGTGGATAATATAATATTACCTCATACTGTAGATGGTATCACACTCTGATCCTTGATTATTGGCTATAGATCATGCATCTAGCTGGATCTACAACCCTGTGCTACAACTAAACTACCCTAAGTATGACCACTTTGTTGGCACTGGTGATATGGAGTCTGGCTACCATGGAAACAACCTTCTTATCGGCCAGTCATGTTAGCGATACTCTAAATCTCTACCTGATGAGGCATACCTTCCCCTAAAGAAGGAGATGATACGGAGCCTCTTCCATTGGAAGCAGATGGAAAGGTATGACATAATCTATGAAGATTCCATATACGGCTGAAAGACTGGCACTCCATAGGGTCTCTATCATACTGAGGCTTTAGATGACCCTTTCGTCCATACTGATGGAATATAACGGAGCTACCAGTGTGGTTACTCTGGTAGCCACTTCTCTGACATGAAACATCAAGGGATTGATTCTTGCTACCAGAAGAACTATTGTCCTGCCTTAGCATTGGTCCTCTATACCTAATATTGTCACCTTACCTTAATTTTTTCATAGTGATAAGATCCTGATTAACTATCTGAGAAAATATAGGTAGGTAAAATACATTCACCTGATTACAAATGGAATACTGAATCCCATCCTCAAAATGTATGCATGAGAAATCTCATCACCGGATAGAAGCGGTGTAAAGCACTGTAACTCATTAAAATGCATTGAATACTTCATGACTAATATAGTACCCTACTCTAGATGCATAAAATCTATGTCTTGGTCATCTCTCCACGTCAGAGGAAAGAAGTCATCATAGAAGGTAGTCTGTAAATCATCCCATACCATGCACTGATGGCGACCATCTTGGGTAATCACATCCCACTAGAGATTGTTCGAATCAAACAGCTATAGATAGAAATCTTGAACCTCTTCTATGGAGGAATCTCTATATGCTCAACGATAGATAGAGTGGCCTCTAGACAAGACTCTACAGCCTGTGGAATTACATCCCCTAAGAAGTTGGGAGGATTTTTACTAGAATTCATGTGTCAAATCAACCATCATAGGTTCAGATCATAGACCACCTTTCATGGCTTTCATCAAACATTGGTCACTCTCACGAAGCTGAGTGTCAGTGGTCGAATCAGATATTATATGTTTTTTCTTGAGTGGAACTCCTGGAAGTAATACTAGAAGATCAGGTCCCACTATGTCTAGATCATGGTCATTTCTACCCTCCTGGAACATGAAACGAGGACATCATAGAGGCATTGGTCTAAAAATTCCAATCACATTCCTCAAAACAAGCATAAAAGAAAATAGAAACACAAAAAAATGACTATTAAAGAAAGGGCTCACTACCCATGGTATACTACCCCAAATACCTACTTAAGAGTCCAGATATTGGTAAAAATTCAACTATAAATTACAGGGGTTTCATTAGATGAAGGTTCAACTATACCTTACATCATCATTTACTAGTAACAATTTCATTTTTAAGTCAAGATTCAATTTTAAATTTTACAGTTGATTATAACTTATATCACAATATAATTTAAAATAGATTTTTAGTCCTAGTTAATCAAGGCCCATACACCTTATCATTGAAATAAACACCCATTAAATTTCAATTTAACCCCGTCTACATTCGGTCTTAGAACTTAATGGGTTATATATGATTTCTTGACTCAGTAAACTACTCGTTCCAACCCATGAGGGCCCATACACCTCATGAATTGAAATAGTAAATCACTCAATCACATCCAAAGATAAGCACAATCATAATATATAAACAAATATCACTCAATAATCACAGGAATATCAAGAAAATTCAAGCAATAAAATGAACCTATATGTAATGGCATGTGAATTATAGGTGCCTATGATGATGCATGTAACAATGATCCTTTCCCTTATACCATCAGGCTAAGGATGAAATAAAGTTATCAATTATAATAATAATAAAAACTAACACACATCATGTTTTTCACCCAACGGTGAAATTATATCAACTGTAATAGGCAAAAGTAAAACAAAAAATATTATTTAGGAAACTCGGAATTTACCATTAACATGGGTTATTTATGCCTAAGAACGGATTATAACCAAGTTCCAAAGCATTCCTAATCGCATGTCTATTGTATAAAAAAAATAAATTAATAAAGGAACCACTCTAATACCAATTTTTGAGATCTCGGGCTTAGATTCAACTTCAAGGTGCCCCGAGCCCAGTGGGTCACTAGGACTCAAGCCTATCTCCCCGAATTCCAAAGGCTACCGACTAGTAGTAAAGGACTAGGGTGTGTCTGTGGGGAGACTATTCCCTCATTACCAGAGTGTAGTATAATGGATAAATGTAATAACAAGTAAATATTATAAGAAATATAAATAGATGACACAGTAGAAGTAGAAAGGAATAATAATTAACTAAAGCCACTAATAATCGTATACAAAAGATGATAAATGAATCATATACAAAATGATAATGATACATGTCATGTCTTTATAAAATTGTAAAATATGGATATAAGTCAATAAGAAATACATTCTATACAAAATTAGCAAAAATAAACCAAAAACTATCTAAACATCTTGATCTCCATCTTGGTCATCTGCTACCAAGCTCCATCCTAAGAAAGCAAGCAATATCATGTGTCCAAGGCGGTATGCTTCCCTTTGTCAACACCTGTATACATGTAATCTACCTAGGTACCAATGGCAGAATAGATATGGTGTGAGATAAATCTCAGTAGTCCACCACCAATGGTTTTTATAACATACAGTCATTATAATATAAACTAAAACAGTGTGCAAGCATTCATGTATAAAAGTAAGCAGTACAGTAATGTAGATGCCCCATGTACCTACTTCATCCTTAGTTGGTATCTGAACATATAACCATTTATTTATTTTTTATGTTTCATTTAATATATTTAAGTCACATTATGTATAACCATCACTAACATCCTATCATGATAATAAAATTAATGAAGGATCCAAGATATAACAAGGCATCCATAATGATGATAGTAATAAAGAAGAGGATATAAGGTAATAACTGAGGAATCCTTGACCTCAGGGGTCGATCCAACTCTGGTAATAAACTATAGCTTGGATATAGGGGTAAGCATGTAATCCAAAGGGAATTTACCAAGGAATTCAACAATCATGTAATTCTAACTAAGTCCAAGGAAGCCATCCAAGATAAAACGAGATAAGTAGTGATTAGGCCCAAGGGTGTATCCAAGGCGCCACATGTCTGTAGACATCACACTGAATCTAAGGAGTGTATCTAAGTCATACTAAAATAATAATTGAGGGATCATATGGTGTCATATCGAGAATCCACTAGTATACAAAGATTAGGTTCCAAGGTGGGTATCAACCTTGGAAACTGGCATCCCTGAATTGGAATGACATCCACAAGTGCTCAAGTAATTCCCTTAGGAATCCAAGGTTAGATTGATTCTGACCACTCCTATAAATATTTCAAGGTCCATATACAATAGGCACCTTATGATTGATTCATTTATTAATTAAGTCCATGTAATAATCATGCCATTTAATAATTCAAAGGTTCATTTCATACCTTTCATTAGTGTGACAAGGCTAATAGGACATTCAACCATTTATTAATTAATATAAGTCATATTCAATTCATTAGGTTCAATCTTATTCTTTACATTAACATGGAAAGGTCTACTACATATGTGCAGTCAAGTTATTTAATTACATTTAATTAGGAAAAGTCATCTATATAATATACTTTCTAATTCCATTTAATATTGAATATCAAGTTGAAGCACTTACCTTGGAAGGGTGAAGTGATAATAATATGTGTGTTAGAAATTAATAATTCATTGATTTAACTAAACACTTACCTTTATCAAGTTCAATTCAAAGCACACCCAAACGGTGGTGCATATAGGCTTAATAAGCTACTAAAATCATAATTAAAGAAAGAACCCTACTTGGGGTGGTCGACTTTGAGGTCATAACCTCCAAAAATGGACAAAATATACATCAAGGGTCTTAAAACACAGTTTTAATGGCTATAAGAAAGATACATGAATTAAATAGGCCATGCCTAATGAATTCGGTGTGAACACACAACAATTTATAAAATGATGAAACTTAAGGGATGACTTATAGACCATATACCTTTGGCTCGTATGACTCTCCTCATCTAGTATTAGCTTATAGTTTGGGATGGATCAAAATAGATATGAAGAATAGATCAATGCCCTAAAAATATGGCATATGATGCTACATCTAAATAGTGTCTTCTATAGAAAGAATAATGATGAATGGATAAAAATGAATTGAGATATTATCATTGTGGATCCAATGAGACAAATGGTGCCTCTATCAGACTCTTGATGGATAAACGGGATCAAATACTACCAAAGAACTTCAAAGGATATCAAAGAAGGAGAATGGAGGGTTTGATGTTTTATAGAGAGAAAGCCAAGGAAATTTTTTAAAACATTTCATTAAGGTTTAAAGGGTAATTTCACCCAAAAACCTAGGTCACATGGTTTGGCCACACAGTTTTCCAAACTGTGTGTCAATCATGCATCATCTGTTGTAAGGAGGGACACTTCACAAATGTATTCAGTTTTTGCATGGGAATGTGACCCCTAGTAAATAGTTAGGGAAAACCGTGCACCCTACTTCACCCCACTATCTAGACCTGCATGGTTAGGAGAAATCGAGCGGCCAAGCTTGAACGGTTTCTACTAACCATGCGGTCATTCCATTTTTCCTATCGGGTGGGGTTTTGAGCTCTAGATAAGCCTCACACACCCCTAAAACCTTTATAAACTCTTTAATAATTCATATTAGGTCCAAAATAAAGAATTATATTGAATTTAAAAGCATCCATACTTGAGGAAAAATTGGGTTCTTACAGATCAGGCTGGCTGAGTAGGGTGTGAGTACAACTCAGTAGGCCACCACAAACGGCGTCTAAACAATATCCAATCAATAACAGTGTATATAATTGTATAAATAATAAATTAAAATGTATAAATTAAATAGTTATCACATTTAATTATTCTTTAATTGGCCACATAATTTTCTTGGGTTCATGAAGACACCCAACCCATCAATACCTACTTTGTCCTGTGTCAAAGTTTGAACTATCCCCAAGGAATATCGCATATAAAAATACCATGGTAATCATTTATCATTTCATTTTAATTCATATCAATACCATTAGGAACCATATTCTAATTCAAATATCAAAGGTTTATAACATTGTATCTAGCACCTCGTGGGTATTTAGAGCGTCAGTCTGTGTCCCACACCCCATGGGTGTTTGGAGCGTCGGTCCATATCCCATACAATAATAATAAAATGTATGAATTTGGGTCTATAATTTCATGGATAACACCCCATGGGTATTGTAACATCCCCAAACTTACATGGTACATTTCTTTTTAAAAAAAATTAATATCTTGTGTTGCACGCAACACCGAGTTCGAGTGCACCATGATCTATCAAACTGGCCATTTAAAAATTGGCTATGAATAGTATTAACCACATTTTGAAATTTATAAAAAAAAATTAAATAGAATTAATTTTTTTAATTTGGAATATCAAAATTATCTTAGGGTGAAATTTTGGTATTTTTCTGAAAAGTTTCAATTTTTTATGAATAGTGAAAATACTGCATTATTATTAAAAAACAAAAAAATCATTTAAATAATTATTTTACTTTTAATTTATCTTAAATTCACAATATATAAATATTATTTATATTAATATAATTTAAGTCATTAGGATAATTTTTATAATATAATTATATATAAAAAATTATTGAACTTTTGAACATCTTTTTACCCCCTTTTCCGCCGCATCTATGTGATTAACATTGAACTTAATTTTCCCATTTATGTGAATTGAATTTAGAAAAATTTTATTACATGGTTGTAATTAGTATGAAATATGTGATCTATTAGGATCAACTTAATTTTTTTATGAATAGTAACTTTAGTAAATTTTCATTTATTTACCACAGTTAAGGGTAAACTAGGTAATTAAAGGTAAAAATAATAAAATTACCCTAACACTTATCAAAATCCTATTAGATGAATAAATTAGACCCTTATAACCTAATTTTTTAAATTTAATCATTTAATGGACACTTTTCCATGAATATGACATAGATATTAAAAAAATCAAAGAATGTGGCAAAATGTCACACTCTCATTTTATATAAGTATATTAATTTTAATATAGGAATAACCAGGAGATAACATCAATTTTAAATAGTAAATGGAATCTAAAAGAATTAAATACATAATATTAATTTATTTATAATTTTTATAGATTAAATAATTACTATTAATGATGAGACAGTAGTGACACAAAAATTATTTTATTAATAGAAATATCAAATAAATGATTTTAAAAATATTAAAGAAATATAATTTGAATTAATTAATGTGGTCCACAAATTTTCAAGGTGACTCTGACATGTTATTAGTATATTAAATGGTTTGGTTAAAAGTTATATTTCCGTTTGGATTTTAATTTAAGTCAAAGTAATGAATAGTATCAAAATGGACACTATTGATATTTTATAAAAATAACATTTTATTAAATTATTTAAAAATCATAAAATATTTTAAAACTATAAAATTATAATTATAAGGTCTAAAATATCAAAAAATTTCTATTTATGGGAAAATTACACCATATAAGTAAATATTTATAACCTTTTAATATTTAGAATATTATTACCAAAATTAAAATTTAATAGATTAATTAAGGAAAAATCAAAATGATAAGGTTCAAAATAAAATCCAAGCATGTATAAATTTTATTGGTTGAGATGATTTATACCTAACCTCATATTATATTCTAAATAACTCACTTTGGTGCTATTTTAAATCAAATATCAATTTATATTAAATTAATAGTTTTGGAGTTTCCAAAAGTACACCTCCCCTTTCTTATAAAATGGAACCTATCATCTATTATTCACACCTCTTAATCCATTTGTATCATCCAACCCCTACCCATTTATCCTCCAATATTCCATAAATTCGTCCTAGAGGCCATAATTTGGGTAGAAATCCAACCTAAGGAGTCCTTTTGTGCAAATCAAAAGGAGACACTTGAAGAAGAGGTAATTGTTTTACCAACTCTTTCAAAGTTATTTTCTTCTTCTACTTCATTTTCCAAAGTTATTTTCATACTAAATTAATAACTCATTTCCATACTAAAGTAATAACTCAAGCATCTAATATATTCTGATATGCTTTTATGATTATGGGACAACCATAATCCTCCTTTTACCCATCCTATGAAAAACAATATCACCATGTGTGTGTGCATATGACTTACCATCTCCACATCGTGGTGTAAACTATTTTTCATCTATAATTTATTTTTATGGGTATAATGATGAATATAATGGATATAAATAAAAAATATTACAAGATATTGTTACTGTATAATTCATATTCAATCGAACTCATTACCCTTTACCATTACAGAATGGTACCATCACTCGTGTGTACATACGGCCTACTATCTCCACGATGTGATGAGATTCATCCTCTACTACAACCATTTAATAATTATTATGAAAATATATATAATTAATGAATATAATATTTATGTATATGAAGAAGATATATCATATTCATAATATATAAGACTTACATGAGAAAACAAACATAAGAAAATGAAGTAGTTCACACCTGAAATAATGATAATAATGAAATATTATTAAGAAAATGATATAATAGGATCATATATGATATCATAAATAATTTATATAGTTATTTTATAACTTAATAACATTATTTAACTGTTATATAGAAGGTTAATGTACCCTCTACTAAAAAAGAGTATGAGGTAAGGGTTAATTTCACAATCTCTCTATTATCAAGGATTGCTTTTATGTAAGAATATATCGGGACATATTTATCATCCATGTTCATGTTTATTAAGAATTTATTTCAAAACATTCTTAATATTCTTTTAAAATTTTTTAAATAAATTTTTACCCATGTTCATTTTTATAAAAGTAATCTTTTTTTTATTTTCCTTACGGGGTACTTTGTTTGACTTTTTCCACAAAGTACGAAAGAATACTTTTTTCACATATATGGCATGAGTGGATTTTTCCGCCGTCATGAAACCTTAATGTTTTTTAAGATTAATTTACAATATTAAAATATTATTTTCAATTAAAATATTTTCTTTTAAATTGTATGGCATTTTAGATAACTATTTTCAATAAAAATGGGTATTTCTCTAAAGAAGTTTCTAATGATTTTATTATAACATTTTCATCTATGTCAACATCTGTTGTTGGATATTATGTTTAATTGAGATTGATTTCATATGATAAAAACTATCATATTATATTAAAGGTTTTATGAATAATTTTATTATGGATGTACTCCTTTTACACCATTCGTGGTTTATAGGTAATGTATTAAGATTTCGTATGCTAGTTTTAATATAAATGTTTATATTTGTTATGTTTTACCCCTTTAATAAGAGGGTTGAATTAGAATTATTAAGTTATGGTTAGGGCCCTATATAGGACATCTATGAATGAATAGGTCTCATGAGACAAGATAGTTTAGGTTTTTACCTGTTTATGTATGATCTTAGCATGAGGACTTGTCACATACATAGCTTATTTTAAATGTATTTTTATTTTAATTTCCATTAATTCTTTTTTTTTGGGGGGTTTCCAAAGTTTTTATGGAGAATAGGTGAGTTTTCATGAATTGGGCCAAACCGTGAGCCCAATTCCAGATTTAAAAATAAATTTTGTTTCTTTTATAACTTATTCATTTTTTAATATTTTTCACTCATTCCAACTCCTAAATGTCCTCCCCTAATATATTAACATCACAATTAAAATTTTGAGCCTTTGGAAATCCATAACCAAGGTGTATATGGGTTTTTATTTAAGGGATTGGGCCTGCCCGAAAGCCCAATTCCAGTTTTAAAAATAAAATTTGATTAGTTAATAACTTATTCATTTTTAAGGGGTTTTTGGTGATTCCAAGCCCCAAACACGTCCATTGAACCCAGTCGCGCGTCCAATATCCTCCCACACTCGTTGCAGCTCATTTTCATCGTAGTTTAGGTCGAAAGTTCTTAAGAACTCAAATTTCGGGCAGATTTATAAAGGTAATTTGTTTCCTTCATAACTCCTTCGATTCTTACTCTTTTTCCCCCATTAAAATTCCTAAATGATCTACCTATTCTTGTTCGAACCTACCTTGAAGTTTTGAGTATTTGGGAAATCAGATACTGGTATTTTGGGGGGCGATTTATACAAGATATTTTAAGTAAGTTGTTCTCCTCCTTTCTTCTTTCAATTTGTTTAGGGTTACATCCAATTTAGTTAGGGTTTCTTCCATTATAATTGCGGTTCCTAATGTCCAGGAGGTAGGGTTTAAAATTTAAGGTTTTATATTGTGTTTTATGGTCTGAAATTCTGGTTTTAGGTCTGGTTTAGCTTTCTTGAGGTGCGGCGGTGGTGCGTTTGAGTTTTCGCACAAAGGATTCAAGGGTTTCCTTGGTTTTGGTAGGTGATTCAATTGTGTATGAAATCTTTATGAATTGGATACTGTTTTTATGGTATTTTCATGCTTATTAAATTTTATTATTTCTGAAAAATATAGTTTTAGTGGTGTTTGTATTTAAAATGAATCCTAAAGGCCAATTTCATGTGAAATTGGGGGTTTTTCATAGAAATGTATTATTAGTTTAATTGGGGATACCCTATAAGTAACTAGTTGATTTTATTGAAGTATAATAGGGATAAAAATACTGTTTTTAATGATTGTCCCTTGTGTTTGTTGCTGAAAAATCTGGTTTTAATGGTGTTTGTGAACCACATGAAATTCTAAGAGTTGTGTTGTGTAAAAATGAGACTTTGCAATGATGTCGTTTCTTGAACTATATAGGGTTGCCCTAAAAATGATTTTGTGTTTTAACTGAAATTTAGTGGGATCTCCTTTATGTTTTGGAAACTTAAATACGTGCACATAGTATGCAAGTGAGGTTTATAAGGTGTTTTGTGTCCGAAACACTATGAGATTTTAAGGAATTGTTTTATGAAAAATCTAAGTGTTTTGTTGCGTGTTTTAAGTGGTATAAAATGTGATAGCTACTGTATTGGTTTTGATTGACCAGTAATGGTGTTTTATATGAAAATTTATTTATTTTGCATGCTGAAATTGATTGAGCACAAAAGGGGAAGCCCGGGTACCTAGGTGGGGCGGATTTGTACTAGTACGGCTAGTGGACCGGATGGGTTTTGTCCCTGTTTCACTTAGCATTTGGATAAAGACAACTCTAACTAAACTATGTGGATGATTATTGGGGACCACTAGGTTATGGGTGTGTTCCCTACTAGTGGCTCGTGCACGAGAAAGGATTTTTCTATGGTTACTTTACACCGAGGTACGAGGTACATAGGGCCCAAGACAACCTGGTGCCTAGGGGTGTTCCCAATGTTGTTGCTCATTGGATTTGTAGTATCTACCCATGTATTAGGGTGTGTTTGGAAGTAAATTACAGTATCTAACATTTCTATTTTAATATGTTAGTATTCTAAAAATTTTGGATTGAAAACTATTTTCAATTAGAGGTTTCATTTCTTGAAATTTGAACACTACTTTTCCTTGCATTTGAAAACTGCTTGCTTTTTCACATTGTATTTCTTACTCTTTGGAATAATTGGGTGGTATCCTACTGGGATTAGGATCACACCCTACTTACACCCCTTGGGTGTAAGTAGACTTGGTTATGTTTGATTCAGGTAAAGGAAAGGCTAAGGGTGATGGCGGTTCATGGTGTTAGTTCCCATTCTTGGTGCGGAGTTGTGGAGATAGCTTGGGGGCGATGACCCCTAGTCGTGTAGAGTCCTTGGGGATGTCTTAATGCTATAATTATTTTTATTTGGACCACTTGTATAATCTTTAAACCAATGTACTCGGTTTTGGTTTTCACTTAAGTCTTGTTTGGCTCAAAAATTTCAGATTTATATTATGGATTGTTTTTAATGTTTTATGCTTTCATACTCGGGTAAATCATTCCCAAACCTATATTAATGATACCCGGGCACTTGTGCCAGCCCGTGGGGATAGGGAACGCCCTTCGGGTCATGTCACGGGCTGGGTTTGGTGCCGGTTTTGGCGGTGACCAGATTCGGTTCGTGAAAAAATGGTATCAGAGGAGGTTCGCTCCTTGGGTCATGTTATTTGGGGAAGAGTCAGCATAGTCTGGAGCTAGGATTTTTGGGACTTGAAATTTCAGTCATGGGTAGTGTGCCTGGCCAGCACACCTCATGAAGGGATTCAAGTCACCATGGTAAGTATGGATTTATTTGAGTGCTTTGGTTTTCTTGGTTTAATGATTACTATGGGAAATGAAAAGAGAGTTGGGAGAATAATCTCAATGAGCTCACAGGGCCTGGAAAGCCATGTGGAGCCATGGATATTTCCCTAGAATACTCTCTGTGACGGCGAAGTGATTGGAATATGGTTTCCAACCATATGTCCAAGTCACCCACCGAAACTAGTTTCCTCTTGCATTGTTTTGTGCTTTAGTTTTGAAATCTTAGCACTTTGGTTTTAAGGTGACTTGGTTTTAAGAAGCGTAACGTTTTTATGAAATGATTTTCAAATAAAGAGGGAATGGTTTGGTTTATGAAATGGTGGAACTGAATTTTCAGAATTGTTTTGAAATGTAAAATGGTGTGCTTACACCTCTTTGAAAGCAGGAACTATATTGAATTTGTTTTTTTAAAAGCATTTCTAATAGAGTTTTCTAAACAATTAGAGTGTGTTTTAATGGGATGATATGTTTCGAAATTGATGTGAATAACTTGAAAGTGAGTTCTTTTCTAAATGGTTGTGTCCTTATGAAATGTTTTGTAAGATGTGAATTGGGATTTCGATCTCATTGTTAGCAGTTTTGAGAAAAAGGTTGGGTTGGTTGACCATTTTGTTTTTGAAAAGTGGAAGGAAGTTTTGTTTTACCCTTTGGTATTTCCATTAGTGACCACATGCATGGGGTTATATGGGATGATGGATGGTTGATGGCACGACTGGATGAGTGCTGGGATGGATATGAGGAGGGTGCCCGGTGTGGCACAAAAACATGCATGTGTGAGGCCCATGGGGTACCATTGGTGGATACGCTTACTGCTAAACCGTTTGTTTTCAAAGAATTGGTTTTAAAGAAAAACATGATGTCTTGATGAATAGTTTGGTATGGTTTGTATTATGGGTTTTTAAAAATGTTGATGTTGTGGGAGGTTTTGAGTTTAAGAACCCCTTCTGTTTGAACTGTGTTTTGGGTTTGTGTTTGGTCGGTAAGCTGTGTTGTAGGGACGATTAGTGGTCTCTTTTGAAAAAAAAAATTTGGGATGCCTTTACGGTGGTTCCCTCAATGTGTTTGGATCTGGTTTTTGGAATGTTTTGACCAATGGACCAGCTTGGTTGGGTCCTTGGGCTCTCTCATTGGATAAGGTACGCCCCCATTAAGGGTTAATGCACAACTGAAGTGCAACCCGTTTTGTTTCTCCATTGGAAAATCCTCCAGTTGATCAATATAAAGAATATTTTATCGAACATTTCTTTTATTGAGTCTAAAACCATTCATTTCGCTGATTTTTGGATCCTCTTGTAGTGGGATAGTGCTTGTGGAAGGTTGAAAGAGACCTTAGTTTCTTAAGTTTCCTAATTCATCAAAGGTGGGAGTGTTCTTTCATTGTTAGTACAGATGAGTGTCTTGATGGTGTCTAAGAGGGCCTCTGGGTTCTTTATAGTTTCTTTGAAGAAAGAGTTATTATTAAACAACCAATTTTGAGATTTAGGTCATGATATGATATTGTGTCCACTTTTTGGACTTATCTTTTGTTTAGGGACTTTGAATATGGTCCTGTTCCATGTATTGTTTCTATCAATCGTCAGGGTCATGTTCGGTGACGCATTGTGATGTTGTGTGCTCTTTTGACCATAAAGGTGAAGGTCACACAATCCTTTAAGGTTCTATGTTATGTTGGGATTGTGTCTCCCTTGGGAAAAACATCAAATCCTCTATATTAGAGGAAGGTGTTCATACGTGTCTTTCCCTTCTATTGTTTCTCACCCAAAGAAACAAGGTGCGATGTGTGTGCATCTTCTGATCCCTTGTTTCAATGAAATGTCTGGTTTTGGTAAAGTGGGTTATGGAGTGTGTTATGTCTTGATAAACCCATCAGGGTATGCAGTGTAGTTGTTTGTGGCACCGAAAGAAGAAGTTCCACATAGGGGTTTCAACAGCCTAACTGTGTGGCCGAAGATGCTTCAATATTTTGAGCTCCAGCCATAGGTCCCGGAGAGAAGCTGGCGCGTAGTCAGGGGAAACACCAGTGTCGTTTAAACACTTGTACAAAGTCCTATCCTCAGTATGAAAGATAGCAACAGTTTAAACCTATGGTTTCATCATCTTCCTTCTGTTGTTCTCGTTCGGTGGAAATAGGTAGAGGGCCTTGTACCCATGTCATCGCCTAATGTTTTTCCCTCCCACGTTGGTTTCCATTGAGTCATTGAAGAATGGTTGGAAATTTGGCTAGAAATTTTGAGCACACATTTTGTGCATGATTAGTAGTGTCAGTGTTCTAGGAATCCACGTTCAAATAATGATCAGCATAGTTAGTGCATGGTTTCCCAAACCGTGCGGACTGACCCTGCACCCTTTCCAAATCTTAAAAAAAAAATTGGGTCTTTTTGTGTCGGCCCATGCTGGTCAGTTAAGATGGTTGGTTCTTGTGGTGGGAAGACCCACTGTGGGTATCATGTATATTATTTTGTAAATTTCTAATTTATGTATACCCCTTGTACTAGGTAGTCTGTTTGGGCCTCCCCCTATTAGTGTCTTGATTCTGTCTCGGGAAAAAAAAATTATGTTGTCTCTTATGGTGGGGAGCCCATTTGTGTCTCTTCATACGAGTAACTCATATTTTTCCTTGGTTTTGTATGGGAAGTAGGTATTATCATTTGGAGATATATAACTACCTACATCTTTCTTTGGTAAAAATTGATATTGTAGAGTGACCAATGGTTTAGTTATAGTAGGTAAAGTGTAACCATGTTCTATGTTGTCGTTTATTTGGGTAAATTGATTGAGTGTTGTTCAGATTGTGTTAGAGGATTTTTCATTTGGGATAAAGCTTGAATGTGCTTTATTCGTTCAGGAAAGTGGTGTAAGTCAGGTTTGTGAGAGTATTCCTTCCTTCATTGATCACTGGAGGTTTTATGGCCTTTGGGGGAGAAACCTGGCAAGAGAGTACCACTTGGTTTCTCAGTTGGGTTTAGTTGTTGCTTTGGCCTTACTGTGACTTTCCGGGGTGGAAAGTTTTTATGGTGGGGAGAATTGTCACATACATAGTTTATTTTAAATTTATTTTTATTTTAATTTCCATTAATTCTTTTTTTTGGGGTTTCCAAAGTTTTTATGGAGAATAGGTGAGTTTTCATGAATTGGGCCAAACCGTGATCCCAATTCCAAATTTAAAAATAAATTTTGTTTCTTTTATAACTTATTCATTTTTTAATATTTTTCACTCATTCCAACTCCTAAATGTCCTCCCCTAATATATTAACACCACAATTAAAATTTGGAGCCTTTGTAAATCCATAACCAAGGTGTATATGGGTTTTTATTTAAGGGATTGGGCCTGCCCGAAAGCCCAATTCCAGTTTTAAAAATAAAATTTGATTAGTTAATAACTTATTCATTTTTAAGGGGGTTTTGGTGATTCTAAGCCCCAAACACGCCCCTTGAACCCAGCCGCGCGTCCAATATCCTCCCACACTCGTTGCAGCTCATTTTCATCGCGGTTTAGGTCGAAAGTTCTTAAGAACTCAAATTTCGGGCAGATTTATAAAGGTAATTTGTTTCCTTCATAACTCCTTTGATTATTACTCTTTTTCCCCCATTAAAATTCCTAAATGATCTAAATATTCTTGTTCGAACCTACCTTGAAGGTTTGAGTATTTGGGAAATCAGCTACTGGTATTTTGGGGGGCGATTTCTACAAGATATTTTAAGTAAGTTGTTCTCCTCCTTTCTTCTTTCAATTTGTTTAGGGTTACATCCAATTTAGTTAGGGTTTCTTCCATTATAATTGCGGTTCCTAATGTCCAGGAAGTAGGGTTTAAAATTTAAGGTTTTATATTGTGTTTTATGGTCTGAAATTCTGGTTTTAGGTCTGGTTTAGCTTTCTTGAGGTGCGGCGGTGGTGCGTTTGAGTTTTCACACAAAGGATTCAAGGGTTTCCTCGGTTTTGGTAGGTGATTCCATTGTGTATGAAATCTTTGTGAATTGGCTACTGTTTTTATGGTATTTTCATGCTTATTAAATTTTATTATTTCTGAAAAATATATTTTTAGTGGTGTTTGTATTTAAAATGAATCCTAAAGGCCAATTTCATGTGAAATTGGGGGTTTTTCATAGAAATGTATTATTAGTTTAATTGGGGCTACCCTATAAGTAACTAGTTGATTTTATTGAAGTATAATATGGATAAAAATACTGTTTTTAATGATTTTCCCTTGTGTTTGTTGCTGAAAAATCTGGTTTTAATGGTGTTTGTGAACCACATGAAATTCTAAGAGTTGTGTTGTGTAAAAATGAGAATTTGCAATGATGTCGTTTCTTGAACTATATAGGGTTGCCCAAAAAATGATTTTGTGTTTTAACTGAAATGTAGTGGGATCTCCTTTATGTTTTGGAAACTTAAATATGTGCACATAGTATGCAAGTGAGGTTTATAAGGTGTTTTGTGTCCGAAACACTACGAGATTTTGAGGAATTGTTTTATGAAAAATCTAAGTGTTTTGTTGCGTGTTTTAAGTGGTATAAAATGTGATAGCTACTGTATTGGTTGTGATTGACCAGTAATGGTGTTTTATATGAAAATTTATTTATTTTGCATGCTGAAATTGATTGAGCACAAAAGGGGAAGCCCGGGTACCTAGGTGGGGCGGATTTGTACTAGTACGGCTAGTGGACCGGGTGGGTTTTGTCCCTGTTTCACTTAGCATTTGGATAAAGACAACTCTAACTAAACTATGTGGATGATTATTGGGGACCACTAGGTTATGGGTGTGTTCCCTACTAGTGTCTCGTGCATGAGAAAGGATTTTGCTATGGTTACTTTACACCGAGGTACGAGGTACATAGGGCCCAAGACAACCTAGTGCCTAGGGGTGTTCCCAATGTTGTTGCTCATTGGATTTGTAGTATCTACCCATGTCTTAGGGTGTGTTTGGAAGTAAATTACAGTATCTAACATTTCTATTTTAATGTGTTAGTATTCTAAAAATTTTGGATTGAAAACTATTTTCAATTAGAGGTTTCATTTCTTGAAATTTGAACACTACTTTTCCTTGCGTTTGAAAACTGCTTGCTTTTTCACATTGTATTTCTTACTCTTTGGAATAATTGGGTGGTATCCTACTGGGATTAGGCTCACACCCTACTTACACCCCTTGGGTGTAAGTAGACTTGGTTATTTTTGATTCAGGTAAAGGAAAGGCTAAGGGTGATGGCGGTTCATGGTGTTAGTTCCCATTCTTGGTGCGGAGTTATGGAGATAGCTTGGGGGCGATGACCCCTAGTCGTGTGGAGTCCTTGGGGCTGTCTTAATGCTATAATTATTTTTATTTGGACCACTTGTATAATCTTTAAACCAATTTACTCAGTTTTGGTTTTCACTTAAGTCTTGTTTGGCTCAAAAATTTCAGATTTATATTATGGATTGTTTTTAATGTTTTATGCTTTCATACTCGGGTAAATCGTTCCCAAACCTATATTAATGATACCCGGGCACTTGTGCCAGCCCGTGGGGATAGGGAACGGCCTTCGGGTAATGTCACGGGCTGGGTTTGGTGCCGGTTTTGGCGGTGACCAGATTCGGTTCGTGACAGGCCTTGACGATATGGTTATGATGTCCGGAATTTTTCTTTCCCTCTTTATGAGATTATTTATTGATATTACATGTGATTATTAAGATAGTATAATATCCATGTGAATTTTTAAATGTAATTATTTGATTAATTCTTTCCATATTATGCTCAAGGTTATGTTTAAAAGGATTGTGTTTCAATTTTATACCTTGCCTTAAAATTTTATGCTTATTTTTTATAGATCACGCTATATTGTTTATCCTTACTGAGCATATGAGATCATACCTTTCTTATGTTCCATTTTACTTATGATGTGAAGAGGTATATTATGAATGACCCATAGGGATATTCTAATAGATATTAGTGTTTTCAATGGAAATATTATGTTACTTTTCATTTCATGATGTGATGTAAAACTTATGTTTGTATATAGTTTTTCTAAGGCTACTAAACTGATCGGTCCTTTGGGATTTAATTTCTTATTATCATGAAAATATAATAAAATAATGAACTGGATCTGATCATCTAGGTTCGGGGCATTATAGTTGGTATCAAAGTAATTTTAGTACAAACCTTGGAAATAAGATTTTGAAAAGACTTTAATTAGGGAACACTACCCTAAGATAGACTTTAAGGATAAGTATAAAAGAACATCCTATAATTTTTGTAATTTAGAGATTATATGGGTATTACTAGGAAATATATCCTTGTATGGATACTACAAGTGTGCATGGCACATATGTACTTATGAGTAATAACTTTGAAAAGATGTTCTGGGATTGACTCGGGGTAAGTACACCAAAACAGGCCTTACTGTGCACCCGGTTTGACACTCCTAGGGGATATGATTATGATAATTCACATCTTCTTTGTGAACCATTATGAAGTATTTAAAATTAAATATATCCCCAAATAAACCATGTTTATGATTATGAGATTATATGTTCATATATTTTTCAATTTATGTTACGTATTTTAAAATTACGCATTATGATTCATAACCTAATCGAGTGAATTCCATTGTTTATAAATGGAATATAGTGAAAGAAATGGAAATCATATCAGTGCATGTAATACATATAGGGATTTCCCTCCTATGAAAGATAATGATATTGTAGTTAGAGCTACAACTGGTCCTGAATAAATTATAACTATACTCGGACAGCTGACTCAGGTTATGAATAATAACATTTCCCGTTGGAGCAGCCTGATCCACAACGCAGAGGATAAATGTTAGAACACTTCATGAGAAAACATCCCCCAACATTATATGGGACTAAAAATCCATTTTTTAGTTGAGAAATGGATAAGTTCCTTAGAAAAAATATTTCTTACTTTGGGGAGTAACAAAAGGGAAACAATTGTCATGGTAGTTTATCATCTCTTAGGAGATGTGGGTCAATGGTGGTCATTAATTCAAAACATAAAGGAGGATGAATAAGTATAAAATAAGTGATGGTGGTAATTAAAAAAACTCTTCCTAGAAAAATACTTTCCTCATGTTCAGTGAGCGGATATGGAGAGTCAATTTCGGATTCTGAGGCATAAGGAGCATAAGAATGTTTTAAAGTATAAAGTTAAATTCAAAAGGTTATAAAGTAATTATTCAAACTATATAAATAACCCAAGAAGTAATATTGATCAATTCTTTTATGGGTTAAAAACATTCTTATGACAGGAACTGGTCTCATAATCTTTCTCATCATACAAAGATATAGTCTCATGTTCTATCAAGATAGAAAATTAATTCTCTAAGTCTTATGAATTTAAAGGAAATAAAGGGAAGAATAGGGTTGTTGAATACTATGGAAAGATAAATAATTAAAAGGTTAAAAAGGTAATAATTGACTTTACATACTATAATTAATGTAGAAAGAAACATCATGGAACATACCTATTGGGGATGAGAGTTTTCTCTGAAGATATTGAGATATTATATCTATGGTGAAATATGTGAGATATATACTAATCACGGGAGTTTGAAATATATTTTATCACAGAAATAACTCAACATGAGAAAAATGATATGGATTTAGCTACTAAAGGATTATGACTGTATAATAAACTACCACCCAGGGAAGGTAAATAAGGTGGCAGATGATTTGAGTAGGAAGGACCATGGAGTTCTGAACAAAATGAGAGTTGAAAGAGATACTATGTTCATGGATCTAGTAAAAATGGATATGGTAATTACTATAGAAGGTGAAACATCACTACTTTTTCAAATGGTTTCCAAACCATCTTTACTGGAAAAGATAAAAAGTTATCAATATGATGATGAGGATCTTTAAAATAAAATTAAAGTTGTGAATAATGGGAAATTGATTGACTTCATATATGAAGATAGTATTTTGAAATTTGGGAAGTGGCCTTGTGTTCCCTCTATACATGAGATAAAAAGGGAGTTATTGGATGATTTTTATAGATTCAATTTCTCTATACATCCTAGTATCACTAAGATGTATAGAGATTTGAAGGAATAATTTTGGTGGGACAACATGAAGAGGGAGATTGCTGATTATGTGTCAAGATGTTTAGTTTTTCAATAAGTAAAGGTTGGAAGACAACATCCTAGAGGAGTCATGAAACCTCTTCCAATACCTATATGGAAATGGGATGATATTATAATGAACTTTGTCATGGGGATACCAAAGACTCCTAGAATAAATAATGTGATATGGGTTATTATTGATCCTCTTACCAAATTAGCACATTTTCTTGTTATAAGAGAAGATTTACCACTTGAACATTTAGAAATACTTTACATTAATGAGGTTTTAATACTTTATGGTGTACCCCTATCAATTATTTCTGACCATGATCCCTGTTTTACATCAAGATTCTGGAAAAGTCTTCATAAGTCCATAGATACTAAAATTCATTTAAGTACTGCCAACCACCCTCAAACTGATGGAAAATAAGAAAGGACTATTAAAACTTTAGAATACATTTTGAGATCTTTATCACTTGACTTTAAATGTATCTAGGATCTATATTTACCTCTAGTAGAATTTTCCTATAACAATAGCTTTCATTCAAGTATTTAAATGGCACCATATGAAGCATTATATAGAAAGAGATTTTGTGCACCTAATTATTGGGATGATTTTAATGAAAGAAAACTCATAGGCCCATAACTTGTTGAGGAAAAAAAGAAAAGGTGAATATTATTGAAACCCATATCAAAGCAGCTCAAAGTAGGAAAAAGATCTATATTGATAATCGAAGGAAGTATTTGGAGTTTCAAGTGGGAGATCATGTTTACTTGAAGGTATCTCCATAGAGGGGTGTTATAATATTTGGTAAGAAGGTTAAGTTAAGACCCATGTACATTGGACCTTTTTAAATTCTAGGAATTGGAGTTTTAGCTTACTATTTAGCAATGCCACCAAGTCTCTCCAGAGTTCATGATGTTTTCCATGTATCACTGTTAAGGAAATACATTACAAACCCAATGCATGTACTCACCTATGAAGAATTAGAACCATAACCTTATTTTTCTTACTTTGAAGATCCTATCAAGATTATTGACACTAAAAATCAAGTTTTTAGGAATTGAACGTCATGACTGGTAAAGGTTCTTTAGAGAAACCATAAAATGGAAGAGGTGACATAGAAACCTGAAGAACTTGTGATGAAGAACCACCCAAAACTTTTTATGAAGTAATATTCTAGAAATTTTAAGGAATAAATTTATGAATGAGGAAATAATTTAACACCCCAATCTTCCATAGTATGTTTCTTTTTAAATAATTCAATATCTTGTGCTCCATGCAACACTGTGTTTGAGCGCACCATAATCTATCAAACTAGCCGTTTAAAAAGAAGTTATGAATAGTATTAACCACATTATGAAATTTATAAATTTTATTTTTAAAAATAGAATTATTTTTTAAATTTGGAATATCAAAATTATCTTTGGGTAAAATTTTGGTATTTTTCTAAAAAGTTTTAATCTTTGATGAATAGTGAAAATATTGTATTATTGTTAAAAAACCGAATTTTTCATTTAAATAATTATTTTACTTTAAATTAATCTTAAAGTCATAATAGATAAATAATATTTATATTAATCTAATGTATTTCATTAGAATAATTTTTATAATAGAATTAGATATAAAAATTTATTGAACTTTTGAACGTCTTTTTACCCGCTTTCCCGCCACATCTGCATGATTAACATTGAACTTAATTTTTACATTTTTGTGAATTGAATTTAGAAAAATGTAAATAAAAGGTTTTAATTAGTATTAAATTTTTGATCTAATAGGATCAACTTAATTTTTTGGTGAATAGTAACTTTATTAAATTTTTATGTATTTACCACGGTTAAGGGTAAATTGGTTAATTAAAGGTAAAAATAATAAAATTACTATAAAAAATTTAAAAAACCTATTAGATAACTAAATAATTCCCTTATTACCTAAGGTTATAAATGGAATCATTTAATGGACACTTTTCCATGAATATGACATATATATTATAAAAATCAAAGAATGTGACATAATGTCACACTCTCATTTTATATAAGTATATTAATTTTAATATAGGGAAAACTAGGAGATAAGATCGATTGTAAATATTATTTGGAAAGATAAAATAATTACCTACATAATAGTAATTTATTTATAATTTTTAGAGATTAAATAATTACTATTAATGATGACACAATAGTGACGTGAAAATTATTTTATTAATAAAAATATCAAATAAATGGTTTTAAATATATTAAAAGAGATTAATTTGAATTAATTAAGGTGATAAAATAATTTCATAGGTGATTATGACATTTTAGGAGTATATTAAATGGTTTATTTTGAAGTTATATTTTGGTTTTGATTTTAATTTAACTCAAAGTAATGTATAGTGTCAAAAATTGAGACTATTGATATTTTATAAAAATAACATTTTATTAAATTATTTAAAAATCATAAAAATATTTAAAAACTACAAAGTTATAATTATAAGGTCAAAAATATCATAAATTATCCATTTATGGACAATTTACACCATATAAGTAAATATTTATAACCTTTTAATATTTATAATATTATTACCAAAATTAAAATTTAATAGATTAATTAAGGATAAATCAAAATGATAAGGTTCAAAATAAAATCCAAGCATGTATAAATTATATTTTTTGAGATTATTTCTACCAAACCTCATCTTAGACTCAAAATAAATCACTTTGGAGCTATTTTAAATTGAAAATAAATTTATATTAAATTAATAGTTTCGGAGTTTCCAAAAATGCCATGCCTCTGTCTTATAAAATGGAATCTCTCCTTCTCTATTATTAACACCTCTAAATCCATTTGGATCTGAAAAAACCTGCCCATTTATCCTCCCAAATTGCTTTAATTTATCCTAGATGCCATACTTTGGGCATAAAGCCAACCTAAGGAGTCCTTTTGTGCAAATCCAAAGGAGACACTCGAAGAAGAGGTAATTGTTTTACCAACTCTTTCAAAGTTCTTTTCTTCTACTACTTCATTTTGAAAAAAAATTTACATACTAAATTAATAAATAAATAATCAAATATGTGATGATATATTTTTATAATTATGGTACAACCATATTCCTCCTTTTACCCATCCTAAGAAAAACAATATCACCATGCGTGCGTGCGTACGGCTTACCATCTCCGCGTCATGGTGTAAACTGTGTTTCATATATACTTTATTTAAATGGGTATAATGATGAATATAAAGGATTTAAATAATAAATATGATGTGATATTGTTACTATATAATTCATATTTCATCCAACTCCTTACCCTTTACCATTACGGAATGATACCATCGTTCATGCGTACGTACGGCCTACCATATCCACGACGCGATGAGATTCATCCTCCACTACAACCATTTAATAATGATTATTAAAATGTATATAATTAATTAATATAATATTTATAAACTTAATATCATTCTGGATATGAATAACCCATATCCTATTAATAAGAAACAATACTTACATGACAAAATAAATATAATAAAATGAAGCAATTTATGCTCAAAATAATGATAATAATGAAATATTATTAAGAAAAGAATATAAGAGGATCATATATGATATCATAAATAATGGATATAGTTTTGGTATAACTTAATAACATTATTTAACCATTATACACTAGGTTAAATTACCCTCGAGTAAAGGATAGTATGAGGTAAGGGTTAATTTTGCAATCTCTTTATTATCTGAGATTTCTTTTACGTAAGAATTTACTAAGACATATTTATCATTCATGTCCATGTTTCTTAAGAACATATTTAAAAACATTCTTACTATTATTTTACAATTTTTTAAAGATATTTTTACCCATGTTTGATTTTATAAAAGGAATATTTTTATCATTTTCCTTACGAGGACTTTGTTTGACTTTTTCGACAAAGTACGAGAATAATGTTTTTTTAACTTATACGGAATGAGAGTCTTTCTCTAAAGAAGTTCGTAATGATTTTATTAAAACATTTTCATCTATGTCAACATCCTTTATTGTATATTATGTTTAATTGAGATTGATTTCACATGATACAACCTGTCATATTGTATTGAAGGGTTTATGAATAGTTTGACTATGGATATGCTACTTTTAAAAAATTCATGGTTTATGGATAATGTATTAAGATTTCATATTCTAGTTTTAATATTAATGTTTATGTTGGTTATGTTTTACCACTTTTATAAGAGGAATTCATTGGACTTAGTAAAGGATGGGTGGGGCCTGCTATATCCCCTAGATGTATCGGTAGATCTCATGAGACAATCTCATTTGGTTTTTTACCCGTTTATGTATGGTTTTGGCATGAGACCTTGACGGTATAGTTATGATTTCCAACATTATGAATTCCCTCTTTATGAGATTAGTTGTTGATATTACATGTGATTATTCAGCTATTAAAATATCCATGTGAATGTTTAAATGGAATTATTTGATTAATTCTTTCCATATTATGCTCAAGGTTATGTTTAAAAATATTGTGTTTCAATTTTATACCTTTACTTAAGAGTTTATACTTATTTATGATAGCTTCTGCTATATTGTTTATCCTTACTGAGCATCTGAGCTCATTGCTTTCTTATGTTTCATTTTCCCTGGGATTTGAATAGGTGTATTATGACTGACCTATAGGGATAGTCTAAGAGATATGAGTTTTTCAATGGAAATACTGTGTTACTTTTCATTTTATGATATAATGTAAAACTTATGTTTGTATCCAGTTTTTTCAAGGCTACTAAATTGATTGGTCCTTCAAGATTTTATTTCTTATAATCATGACAATGTGATAAAATAATGCATCGACTCTAGGCATCTAGGGTCAGGGCATTACAGGCATTTAGTGAATTTGTGCATGTCCCACACCCCATTTCTCAATAAATCACATATATCACATTCAACAAGTTCAATCAACATTAACCCTCTAATCAACATTTTACAACATGGTATACCATTTTAATTATCAAAACATACATGGTTCAACACTATAAATCTCAATGAATAATATAAACATTTTACCATTAAACCCTTTTCAACATTTAATCACATAAACCCATTAACTATTCAAGATTAATCCAAACTTTCCTTTATTCCCGTTTTTAATCAGTTCCATATCTCAACAATTAACCAATTACACAATATCATTTAATTGACCAATCACAAAATCCCATTAATTTAATAGTTTCATAACCCCATTAATCAATCAATTAAATGTCACACTATTCACCAATTTCATAATTTCAAGTACCAAATTCAATTTTCCCAAGTTTAACTCATTTCGTATTCACATGGAAATTCGATTAAAAAATTCCATGATTCCATTAATTAATTAAACAATTAATTAATTCAATTCAAGATTCAATTACCAAACTTGACAATTGAAATTACACAACAAATACATGCAATTGGAATTAAATACTATGTTAATTGAAATTTAGATCGCCTACCTCAAGATCGTTGATGGATGCTTTCCAACAGAAATTCCCAAATTGAAGTGGAATGTTTAATTACACAATGAATAACGAGATCTAGATCCAAAACCAAGATCCAAAATTAAATGGATTAAGATATATCAAAACCTATATCTATATCCATCACAAAAGGAGGAAAATATCCCTTCAAAATATGTGGTAAAGACTTGAGAGAGTTAGAAACCAATCGGGGTGAGATCTCTTACCGAGAGAGGTTCAGATCTGTAAGACGAATCTTTGAATCACTAATAATGGAGTTAAAAAGCCCTTTTAATCCATCCTAGAGCCTCAAAAATTATATAAATGAGTTATGGTTGATCCGATGTGTTTATGGATATAATATGGGGGTTTGGGAAATTTTTAATGAATTTTTTAAGGTTTATTTTTTCATACACACGGCTTCATGTACGAGGCACACTATTTTCCCAAACCGTGCACCCAACCATGAACCTCCTCTTAATGGATTGATAATACATGTTTTTTATGAATATTTTGTTAATGTTAATTTATATAATTTCCCCACATTAATCTTATTTTGAAGATTTAATGGGAAAATGTGTTTTGGGCTAGAATTTTGAAATTTGTTGGAAATTCTATTTTTACCATTTTAATATCACCTTTGTATTTCTGTGATAACATTTTTTGTGTGCCTAATTTTGACTTTACATTTTATAGTGATATTCAAAGATAAATTTTATACATTTTTTATTCAGACTATGGTATCTGGATCACACATTTGGTGGGACTAAAATTGGTATTAATGAAGGTATTGACAAAATTAGGCAGATTGGACCCCGCCTAACTAAAGTGAACATAACTTATTCATTACTACTTTTATGTGGCTGAAATTTTAGAAGAAATTAAAGGACTAAATTTTAAACATTTAATTCAACTTTAGTTACACTTGTTTATCATGGGATGATGTTCTAAAACGAGGATCAATATGAAGTAATTTTTGGAGACCAAAAGATGCATGTACCCTTTTGGAATTTGAAACCCTGGATGTGACAACCGGGTCCCAGTTACAGCACAACCACCCCACCTCTTAACATGGTCGTCGAGTCCTGGCCCACCAGGTACCACCAATTTCCCCGCAGACATGTGGGTCCCACCCCAGGGTCCACCCACATGCCCGAACGGGTCATTTGTCTAATGACTGTCCCCACAGGCCAACACATGTTCTTTCCAGTGTGCTTTGTCCTCACTCGCACACACCCTGGGAAACTTCCTAGAAGGTCACCCATCCTGATCACTACTCCAAGCCAAGCACGCTTAACTGTGGAGTTCTAATCAGGTAGGCTCCTGAAAAGGAAGGTGCATCTTGTTGACATGAGTCATATCATTTACTCATTTAACCCTTTATCATTTGGGGGCATTATAATCACCCCCCCCCCCCTTCTAAAATTTAAGGCGGGGTGGTTGTGCTGTCACCGGGACCCCGCCTTAAAGTGAACATAACTTATTCATTACTACTTTTATGTGGATGAAATTTTAGAAGAAATTAAAGGACTAAATTTTAAACATTTAATTAAACTTTGGTGACACTTGTTTATCATGGGATGATGTTCTAAAACGAGGATCAATATGAAGTAATTTTTGGAGACCAAAAGATGCATGTACCCTTTTGGAATTTGAAACCCTAGCTATGAAAACCGAGTCCCGGTGATAGCACAACCACCCCGCCTTAACATGGCCGTCGAGTCCTGGCCCACCAGGTACCACCAATTGCCCCGCAGACACGTGGGTCCCACCCCAGGGTCCACCCACGTGCCTGAACGGGTCATTTGACTAATGACTGTCCCCACAGGCCAACACATATCCTTTCTAGTGTGCTTTGTCCTCGCTCGCACACACCCTGGGAAACTTCCCAGAAGGTCACCCATCCTGATCACTACTCCAAGCCAAGCACACTTAACTGTGGAGTTCTAATCAGGTAGGCTCCTGAAAAGGAAGGTGAATCTTGTTGACATGAGTCATATCATTTACTCATTTAACCCTTTATCATTTGGGGGCATTATAATCACCCCCCCCCCCCCCCTCTAAAATTTAAGGCGGGGTGGTTGTGCTGTCACCGGGACCCCGCCTTAAAGTGAACATAACTTATTCATTACTACTTTTATGTGGCTGAAATTTTAGAAGAAATTAAAGGACTAAATTTTAAACATTTAATTAAACTTTAGTGACACTAGTTTATCATGGGATGATGTTCTAAAACGAGGATCAATATGAAGTAATTTTTGGAGACCAAAAGATGCATGTACCCTTTTGGAATTTGAAACCCTAGCTGTGACAACCGGGTCCCGGTGAAAACACAACCACCTCGCCTTAACATGGTCGTCGAGTCCTGGCCCACCAGGTACCACCAATTGACCCACAGACACGTGGGTCCCACCCCAGGGTCCACCCACGTGCCTGAATGGGTCATTTGACTAATGACTATCCCCACAGGCCAACACATGTCCTTTTCAGTGTGTTTTGTCCTCACTCGCACACACCCTGGGAAACTTCCCAGAAGGTCACCCATCCTGATCACTACTCCAAACCAAGCACGCTTAACTGTGGAGTTCTAATCAGGTAGGATCCTAAAAAGGAAAGTGCATCTTGTTGGCATGAGTCATATCATTTACTCATTTAACCCTTTATCATTTGGGGGCATTATAATCACCCCCCCCCCTTTAGTGCACAACGCCCTCGTTGTGGGCCCTACAACTCAACTCAGGCAGTGCACCGCGCTTAAGGCTGGGTTCCTCCTCTGATACCAAATGTGACAACCGGGTCCCGGTGACAGCATAATCACCCCGCCTTAACATGGTCGTCGAGTCCTGGCCCACCAGGTACCACCAGTTGCCCCGCAGACATGTGGGTCCCACCCCGGGGTCCACCCACGTGCCTGAACGGGTCATTTTACTAATGATTGTCCCCACAGGCCAACACATGTCCTTTCTAGTGTGTTTTGTCCTCACTCGCACACACTCTGGGAAACTTCCCAAAAGGTCACCCATCCTGATCACTACTCCAAGCCAAGCACGTTTAACTGTGGATTTCTAATCAGGTAGGCTCCTGAAAAGGAAGGTGCACCTTGTTGACAGGAGTCATATCATTTAGTCATTTAACCCTTTATCATTTGGGGGCATTATACTATCCCTCTCAAACTCTATTTAAATGAGATTTTCACTATTTGGGAGGGTTTGTAGAGGCTTTGGGAAGTTTTTTCAGAGAGTTTTTCTACTATAAACATCTAAAAAATCTTGTAAGAAGCAAGTCTTTGTGAAAAGATCTCTTCCAAGAAGGCTATCCTCTCCCACCTCCACTTTGTGTTTCTTTATTTTCATGATTGTAACTTGAGTTTTTCTCAAATAAATCTTTTATGTTCTTATATTTTAATTTTTATATTTTTCTTCTTTGTGCTTTAATCTAAGATTGGACACGATATTAGGTGTTTCCCTTTCAATCCATTGCTTATGCAAAACATCTCCACAATGACAACTCTTCTCATGGAAGAGTGATATCATTCATAGTTGATCTAATACCTACTCCCTTCATTTATTTATTTTGAATCCATAAAAATACTATATCTCATAAATTTTTATAAATTAATTGATTTTATTTTCTAATGAAATTGATCGACTTTCACTTTACCACGAGGTTAGACTTTTGTAAATTCTGTGATTAAAATTTTAATCGCAAGATCTAATCAATTTGTGATAGAATTGTAGGGTTCAAGTCTCAACCCCAACTTAATTAACTCTCAAATATAGAGAGGAGATGATTCCCTAATTGTAAATTGACCATATGTTGACTTTTATATCACAATCAAAGTAGGGTGCTACGATTGGATGTCCCAAAGTTAATCTAGGTATCATTTTTCCAATGTTTGTGGTCATGTTAATTTCTATAGGGTTCGAGGGTTGAAAAGTTTAGGGGATCACAATTGAATAAATTATAATTGTATGGTATAATGATAAATTATTAGTGAAATGGGTGGATTATATTGACTATGTCTTCTCATATTGGTGTTTTTAAAGAAGTTGTGTCCTTGATTATTTTTTCTCATTTGTTTGTTTTGTTTATTATCCTAAAATCACAACCAAACCCCCAAAGTTTTTTTCATTTATTTTAACTTATTTTCTTGGTTTATTCAAGACTATTAAGGGTTGTTTAATTAAATTCCTCCTTAAGAGAATGACCTGGGTCATCCACTGTGCTGCACTTAGTAAAATCACAAATATTTTTTAGATTATGTGCGACAATGCTCGTCAAATTGGCATCGTTTTTGGGGAGGAAAGTGTTTTATTCAACCTATTTTAGGTAAGTACTTTGTTATTTTTTTATTCATTTGTTTCTTTTCTTCTACTCTATTTTCATTTCTCTTCTTTCTTCCCCACCACTTATTTTTCATACCATCAATTGAAACCTCATTTAATGATATTGGTGTTTGATGATTTTTGTTTCTCTTTTTTTTATGATTTATGACATGATCTCACCTTGAGGATCTCTTTGATCTAAACCCTAATATTGAACACATCCTTAGGGATCAAATCAGACAATATCAGTCTACAAGAAGTGTCAAAATTTACCCAATAGGGGAACTCCTCCACTTTAGGAATTTTAAAAAAGGAAACCCATCTGAAACAAAAATTAAACAATATCCAATGACTGAAAACAATAACAATGAACATAATTGAACCATTCAAGATATGGTTGCACCAAATAATAATTATCAACCAACAAGCATTGCATGCCCAAATATTAAATCAGATTTCAAATTAAAATCTGGATTAATACACCTGCTTCTAAAATTTCATGGCCTCTCTAGAGAGGATCTAAAAAAATTAAAATAATTCAATGCGGTTTTCTCAACACTAAAACCCAAAAATGTCTCTGAAGATCAAATAAAATTAAGTGAATTCTAATTTTCACTTGATGGAACTGAAAAAGATTAGATTTATTACCTAAAACCTGAATATGTTACATCTTGTAATGATTTGAAACATCTTTTCTTGCAAAGATTCTTTCCAACATCAATTTGAAAGATGATCTCTAGAATCAAGCAAGCACAGGGCGAGTCATTGTATGAGTACTCAGCGCATTTTAAGAATTTATGTGCACGTTTTTCATATAACCAAATTAGTGAGAAACTCTTTATCTAGTATTCTATAAAGTTCTCACTCCCATGGAGAGGAGCATGGTGGATGCAGAAGCAGGAAGAGCATTAGTTGAAAAAACCCTGATGGCTGCTTGAGCATTGATTGAATAGATGGCACAAAACTCTCAAAAATTTAGTGATCAAGGTACAAAATCTTTAAGTGGAGTACATCAGGTAAGTCCCTCTACTCTTGAGAATCATTTAACTAATAATAAGTTGTATGAGTTAACATCTATGGTGATATAGATAGAATTGGACCAAAAAGGTTTTCCCTCTACTCTAGTGAAGCTTTTTTTCATTTGTACTGCACCAAACCATCCAATAGATTATTGGCCACAACTATAAGATATATAGGATTGTACATCAGTGTTCCCGGGGAGACCATTTTAAAAACAACATGCACCCCCAAAAAGAAGTATGATTACTTCACACCAACTTATAATCAACTATGGAAGGATCTCTCAAAAATGAGGTATGGATGTAAACAATAATAAAGGGATATTTTAAACAAAACAATCAACAACCTCCACCTTTCCATCAAGGTTTTCAACAACCATAGAGGATATTTGAAGCCCAAGCATCAACAAGTCAACAAAAAGGGAATCCCCAACCAAAGGTAGATTCTAAAATTGATTATATTTTGAAACAAATTGTTCATAAATAACAGAATGAGATGAAGAGTCAAGACATGGAGTTGAGAGAGATGAAGATGCAAATGAGTCAGATTGCCACCGCCCTCCATGAATTGACAAACAAGAACTTTGGAAACCTACCCTCCCAACCCACTCCTAATCCAAAGGGAAATGTTAGCGCCATCACATTGAGGAGTGGGAATTAAACAAGTGAGAAAATTATTCATAGAAATCCACCAGGATTCACCCAACCAAATAAGATTACCCCATCATCACCGGACGTTGAGTAGCCAAAGGAGAAAGAAAAATATAAGATAAAAATTGATGATATTCCACATAAACTCCTTCCTTTCTCAAATAGAGTTGTTCAAACCAAAAATATGGATGAAGAGGCAATGCAAAAATAGGTTTTGGACACATTCAAGTGTGTTGAGATAAACATCCCCCTTCTTGAGGTCATTAAGAAAATCCCAAGGTATGTTAAATTCTTAAAATAACATTGTACCAATTGAAGAGGGATCAAGGGAAATGAAAGAATCAAACTTGGAAGGAATGTGTCAGGACTCATTACACCAACTCAAGCAATGCCAAAAAAAGTATAAGGATCCAGGGACATTCACCATCCCATGTACCATAGGGGAGTTACATTTTTTTAATGTTTTATGTGACTTAGAATATTCCATAAATGTGATTACTCACTCTGTATTCTCTTCTTTATAGGTTGGTGAGTTGAATATGATGAGATTAGTGGTACATTTAGCAAATAGAGATACAACCTGTCTAGTAGGAGTCCTTGAAGATTTACTTGTTCGGGTAAGAGACATGATCTTTCTAGTAGATTTCTATGTTCTTAACATGGAGGATAATAGTGTAAGTTCTCATGCTCCCATTATCTTAGGTAGTCCCTTCCTAAATACTAAAAAAACTATTATAAATGTCCATTAGGGTGAACTTTCCTTGAATTTTGGAAATGAAGCTGGGAAATTTAATGTTTTAGACTCCTTGAAGTACCCCTCATATGACTATTCTGCTTTTGTTATATCCCATTTTGAACCCCCATGTAAATACCCCATGGGTTTTAATTGTACTATGATTAGGGATATTATGATTATTGGTTCTATTTGGATGTAAAAGGTCACTTCCATACATGTTTCTAATGCATAAACCTATCTTAAATGTGATTTTTATGTGGCCTCATATTCTGATTTTGATCATGTTCACTCTAATTATGGCTTGGATATTGAGTATACTGATGAATTTGATTATTATTCTCAGATTTTGATAAATTCTATTCTGATATTGATGTTCATTGTGAAAATATCTTAGTTCCTTCATTGTATCCATCCATAAATCACCCCCCTACATTAGAACTCAAGCCATTTCTTCCAGATCTCAAATACTCATACTTATTGAGTGGTAAGAGATTGCCTATAATAATTGCTAACAATATCTCTTTTTAACATGAAGAAAAACTTTTGAATATATTGAGGGAAAACATTAGGGAAATCTGGTGGACCTTGGCTGACATATCATGCATTATCCCCTCTATTTGCATGCATAGAATTCTTTTAGAAGATGAGGCTAAATTGAAAAGTTGGACACAAAGGAGACTTAATCCAACTCTTCTAGAAGTTGTGAAAAAGGAAGTTGAAAAATTCATTTAGGAAGGTATCATTGATCCCATTTTATATTCCCAGTGGGTGATCCCTATCCAGGTTGTGCCTAAGAAAAGTGGTGTTATTGTTGTTATAAATTAGAGGTAGGAGTTAGTTCCAATGAGGGTTCAAAATAGTTTGCATGTGTGTATTCATTATAGGAAACTAAATCAGGCCACTCACAAGGACTATTTCCCCCCTCCCATTTATTGATAAAATGCTTGAGATACTTGCTGGGAGGACACAATATTGTTTTTTGGATGGATTTTCTGGTTATTTCTAGGTCTCTATTTCTCCATATGATTAGAATAAGACTACATTCACTTGTCCATTCAGTACATTTTCCTACTTTAGGATTCCATTTGGACTCTGTAATGCCCCGGGTATTTCTTTTAAGAGCTAAATAAGCATCTGACCACTCCACCGATCATAAAGCCCCCACGGTGAGACATTCTATTTGAGATTATGTGTGACATTTTAAACTTTGTACTTGGAGTTGTCTTATCACAAAATTTGGAGTGATGTTCACATGTGGTTGCCTATGCTTTGAGTATATTGGATTCTACTCAATCAAACTACACAACCATGAAAAATGAGTTTCTTTCTATTATATTTTCTTTGGATAAATTCCTTTAATATTTATTGGGATCTAAAGTAGTTTTTTTTTCTAACCATGTAGCTCTGAGGTACCTCTTGAAGAAGCCAGATGCAAAGCCTAGACTTTTCTGATGGATGCTTCTTCTTCAAGAGCTTGATATATATATAAAGGACAATAAGGGTTTGGAGAACTTGGTGTTGGATCACATGAGTATGATTACTCACATACTAGAGGTTAACACCCTAGACCAGGTACCACTTCAAGACACATTTATTGATGAGCATCTTTATGGACTCTCAATTATGCATCCTTGGTATGTGGATTTGGTGAACTACCTTGTTTCCACTAAAACTACTTCAAATTTAAATAAAAATCAAGTCCAAAAAATTAAAACTAAGTCTTGGTTTTATGTGTGGTAGAATCCCTACCTCTGGAACATCATTAGTGATCAAGTTATTAGGAGGTGTGCCCTGATCATGAGTTTGAGTCTGTTCTACATTTCTATCATACACTTTCATGTGGAGGACACTTTAGATCCAAATTAATAGCTAATAAAGTATTAGACTCTGTATTATATTGTCCTATCTTATTCCATGATGCTCATGTGTTTTTTAAGTCTTTCTCACATTTCCAAAACACTGGAAATATTTCTAGGAGACTTGAAATACCTCAACAACCCATATTATTCTGCGAGATTCTTGATATATGAGGCATTGATTTTATGGGTCCTTTTTCCTTGTTCATTTGTTTTTTTTTTCTATTGGTTGTCATTGATTATATAAGAAAGTGGGTGGAGGCCAAGAACAAAAAGGAATGATGATTCTCATGTTGTAGTTGATTTTTTCAAGGCATAGATTTTTTGCAGGTTTAGAGTACTTAAGGCCATAATCAGTGACCAAGGGACACACTTTTGCAATCAGAATTTGTCTTCCCTTCTTCAGAAGTATGGGGTGACACACAAAAATTCAACGCCATACCACCCACATAAAAATGGCCAAGATGAGGTCTCAAATCAGGAATTGAAACAAATTTTGGATAAAAATATACAACTGAATAGGAAGGATTTTCACAGGTTCTTGGATGATGTGATATAGGCTTATAGGATGGAATACAATACACCCATTGTTATGTCCCCATTTTGGCTTGTTTTTGGGAAATCTTGACATCTCCCCATGGAGGTCGAGCATCGGGAATATTGGGCTATAAAGATATTCAACATGGATTTAGCCCAAGATGGAGATCAAAGAAATTTTCAAATTCAAGAACTTGAGAAGATTTGATTATCATCATATGAGAACTCAAGTCTCTATAAAGAAAGATCAAAAGTAGCTCATGATAAAATGATCCAAAAGGGGGAGTTTCTTGTAGAAGATAAAGTTATTCTCTACATTTTATGATTTAATTTGATGCCTGGTAAGTTGTGTTCTAAATGGTTGGTCCCTTATGGGGTATCTAATGTCTTTTATTATGGTGCAGTGGATATCACTCAAGAGGAAAAGGGACGGAGCTTTACAGTCAATGGGCAATGGTTGAAGCAATACCTTGATGGATTACCAACAAATTTAGTTGATATAATTAACTAGTATGATCCCATCATCACTTAAAAACAGTAGGTGGCCCTTACGGTCTCAATTTTATATTACTTGTCCTAATTTTAATTCTTCATTACATGGGAATTTTATTAATTCATTGAGTCACATTGAGATCAATGTAACATTTTAAGTGTGGGGGAGGGGATAGCGGTATGGGTAGATTCCTTAGGATTTTTCTTTTTTAACTGTTTATTATTTTTATTATTTAAAAAAACAAAAAACAAAAAAAATCATTTCACATTCCCATTACATCCACGAAACTGATTAAGATTTCAGGTTTTATTTTTCAAACCACATGGGAAGCATGCTGATCATGGGAAAGTTTTCATCTTTATTCGTTGATTTTTATGAAAATAGATGTTTTTCAATGATATGTTTGATTGTGTATTTAGTAAATACTTTGAGATTTTTGAAATCATTCATTATTGGAAATTTGTAGGAAATATATGTCATTTAATCTATCTATTCACATCACACACAATCATGACTTGTGAGTTTCTCTTACCCAATTGAAGGTATAGTTAGGGTAAGTAATCATTTTCAGCTTATAACATGGAATTTCTATAAGTTTGTTTCTCATCCAATAATTTTTAATATTGTACCATATTTTCCTATGTGTGTATACATAATATCTGACTATTGTACTCCCCCAAAAAAATAAAAATAAAAATAAAACAATCAATAAAGAGGGGAGTGAAGAAATGTACAACATGTGGGGATATTTAGGTCAGGAGATCAAGGTTTGACTTATGGTAATTCTTAAATAAGTGGGTTTTAGAATTTTATTTCAAAGGATGTTGAACAAGTTTGGTGGAATAGAACCAGGTAAGAAGAAAAGTTTTTTTCTTGACCTGAATATACTGGATAAAGGGTGGAGAGACAAGCTTGAAATGATTGGCACACACACACATGGGGAATTTGTGGCACGATTAAATCGTATGAATTTTTCACCTGATTAGTGTCATTGATTTCATTGGATTTTGTTTTGATACAATTACTTCAGTATTTTTTGAGATTGAATTATTTTTTGTGAATCTTTCTATGCTCATATTTCCATCATGGATTGAGAAATTTCAACATGCATCATTTTCTGGATTACATGACATGAGGTTTTTCCCAGGAGTGAAAAATGCTAGGTGTGGGGGAGTTGATAATACATGTTTTTTTTGAATATTTTTTTAATATTAATTTATATAATTTCCTCACATTAATCTTATTCTGATGATTTAATGGGAAAATGTGTTTTCTGCTAGAATTTGGAAATTTCTTGGAAATTTTGTTTTTACCATTTTAATATCACTTTTTTATTTTTGTGATAACATTTTCTATGTGGATAATTGTGACTTGAAATTTTTTAGTTATATTCAAAACTAAATTTTATATTTTTTTTATTCAGACCATGGAAGCTGTATTTTATATCTGGTGGGTCAAAAATGGAAATTAATGAAGGGATGGACAGAATTCGGTAGACTAGACCTTACCTTACTAAATTGGCCATAACTTATCCATTACTGATTGTATATGGATGAAATTTAGTGATGAGTTAAAGGAATAAATTTATAACATTTCATTAAACTGTAGTGACACTTGGTTCTCATGGTATTATGGTCTAAAATGCGAATAAATATGAAGTAATTTTTGGAGACTAAAATATGCATGTACCCTTTTTGAAATTTGAAATCCTAGCCCTCCCAAACTCTATTTAAATGAGATTTTCAATATTTGGTAGGGTTGGTAAAGTCTTTGGGAAGGTTTGTCTGAGAGGGTGGATCTTGTAAATATCTCAAACCTCTTGTAATAAGTGAGGATTTTTTCAAATATCTCTTCCAAGAAGGCTCTACTCTCCCACCTCTATTTTGTGTTTCTTTATTTTCATGCTTGTAACTTGACTTTTTCTCAAATAAATATTTTGTATTATTATATTTTCATTTTTATATTTTTATTCTTGGTAATTTAATATAAGATTGAATATGAAATTGGGTGTTTCCATTTCAATCCATTTCTTATGCAAAACATCTCCACGATGACTCATCTGCCCATGGAAGAGTGATTTCATTCGTAGTTGATATAATCCCTACTCCCTTAGTTTATTTATTTTGAATCCATAAACATACTATAAATCTTAAATTATTATAAATTAATTGAGTTTATTTTCTAAGGAACTCGATCAACCTGCACTTGACCGTGAGGATGGACTTGTGTAAATTGTGTGAGTAAAACTTTAATCGCAATATCTAATCAACTTGGGATATAATTGTGGGGTTTAAGTCTCATCCCCAACTCAATTAATTCTAAAATATATAGAGGATATGTTTTCCTAATTTTCCATTGACCATAAGTTGGATTTTTGATCACAATCAAATTAGTGTGTTGTGATTGGATGTCCTGAAGTTAACCTAGGGCTCATTTTTCCAATTTTTGTAGTCATGTTAATTTCTATAGGGTTTAGAGGTTGGAAAGATTAGGGGATCCAAATTGAATGATTTATAATAATATGGGATAATGATAAATTAATGGTTAAATTGGTGTATTATATTGACTACATCTTCTCATATTAGTGTTTTTAAAGAAGTTGTGTCCTTGATTGTTTCTTCGCATTTGTTTGTTTTTTTTTATTATCTGAAAATCACAACCAAACTCCACAATTTTTTTTCATTTGTTTTCACTTATTTTCTTGGATTTTTATAAACTATTAAGGTTTGTTTAATTCACTTCCTCCTTAAGAGAACAACCTAGTCCAGCCATTGTGTTGCACTTAGTTAAATCAAAAATATTTTTGAGAGCGTGTGAAACAAAGCTCATCAAATTGGCATCATTTTGGGGGAGGAAAGTGTTTTATTAAACCTATTTTAGGTAAGTTATTTGGTATTTTTTTTTCTTCATTTGTTTCTTTTCTTCTACTTCCTTTTCTTTTCTGCTCTTTTTTACCCACCATTTTTTTCAGGCCATCAATTGAAACTTCATTTAATGATATTGGTGTCCACTACTTTTTATTTCTCTTTTTTTATGATTTATGAAATGATCCAACCCCAAGGATATCTTTGATCTAAAACCTAAGATTAAACGCAGCCTTAGGGATAAAATCATAAAATCTCAGTCTATAGGAAGTGTCGAAATTTAGCCAATTGGGGAACTCCTCCACTTTAGGAATTTTGAAATAGGAAACCCATATAAAACAAAAATTAAACCAGATCCAATGGATAGAAACAATAACAATGGAAATAATCAAACCATTTGATATTTGGATACATTAGATGATAATTATCAACCAAAATGCATTACGTACCCAAATCTCGAATATAACTTTGAATTAAAATCCGTATTGATACACCTTCTTCCAAAATTTCATGGCCTATCTAAAGAGGATCCAAATAAACATTTAAAAGAATTCAATGTGGTTTTCTCAACACTAAAACTAAGAAATGTCTTTGAAGATCAAATCAAATTAAGGTCATTATCATTCTCACTTGATGGAACTGCAAAATATTAGATGTATTACCTACATCCTGAAGATGTTAGATCTTGGAATGATTTGAAACATCTTTTCTTATACAGATTATTTCCAACATCAAGGAAAACATCAATTCAAAAGGAGATCTCTTGAATCAAGAAAGCATGGGGAGAGTCATCGTATGAGTACTCATAATAGTTCAAGAAGTCGTGTGCAAGTTGTCCACATCACCAAATTAGTGATAAGATTATCATCCAATACTTATATGAAGGTCTTACTCCCATAGATAGAAGCATGGTGTATTTGGTAGCAAGAAGATCATTAATTGACAAAACCCTGATGGATGATCGATCATTGATCAACAAGATGGCAAAAAACTCTCAACAATTCAGTGATCGAGGTATAGCAACTATAAGGGGAGTACATCAGGTAAGTCCCTCTACTCTTGAGAATAATTTAACTAATACTAAGTTGTATGAGTGAACCTATATGGTGAGATAGATAGCATTATACCAAAAAGGTTTTCCCTCTACTCTAGTGAAGCTTTGTGGTATTTGTACTGCACCAGACCATCCAACAGATTGTTTCCCACAACTAAAAGAGACAAAGGATTGTGTAGCAGTGTTCCCAGGGAGACCAATTCAACAACAACATGCACCCCCACAAAATAAGTATGATTCCTTCACACAAACTTACAATAAAGGATGGATGTATCACTCAAAAATAATGTATAGATATGAACAACAACAAAGGGATCATTTTCAACAAAACTTCCAACAACCTCTACCTTACCAAAAAAAAATCAACAACCACAAAGGATATTTGAATCCCAAGCATAAATAAGTCAAAAAAAGGTAATACCCAACCAAAGGTAGATTCTAACATTGATGATCTTTTGAAACAAATTGTTCTTAATAAATAGAATGAGCTGAAGAGTCAAGGCATAGAGTTGAGGGAGATAAAGATGAAAATGAGTCAGAATGTCACTGCCCTCTATGAAATGGTGAATAATAACTCTAGAAACCTGCACTCACAACCCACTCCTAATCCAAAGGGTAATGTTAGTGCCATCACATTGAGGATTGGGAAGAAAAAAAGTGAGAAAATTGTTCCTAGTAGTCCACCGGGATTCACCCAACTAGAGGGGATTACCCCATCAACACCAGTCATTGAGCAGCCAAAGTAGAAAGGAAAAGGTAATATGAAAATTAATTATATTCCTCATAAACCCATTTCCTTTCCAAATTTAGTTATTCAAACCAAAAATATGGCTAATGAGGCAATTCAAAAATAAGTTTTGGATACATTCAAGCATGTTGAGATAAACATCCCCCTTCCTCATGCCATTAAGAAAATCCAAAGGTATGCAAAATTCTTAAAAGAATTGTGTACCAATCGAGGAGGGATCAAGGGAAATTAAAGGATCAATCTTGGAAGGAATGTGTCAACACTCATTACACCAACTCAAGCAATTCCAACAAAGTGAGAGAATCCTGGGACATTCACCATCCCATGTACCATAGGGGAGTTAAACTTTTCAGATGCTTTATGTGACTTAAGATCTTCCATAAATGTGATGTCTCACTCTGTATTCTCTTATTTATAGGTTTGTGAGTTGAATATGACGAGATTAGTGGTGAAGTTGGAGAATAGAGCTACAACCTATCCAGCAGGAGTCCTTAAATATGTACTTGTTCGGGTAAAATACATGATATTTCCATTAGATTTCTATGTTATTAATATGGAGGATGATCATGTAAGTTCTTGTGCTCCCATTATCTTAGGTAGGCCCTTACTCAAAACTGAAAAAAAAACTATCATAAATTTACATGAGGGTAAACTTTCCATGGATTTTGGAGATGAAGTTGTGAAATTTAATGTTTTAAACTCCATGAAGTACCCCTCAGAGGACCATTCTACTTTTTTTATATCCCATTTTGAACCCCATGTAAATACCCCATGGATTTTTATTATCCAATTATTAGGGGGATTATGAGTATTGTTTCTAGTTCGATGTCAAAAGGAACTTTCATACATGTTTCTAATGCACAAACCTCTCTTGAATGTGATTTTCATATGGCCTCATATTCTGATTTTGATCATGTTCACTCTGATTGTGGCTTGGTTGTTGAGTATGCTAATGGATTTGATGCATTATTCTATGATTTTGATAAATTCTATTCTGATACTAATGTTCATTGTACAAATATCTTAGTTCCTTTAATGTATCCATCCATAAATCACCCCCCTACATTGGAACTCAATCCATTTCCACCAGATCTCAAATACTTATACTTGTTGAGTGGTGAGATATTACCTATAATAATTTCTAACTATCTATATTTTGAACATATATAAAAAATTTGAATCTATTTTGGGAGAACATTTGGGTAATCAAGTGGACCTTGGATGACATATCAAGCATTATCTCCTCCATTCGCATGCATAGAATTATTTTGGAGGATGAGGATATAATGATAAGGCAGCCACAAAGGAGACTTAATCCAAATCTTCTAGAAGTTATGAAAAAATAAGTTGAAAAATTACTCTAGGAAGGTATCATTTAACCCATGTTAGATTCCTAGTGGGTGAGCCCTATCCAGGTTGTGCCTAAGAAAAGTGGTGTTACTGTTGTTAGAAATGAGAGGGAGGAATTAGTTCCAATGAGGGTTCAAAATAGTTAGTGTGTGTGTATTAATTATATGAAACTAAATCAAATCACCTGTAAGGACCATTTACCCCTCCCATTTATTTATAAAATGATTGAGAGACTTTCTGGGAGGAGAAACTATAGTTTTTTGGATGGATTTTCTAGTTATTTTCAGGTCCCTGTTGCTCTATAGGGTCAGGAGAAGACTACATTAACCTATCCATTCAGTACATTTACCTACCATAGGATTCCATTTGGACTCTAAAATTCCCCAAAGATTCCTTTGATGAGATAAAAAAGTGTATGACCACTCCACTGATCATACATCCCCCATGGTGGGACATTCCATTTGAGCTTATGTGTAATGTTTCAAACTTCGTAGTTTGAGATCTCTTGTCACAGAAGGTAGAGGGGCATTCACATGTGATTTCCTATGCTTCTAGGATATTGGATTCTACTCAATCAAACTACACAACCATGGAAAATGAGTTTCTTGTTGTCATATTTTCTTTGGATAAATTCCATTCATATTTATCAGGCTCTAAAGTAATTGTTTTTTCTGACCATAAAGCTCTGAGATACCTATTTAAGAAACCAGATACAAAACCTAGACTTATCCTATGGATTCTCCTTCTTTAAGAGTTCGATATAGAGATAAAGGAAAAGAAGGGTTCGGAGAACTTAGTGGAAGATCACATGAGTAGGATTACTCACACACTAGAAGTTGGAACCCTAGAGTAGGTACCTTGGGACACATTTCCCGATGATCATCTTTATGCACTCTCAGGTACGCATCCTTGGTATGCGGATTCAGTTAACTACCTTGTTGAGTCTGAAATTCCTTCAAATTAAAAGAAACATCAATTCTAAAAATTAAAAAGTGAGTTTCAGTTTTATATTTGGGAGGATCCCTACCTCTAGTGCATCTTTAGTGATCAAGTTATTAGGATGTGTGTTCCTAATCATGAGTTTGAGTTTGTTCTAAATTTTTGTCATACACTTTCATGTGGAGTACACTTTAGACCCCAAAGAAAATCTCAGAAAGTATTAGACTATGGATTATATTAACTTATATTATTCCATGATGCTCATGTGTTTTGTAAGTCTTTCTCATGTTTCCAACACACTGGTAATATTTCTAAGAGATATGAGATACCTCAACAGTCCATATTATTCTACGAGATTTTTGATGTATTGGGAATCGATTTTATGGGTCATTTTTCTAGTTCATTTGGTTTTTTATATATTTTGGTTGTCGTTGATTATGTTAGCAAGTGGGTGGAGGCCAAGGCCACCAGGACTTATGATTCTCATGTTGTGGTTGATTTTGTCAAGGCACATATTTTTTGCAGGTTTGGAGTACCGGAGTCCGTAATCAGTGACCAAGGGACACACTTTTGTAATCAAAATTTGGATTACCTCCTTCATAAGTATGGGGTGACACACAAAACTTCACCACCATACCACCCATAGAAAAATGTACAGGCTGAGATCTCAAATCAAGAGTTGAAAAAAAAATTGTAGAAAACTGTGCAGTCGAATAGAAAGGGTTGGAGTAGGTGCTTAGATGATACGCTCTGGGATTATAGGATGGTATAAAAGACTCCCATTGGTATGTCACCATTTAAGATTATTTTTGGGAAAGTTTGACATCTCCCTGTGGAGGTCAAGCATCAGGCATATTGGGTTATAAAGAAAGGCAACATAGATTTAGCCCAAGATGGAGATCAAAGAAAGATACAAATTCAAGAGCTTGAGGAGATTTTATTGTCATCATATGAGAAATAAAGGATCTATAAAGAAATATAAAAAGCATATCATGGTAAAATGATCCAAAAAGGGGAGTTTCTTGTAGGAGATAAAGTGATTATCTATAGTTCACAATTGAAGTTGATGTTTGGTAAGTTGAATTTTAGATAGTTGGGCCCTTATGTGGTATCTAATGTCTTTCCTTATAGTGAAGTGGATATCACTCAAGAGAAAATAGGATGGAGCTTTACAGTCAATGGTAAATAGTTGAAGTAATACCTTGAGGGATTCCCAACACATGAAGTTGATATCATTAACCTGCATGAGCCCGCCATCACTTGAAAACATCAAGTTTTCCCTTACCCTCTCTCTTTTATATTACTTGTCCTAATTTTAATTATACATTTCATGGGAATTTTATCAATTCATAGAGTCACTTTTAGGACAATGTAACATTTTAAGTGTGGGGGATGGGATAGTAGTTTGGGTAGATTCTTTAGGATTTTTATTTTTTTAGTGTTTCTTATTTTTATTATTTCAAAAAAACAAAAAAAGAAAAAAAACATTTCACATACCCATTACATCCATGGAACTGATTAAGATTTCATGTTTGATTTTTCAACCCTCATGGGAATAATGTTAAGCATGGGAAAGTTTTCATCTTTTTTTGTTGATTTTTATGAAAATGGAAGTTGGTCAATGATATGTTTGATTGTGTCTTTATGAAGCCTTTTATATTTTTGACATAATTCATTGTGGGACATTTGTGGGAAATATTTTTCATTTAATCTCTCCATTCACATCACACATAATCATGACTTGTGAGTTTCTCATACCCAATTGAAGGTATATCCAAGGTAAGTAATCCTTTTCAACTTATAACATGGTATTTCTATACGTTCATTTCTCTTACGATCATTTCCATTACTACACCAGATTAACCTATGTGTGTGTAGCTAATATGAAACTATTGTACGCTCTCAAAAAAATTAAAATTCAAAAAAACAATCAATAAATAGGGGAGTGAAGAAATGTACAACATGTGGGGATATTTAGGTAGGGAGATCAAGGTTTGACTTCTGAGAATGATTAAATGAGTGGGTTTTGGAATTTGATTGCAAAGGATGTTGAACAGGTTCAGTGGAATAGAATAAGTTAAGAAGAAAAGTTTTTTTCTTGACCTAAATATACTGGATAAAGGGTGGAGAGGCAAGCTTGAAATAATTAGTGCACACACACATGGAGAATTTGTGGCATGGTTAACTCGTATGAAATTTTCACCTGATTAGTGTCATTGATTTCATTGGATTTTTTTTTTGATGCAATTTGTGAGACAATTACTTCTGGATTTGTTGATATTGACTTTTTTTTTAATCTTGATATGCTCATATTGCCATCATGTATTGAGAAATTTCAACATGCATCATTTTCTGGATTACATGACATGCGGTTATTTTCGGGAGTGAAAAGGTTAAGTTTGGGGGAGTTGATAATACATATTTTTTTTGAATATTTTGTTGATATTAATTGATATTATTTCCCCACATTAATCTTATTTTGATTATTTAATGGAAAAATGTGTTTTGGGCTAAAATTTTGAAATTTCTTGGAAATTCTATTTTTACCATTTTAATATCACCTTTGTATTTTTGTGATAACATTTTATGTGTGCCTAATTGTGACTTGAAAGTTTACATTGATATTTAAAACTAAATTTTCTACATTTTTTATTTAGACCATGGTAGCTGGATCATACATTTGGTGGGTTGAAAATGGGAATTAATGAAGGGATAGATAGAATTCTACAGACTTGACCCCCCACCTCACTAAAGTGGCCATAAATTATTCATTTATTCTTGTATGTGGTTGAAATTTTGGGAGGCATTAAAAAGATTCAATGTAGAACATTTAATTCATCTGTAGTGATACTTGGTTCTCATGGGATTATAGTCTAAAATGCGGATCAATATGAAGTAATTTTTGGAGACCAAAAGAAGCATGTGCACTTTTTGGAATTTGAAACCCTAGCCCTCCCAAAAACTATTTAAATGAGATTTTCACTCTTTTGAGGGTTGGTTGAGGATTTTTGAAGGTTTTTTTGAGAGGGTGGATCCTGTAAACATCTCAAACCTCTTGGAAGAAGCAAGGTTTTGTACAAAGATCTCTTCCAAGAAGTCTCTCATATCCCACATCCACTTTGTGTTTCTTTGTTTTCATGCTTGTAACTTGACTTCTTCTCAAATAAATCTTTTGTGTTCTTCTATTTTCATTTTTATTTTTTTCTTATTAGCGTGGTAATCTAAGATTGGATACAAGAATGGTTGTTTCCCTTTCAATCCATTGCTTATGCAAAATGTCTCCACGATGATAACTCCACCCATGGAAGAGTGATTTCATTCGTAGTTGATCTAATCCCTACTCACTTAATTTATTTATTTTTAATACATAAACATAATTTAACTCATAAATTGTGATAAATTAATTGAGTTTATTTTTTAAGGAAATCAATCGACTTTCACTTGACCGTGAGGTCGGACTTGTGTAAATCGTGTGAGTAAAACTTCAATCGCAAGATCTAATCAACATGGGATAGAATTATAGGGTTAAAGTCTCATCACCAACTTAATTAATTCTCAAATATAGGGAGGAGATAATTCACTAATTTTTTATTAACCATAAGTTGGATTTTGGATCACAATCAAAGTGGGGTGCTGCGATTGGATGTCCCAAAGTTAACCTAGGGCTCATTTTTTCAATTTTTGTGGTCGTGTTAATTTTCGTAGGGTTTGAAGGTTGACAAGATTAGGGGATCACAATTGAATGAATTATAATCATATGGGATAATGATAAATTAATTGTTAAAGGGGTGGATTATATTGACTATGTCTTCTCATATTAGTTCTTTTAAATAAGTTGTGTCCTTGATTATTTATTCCCATTTGTTTTTTTTATTGTCCAAAAATCACAGCCAAACACCCCAAGTTTTCTTTATTTGTTTTCACTTATTTTCATGGTTTATTCAAGACTATTAAGGGTTATTTAATCCACTTCCTCCTCAAGAGAATGACCTAGGTCATCCACTGTACTGCACTTAGTTAAATCACAAATATTTTTTAGAGTGTGTGCGACAACGCTGATCAGGGACACACAGTTACTACTAAGAGGGTGCATGGTTTTCCAAACCATGCACCAATAATGTAATACTTCTCCACCTATGGTTTCATGATTTTTTGGGGTAGGGCACACGGTTTGGGAAAATCGTGCGCCAATTGTGCACTGCCCAAAACCCCTCTAAAAATCTTCAGTTTCACCCAAGAACTCAACAAAGTAAAACCCAAACAATATATACTCAAAAGAAGGTAAAAAAAGTACCAGAAACAGGAGAATGAGTCATCTCTAGAGAAACATTTAGCGTTATATGTTCGGTAAGGATGCTCATTATCTTCTGGTAGTATATCATTCAAGAGAGTAAGTAGTACAGTAAAACTAGCATCACTCCATATGTTGCCATATTTTATATTATATAGATTCAGCATGGATAACAATGTATTATATTTTTTATAACCAGCATTGGCATCCTTGCACAACTCCTTAACTTCTCAAACAATTTTGGACAATCACGAAATTCATCTTCAACTATAATTGTCATTTCCTCAATATGATCTTCATCAACGTTCACACCTGTAATCATATCCTCAATACAGACTTCATTATTTTTCACTCTTGTAATCATGTCAGATGATCCATAAAACACATTATTATCCCAGTTAATAGCTACATTCACTTATTCCCATGTTTATTCCAACATTTATAACTTTGATCTATTTTGTGATAGATAAAGTGTCCTTCCAACTCCTATAGACTAATTAGTCTTGAATAACAACAATGTGAACACAGACAAAGGATTTAAGAAGGGTCATATGCATTATATTTTGCAAACTTGATGAACTTATTTACCCTATTCTCATACTCTTTTGTCATATTATTGGAATCCATCCATTTTCTATTCATATCCATCCCATTTGATTCAGTAATATTAATATTTAAAAAAAATACACAAAAATTATGATCTTAGAACCCATAAAAGGTCATTCTTAAAGAATCATTTAAGTTACATGAATCCATTGTTCTAAGATAATAAGTGTCGAATGATTCATATTGAGATTGTTTTGTAGTGGTGGAAATCATTGAAGGAAAGAAATGTGTGATATATATAAAGTTAAAAAGAATCTAATTAAATTTTCATCTATTACAAAACACAGAGATCAAGGATATTTTCTATAACTTTGTTGGGTGGGGTTGTAACATGAAGTAGGAGTTGATGTTTATTCATTTCTTCACTTGGTACATGGTGGTTCAGGTGTTATTTTAGTGATAGGATGCTTGGGAGCCAAAGTTTATCTTTTTTCAGATGATGAAAATGTTGATAGGGCCTAATCACATGGTCTTGAGAACCCAACATTTAAAGAAACGCTTGAATTTAAATCCAATGAACCAGAAATCTCAGGTCGGGGTTCTCAAGATGCTGGAAAAACTGATGAACAATATAATTGGGGTTTCATGAATGATTTAAATTTAAACAATTCATGTGGTTGGGATAAATCCTCAAAGAATAGAAATGAAAATTCTTATTGGGGTTAGAAGGAAAAATCAACTTCAACACAAGTTGAAGAAGTGTACAAGTGAGATCGGCAGAAAGCCTCATCTCACACTAATGATTAGAATATAAGCCCAACTACCTAGGATAACCTGAAAAAAAAAACTCATCCTCATTGGAACCAAAAAAGTGAATCAACTCTAGAAAAATGCTAGAGTGGAAACTAGGGAAAAGGGAAAGAACACACTGAAAATAAAGACCCACTTTCTAATTGGAGCTAAGGTTTAAATGAAATTGAAAGGAATCCTCAATAGAGTCATCATGGGGAAGCAGTTATTATGAGTGAAAATTTACAGAACTAGGGAACTACGAATGAAAAAGCAGGTTAATTAACCTACTTAATAATGATCTGAAACTTTCTATTGTGTACATTCACTTTTTTGTATCATTCTTACAAGGATACATTTTTAATAGAACATAAGGTTAGTGGTTTGTGTTGAAAAATGCATATCGTAGATGTTTATGATAATGAAAATATAAAAATGATTGGGGTTCTTCTCCCTGATAATGGAAGCAAATGGGAAGAATTGTTTGATTTTAATCCATGGGAGAAAGAAGCATACCTGGAAGTTGGAGCGGATTACCATTTGTGCACTGTAAAAATCATATATACTTTTCATTTGAAATCATCACCTTACATGATAAGTGGGTAAGGTTTTTACAATGCACAGATGATCCTTTTATCCACATCCTTCTTCAGCTAAGAGCTCCATGCAATCGGAGAGAGAAATTTGTAAAAGAAGATCTCACGTAGGATTAATTTGACGTTATCTCATATGATTAAATAGAAAGACAAGATTCATAAGAAGAAAACAAGTGATTTAAGTCAACAAGATGGAGGAGTAAATGTTTATTCATTTCTTCACTTGGTACATGGCGGGCCAGGTGGTGTTTCAATGACAAGATGCTTATGATATGAAGTTAAACTTTTTTCATATGATAAAAACATTGATAGGGCCCAGTCACATGGTCTTGAGAACCCAACATTTGAAGAAACACTTTAATTTAAATCAAATGAATCAGAAGTCTCATGTTGGGGTTCCCATGTTCCATTCCCATTTCAGACAGTTCACATTTTATCAAAGGGTTTTTTCAACAACCCATTCCAAGTAATTCAATTCATTAAACTCCACATGCCACTTTAAAACATTACATTTCTTAAATCAAAGTAAAAATAAATAAACAACCCAAGAGGCATAAAAAACCATCAATATCATCATGAAAGGGATTTAAAAAATTAAATCACCTTTTATAAAACATGGCATGAAAGTAGAACAAGCCAACCGGGGAATTGTAATTTTAAAGGACTACCAACTTTTGAAAATATCATTTGGAGAATCCAATTTTTAAGAACAATGTTTAAAAACCAAGTTCAAGATATAGAATTTGAGTTCCAGAACCACCATTTTTCCTTACACATGTATGCATTTATAAATATAGATACTACTCATCTCGTTGCACATATTCACACATCATTGTGTGAAGATATGCAATAATGTATCTATATTTATATCTATGTATATGTGTATAAGTATCAAAAATTATTGTGAAATATTTTTTTATCAAGTGGTATAAATATAAAAAATTTGAACAAATCATACAAACTAAATTAAACTCATTTCATAATTTTTATAAAAAATATAAATACGTCAGGAGATATTAAAATGATTGGGGTTCTTCTACCTAGTAATGAAAGAAAATGGGCAGAATTTTTTGATTTTGATCACAAATACATTTGGTTTTGAAAGTGTTGATTCATTCGAGATGTTCAAGGGAGGGCAATGACAAAGCTTCAGTTCCGTGAGAGCTTAAACAGTGTGAGGATGGAGAACTCTCTTAGGGTTCTATTTAAAAGATCGTGAAGGGTTTTATCTACGCTAAGATAATAAAAGCTAATAAAACTTCTCTTTATCAACGCTAAAAAAGTGCTAATAAATATTATTTTTTATCACCGCTAAAAAGCGCTAATAAAGACCTATATGATAAATTTTATTAATATGATTAAAAAATTTAAATTTATATAATTATAAATAAATATTCATATAATTATAAATATATTTAAGGAATTGTAAATATGTATTTATGAATATATATATATAATTATAAACAAATAATTATTAATATAATTAAAAATATATTAAAATAATTGTAAATATGTATTTATAAATATAATTATAGATATATATTTATGATTATAATTATAAATAAATATATTTAAAAATATTTGTGTATAATTATAGATATGTTTATATAATTAAATATATTTATATAATTATATATATATATATTAATATATAAATACATATAATTATAAATATAAAAAATATATTTATTATTTAAATATATTTATTATAATTTTATAAGTATTTAAAGATGTAGATGAGAATGGGAGGAGCAACCCCTAAAGGCAGTTCTTCAATCGATCTTCCTTGAGCACATCGTTTGCGGCAGGACGACGGATACAACTCTTGGACCTGGTCTACTCTCTGCACAAATCGTCTACCTCGCTGATTTCATCACACTTCATCATCGTTTCTAGCGGTGCGAAGGACGATGGATGATACGCGGAGGACAGGGTTCACTGTGTCGGATGCAGTGGCTCCACCTGTTGCACCTGTGGCGAAATCGAAGCCTGTTGGGAGAGTCATCTCTTTTGCAGAGATTCTAAACAAGATGCCTCCCACGGAACGTGATCTGGAATCAAATGCGCCTTGCGTATTGAGATCCGAGGAAGGTAAGATTTCTATTTTCATTAATCAAGAGGACTTTAAGGAGCGATTTCAATCCTGTCAGTACTCCTTAATCGGATAGTCGATTCTCACCAAAGGGGATAAACCCCCGTCTGTGGGGGATCTGTAGCGTTCATTGGAACGAATTTGGGGATTCGCTTGATGGGGGATGATTCTCATAGGAAGAGGTTACTTTCATCTTATTTTTCAAACTGAAACTCATAAATCCACAGCCTGGGAATCTAGTTTTTACAATCTGAACCAAGGAATTTTGAGGCTATTGGAATGGCATTTCAATTTTAACCCCCTTCATCAGAAGCATAATAACGCCCAGGTATGGGTCAGATTTCATGGCCTCAGTTGGGTATTTTGGCATCCATATATTTTGAAGGACCTTGCATCTTGCATTGGTGCCCCTCTCAAACTTGATGACAACACCATCCAAGGCATGTTTGGATACTATGCCAAGGTCTTGATTGATATTGACTTCCTCAATCCTCGATCGGATAGCTTACTTCTCATTGCAAATGGTGAAAGAATTGATGTTGAAGTTGAATATGAATTTTTAACCAATTTCTGTAGTTACTGTAAACTTGTTGGACATGAGATTGCCACCTATAGGAAGGTACAACAGCTCTAATCCATGAATGCTAAAGGCACTGGGCGAGGATTAGTGTCCTCTTCTAAAGCTAATGTGAAGGAGTCGGGTCCGTCTGATATGGGACATGTTCCCAGGGAATCTGCTTCCTAGGATAATGTCAGCTGCCCATCAAAGGATGGTCAGTATGCTATCAAGGTTGTTGATTCGGATGTTACTGGTGCCCAGTGTTCTGCACAAGGTGACAAACACCCTTAGGCATCTCATCATGGATCCCCTCCTAGTGATGTTGTTGTAGGGAATGCTAGTAAATCCTTTCTGCAGGTTCTTACAGGTAGTGAAGTGGAGGTGGAGGGGCAACAGATGCCCCATGGACATGCTAGTGAGGATGATTATGATAGAGAGCATGCTGCTCAGGTTGCACTTAGTTTACAATTGGGCCAGGAGGACTTGTTGACTACTTCTGGAAAAAGAAAGGGGAAGATTGTTGCTGACTCTTGTATGCAAGTTAAACCAGCTAAAGGTTCCATGAGCAAGGGGACTTCGCCTCTTGCCCTCTCTGCATATGAGCAAGGAAGGGGCAGCAAAGCATGGGATGATGTTGTGCAAGAGACCTCTAATATCCAGAATCCCGGCTCAACGGACTCTGGTCATCACAACTTAAGTTTGACTGACATTTTAAATAGATCTAATAGCAATGATGCCATTTGTGAGGAATTTGGAAATACTCCTGGCGCTGTTGGCGCTGATTTTGGCAAGTGAGGTGATGATGTAAACTGGCAACAACCCAAAACATGGAGGAGAGGACGTCGCCTGAGAGGTAGGGGTGGCGGTCGCTCCCATAACTGACTCTTTGTTTGTTTTGATGTGGTTTGACACTTGTCTGCACTTCCTCTTCTCTCATGTACTTTATGGTTTTTATTTTCAATAAATTTTTTAACCATGGGATTCCCCCTGGTTCGTGTTTTTTGGTTATAATTATTTAAATATACATTTATTTATTTATAATTATATAAATACTTATTAAAAAAATTGTATATATTATTTATAATTATAAATATATATGTATATATATATTAATATATAATTATATATAATTATAAATAAGATAAATATATTTATTATAATTTTATAATTATATAAATATTTAGTTATTTGTTTATAATTATACAAATACTTTTTAAAAAAATTATATATATTTATTAATAATTATAAATATATATTTTTTAAATATAGTAAATATGCATTTAGAGATATATTTATATATAAATATAAATAAATTTATTTATAAATATTTATTTACAAATATTTATTTACAATTATATTTTTATTAATATATATTTAACATTATTAATGAATATATAAACTCAAATGGGTCTTCTTCTACTCAGTTTAAAGAGGTATTTGCTTTGCTTAAATAATAAAGGAGGCTTCGACCCCAACCTTTAAAAAAAATGCATGAATGTTAAAAATGAGTGGAATTGAATAATTAAAAATGATGAGACTTCAAAAATATTAAAAAATGGATAAGTTTTATTAATTATACGAAATATTAAAAAATTAAAAATGAATATATATTAAAATGAAGATGAATATATATTGAAAATATCAAAACTTATTAAAAAAAATATGTATGAATTCTAAAAAATGAATAGATTCCAAAAATATCAAAAATTAGTAAATATCAAAATTGAAAAAAAAACTGAAATAATATTAAAAATGATTATATAAAATTACAAAAATTACAAAAATATTAACTATTTAAATTATAAAATTATTTAAAAATCATTTAAATAGAATAATTATAAAAATTTCAAACATATTTTAAATGTTAAAACTTAATAAACAAAAACGAATAAATATTATTCATATAAATTACAAACATATTGAAAATATTACATGTATAATAAATAAATATATGTATAAATAAATATTACAAAATGATTAAATTCTAATAAATATAAAATCAATAAATATTAAAAATGAATAAATAATATTAAATGAAAACAATATTAAAAATGGATAAATAGAATTTAATAGACAAAAACTATTTAAAAAAGGATTTATATAAGATTAACTACATGAATTGTAAACATGTACAGAAATAAAGAAAATATTAAAAAGTGTATTTAAATAACTTAATTATATAAATTTCAAACATTTTAAAAATGTTACAACTTAATAAATAAAATTGAATAAATACTAATCATATAAATTAAAAACATATTAAAAATAATACTTAGTAAAATATAAATATGTATAAAAATGATTCAATTCCAAAAATATTATATCAGAAATGAAAAAAATATACATCAAATGTGAAATAAGTACATGTCATACACACACAAGTACACATGTTCTATACACATGTATGTACATCTCACGTACATGTGCACATATATACATACATTTGTACACGTACAACATCTATATATATACATACACAAAACATACACACAACATAATGCATACACCTATATGCACATAGACATTTATATAAATATATAAATTCAAACATCACATATTAACAATACATGACTGAGTCATCTCGAGTAAATAAATAAACACTAATTTTTGAATATAAATATGATAATTTATATATATTAATACTATTTTTTATTAAAAGTTTTTATCACCAATTATAAAAACATTGATAAATATGGCTTTTATCAGCCCTAAAAAATGTGTTGATAAATGGTGCACTTTTATCACCAGTTTGTTTGCCGATGATAAATGTAATCTTTATTAGCGTTTTTAGCTAACACTGATAAAGGTTATCCTTTTATCACCATTGATAAAAGTTAGTGCTCGATAAAGCGCAATATGTGGTAGTGGGCGTCAACAGTTTTTCTCGTCGTCGTAGTCGTTATTTAATATTTGTGTTCATTTTCAAATTTTCATGTTTTCTTCAAGAAAAACCCTACCATTTATTCTTGGTATTTTCAAAAGGGGGTTTTAATGGAATGAGTATTTCGATATCTGGAAATGTTTTTTTATTGGTGTAAAAATATTTTGATGCAAATGAAAGCTTTCATGTTTTACTATTATGTTATGGTTCTTGATCATTCTTTATGATGATAATTGGTTTCGTTATAAAACAGGGATGGGTGGTTCCATTATAAACCAAAAACGGGTAAGTTTGATATAGCTCTCCAATGCATTGGGTAAATGAACGGAGTTAACTGGTTAGATTTATCCGAAGAGATTATTGGAATCTACCAAATAAGTTATTTCATTTATAAGAATGATATTAAAATGATGTCTCAAGTTACCTATATGATTTATCTATGGTGTTATGAGTTTTTACGAAAATCTTATAATTTCATAAAGTAAACGAATGAGATTTAAAAAAAAATGATATTCAAGAACACACACAAATTAATTTCATTCACAACATGCAGACTAATCAACGAAACAACATGATTTTCCAAGGATGGTCAAGCATGTTAAACGAGAGATCATTTGGAGGTATTCACGGGTTGTAAGTAATGGGTTTTTTTATTGAAAAAAGGAAACAACGTAAAACGATGACAAATGGCTTGAAGTTCTCTGTTCTCCCCAGAGAGAACACCCAAAGAACCATGAACTTTTACAGAGCTTCAAAACCACAATGCATGCAACGCAGCACACATCAATGGAGAAAAAGATACAGCACGACCAAGAGTTGCAGAAACGATCACCGCACCTTTTTCGCCTTCGCCTCGTCCTAGCCTGCGACCTCACATCTCAAACCACCGAGCCAGCTGCGCAGGGTTAACAATGCCGGGGACGTGCGCCCCGCCACTCTTCAAAAGGCTCGCCACCTCGGCGTAGCTCCGGTTCGGATTCTCCTTCGGCGCCGAACCTTTGGGGCTCGGCTCCGGCGCCTGCCCGCCACCCGACCTCGCCTTCTTCGTTTCCCCGGAGACCGGGACCGCCTCCGCCCGGCCCGGGTCCCACCGCTGCCCGAAGATCGTCCCCCTGGTCAGGTACTCGTGGGCCATGTACCCGGCCACCACCAGGTTCGCCGGAATCGGCTCCGCGGCGCCAGGATCCGGCGGCGCGGCGGAGAAAGCCGGCTTCGCAGGCGGCGGGGGGAACCGGGCCGCCGGGATAACCGCGCGGAGGACTTCCATTTCCTTTCGCTTTCTCGGCGCGCCGGGCGTCAAGATTCGCCGTGGGTGAGGATTCATCCTGGCCGTTCACGCATTCCACGTCGGCACCCGCCCCCGGTTGTCCACGCGCGGGCAATATCGTCAAGTAAACGCGACTAGGAGGGGTAAAATCGTAAAACCATCTTTGGAGACGAGCCGCTGGTGAAAATTAGAGAATAAAGGGTGGAAATGTAAACTCACACCAGAATTATTAATTTCTGTCAAACAAGAAATCGAAAAAAAAAAAGAACGACAAGGCCGTGGGAGGGAGAGAGAGAGAGAAGCGGAGAGGAAAAAAGCAGACAGAATGGGATTTATGGCGGAGGGAATGGATCAAATCGGCGGCACCGACGGAATCCGACGACGGAGGCGGATCTCGGCGGAGGGACGGCGATGGTTACGGCATCGCCGCCGCGAGAAAAGGCGAGTGCGGGCAGAGACTCGATTCTTCGCGCCGGGGACAACGATCTCCAAGATCGAAGAGAGAGAGAGAGAGAGAGAGAGGAGAGAGAAAACGAACGGTGAGATTGGGGATGTCGAGCAGGGATTGTTGCGTGCGCGATGCACATTATAAGGATTTGGCTTCAAATATGTCACCATGGTTTTCTAAAATATCAAAAATGCCACTGCCGTTTGAAGCGTGTGGGTTAGGCCCTTCTCTTTATGTCGACTGTACGTAAAATCGGGCCGCTGGCTGTGGCATTTGTGGAAATTGAAAAGTATAAAATGACAAATTTGCCCTGTCTAGGCGCTGGCCTTATCCTTAATTGCACCACGACACGGACGTTTCGGGCGGGGGTTACCTGTCACAAAAAAAAAAAAAAAAAAAAAATCAGAACTTCGGCATTGTCATGTGGGTCGCTGCACTTATAATTAAATTTATTTGTATTTTTAGAAAAAATGAATTTAAAAACAAAAACAAAACAAAACAACCCCGTAATGATAAGGTAAATTTATAACTTAATAATGTTTAACCTCGGTATTTTTTTGAAGTTACAGTCATACTAAACAAATCTCATGCATGTCAATTGGACCAGGTCACCAACCCCTTCTAAGAGTTGATCTGTCTCCTCTTTGTTTTTCAAGTGTTTTGATACAGTATCTATGTCTATTATAGTCAGGACCGACCTAGCCAATTTGATTGCCCAAAACCACTAATAAAAGTGATGCTATGTCAAAAAATTACTATCAAGACTCAGAAAATTATGATCAGATAAACAAAGGATAGATTGGAAGAACATCTATCAAATAAATCAGAACACGGGGGGGGGGCAACCTTGATGAGATGAACAAATGACTTGGTTCAATAAAACATGTCATAATCGTAACTCAGAAACTGAAATGAGATACGACCAGAAACTAGAGGGGTTAGGAGGGAACCTTTACGATTATATTAATGACACCTAATGTCGTGCCAAACCCACTAGCATGCCCTGGGTGGATCTACAATTAATTTCAAATCCCTAATGACAAACCCAAGTGCTCCCCTCTTCCTCTTGATCAGCAGTGAGCCATCACAGAATTAAACATTAGCCCCCTGCACAAACAACCAGTTAATGAGTACAATTTCAGCGCAAAACACTCCTTATGAGCACTAAGTACCACAATCTCAAAAAGACAAATAGTGCAAACCCAATCTAAACTGAAGTAGGATTAATACCCCAACTATTCGAAGTGGAAGCAAACCAAAAACAGTTGAGATGGCAAATCCACCGGGGCGCTAGACCCAACAACAGTCGAATCCCCCACTCAGTGTGGCAGCGGAGATCATTCAACAGTGGTCTCCACCTACTTTAGGACCCCTTCCACATCCACTAAAGATACCCTCCAAGTAGAAAAAAGGAATATATTTTGGAGCTTCTCAGTAAATCTACAACACACTAAACCGTCCAGATCCAGGCTCTTACATGCTCGCAAGCATCCACTACTACACATATGGCCTTTCACAGCACGCAAAATGGCATTTAACAACGTTTTTTAGCGCTGTTAATCATAGCGATGATAGGAGGGTCTTTATCAGCACTAAAAAAGCGTTGATAAATGTAATCCTTTATCCGTGCTAAAAAAGCACTGATAAAGATCGCCTTTGTCAATGTTTTTAGTGGTGATAAAGGCCTAGCCGCCTGCAGTGTGCTGTTTATATAACAACACACCCAGAAGTAAACCTGCAATTTAAACAACACACCCAAAAGCAAACTTGCTATATACATTTAATTGACATAATCAATACAAAAATGTCCACCCATGATATAAACAAAAAAACACTGCTATTTACATTTCAAACAAAATGTTTTTATAATTACACTTACAATTATCTAACAAACATTCTAAAACATTAATATTTAATCTTTTGACACTCGTGAACCCCTCTCAAAAATGTCCACCCATGGTATCAGTTGCCGAACAAATCATCTCAACTCGAGCAAAAGATTCCACCTATATAATCAAACAAATATTTTATTAGTAATACTATAAAGAAATAAATTAAACATTAATATAAAAGAACGCATTAATAAAATGTCAATATTTAATAAAAATGACACATTTGGAGTTATACCGATCACATTGTGCGGCCTATTGAGGCGGGGTTGATTCCTACACGTTTCAAATGAGTTATGGATTATTGTCCTAAAATATCAAAATAATCTGAATGTGTTTGCTCGGTTTTGAGTATATTACTTGTTCTTTTACTAAAATTAATATCAATTTTAAATAATGACACATTTAGAGTTATACCGGCCATACCATGTGTCGTATTGAGGTGTGACTAAGTCCTACACGTCACAAATGACTCATGGATCATTGTCCTAAAGTATCAAAACAATTTGAATGCGTTTGCTCGATTTTCAGTATGTCAATTGTGTTTTTTTACTAAAATGTTATTTCAAACTGAAAACACGCAATTTGAGTCATACCGATCGCATCGTGTGTCAGTTTGACGTGAGACTGCTTCACACATGTCACAAATGACTTATGAATCACTGTCCTAAATTATCAAGACAACCAGAGTGTGTTTTTTTGGTTTTCAGTGAGTGACACGTTTTGAACTAAAATGTCAATTTTAAACTGATAATGGACACTTTTAGTCATATCGGTCACACCGTGAATCATATTGAGGTGTGGTTGAATCCTACACATCACAAATGACTCATTGATCATTATTCTAAAGTATCAAAACAATCTGAATGCATTTTCTCAGTTTTCAGTATGTCACTTGTTGTTTTTACTTAAATTAATGTCAATTTTAAATAAAAAGAGACACTTTGAGTTATACCGGTCACATCATGCGTCATATTGAGGTGCGTATAATCCCTACATGTTACAAATCACTAATAGATCGTTGTCCTAAAATATCAAAACAATCCGAATGTGTTTTCTCAGTTTTCAGTATGTCACTTGTTGTTTTTACTTAAATTCATGTCAAATTTAAATAAAAATAGACACTTTGAGTTATATCGGCCACACCGTGCATCGTATTGAGATGTGACTGAACTATACAAATCAAAAATGACTCATGGATCATTGTCTTAATGTATCAAAATAATCTGAATGTGTTTGTTCAGTTTTCAGTATGTCACTAGTTGTTTTTACTTAAATTCATGTTAATTTTAAATAAAAATAGACACTTTGAGTTATACTAGCCACACTGTGCGTCGTATTGAGGTGGGGCTGAGTCCTACACATCAAAAATGACTCATGGATCATTTTCCTAAAGTATCAAAACAATCCGAATGTGTTTGCTCAGTTTTTAGTATGTCACTTGTTCTTTTTACATAAATTCATGTCAATTTTAAATAAAAATAGACACTTTGAGTTATACCGGCCACACTGTGTGTCGTATTGAGGTATGTATAACACCCCAAACATTTTGTGGTATGTTTCTCTTAAATAATTTATATTCATTAGATAGCTTGTATTGCATGAAGTACTGAGTCTCTGTGAAACAACACTTGGTTATTTATAGAAGAAATCCATAACCTATCCATTAAACTTAAATTTTCCACTTATGTGTTTTGAATTTTAAAAAGTAGTCATCTACAGTTGTGATCAGTAAGTTATTTAGAGTCTGATAGAACCAACATATTTTTTTGGTGAATAGTAACATACCCTTATGAATAGTAATATGACCCTTATTCTAGTAAATCATATTATTATTTTATTTTCTTAAGGTTATAAGGTAATGAGATGTTGATTAATTTTTCAAGGTGTTAAAAAACGAGTTATAGATTTAAAATTCTTATTTTTGAATAAATTATGATTTTATTTACAAATTAAATTAATAATATTTAGAAAATTATTTTCAAAAAATGGGGTTCATTTTTGAATTCTGCATGTTGAAAAATGGTTAGGGTGAATTTTTGGGATTTTTCTAAAATTCTTGAATTTTTGATGAATAGTAAAATACGATAAATTACGATAAATGTTAAATACTTATTTTACTGCATCATAGGTGATGTAAGGATGATGTAAACCCACTTGGTTCGAACTCACATGCAATTATTACTATTTGGGGTCACATGAATCATGACTATTCATAGTCTTGAGCAAAAATATTAAAATAATGTAAAATTCCTCCTCTCCTCCACTATAAATACCACCCTCATTCCCCTCTTCCTCCCACACCACTCAAGTTTTGATCTGTCACGACCTGACCCTGATCGGGCTCGAGCCACAACTACCCCAAGCCCGCCTCCATAGACCAGGGGCTGGCGACAAGCGCCAAAGGCTAAATAACTCGGGGAGACCTTTGCCTAAGTACCTGTACACACACACATCCCACTCAATGCAGAAGTGAAGAGTAAAAAGACAGAAAAGTAAAGTGCCAACTGCTATAACCAAACCACAAAAAGTGCATCGACCTCTAAACAGTACAAAGTAAGTGCTGAAGGTAAACTGAAAAGAAAAGGGGCAAAACACGCGCCCAACCAGAAAAGTGTCACAACCCGACAACAGGTAAACAAAAGTAAACAACTGGGAGAGTCCCACACCTGGAACCTGACTACGACCATCGTACGTGGTACAAGCTCCCAAACTCCTAAGCTCCTCTGTAGTCACGAGAAACCTGTCCGTCGTCTGCAACGACACACCAAGTGCGGGCAAATCCCAAGCAGAGGTGAGTATAAAAATACTCAGTATGATACCCTGAAGGCTCGAGGGAGCAACAAAGGAGGTACCGAAGAGTGAGCAGTAGATCGAACATGGAATAGTAAAGGAGTACAACAGAGAGTGCAATAAAGAGTACAGCTCAACCCAACAAGAGGAAGGAAGTAGACTCGTCCAAACACAAGGAGCTAAATATGGTGAGAAGATGAACTTCTCGTAGAGTCTTCGCTACCTATAGCAGGAGAGTAGACTCATCCAACCATGATAATCTAGACACAGAAAGCACGTGGCATACCCCGCGCGTCTTCGCCTCTCCTGGAAGGAGAGTAACCAAAACCCAAGGACTGGGTACTGGAACAAGATATATACATATCCATATACTCAAACAAGAAGCCCGAACAAGATCGTAAGGGGATCTCCATCCCATAGATCAACCCAAGAAAGTGAGTCGCCAACAGTCCCAGAAGTAAACACCATCGATGCCCAGCATCCCACACGTTTGCCCTGAACTGCAAGTCAAGGGGATCAAATCACCACACCTTGATACTATCCGTTTTGGGCGGCACTGACTCGCCCTCATGGTTTTAGGTCGCATCACAAGGACACGTCTCGGTGGGGAAAGTGCCCCTCATCCTTGAGAGTTCAAGGGTAAGTCAAACCACACCACGTCACTGCCAAAGTTGTCACATCACTGACCCGTACAACCAAGGGTCCCACTCCGGAAGCCACGAAGAAAAACCACAGACTAGCCTAGTAGAAAGGACTGAGTCTGAAAGGAGTCGTCGGGTAACCCACTACCCAGTCTTTGCTGGAGGGTAAACCCTAAGAGGTTGTCGGGTGACCCACTGCCCAGTCTCTACTGGAGGGTAAACCCTAAGAAGTCAATGAGAAACCCACTGCCCAGTCTTTGCTAGAGGGTAAACCCGAAGAAGTCAGTGAGCAACCCACTGCCCAGTCTCTGCTGGAGGGTAAATCCGAAGAAGTCGCTGAGCAACCCACTGCCCAGTCTCTGCTGGAGGGTAAACCCGAAGAAGTCGGTGAGCAACCCACTACCCAGTCTCTTCTGGAGGGTAAACCCGAAGAATTCGCTGAGCAACCCACTACCCAGTCTCTGCTGGAGGGTAAACCTGAAGAAGTCAGTGAGCAACCCACTACACAGTCTCTGCTGGAGGGTAAACCCAAAGAAGTCGCTGAGCAACCCACTACCCAGTCTCTGCTGGAGGGTAAACCCGAAACTGCTCTGGCCATCCCTACTGGATGGTACAACACTGGCCAACAGAACACGGAGGGGGTATCGCGCAACCACTCAACTCTAGAAACAAAACACCTAATAGAGGTTCAGCGCCCGTGCCATCACTGGGTTTCACTAGTACCACTACCTTGCGTAGGTTCGGAGTGCTTCAAAGGAACCTCCGACCAATACCCTTTCATATTTACACATTTAATAAGATCATTTAAGAGGCTCCGCTTGCCTGAACAGATTACACCGATGTAATCCTCATGGAAAAACACGCGAGATAGACTACTTACTCGCTGGAAACAGGCTCCCGATGAAAAAGTTATCCAACACCGCTTTATGCCCATACAACGTCTCATGGGGCCCAAACCTCAGTCCCGAGACAGGTCAGACGAACTGCGCTACCATGATGCTCATGGAAAAACACGCTGAATTGACTATTCATACGCCCTAAATGGACGTCTAATGAAAAAGGCGTAGTACGTTGTTCACAGCTTAAAAGACGGCCTGTGGGGCCCATGCCTCAACTCCAGTTTCAACGCCTGAAACCGCCCCGGTTAATTTCGTTTTGATGCCAGGGTCACAACGCCGCTGACGGCGCCAAAAATAGACTCTGGATGCAGAATCTGCAATTCCTGCGTTATACGCAAACGGGACCCCGTGGGGCCGACACCTGAGGCCCGAATTTAAGCGGGCGGATTGCACTGTTGCAATCCCCACAGAAAAACACTCAGAAATGAGTTCTCAAAACCCCAAACGGACGATGGGTGAAAAAGTGGCGTTCCACCGTAAAACGTGCGAACTAGGCCCTGTGGGTCCCGCACCTTGTCTCCAACCCGAACGCTTCAGAAAGCATCTCAAAAAGTCTGCACGAGGACTGGGGTCACGCTGCTGCTGACGGCGCGTCAATCGAACATCCCAAGCAGGAGTTAGGTCCGACGCAAAATTAATTAATTAATTAATTATTCGCGTTAAGCGTTTCATGCCTCCGAGCAATGGAACCAAACCAAAAAAGGTTCCGAACAAACTTCGGAAGGTCCGTCTCAACCCAGGACCACAGTGCCTCTGACGACACGTCAAACGGACGTCCGACTTGCGAAGTGCGTCCAACACGACTTTATTTAATAATTTATTATTATTAAATTAAACCTCTTTAGGTAACCCGTCTTCGGGCACGGAATCCAAAAACCCAGAAACCCACTTTAAAAAGAGCGCCTCACCGACACGATTCTGCAGCCGCAGACAGCGCGTCAAATGGACGCGCCGTTTAGAAAGATACGCCCCCCGAATGCAGGGGGGGGGGGCAACAAGGACGGTTCCCCCCGGCCGGCCTGGTCCGAACTGCCGGTCCACGGCCCGCTGGCTGCGGCCCACCCTACAACACCGGACCCGCTCCTTGGGTCCGATTTTACAAACCGACTGACCTTTTTGTTGGTCTGCGCGTTGTCGCCCAACAGGACCCGCAGATTGCGGGTCCTCGCTCCCCAGCAGACCGGCTTCAGACGGTCTTCGTTGACGAGCCAGCAGGACCCACGCGACGTGGGTCCTTGCTTCTCCCGCACGCCTGAGGCCAGGCCTCGGGCTCTCTTCGACCGTGACGCCACACCGAACACCGGCCGCAACACCCCTCCGCCGGACGCCCTCAGCTCCTCCACCTTCCGTAGCGCGCCGCCGCGCTACCCCGAGGCCGCTGTGCTACCCCGGTCGACGCCGCCTCACACCCGACGCCCCCTCTTGAAGCCGCCCTCTCCAGCTCCCCGCTCTGGTCGCTGTAAGAACCCGGATCTTTGTTTCACGTACGCTTTTCCTTTTTCTGGAGTTTTAAGAAAAATGGAGTTTCTGGAAAATTTCGAAGTACACACCGTGTACTTTCTGAGTACACGCCGTGTACTTTCTGAGTACACGCCGTGTACTCTTCTCCGGCTCGAAAACGTGTGATGGCCGTGCCTGGGCCACACAAATGGTGTGTAGTGGTGACATGGAGGCCGTTTTTGGCAGAGTACGGAAAACCTAGTATACGTAGTGTACTCTAAAAGTACACGTCGTGTACTTTTTTTTTTCACTAAACGCACCAGGGTCACGCCTGACAGAAAGAACACACCCCTTCTCCAGGTTCTTCATCCGAGAGTGACCCGTACAGCCAGATCTTCCCCGAGCCCCCGCTTCTCCGTCCGTTCTCCGATTCGAGCACGACTGATTGAATTAGAAGCGCATCGGTGAGTTCTTCCTTCTGCTTGAGCCTTGTTTTCCAATTCTTCCTCTTTCTCAAGTTATCTAAGGTTGAATGTTTTGTGCGTTTTCTCAGATCTACGACGTTCTAGGGGGAATTAGCCATCGTGGTTCAAGTATATCGATCTCCTAGGATCAGGGTAGGTGGTTTGTGCCTTACCGTTCAAAGTCTCTGAGTTTTATGTGCGAATTTTCACCGATACCCGTGAACGGGGTATTGCGTGTTTACCTTTTTTCCCTTGTTGTTTTCCTGCCCTGCCTGTATGCTTGTGTAGAAGCAATTTGACCATGTTAGAGGATAAATTTTTGTGCTTGGATGTACTTGCCTTGCCTCGTTCTGTTTACAACCTTTGGGTCTTGTTTGCCTTTGGCTGTTACACCTGTTTCATGCCTTGCGGTTATAGGTTGAAGTGAAACTCATGACATGCTTGTTACCTTGTAGACTGTTTAGCTAAGTATCTCTATAGGTGTACTCTGGTTAGCCAAGTAGCTCTATAGGTGTACTTTGGCCTTATAGCATTATTATGCACTGACTGGAACGGGGCTGAGAGAACCTGGTGCTATAGAATATAAGGGATAGACCGAGTGAGCATCCCAGAGAGTCTTAGATATTACAGACTACAGAGGGGATGGACCGAGTGATCTCCCAAAGAGTCTTGGATTTTATATACTACAGGAGGGTAGACCGAGTGAGCTTCCTCAAAGAGTCTTACCTTGTTTGAATATCTTTAAGAACCTTCCCAGGATAGAGGAGGAATTGACCGAGTGAGCTTTCTCAGAGAGTCCGTGGTGTACCTGAGACTATAGGAGGAATTGATCGAGATAGCTTCCTCAGAGAGTCTCTAGACCTTGGGGCTAAGAGGGTTAGACTGCTTGATCTTCCTCAAGAGAGTCCCTGAATACCCTAGACTATGAGGGGAATTGACCGAGTGAGCTTCCCCAGAGAGTCTTATAAATGCGTATGACCAAGCCAGAGGGGTTAGGCTGAGCGCACTACCCAGAGGGTTGTGGTACTTCTTGGTTAGGACCAGAGGGAATGGCTGCGAGTACTTCCCAGAGGGTTTCCAGCTTATTAGCTATTTGTTTCACTACTTTTGATTGGTTGTGGAATATTTTTCTGCTATGTATCATCCTGTTTTACTACTTACTGTTACTGCCTATTGCTTGCTGTTGTTGTTTACTGCTTATTGTACTTTTACCTGCCATATACTCATTGATTGTTAGGAACATATCTTCGGGTGAATGCCTACTGAGATTTATCTCACACCCTATTTGGGCCATGCTTTTGGGCCCAAGCAGACTATGTTGTTGCAGGTGTAGATAAGGTAAAGCGCCCTTCGACTTCTGTAACTTTATTACTTGGAGCAGGGGAGCATGGGACCAAGCTTTGGCTTGCGATGCTGAGGAGCCGTTTACTTTTCTTTTGTACTTGTTTTGGTACTGTAGTGTTTTTTCCAGCATTGTGACTTGTTTGGATACTTTCCTAGTTATGTATCATGTATCATTTCATATATATATATATATGTGTGTGCTCCAGTTTGTTGATTTAGTCTTCCACTGTTTACATTGTTGGTTTTTACTACTTCTGCTATTGCATGTTTATTATTCTTTCGCTGTGTACTCTGCCAATGAGGGCATAGTTTCCCCACTATCACACCCAAGGCCCTCGCTGCTAGTCGATATCCTCTGGCGTTTGGGGAAATGCGCTTGAGGCCATGTGACCAACCAGGTATGAGGCGCCTCTTGGTGGCTTTCGGAACCAGGATGTTTTGTAAGAACCTGAATCTTCGTTTCAGGTACGCTTTTCCTTTTTCTGGAGTTTTTAAGAAAAATGGAGTTTCTGGAAAATTTCGAAGTACACGCCATGTACTTTATGAGTACATGCCGTGTACTCTTCTCCGGCTCGAAGCCGTGTGCTGGTCGTGCCCGGGCCACACACACGTTGTGTAGGGGTGACGTGGAGGCCATTTTTGGCGAAGTATAGAAAAACATAGTACACGTCGTGTACTCTAAAAGTACACGCCGTGTACTTTTCTTTTTTTCACTAAACACACCGGGGCCACGCCTGATGAACAGAACACACCCCTTCTCCAGGTTCTTCATCCGAGAGTGACCCGTATGTCCAGATCTTCCCCGAGCCCCCGCTTCTCCGTCCGTTCTCCGATTCGAGCACGGTCGATTGCGTTGGAAGCGCATCAGTGAGTTCTTCCTTCTGCTGAAGCCTTGTTTTCCAATTATTCCTCTTTCTCAAGTTATCTAAGGTTGAACATTTGGTGTGTTTTCTAAGATCTACGACATTCTAGGGGGAATTATCTGTCGTGGTTCAAGTATATTGATCTATTAGGATCGAGGTAGGCGGTTTGTGCCTTACCATTCAATGTATCTGAGTTTTATGTGCGAATTTTCACTAATACCAGTGAACGGGGTATTGCATGTTTACCTTTTTTCCCTTGTTGTTTTCCTACCCTACCTGTATGCTTGTGTAGAGGTAATTTGACCATGTTAGAGGATAAATTGTTTTTCTTGGATGCACTACTACAAATACAGCTTTTATCAGCGCTCCAAAAAGCGCTGATAAAGACCCCTTTTATCAGTGCTAAAAAAAAGCGCTGATAAAAGGGGTCTTTTATCAGCGCTAAAACGAAGCGGTGATAAAAGGGTCTTTTATCAACGCTTTCTTTTTAGGGCTGATAAAAGACCACTTTTATGAGCGTTTTTTTTAGCACTAATAAAAATAAAAAAATAAAAAAAAATTAAAAAAAATAAAAAAAAATACTGCCAATCTTGGGGGGGCTTTTTACAGCAATTGAGCCCCCCTTTATTAGTAATTTCCCACACCTCTAGCGCCCGCCCGCACCGCCTACACCCTTTATCAGCGCTATCCCTTTAAATCAACCTTGCGCGCACACCCATGCCTCCACCCGGATTTGATCTCGAGACCTCCCCCCTGTGCACCTAAAGCCTTTGCCACTACCCTATATTGATTTGTTATCTTATTCATGATATATCTATTTATTTATATATATATATTTATTTATATTTATTCGTATAGTAATATATATTTATATTAAATAAATAGTTATATTAATATATATATATATAGTTATAATAATATATATAGTTATATTAATATATACATATAGTTATATTAAGATATATATATATAGTTATATTAACATATATATAGTTATATTAATATATAGTAGTTATATAAATATTCATATATTGGTATTTTAAATAAAATGGATATTAGTTATTATTTAGATAAATCTAGTATATTTTATATGTAAATATGTTTAATTATTTATTTAAAAAATTTAATTTTTAGGTGTGAATATATAAAAAATATGTACATATAATTATATATTTGATTATAAATAGCAGTGCATTATAAAAAAGGATGAAATTTCAAAGACATAATATCAATATGAATATAATACCTTGGAATAAATTCAGTCCCCACCAAAAAAAATCCAATAATACCCCCTTAAATGAGGCTGAAAATCCAAAAAATGTTAAAAAATCTGGGTACCCCGACAAAAAACTCAGTTTTGGAGGCCTTCTGGGCCTCTTTTGGCCTCAAAAAACGCTTGATCGAGGTCCCCCTCCAAGTCACAACAACGTGGAGCTCGTCACAGGCTTCGATTTGATATGTGGTAGAGCTCAAATGGACACCCGGATCAAAAGTTATGACCGTTTGAAGTTCGAGTTGCGTTTTCAACATATTTTGGATCTTTTTTAATTTTTTTTTAATTTTTTTAGTCTTAAAATTGTTATTAAATGACTATTACTCCATAATAATTAGCAAATTACTAATTAAAAATATTTTTTAAATTTTTTAAGAATCCATTTTCACTAAATATCTTATATATTAAGTATAATAAGTGTAAATGTACATTTATACTTATCTAAAATATATTTAAAAATTATATATTATATTTATATCAATATAACTATATAACTATATTTATATATTAATTTTTTTTAATTTTCTTTTGAAGTCGACCCTTTATCAGCGCTTTTAAAAAAAGCGCTCATAAAGGCCCCCCTTTATCAGCGCTACTAAACAAGCGCTGATAAAGGGGGTCCCTTTATCAGCGCTAAAAAAAAGCGCTGATAAAGGGGTAATTTTATCAGCGCTGATAAAGGCACCCTTTATCAGCGCTTTTTTGAGCACTGATAAAGGCCCCCCCCCTTTATCAGCACTTTTTCGTTAGCGCTGATAAAGGGGTGGCGCTGGCCTTGCCCAGTTTTGTGGTAGTGATGTACTTGCCTTGACTCATTCTGTTTTCGACCTTTGGGTCTTGTTTTCCTTTGTCTGTTACACCTGTTTCATGCCTTTCTGTTATTGGTTGAAGTGAAACTCATGAAATGCTTGTTTCCTTGTAGACTGTTTAGCTAAGTATCTCTATAAGTGTACTCTGGTTAGCCAAGTAGCTCTATAGGTATACTTTGGCCTTATAGCATTATTATGCACTGACTGGCACGGGGCTGAGAGAATCTGGTGCTATAGACTATAAGGGATAGACCGAGTGAGCTTCCCAGAGAGTCTTAGATATTACATACAATAGAGGGGATGGACTGAGTGAGCTCCCAAAGAGTCTTGGATTTTATATACTATAGGAGGGTAGACCGAGTGAGCTTCCTCAGAGAGTCTTACCTTGTTTGAATCTCTTTAAGAACCTTCCCAGGCTAGAGGATGAATTGACCGAGTGAGCTTCCTTAGAGAGTCTGTGGTATACCATAGACTATAGGAGGAATTGACCGAGATAGCTTCCTCAGAGAGTCTCTAGACCTTGGGGCTAAGAGTGTTAGACCGCATGATCTTCCTCAAGAGAGTCCCTGACTGCCCTAGACTATGAGGGGAACTGACCGAGTGAGCTTCCCCAGAGAGTCTTATAAATGCATATGACCAAGCCAGAGGGGTTAGGCTAAGCGTACTGCCTATAGGGTTGTGGTACTTCTTGGTTAGGACCAGAGGAAATGGCTGTGAGTACTTCCCAAAGGGTTTTCAACTTATTAGTTGTTTGTTTCACTACTGTTGATTAGTTGTGGACTGTTTTTCTACTATGTATCATCCTGTTTTACTGCTTACTATTACTGCCTATTTCTTTCTGTTGTTGTTTACTGCTTATTATACTTTTACCTACCATATACTCACTGACTGTTAGGCACAGATCTTCGGGTGAATGCCTACTAGGATTTATCTCACACCCTGTTTGGGCCATGCTTTTGGGCCCAAGCAGACTATGTTGTTGCAGGTGTAGACAAGGGAAAGCGCCCTTCGACTTCTGGAACTTGATTGCTTGGAGCAAGGGAGCATGGGACTAAGCTTTGGCTTGCGATGCTGAGGAGTCGTTTACTTTTCTTTTGTACTTGTTTTGGTACTGTAGTGTTTTTCCAGCATTGTGACTTGTTTGGATGCTTTCCTAGTTATGTATCATGCATCATTTCATATATATATATATATATATATGTGCTCCAATTTGTTGATTTAGTCTTCCGCTGTTTACATTGTTGGTTATTACTACTTCTGCTATTTCATGTTTATTATTATTCTGCTGTGTACTTTGCCAATGAGGGCATAGTTTCCCCACTATCACACCCAAGGCCCTCGCTGCTAGTCGGCATCCTCTGGCGTTTGGGGAAATGCACTTGAGGCCATGTGACCAACCAGGTACGGGGTGCCTCTGGGTGGCTTCCGGAATCGGGACGTTACAAAGTGGTATCAGAGGGTATTCTTTTCTCTTACATTACTGTTTGGAGACTTAGACAGGGATAGGACGGATTCGGTACTTGGTAATGAGATGTGCCCGGGAGTAGCTAACCCGTGTATAGGAAAAGGCCATACTACCTCATTTATTGCAGTTTTCTGGTTTTTAGATTTTACAGTTGATACAATTTCACCTAGAGTGATTCACAGTGACGTAGAGCTCGTCGCAGGCTTCGATTTGATATGTGGTAGAGCTCAAACGGACACCCAGATCAAAAGTTATGGCCGTTTGAAGTTCAAGTTGCGTTTTCAACATATTTTGGATCTTTTTTTAATTTTTTTAGTCTTCAAATTGTTATTAAATGACTATTACTCCATAATAATTAACAAATTATTAATTAAAAATATTTTTTAAATTTTTTAAGAAGCCATTTTCACTAAATATCTTATATATTAAGTATAATAAGTGTAAATGTACATTGATACTTATCTAAAATATATTTAAAAATTATATATTATATTTATATCAATATAACTATATAACTATATTTATATATTATTTTTTTTAATTTTTTTTGAAGTCGACCCTTTATCAGCGCTTTTAAAAAAAGCGCTTATAAAGGCCCCCCTTTATCAGCGCTACTAAACAAGCGCTGATAAAGGGGGTCCCTTTATCAGGACTAAAAAAAGTGCTGATAAAGGGGGGCCTTTATCAACGCTAAAAAAAAGCGCTGATAAAGGGGTACTTTTATCAGCGATGATAAAGACACCCTTTATCAGCGCTTTTTCGTTAGCACTGATAAAGGGGTGGCGCTGGCCTTGCCAGTTTTGTGGCAGTGATGTACTTGCCTTGACTCATTCTATTTACGACCTTTGGGTCTTGTTTGCCATTGGTTGTTACACCTGTTTCATGCCTTGCTATTATAGGTTGAAGTGAAACTCATGACATTCTTGTTGCCTTGTAGACTGTTTAGCTAAGTAGCTCTATAGGTGTACTCTGGTTAGCCAAGTAGCTATATAGGTGTGCTTTGGCCTTATAGCATTATTATGCACTGACTGGCACATGGCTGAGAGAATCTGGTGCTATAGACTATAAGGGATAGACCGAGTGAGCTTCCCAGAGAGTCTTAGATATTACAGACTACAGAGGGGATGGACCGAGTGAGCTCCCAAAGAGTCTTGGATTTTATATACTATAGGAGGGTAGATTGAGTGAGCTTCCTCAGAGAGTCTTACCTTGTTTGAATCTCTTTGAGAACCTTCCCAGGCTAGAGGATGAATTTACCGAGTGAGCTTCCTTAGAGAGTCTGTGGTATACCTGAGACTATAGGAGGAATTGACCGAGATAACTTCCTTAGAGAGTCTCTAGAACTTGGGGCCAAGAGGGTTAGACCGCATGATCTTCCTCAAGAGAGTCCCTGACTACCCTAGACTATGAGGGGAATTGACCGAGTGAGCTTCCCCAGAGAGTCTTATAAATGCGTATGACCAAGCCAGAGGGGTTAGGCTGAGCGTAATGCCCAGAGGGTTGTGGTACTTCTTGGTTAGGACCAGAGGAAATGGTTGTGAGTACTTCCCAGAGGGTTTTCAGCTTATTAGTTGTTTGTTGCACTACTGTTGATTAGTTGTGGACTGTTTTTCTGCTATGTATCATCCTGTTTTACTACTTACTATTACTGCCTATTGCTTGCTGTTGTTGTTTACTGCGTATTGTACTTTTACCTGCCATATACTCAATTACTATTAGGCACATATCTTCGGGTGAATGCCTACTGGGATTTATCTCACACCCTATTTGGGCCATGCTTTTGGGCCCAAGCAGACTATGTTGTTGCAGGTGTAGACAAGGGCAAGCGCCCTTCGACTTCTGGAACTTGATTTCTTGGAGCAAGGGAGCATGGGACCAAGCTTTGGCTTGCGATGCTGAGGAGCCGTTTACTTTTCTTTTGTACTTGTTTTGGTACTGTAGTGTTTTTCCATCATTGTGACTTGTTTGGCTGCTTTCCTAGTTATGTATCATGCATCATTTCATATATATATATATATATGCTCCAGTTTATTGATTTAGTCTTCCGCTGTTTACATTGTTGGTTATTACTACTTCCGCTATTTCATATTTATTATTATTCCGCTGTGCACTCTGCCAATGAGGGTATAGTTTCCCCACTATCACACCCAAGGCCCTCGCTGCTAGTCGGTAGCCTCTGGCGTTTGGGGAAATGCGCTTGAGGCCATGTGACCAACCAGGTACGGGGCGCCTCTGGGTGGCTTCCGGAACCGGGACGTTAAAAAGTGGTATCAGAGGGTATTATTTTCTCTTGCATTACTATTTGGAGACTTATCCAGGGATAGGACAGATTCGGTACTTGGTAATGAGTTGTGCCTGGGAGTAGCTAACCCGTGTACAGGAAAAGGCCATACTACCTTGTTTATTGCAGTTTTCTGGTTTTGAGATTTTACAGTTGATACGATTTCACCTTGAGTGATTCACAGCAACGTAGAGCTCGTCACACGCTTCGATTTGATATGTGGTAGAGCTCAAACGGACACCCGGATCAAAAGTTATGTCCGTTTGAAGTTCGAGTTGCGTTTTCAACATATTTTGGATCTTTTTTTTTTAATTTTTTTTAATTTTTTTAGTCTTCAAATTGTTATTAAATGGCTATTACTCCATAATAATTAGCAAATTATTAATTAAAAATATTTTTTAAATTTTTTAAGAATCCATTTTCACTAAATATCTTATATATTAAGTATAATAAGTGTAAATGTACATTTATACTTATCTAAAATATATTTAAAAATTATATATTATATTTATATCAATATAACTATATAACTATATTTATATATTAATTTTTTTTAATTTTTTTTAAAGTTGACCCTTTATCATCGCTTTAAAAAAAGTGCTGATAAAGGCCCCCCCTTTATCAGTGCTTTTTCGTTAGCACTGATAAAGGGGTGGCGCTGGCCTTGCCCAGTTTTGTGGTAGTGATGTACTTGCCTTGACTCATTCTGTTTACGACCTTTGGGTCTTGTTTTCCTTTGGCTGTTACACCTGTTTCATGCCTTGCTGTTATAGGTTGAAGTGAAACTCATGACATGCTTGTTGCCTTGTAGACTGTTTAGCTAAGTAGCTCTATAGGTTTACTCTGGTTAGTCAAGTAGCTCTATAGGTGTACTTTGGCCTTATAGCATTATTATGCACTGACTGGCACGGGGATGAGAGAATCTGGTGCTATAGACTATAAGGGATAGATCGAGTGAGCTTCCCAGAGAGTCTTAGATATTACAGACTACAGAGGGGATTGACCAAGTGAACTCCCAAAGAGTCTTGGATTTTATATACTATAGGAGGGTAGACCGAGTGAGCTTCCTCAGAGAGTCTTACCTTGTTTGAATCTCTTTAAGAACCTTCCCAGGCTAGAGGATGAATTGACCAAGTGAGCTTCCTTAGAGAGTCTGTGGTATACCTGAGACTATAGGAGGAATTTACCGAGATAGCTTCCTCAGAGAGTCTCCAGACCTTGGGGCTAAGAGGGTTAGACCGCATGATCTTCCTCAAGAGAGTCCCTGACTACCCTAGACTATGAAAGGAACTGACCGAGTGAGCTTCCCCAGAGAGTCTTATAAATGCGTATGACCAAGACAAAGGGGTTAGGTTGAGCGTACTGCCCAGAGGGTTGTGGTACTTCTTGGTTAGGACTAGAGGAAATGGCTGCGAGTACTTCCCAGAGGGTTTTCGGCTTATTAGTTGTTTGTTTCACTACTGTTGATTAGTTGTGGACTGTTTTTCTACTATGTATCATCCTATTTTACTGCTTACTATTACTGCCTATTGCTTGCTGTTGTTGTTTAGTGCTTATTGTACTTTTACCTGCCATATACTCACTGACTGTTAGGCACAGATCTTCAGGTGAATGCCTACTGGGATTTATCTCACACCCTATTTGGGCCATGCTTTTGGGCCCAAGAAGACTATGTTGTTGCAGGTGTAGACAAGGGCAAGCGCCCTTCGACTTCTGGAACTTGATTTCTTGGAGCAAGGGAGCATGGGACCAAGCTTTGGCTTACGATGCTGAGGAGCCGTTTACTTTTCTTTTGTACTTTTTTTGGTACTGTAGTGTTTTTCCATCATTGTGACTTGTTTGGATGCTTTCCTAGTTATGTATCATTCATCATTTCACACATATATATATATATATATATATATGTGCTCTAGTTTGTTGATTTAGTCTTCTGCTGTTTACATTGTTGGTTATTACTACTTCCTCTATTTCATGTTTATTATTATTTCGCTGTGTACTCTGGAAATGAGGACATAGTTTCCCCACTATTACACCCAAGTCCCTCGCTGCTAGTCGGAAGCCTCTGGCATTTGGGGAAATGCGCTTGAGTCCATGTGACCAACCAGGTACGGGGCGCCTCTGGGTGGCTTTCAGAACCGGGACGTTACAAAGTGGTATCAGAGGGTATTCTTTTCTCTTGCATTACTGTTTGGAGACTTAACCAGGGATAGGACGGACTCGGTACTTGGTAATGAGCTGTGCTCGGGAGTAGCTAACCCGTGTACAGGAAAAGGCCATACTACCTCGTTTATTGCAGTTTTCTGGTTTTGAGATTTTACAGTTGATACGATTTCACCTAGATTGATTCACATGATTTGTACTGTTATTGTTTTGATATTACGATTCTATTTCTATTGCAACTCGATGAGATGAGGGTATGCCATCTCATGTATCATATATTAACTGGTATAAATCACATTCCATGCATTATTGCCATGCCATTTAGGGTGCATTAGTGATTGTAGGCTGTTGTGATAGACGTTGTGTAGATTATGTATACTGTTGTGATAGATGCTTGATAGAATCTCTGCTGCTTGTTAGAGAATTGTTTATATTGTAATTTGTTTAAATGAACCCCAAATTTTGATTCTTGAGGTGTTATGGGACCTCTTGAATCGAAAATTGGTGGATCATGATCCTGTTTTCTCTTGTACATGGCTGTAGGGGATGCCAAGCTTCGATTCGCGGGGAGTATGGGCCCTCACGGATCAGAATTTGGCACCTCTTTGCCTTGTTTTCTGTGTTTCTGGGCTTCTGTGTAGTTTCTGAGCTACTACCCAGAAAAACCCAGAATACAGGGCATGTACTTTCTGGGTACACACCGTGTAGTTTTTAGGCCGTGTTACTGACTGTGTGTGCAGGAACACGGTGTTGTGAAAATAACATCAGGAGCACGCCGTGTATGGTATGTACACGTCGTGTAGTGTAGAGCCTTGTACCCGGCCATGTCACTAACAACACGGGTCGGGGAAGCTCGAGTAGAACACGCCGTGTTGTAAAAGAACACGCCGTGTAGTTCTGTACAGGTATCCGACCATGTCACGAACAACACGGGTCGGCGTGACCTTCTCTTAGACACGCCGTGTTGCTTTTGGAACATGCCGTGTAGTCGCACCTAGGTACCGGGCCATGTCACGAACAACACCGGACGATGTCACCTTCTTCTATACACTCCGTGTTTGTTCGGAACACGCCGTGTAAGGGCTATCCATGTAGACGGTCGTGTAACTAACAACACGGGCCACCGAGGCAGTGTTTAGTACATGCCGTGTCCCTAGGGAACATGCCGTGTAGTCTGAGGTTAGTTTGAACCGTGTGAGTTAGCCGTGTAACGAGACTCAGGTAGGGGAATAGTTTTCAAATACACTCCATGTGTTGGGTCAACACACCGTGTAGTTTGAGGTGTTGCACGACCTGTCAGGCAAGGGTACACACCCATGTTAATGGCTTAAGTAGACACGCCGTGTAGTCGTGTTTTGTAAAACTTGATAGTTTCTTCCCCCTGCTCCCGTTTTGTACTCTTGTGTTATATGTCCTTGTTTCTGATCTAAGGTATACTTTTGATCTTTCAGAGCGATACCTTAGAGATGTCCTTCGGTTGTACGTCTGTCGTCAGACAATGATCAGACACCAGATATGGCTGATCAGGGACTTCCTGTCAATCCTCTAGTCGAGCCATCCTTGGCACCGACTGTCATACCCATTGCAGGCGTCAAGGTGTAGTTCAGGGAGGACTTTCTGAGGATGATGCATACCTTCCAGGGAGCGCTGCCTCCTACACCATCGATGGCTGAGTTGACGCGGGTTTTCCAGCAACAATATCCTCCTACTTTTTTAGGGGATGTAGGACCTCAGGCTGCAGAGTCGTGGATAGAGGCCACACTGACCATCTTTGAGCACCTAGAGATCCCTCTAGATAAAAGGGTAAAGCTGGCTACTTATATGATCCGGGGCACCGCCAAGAGGTGGTGGGAGGTGATCTCATGGTTAGGGCGTCAGCAGGATATGTCTTGGGATGAGTTTCGATGCACCTTCTATGACTACTTCTATCTGGCGACCCTGAGGGACGATCGAGACCAGGAGTTTATGAGTCTGTAGTAGGGTACTCTCTCTGTTATGGAGTACTCGTCTCGCTTCACTGAGCTGCAACGTTTCACACTGATCCCAGCAGGTGATGAGTTGTTTCTTGCTAGGAAGTTCAAGGACGGTCTCAGGTAGGAGATCTGTTCCCAGGTGAATATCTTCCAATTGACTTCGATATCCTCCATCGTCAACCAGGCGCTGATCACTGAGCACAATCTGAGAGATTATGGAGCAGTAAGCCAGGGCGGTTCATTATCTAGAGCTAGTATTCCTCCTACAAACAGTAGGAAGTGTCGCAGAGAGTCTTCTTGAGGAGATCAAGGTTTGCGGGATGCATCTTCTGGAAGCCAGGTTGTATCATACCAGTGCGGTAGGAGTGGGAATACTAGGACTCAGTGCGAGAGGGATCCGATGGAGTGCTGGTCTTGTGGAAATATGGACCATCTTCACCGTTTCTGTCACACTTCTCACCTTCAGCTGGTGGTAGGGGTTCCTCTATGACCCTGTGTTCTGGAGATGCTTCACCAGTTTCCCACTAGTTAGGGAACTGAAGTTCTTCCAGCCATTCAGGCTGAGGTGGAGGTCGCGGCCGTGGTGGTCAGTCACCAGGTGATCAGAGACAGTAGAGTGGATCAGCTCAGAGTGGTCAGCCAGGGGTGCAGGGCCGCGATGCAGGCCAGTCTTTCACCGTGGAGTAGACCTTTCAGGAGAAGGATCCTGACCCATCTACAGTTCAAGGTATGATCTTAGTAGCCTCAGTTTTATCTTCAGTTCTTTTCATCACTGTTGCTTCCCATAGATTTATCTCTGTTGCGGTTGTGGAGACCCTTGGGCTCTGTATCATTTTGTCTGCCGACTTGTTGACTCTTGACACACCTTTGTGAATGAGGACATCTAGCGTACGTCAGTGCAGAGAGTGCCCTCTCGAGGTTTCAGGGTGTCATTTCTTATAGGACCTCTATGTCTTAGAGATGACGGGCTATGACGTCATTCTCGGTATGGACTGGTTGGTTTCCTTCCAGGCAGTCATTGATTGCTATTGTCATAGGGTGAGTTTCATATCACTAGAGGGTGGGTCCTTCCTTCATAGAGGTGATTGGGATGTTCAAGCGGGTAGAGCTGGACCATAGCATCATGGGCTAGGGGAAGTTACAACCCAGATTGCTAGTCTTTATCTGGATGACCAGGGGAATTCACAGTTAGACTTTCCTCCAGTGGTGGATCGTTTTAGGGATGTCTTTCCAGAAGACTTTTCAGGTTTACCTCTGGAGCATGAGGTAGACTTCTCAATTGAGCTCATTCCAAGAGTGGCACCAGTTTCCATTCCTCCCTATCGAATGGCTAAACCTGATTTGTAGGAGCTCAAGAAGCAGTTGGAGGAGTTACAGGCGAAGGGTTTCATCCGACCCAGTACTTCTCCTTGGGGTTCGTCTGTCCTGTTCGCGAAGAAGGCAGATGGTACCCTTCAGCTTTGTGTGGATTATCAGAAGCTGAACCAGTTGACATTCAAGAACCAATATCCCTTGCCAAGGATCAATGACCTCTTTGATCAGCTTCGAGAATCCCAAGTGTTCTCTAAGATCTACTTGAGGTCCGATTATCATTAGTTGCGCATTAGACCATCAGATATACCTCTGACAGCTTTCAAGAGCAGGTATGGTCTTTACGAATATACAGTCATGCCGTTCAGTCTTACGAACGCGCCTGCAGTCTTCATGGAACTGATGAACCGAGTGTTCCATCCGTACTTGGACTCCTTTGTTGTGGTCTTTGTGGACGATATCTTGGTGTAATCTCACACTCGACATGACCATGCCACACATCTTGAGATCGTTCTGAGTACACTGAGAGAGCATTAGCTGTATGCTAAACTCTTGAAGTGCCACTTTTGGATGGATCAGATTCACTTCCTGGGTCATGTTATCTCGGAGATAGGAGTGTTAGTGGACCCAGAGAAAGTGAGAGCTGTAGTTTCCTGGGAGTAGCCGAAGAATGTATTTGAGGTGCGGAGGTTCCTAGGGCTGTTCAGATACTACAGACGCTTCATTCAGGACTTCTCACACCTAGCAGCATCGTTGACAGGTCTGACCAAGAAGGGGGTGAAGTTTTTATAGTCAGATTCTTGTGAGTCGACCTTTAAGGAGCTGAAAGGGGGGTTAACGTCAGCACCGATACTAGTCTTTCCAAATCCGGGAAAGGGATACACTGTTTACTGTGATTCTTCAGGTATCGGGCTGGGAGCTGTGCTCATACAGGGGGATGGATTCATTGCGTACGGGCCTCGGTAGTTGAGGCCACACGAGAGGAATTACCCTACGCACGATCTGGAGTTGGTAGCAGTTGTTCATGATTTACGCTGTTGGAGACACTATCTTCTAGGAGAGCACTTTGTGGTTTTCACCGACTACAAGAGTCTCAAGTATATCTTCAATCAGCGTGATCTGAATCTGAGACAACACAGGTGGGTTGAGTATCTTCAGTCCTTTGACTTTGATCTAGCCTATACGTCGGGAAAGGGCAATGCAGTGGCAGATACATTGAGCAGAAGAACCTAGATTTAGGTAGTTCAGGAGGTTAGTAGTGAGTGGAAGCTTATGGATCTATTCTCTGAGATGCATCTAGAGGTGCACGACAGGTAGGGACAGACTGTCCTATCTTCAGTGGCTGTTACCTCCTCACTTCTTGATCGGGTACTAATGAGGCGACTATCAGATTCAGAGGCCTTAGTCCTGTGGGAGAGTGTGTCAAGAGGGGACCCTCTTCCTAGATGGACAGTGGGTGAGGATGAGATCTTGCGTTTCCAGGGATGCGTATGGGTGACAACAGACATACGCGAGGAGCTGATGAGGGATTTCCATTCCTCAGTTTGGGCAGTTCATCCTGGCGTCACCAAGATGTATCGAGATCTTCATCACCAGTACTGGTGGCCAGGTATGAAGAGAGATGTTGCTGGTTTTGTCATGAGATGATCTACTTGTCAGCAGGTGAAAGCAGAGCATCAGCGACCAACAGGGCTTTTACAGCAGTTACCCATTCCAGAGTGGAAGTGGAACGATGTCGCGATGGACTTTGTGACTGAGTTACCGAGGTCACCTCGAGGAAGTGACATTGTTTGGGTTTTCGTTGACAGTCTTACGAAGGTTTCACACTTCTTACTGATCAAGGATACCTTCAATGTTGATGATCTGGGACGACTGTACATACGAGAGATTGTATGTCTACATGGAGTTCCACACTCCATTGTTTCAGACAGGGATGCACGCTTTACCTCTCGGTTCTGGCAGGGACTCAAGAAGGCTTTGGGTACACAGGTAATTTTGAGTACAGTATTCCATCCCCAAACTGATGGCCAGTTTGAGTGCACGATCCAAGTGCTTGAGGATATACTCCGAGATTGCATTTTAGACTTTAGTGGTTCTTGGAAGAAGCATATACCTCTCGTGGAGTTCACCTACAACAATAGTTTTCAGGCGACAATTCAGATGACACCATACGAGGATCTGTACGGTAGGCCATGCCGATCACCCTTATGCTGTCTGGAGGCAGGATAGGCAGCTTTGCTAGGACCTCGTCTTGTTCAGGAGACCTCGGAGCAGATAGAGTTGATTCGGAAGAGGATGGCTACAGCACAGTCTCGACAGAAGTCTTATGCTGATCAGCGGAGATGACCTTTGGAGTTCGAGGTCGGGGATCAGGTTTTATTGCGTGTCGCACCGAGGTTGGGACATAAGAGGATTCAGAGACATGGTAAGCTTCCACCGTGGTATGTCGGGCTGTTTGAGGTTTTGGAGAGAGTTGGGCCGGTTGCCTATCAGTTGCAGCTACCTCAAAGGTACCAGGCCATGCACGAAGTCTTCCACGTCTCTCAGCTCCGATGTTACTTTTCAGACCCGTCTCATGTCTTTCAGCCCGAGGAGGTTGAGCTCGAAGGAGATGCGTCATTTGAGGATCATCCCATCCAAATTTTCGATCGTAGTATGAAGGTTCTCCATGGCCGGTCTATTCCTCTGGTACGAGTGCTATGACAGCACGGGCGAGTACATGACAAGACTTGGGAGAGGGAGGCCGAGGTTTGATCGCAGTGGCCGGAACTGTTCGAGGATACTTCTTCTACGCCCATCTAAGGAAATCCAGGGATGAATTTCTTTAAGGGGGGAAGTTTTTAAGAACCCGGATATTTGTTTCAGGTGCGCTTTTCCTTTTTCTGGAGTTTTTAAGAAAAATGGAGTTTCTGGAAAATTTTGAAGTACACACCGTGTACTTTCTGAGTACACGTCGTGTACTCTTCTCCGGATCGAAGCCATGTGATGTCCATGCCCGGGCCACACACACAGTGTGTAGGGGTGACGTGGAGGCCATTTTTGGCGGAGTATGGAAAAACCTAGTACACGCATGTACTCTAAAAGTACACGCCGTGTACTTTTATTTTTTTTTCACTAAACGCACTGGGGTCGTGCCAGACAGACAGAACACACCCCTTCTCCAGGTTCTTCATCTAAGAGCGATTGTACGACCAGATCATCCCCGAGCCCCCGCTTCTCCATCTGTTCTTCGATTAGAGCATGGTCGATTGCGTTGGAAGCGCAGCGGTGAGTTATTCCTTCTGCTTGAGCCTTGTTTTCCAATTCTTCCTCTTTCTCAAGTTATCTAAGGTTGAACATTTTGTGCATTTTCTCATATCTACGATTTTCTAGGGGGAATTAGCCATCGTGGTTCAATTATATTGATCTCCTAGGATCGAGGTAGGTGGTTTTTTACTTACCATTCAAAGTCTTTAAGTTTTATGTGCGAATTTTCACCAATACCCGTGAACGGGTTATTGCGTGTTTACCTTTTTGCCCTTGTTGTTTTCCTGCCCTGCCTGTATTCTTGTGTAGAGTTAATTTGACTATATTAGAGGATAAATTGTTGTGCTTGGATGTAATTTCCTTGCCTCGTTCTGTTTACGACCTTTGGGTCTTGTTTTCCTTTGGCTGTTACACCTGTTTCATGACTTGTGGTTATAGGTTGAAGTGAAACTCATGAAATGCTTGTTTCCTTATAGACTATTTAGCTAAGTAGCTCTATAGGTGTACTCTAGTTAGCCAAGTATCTCTATAGGTGTACTTTGGCCTTATAGCATTATTATGCACGGACTGGCACAAGGCCGAGAGAACCTGGTGCTATAGACTATAAGGGATAGACAGAGTGAGCTTCCCAGAGAGTCTTAGATATTACAGACTACAGAGGGGATGGACCGAGTGAGCTCCCAGAGAGTCTTGGATTTTATAGACTACAGGAGGGTAGACCGAGTGAGCTTCCTCAGAGAGTCTTACCTTGTTTGAATCTATTTAAGAACCTTCCCAGGCTAGAGGAGGAATTGACCGAGTGAGCTTCCTCGAGAGTCTATGGTATACCTGAGACTATAGGAGGAATTGACCGAGATAGCTTCCTCAGAGAGTCTCTAGACCTTGGGGCTAAGAGGGTTAGGCTGCGTAATCTTCCTCAAGAGAGTCCCTAACTACCCTAGACTATGAGGGGAATTGACAGAGTGAGCTTCCCCAGAGAGTCTTATAAATGCGTATGACCAATCCAGAGGGGTTAGGCTGAGCGCACTGCCCAGAGGGTTATGGTACTTCTTGGTTAGGACCAGAGGGAATGGCTGCGAGTACTTCCCAGAGGGTTTCCGGCTTATTAGCTATTTGCTTCACTGCTTTTGATTGGTTGTGGACTGTTTTTCTGCTATGTATCATCCTGTTTTACTGCTTACTGTTACTGCCCATTTCTTGCTGTTGTTGTTTACTGCTTATTGTACTTTTACCTGCCATATACTCACTGAATGTTAGGCACAGATCTTTGGGTGAATTCCTACTAGAATTTATCTCACACCCTATTTGGGCCATGCTTTTGGGCCCAAGAAGACTATGTTGTTGCAGGTGTAGACAAGGGAAAGTGCCCTTCGACTTCTGGAACTTGATTGCTTGGAGCAGGGGAGCATGGGACCAAGATTTGGCTTGCGATGCTGAGGATCCGTTTACTTTTCTTTTGTACTTGTTTTGATACTATAGTGTTTTTACAGCATTGTGACTTGTTTGGCTGCTTTCCTAGTTATGTATCATGCATCATTTCATATATATATATGCGCTTTAGTTTGTTGATTTAGTCTTCCGCTGTTTACATTGTTGGTTATTACTGCTTCCGCTATTGCATGTATATTATTCTTCCACTGTGTACTCTACCAATGAGGGAATAGTTTCCCCACTATCACACCCAAGGCCCTCGCTGCTAGTCGGCAGCCTCTGGAGTTTGGGGAAATGCGCTTGAGGCCATGTGACCAACCGGGTACGGGGCACCTCTGGGTGGCTTCCGGAACCAGGACGTTACAGTCACCGCCTGCTCGACCACACCGCGGCTGCCCGCTCGCCGCTCTGCCGACCGGGCGCACCAACCATCCTGGTCCCCCTGCTCCACTGAAGCTGCCCCATTCAGAAACCACCGCGCACCGTCCGCAAGCCTCCTCTCCGCCCGAGCCCATCCGGCTCGACCGCTGCCCAACGCCCGACCTCCGGCCATCGCCCTTGCCAGGGACGAGACTTCCGATGACCGCCGCCACCAATCCGATGGTCCGATTTCAAAACTGAATGTGGGTTCGGGATCCTCGGGATGAGGCCTTCGCAGCACCTGCCCCCGATCATTGATTCGTCGAGAATTGATGCGTCTGAAAGTTGGGACGAAGAACGCCCAAGAGTTAGATGTAGAACGGGGCCCAGAAAATGTCTGTGTTTGTTCGGCCATCGTCCCAATTCCAGAATTAAAGAATTTGAACGAAAAAATTGACATAGGTGCAGAAATTTAATCAAGATTCCTACCTCGGATCTCTTGTTCGTCGTTGGTGACGCGTCCACGACGCTTCTGCTCCGATCCGCCAAGGCTCTGGCATAGATCGCTCCTTGATCCGTTGAAGAACAGTGAAGAACGCCGAAGAATAGGAGAGAGAGAGAGAGAGATAGAGAGAGAGATAGAGAGAGAGATAGAGAGAGAGAGTAGGAGAGAGAAGGGAGAACCCCTAACTCATATTTTCCTATTTATAGGAAACCCGCTTAGCGCGGAATCTGAAATCACCGCACCCTCTCATTTTATATCGCGCCTAGGAAAAAAGCCACATTTTGAACTCAACGGAAGTTTTGGATTTCCATTCCGAGGCTTCGTTTGAAAGTTATTCGAAAAGATCGTCAGTGATAAAATCACTAAGTCATTAATTTAAAATGATGATTTTTCCCATGGGTGACATCTCTCACAGCAGGCCTGTGCCTGCAACTTTTACACCCCACCTAGGGTAAACGGCATGCTCTGGACTCAATGGTACCCACAGTTTTTTATATGAGAAACCGTTTAATCTATACTTGAGTTTAACCATTAAACGAATAAATTAATTATTTAATTTATCCATTTCACGTTCCGATAGAAAGCGAGGGGTCCAAACGCCCCGTATCGACATGTTTTATGTCGTTCCTAGGGTAAACACCCCATTTTGAACCCATTCATACCATCATATTTATGATCTGAAACACCGTTTAAGAGTTATCCCATTTATTTGGATTTCCCAGTGTGAACACACTGAAAATTTAATTCCGGACACACCGGGGCTCAGAATCGCACGCCGTCTAAAGGCGTTTTTCTGGAATAACATCAAGAATATTCCAAAGTCTTTTATAGAAAAAACTGGGTTCTTAAATCATTCCCTCCTTCAAGATTTTTATCCCCAAAAAGCAAAACCCAGGAACAACTTAGGGTACTAAGCCCACACCTGGCTCTCCCGTACCCAGAATAACTCTTGAACAGTTTTGCATCACCGTACATGGACCAATGAATTTGGTTCATTCACATGAGGTTTTCCCTCACCGATGACGTTCATAAGAGCACACACACATCTTCTTAGGTAAGCCACGTGAGAGACGTCGTGCACCCACTCCTGACATTGGGGTTAGGGAAAAGCGGTAGGGAACCTCTCCATCCCTTCGCACAGTCTCAAACGGCCCGAAGGCTCTTGGGGGTAGCTCACCTCCCTGACCGAACCCCTACGTCACACGTCGAGACTAGAATCACCGTTTGGACCTGGGACAAAGCCTGGTGATTCCCTCCTTCAAAATATCCATATAGTGAACCACCCAAGGATATCTGTTCACACAAGATTTCACAGTCGATGTACCACAACCTAGACTCTCTTACACGCTGGAAGAGCGAAGGAGTCGACACCATCGACTAAAGAAAAGGTCCCACGTCTTCTACCTCTCTAACACAGGGTTACACCGACGCCCCGCGTCACCCTGGTAACACCTCAATCAAGGAGCAGGGAGAAAAAGAGCACTTCATACACAAAGCCAAACAATTCTACTGCAAAAAGTAGAAGTGCCATAGGGCATACCTCTTGCCACCTCATTCTCTACAAGATCGTAGACATCCAAAGATCGCGGCTATCCGTGGTCCCAACTGTCAGCTCCCGGAGCCTGACGTGGATTGCCTGGTGGTGATGGGAAGACCTCGTAAGGTCGTCCTCCACTTATAGCTCCTCCCGCTCCTCTGCTAGTACCACCTCTCTGGGCGCTACTCCGATCACAGTGCTGCCTCTGCCGTGGTGGTGTGCCTGCTACCTGCCCGACATTTTTAGCATGCCTGTTCGGGCAGTCCCGTGCCAAGTGACCTTGCCCATCACAAGCATAGAATTGACGCTCTTCGGGCTGTCCTGGTGCCCTACGACGCCACTGTGGTGTACGACCATTCCCCTGAGTCCACTCACGGAAGGATCCCCTTAACTGAGCCCCTGTGCCTTGCCGCCATAGTGGTGCATGTCCACGTCTCCGAAACTGGAGGTGGAAAGGATGCCTGCGTCGAGGTTCTGTCTGCTGACGCCTGTTAGCTGCGGTAGACATCTCGGCCCTGTCTTGCCTACTGCCACCACCAAATGTAAAGTGTGACAGGAATCTCTCTATCACTAGCGCCTGCTCTAGCACCTCGACATAAGTGGGGATTCCCAAGGGTACTATGATAACACGAATCTCTCTACGGAGACCCTTCTTGAACTTCTGTGCTCAGAAGTTTCCGTTATGGACCAAGTCTGGGTAAAAGCGTGCACGGTCTGCGAAACTAGTCACATACTCGGTCACCATCATCCCTCCCTGCTGAAACTGCAAGAGCTCCTGGTTCTAAACGGAGTGTAAGCAGGAGGGGTAAAACTCCTCATGGAACATCAGTTGAAAGTCACCCCACAGAAGTGATGAATCGTCAAGAAATTGAGTCACCAGACTCCACCGACGCCCAGCTGTTCCGTGGAAAAGGCTGGCGGCCAAATCCACCATAAGATCCATCGGCATCTGCACAAGCCTGAAAAGGCGAACCACTATCCCAAGACAAACATCTACTGCCCAAGGGTCTGGCTCAACACTAAACCTCAGCGGTCTCTAACGTTGGAACTCACAGAGTGTGCTCAACCTGCGCTCAAGCTTAGTCTGCTCTGCTGAAGCTATCCGCTGCTCACCAGGTGGGGGTGCTGCTACCGGCCCACCCAGAGAAAGGGACTCACATGATGGGTCATGGACTAAGGATTTATCGTTCACAGGGTCATCGTCACGAACCAAAGCTGGTATCCTGGCTGGCTGCCTTCATAGAAACATCCTGAATATTATCAAGGAGTTCCGCGGTCTGATGAGCATATATGTATATAACAATAATGACAATGGGAAGCGGACTCAAGAAGGACAGTCAAAGACTCAATCCTATGTGATGAATAAACCAATTTTCCCTACAATGAGTGTCTCAACACACCGAGTCGACAAGCGGGTTATCAGGGTTCTGGTGAATGGATACGTCGGCCGCCACACCATCACTGGACTCCCTAGCCTGAGAGCCGATCTCGAGACACGTTAACACCATTGCTCTAAATCCCAACCAATTCCTTTTTAGGGATATCCGAACAATGTCCCAAGGAATGTACCACCTCTGATACCACTTTTTCATGACCCGACCCTGTCCGGGATCGAGCCGCAACTACCCCAAGCTCGCCTCCATAGGCCAGGGGCTGGCGACAAGTGCCAAAGGCTAAAAAAATCAGGGAGGCCTTTTCCTAAGTACCTGTATACACACACGCATCCCACTCAATGAAGAAGTGCAGAGTAAAAAGAAAAAAATGTAAAGTAAAGTGCCAACTACTATAACCATACCACAAAAAGTGCATCGACCTCTAAACAGTACAAAGTAAGTGCTAAAGGTAAACTGAAAAGAAAAGGGGAAAAACACATGCCCAACCAGAAAAGTGCCACAACCCGACAACAGGTAAATAAAATTAAACAGTTGGGAGAGTCCCACACCTGGAAACCAACTACGACCACCGTACGCAGTACAAGCTCTCAAACTCTTAAGCTCCTCTGTTTTCATGAGCAACCTGTCCATCATTTGTAAGGGAAAACCAAGTGTGGGAAAATCCCAAGTAGGGGTGAGTATAAAAATACTCAGTAGGATACCTCAAAGGCTCAAGGGAGAAAGAAAGTAGGTACCAAAGAGTGAGCAGTAGATCGAACAGAGAATAGTAAAGGAGTACAACAGAGAGTGAAGTAAAGAGTATAGCTCAACCCAACAAGAGGAAGGAAGTAGAATCATCCAAACACAAGGAGCTAAATACGGTGAAAAGATGAACTTCTTGTCGAGTATTCGCTACCTATAGCAGGATAGTAGACTCATCCAACCACGAGAATCTAGACATGGAAATCACTTGGCATACCCCGCGCGTATTCGCCTCTCCTGGAAGGAGAGTAACCAAAACCCAAGGAGTGGGTACTGGAACAAGGTATATACATATCCATATACTCAAAAAAGAAGCCCGAACAAGATTGTAAGGGGATATCCATCCCGTAGCTCAGCCCAAGAAAGTGAGTCGCCAACAGTCCCAGAAGTAAACACCATCGATGCCCAGCATCCCACACGTCTACCCTGAACTACAAGTCAAGGGGATCAAATCACCGCACCTTGATACTATCTGATTTGGGAAGCACTGACTCGCCCTCACAGTTTTAGGTCGCGTCACAAGGAGGCGTCTCGGTGGAGAAAGTGCCCCTCATACTTGAGAGTCTAAGGGTAAGTCAAACCACACCACATCACTGCCAAATTTGTCACATCACTGACCCGTACAACCAAGGGTCTCGCTCTGGAAGTCATGGAGAAAAACCATAGAATAGCCTAGTAGAAAGGACTGAGTTTGAAAGGAGTCATTGGGTAACCCAATGACCAGTATCTTCTAGAGGGTAAACCCTAAGAGGTCGTCGGGTGACCCACTGCCCAGTCTCTACTGGAGGGTAAACCCTAAGAAGTCAATGAGCAACCCACTGCCCAGTCTCTGCTGGAGGGTAAACCCGAAGAAGTCGATGAGCAACCCAATACCTAGTCTCTGCTGAAGGTTAAACCCGAAGAAGTCAATGAGCAACCCACTGCCTAGTCTCTGCTGGGGGGTAAACCCGAAGAAGTTGGTGAGCAACCCACTGCCCAGTCTCTGCTGGAGGGTAAACCCAAAGAAGTCTATGAGCAACCCACTGCCCAGTCTCTACTGGAGGGTAAACCTGAAGAAGTCGGTGAGCAACCCACTACCTAGTCTCTGCTCGAGGGTAAACCTGAATAATTCGATGAGCAACCCACTGCCCAGTCTCTGCTGGAGGGTAAACCCAAAACTGCTCTGGCCATCCCTACTAGATGGTACAACACTGTCCAACAGAACACAGAGGGGGTATCACCCAACCATTCAACTCCAGAAAAAAAACACCTAATAGAGGTTCAGTGCCTGTGCCATCACTGGGTGTCACTAGTACTGCTACCATGCATAGGTTCGGAGTGCGTCAAAGGAACCTCTGACAAATGCCCTTTCATATTTCCACATTTAATAAGATCACTTAAGAGGCTCCTCTCACCTGAATAGATTACACCGATGTAATCCTCGTGAAAAAACACGCGAGATAGACTACTTACTCGCTGGAAACGGGCTCCCGATGAAAAAGTTATCCAACACAGCTTCATGCCCATATGACGTCTCGTGGGGCCCGCACCTTGGTCCCGAGAGAGGTCGGGTGAACTGCCCCACCATGATGCTCTTGAAAAAAATTCTGAATCGACTATTCATATGCCCCAAACGGACGTCTAATGAAAAATTTGCAGTACATTGTTCACAGCTTAAAAGACAGACCGTGGTGCCCATGCCTCAACTCCGAATTCAACGCCTAAAACCACCCCTGTTAATTTCGACTCGATGCAAAGGTCACAACGCCATTGACGGTTCCTAAAATAGACTCTGGATGCAGAAGCTGCAATTCCCGCATTATACGCAAATAGGACCCTGTGGGGCCCACAAATCGGGCCCAAATTTAAGCAGGCGGAATACACCGTTGCAATCCCCTCGGAAAAACACTCATAAATGAGTACTCAAACACCCCAAACAGATGACGGGTGAAAAAGTGTCGTTCCACCGTAAAACGTGCAAACTAGGCCCTGTGGGGACTGCACCTTTTCTCCAACCTGAACGCTTCAGAAAGCATATTAAAAAGTTCGCACGAGGACTGGGGTCACACAGCCACTGACAGCACGTCAATCAGACATCCCAAGCAGGAGTTAGGTCTGACGCAACAATTAATTAATTAATTAATTATTCGCGTTAAGCGTTTCTTGCCTCCAAGCAACAGAACGAAAACACAAAAGGTTCTAAACGAACTTTGGAAGGTCCGTCTCAACCCAGGACCATAGTGCCTCTGACGGCATGTCAAACGGATGTCCGGCTCACGAAGTGCGTCCATCACAACTTTATTTAATAATTTATTATTATTAAATTAAACCTCTTAGGGTCACCCATCTTCGGGAACAAAATCCAAAAACCCCAAAACCCACTTTAAAAAGAGCACCTCACCGACACTATTCTGCAGTCGCAGACGGCGCATCAAACGGATGAGCCGTTTAGAAGATACGACCCCCCGAATGCAAGGGGGGCCTAACCGGGCCGGTTCACCCCGGCCGGCCTGGTCCGAACCGCCGGTCCGTGGCCCACTAGCCGAGGCCTTCCTAGCAGCACCGGACCCTCTCCTTGGGTCCAGTTTTACAAACCGAATGGCCTTTTGTGCAGTCTGCGCGTCGTCGCCCAACAGGACCTGCAGATTTCAGCTTCAGCCGGTCTTCGTTGACGAGCCAGCAGGACCCGCGTGATGCGGGTCCTTGCTTCTCCCGCACGCCCGATGCCAGGTGCCGGGCTCCCTTCAACTGTGACGCCATGTCAGACGCCAGCCGCAACACCCCTCCGCCAGATTCCCTTGGCTCCTCCGCCTTCCGTAGCACGCCGCCACGCTACCCCGTGGCCGCCGTGCTACCTCGGTCGACGCCGCCTCACACCCGACGGCCCCTCTTGAAGCCGCCCTCTCTGGATCCCAGCTCCGGTAGCCGCCTGCTTGACCACACCGTGACCGCCCGCTCACCGCTCTTCCGACCGAGCGCACCACCCAGCCTGGTCCCCCCGCTCCGCCGAAGCTGCCCCGTTCGGAAACTACCCCGCACCGGCCGCAAGCCTCCTCTCCGCCCGAGCCCCTCCGGCTCGACCGCTACCCAACGCTCGACCTCCGGCCACCACCCTTGCTGGGGCCGGGACTTCCGACGGCCTCCGCCACCGATCCGGTGTCCAGATTTCAAAACCAAACGTGGGTTCGGGATCCTCGGGATGAGGCCTTCGCAGTGCCTGCCCCCAATCGTTGATTCTTTGAGAATTGATGCGTCTGAAAGTTGGGACAAAGAACGCCCAAGAACGAGATGTAGAATGGGGCCCGGACGATGGCCGTGTTCATTGGGCCATCATCCCAATTTTAGAATTAAATAATTCGAATGAAAAAATTGACATAGGTGTAGAAATTTAATCAAGATTCCTACCTCGGATCGCTCATTCGTCGTTGGCGACGCGTCCACGACGCTTCTGCTCTGATCCGCCAAGGCTCCGGCGGAGATCGCTCCTTGATCCGTCGAAGAACGGCGAAGAATGCTGAAGAACAGGAGAGAGAAAGATATATATATAGAGAGAGAGATAGAATAGGAGAGAGAAGGGAGAACCCCAACTCCTATTTTCCTATTTATAGGAAACCCGCTTAGCGTGGAATCTGAAATCATCGCACCCTCTCATTTTATATCGCGCCTAGAAAAACACCACATTTTGAACTCAACAGAAGTATCATATTTTCATTCTGAGGCTTCGTTAAAAAGTTATTTGAAAAGATCTTCAGTGATAAAATCACTAAGTCATTAATTTAAAATGACGATTTTGCCCATGGGTGACATCTCTCACAGCAGGCCCGCGGCCGCAACTTTTACACCCCGCCTAGGGTAAACGACACGCTCCAGACTCAACGGTACCCTCAGTTTTTCCATATGAGAAAACATTTAAGAGATACTTGAGTTTAACCATTAAACTAATAAATTAATTATTTAATTTATCCATTTCACGTTCCGATAGCGAGCGAGGGGTCCAAACGCCCCGCACCGACATGTTTTATGTCGTTCTTAGGGTAAACACCCCTTTTCGGACCCATTCATACCCTTAGATTTCTGATCTGAAACACCGTTTAAGATTTATCCCATTTATTTGGCATTCCCAGTGTGAACACACTGAAAATTTAATTTCGGCCACACCAGGGCTCAGAATCGCACACCGTTTGAAGGCGCTGCTCTGGAATAACATCAAGAATATTCCAAAGTCTTTTATAGTAAAAAACGGTTTCTTACATGATCTTTACCTAAGTTCTTCCAAATACACTTTCTAACCCCTCCCCCCATGTCCAAGACCTACTAGTCTCACAAAAAGGCAAAAAATAAAGGCCTTAAGGAGATTCTCAAGGAGTACTCAAGAGGTGAACCTCTCTTCCCTTTTCTTTCAACTTCTTTTACAAGTTTCATTATTTTTTCTCTCTCTCCTCACCTCTCCTCATCCAAATGATATGATAATTCCATTACCTTAAATGAAATTTAATTTTATTATTCTAATATAATATTTTATCATCATATATCTTCTCCCCTCCTCTTATACTAAAAATGAAAACATCGTCCGAGATGTGTTAATTTATCACATTCAAGGACGACGAGTTTTCAATTTCTATTACTATATTCAATTCTAGTCATAAAATCATTTTTATAGTTGAACTGGATCATTATATATGTAATATATCCAATTTAATGTTCTTTAATCCTTACACACTCATAAAATAAAATAATAATACAAAAGAAGTTCATTATGCACAAAACCGCTAAGTTAATCCAAGCGTTTATCATTACTTTTATCTAATGAGTCATCCTCATGGTATATAAACAAAATCATTATAAGATAATTTATATCTCTTTAATATAACTAATAATATATATTAAAAATTCTAGATTCTTAACCACATTACAAACGAACTTCCATTCATGAATACAAGTAAACCGATCATGAAAACCAAGGAAGAAAATGCTTCCGAAACAATAAAATTAAACCTCTTAAACCCAAAAAAAGGCCACGAATGAACCTAAAAAGGTTAAAATAAATCAATTAAATGTATAGGAGGTTATGAAATTATTAATTAATGAATCCAAATTTGATTATTCAGGTCATTAAGATCAAACGAATAACAAATTCGGGCATAAGGTAAGGGGTTTTCTCATCTCACTTTCAATTCCGTGAGATTTCCATTGATCGCCACTTATTTATTGAATGTGGTGTATGTGTACCACCATTCGATTTATAATATCATTATTATATTTATATTCATGCTATTATGTGATTAATTTGGTGATTATTAGTTTTTGGTTATACGACTCGATTGATTATGACGTGGTAAGGAACTTTGTCTCAATTTCCATTTCATTAAGACTTACTTGGTATTGTGAACCTAATCTTTCTTCTATGATGTATCCACTACCCAATTGAGATTATTTTTCATTTGATATTGTAAATATATTATATATCCATATTCTGGTTTCATGGATATGATTATTTTCTTAAGCCGTATACCCTTTTACATACAGTGTTTATTTGGAATGTTGTTTTAACTATGAAAATATTGATGAATCTGTATCCTCTACTCTATATAGCTATTGATAAGTCATATTTTACTTGTATTAGATATATTTATAAATAATTATTTGGACTTACAGTGATGATCGGGGCCTGCTATATCCCCTCGATTCATCGACAGGTCTCATGAGATAAATCAGTTGGCAACAAACCCTTTGAGTTTGTTTCCAAAAAATCAGATGAGTTTCTACCCACAGACTTAAACCATTTCGATGGTATAGTGGTATAATGTGATAGATACATGAAGTAAAATTAATAAGCATTCTATTTATTCATTTTCAATTATTACTATCCATGAGGTTTACACTATGACTAAATCTATAGATGCAGTTTCACCCTCAGTTTATTAATGGTGTGTGTTTTTCATTTATCCACCATTATATATTGACTATTCCAATTTTTTTATGATTAAGTTATTTTTGATTCATGCTTTTGTTGTTTTTAACCCTTATTGAGCATTTGAGCTCACCCCTTTCATTTGTTTACCTTCAATAAGTTATGAAGAGGAGACCATTTATTGAGTTCTCATGGATGCAGTTTATTAGTTTTTGTTATGTATTGTATTTTGTTAAATTTCCCAATGTAATATGAGTTACATGTATGTATCTAGTTTCTTCAAGACTACTAAACTGATCGTTACTTTGGGATTTCATTCCTTTTAATCATGCCAATGTAATAAGTAATGCACTGGATCCAGGCTTCTGGGGTCGGGGAGTTACAGTGCGGCTGAGTACTACACATCAAAAATAACTCATGGATCATTGTCCTAAAAAATCAAAATAATCCGAATTTATTTTCTCAGTTTTTAGTATGTCACTTGTTATTTTTTACATAAATTAATGCCAATTTTAAATAAAAAGACACACTTGGAGTCATATCGGTCACACTGTGCGTCGTATTGAGGTGCAGTTGACACTTACACATCAAAAATGACTCATGAATCATTTTAATAAAATATAAAAACAATCCAAATGTGATTTCTCAGTTCTCAGTATGTCACTTGTTGTTTTTACTTAAATTGATGTCAATTTTAAATAAAAAGAGACACTTTGATTTATATTGTCCACACTGTGCATCTTATTGAGGTTTGACTAATTCATAAACATCAAAAATTAATTATAGACCATTTTACTATAATATCAAAACAATACAAATATGTTTTCTTGGTTTTTAGTATGTTAGTTATGCTTTTTACTAAAATGTCATTTCAAATTAGAAACACGCATTTTGAGTCATATCAGTCGTATCGTGCATCAGTTTGATGTGATACTACATCATATACATCAAAAATGTCTAATGAACCACTTTCCTAAATTATCAAGACAATCAGAGCATGTTTTCATGGTTTTTAGTGAGTGACACATTTTGAACTAAAATGTCAATTTTAAACTGATAACGAATAATTTTAGTCATAATGTTCACACTGTGTGTTGAATTGAGGTTTGATTGATTTCTATATGTCACAAATGACTCATGGATCATTTTTCTAAAGTATCAAAACAACCTGAATGTGTTTTCTCAGTTTTCAGTATATCACTTGTGCCTTTTGCACAATTTAATGTCAATTTAATATAAAAATACACACTTAAAGTCATATCGGCCACACCGTGCATTTTATTGAGGTGTGGTTGATTTTTACACATCACAAATGACTCATAGATCATTTTTCTAAAATATCAAAACAATATGAATGTGTTTTCTCATTTTTTATTATGTAACTTGTTCTTTTTACTAAAAATAATGTCAATTTTAAATAAAAAGAAACACTTTGAGTGATACCGATCACTTGTTATTTTTGATCAATTTTTAGTAGGTCTGTTTCTCTAATAACAACTATATTAACCTATAAATTTCATTCATAGATATCACATCTTAGTATATTAATATTCATTACATAACATAATGATCCATGCTATAATAGTTTAGGTCTAGTGCTTTTTGGAAACTCGAAAACATAAAGAACTAGTTCATAAGAGTCTCTCATTACGTTATTATTTATTAGAAACCTTCTTAGACATATCATTTATAAAACCATTCTTAATAACCTAAGTGTATGAAACACAAGAAAGGGTGATCATAGATGTTCAATAAGTTTAAAAAAGGGAGATATCAATGATTATATAAGTATTACATGAGCATAAAGGTGTTAGAAGGTGATATTAACATTAGAAATTCATACCCTTCATATCATAGATCATAATAAAGAGTCATGGATCAAAGCATGGTAGTTCATAAGACATGAATCTTAAAAGATCAAAGAATATTATAAACTAAAAACATACACTTCGAGTCATACCGAGTACACTGTGTATCATATTGAGGTGAAACTGATTGAGATGTGGCTGATTTGTACACTATTTAGGAAAATATTCATGAAATATCTTTTGGGAATTCATAATTTTCATTCAAATACTAGTAAATCATACTTTTCATTCAACATGTTATCTCTTTTTTGACTTGTTGCAGATAGTTGAAAGGAAAATACGACTTCCCAAAAGATCTGTAAAAAAATTAAATAAGTATTAGATAAAAATGATAAGGAAATTAACTTAAAAATAGTAGATAAAATGATGAAAAAATTAATTAATTAAATAAGCAGTAGGAATTCACCTTTATACATTCTTGACCCATTTCCTTATCATCATCTCAGTTCCAGCTTAAAATTCTAATTTCTCATGAGCATGAGCATCTTTGAACAAACCACCCCAACTCGAACAAAGGAATCCACCTATATAAGAAAAAAATTCTTATGTGTGTAATATTAAAAATATGTTAATTAAAAAAAAAATGAAACAATCCAAAACTTCTATAGAAGTCACATCTTCATGCTATTTTTGTACATTCTTCCACCAAGTATGCTATCCATTCATTTCTGAGCACATCTATATCATCTTGTGAATATGAGTCTTTTCAATAGTTATAGTAGTACTGGAAAAATATAAATATACAAAGGATTAATAAATATTTTAAATGAAATATTAATTATCTTCGAAAATACCTCTTTATGGATACTATTTTGTTCATGGAATATGATCTCTCTCATAAATTTATAAACATAATAACTGAAATCTTTTCTATTGGTTTGTTTCAGACATTGAAAAAACATTGGGGAGAATAAGTAATTTGTTTTGATATGTGTTTGGATAGTGAAATCTTATTATATATACCCTGATACTTGTCCAGTCGCAGTACTTGTCTTCTTTCTCGTCCTTAGCCCCTAGCCTTATTCCATGTTTTTCACGATAGTGATGCACCACCCTATCATAACAGAATACTCATTAAAAGATAATATAAATTATATAACTTGATGTTTAGTTCTAAAATGCTGGATGTAGTGTATTACAAATTGACAAACTCCATCATGTGTGGATGGTTTTTTAGATATCCATACATTGAATTCAGGAAATACATCTTTGGAGTATCCAATTTACCACAATGAGCATCCAATGCTACCTAAAAACACAAAAAGAAATAAGTAATGAAAGGACTGAAAATAAATTTTATATGATTAAATTGTAGATTTTTACCCCTGTATCATTAGTATTAAATAGAGTCTGTCATCTGAAATTTTTATTTTAAAGGATTTGATCATACCTGCCACTATTTCGTCCTTTTTTGGTGGTTCTATTTTATCTTGTTCTGTAGAGGTGATGTGAGGAATAATAAGTTTGAACTTTTTCTCATGGGAAAATCCATTCAATTGTTTTTCATATATACGCCTTCCAAAAATATGAAATGTATTTATTCATAATTAACAAAGTATATCAGATTTTGGAAAATCAAATCATGAAAACACACCTCATGTATACATTTAGAACTGAGCTGCCTAACCATTCATATTCAAGGATTTTAGTTGCACTCTCAACACTAATGAATTATTGATCTTTATCTCCATACATATTTTCTTCAAATTCAACTATGTGGTTGCGACCATATTTTAACTTTGTATCCACATGAGACTTGAATGATAGTAAATGTGGATATAGAATGGGTGGGTTAATGGCGATTTTGGTAGATCTTTTTGATCAGTTGGTAGATCCTTTAGATTGTTTTGAGGTAGTCTTTCATTTAATCCCCTTATTTTTGTCCGTCTGTAATAACATTCATCGGTTCAAACCTTTTTTCATTAATTGTTAAAGGTTTAGCTTGAAAAGTAATATATAAATGAATACCCCCTTGTCGACATGTTTTTTAAAAGATGTGATGACCATGTGATGAATGTTCCAAAAACTTTTTCAACTATATTAATATAATTTTCATGAAGTGGAACAAGTAGCTATGCACTCGGCTCATGGGATATGCTGATCGATACTCACACATGACCTGTTGGAAGTGGTCTGTTGTGTAGTATGTCCTTTTGAATATTGAATACTGTAGACCTCTCTATAAGGTGATGGGTGGGTGTTACTATATATAAATCATAGTTATTATCACCCTGTAGAATATCAGTATAGGAAAGATATCAGTGTCTGTCTTATTCAAGTTTCACAGAAAAATTTATTAGAACATTGATTACCTATTCTAAGACATATCTTTGAGGGTAATGTCTATCCTTATAGCTGGTGGGGGGTGGGATGTGATCTCCACATGGTGTTCGTTATTGAGTTGCTTCTTCTCTTTGTCTCCCCCCCATTAAAGTTTCCATCATCTCTCTCTACCATTAGAATTGTCCTTAAAGGGTAGATATTATTTCCCTCATTTGTTTTATTGATTCACTTTGATTTTATTTTTTTTCCTCAAAATATGCTTGGGGTGTCACCCCAAAATCCGCACCTCTGACACGGTCATACTATTTTGGCCATTTCAAGGCCACTGATAGTTTGTGTTCATTCGGAATAGGTGTTTTTGATTCTTGTGACTATGTCAGATAGAAAATATAGGAAAATAAGTGGTTATTGTTATGTAATAGCAATTTAAAGAAATTGTTTTTATTATGTAATACTTACACATGTTTCTCACACTTTTTGTGTGTTTTCATCTATTAGTATGCCGTATTTATTTATACGTACCTCCTTCCATAGAACATATCATGGGATGGAAGTGGATTTGGATTTTGAGTCATCAATCTTCATATAAATAGAAGAACATAATTATGGTGTTTTTTCATGTCACATAAAAGTATTACGATTGGTTTAGAATACGTACCAATTTTTTTTCAAGTGAAACGTACCCCATACTTGGTTTATGGTGGGGGTATGCTGGTTTTACTACTCATTTCTTATTTTTAGCACTCAATTGATGTTTCATAAATAAAAAATTATTAATCAAAGTGATAAATACACATATTATCAAATAAAATATTACTAGCCACAATGTACCTAAAAAGAAACATCCACACGACGTCCAGTAAATGCATCCTACACTTCTTGGGTTATCAGGTGTGCATAGATAACCAATGGGTGAGGGTTTATTTTCCCTTCAGCATCTTTAAGATGATGTCTTGTTAGAATTGTGTTAAATACTTTGTGAATCCTTACAGTAAAAATTAATAAATACTTATTGTGGGAGTCATCTAATATAAATTCACTATGAAATAATTGATGAAGAGTAATCCAATGTCTCATTATTTTATTTTTTAGTAAAATAAATAAATGATATCATAATGTTATCACAATATCTTCCCACATCAGTGTATTTATCCCAGGCACAACATGGTTCCACGAATCTACGTCAATCAGCATGCGTTGCCGAGTGAAAATTCTAATATAATTGCTGAACATGACCTTGTTGGGGTTAACATACCGACCTCATACATTCCATCCCACCTCGAATTTGAAGCCTTTGAATTTATCCTTAATGATTTTTTCTAACACCGTCAAAATACAACACTCATATTTTTTATGCGACACCAGTCTTTCTCCACCTACCATTTCCCCAGAACCAACATCGTTACTATGTTCCTCTAGAGCGATAACATCGACATGTGAATATGGTTGTTGTACCTCTACACTGGGAGTGGTAGCAGATTAAGAAACCTGTTATTCCTCAAGAATGGGAGCACCAGCACATGTAAAAGGTCATTCCTCTACACTACGAGTAGCAGTAGGTTGAGAGACCTATTGTTCCTTGGGATTGGGAGCACCAACATGTGTTAAAGTCATTATCTACAAAAGTGGTTTAACATTTAATTTAGAGTACATAAATGCAGAAGTAAATGGATAATAACACGAGGTAACATGATGTATATTACAACAAAATGTAACTTGGTTATTGAACTCTCTTTTCCTTTTTTAAAGGCTAAAGAGATTTTACCCCTCTATTGATGGTCCAAATCCCTTCATTGTGGTATCCTCTAACATACAATATGTCGTCTACATTGGGACCACTCAGAAATGATTGAAATGTCCCAATGAAAGGGTCATCCTTGGTTGAATTTTCATCTAACCCTTTAGTGGTTTTAGTCGATAACAGAACAATTGACCACTTTCAGTTTGCAAGATCTAGAACATAAAATACTTGTATTGCCTATGATTCCATTATAAACAGTTCTTCTTTGTACCCTTCTTTACTGAAATCAACTTTCACGAATCCGAATTCATCTATTTTAACATAAATTTTGTTATCAACCCACTTTCATTGAAAAATAGGCACTTATAATTTTGTATAATCCAACTCCCATATTTGTTTTATGATTCCAAAGTATGACATATTAATATAAATTAGATTTATGCCTTTAGTAATAGAAACATGCATCACTTCATCCATGAGTGTAACTCCATTATTTAGCATGGTATTGTCTTTATCATGATCATTTTTATAGAACATATAACCACTAAATAAATAACCATTGTAAGATAATACATACACACTTGTTCCTCAGGCTAGCCATAAAAGTTGTTCTGAAATTGTATCCTAATTTTCATCTGAATCCTTAAAAATATGGTCCTGAAACCATCATATAAACTATTGATTATGTGTATTTGATATCCATATTTAAGACATTGATGGATTTAAATTCTTAAGAATTTATTTGTGGGTTTCAATATATGGGGAAACATCTAAAATATTATAAAAAATGTAAAGGTGGGCCTACTCCCAATATGTAATATTGACTGTGACAACATCTCTTCCAGAAATTCCTTCACCCACAAGCTGCCCAGTGTGATGAGATTTCGGTAGAACAATTCTTTCCACAGTGGATAGGTATTCGATATATAATTCAATAGCTTCCCCAACAATATATTACTCTGAAATACAACCCTCTGGTTGACTTAGATTTTTGACATACCCTTTCAAAACCTTCGTGCACCGTTAAATGGGGTGAATCCATCTATATTGTATAGGACCACATAGTCGAATCTCTCTCACCAAGTGAACCGTAAAATGAACCATCATATCAAATAATACTGGAAGGAAGATAATTTCCATTTCATATAATATGATGATAATTTCTCTTTCTATAGTCAGAAATTTCACCAGGTCTATAACATTACTACATATATATTTGAAGAAGAAATAGAGTTTGGTTAATGTATGAAGGAAATTCTTGGAAAAAATGAAACATGAAGCTATATACATTAGATATTTCATCAAAACATGATAGTCATGTAATTTCAGATCCTTTAACTTTAAATATATCATTGGCATTATATTATTGATATTTAATGAATACACCTATGGAACCTTTGTGTCATTCAAGAAGTTTCAAAACTGATATCTCCCATGCCTAGAAAGAGTGTAAGTAGCTGGAGGAAGAAAAATTCGATTTTCACCCTTCACTGGCAGCAAATATTCTCATATTCCCATGTCAACCATGTCCAACCTAGCCTTAATTCCCTAATTTATTTTATTGGGTGCATTTAGCTATGTTCTGATGACACTATCACATTTTTTTTCAACATGCATAACATCAAGAAAATGTCTGATGTACAGACAATTCTAGTATGGTAATTCAAAAAAAAAACTGATCTCTTTTTCTAACTAGTTTTTGTAAGGTTTTTTAAAAACAGTTTACTAAAAGTAGTGTCCACATATTTTACTTTCTCAAACATTTGATCACCTGTTAGTGGAGATAGTGTTGTACATTCTTCTAAACTTCTATCAAATGATGTCATCCAAGATCGGTACTTATGTCATCAGGGTAAAAATATGTGATGTCTTAGAAACACAGTTCTCGATAAATGTTTCAACCTAATTGACTGTGTACATTATTCACAGATGGAACACCCTTGATTTAATTTAATTCTATATCCTGACAAATTTCAATAAGCAAGAAAGTCATTTATCATCTCATACAACATGGATCTCAACATGAAATCTTAATTTCTATAATCATCATACAATGTAACACCTGAATCCCACAATAATTTCAAATTCTTGTTCAATGGAGACAAATAAACCTCAATATCATTACCCAGTTATTTTGGTCCTGATATAAGAAAAAATAACATGATATATTTTTATTTCATACATAACCATGGTGGCTAGTTATAATTTACCAACATAACCAGCCATGTACTATGAGTACTACTTTGAAAACCCAAATGATTCACTCCATCTGTAGATAATAAAAGACAAAAGTTTCTTGGCTCATTTAAAAATTTAGGATACTCATGATCAATTTTCTTTCAATAAAGAGATTATATTGGGTGATGTAGTTTCCCATATTTATTTCTTATGTTTCATGCCACATAAATTGACCTTTAGTCTCATCATTTACATATAGGCACCTAAACCTTGGAATGATTGGAAAGTACCATACAAATTTCATAGGACCAGATTAATATTTCTTATATTAAGAATCACCACACTTTGGACATTATCTAAGTGATTTTTAGTCCTTTAGAAACAGTATATAGTCATTCAGTTAGGTGTGTATTCTTTCGGAGATCATACCCATCGAGCATAACATTCATTTGGTGTTGTATGTTCAGCTTGAGAGCTCATTATCTTCTGGGAGCATGTTATTTAAGAGATAAAGTAATTCCATAAAACTGACATCACTCCATACATTGCCTTTTTTCAAATTATACAGCTTCAGTATGGCTGAAAATGCTATATATTTAGTGCAACCACCATATAATGGAATCTTTTCACAACTCTTTAATTGCTAAAATAATTTTGGGCAATCATGAAGTTCATATTCAAATACCCTCTTCATTTCCTCAATAATATCTTTATCATCATTCACATCTGTAATCACATCCTCAATACAATCATCTTCATTTTCCACACTTGTAATCATATCATATGATCCATAAAACACAGTACTATCCAAACCACTAGTTACATTCTCTTTTTCCCCATGTTTATTCCAACATTTATAACATTGATCTATTCCATGAAAAATCAATTGTTCTTCCAACTCCTCTGGACAAACTTGTCTTGAATAACAATAGTGTAAACATAGAAAAAATATTTGAGAAGGGCCATATGCATGATCTTTTGTAAAATTGATGAACTCCTTCACTCCACATTCATACTCTTCTATCAAATGATTGACATCTGTATATTCTTTATTCGTATCCATTCTATTTGATTCGGTGATATTAATATTTAACAAAATAAATACACAAAACATTGATATAAAAATTAACCAAGGCTAAAAAAATTTATAGACATATAACATCCCCGACCCAGGAGCCACTAAACCGGTGCCCCAAGACGGGTGGTTACATGACCTTAAGCGCACCTCCCCATATGCCAAAGGTTTCCGACTAGTAGTAGGGGTATGAATAGTCAACTGGGGAGACTATACCCCCTTTTTATTAGAGTAATTCACAATAGAAGATAAACAAAGTAGCAGAATAATAACCAACAATACCAGAACATGCGTAAACAACCATTCCCCAAAAAGGGTACAATCATGGCCAACAATAAATATTCCATGCCATGCTATAAGTGTAAAAGTGAACAAAACCCAAAATGAAGACAAACTGAAAAATCACCAAAATGGTCCCGACACCAAGTTCAATTCCTCCACGTACGCCCATGCCAACCCAATTTCCTAGTAAGAGCCCTTTCCCTTGTCCTGACCTACAAGCATGAAGTCTGCTCGGGTACCCAACGATGGCCCGAGCAGGGTGTGAGTACAACTCAGTAGGCCCCCACTAACGGTGTCTAAAAAATATCTAGTATAAACAAATGTGCATGAAAAAAGGGGAATGAATAATAAATGAAAAGGAAAGGATTAAGTTACCTTAGACATTTTATGTTCATTACCAACATTTATTACCATTTCCATATCAAACCATTTCATCCCATTTCCCATTACTTACCATTTACAAAACATTTAACATGGGTTCATCAAACACAATAAGTTACATGGGATCAAATTACACAATCACATGCATGAGAAAAAACACACAGTTGTCCTATCTCACAAGGACCAACTTCCTCATGTCAACCATATCCTCACCTCGAAGCCTTAGTCCGAGTGGATGCAACCGATATGAAAACAGAGCATCAGTCCTCTTCCCTAACCCGTGCATTAGGGGTGGAGTTTAGAGCCTCAGTCTAAATCGACCCGTGGGCATAGAACCTCATTCAATACCCCACAATACCAAGCTATGTGCACATGCTATACATATATGTATCCATTAACCATTCACACCATATCACAACCATTTCCCAAGGAAAAAATAAACCATAACAATAACATGAGATTTAACATCATACCTTAACCCATTAACACATTTAACACATTTCACATCATTTATCTATTTATCCCAATTCCCTTTTATTACGCTTATCTCACTAAGCATTTATTCATTATGCCTATCTCACTAGGCCTTGTTCATTATTCCTAACTCACTAGGCTTTATTACCATGCTCATAATCCATTCCATCATGGTCTTCGATCCTTTCCACATATTAACCCAATATCCCTTAGGTTATTATCAAGCCTAGGTGCATCACCTAGATTCTATCCCAACACAATTGGTCACATAAACATGTTTATCAAGGGCTCTATATAGTTACACAACAATCTCACTTGTTCTTCATGAATCCCTAGGTCCGGGAAAGTCAGCACACCCCATGGGTGGCCCTAGATTAGTCTCATCACCCTCAACACATCCCATGGGGATCGTGAGGGTCTCCATTTATCTTTTTAATAACCATTTTACCTAAACATGTCAAGGGTGATCAAAACATACCAAGAGACACCAAAGAACAAAACCACACATGCAAAAATCCACAAATAAACCATGGGATATAACTTGTAGACCACCTACCTCAATTCTGTGGGTGAACACACTCTTAATAAAGCCCTTAGATTCCTATTCAATTAAAACTTGAATCTTAAACCTATATCTTACCCAAAGAGTTGGGTTTTAGAGCTTTAGAAGGAGAATAGAAGAAGATACAAACCCTAAAATAAAAAGAGAAGCAAGGACGAGATCAGCCTTACTCGGAGCTTTGATCTGCAACCAACGACTCCAAAAATTCCTTAGAAATGAGGTAGATTGATCTCTTAGAGCTCTTAGGAGATTTGGTTCATCCCTAGGGTGAAGAGGGGTGAATTAGGAGAAAAACCTGAGTTGGGTATTAAAACCCCGAAGTGGAAAAATTGTAATTTTTTTAAAAGTTTCTGGGCCACACGATTTACCCGCATGGTTTGCCAAACCGTGTGCAAACCATGAAGATTAAACTATCTAAAAATCCACCTCCTGCATGGTTTCCTAGGCTATCTGCATGGTTATCACTAACCGTGCACATGCCATGCGACCTACCCAGAAAACCCACTTTTTCTCTATTTTTCATGTCTCAAACCCTCAGAACACCCCCAAGCCTCCTCAAGGACTTGGGTAAGAACTTAATTAACCAAAACAAGGGACTCAAACCAAAACTTAAATGAGAACATACCTTCCCAAGATCCAGGATATTACAACCTCCCCACCTTATAACGACTCATCCTCAAGCCGGGCTCCCAAGCTTCATTGCACTTATGAGGAAAAGATATCAGGCCACTGATCCCATATATCTGATTCCCGCTCCTAAGTTTCTTCATGAACCTTCCTATGCTACCATAATACTTGCACTAATGGCACTACCTTTCCACACAAGACTTTCTCACCACGATCCATGACACAAACCAGATGCTCCTCAAAGGATGAATCAGCCTCAAGATCAACATCCTCAACATCCACCACGTGAGTTGGGTTAGGGTGATATTGCTGAAACTTCAACACATGAAAAAAGTCATGCATCCCACTATACCACTTTGGAAGAGCCAATCGCTACACAACCGGCCCAATACTCTCCATAATCTCAAACAACCCCACATACCTAGGTGCCAAATTTCCCTACTTTCGAATCCATCGGTGACCCAACCTTGGTGACACCCTAATGAACACACTATCACCCACCCTAAACTCAAGGGGTCTACACCTCTGATCTGCATACGACTTCTACCTACTCTGAGCCATTTCCATCTGTTTATGAATCAACTCAACTTTATATAAAGTCTCCTGCATGAGACTTGGTCCCAACAGCTCAGATTCACTATCCTCCAACCAACATAGTAGAGATCAACACGGCCTTCCATAGAGAGCCTCCAACGATGCCATCTGAACGGTATCCTGAAAACTATTATTGTAGGAAAATTCAACAAGCGACAGGTGATTATCCTAGGAACCACCGAAATCCAAGACACAATCCCTCAAAATTTCTTCTAACACTTGGATTTTACACTCCGACTACCCGTCCATCTACCAGTGGAAAGTTTTACTCAAAATCACCTGAGTACCAAGCGCATTCTGCAACCCTTTCCAGAAGCGCGATGTGAAACGAGGATCACGATATAAAACTATATCCTGTAGTACACCGTGCAACTATACTATTTTCTGAACATAAAAATCACCCAACTGGTCAACTATGTAAGTCTCCTGAATTAATAAGAAATGAGCTACTTTCATTAACTTACCCATAACCACACAGATTGCATCATTATTCCGAGGCGCCCTTGAAATACCCACCACAAAATCCATCGTCACATCATCCCAATTACATTCCAAAATGGGAAATTTATGTAACAAACCACCTAGTTGTTGATGCTCAGCCTTCACCTCCTGACAGGTAAGGAACCATTCCACAAAGCCCACAACTTCCTTTTATAGGTTCTGAGCACAACAGAAGTGCATTGGTGGGTGTACCCAACTTTAATTTTTTCGTTAACAATAATCAATCTGAGATCCATCACGATAATAAAACACCGGATATTCAGAATAGAATGAAGAACAAAATAAAGTAAGGGAGTCCTAGAACCATAGAGAGGATCATCATATGCTGGTTATACTTAATTTAATTAAAATACAAGAATTACCTTGATGAAATTCTCTCTCCTTTGATGTTTCTGGTCACGATCTGATGTGATCCGTAATTTCATCATAGAATCCAAGTATAGGATTCCTCTAGTGGAGATCCACATGTTCTCTACATATCTCTGGATGTCTCCAAAGGGATCTCTGGGTGCTAGTGTAGAAGATCCTTTTTTTTTGATGTCCGCCTTCGATCGCCTTGAGATCTACTTGCAAAGCGCTCTCCTTGATCTGGTAGAGGAGGATCTATCTCGTAGCTTGAGAGAATTCATGTAAGAAAACAATTCTCTCTTGGATTGAGAGATTTCTCTAGATCTGTTGTGCACAACCCCCCAAAAATGTCTAGGATAATGAGAATTATATAATTGAGATTTTAATTACTTAGAATAATAAAATGAATTAATTACCTAAAAGCATTTATTCATTTTATTTAATTCTTAGTAATACTCCATGTCTAATAATAATAGTTGAATATTATTATTACTTTACATGCACCCAGCGAATCACACCTAATATTATTTAATGAAATAAATAATATTATTTCTCACAAATCCCCAAAAAAACTACATGATGTGTATATTAATATACACGACATGTACTTTTGTTTTTTCCGTTTTCTTTTATTTCCTCCACCATATTTATTAGACCTTGAATAATGGCTATTTATTTATCAAATAAATATGAATACATTAATCACTAATAAATATATATATTATTTCACCCAAAATATATTCTCTCGAATAACTAGTGTCAAAATAAATGCGATTAGGCACCCTAGAATAATTATTAAACCACAATCAGGAATAATATTTATTCAACTTGTTAAATTAATATTTTACTAAGATACTTGGACACACTTAGTGTGTAACCCTCTAGGACTCTTTCTCAGTGGAATTAGGCGGAGCCTACCTAAATTACAAGTTTAGAATCTAGAAACACACCAAGGCACCCATAGAGAAAAAATTTAATGCTGCAACGACGTGTCACCTCTTACGAACGCTTACCGTGTAATGTAATCCATTTTTCTCGATATCTTGAATCAAGCGGGTTTCATGATAGTTCCATAAACCCATGTGCTTGATCATTCTTTCTTTGACTTTATGGAATTGAACTCACTCATTCCTTACCATGGACATGGATTTATTTAGGCTATATCAATTCCATCAAAGGGCCTAAGATATCTACTTCTGTTATGGAACAGAAGGGAAAAATCCTTTCTCACATTATCTATTAATGCAGTATTACTCGTGAGGCACCCAACATATCCTACCTCACTATAAACAGTGTGTCATCACATTCTCTATCAACACATCTAAGTGTGCGCATTGTAATACCCATTAATAATAACCTTAAAGTCTAAGGAACAATACACACGTCCACATATAAGAACATCCAGTGACACTATGAAATGTAGATTTACTACTGGAGGGTCTCGTTCTGATAATATCCTCCTAGATATTACCAAGGGATCACACCATGAAAAGGTTCCTCAAAGTTTTATGAGTCCTCACCCCAAATGTCCTGTATTATTTGTGTCCCTCAAATAACATCATCCGACCATAGAACATATATTTAAGAACAGCGTTATAGAACTTCTGGGTTCTCATCATAGTAGGGATCCTCTATGACCCTTTAATGAAACAACTATCCTTAGGAAATTATCACATGCATTGTTAGTCATAATAATAATCAAGATGTGATAAGGTATTTATTAATTAATAAAGTAAAAAGTAGTTGGTTATAGGACACCAACTCCAACAGACTCCCACTTAGACTAGAGAAAACTTCTAACAACCATTAAACTGCTAGCTCTCACATGATATTCATGCTTCTACTGAGATAGGCCTTTAGTCATGGGGTCTACCATGTTCTCTTCTATGAACACTATGCTCACTGAAAATTCACCCATTTGATAGAAATCACTCAAGAGGTGATACTTTCAGAGAATGTGCTTTATCCGTTGATGCGACATTGGTTATTTTGCAAGAGACAAAACTGCAGTATTATCACAATAAAATGTGATAGTATCTTTACTTCTAGGCACAAAATCAAGCTCCCAGACAAAGTTACAAATCTAGATGGCTTCTTTGGCTACATCAGAAGCCGCTATATATTCAGAATCCACTTTAGAATCGGTGAAAACTGGTTGCTTTGAACTCTTCCAGCTCACAGCTCCTCCATTAAGATAGAAAATATATTCAGATTGCGACTTTAGATCATTCTTATCTATCTGAAAACTATAATCAACATACCCTCTGATGACGAGCTCCTCGTCTCCTTCATACACTAGGAACATATCCTTAGTTCTTCTTAGGTACTTATGGATAGTCTTAACAACAGTCCAATGCTGTTCTCCTGGGTCTTCTTGATATCTTCCTACCATGATTAGTGCATAGGAAACATCAAGCTTGGTGCATAACATGGAATACATGATGGATCCTATAGCCGAAGCATATGGTATCTTACTCATTCCATCTTTCTCCTATTGTGTATAAAGGAAAATTTTCTTAGAAAGATGTAGGCCATGTGACACTGGAACCAATCCCCTCTTGGATTGTTCCATACTAAATCTATTTAGTATCTGGTCAATGTATATATCCTGACTTAGTCCAAGAAGCCTCTTGGATCTATCACAAATTATCTTGATCCCTAGAATATAGGCTGCTTCACTCAAGTCCTTCATAGAGAAACACTTGTTCAACCACTCCTTAACTTACTGTAATACTGGTACATCATTTCCAATAAGCAATATGTTGTCAATATATACTACTAGGATAGCGACATAATTCCTATTAAACCACTTATAAACACATGGATCACATTTGTTCTTAATGAAACCAAATTATTTTATGGCTTCATCAAATCGAATATTCCATGACCTGGATGCTTAATCCAAAAATAGGTTTTTGCAATTTGAAAACCCATTTGGCTTCACCTAGTATTAAAAACCCTTCTGGTTGTGTCATATAGACATCTTCCTAAAGGTTTCCATTAAGGAACACTGTTTTGACATCCATATTCTAAATCTCATAGTCATGGTAAGCTACTATGGAAAGTATGATTCTATTGGATTTAAACATGGAAACTGGAAAGAAGGTTTCATCATAGTCAATTCCTTGAAGCTGTCTGAATCCCTTTGCCACTATCCTTGATTTATAGGTTCTAACTTGACATTCCATGTCCAATCTATTGAATACCCATTTTCATCCAATGGGATTTACATCAATTGGCTCATCAATTAGAACCTAGACTTGGTTCTGATACATAGAATCTATCTCATAATTCATAGCTTCCAGCCATCTTGTGGCTTCTAAGCTTTTTACTGCTTCCTTGTATGAGAGGGGTTCATCATTTTCCAATAATAATGATCCACCATCCTTAGTGACTAGGAAACAATATCTCTTCAGTTACCTTACCTCTCTTGAGCTCCTACATAGTACTTGTGTTTCTGGAACATCTTCCACAGGGACTTATGGAACTTTTTCCTGTACCAACTCCTGTGTATATTGAGCATCAACTTCATCGAAGTCAATATTACCCCCACTATCCTTTTTGAGGATGTTCTCCCTCTCAAGAAATATGGATTTTCTAGCGATAGTGACTTTCTTTTCTAAAGGGTTATATAGGTAATATCCTTTTGTTTCCTTGGGATATCCTATAAAGATAAACCTCGTGCCCTGAGGTGTTAGTTTGTTGCCTGAGAAGGCCTTAACAAACACCTCGCATCGCCATACATGCGTGTGTGACAAAATGAGTTTCTTTCCACTCCATAACTCAGAGGGAATTCCATTTTCTACCTTATTTGGCACTCAGTTTAATGTGTATATTGTAGTTTTTAATGCATATCCCCAAAAGGATAATGGAAGATCTACATGACTCATCATCAACCTCACCATGTTCAACAAGGTGCAGTTACTCCTTTCACTAAAACCATTCCACTATGGTGTATAAGGAGGAGTGAGCTGAGATATAATCCCAGACTCCCGTAGATGATCGATGAACTCTTGGTTTAGATATTCTCCTCCTCGATCCGATTGAAGCTCCTTATCTTCTTACCAAGATGATTCTCTACTTCATTCTTGAATTCCTTAAATTTCTATAAGGACTCTGACTTATACCTCATTAAATAGACATAGTCATATCTACTCAAATTATCAGTAAAAGTAATGAAGTAAGAATATCCACCTCTAGATTCTACTAGAAATGATCCACACACATCTGTGTGCACCAATCCTAGAAGCTCTGTTGCCCTTTCACCCTGTCCACCAAAAGGCGGCTTGGTCATTTTACCTTGTAAACAAGCGTGACATCTATCTAGTGGTTTTAGCTCAGTAGAGTCTAAATAACCATCTTGTAAGAGATTTTTCAAATGTTTCTCATTTACATGACCGATATAGTAATGCCACAATTGGGTGATTTATGAGTCATGTGAGTTTGTTTTGTTATCGATTTCCAACACTTGGTTTTCATAATTTAATATATACAAAATGTTATTTAAATGCGCCATACCATAACATACGTTGTTCTTATAAAAGAAACAACCCTTATTTCTAAACATGAAAATAAATCCATCCATATCCAAACATGATACATAAATTATGTTCTTGGTAACACTAGGCACATAATAATAGTTATTTAAAACCAAAAGCATCCCAATTGGCAATGAGAGATGGTAATCGCTAATGGCCAATGTAGCTAGCCTCAAGCTATTAGCAGATCAAAGATCCACCTCTCCTCTAGAAATATTTCTAAATATACTTGGTTCCTGCATTTGAATATAGATGTGATCCCCAAAAGCTGTATCTAATACCCAATGTGTAGAAATGGAAAGATTACACTCAATAAAAAAACACCTTTAGCATCCCCACGCTTCTGGGTGTAGTTCATCTTCCAGTGGCCTTGCTTGACACATGAAAAACATACCGCCTCCCATTCCTTAACCTGCCTCTATATCTTCCCCTTCTCGGAGGGACAATGATTAGGGGCTTCATACCGTTTATAAATCCTTGGCCCCTTTTCCTTGTCCTTCATTTTCTTATTCACCATAAAGATTGCGGGTTTGTCACATCCCATATCCTTATCTACCCGGAGAATTAATGTCAAGAGTTCTGATAGACTCTTTTCACTATTGCTCATGTTTTAGTTGATAATAAAATCTAGAGAAGGTCTTGGGAAGTGATGATAGGATGAGATCTGTACACAACTCATCTAGGAACTTAATCCCTAGGATGTACAGGTGTTCAATGTAGCCAATAAGCTCGACTACATGAGGACCATCTGGTGTATACTCTCGAATATTAGTTGTGAATAAAGCATTGGAGATCTCATATCTCTCCCGTCTCGCCTTCTCTTGATAGAGATCCTTAAGACGAGACATCATCCTATACACATCCATGTTTTCATGTTGCTTCAAGAGCTCATTAGACATGGATGATAGCATGAAACATTGGACATCTGTGGAATCATCCATATGTTTCATATAGAGAGATAGTTCCTCATCACTGGCCTCTTTTCCAGGTGCAACTGGAATAGTCACTTCCAGTACATACAATTTCCTCTCGTGGAGAAGGATGATGTGTAAATGATTCTTCTATTCCTGGAAATTGGTTCTGGTGAGAAGGTTTTCCTTCTCGAGTATGGTTCTCAATGATATGTTTGAAGTCATTTTTCTTATTGTTTATAAAACTTAAGATGGTCAAAGGTTTAGTACTTTATCATGATAAAATTGAGACAAATAAATAATTTAATACTTATTAGTCTCCTAATATTTTATCAAAATCCAATAACCCTCACCATTGACTTCTAAATATTATTTTGCCTGAATATTCTAGTGGCAAGGATCCATATTGACCTTTTTATTACCACAACTAGGGTTGGTGAAACAACTTGAAGGGTTTTAGGTAGTAATTTCAAATGCAAACTACATTAACTCACAACTTCTTGATTTGCTGAGTGGACTCCCCAATCCTGAAATCCTTTTATTTTGTATTTCCTCAACCTTTGCCTCTTGGTCACACCAAGTCCTGCTGTGGCAGTCAACCCTTGATGTGAACCAAGTTAAGTCAACCCAAAACCTTGAATTATAATTCCTTGATAATTGAAAGCACCCCAACTAGGGTTGGTCAAGCACTTTGAACTATGGTTCGATTCTAACAGGATTATGGAAGGTTATACCAACTTAATATTTCTTTGAGGGATTTTATCCTTATACGTAAATTTTCATTTTATTATCTTTCTTACATGATTGTTTATATTAAGTGGGATATAATTAAGTGATTAACCATGTCTAAGATAATATTTACGCATAATAGAGACTTATTTTAGTTCCATCTTGCATTCTTGTTTAATTCATTAATTGTGTGATCATGACAACACACCCAAAATAAATAAACTATGCAACTGACTGAAATAAAATAAATGGTATGATCATGAGATTGTTCTATTGGTTAGTTTATCTAGCGGTTGATAAAATAACCCAAGACCTAGGGGAGAAACACCTTGAACCTTTTGGGTTCGTGTTTATAGCTTTCCACCTGTTCACCTTTGTATCTCCTTCGATTGGTTTCACCTTGGATCCTAACTTGAGCTGCCTCCACGAGCTTGGGAGCTCCATCCATTACATATGCTTTTATCTCACTCACAGGTGAGGGGTAAAATGGGGTTTTACATAAAAGAAACCTTGGTCATGTAGACCCTACATATTAATGAGGAGAAGGCTCATAGGCCAACAAATTTAATTTAAATAAATAAATTAAAAGAAACCATTCACATATAAAGGTCTTGGTCTAGCTCATGATCATCCATACATGCAACGATATTTATGCATAAATAAAACTATCATTCAATTCTTTAATCATTATTGTTTAAGATAAATCATGCTCGAATCAATTAATTATATTTAATTAATCAATCCTTTTATCTTAAACCCTTTTCTGAATTTCCTTGAGATTCTCATCCATCATAATTTTAAACAAATAAATTCATTTAAAATTATCTTTGTACATAACTTGTACCTTGGAGGAAACCTGGTTAATTCCCGTTCATAGCTACCTAATGAGTAGAAATGAACATTACACAAATGTTAAATTAAACACACATATATAAAACACCTATCACGTATTGTGCCTCAGCTTTATTCCCACACTACGGTACACATCTCAAGGGTTTGTATAATATAATAATAAATTTTAATAAATATATATAATTTGGATGAGTACATGGCATGTAGTTCCGACTACATGGTGTGAAATTTTGTTCACCGTCCATACGAAGTACACGCCCTGGGATATGTCATGTAGATGTACTTCAGAAATCTTCCGAGTACATGGCGTGTTTAGTGGGCCACATGCCGTGTAGTATCTGCGTTACACGGTTTCCAACCGGACAAGCCATGTACAGGGTACATGGTCCAACCCTAAACTGAAGGGACTACATGCCGTTTTCAGTGGGCCACATGACATGTAGTCCAAAAACTGTGTTCCACCTATTCCTATTCAACACACAGAGTCTTAAAGACTTAGATAGAATCCATTGACATGGCCTGGTTTGGCGGACCAGTCCGATGCATTGAACCTAGACTACACAGCGTGTACTGCCGAATACATGCTGTGTGTTCTGGTGTTGTACAACCAGGAACGTTTGGAACCTCTAGATGAGATACTCTATTTTATTTTAATCAAAATTAAAAGAAAAAATTATTTCTGTAAGGTGAACGAGAAACGATAGAGGAGGAACATATCTCGAGATTCAGATTTGCTGAACGATTAAATTTAATTGAAACAACTAAATTATTAAATGTGCAAATCATCAATGAAAAAATAATTAATTATAATAAATGATATGACCCCTCTGATACCACTTGTAGGTTATGGGTTCAGTGGAAGCGTGTTGGCGGGTGTACCCAACTTTAATTTTTCCATTAACAAAAATCAATATGAGATCTGTCATGATAATAAAATGTTGGATCTTCAGAATATAATGAAGAACAAAAGAAATTAAGAGAGTCTCAGAACCATAGATAGGGTCATCAAATGTTGGTTATAATTAATTTAATTAAAATATAAGAATTAACTTGATGGCATTCTCTCTCTGTTGATGTTTCTGGTCACAATCCGATGTGATCTGTCATTGCGTAATAGAATCCAAGTATAGGATTACTCTAGTGGTGATCCACACATGATCCACGTATCTCTGGACATCGCTGAAGGGATCTTTGAGTGCCAGCATAGAAGATCCCTCCCTTACGATGTCCTCCTTCGATCTCCTTGAGTGCCGCTTGCAAAGCGCTCTCCTTGATCCGGTGTAGGAGGATCTCTCTCGTAGCTTGAGATCATTCTTGGAAGAAAAGAATTCTCTCTTGGCTTGAGATCTTTCTCTAGAACTGTTTCGGATAGCCCCCCAAAAATGGCTAGGCTAATGAGAATTATATAATTGGGATTTTAATTACTTAGAAAAATAAAATGAATTAATTACCCGAAAGCATTTATTCATTTCATTTAATTCTTAATAATACCCCATGTCTAATAATAACAGTTGACTATTATTATTACTTGACATGTGCCCAGTGAATTACTCCTAATATTATTTAATAAAATAAATAATATTATTTCCACAAATCCCCAAAAAAACTACACGATATGTATATTAATATACACGGCGTGTACTTTTTTTCCATTTTCTTTTATTTCCTCCACCATATTTATTAGACCTTGAATAATGACTATTTATTTATCAAATAAATATCACTTCATTAATCACTAATAAATATATATATTATTTCTCCCACAATATATTCTCATGAATAACTAGTTTCAAAATAAATGTGATCATGTATCCTTGAATAATTATTAAACCACAACCATGAATAATCTTTATTCAACTTGTTAAATTAATATTTAACTGAGATACTTGGACACAATTAATATGTGACCCTATAGGCCTCTTTCTCAGTGGAATTAGGAGGAGATTTCCTAAAGTCTAAGGTTAGAATCTAACAACACGCCAAGGATCCCATATAGAAAAAAGTTAACACCACAATGACATGTCAACTCCTATGAACGCTTACCATGTAATGTAATACCTTTGTCTTGATGTTTCGAATCAAGCAGGTTGCATGCTAGTGCCATCAACCCATGTGATCGATCATTATTTCTTTTACTTTATGGAATTGAACTCACCCATTCTTTACCATGGACATGGATTTATTTAGGCTATATCAATTCCATCAAAGGGCCTAAGATATCTACTTCTATTATGGAACAGAAGGGACAAATCCTTTCTTGCATTATCTATTAATGCAGTATTACTCGTGATGCACCTAACATATCCTACCTCATTGCGAACAGTGTGTCGTCACAGTTTTCATCAATACATCTATTTGCACGAGTTGTAATATCCATTAATAATAATCTTAAAGTCTAAGGACCAATACACACATCCACATATAAGAACATCCAATGACACTATGAATTGTGGATTTACTACTAGAGGGTCTTGTTCTCATAATATTCTCCTAGATATTACCAAGGGCGCACACCATGAGAAGGTGACTCAAAGTTTTATTAGTCCTCACCCCTAATGGACTGTATTATTTGTGTCCCTCAAATAACATCATCCGACCATAGAACATATATTCAAGAACAGTGTTATGTCACTTCCGGGTTCTCATCATAACAGAGATCTGCTATGACCCTTTAATGAAATAGCTATCCTTAGGACATTATCACATGCATTGTCACGTAGAAGAACAATCAAGATGTGATAAGGTATTTATTAATGAATAAAGTTCAAAGTAGTTGGTTCTAGGCCACCAACTCCAACACATTTTTCATTCCCGGCCACCAAAACCGTCTACGAAGATCACAATACATCTTAGTCAAACCAGGATTCACTTCCCATTTTGATGCATGAATCTCACACATCAACTATTCCTACATGCACACCAGCACAACAATACGATCATGCACACAAACAACCCCGTCAATACCGACGACCCAGCCTGAAGGTGGATACACACTTTTAAGTCTTTCCTTCATGGACAAACATTCATGGTCGTTAAGCTGACTTTCCCTAACTTGACCCAAAAGCATCAACTCAAACTTCATGGATGCAAGAGTCACCTGACCGTTTCCCCCCGCACCTCCAGGTGCATCTCTGTGAACAAATCCATCACCTTCCACTTGGTAATGGATTCCTGAACCACCTGGTTCTGAGCCTTCCTTCTCAAAGCATTAACCACACTGTTCCCTTTTCCCAGTGTGTATACCATATCAAAGTCGAAAGACTAGAGATACTCAACCCATATTCATTTCTTAAGATTCAAATTATGTTGTGAAAAGATATAATTTAGACTCTTGTGATCGGTATACACCATGAACCATTCCCCCAACAAGTAGTGCCTCCAGTACTTTAAGGCATACACTACTACAGACAACTCAAGATCATGAGTGGGGTAATTCTTCTCATGGGGTATCAATTTCCTCGACCCATAAGCCATAACCCTATTATCTTGTATCAACACATCCCCAAGCCCAATACTAGACACATCAAAAAATAGGACATACTTCTTACCTAGCTTAGGTAAGATTAAGATCAGTGCAGTCTTCAATCAACTTTTCAATTATTGAAAGTCATTATCACAAGACTCAGACCACTCAAACCTAATTACCTTCTTATTCAAGCCTGATAGTGGTGCTTCCAAGCGAGAGAAATCCTGGATGAACCTCTAGTAATATCCATCCAAACCCAGAAAACTCTGAACATCTAAAACACTCTTGGGATTCTCCCAAGACAAAACAACCTGAACTTTCTATGGATCCACTGAAACACCTGCCTCAGAGATGATGTGACCCATAAAATGAACTTCTCCAATCCAGAGTTGACACTTTGACAACTTGGCGTATAGTCGATGCTCTCTTAGTGTACTCAGAATGATGTCAAGATGTTGGGCTTGATCGTCATGAGTTTTCGAGTACACCAAGATGTCATCAACAAAGACAACCACAAACTGATCCAGATAAGGATGAAAGATTTGAATAATCAAAGCCATGAACATCGCTGGTGCATTGGTCAATATGAAAGGCATTACTACAAACTAAAACAACCCGTACCGACTCTTGAAAGCTATAAGTGGTACGTTAGAAGGCCTCACCATCAACTATAAATAACATGATCTTAGATCAATCTTAGAAAACACCAATACACCCCTCAACTGGTTAAATAGGTCATAAATTCTAGGAAGAGGGTACCTATTTCTCACTGTCATCTGATTTAACTTCCGATAATCAACACAAAGCCATAACAACCCATCATCCTTATTTGAAAAAAGCATAGGAGATCCCCAAAAAGATGTGCTAGGATGTATGAACCCCTTATGCTCCAACTCCTCGAGCTAAACATTTAAATCATAGAGTTTTTCCAGTTCCATTCGGTATGGTGGTATAGAAACTGGCTCCACTCCCGACAGCAACTCAATTGTGAATTAAACATCCCTCTCGAGTGGAAACCCGGAGAAATCCTCAAGAAACACATCTTAAAACTGATCCACTACTGGAGGAAAGATATATTGTTCTCCTCTTTCATCATCAAGTACAAGATAAGATACTTGAGTCGTGAACCTAAAAAACTAATGACAAAATGGCCTCAAACAACCTGCTTGAACATCCCACTCTCTGCGATGAACATAAGCGTTACCCTCAAGTGACCTGAACGATACCCTGAGATGGTAATAGTCTATGTGCACTTGATACAACACCAACCATTCCATACCCATGATCAGGTCAAATCCCAACATATTGAGAATGAATAATTCCCATAGGAAACGATACCCACTGAATTACAGAGCACATCCCTTACACTTCCTGATATCTTCCTTTCACACCCCCAATGGAGTGTCAATTGACATAACCCTACACACACTCTCCATAGGAAAACCCAACACTACCACAAACTGAGCAGAAATAAAAGACTGTGTGGCACCAGTATCAAACAATGCACTTGAAAGCGTAGAATCTACAAGGATCATACCTTAGACAGTTGATGTCTCAGCTTCGCCATCACCAGGTGTAGACTGAACTAAATGAAGATGACATGCCCCTCTACTTTGGGCTCTAATGTGTGTTCCATGCACTGCACTGCCCTGCTGACGTGGGTGATCCTGTCCCAGAGTTCCACATCCACCACCCTTTCTAGTAAGGCCCGTGGAGATCCAACTGCCTGCCTAATATGGAGCAACTGATCCCTTGCCTCCGCTTGGCATATTCCTATCACCAACATTCATACTCTCCTGCTTAGGGTTCTTGTAGAACCTCTGCACATGTCCCAATTTTCCACATGACTGAAACTCAACTGGAGGTCAAGGAAACTGGCCACACATGTGCCCCAACCTACCACACTGATAGCATAACACCCGATCACCACCCAGAGAGGTTGACCTTCTCTTATGAACACCTTTCACACTTCCGACTTGCTGAAAACTTCCAAAATGATGCTTATGGCCCTCGAAAGATGCACCCCTTGTCTACCCAACTGGCATGACAAGACCACTACCTAAAGCTCCCTTTAGGTTCCCTTATGAGATCAATGCTTGATCCAATACCTCTGTAAACCTCTTCAAGCGAAATATATTCACCTGAGGCCTGATCTCATGTCTCATCCCATCCTAGAAACACCTTGTAACTGCTGCCTCATACCCTTCCAATGTTGGAACAAAGAATCACAGGTCAGTGAAGTGGCCAATATATTCCATCACCGACATTGATCCTTGAGTTAGGCTCATGAACTCTACAGCTCGCTCTTGCCTCAAAGTCTTGGGATAAAAATGCTCTAGAAACTTTTCCTAGAAATATTTCCACAACATCCCCTCATCCTTCTTAGTCTGATCCAGGATGTCCCACCAACACTTTTCCTGGAACCACAACATATAATCTTCCAAATTGACTTGCTTCCCAACAGGATTCTCCAGATGATCAAATATCGTCTGGGCAGACTCTATCGATAATTCTGCTTCCTCTGTCCTACCCTCTATAGTAAAGGTCAGAGGGTGTTGCAGCTGAAACTCTCTAGTCAGATCAAACATACTCGGTGTGACTGTACTGGGTCCTGATCCATCATCTTCACAAAATTATACAAGTTCTCTCTGAACTATTCTTCCCCACTTTACTGGATCACCACATTCTATTTCTCCTCTATTGGAGGAGTGTTCTCAGAAAAATCCTCTTATTTCCCAAGTGGTGCTCGACATCATGGTGGAATTTCTCTACATTTCCAAACACAAGATTTAGAACACATACCATAAACTTTTAAAACTTCAGAACAAGAAGGATCTTCACCAGCCACAACAACCCTTAACATTCTGAAAAACACCACCCCAACCATCCCTACTGTGGGCCATGGTTCACAAGGGTAAACAACCATAAACCACCATAAGGCTCACATAACATGTTACAAACAACATTTTAATTCATAAAAAACCTTTAATTACACATATTTTATTAACCATCACTTATCATTCTTTTATCTTCACCCCCTTGCATTTTTTTTGTTTACAACATTTTCTATTTTCAATTATCAAGATGCAAGGTGCATTCTATCTTTCATGACTCACACACACAACCCGTGTGTGCCTACCATGATGCATTCCATATATCTATCTAGGTACCTACAATGATGCATGAATACACAACCTTGTTCCATTAAGGCTACAAGACAAATATCATAAAACAATCTCATCACACAACATGTGCATCACCCAATGGTGAAATATTATCAATTGTAACATTTCACAATCAAGAACAACAATTCCCACCCTAGGTGACTTAGGGTTTCCTCCATACATGGGTTAGATACTCCCAAGAATGAGCTCATTACCAAGGCCCAACAGATCCTAACTCCCATCTACCACCCAAAAAGATTCTAGAGAAGGATAAGAAATATCTCCTCTAATACCACTTTGTAACTTCCCCGACCTGGGAGCCACTAAACCGGTGCCCCGAGCTGGGTGGTTACATGACCTTAAGCGTGCCTCTCCATACACCAAAGGTTTCCGACTAGCAGTGGGGGTCTAAATAGTCAATTGGGGAGACTATACCCCTTTTTTATCAGAGTAATCCACAATAGAAGATAAAAAAAGTAGTGGAATAATAACCAATAATACCATAACATGCATAAACAACCATTCCCAAAATGGGGTACAATAATGTCCAACAGTAAATTTTCCATGCCATGCTACAAGTGCAAAAGTGAACAAAACCAAAAATGAAGAAAAACTAAAAAATCCCCAAAATGGTCCTGAAACCAAGTTCGGGTCCTCCTCCACATACACCCATGACAACCCAACTACCTAGCAAGATACCTTTCCCTTGTCCTGACCTGCAAGCATGAAGTCTACTCAGGTACCCAACGACAGCCTGATCAGGGTGTGAGTACAAATCAACAGGCCACCACCAACGGTGTATAAAAAATATCCAGTATAAACAATTGTGCATGAAAAAAGGGAAATGAATAATAAATGATAAGGAAAGGATTAAGTTCCCTTAGCCAGTTTAGGTTTATTACCAACATTTATTACCATTTCCATATTTAACCATTTCATCCCATTTCCCATTACTTACCATTTCCAACACATTTAACATGAGTTCATCAAGAACAAAAACTTACACGGGCTCAAAGTACACAATCACATGCATGAGAAAAAACACAAAGTTGTCCTATCTCACTAGGACTAACTTCCTCATGTCAACCATATCCTCACCTAGAATCCTCAGTCCAGGTGGATGAAACTAATAGGGAAATAGAGCATCAGTCCTCTTCCCTAACCCATGCATTAGGGGTGGAGTTTAGAGCCTCAGTACAACTAGACCCATGGGCGTAGAACCTCAATCAATACCCCAAACTACCAATCTATGTGAACATGCTATACATATATGTATCCATCAACCATTCACACCATATCACAACCATTTCCCAAGGAAAACATAAACCATAACAATAACATGAGATTTAACACCATTCCTTAACCCATTAACACATTTACCACATTTCACATCATTTATCCATTTATCCCAATTCCCTTTTATTATGATTATCTCACTAATCATTCATTCACTGTGCCTATCTCACTAGGATTTGTTCAATATGCCTAACTCACTAGGCTTTATTACCATGCTCATAATCCATTCAATTATGGTCTTTAATCCTTTTCACATATTAACCCAATATCCCTTAGGTTATTATCAAGACTAGGTGCATCACCTAGCTTCTATCCCAACACAATTGGTCAAATCAACATGTTTATCAAGGTATCTACATAGTTACACACCAATATCACTTGTTCTTCATGAATCCCTAGGTCCAAGAAAGTCAGCACACCCCATGGGTGGCCCTAGATTAGTCTCATCACCCTCGACGCATACCATGTAGATCGTGATGGTCCCCATTTACCTTTTTAATAACCATTTTACCTAAACATGCCAAGGGTGATCAAAACATACCAAGAGACATCCAAGAACAAAAACCACACATGCATAAATCCACAAATAAACCACGTGATATAACTTGTAGACCACCTACCTCGATTCCATGGGTGAACACACTCTTAATAAATCCATTATATTTCTCTTCAACCAACCCTTGAAGCTTCAATCTAGATCTCCCCCAAAGAGTAGGGTTTTAGAGCTTCAGAAGGATAGGAGAAGAAGATACAAACCCTAAACTCAAAAGAGAAGCAAAGATGGGATTAGCCTTACTTGAAGCTTTGATCTGTAACCAATGACACCAAAAACACCTTATAAACGAGGGATATTGAACAATTGGAGCTCTTGGGAGATTTGGTTTGTCCCTAGGGTGAAGAGGGGTGAATGGGGAGGAAAACCCGAGTTGGGTATTAAAATCTCGGAGTGTAAAAATTGTAATTTTTAAAAGTTTCTAGGCCGCACGATTTACCCGCACAATTTTCCAAACCATGCACAAACTATGAAGAGGCTACTGTCCAAAACCCCCCATCCTGCATGGTTTCCTGGGCTGTCCACACGGTTAGCACTAATCGTGCGCAGGCTGTACGACCTACCCAGAAAACCTACTTTTCTCTATTTTTGGTGTCCTAAACCCTTAGAACACCCCCGAGCCTCCTCAAGGACTTGGGTAAGCACTTAATTAACCAAAGTTGGGGATTCAAACCAAAAATTAAATGAGAACATACCTTTCTAAGATCTGGGATCTTATACTTTAAGTCTCCTTTGAAAACTATTTATAAAATCACAGTTGAAATCCCATTAAAAAAACAACCATTTACACAAATTCCTCTTTAAAATAACACACCCTTTTTAAAATAAACCAATCAGTACCAAATTTTTTTTATCAAAACCCCAATTCCTTTTTAAATCATTTTAAAGCTATTTAAAACCAAAAAGGGTATGTTTAACACATATAATTTTTTAAGAAACATTTCAAAACACTTGAATCATTTTAAAAGAGCCACTTAGAAATTTTCACAAATACATAAATCCCAAGAGATACACTTTATAGAGGATAAATGAATAAAAAATAACCAACATTTTATAAAATATAAAGCTACAAAATTTTTGTCATGTCTCTCATGAATAAATAGTAATAATACTATAGTTTAATCCCGTAATACTACTGAGGAGTGAATAAGTGATAGATAAAGACATAAGTGTCACTTGGCCATGATACTTTTTAACATAAAGTCGCATATCTTTAAAGTGGGAAACCATATTACACTTGATATTTATATTTTCATTAATCTCTAATTAAGATCTTAGAAGGACCTCTCATGAAAATATAAGCAAAGGAACCATACCACATTCTTGGTTAAGGCCTTCTTAGTGCATCCAATAAGGAAGATTCTTTGTTGACCCTATGATATCAAATTGATCTTAGAGAACACTTTAGAACCTCTAAGTTGATCAAATATTCCATCAATATGTATAAGTGGATATAAGTTCATTTCTATCACTTAGAATAACCTCTAATAGTCCACACATATTTTCAATAATCCATTTGAATTTTTAGGGAAAAAACTAAGGCAACCCAAGGGGACATAATCATTCATTTGAACCCCTTCACCTCAAAGTCTTTCAATTGAGCCTTATTCTCTCATAGCTCTATAGAATACATATTATATGGTGGAATTGATATATGCACCACACCTGGTAAGAACACAATCATTAACTCAACCTATCCCTTGAGTGGTAACCTAGATAAGTCCTTGAGAAATACATCTAGGGAATATATTAAGATGTTATATATATGTAAGTATGGGTCTCTATACCAGGGGTGGTATTAATACTAATGATAGGGACTCTTATCATAATGATCATTGAAAAATATAAGCCGCTATATATTATAAGTTCATCCATGAGAGTAAATTTACAATTCTACCAACATAATGGAACAAGACCTACAAAAATAAAAATACATTATCTCTTAATTTTGAAAAATATAAGCCACTAAATCTTACCAATCATTAATCCATGTAATCTCTATACTAATAGGGGTACATTATCTCTTACTACTAGGGATATATATTTTCAACTCCTCATAGTAATCTATATACTCATTCCTATTTTGGTAGGGATAGATAAAATGGTGTATGCTCATGTCATGTAGATTATACCCTGATTCAACACCAATTATCTTTATAAAAATTGATCATCAATCCATATATTAGGAAGAAAACCAATAACCATAAACATAATCCTTATATTGTACCATAATGAAGGGTTCCATATTGAGAAATGAAAAAACCAAATGCTCACATAAATTGTTAAAATTCTTCTGGTTGTGATACAATTTCTTCATATGAAAGAAACCTATGATCCTATCATGAAACAATGTCAAAATCATCAAACTATTATACAACATACCCGAAGCTTATCGGTTACCCAATCCACCAAAATTTCAAGAAGACAATCATGACAATTCAGATAACCATACAATATAGGATATAGACCTCTAAATAACACCTAACAAACTCGAATGACAATAAATACAACACTTAAAATGAAATCATTCATCGTGTAGATGAAATATCCACACATAAGACACATATTTTCACTATTACTACATTCTCAAAAAAATAGGGAACATGAATTCTAAAAAAAACTTCACTACCCTTGATGAGCTTTTATAATACCTTAATTAATTTATAAAATAAATAAGGAATGATCCCCACCATTAAAATAATTCCTATGGGGAACAATTATTGAATTCTAGAATCAAAATAATCTATAATATAATGATTTCAAAATGGTTATCTCATGTTCACATATATAAATTGGATAGTGAAGTTGATAGAAAATAGTTAATCTCTTCAGTAATACCAAACATTCGAGTTTAGCTTCTTAGAACTCAAATACATCTACTAATCATAGAAACAATTACTAGGGGTATAAGCTACCACAACACCAATGTGAAATCCTATATAATACAAAAAATTCATTATATATAAGTAAAAATAATGAACACTCATCCTAAAGATGATGTGGAGCATGAAACCCATGCATGAGAGCTAGGGTATGAGGAGTCGACAATAGAGGATGAGGAGGAGGAGTCAGTAGCGGTGGAGGAGGAGGAGGATTCGGTGATAGTGAAGGAGTCGACAATAGAGGAGGAGGAGGAGGAGGAGTTGGTGGCAGTAGCAGAGGAGTTAGTGGCAGTAGCGGTGACAGAGGAGTCAATAGCAAAGATGGAGGAGGAGGAGTCGACGACAGCGACAACGACGACAGCGACGATGGACGATTCGACAACGGAGGAGGAGGAGGAGGCATGATTTGACTTCCGCAAGAGTTTGAGGTGTGCAAGAGAAGGATGAGGCTGTTAGGTTTTATTTATAAAATCGGGTAAACCTTTTATCAACGTTAACTAAAAAGAACTGATAAAGGTATATTTTATCAGCACTAAAACAAAAAGTGATGATAAAACATGCCATTATCAGCACTTTTTAGCACTGATAAAACTACAATGATAATAAATTATTTATGTATATATATATTTATAAAATTATATGTATAATATATATATATATATTTACAATAATAACTATAAATAAATAAATATTTATTTATATTTACATATTTAATAAACATATCTTTATTTATAATTATAAATTTATGATAAATATATTTATTGTATTTATATTTATATAAAATCAATATCTTTATTATAATTTTACAATTATTTAAATATATCTATATTTATTTAGAATTATATTTGTATATATCTATTATAATTTTATAATTATTTAATAACTATAAATTTATATAAATTTATTATAAATATATATTTGTTACATATTTATTATAAATATATATTTATTACACATATATTTTAATTATAGTCATAAATATAAATAAATAAATATATATATATATTTAAATACCTATGAAATTAAAATGAATATATTAATTATATATAGTCACACACACATATATATATATATATTTAAATACTTATGAAATTAAAATAAATATATTAATTATAAATATATTTTATAATTTCACAGTTAGTTAAATAAATATATATTTATATTTAAATAATTATCAAATTATAATAAATATATTTATTATAATTTGATAATTATTTAAATATAAATATATATTTATTTAAATAAGTATGAAATTATAAAAAAATATATAATTAATATATTTATTTTAATTCAATAAGTATTTAAATATATATATATATATATATTTAAAAATAAAAATAAAAATATATAATTATAATTATAATAAATAAATTTATTATAATTTTATAATTATTTACACACACACACACATATATATATATTATTTATAATTATAATTATAAATATTTGTATATATGTATAAATATTTTTATAGATTTATAAATATGTTTCTATAATTATATATATTTATAAAATTATAATTATTATAAATATATTTATTATAATTTTCTAATTATTTAAATATATATATGTATAATTATAATTATAATTATAAATAAATATATTTATAAATATATTTATATGTATATATATAGGTTTATTAATATGTAAATATATATTTATAAAATTATAATAAATGTATTTATTGTAATTTTATAAAAAGTTTATATATAATTATAAATATAATAAATATATTTATAATTTTAAAAAATTACAATAAATATATGTATTTATTTATAATTATAATTATAAATAAATAAATATGTTTAAAAGGTATTTATATATAATTATAAATATAACAAAAATATTTATCATTTTAAAAAATTATTGTAATTTTATAATTATTTAAATATTTAAATATTTAGTTATATATAATTATAATTATAAATATATTTTAAAAAGTAATTATATATAACTAAATATTTATATTTATAATTATAATAAATATATTTATTATTTAAATATATTTTTCGTGATTTTAAGTATTTATGAGAACATAATCTCTTTATGGGAACATGAATGAATCATATACACCTAGTAAAGTATATATCTCATAAAAAACAAGTCATCATATATATGGAAAACATGAATCTTAATGAGGCGAGGGAATGAGGTGGTAGATTCGGGGAGTCCGCTTCCAGATCCCGCCTCATGAGTTCTGGTTTCAACGCTTATGGTGGAAAGGATTGTGTCTCTGGCGAATTTGGGTGGCCCTGTAGTCAGTGCTTCTGGTGGCATGGTGGGAAGTGAGATGATGCATTCAGGGAGTCTGGTTCCGACTCCCAGAGTGTTGGAGCCTCTGCGTAAGGGAGTTTCCTTTGCTGAATCCCTTTTGTAGATGAATATTCATGATGATGTTGGTTCTCTTGTGTATGCGGTGTCCAATATTACCAGATCTGATTTCGGGACCTTCACACTCATTACAAATCCCCATGTTATTAAGGAGAGGTTAGATTCATGTAGGTTTTCTCTTATTGGGTGCTTGATTCTTGCTAAGGGTGATAAACCATTGAACTCTGAGGAGAATAAATCACTTCTCTCCCGGATTTGGGGCATCTCCCAATGGAGAATTGTTCCTATTGGAAGAGGGTATTTCCACTTTTTATTCTCTAATGTGGATGATAAAGATTTCACTTGGAGCTCAAGTTTTTATGTGATGAATCCAAGGATCCTTCATGTTTTTTCCTGGCATTTGAGCTTCAATCCGCATTCACAAAAGCATACAACTGTGTAGATCTGGACTAGAATTCATGGTCTTAATTGGGTGCTCTGGAATCCTATAATTCTTAATGATCTTGTCTCCTATATTGGTGCACCCATTAAGATGTATGAGAACATCGTTGAAGGAAAATTTGCTTACTTTTTTAGAGTCCTTGTGGACATTGATATGCTAAATCCTCTACCTGATTCTGTGACACTTGTGGAAAATGGTGAAAAAATTGATGTTGAATTTGAATATTAATTCATTCTATCTTTTTTTAAGTTCTGAAAGGTTGTAGGGCATGAAGTCTCCAACTGTAGGAATGTATGAAACATTCAGGTCAAAAATTCTAGTACCTATCAAACTTTTGGTAAGAAAGTTTTGAAAAAAGACACTGCGAAGAGTCACATCGCTGCTGAGAGGTGATCACCTTTGGATACTGATTTGAAAGGAATTAACACATCTGTGTCAGGATAGAAACATGTTGAATCCCCCTTAGGAATTCCTCTTATTGAAAGGGAGGAATGGATTCAAGGAATTGAAGGTGGTAGGACTTCCTTTAAATATGTTCTGATTGGATCCAAAGTAGGGCCCATGCTTTTTAATGAGCCGATGATAGATACTGCTGATTTTGGTCAAACTGATTTTGAAAGGGATGTGTAGAATGAAGTTAATGAAGAACTGGGGAAAGAGAATTCCTTATCTGGATAAGGCAAGAATAATATGGACGCTGATGTCTCTCCAGTTATGAAAGATGTATCTCATGGGGAATATCCTCACTTGGGGTATCTTACTATGAGGGACATACCAGAAGGATCTTGGAAACAACATAAGACATTGCAATGAGGTCATCATCCAAAAAATCATGGACGAGAGTGTGGCGGTGATGGGCATGGTCGGTTTGCTAGATCTTCTTCCAAGGATCTCACTTTGGAGTAGGTGAAACTGATGGAAAAGTACTCCGTGCTTTTCAATCAGATGAACTCACAATCAGAATGAGAATAAGCTGATGATAAACCTAATTATGGGGTTGGTCTTGATATTACTCATTTGTAGTTTTCTTTTTTGGATGTGGTATTGTCCTTGTTTGACCCCATTTACTCTCTTTTATGTTTGTCGTTTTATTTTCAATCAATTTGGTAGGAGCAGGTTCACCTGACTCCTGAACTTTCTTAGTATATATTTGAATTATTAAAAAGTATATATTAAATATAAATATTCTTTTTTTATTCAATGTATACAAATAAACATTATTTTTGAATATAAATATAATAATTTTATATAAATTAATAATATTTTTTATTAATTTTTTTTATCAGTGATAAAAATAGCATTGATAAATGTCCCCCTTTTTTCACTGCTTTCTGATTAGCACTGATAAAAGATGATGCATCCCTTACCCGGATCTATGGTAGTGATCACTCAAATCATCCACCTCTTGATATGAGAATTGTCTGATGAAAACTTAGTCATCAAGATCCCGAGAACCCAAGATCGGACCAAACCATCGTGAAAAAATCCAGCAGTGACATACCCAAATTTAAGTAGTAAAACACATGAAAAACCCACAAGCGATCTAGATTGTAGTGGCGAACACCAACCTGGGCCCGATCAATTAACAAGCTACGAGCAAATTTCTTTCTAATTCCTGATTCAAACGTCACAGAAACATGATCTCGACATTCAATGAATCTGGAATAGTGCATACCCTCAAGAGTGGCAGATGAGTAGTCAAACAAGAATTTCACCAGAGATAATAGCCATAAGCTCTTAGAAAAATAGGATGTTTTAGAGAAGTCACCAAGTCACAAATGGAGGAGGTTTTGTAAGGAGGAGGTGTCATTGTGTGTAGAATTATAAGAGATAAAGGGACATCTGGTTACCCTAGCCCACATGCTTGCTGGGATTTCCCCAGGGTTGGGCCTGAATACAGTACTACTTTAATACCATTAGAAATTCACCTTTATTTAGATTTGAATCTAGGTTTCTTGTTTTCCAACATATCACTCAATACTAGCAAGCTACTGGTGCACTGATAAAAAAAAAATCGAACCTAGATTCCACTAAACATGAAGTTATAGTTGTTTGAATGTAATATATGTCAATTTAATTATTGGTAAATTAATATTGCAATGTTTTATTTGTTATGAAAATTTATGTTTTAATTATAATAAATTAAACATTTTATTTATTGGTAATGTTATTTCAAATATTTCTAAAACATATTAAATGGTATTAAATAAATGAATAAAATAGAAATTTTTCAATCAATTATTTTTTAAAATTATTTATCAAAAAATCCAAAACTTTTTTTTTGAACTTTCAAAGTCACAATTAATTCTAAAAATGGTTTTTTTGTAAATATATCCCTAAATTATAACTTTCATTATTGTTTATATTTTTAGTTTAGGTGTAAATACCTTGAACCCAATTTCCCGAAGCTGGTGCCTTACTTTATTACATTTCTATAAGATACAAGGAATCACATCCCAAAATAACAAATAGTTTAAAAGTCTTGGTAAACTAGAAAAAAAATTGAAATCCACATTACATTTTAAAACATAAATTAAACAAGGAATTTCATTGAGTCAGTCATTATTCCCCCTTTGTGTAACCCTATATATTAGTCATAATATACTTTTTTGGAATCTTGGGGAAAAAATGAAACATATGAAATTGTTGAGATCAAATGATCATTAAGGGTAAGCGTACAATGGAATCTATGATTAAATATTACATAAACAATATGTAAAGGTAAATAACTAAAACACATGCCATTTAAATAATCACATGATCCAGGAACTTACCCATGGATATTCTACTAGTAGAATAATAACATGGAAAAAGAATAACGGAATTTATAATGATAGAATGCATAATGCTAGAAATCTAAAACATAACATCAAGGCTTAATTCCAAAAATATATTATTATAAATTACTCATTCCAAGAATCTAACATTATCAAGGTTTTATGCCAATAATCTAATAAATGGGTAAGACCTCAACGAAAACCATATCTAGTTTGTCTCATGAAACCTATCGATGCATCAAGGGACTAAAACAGGGCCCACCTATCACTTCCTAAGTCCAATGCATTTCTCATATGAAAAGGGTGAAACATAAACAACATAAATATTTTTATTAAAAACTAGCATACGAAATGTGAATACTTTAACCATAAACCAAGAATGGTATCTAAATAACACATCCACAGTCAAACTGATTAAAAAATATTCTATAATATATGGTAAATTATATCATAATAGATCAACCTAAATTAAGAATAATATTCAACAAAGGGTGTTTACATAGATGAAAATACTCTAATAAAATCATATAAAAATTATTGAGGAAAAACTCTTGTTAAACCCATATAAAAAACATTTTCATATAAAAATACCATTTTATTTTAAAAATAACCATTTTCAATAGAAAATATTCTAAAACAAGGGAATATGTTTTTTCATTTAATAAAACATGTAATCTTGCAAAGTAAGTTAGAAATTAAATAATAGTCAATGTGGTGGGAAAGTTGTTGTCGCCATGTATGTTAAAAAAATAGAACATTACTTTTTTAGTTTGTCGAAATGTTTAGTATAAAACACTTAAAAATATTAATTTTTAAAACCTTTGAATGAAATTAAAAATAGAGATAAAATTTCTTTTATAGTCCTTTTATATCCACATAAATAAATATATAAAATAATATCAAGAATATTGACATGGATGAAAAGATTTGATAATTAAATATTTAAACATTAAAGGTGTCCCATACCACTTTGAAAATTTAAATCATAAGCCTCATGAAAGAATAAAATTTAAAAAATCATTAAATAACATGATAATAAATTAACAACATGATAAGTCAAATGGGATGTATATAAACCTCATAAAAGGTGGGTTTATTGCATCAAACTATGACTCAATGAAAGTAGATTGAGATAAAGTCCCTTACCTTGCACTTTACATTAGTTGAACATAATTTAACCTCATATATAATGGTTTAAATAATGTTATTAATTTATACCATAACCATATCTATATTTATGATATCATATATGATCCTATTATAATGTTTTAATAATATTTCATTATGACCCTTGTTTCAGGTGTTAACTGCTTTATTTTTCTATGTATGTTTTGTCATGTAAGTTCCATTTCTTATGCATAGGATATATTTATTTCATATATATAATTATATTAAGTTCATATATATCATATTTATTCATTATATACATTTTTATAATCATTCTTTAATGGTTAACATGGAAAATGATTCACATTGCGTCATAGAGACGGTACGTCGTACGTTCGCATGAACGATGGTATCATTACCTTAATGGTTAAAAAGTAAGGAAGTGTATGATATATTAATTTTTATAGAATCAATATCATATCATAATTATCATATATATCCATTATTTCCATCATTATACTCATCTAAGTAAAGTGGTTATGAAAAATAGATTACACCACTGTGTGGAGACGGTAAGTTGTACATACGCACGTGCGGTGTTTTAATTTTTTATAGGATGGATGAAAGGTGGAATATGGTTTTCCCATAATCATAATAACATATAAAAATATATATGATACTGGAGTTATTACTTTATCATGGAAACAAAATATGAAGATGATGTAGAAGAAGATATGAACTTGGATGAGTTGGTAAAAATGATTACATCTTTTTCAGAAGACTTCCCTTAGATCTCTTCTTAATGGATCTAGGGTTGATATTTTTGGAAGAAATGGACCTCTAGAACTTGGATAAGGATATTGGGAGAAAAAATGGATAGGTTATGGTTTAATTAGAAGGCTCAAAGTGGTGTGAAGAAGTGAGTGAGGAGGTTCCCTTTTATAATTTAGGTGAGGGGAAATTTTGGAAACTCTCAAAATATTAAATTAATATAGTTTAATTTTTAGTTCCAAATGCCTCCAAAGTGAGTTATTTTGAAGTTAAGACGAGGATAATTCGAAATAATCTCATCCAATAACTAGAAAACCTTAAGAAGATGCGTATGTCAAACACATTCTTGGGTTTCTCTCAGGAAACTATGAAGCTCACCTTCTCTGGGTCAATAGATACTCCTACCTTTGATATGATATGACCCAAGAAGTGAACCTCAATGATCTAAAAATGAAATTTACTGAGATTCACATATATCTAGTTCTCTCTTAGTGTACTCAACATGATCTCAAAATTGGTTTTATGGTCGTGTTTGGAGCATGAATACACTAAGATGTCATCTATGAATAATACCACGAAGGAATCAAGATACAGGTGGAAAACCCAATTCATAAAATCCATAAATACTGTCAGCACATTCTCTAAATCGAATGACATAACCAAATACTCATACAAGTTTTACCTACTATGGAATGCTATACATGGTATATATGATGGTATCACATGAAACTAATGGTAGCCCAGCCTCAAATCGATCTTAAAGAAAATAGCTGATCCTCATAAATGATAAAAAATGTCATCTATATGAGGCAAGGGATAATGGTTCTTCACCATGATCTGGTTAAATTGTCTATAATCCACACACAATTTTAGGGTGCCATCCACCTTCTTGGAAAAAATAACAGGTGAACCCCATGGCGATGTGTTGGGTCTGAAAAAACCCTTAGCCTCAGGATCTTCAAGCTTCTTTTTAAGTTCTTGGGTCTCTGTAAATGCCATCCTATAAGGAGTAATGGACACTGGTGATACACTAGGAACTAGATCTATAGTGAACTCAAGCTCTCTCACTAGAGGTCATCTAGAGAAATTGTTGGGGAAGATGTCCCTGAACTGATCTACAACTAGAGGTTATTATTCCAAATGCATTCCCTGATCACTCATAAAGAGACTCGCTAGCTAAACTGTCACTCTTCTTAGCCTATAATTCTTAGGAACAACTCAATCTTCCTAGATATCCCATTCACCCTTGTGTACATAGGTGTTTCCATCCGATGATGTAAAAGAGACTCGACAATGATATCAATCCACTTAGTCATGATAAAGCACAATATAATCCATACTGAGAATGACGTCAAAGCCAGTCATATCATGGAAGAAGAAATTCCATAAGAAACGGTACCCACTTATCTCAAGGGGTTATTCCTAGCACTGACGTATTCCCTCTTTTTTGACCCTCAGAAGAGTGTCAATAGATATAACACCATATAAGTACTCAATTACAAGACCAATACTTTTAACACACACACTAGATATAAAAGAGTGTGACACAACCATATCAAAAAGAGAATAAACTAACATAGATGATAACAGAATAGTACCTATAACTATAGAGGGACCTAGAATCTACTCCTATGGAACTGGATGCACTACATACATATGACCTGAACCAAAACCCCGAGATGCTACCTGAATAGCCTGAGCAGATCCACTTTGCTGTCACTAAAGAACTGGTCCCAACTGCCTCAACCATGACCACTATTACCTTTCCCTAATCGGCCTATAGAAGACCAAATTCCATCCTAACACGGTGTCACAGATCCTATAATTGATAGAGGTGCTGGTACGGATCCCCTACCACTAGATTTTAGAGGAAAATAATGGAATAAGCGCTGAAGATGACCCATTTTTCCGCAAGCTCAGCATTCCATCAGGTTACTCATATATTGAGGCTTTTTATGGAATATACTACCACACTAGTGTCATAATATGGAGCTATTAGTATATTTCACTTGGTTGGAACCACCCCCACATACACCCTTGAATTGGTGCTTCCTACTACCTGAAGAACCATCACCCTGTCTCAAAACTAAACCACCTCGGCTCACAGGACCAACTTCTCTTAACTATTTCTATCATGTTAGTAAAACAAATTATGTTCACCTATGAGTGGAAATAATACCCAAGCCCATCCTCAAATCACCTCACAGTCTTCAACTCATCATCGGTTAGTGATGGAGCAAAACACTAAATCTCGATGAAGTGAGATGAATACTCGAGCACAGTCATGGAGCCCTGGTGAAGATGCATAAACTTCATGGATCGATCCGCTCTCAAGGTATAAGGAAATAAATGATCATAGAAATCCATTTGTAATTATAACCAAACCATGTATCAATAATTCTCTGACTGAGAAATGACATCCCACCAACATTTGGAAAAGTCATATAACATATAGGTATCAAGCTTGACCCTCCACTCTAGAGACATCTCAAGATGGTCAAAGATGGATATCATAGATTCTATCCCTGACTCTATAGCATGTGGACTACCATCTCCTAATAAGGTGAGAGTATTCTATTGCTGAAAGTCCCGTGTAAGATCTTCTATAGTCGGGGAAGGCCTGGGAATACCCTGAACAAACTATATGAACCTGAGAAAACTACCCCTGAATTAATCATCAGTGCCTAGTGGAATATCAACAGGAGGTTCCTTATGAGGCACTACTAAAGGTATAATATGTGGCTTAGGATCCACCACCTTTGGAGTGTGCTCATCACCACTCTCTTAGTGTACAACACGAGGATGTCATGGTGACATATCTCTACAATTTCCAGATGTGCACCTCAGACAAGATTCATATAATAGAGAGGGAAAGTATATAAGACAAAAATAATAAAGAAAAAGTAAAAATCTCACCTACATGCATGAACAGTATATATGTAAAGCAATAAAGAGGACATGTGTATGGCTTACCTCTGAGTATAACACCACTGACAACCTTCTCCAAGATCTAGGTCTAGATAAGAAGGAAAATAGACCACAAAGAATCATAAGAAGTACGAACTAAAGCCCATTTCCAAGGTAAGTTCAAATTCATGGTCTCATTTTCACTTAAAAGGTGGCCATTTCATTTTAACAAGTGGTATCTACTTTAATTAACTCATGCATTTAATTACCTCTTAAACAGATTGAATTAGGTGGATCACCATTCTAATTTATAAGGGCCCATACACCTTATAAATTGAAATTGGGTTTCCAATTAACCCAATTTATAACAAATACTGCATAATAAACTAGCATAATCATATGTTTATAATAGTCAAGTACTTTAATATATAACAATTATGTACAATGGAAATCACACGCAAATAGGAAAATTCATGATCAAGGTAGACGTGGAATGGAAATATGCATGCCATTTTTAATTCCCATAGTGCCTAGTATGATGTATGTAATCCAATACCCTCATTTCATCAGGATGAAGTAATATAAATCATCATCTCAATAATATCAATACCAATTGTAGCAAAAAACAAGTGAATCACCCAACAGTGAATTCATATCAATGGTAAATAGCATAATTAATAACACAATTCCCAACCCAGGTAATTCGGGTTTCCCCTATACATGGGTTAGCTACGTCCAAGAATAGGGTCAAGTCCAAATTCCATTGTCCTAATATTCTGTCTAACCCAAACAGTAATAAAAAGGAAAAAGGGGCTCTGATACCACTTTGTAGTATCCTAGATTCAGGTGCCACTGAACTATGCCCTGAGCCCGGTTGGCCACATGACCTCAAGCACATCTCCCCGAACTCCAGAGGCTGCTTACTAGTAGTTAGGGCCTAGGGTGTTTGTGGAGAGACTATTCCCTCATATATCTAGTATGAACAATGGTAAGAAATATATTTTAAATAGAAGAAGCATAAGAAGTAGCAGACAAAAATATAAGTAAATAATAAAAAAATAGTATAAGGGAATAACTGTCAGAAGAATATAATCAATAAAAGATGCAATAAAAATCATGGAATTTCATGATTCTATACAAAAATGATATTTCAAGGGAACATGGGGACAAGTATATACTGCATGCTATCAAAAACTAAAAAAGGCCAAAAACTACTACAAAACATATCAAGCATAGGCTCAATCCTTTACCCCCAAAGCTCTATCCTATGGAAGTATACAATCAAGCATCTAAAGTGACACACTTACCTTTATTCATACATTCGATCATAAAGTCTACTCGGGTACCAAACAATGCCTGAGAAGGGTGTGAGATATAAATATCAGTAGGCCATTACTCATAGTGTCTAGAACTTTCCATTTCATGCTGTAAATAAGAGACAATGTGCCATATATAATATATACAAAGAAATAAATAAATATACATGAAAACCTTGGTCTGGGTTTCTGAGCAGACACCCATTCCACACCACCTACTTCGGCCTATGTTGAAATTGTGAATAGAGGCACCTATACAAGGAATATATATACAAGGTCCAAAAGTACACAAGGAAACTCAATAAGGTGAACCCCCAAGCTTGTGATTAGGCTTGGGGTCTACTTCACATGTCATCACATAAGTATATTAATAAGAAAGAGAGAAATTTCATAAGTGAATTCTCTAATATAAATTGAAGAAACACATATAACACAAGCAAATAACAAATGGAATCAATCAATGAAATTATATAAAACTATTGATTTTAGTGGTGGAGTCTTGAGCCCATCCAAGGTTATCTAAAAAGAATCCCACGTATCACTACAGGAACATCCGATATAATCCAATACCACCGAGTCTGTCTAAGGCGATCCATAAAGAATCCCAAGTATCACCCAAGGCATGGTAACTCCGAGTCCATCCCAGGTATCTCACATAGGGGACCGAGTATCACCTAAGGCATGGCATAGACATATTTACAATGATTTCATCAATTGTTTCTCCCCTAGGGAACTGATATCACTCAAGATTATAATAAACTGCCTGAGAATCCCTCACCTAGTAAGCCAAAGCATCACCCCCAACACATCGAGATGTAAACAAAATGAGCACAGCGAGTCCATCCATGAGTCCTTAATACGAAACCCACTTTATCTCCCACCCCATATCAAGTGAACCAAGTATCCAAGGCATATCAAAATCAAGGAATATATGTATATATATATAAACACATTCCAACAAGAAAACATATCAATACCACATTCTTTCCATTTAATCAAGCTATGTAACTCAAGCCAACAATAATGGCATAATTCACATGTCAAGGCATACAACATTTAAAAGAGAGCAAGGCATGAGAAAGAGTCATATTCCATAAGGCATGGAATGTAAAAAATTACATGACATAATTAATATTTCAATATCACAAGCTAATAAGCTTACCAATGCTTCACATATAATCTAAGACACTAAACCAAGGAATGAAAATTTATATAATTGACATGTCATCAATGAAATTATAATATCACAAGATAAAAATCTTTCCAAACAATTAAATTCAAGTATTTAAACATGTAATAAGGCATTATCATGGTGCATGTGGAATAAGTATAAGTATTAACCCACTTGCATAAAAATTTAACATATGGATTAAGGGTTTCAATATAAGGAAAGGTATTTATGTAAATTGAGATAAGAAAATTAGAATTCAGAATTTACACATGATCCAAACATTTAGAACTAAACATAATCATTTCCAAGAGGGATCTAATTAATGGTCCATTACTCATTCTAAATCCATGTATCAATTTAAGGAATTTAAACCATGGTGAAATCCCACTCAAGTAATAAGAAACTTAGGCTATTTGGGATGGAACACCCAAAGGGGTGTCCAAATACAAGGTGAACACCCTCAAATGGGTTTCCCCATAAGCTAAGGTCATATATGACATGGGAAAACATTACAATTAATTTAATATGCTATAACAAGGATTCATTAGAAGGATCCGGTTAGCCGCACAATGACACGATATCAAAAAGTGACAAAATTGAAGGGAAACAGAGTAGACACCCTACCTCATGGTTTTAGTACTCCACACATCTAATAATAAGGATTGATTTAACCTAAAATGGGATAAATCAAGATATTTAACAAAATCCCCAAAACAGGGCAAAAGTTCGTTGCATGAGAATAGTGAAATAGATGATGGAGGAATCATGAAATAGAAGGGTGTGATAGATAGAGATTACCAAGACGAGTTATTTTCTTCTAAAAATGATGAAATTAGAGAATATATGAATTATAAATCACAAAAAACAAAGGAGGAAGAGGGTGAGTTCATGTACCTAGAGGGAGGAGAAAAAAAATTAGAGGAACGGGGAGGGGGAAAAAGAAAATGGGTTAAATAATTAAAGAGGGTATTTTTGGTAATTTTACCCCAAAATTGTACTGCACATAATTTGGCCGCATGACTTGACCAAACCATGCATAAAATTTGTGCAAGGTTCTTCTTTATTGGGGAACTTCGCATAGTTAGGTGCATGGTTTGACTAACCATGTGCAAACCATATATTTAACCACTATCCAAAACATATAACTGGCCACATAACCATGTGTCTTGGGTCATATGGTTTCAGAAAAACCATGTGGCCTAGCCAATTTTCCCCATTTTTGGTGTTTTGAGCTTCAAAAGATCCCCAGATTCCCTCAGGACCTCCTTTAACCTATTAGGATTCATTTTAAGGGACTTTTTTAAGGAATAAAAAAAATTTAACGGTTCATACCTTTGGATAAATCCGAGGCATTAAAAACTCCCCTCCTTAAAATAGATCGTTCTTGATTTTCCCTTCCGAGGGTGGTAGAATGCCTTTTGAGAAAATCCCTAGCCACTGAGCATGTACATCGGCATCCTGCTCCCAAGTATCTTCTTGTACACATTCATGATACTATAGAACCTAGACTAGAGGAACTAACCTACCTCATAGAATCTTCATGCAGTGATCAATGATATGAATTAGACACTCTTCAAAGGATTCATCTGCCTCTAGTTCAATATCATCAGGATCAAACGAATGAGATGGGTATGGATGATACTAATGAATCTAAGATATGCGGAAGATGTCGTGTATGGCATGATACCTTTGAGGTAACATCAACTAATAAGCCACCAACCTAACTTGATCCACTATCTCGAAAGGCCTGAAATATCTTAATGATAACTTACCCTATATCCTGATTCATTTATGACCCAAATGAGGTGATACACATAGAAAGAAATGATGTACCACCTCAAACTCAAGAGGTCTACGATGACGGTTGTTATAAGACTTATACCTGGACTGAGTTGTATCTATATGATTTTGAATTAGTTAGACTTTCTCTAAAGTCTCCTAAATGAGATGAGGACCCAGTAGTGCTACCTCACTTGCCTCAAGCCATCACAGAGTTGAACAACACATTCTAATATAGAGGACCTCATATTGATCTATATGAATCATTTCTTGAGAGATATTATTGTAGGAAAACACAACTAGAGGAATATTCTTTTTTTAGAAACCTCTAAAATCAAGGATACATTCCCATAACATATCCTATAACACCTAAATCATTCACCTGGATTTACCATTGGTGTGAGGGTTATATGTAATACTCAATAAAACTTGTGAACCCAATACCTTCTGCAACCCTTTACAGAATCATGATGTGAAGTGATAATCTCTATCTAAAATGATATAATGGGGCACGCCATGAAGTCACACTATCTCCCAGATGTAAATTCTTCTTAAATCATCAATATAGAAGGTCTTTTGGATAGGTAGGAAGTGTGCAAATTTGTTTAACCTATTGATAATCACCCAAACTGCATTACTACCTTGATGAGATCTCAGTAATCCAATCACAAAATCCATAGTGAAGTTATTACATTTTCACTTAGGAATAGATAGAGGCCGTAGAAGTCCAGTAGGTCACTGGTGCTCTGCCTTCACCTATTGATAGGTGGAGCACCGGGTGATAAATCCTGCTATCTACCTCTTCATACCTGGCTGCCAGTACTGACAATGCATGTCCCGATACATCTTGGTAAGCCTAGGATGAACTTTCCAAATGGAGGAATGAGATTCCCTCATCATCTCTTCCTATATATCATAAGGTACCCATACACAACCATGGTAGAGTAGGGTCTCATTGCAAGCAACAACCCAACTAGGAGGTGGGTTCTCTCCTAAGTCACTCTCCCTTAATAAGAGTCCCTTTGAATCAAATAACTACCTCATTCCGGCTCACTCCAAAAGAGAATACATCACTTACAAAGATGCTAAGACTAGATTACCATACTATTCTTAAACCTCAATATGCAACTTAGAAAAAAAAATACACCATCTACCACTCACTACTGGATGCCTAAATGGACCGTGTCTACATTTTTTGACTTAAGGAATCAGTTATGAAATTTTACTTACCAGGTGTGTAAGAAATATCAAAGTTGAAGGATTATAGGTATTCCACCCACCTGTATTGCCTCAAATTCAAGTCCCACTGAATGGAGATATATTTTAATCTTTTATGATCTGTGTAAAAAATGAATATATTTCCCAATAGATAGTGCCTCCAATAGTGAAGTGTATGAACCACAACTACTAGATTGAGTTCATGCATAGGATAGTCCCATTAATGAGGCCTCAACTGAAAAGATCTATAAGACCCAAATCAATCACCTTGCATAAGAACTACACCCAAACCAATCTCTAAAGCATCATAATAGACTGTATAAGTTCTTCCTAGATTAGACAGAATCAAAATCAGAGCTGACGTGAGTCTTCCTTATAACTCCTGGAAATCTTTCTCACAAGCCTCAGACCATAGTAACTGTAAAACCTTCTTATTCAAGGATATAAGCAGTGCTATGAAGTAGGAGAAGACCTGAATGAATCACCTATAATAACTAGCAAGCCTTAAGAATCTATGTATGTCGAACCCATTTTTGGGTTTCTCCCAAGAAACCACAATTCTCACCTTCTCTAGGTAAATAGATAATCCTACCTCTGATATGATATGACCTAATAAGTGAACCTCAATGATATAAAAATGGAATTTACTGAGCTTCACATATAGAGGGTGCTCTCTTAGTGTATTCAACACAATCTCATGATGGGTTGCATGGTGTTGTCTAGAGTGAAAATACACTAAGATGCCATCTATAAAGACTACCATGAAGGAATCAAGATATGGGTGGAAAACCCGATTCATCAAATCCATAAAGACTTCCAGTGCATTCATCAGACCGAACGAACTAACTAAATAATTGTATAAGTAGTACCTACTCTAGAACATTGTACATGGTATATTCAATGCTGTCACATGAACCTGATGGAAGGACGAACTCAAATTAATCTTAGAGAAAGTAGTTTCTCCTTAAATTTGGTCAAGAAGGTCATCTATAAGAGGCAAGGGATAATAGTTCTTCAACATGAGCAGGTTCAAACATCTATAATTCACACACAATGGTATGGTACCATCCCCCTTTTTGGTGAAAAGAACAGGTAAACCCCATGGAAATGTGATGGGTTTAAAAAAACCCTTATCCTTAAGATCTTCAAGATGATTTTTGAGTTCTCGGAGCTCTATAGGTGCCATCCTATAAGGAGGAATGTACATTGGTGATACACCAGACACTATCTTTATAGTGAACTCAAACTCTCTCACCAGTGGTAAGCTAGAGAAATATTTGGGGAAGACATCCCTAAACTAATCCACAACTAGAGGGAATTCTTCCAACTACATTCCTTGATTACTCATAAAGAGACTTGATAGATGATCTGTCACTCTTCCCAGCTCAGAACACTTGGGTCCAGCTCAATTTTCCTAGATATCCAATTTTCCCATATGTAGATACACATTTCCATCCAGCGATGTAAATGACACCTAGAGGTGATAGCAACCTAATTGGGCATGATAAAGCCTGAGACAGTCCATACTGAGAATGATGTAGAAGCCAGTCATCTAAAGGATGAAGAAATTCTAGAAGAAATGGTACCCACTTATCTCAAGGGATCACTCCTAGCACTGACACATTCTCTATATTCTAACCCCTAGCGGAGTGTTTAGAGACATAACACCACTTGAGTACTCAATTGTAAGGCCAATACTTTCAACAAACATAGAAGATATAAAAGAGTGTGACACAACTGTATCAAAAAGGGAAGAAACTAATGTAGAGGATACTAGAATAGTACCTATAACTGTAGATGGCTCTAGTATATGCTTCTTTGGTGCTAGATTCACTTCATACACATGACTTGAACCATGACCCTAAGATGCTGCCTGAAAAGCCTGAGAAAATCCACTCTACCATTGCTGAAGATCTATCCCCTGACTACCTCGACCACAAACACTATTACCTTGGAACAATTTTCTTATAAAAGACCAAATTCCATACTTACATGGTGTCAAAAATCCTTTACTTGATAGAGGTGCTAATATAGATCCCCTACCACTGAATGTTGGAGGAAAATAATGGAATACACACTGAAGATGACCTATCCTACCACAAATTCAACATTCCATCAGGTTATTACTGCACTAAGTATTTTTTATGGCATATCCTACCACACCGGTGAAATACTATGGATCTATCAGTACATGTCACCTAGCTGAAACCACCACTACATGCACCCTCGAATCGGCACTTCCTACTATCTAAAGAACCACCACCCTATCTCAAAACTGAACTACCCTAGCTCACATGAACACTTTATCTGATATTTTGTTCCGTAATAAGGGATTTTTCAACTATATATATCACAATATTCAAGTAGAATATGTTCACTTATGAGAGGAAAGAATACCCAAACCCATCCTCAAAGCACCTCGTAGTCATCAACTCATCACCGATCAGAGATGGAGGAAAATGCTAAATCTCGATGAAGTGAGTTAAATACTCGAGCATAGTCATGGAACCCTTATAAATATGCATAAACTCTTTGGATCAATATTCTATCAAGGTATGCAGAAAGAAATGATCATAGAAATCCATATGGAAGTCTGAAAAAACCATGTCTCGATAATGATCTAACTGAGAAATGACATACCACCAATGCTTGGTGGAGTCATGTAACATATAGGTAGCAAGATTTATCCTCTGTTATATAGGCATCTCAATATGGTCAAATATGGATATAATAGCTTCTACCCATGACTTCACAACATGTGGACAACCATCCCCTGAGAAGGTGGGAGGATGCTACTGCTGAAAGTCCCGTGTAAGCTCTACCATAGTTGGGGCAGGACTAGGAACACCATGAACAGACTACATGAACCTTAGAAAACTATCCTTAAACAAAGAATCATCACCTAATGGAAGATCAGTAGGAGGTTCCTCAGGAGTAACTACTAGAGGTATAACAGTTGGCTCAGGGCCCACCACCTCTGGAGCTTGCTCATCGCTACTCTCTTGGCATATAACATGATGAAGTCACAGTGGAATAGGTCTAGAAATTACAAACATGCACCTTAGACAAGATTCATATAACAGATTGGGAAACTAGATAATACAATAATAAGAAAGGACAGGTACAAATCCCTTCTACAAGCATGACCAGCAGATAAGGAAAGCGATAAATAGGACAGGTGCATGGCCTACCTATGAGCATAACACAACCGACAACCATATCCAAGAGATAGGTCTAGATAAGAAATAAAAGATACCACATAAGGATCATAATAATCATGTCCTAAAGACTATTGAAAATTTAAGGTCAAATTCATGGTCTCATTTTCACTTATAAGGTGTCCATTTCATTTTAACATATGGTATCCACTTTAATTAACTCATGAATTTAATTCCCTCTTAAATAGATTGAATTAGGTGGATCACCATTCCAATTTATGAGGCTCCATGCACCTTATAAATTAAAATTGGGCATCCACTTAACCTTATTTATAACAAGATCCTCAATAATAAACTGTCAGAATTCTATATTTATTATAGTCAAACACTATAAGATATAACAATTAGGAATAGTGTCAATCACATGCAAATAGGTAGATGCACACTAAAAGTAGATGTGGCATTGCAATATGCATGTCATTTTTAATTCCTATAGTGCCTAGTATAATTCATGTAATGCTACTCCCAATTTTCATTGGGCCAAAGTAATATAAATCATCATCTCAATAATATCAATATCAATAGCAGTAAAAAACAAGTGTGTAAACCAACAGTGAAGGCGTATAATGGTAAATAGCATAATCAATAACAAAATTCCCAACCTAGGTAATTTGGGTTTCCCCTGTACATGGGTTAGCTATGTCCAAGCACATGGTCAAGTCCAAATTCCACTCTCCTAATCTCTTATCTAACCCAAACAGTAAGAAAAATGAAAAAGGGGCTCTGATACCACTTTGTAGCATCCCAAACCCAGGTGCCACTAAACAGTTCCCCAAGCCTGGTTGGCCACATGACCTCAAGTGCATCTCCCCAAACTCTAGAGGCTTCTGACTAGTAGTGAGGGCCTAGGGTGTGTCTATGGGGAGACTATTCCCTCATAGATATACTATGCACAAAGATAAGAAATATATATTAAATAACATAATCATAAGAAATAGAAGACAAAAAAGGAAGTAAATAATAAATAGAATAGTATAAGTAAATAGATTTCAGAAGTATATAATCAATAATAGATGTTATAAAAATTATGGCATGTCATGAGTATATAAAAAAATGATATTTTAGAGGAATAGGGATACAAGAATATACTACATGCTATCAAAAACTACAAAAGGACAAAAACCACTACACATCAACTCAAGAATAGGCTCCGTACTCTCCCCCCAAATCTCCATTCAAATGTCATGAGTATATAAAAAAATGAGATTTTAGAGGAATAGGGATACAAGAATATACTACATGCTATCAAAAACTACAAAAGGACAAAAACCACTACACATCAACTCAAGAATAGGCTCCGTACTCTCCCCCCAAATCTCCATTCAAAGGCATCATACAATCAAGAATCAGAAGATGAACAATTCCCTTTATCCATACATGCGAGCATAAAGTCTACTTGAGTAAAAAATGAAGCCTGATCAGGGTATGATATATAAATCTCATTAGGCCAACACCCACAATATCTAGACCTTTCCATTTAGTTTTGTAAATAATAGATAGTGTTCTAGATATAATATATGTAGAGTAATAAATAAATAAACATGTAAACCATGGTCTGAGTTCCTAAGCGGACACCCACCCCATACCACCTGTTTCAGCCTATGCCATAAGTCTAAATAGAGGTACTTGTATAAGGCATATATATACAAGGGCCAAAAGTACACAAGGAAAATCAAGAAGGTTCACCCCAAGCCCGTGCTTAGGCTTGGGGTCTACTTCACATGTCATTACATAAGTATACTAATAATCAAGAGATAAATGTCCCAAGTTTATGCTCTAATATAAATAGAAGAAAAATGTATATCACAAGAAATTAACCAATGAAATCAATAAATGCAATTCAATCAAACCATCAATTCTAGTGGTGGAGTCCCGATCCCATCCAAGGTGATCTAAAAATAATCCCAAGTATCGCTACAGGAACAACTGAAATAATCCAAAACCATAGAGTCTGTCCAAGGAGATTCATATGGAATCCCAAGTACCACTCAAGGCATGGTAACTCTGAGTCCATCCTAGGCATCTCATGTAGGGGAATGAGTATCACCCAAGGAATGATGATCCATTTTTCCAATGATTCCATCCATAGTTTCTCCTTTAGGGAACCCGTATCACTCAGGAGTACAATAAATCACCCAGGAATCCCTCATTTGGAAAACCAAAGCATCACCCCCAGCGCATCGGGCTATAAACCAAATGAGCATGGTGACTCCATCCATGATTCCTTAATATAGAACCCATGTTCTCTCCCAGACCGTATCAAATTATCCAAGTATCCAAGGAATATCACAAGCAAGTCATATATATATATATATATAAGCACATGCCAACAAGAAATCATCTCAATACCACATGATTACCATTTAATCAATCTATGCAACTCAAGCCAACAAAAATGTAACAATTCATATGGAAAGGAAAAATGCATTTAAAATAGAGAAAGGCATGAGAAAGAGTCATATGTCACAAGGAATTACATTTTAACAATTACATTTCATCATTCATATTTCAATATCACAATATAATAAGCATTCCAAGGAATCACATATAATCCAAGCCACTAAAAAAAGGCATGAGCATTTATATAATTGACATGTCATCAATGAAATTATAATATAAAAAGCTAACAGGCTTTCCATACAATGCAATTCAAGTCTTTAAAAATGGAATAAGGAATTAGAATGGTGTATGTGGAATAAGCATAAGCATTAACCCACTTGCATAAGCATTTAACATAAGTCTTAAGGGTTTCAATATAAGGCAAGGTATTCATGTAACTTGAGATGAGAAAATTAAAATGGTAGGAATATGAAATTTACACATGGTAAAAACATATAGAACTAAACATAAGTATTTCCAAGAGGGATACATTTCATGGTCCATTACTTGTTCTAAATCCATTTATCAATTTAAGTCATTTAAACCAAGATTAAATCCCACTCAAGAAATAATAAACTTATGACATTTGGGATGAAACACCCAAAGGGGTGTCTAAAGGAAAGTATAACACCATAAAATGGGTTTCTATATAATATTAGATTATATATGACATGTAAAAACATTCCATTTAATTTAATACTCTACAAAAAGGATTCATCGGAAGGATCTGGTCAGTGGAACAACAACACAATATCAAAAAGTGATTAAAATAAAGGAAAAAAGAGTAGATTCCCTACCTTGTGGTCATAGTACTCCATACTTTCAGTAATAAGGATCTATTCAACCTAAAACGGGATAAATCAAGATATTTAACAAAACCCCCAAAATAGGGAAAAAGTCCATTGCACTAGAATAGCGTAATAAATGAGGAAGGAATTATTAAAAAGAAGGGTATGATAGATAGAGCTTATCGAGACAATTCTATTGCTTTTGATGATGATAAAATCTGAGAAGAGATGAAGGAGAAATCAAAAAACCCCAAAGGATTAGGAGGGTGAGTTTGTGCGCCTTGTGGGAGGAGAAAAAAAATCAGAGGAACAAGGAGGGGGAAGAAGAAAAAGGGTTAAATCATTAAAGGGGGGATTTTTGGTAATTTTACCCCAAAATTGCACTATACACGGTTTGGCCACCCGACTTAGAAAAATCATGCGAAAACTGTGCGCAAGGTTATAATTCACTGGGAACTTTTCATGGTTAGGCACACAGTTTGACTAACCTTGCACAAACCATGCATTTTCCCACTATTCGAAACCTTCAACTGGCTACATGGCCATGCACCATGTGTCTCATAGTTTCATAAAAATAGTGTGGCCTAACCTTTTCCCTCGTTTTTAGTGTTTTGGGCTTCAAACGAGCCCCAGATGCCCCCAGTACCTCCTTTAGACTTCTAAGCTTCATTTCAAGGGACATTTTGTGGAATAAACAAAAAATTTAATGGTCTATACCTTTGGATAAATTTGGGATGTTACAGTGCTACTTTAATTCCATTATAAATTCACCTCTGTTTGGATTTGAAGTCAGGTTTCTTATTTTACAACATACAACTTAATACTAGAGATCTACTGGTGCCCCAATGAAAATAACGACAAAAAAAAACTAATAATAAAATTGAACCTATATTACACTAAACACGAATCCATAGTTGTTTGAATGTAATATATGTTAATTTAATTATTATTAAATCAATATTGAAATGTTTTATATGTTATGAAATTTTATGTTTTAATTTTAATAAATTGAATATTTTATTTATTGGTAATGTAATTTCAAATATTTAAAAAAAATATTAAATGATATTAAATAAATGAATAAAATATAAAGTGGTCAATTAATTCATTTTTAAACTTATTTATCCAAAAATCCAGTTATTTAAACTTTCAAAGACACAAATAAGTCTAAAAATAGTTTGTTTTTTTAAATCTCTCCCTAAATTATAATTCAAATTATTGATTTTTTTAGGTCAAGTGATGGAATAATTTAATTAATTATTTAACGTCTTATAGTATATCTTTCCTTATATTACTAAGTTTAGCTCTTTCATCAATTTCTATGAATCGTTCTTGAATTAGGGATTCCTATATGTATATTTCATTCTTCATTTTTTGTTTGTTTTGTTTTGTCCAAGGATTTTGACTCTCACTTTCTACCAATAAAGTTTTGGTGTTTCTGTTTAGGGGTTTCTATTTTGCTACAAACCTTTTCTACTATTGTTCTCTGGGTAGTGCGTCACTCCCCTCAGTGTCTGTGATAAGGGTATAACCACCCTGCTGTTGGGGTGAAATATTCTAGTAAGTCATGAGTCCAAAATGGGGAAATTAGGTTTTTATGATATAACTAATAATTCATGTTAGGTAGACCGATTATCACGAGGCCTTTCCTAGATTGGGGGGGGCACACCTAGGAAAAACAAACCATGTGGGGTGACTCTCAATACTGACCAAATCATGATAAAAAAGCTAGTTGGTGGATTTATCCTAATCCTAACATGGTATTAGATCAAGGGGGAAGCTTTAAACACCCTTGGGTAATGTCATAGGGGATATTTTTGTGCCTAAGGTCATGTGACTCTCTCTTTAGTGTTTATGATACGGGACTAACCTTCCTACTACCGAGTGAGATCTAATAGAATGTTACGAATACCACATGGGGGATTTGGGGTGTTTATGATGGGATTGATATGTCAATTCAGAATCCCCACTATCATGATGCCTTTTATAGATGGGTTGGATGCCTAGAAAAAACAAAACTATGTGGGGTATCTCTTAAAGTAGAGAAAATTGTGATAGCCATGTCGGTGGGTGAATTCATTCTAATCACAATTCCGTCATGGATTTTATGATGCTAATGTTTTATTTGTAGTCAAATGTCAATATATAATATGGAAGTTAATGTATGAGTGGAGAAAATGGGAGATGGATTGGATTATATACCCAATACATGAAGTAGAGGCTTCCCATGTATTTTGGGTAAAGAAGGATTGAAGATGTTTCCATTAGAAATACAATGGGAGTGTCACATATTAGAAAAGGAAATTGGAAGTGATGCCTACCTTCAAACATCTTATTGGACAAGTTTTAGGGCTATCCCACAAAAAACAGATGATTATATGTGTTTCACTTCATCAAAGAACATGAAAAGTTTTAAAGAAAGAATTTTAGTACTGTCTACAATTGTTAGGAATAGAGGAAGTGTTGAATGCAATAAACAACTTGAAGTGCTATTATAATCAGTGTTATATGGCATGTTGATTAGATATTAAAGACAAAGGTGGTATAATTCCATCATAGTGTGATGTTGGATATGTCAGTTGAAATCAGTATTGAACAATACTTGGCTGTTGTTTCATTAATATTGAATTTTACAAGCAGTAAAGTTCTTGAGAACAATTTACATAGAATGTTCAATATGTTTAATGTTCTTGGGAATTGAGATAAATAATCTTGAATAAGTTTCATAGACTCCAAATCAAAGTTTTTGTGTGTTGATAAGTTATTTAGAATGGATAAAGGTAGTATAAAGGTGACCTAAAATTTATTGAAGAAATTATGTTTTTTTGGATAAGTATGGAAGTTCATGATTGATCCGCTACATTTGGTCAGTCCACTACCTCACAATCAGTGCACCTGATTTGTCTGTCACATAGTCATGTGGTCAATTGTCATCCTTGTGGTCTATCCACTAACCACATGGTTGTCCATGAAGTCGATCCATCCATGGTTAGTTAATTCTTCATGCGTTCGATCTTCACAGTTGATGGACACAATCAGTTATTTATTCACATGGTCGATTGATATAAAATCACCTATCTACCTATGAATCATGGTCATTATAATGGTCTTGTAGTTGGTTTATGGAGAAAATATCATGATTGATCCAATACTTAGAGATAAATTAAAAAATATGCAAACTAAAAGTGAAGAATTATAAATTTAGTTATCTGAAGATTAAACGTAAATAGGATGATGCAAGGATATTATCTCATATATTTAAATATAATAAATGTATAAATGGTTTTGTGATTCATGCATAAAAATCATGAGTTACTGATCCTAAAAATTGGTGAAAATGATCAAAGAAAGAAGGAAATTGTGGAGGTTTTAATGACTATTTACATAGAGAAATTACAAAATTAATTGAGATTAATTTCTATTGATGCTGGAAACATTATAATAAGATATAAATATCATGATTTTATTATAAGTCCTGATCCAATATGGTTTGAATAGAATCAAAGAGTACGATAAATTTATAGGAAATAAATTAATCATGAATCTATTTTTCCATTTTTTTGATACAATAAATGATGAAAATATAAAGATGCATGAGTTGGTCTAATTTTTTTGAAACATAAAAAAGCAAGTTTTGATTTAAGATTGATATTTAGTAAGATGAGATTAAGCTAAGTAGCTATCCAAATGAGAAGGTCATATGAATGTTTGCATTGGTATTTGTCAAATCACTCAAGCTACATGATGTGAGTCTATTCCAAAGATCTGAATTCCTTGTTCATGATACAATAGTAGAGAATATTATATCCATGGATGAAATAATAAGTGAATGAAGATTTTGGAAGTCAAGACTGAGCATAGTTATGAGTTGATATACTATGTTATTTTTCATAAAACTATTGAAAATTCATGATACAGATCTTGGTGGATGATCTTTAAGAGATTGAACTTTCTATAGAAGTTTGTGAAATATCTATTGTGTTGTGAGAGCATGATGAAGAGGATGATAATAAGCTTACTCAATTATAAATAATGAAATGAGTATTATTGAGATGAAGAGAATAAATGAGAAGATCTTGAGTTCAACTAGAATAACATAGAAGAATCTAGAATAGTTGATAATGAATGTGAGATATGCAAGGGAAATGAGAAATATATGAGGGAAGAAAAAGTAAGGGAACTCTTATCATTATGAACAAGACAAAAGTTGGAAGTAGATTGAATATTTAGATCATGGCGGAAACCCACATACAAAAAATTGAGATAAATTAATTAAGGATTGTGGGAACCATTTTTTTTGGAGATATTCAATATTCCAAAATAGAAAATAATAATTCCTAGTGACCTATGTATAAAAGGAAAAATAAGAAGATATGATATGTATTTAAAAGGTGTAGAATCTGAGATATGTGTCATGTGAATATCCTGAATTACTCTTGATGAATAATATGATCATTTCATGGCTATGCTAAAGATGATTATTACTTGGGTATTGAAGCTGAAGATTAAAGAAGAATCCAATCATCATACAGTGATCAGAGTAGTGAGCCAAAGTTGAGAATAAGAAGAAGGAAGAGGAAGTAGAGTGAGATAGTGATTGTGCTTATCAGTTGTGTTTATCCATTTAGAATATGATGTGATTCTTGGTTTTAAGATCACATGATCTCATTGTGTTGAGGAATTAAATTAAAAAACTTTGAAGAAGACCTACAAAAATCTATTTCAAGGAGTGATCGAGTTACAATATGTGTTCATAGAGATCAGTTGGCATTTGAATACATTCCTATGAGTGTAAGTAGACCAGATATTGTGGATAATGAGAATTCATATGTTGAACTATTGATCTACTTCAGTGAATAAAGAAGATACCTGACTAACTACATGTGTATGGTGTAATTGGTTTTAGGATGATACTTGACTAACTTCATGTGTATTGATGATGATATTATAGTGGATAATTCATACCTTGGATATTCCAAGTAAGATAAGGAGTGGTTTTCACATGAGGGGCCAAAACTTGTAAATATTGTGTGATATATTTTCCAAATTTCTACTATTTCATGTGGATTTTCATGTTAAGTTAACAATAATGTATCCATAAGTCTTAAATAGCTACAAAGCTTCAAGTCTAATGGGGGTTAAGCGATTCATAAATGTTTTAGAATCTGGTAAAAATGGGAAACACCTGATTCACCCCCCTCTCAGGTATCTTCATAGATCCTATTGGGTATTTCAACTAGTATCAGAGAAAACATACCCTTTTATTGGTTATACCTTAAAATAACAATATAATTTTATTTGTGTTGATGAAGTGTATATTTAAAGATTATTTTGAAGAGCCACATATGGAGAAATACATTTTTATTCCCATCAGTGCAGAATTAGAGGACTCTTCAAAGACACTAAAAAATATAAAGAATAAGGAGGATAAGAAGCTGTGAGAAGTTTCAAGGAAGAGAAAGAATCAAATATTATTTTAAGGTACATATAATTTTAAGAGCATTGATAAATTATTTTATCATGATTCCTCTGAAGAAACTAGTTCAAGATTTTCATAATTTGAAGATCTTGAAAATGATAAATCACTTAATGATTTTTTGAGATAAATAAGTATATTTAAATGGTCTCTATTGAAGTTTTTTCTTATATACTAGTATATATTAAGGTACTATAGGAAGAGAAGTTGCAGTTAGAACAAGAGAATAAGGAAATGGAAGACACATTGACTAAACATGATGGAAAATCCAACACTCACTCAAGACTAATTAAATTAAAGGTTGAATATATTAATATCTAAAATAAAATACTTTTTTGTGATAGATGAAAAATTATAAAGAGCTTCTTGTGAGAAAGTTATTATTGAAGAGGTGATCCATGAAATTGAGATATTAAATATAATTTCTATGAATGTCAAAGAATCCCAGCTAGATGTAAAAGATAAGATAGTGAAAGAGATAAAAAGTTCATCGGTGGAAGAAAAAAATTGAATTGTCATGAATCAACCTGGATCGACCCCGAACCAATCACTTGAGATGATCCATGACATGGACTGAAGGGTGTTCCTGATCCCCATGGGTAAGAAACCAGTGCAGGGCATCAACAGAATAAAAAAAGGGAACAATTTCACCCAATAATAATTAAATAAACTGAACAACAGAAAGTAAACAAAGAAGCTCGAAACAAATATCTCAAAACCCAAACTGATAATAATTTACACAAAAACTAAAATACTATAACTGAACAACAAAACCAAATTAGACACTATGAATACAACATCTCCATGTGACCCTTGAGGTTCACTTTCTAATACCTAGTACAACTATCACCCACGACGATCAAGACAAAGATGATACCTGCACCACAAGATAAAAATAAGAGGAAAATATAGGCATGGGTATTAAAACTCAATAGTTAAGCCCAAACAAATCTATTCCCAATAGAATTCCTTTAAAATAGAAGAAACATAAACCTCAAGTTTGAAATACAATATATAAAGTAAGCCTTTGTCATGCATTTTCCATTTTAAAATAAATCAAAGTCCATTGGCCTTTTTCCTCTCCAAAAACTAGGTTCGTTTCCATTATAGATACATTAAAATTTTAAAGGGGAAAGTGATGCTTTCATTTCAAAACAACACAAGAGAGTATAAAAACTTTTACATTGAAAACATTTTTTATAAACCTTCGGAAGACAACTCATCACTTTCCAAGAAAGACACCACACATTAAAGCACTATAATAGTCACATAATAAGGGAAACAAAAATAAACACACAAGAGTAACCAAGTATCTCAATCATCCATAATAAGTAACTAAGTACCAATAGACATGGTTGAACCTAGAAGATCATGAATAATCCATAACATACTAATAAACAAGACCCATCCATAGAAGCACACCTCACACAATGAAATCAAAACTCCCTAAATACTCTTGGTGACCATAACTTAGGAGAGACCGAGGGGAAATTACCATACTAATAAACCCAATATATCCACATACTATGGGACACCAGATAGTACATAATCTATCCAATGAAAAAATACTTCTCAATTTTTTTTCTCATTATGCCAGGTTCCCATGTCTCATGTATAAAAAGGGGGTGAGATGATCGATGCCGATTGAGCATCCAATCATGTTCACATATATCATATATAATAATTTACACAACAAGAATCACCCTGAATCATTCCAAGAATCAATATATTTTCCTTACAAGTAATAAATGAGTAAATGGGTCCAAGGATTACACATCAAGGTAATCCCACTCATTCACATAAACTATTAAAGATAATTATCCAAGGAGGTTTTTCATGATAAACATTCACCACTTTCATAAAGGTGGAAAATGGTCCTCAAGTTCATTTCACATAACCATAATATTTTAATGAACCAAATACATTTCCTAAAAATAGAAAAACACCCTTTTACATTTCAAAACCATTTGGAAGACAATTCCATCAAAGTGACTACATTTCACTTTTAAACCAAAACCATTATTATCAAAATGCCAAATGGGCCACTAACCGTCAACACATGCAAAATCACATTTGAAATCGAAATACATATTCCATTTAAATCCAAAACCACTTGGGAACCCATTCAAGGAACCCAAATCATAATTTAAAATACCATAAATTAATTTTCAATGCAAAAAAATGCTTTTTATATAAAAAATCACTCATAAAATCCAATCAAGCATTTTATCAAACACTTTGTGTGCATAATATAACCAAAACAATACGATTTATCACAAAACATGGAAGCAGTAATATTTTTTCACATCCAAAAATTATTCCAAAGGTCACATATAAATATTTAATATTCAATGAAGGTGTGTAAAACATGAAATCAATGATTCTTAAATTAAAAAGTCAAGTGCAAGGAAAATCTACCTCAATCTCCCAGCGCTTCAACAACTCACACCCAAAACCACTCCACAAAGGTTTCATGAACCAAGACCTATTAAGAGGAACCCTAATCATTCAAAATCTATAACATAAGTCATGTGAAATAAAAACCCTAGGTACAAATGACCATGTAAGAAAAGGAACTCAATAAGAAATGGAAGAAGAAGGAAGAGGGAGATGAGGAGAAGAGTTTACCATGAGAAATCTAGCCCCAAACTTAAAGAAATACATAGATACACACCAAGGGAGGATGAAGGATGCTTGGAGAACTAAGGATAGGCCTCCATAGAGATGTAAAAACCAGGTGGGGGAATAATAGGGTAGATTTGGGTTAAAAATACCAAGAGGGTAGTTTGGGAATTTTAAATTTTTTTAAGTTATGGGAAACTCACACAATTTGGATAGACAGTTTACCAAACCATGCGCTAACCGTGAACCCCTCATAGGACACACCTGGTTATCCTGCACGGCTTGGCCACACATTTTTACAAACCATATACCAACCATGCAGAATGGTTCCATGGGACAATGGATTTCTGCATTTTTACCACATGGTTTTCCTAACCATGAGTAGGCTGTGCACCCTCAACTAGAAGCACACCCAAACCCACATGGTTACCTAGAAAAAGCCACACAGTTTTCCCAAACTGTGTTCGGACCGCACTCTAGGAGAAAAACACCCAAAAAGACAAATTTTAAACTAGTCACACCCAAAGCTCGAGATCCAAACCCAAGGACAAAAGATAAACTAGGATAGAGGTCCAAAATAAAAATCTGAGTGTGACAATTCTACCCACCATTAATTCTCTCCACCCTTAAAAAGCCACAAAATTTCCAGTTGATCCATAAAAGACTAAGGATTTCACAACCACAAGATCCCACCTCTGCAACCCTGAACATATCAACTGCTACCAAATATAAATTATACCTCTTTCCCGAAATAAGGCAAAAAACTGAGACTATATCTCAAGAAATGAATGGAAAATCATGAACAAGATACATAACCAAGAATAGATCATGAGCATTGGTCCTTCTCAAATGAATCTCAATAATCACCCAAACTAAAAAGTACAAAAAAATTGACTTCAAGTAAGTCACTACATACCAGACTAACACCCAAGATTAAACCACATTCCCAAAAAGGGAGGTTGGAATGGAATCCCCACCACTAGAAAATGACTTGAACTAAAAAAATTCTTAAGAGAATACCCAATGAGACCCACAATGGGTATCCCCACCATTAATAACCAACTAGCACAGACCAATAAAAAGTCAACACAAGCCAACACATGGCCTTTACCACACATTCCAACCAATATCTTCTACACTGGCCTACCAACCAAGGTTAATAAGAATACAAAAACAACATTTAGACCACCCACTCTTGAACGGAGGGGATAAGAACTGATCCAAATCTCCCTACACCCATGGGAATTTCCTAACTACCTGGAAATCTTCACTCAGAGACCTATGGATGGAGATATGATGTTTGAAGCATTTTCTATGCCGTAGTCAAGAGTTGGTAACCCCAGAAAGGACTATGAATCATCATATTAGATTAAAAGAAAAACTAGAATTTCCAAAATGATTACCACACTTCCATAGAAAATAGGAGTTCATTGAAAGACTCACAAAATTCCATTACATTTTGAATAAAATAAAACACTACTGGCCCAACCACCACAACAAAGAACCCTTACAACTGGGAGGACACTTAAAAAAAGAAACTTTAAATGAGTCCCCAAAAAATACATTACTTATACAAATTGTCTCTATAAATCTTTCTTGAAACACCCTGACAAAACTGATTAAAGTGACCTAAGAATCCACAAGTATGGTAGGGCCTTAGAGAACTTGAACATGATGGCTTCTTATGACCCTGCTTTCCACACTGATAACACACTAGTACTTCATGACTAAAAGAGGTTGATGAAAGATCTCAAGGCCTTTTGATTCCACGACTAGCACTAACAGCTTCAGGTTACTTCCCCATTTCCTTACCAGAACTCCCATAACCACTCATAGGGACTAGTGGGAGGTCAGATTCATCAAGAACTCATGCTATAATATCTTCATAATAGAGATATTTCTTCACCACTTTAGAAAAATAAGTTAGGTTGAGATTCAACACCTTTGACCGCAGATCAGGATTAAGTCCACACTCAAAATTCCAAGACTTCATGGAATCATCCGCAACATACTCCAAGAGGTACAAAACTAGGTCTATAAAAGGATGGAATCATTATAACACTGATCTATTACCTTGCTGAAAACATCACATCTCATACTCCTTTCTCATCCTTGAAATTATAGAGAAATACTGATGAATAAATGAATCCTTGAAGAAATACCAAGTAAGATCTTCATGAGGCTTGTTCCATGACACTAACTTCCACCACTTCTAGGAAGAACATTCAAGCATAAAGGTTGAAAGCTTTACCTTTAACGACTCAAAAAATCCAAGGGAATAAAAAATACATTCCATTTTCTACATCCATTCTTATGTGTCGAGTGGGTACCCTTAACCATAAAGAAGAGGTGGATTTAACTTCTGAAAATCAAGAACAAAAATCCTTAGAATGATCAACTGGAAGGCCTAAAAATAGAGAACCACCTGTAACCACACCGTGAGTTTCCATAAAATCTCTATGGGGTAGAACACTAAGAAATAAGGAAACTAGGAGATTTATCATAATGAACTCATAAGAAAGAGTTCTCAAAATCAAAATTCCTTAAAAATAATACTTTCAAATCATAAAAAGAAGTATTACACGACAACTGGTTTTTCAAAAACATCACAAATTTCCTCTTAAAACATTTTCAAAGAAAAAATTTCAGTGGGTTTCACACTCACCAATGGTATTCCATGAATCCTCACACATGCACATTCCATGCCACCCTAGGAATCCAACAACCCATGCCAATCCAGTAACTTTCCAATCACATTCCACATATATCCATGCATGTGATCACCCATGGAAACACCAAAGGTAAAAAACATTCTCATTTCAAAAGTCATAAAACTTTTTCAAAATACCACTAACCATCAAGTCAAAACCATTTTTAAAACTTCATATATCAATCCATATCTTTAGTTAGTTAAAATAATTCCCATGGATTCCTTTCAAAATCCCCTTTTTAATTCATTTTACACATTTTTTTTTTCAGAAACTCACAGTTACCATTTCATTAAAATCATTTGATTAAAAACTCACTCTATTTAATTTAAAAAAAATTTCAAAAAAAATATCCACTTTCAAAAACCATTTTCCATAAACCCCAAGTTTTTATTATAAAAAACCAATATATTTAGATTATTTTCATTTTACCCTAAGACGTTATTTTTTAAAAATTCATTTTTTCTAAAGTATTCCACAAGGCTAATTCTAAAAATTATTTTTCCTATTTTAAAAAATCCAGACATTTCTAATAAAACCCAACTTTCAAAATTCCAATAGAAGGGTTTTCAAAAAAAATTTTAGGATCAAATAAGACTCGAAGAAAATCACAAGGGAAACTAGTGTTGATGGGTGACTTGGCCATATGGTTGGTGGCTATATGCCAAAAAAACCCACTGTCACAGAGAACCTTATAGGACCATACCCCCATCTCCACATGGATTTCCAGGCCTAGTGATCTCATGAAGACCACTCGACCAACTTTATTTTCATATCCCAACACCAAAAAATCCACAAGCACTAAAGGAAACCACCAAAACCAGACTTCCCATGGAAACCTGAGGATCAGAATGAGAAAGGGTTCATAATGTCCTTATCATTTCAACTTTCTCCATCTACCTTGACATCCCAAAGTAACAAAGTGTTCTCTAAAAAGAAAGTTCCTCTAAAGATCTGACCTTCTATGATAGTATTTTGTCACGAACCAACCTGAATCAACCCCGAACCAGTCATCTGATCCAATTCATGACATGGACCAAAGGGAATTCTTGATCCCCTTGGGATGGAAAATAGTGACAACCATCAATAGATTAAACCAAGGGAATGATTTCACCAAATAATAATTAAATAAAATGAATAATGGAAAGTAAACAAAGCATCTAGATACATATATCTCAATACCCAAAATGATCATCATTTACACAAAAACTAAAAATACTATAACTGAAAAATAGAAGTAAACTAGTCCTGACCACTAATATGTATCTATGTGACCCTGAGGGTCACTCTTCAATTCCAAGAAAAACTATTTCCCACGGTGATCAAGACCAATCTAAGAACTTCATCACAAGTTAAAATTAAGAGGAAACTATAGGTGTGAGTAAATTCAGTAGGTAAGCCCGAACAAATATATTCCCAAATAACTTCCATTAAAAGAGAATAAACATCAACCTAAAGTTTGAAATAAAATATATAAATTAAGCCTTTTTCATGAATTTTATATTTTAAAATAAATCACATTATATTTCTATGGCATCCTGCCTTTTTATTACATAACTTTTCATTGCATTTTACAAACAGAGGATCTTTAAAGTCTAGTGTCTTGGAAATTAGGAACATAAAAAATGAAAACAATATAAAAAATTATTCTAATACACTTTTAAGGATTCATCATAAGTTCATCCTAAGTAAAATTGCTTTATCTCATAACCTGGAGACATATATCAAAGTAAAGGGTGAGCAGAAGACCCAGTAAGGAAATTAAGGGAATCAGTTTACTTGTGATATCAATAAGAACATGGTGAAAAGCACAAGACATGAGAAATGAAAAAAGAGGCATATAATAATTAAAAAAGCATTAATCACAAATTTAATATGTTGCTACAACATTTAATTTAAACATTCATGAACATATTGTAGGTTTTGAGTGCAGCGGAAGCGCGTTGGTGGGTGTATCCAACTTTAATTTTAGCGTTAACAATGATCAATCCGTGATCCATCACGATAATAAAACACCGGATCTTCAGAATAGAACGAAGAACGAAAAAGAAAGAGGGGAGTCCTGGAACCATAAATAGGATCATCATATGTTGGTTATAATTAATTTAATTAATTGACAATAATTACCTTGATGGAATTCATTCTTTGTTGATGTTTCCGATCATGATTCGATGTGATCTGTCATTGTGTCATAGAATCCAAGTGTAGGATTCCTCTAGCAGTGATCCACATGTGATCCATGTATCTCTAGACATCTCTGAAGGGATCTATGGGTGCTAGAGCGGAAGAGCCTTCGCTTGCAAGGTCCTCCTTTGATCGCCTTGATCCGGTGGAGGTGGATCTATCTATCGTAGCTTGAGAACATTCTCGGCGGAAAAATAATTCTCTCTTGGCTTGAGAGATTTTACAAATCCGTTGTGTACAAACACAAAAAAAATTTCTAGGATAATGAGAAATATATAATTGGGTTTTTTAATTACATATAATAATAAGATGAATTAATTATTCAAAAGCATTTATTCATTTCATTTAATTCTTTGTAATACCCCATGTCTAATAATAACAGTTGACTATTATTATTACCTGACATGTGCCCAACGAATTACACCTAATATTATTTAATTAAATAAACAATATTATTTCTCATAAATTCCCAGAAAAAAATACACGGTGTGTATATTTAATGTACACGGTGTGTAATTTTGTTTTTCCATTTTCCTTATTTCCTCCACCACATTTAGTAGACCTTGAATATTGGCTATATATTTCTAAAATAAATATCACTGTATTATTTGCTAATAAATATATTATTTTTCCCACAATATATTCTCTCTAATAACTAGTGTCGAAATAAATACGATCAGACATCCTTAAATAATTATTAAACCACATTAAGGAATAATATTCATTAATATTTAATGGAGATACTTGGACACACTTAGTGTGTGACCCTCTAGGCCTCTTTCTCAATGACATTAGGAAGAGACTACCAAAAGTCCAAGGTTAGCGTCTAGCAACATGCTAAGGCACCCATAGAGAACGAAGTTAATGTTGCAATTACGTGTCACCTCCTATGAACGCTTACTGTTTAATATAATTACTTTGTCTCGATATCTCAAATCAAGCAGGTTTCATGCTATTTCCATCATCCCATGTGCTTGATTATTCTTTCTTTGAATTTTCAGAATTTAACTTTCCCATTACTCACTATGGCCATGGATTTACTTAGACTATATCAATTCCATCAAAGGGCCTGAGATATCTACTTCCGTTATGGAACATGAGGGACAAATCTTTTTTCTCATTATCTATTAATGCAATATCACTCGCGACGCACCCAACGTATCCCACCTCGCTGCAAATAGTGTGTCATCACAGTTTTTCTTAATAAATCTAAGTGTGCAAGTTATAATACCCATTAATAATAATATTAAAGTCTAAGGGCCAATACACACTTCCGCAGATAGGAACATCCAATGACATTATGAAATGTGGATTTCCTACTGGTGGGTCTCGTCCTCATAATATCCTCCTGGATATTACCAAGGGAGTACACCATGAGAAGGTGCCTCAAAGTTTTATGAGTCCTCACTCCTAATGGCCTGTATTATTCGTGTCCCTAAAATAACATCATCCGACTATAGAACATATATTCAATAACAGTGTTATGGAACTTCTAGGTTATCATCATAGTAGGGATCCGCTATGACCCTTTAAGGCAACAACTATCCTTAGGACATTATCACATGCATTGTCACGTAGAAGTAAAATCATGATGTGATAAGGTATTTGTTAATGAATAAAGTAAAAATTAGTTAGTTCTAAGCCACCAAATCTAACAGAATCCCACTTGGACTAGAGCCAACTACTAACAAATTTTAAACCTCTAGTTCTCACATGATATTTATGCTTCTTCTAAGATAGGCCTTTAGTCATGGGGTATACCAAATTCTCTTCTATAGATACTCTGCTCACTGAAAATTCACCCCTTTGATAGAAATCCTTCAAGAGGTGATACTTCCAGAGTATGTGCTTTGTCCTTTGATATGACCTTGGTTCTTTTGAAAGCGACACTGTTGTAGTATTATCACAATATAATGTGATAGGATCTTTACTGCTAGGCATGACATCAAGATCCTGGACAAAGTTCCAAATCCAGATAGATTCCTTGGCTACATCAGAAGCCACTATATATTCAGACTCCATTGTAGAATCGGCAACAACTGATTTCTTTGAACTCTTCCAGCTCATAACTCCTCCATTGAGATAGAAAAAATATCTAGATTATGACTTTAGATCGTTATGATCTGTTTGAAAACCATCATCAGCATACCCTCTGATGACAAGCACCTTGTCTCCTCCATACACCAAGAACATATCCTTAGTTCTTCTCAGATACTTAATGATAGTCTTTACAACAGTCTAATGTTGTTCTCCTGGATCTGCTTGATATCTGCCTACCATTCTCAATGTATAGGCAACATCAAGCCTAGTACATAATATGACATACATGATGAATCCTATAGCCTAAGCGTATGGGATTTTACTCATTCTATATTTCTCTTGTTGTGTTTGAGGACACATTTTCTTAGAAAGATATATTCCATGTGACACAAGAACCAATACCCTCTTGGATTGTTCCATACTAAATCTCTTTAGTATCTAGTAAATATATGTACCCTAACTTAGTCCAAGTAGCCTCTTGGATCTAACATGAATGATCTTGATCCCTAGAATGTAGGCTGCTTCATCCAAGTACTTTATGGAGAAACACTTGTTCGACTAGTCCTTAACTGACTGTAAGACTGGTACATCATTTCCAATAAGTAATATGTCATCAACATATACTACTAGGATAATGACTGCATTCCCATTAAACCGCTTATAAACACATGGATCACATTCATTCTTAATGAAACCAAATTCCTTTATGGCTTCATCAAATCAAATGTTCCATGAATTGGAATCTTTCTTTAATCCATAAATGGATTTCTACAACTTGAAAACCCGTTTGGCTTCACTTGGTGTCACAAACCCTTCTAGTTGTATCATATAGACATCTTTCCAAAGGTTCCCGTTAAGGAATGCTGTTTTGAAATCCCTTTTCCAAATCTCGTAGTCATGGTAAACTGCTATGGAAAGTATGATTCTTATGGATTTAAACATGGAAACTGGAGAGAAGGTTTCATCATAGTCAATTCCTTGACACTGTCTGAATCCTTTAGCCACTATCCTTGCTTTATAGGTGCTAACTTGACCTTCCATGTCCAGTTTTCTCTTGAATACCCATTTGCATCCAACAGGCTTTACATCAACTAGATCATCGACCAAAACCCATACTTGGTTATGATACATGGAATCCATCTCAGAATTCATAGATTCTAGCCATATTGCAGATTCTGAGCTTTTTACTGATTCCTTTTAGGAGAGAGGTTCATCATTGTCCAACAATAATGATTCACCATCCTCAGTGACTAGGAAACCAAATCTCTCTGGTTCCCTTACCTCTCTTGATCTCCTACACAGTACTTGTGTTTCTGGAAACTATTCCATGGGGACTTGTGGAACTTGATCCTATACCAACTCATGTGTATCTTGAGCATCAAATTCAATCTTTCTCCTAGTATACTTTTTGAGGATGTGCTCTCTCTCAATAAAGATAGCTTGTCTGGCGATAATCACTTTCTTGTCTGAAGGGTTATATAGGTAATATCCTTTCGTTTCCTTGGGATATCCTATAAAGATACACTTCGTGCCCCAGGGTGCTAGTTTGTTGCCTAAGAAGGCATTAACAAATTCCTCACATCCCCATACATGTGTGTGTGACAAAATGGGTTTCTTTCCATTCCATTACTCAGAGGGAATTCCATTTGTCACCTTAGTTGGTACTCGGTTTAATGTGTGTGCTGCAGTCTGTAATGCATATCCCCACAAGGATAATGGAAGATCTGCATGACTCATTATCGATCTCACAATGTCCAATAAGGTGTGGTTCCTCATTTCACTAAAACCATTCCACTGTGGTGTATAAGGAGGAGTGAGCTGAGATAGAATCCCAGACTCCTGTAGAAGATCGATGAACTCTTGGTTCAAATATTCTCCACCTCGATCCAATCGAAGCTTCTTTATATTCTTACCAAGACGATTCTCTAATTCATTATTGAATTCCTTAAATTTATCTAAGTATTCTGTCTTATAACTCATTAAGTAGACATATCCATATCTACTCAAATCATCAATAAAAGTAATAAAGGAAGAATATCCACCTCTAGATTCTACTAGAAATGGTCCACACACATCCATGTGCACTAATCCTAGAAGCTCTGTGGGCCTTTCACCCTATCTACCGAAAGACGGCTTGGTCATTTTACCTTGTAAACAAGCATGGAATCTATCAAGTGGTTTTAGCTCAGTAGATTCTAAATAGACATCTTGGAAGAGCTTTGTCAAGCGCTTCTCATTTACATGACCGAGACGGTGATGCCAAAACTGGGTGATGTATAAGTCATGTGAGTTTGTTTTGTTATCTATTTCCAACACTTGGTTTTCGTAATTTAATACATAAAAACCATTATTTAAATGCTCCATACCATAACATATGTTATTCTTATAAAATAAGAATCCCTTATTTCCAAACTTGAAAATAAATCCATCCATATCCAAAAATGATACATAAATTATGTTTTTAGTAACACTAGGCACATAATTAAAGTTATGTAAAACTAAAATCATCTTAATTGGAAATGAGAAGTGGTAATCTCCAATGGATAACGCAACCATCCTCGCTCCATTGGTAGCTCGAAGATCTACCTCACCTCTGACAATATTTATAAATCTACTCGGTTCCTGCATTTGAATACAGATGTGATCCCCACAAGCTGTATATAATACACAATGTGTAGAAATGGAAGGATTACACTCGATAACAAATTCACCTTTATAATCCCCATGGGTTTGGGTGCAGTTACTCTTATAGTGTCCTTGGTTGCCATATGAAAAACATACCCCTTCCTATTCCTTGCCCTGTCTCTAGATCTTCCCCTTCTTGGAGGGATGGTGCTCAGGGGATTCATACCATTTATAAGTCCTTGGACCCTTTGCCTTGTCCTTCCTTTTCTTATTCAACATAAGGACTGCGGGTTTGTCACGCCTTATGTCCTTATCTACCCGGTGAATTAAGGTCAGAAGTTCCAATAGACTCTTCTCATTATCGATCATGTTATAATTGACAATAAAGATAGAGAAGGTCTTGGGCAGTGATGATAGGATGAGATCTATATGCAACTCATCCGAGAAGTTAATCCCTAAGATGTCCAGGCATTCAATGTAGCCGATAAGCTTGACTACATGAGGACCAACTGGCACATACTCTCCAAGCTTAGTTGTAAACAAAGCATTGAAGATCTCATATCTCTCTTGTCTCTCCTTCTCTTGGTAGATATCCTTAAGGTGAGACATCATGCTATACACGTCCATGTTTTCATGTTGCTTCAAGAGATCATTAGACATGACCAATAGCATGTAAAATTGGACATCTGTGGAATCATCTATATGTTTCATATAGAGAGATAGTTCCTCATCACTTGCCTCTTTCCTAGGTACAACTAGAACAGGCTCTTCCAGCACATACAATTTTCTCTCATGGAAAAGGATGACACACAAACCCCTCTACTACTCTTGGAAATTGGTTCTGGTGAGAAGGTTTTCCTTTTTGAGTATGGTTGACAATGATATATTTGAAGTAATTTTTCTTTCCATTTCTAAAAAATTAAGATGAGAAAAGTTTTATTACTTTATTATGATAAAACTGAGACAAATAAATAAATTAATACTTATTAGTCTCTCACCATTTTATCGAAATTCAATGGCCCTCACCATTGACTTCGGAATATTATGTTTCCTGAATATTCTAGTGGAAAGAGTCCATATTTCCCTTCGCATTACCCCAAATAGGCTTGGTCAAGAAACTTGAAGGGTTTTAGGTAGGAATTCCAAATGACAACTGCATTAACTCTCATCTCCTTGATCCACTGAGTGGACTCCCTAATTCTGAAATCCTTTTATTTTAGATTTCCTCAACCTTTTCCACTTGGTCACACTAAGTCCTACTGTGGTAGTCAACCCTTGATGAAAACCAAGTCAAGTCAACCCAAAACCTTGAATTAGAATTCCCTGATAATTGAAATCACCCCAACTAGGGTTGGTCAAGAACTTTGAACTATGGTTCGATTCTAAACAAGATTATGGAAGGCTATACCGACTTGATATTTTCTTTGAGGGATTTTATTCTTATATGTAAATTTCCATTTTATTATCTTTTATTACATGCTTTTTAATATTAAGTGGGATATACACAAGTTATTAACCATGTATAAGATAATATTTTATGCATAAGATGGTCTTATTTTAGTTAAATCTTGCATGCTTGTTTAATTCATTAATCGTGTGATCGTGACAACACACCCACAATAAATAAACCATGAAACTGATAGAAATAAAATAAATGGTATGATCATGATCTTGTTATATTGGTTATTTTATATAGAGGTTGATAAACTAACCCAATACCTAGGGGAGAGACACCTTGAACCTTTTGGGTTCATGTTTATATCTTTCCACCTGTCCACCTTTGTATCTCCTTGGATTGGTTTCACCTTGGATCCTAACTTGAGCTGCCTCCACTAGCTTGGGAGCTCCATCCATTACATATGCTTTTATCTCACATGAAGGTGAGGGGTAAAATGTGGTTTTACATAAAAGAAACCTTGGGCATGTAGGACCTACATATTAATGAGGATAAGGATCACAAGCCAACAAATTTAATTTAAATAAACAAATTAAAAAAAACCATTCACATACAAAGGTCTTGTTCTAGATCATGATCATCCAAACATGCAATGATATTTATGCATAAATAAAACTAGTATTCAATTATTTAATAGTTCTTGTTTAAGATAAATCATGCTCAAATCAATTAATTATCTTTAATTAATCAATCCTTTTATCTTAAACCCTTTTCAAAATTTATTTGATATTCTCATACATCATAATTTTAAACAAATAAATTCATTTAAAATTATCTTTGTACGTAACTTGTGCCTTGAAGGAAACCCGATGATTTCCCATTCATAACTAATGAATGAGTATAAATGAACATTACATAGATGTTAAATTAAACACACATATATAAAACACCTATCACGTGTTGTGCCTCAGATTTACGCCTACACGATGGTACACGTATCAAGGGTTTTTATAATATAATAATAAATTTTAATAAATATGTATAATTTGGATGAGTAAACGGTGTGTAGTTCTGACTACACGGTGTGTACTTTTGTTCACCGTCCATCCGAAGTATACGCCCGGGGACATGGTGTGTAGATGTACTTTGGAAATTTTTCAGAGTACATGACGTGTTTAGTGGGACACATGTCGTGTAGTATCCGCGTTACATAGTTTCCAACCCCGAAATCCATGTATAGGGTACACGTTCCAACCCTAACCCGAAGGGAATACACACCGTTTTCAGTGGACCACACGACATGTAATCTGGAAACCATGTGTCACCTGTTCCTGGTCAACACACAGTGTCATTTAAGACTTAAAAATACTCCAACACATGACCTGATTTGGCATACCAGTCTGATGCATTGAACCTAGACTACACGGCGTGTACTGCTGAATATATGCTGTGTATTCTAGTGTTGTACGTCCAAGAAATTTTGGAACCTTTGGATGAGATCCTCTATTTTATTTTAATCAAAATTAAAAGAAAAAATCATTTCTGTAAGGTGAATGAGAAACGAGAGAGGAGGAACAGATCTCGAGATTCAGATTTTAAGGAAGAATTAACTTTAATTGAAACAACTAAATTATTAAATGTGTAAATCACCAATGAAAAAATAAATAATTATAATCAATGATTTTAATTCTCTGATACCACTTGTAGGTTTTGGGCGTAGTGGAAGCACGTTGGTGGGTGTACGCAACTTTAATTTTAGCATTAACAACGATCAATCTGTGATCCCTCATGACAATAAAACACTGGATCTTTGGAATAGAATGAAGAACGAAAAAGAAAGAGTGGAGTTTCAAAACCATAAATAGGACAATAATTTGTTGGTTATAATTAAATTAATTAATTGACAAGAATTACCTTGATGGAATTATTTCTTTGTTTATGTTTCCGGTCACGATCCGATGTGATCCATTGTAGTGTCATATAATCCAAGTGTAGGATTCCTCTAGCGGTGATCCACACATTATCCATGTATCTCTGGACATCACCAAAGGGATCTCTGGGTGCTTGCATAGAAGAACCTTCACTTGCAATGTCCGCCTTAGATTTCCTTGATCCGGTGGAGGTGGATCTATCTATCGTAGCTTGAGAGCGTTCTCAGTGGAAAAAGAATTCTCTATTGGCTTGAGAGCTTTTTCAAATCCATTGTACTCAACCAAAAAAATAATGGTTAGGCTAATGAGAAATATATAATTGGGATTTTTAATTACATAGAATAATAAAATGAATTAATTACCCGAAATCATTTTTTCATTTCATTTAATTATTAGTAATACCCTATATCTAATAATAACATTTGACTATTATTATTACCAATCATGCACCCAACGAATTACACCTAATATTATTTAATTAAATAAATAATATTATTTCTCATAAATTCCTATAAAAAAATATAGGGCGTGTATATTTAATGTACAGAGTGTGTACTTTTGTTTTTCTATTTTTCTTTATTTCCTCCACCAAATTTATTAGACCTTGAATAATGGCTATTTATTTCTAAAATAAATATCGCTGCATTATTCACTAATAAATATATTATTTCACCCACAATATATTCTCTCAAATAATTAGTGTTGAAATAAATACAATCGGGCATCCTTAAATAATTATTAAACCACAATTGAGAATAATATTTATTAATATTTAACTGATATACTTAGACACACTTAGTGTGTGACCCTCTAGGCCTCTTTCTCAGTGGCATTAGGCAGAGCCTGCCTAAAGTCTAAGGTTAGAATCTAGAAACATGCCAATGAACCCATAGAGAAATAAGTTAATGCCACAATGATATGTCACCTCCTATGAATGATTACAGTGTAATATAATCCCTTTGTCTCGATATCTCAAATAAATCAGGTCGCATGCTAGTGCCATCATCCCATGTGCTCGATTATTCTTTCTTTTACTTTCCAGAATTGAACTTTCCCATTCCTCACCATGGCCATGGATTTACTTAGACTATATAAATTCCATAAAAGGGCCTAAGATATCTACTTCCATTATGGAACAGAAGGGACAAATCCTTTCTCGCATTATCTATTAATGTAATATCACTCATGACGCACCCAACGTATCCTACCTCGCTGCGAACAGTGTGTCATCATATTTTTTGTAAATAAATCTAAGTGAATGAGTTGTAATACCCATTAATAATAATCTTAAAGTCTAAGGACCAATACACACGTCTGTAGATAGGAACATCTAATGACACTATGAAATGTGGATTTCCTACTGACAGGTCTCGTTCTCATAATATCTTCTTGGATATTACCAAGGGCACACACCATGAGAAAGTGCCTCAATGTTTTATGAGTCCTCACTCCTAATGGTCGGTATTATTTGTGTCCCTCAAATAACACAATCTATCCATAGAATATATATTCTAGAACAGTGTTTGGCACTTCTAGGTTCTCATCATAGCAGGGATCCGCTATGAAACTTTAATGCAACAACTATCCTTAGGACATTATCACATGCATTGTCACACAGAAGTACAATAATAATGTGATAAGGTATTTATTAATGAATAATGTACAAATTCGTTGGTTCTAGGCCACCAAATCCAACACATATCACTAAGGTTCATTTCTAAGGTGTCATAAAAACATTACCAAGGTTATTTACCAAGGTATTGTTTAACTTGTCATTTCTAGAGATTAATTATTTACCCAATTCATTGGAGAGATATCAGGGCGCACCCTTAATATGTATTTATTTTCATGTGATCCAAATAGATCATAATCAAACATTTCATAAATAGCCCAAATAGAATCAAAGAAATGAGTTTCATGTCAAAATCGTGACGTTTAAAAAAGTAATTAAAAATAAGATCATTATGTCATTTATAACCCATGGAAAGGGAGTGAGGGTTATATGTATGTAAATTCCATAATCAAATAGATAAATTTTATGTATTCATGAATTAACCTAGAAATGAAAATAGATATGGGTATCCACATAAATAATATAAGATATTTTTTTGAGAAAAAGAGAGAGATTTTGAGATGAAAATTATGCAGCATAACGACTACATAACATCATTTTAGAAAAAAATTAAAAAGAGAGGGGACAAAGGTCAACCACTCTTTAATAATTAATAATACAGTATGAGTGCATAATAATATCATGGTATGGATATTTTAATTACATACCACATGAAAAGAAAACATGAAAGAAAAAAGAAGATGCTATTTCTTTTACGAAAAATTCGGCAGCCTAACTGCGTCGCTAAAAAATTATGAAAATAAATTGATGAGAGTGGAAAGGGTCTATCATCATTTGGACATGAAATTGACATTAATAAGAATATATAAGAGCATAAACTCACATAAGAATATGGAAACTAGAAGACATTACATAAAGGAAATCATGACTAAAAAGAGAAGGGTGAAAGGTTTCCTTACCTTGAAGAGTACCTTTGAAAGCTCAAAGGTTGGGACCTTGGGGGGCATGAGGTCACCTTGGGAGGAATAATTGGGAGGTAAAAAGACCAGATATTTATTGAGAAGGATTTTTAAATTAAATTAATGAGGTAATGTCTTGGTATTTATAGGAAAAGTGAGGGAATATTTAATTAATTTCCAAGGGACACCTCATCTATGGTATTTGCAAAACCATGGTCTTTCCCATAGTATTTGGTCAGGTTATTGGAAACTTGGGACACATAATAACATATATTACTATTAAAAACTATACCAGATTTATTACATCATGATTACATCATCAATGATATCATTAAACACCCGAAACTCAAAAATTTATTTTTACTATTCACTGAAAATTCAATTGTTTTAGAAAATTCCAAAAATTCACCTTAACTTAATATCAATGCTCTGAATTAAAAAATGAACTCAATTTTATAAAAATAACTTTCTAAAAATTTTTAAGTTAATTTTTAAATAAAATAATTATTTATTAAAAAAAACAACTCTAAAACTATAACTTATTTTGTAACACCTTGAAAAAGTAATCAAGGTCCCATAAAATTATCATATAACCAAAAGACAATAAAGTAACAATTTATGATTAAATTTTATGAAAATAAATTTGTATTTTAAATTATTAAATTAATTATAAAATTTTAATTAAAATTTTTATGACATAAAAAAGTACCAGTACTTATATTATGACCATTTTTTCACTTTTAAGATGTCTAAATTATATTTATACATTCATGGGTGAAGTTTATATTTTTTTGGCCAATTTACTATTCATTATTATTCATAAGGCAATATTACTGTTCATAATTTACTATTCACCAAAAATTAAGTTGATATTATTAGACTCTAAATTTTTTACTGGTCATAATTATAGAAATCCAATTTATAAAAATCATTTCACATTATTAATTATTTAAAGTTTACAAAAAACATTTTTAAATAACCTTTTTACAAAATTCATCAATAATATTCATTCTATATTTATCTAGACATTTGAAAATCACAAATTTTACCATAATAAGAAATAAAATTTTTATTTATACCAAAGGATTAAAAAAAGTATCTAAGGCCTCGTAACATAGCCCCTTATAACACCTGCATAGAACCTAAGTGTAAGTTGTGCTATGGTGATAGAATCTTGGGGTGGCTCGGACAACATTGCCCGAGTTGTGATTTCTATCAGTTTTAATTTCTCCCTTTGGTGATTCCATTCAAGATTCACATGTTGAAGCTTAGCTTGAACTTGGTCCAGAGCAAAGCCCAGAGATGCTACCTTCTTCCCAAGCTCTGACAGATGGGCTTCGTACGGCCCAAGTCTACTGGATGAGGCCATTGAGTCTTCTTTCTGTATTAATTAACCAAGATCACTTGTATTTATAAATAATAATTATAATGTTAAGAGTTTTTTTTCCAACGGTCATATTGACCAACTATCATATAATAGTAAAAACCCAACTATATCACTTCATTAATTAAATGATATAGTTTTGTGGTGTAAAAAATGAAATAACACAAAAATTTAGGAAAAAAATATTATTAAAATGTTCGGGTCGTTACATTCTTCCCCCCTTAAGAAATTTCAACCCTGAAATTTTAACTCATACCCTAATAAGAGAAAAGGTGTGGGTACTTCTGCCTCATAGACTCCTCTGGTTCCCATGTGGCTTCTTCACATTTGTGGTTCCTCCACAACACCTTAACAAGGTGGGTAGTCTTGTTGCGTAGAACCTTGTCTCTACGATCCAAGATCTCCACCGATTGTTTCTCATAAGATAGGTCTTGTTTTATTTTTACAACCTATGGATTTAGTATATGTGAAGGGTCAGGTATGTACTTCTTCAAGAGGGATACATGGAAGACATCATGAACTTGTGGTAGATTTGGAGGAAGTGCAAGATGATAGGCCACTGCTCCCACACGATCAAGGATTTAATAGAGGCCAATGTACCTAGGGATGAGCTTTCCTTTCTTCCCAAACCTCATGACTCTCTTCCAAGGTAAAATTATAAGAAATATATTGTCACTAACATAAAACTCTAAGTCCCTTTGACAGTTGTCGGCATAGCTCTTTTGCTGACTTTGAGCAGCCTTAATGTGTTGTTGGATGGAATGGACCTTTTCTATCATCTATTGCACAAGATCAGGCCCAAGAAGATTTCTCTCACTAGCTTCATTCCAACTAGTAGGAGTTCTACACCACTTACCATATAGATCTTCATAGGGTTCCATTTTAATGCTTGAGTGGAAGCTGTTGTTTTAAGGGAACTCAACTAAAGGGAGATGTTGATTCCATCCACCTTTAAATTCCATTGAGTATGTTCTCATCATATCCTCGAGTGTTTGAATAGTCCGTTCAGATTAGCTATCAGTTTGGGGGTGATAGGCCATACTGAAATTCAATTCAGTGCTCAAAGCATGTTGAAGACTTCTCTAGAATTTTGATGTGAACCTTGGATCACGATCATATACAATAGAAAGTGGAACTCCATGCAACCTTACCACTTCCTCCACATAAATCTTGGCAAGTTGATCAAGAGAGAAATATTCCAGAATAAAGATAAAATGGTAAGTCTTGGTGAGAGGGTCCACAATAACCCATATTTCATTATTTCCCTTGGAAGTTCTAGGGAGACCAGTAACAAAGTCCATAATGATATTGTCCCACTTTCATGTTGGTATGGGTAGTGGTTGTAATACCCCTTTAGGAAGTTGTCACTATGCCTTTACTTGCTGACATACCAGGCACCTTAAAGTGTATTCAGAAATCTCCCTTTTCATATTATCCAACCAATAATGATCACGAAGGTCCCTATACATTTTTTTGCTTCTATGATGTATAGACCTATGAGATTCATCCATCAACTCCTTCTTTATTTCCAGAAGATATGAAACACATAGTCTTGTATGACATTTTAGTACACCTTCTTGATCAATATTGAACTCAGGAAATTTCTCTTCCTTTACAGCCTCAAAATTCTTCTGTAACAAAGGATCTTATTTCTAATATTTCTTAATCTTCTCTAGTAATGACGATTGAGAAATCATTTGGTTTAGGTTTGAGGATGTCCCTTCCCTTATAATTCCCATGTCAAGTTTTACTAGGTCATTGATCAAAGGATCTCTTTGAATCCTCATCAAGGAAAGAACAACTAGGTCTTTCCTTCTTAATGCATTAGCAACTTTGTTTGCTCTTTTAGAATGATAATGAATTGAACAATCATAGTCTTTGAGATGTTCCAACCATCTCCTCTGTCTCATGTTCAAATCCTTTTGTGTGAAAATATTATTCAAACATTGACGGTCTATGTATATATCACATTTCTCCCCATAAAGATAGTTCCTCCATATATTTAGAGCAAAAAAGACCGCAACTAGCTCCAGATCAGGTGTAGGATAGTTTTGCTCGTGAGTCTTCAACTATTGAGATGCATAAGAAATGACCTTGACATTTTTCATGAGGACTCACCCAAGCCGTTTTAGAGATGCATCACTAAAAATAATGAATCTTTCTCCTCTTGAGGGAAAAGTTAACATGGGTGCAGTAACCAATCTCTTCTTCAGCTCTTCGAAACTTTCTTCACAATCATTTTTCTAGATGAACTTGACCCCTTTTAGAGTTAACTTGGTTAAAGTATTAGGAAGTTGTGAAAAGTTTTTCACAAACCTCCTATAATATCATTCTAATCCAAGGAAACTATGAATCTCAATTATTGTTGTAGGTTGAGGTCACTCCTCTACAAATTTTGTCTTTGTAGGGTCAACTGTGATTCCTTCATTGGTAACAATGTGCTGCAAGAAAGCAACTTGATGTAACCATAATTCTCATTTGTTGAACTTCCCAAAAATCCTTTCCTTATATAGAGTTTGAAATATACCACTTAAATAATCCTCATGCTCCTCTCAAATTTTGGAATATATCAAAATATCATCAATAAAAACTACCACAAAGTTATCAAGTTAGTCCTTAAAGACTATATTTATCAAATCCATAAAAATAGAAGGTGCATTAGTTAGTACGAAGGGCATAAAAACAAACTCATAATGCCCATATCTTGATTGAAAGGATGTTTTTATAATATCTTCTTTCTTCACCCTCAATTGATGATAACCAGATCAAAGATAAATCTTAGAGAAGAATTGAGCCCCACGAATTTGGTCAAATAAGTCATCAATTCTTGGAAGAGGGTATTTGTTATTCACTGGAATCTCATTCAGTTATCTATAATCAATTCATTACCACATCGATCCATCCTTATTCTTTACAAAGAGAATAGGTGCTCCCCAAGGAGACACACTTAGTCAGATAAACCCCTTCTCCAAAAGATCTTGGAGTTGTTTCTTTAATTATTCTAGATCCACATTTTCCATCCTATAGGGGGTCATAGATATCAGATGAAACCCAAGTACGAGTTCAATGGGGAACTCTACCTCTCTTTCTAAGGGAGGTCCGGATAACTCCTTAGGAAATACATCAACGTATTCCTAGATTATGGGGACATTTTATATCCTCAAATTCTCATTTTCTTATTATTCTTCACCAATAAACTATATAAAGAAGGATATAGGAGGTTCTTATAGATAAATATTAGTTTGAGATATCTCTCCTTGGAAGATAACTTTAGGTTTTCCATTAAAGACTATTGAGATTTCCTTAATTCTACATTTGATCTTAGTAGTATACTTTTAGAGCCAGTCCACCCCTGGTATAATGTCAAATTCCATCATGGGAATGACTACTAGATTTGCGATAATATTATTCTCACTAAAGTAAATACTATAGTTTCTAAACACTGACGATGCTTGGATAATCCCACCAGGATTATTAACTGATAATCCTACTTTTAGCAAATCGATGGTTGGTTCTAAATTCTTTGAAATCTTAGAGGAAATAAAGGAATGAATAGAACCATAATCAAACAAATTACTTGCTAGCTTTGAGAGAAAAACAAGAGTACCTGCCACCACATATTTTGGAGCTTCAACTTTAGTCGTAGTGATTGAAAAAGCATGACCTAGCTCCCTTGGCCTATACTAAGGCTGATGGTGATTCCCCTCCACTGCCCTTAGATTTGGATAGTGATTGTAAAAGTGCCCAAGTTGTCCACACTTATGGAATTGGAAATCATGTAGGGCCTGCACCATATTACCTTTTTATTTAGTGTTGGGAAGTTGTGTCTTCACCTCACTACAAAAATTCCATGCAATATGCCCATCTCTTCCACACTTGTAGCATTTCCCTCTCCTGAGAAGGCAGTTCTCCAAATGCTTCTTCCCACATTTATTACACGTGTGACATTGCACTTGTTTGCCTCCTCTTACCTGATTGAAGATCCTACCTAAGCTTAGATCTGTCGATCCTTTTTGGTCATTGTATTTATGAGTCCATTGCGTCTAAGAAATCTCCAGTTCGACTTTCATCGCACTTCACACGATCACCTCATAGATATCATAATCTCAGTTGGCTAGATTCTTCCGCAGATGAGGTCTTAGTGTACTGAAGAATCTATCAACCTTACCATTTGGATCCATGAAAAATCTAGAGGTGTAACGTGAAAGCCTTTTGAGGTTCATCTCGTAGCTTCCCATAGATTCATTCTCATTCTGCTTCATCTTTAGAAACTCCTTGTCCATTATTTTTCTCATCGATCAAGGGAAATACTTGCTGAAGAAGATCCCTCTAAACTCTTCCCACTCCATAGCTTCAAATCCAACTCTTGTCCTCACGTTTTTAATCAGTTTCCACCACTGATCAGCTTCTCTCTCTAAGCGATAGACAGTTAGGGTGACCTTCTCTTACTCTAAACGACGTAGTATAGAAAAGATCTTCTCGATAGAGCTGATGTACTGTTAAGTAATAAATGGGTCGGTAGATCCACTGAAGCTTGGTGGTCATTGACATATAAAGGATTCAACAGAAAGTTGTTCCCTTTGTGGTGAGATCGATCTCTTATCTTGATTCAAGTTATTTCCCATAACGTGAGTCAGTTGGTTCATCATTCGCATGAAAGTTTCCATTCTGGCTTCCATTGGAGGGCCATCAGCGCATAGTCCATTGCGGTCACCATTTTCACAGTTCCTCCTATTGCCTGAATTTTCTAAAATAATAAAACAATAGTGAGAAACTTATTTTATTTATGAATCTTTTAACCATAAAGGATTATATGTTTTGAAACTTTATGCTTTAAACAATTACATTTCTCTATAAATCCTTCACAATTATTCATAAAAAGCTTATGACTAACCAAACATCTCCCCCAGGAGTGTCGTAAACAAGAGTGAATAAAGACCAATTGTCATGTACCAGGATAACCTAGGTCAAGCCCGAAACTCCTTTTCAGAGTTTTCACTCCTAGTTACATCGGTGCCAGAGCCACCTCTTCCTTCTCATATCCAGACATAGATGTATTTTCTTGATAAACCACTTACTCAATACTCATAAAAACACCAGGAAGTATTTCTATATTTAAAATTTTCTATAGGGTTATTCCTAAAGTTTTCATATCCTAATTTCCATAAATAACTAAACTTTCCTTTTATACCAACTATGGAATTCCACCTTTTTATTACATAACTTTTCATTACATTTTACAAGTATAGGATCTTTAAATTCTGGTGTCTTGAAAATCAAGAACATAAAACATGAAACCAACATAAAACATTATTTTAATACACTTATAAGGCTTAATCATAAGTTCATCCTAAGTATAATTGCTTCATCTCATAACCTGGATACATACATCAAAGGAAATGGTGAGCAGAAGGCCCAGTAAGGAAATCAAGGGAATCAGTTTACTTTTGATATCAATAAGAACTTGGTGAAAACCAAAAGACATGAGCAATGGAAAAATAGGTATATCATAATAAAAATAACATGAATAAAATCTTAAATAAGTGTATACAACATTTAATTTATACATTCATGAACATATCACCAAGGTTCATTCCCAAGGTGTCATAAAAACATTACCAAGGTTATTCACCATGGTATCGTGTAACTTGTCATCTCTAGAGATTAATTATTTACCCAATGCATTGGAGCGCTATCAGGGAGAACCATTAATATGTATTTATTTTTATGTTATACAAATATATCATAATCAAACATTTCATAAATAACCCAAATAGAATCAACGGAATGGGTTTCATATCAAAATCGTGACGTTTTAAAAAGTATTTAAAAATAAGATCATTACGTCATTTATAACCCATGGAAAGGGAGTAAGGGTTATATGTATGTCAATTACAGAATAAAATAGATCAATTTTATGTATTTATGAATACCCTTGTAAATGAAAATAGATTTGGGTATCCACATAAATAATACAAGATAATTTCTTGAGAAAAAGAGAGAGATTTTGAGACGAACATTGTGCAGCATAACGACTACATAACATCATTTTAGAAAAAATTAAAAAGAGAGGGTATGAGAGTAAACCACTAAAAAATAATTCATAATAAAGTATGGGTAAATAATAATATCATGTTATGGATATTTAAATGACATAACACATGAAAAGAAAACATGAAAGAAAAGAGAAGACACTATTTCTTTTACGAAAAATTTGGCAGCTTAACGACGTCGCTAAAAAATTCAGAAAATAAATTGATGAGATAAGAAAGGGTCTCTAATCATTTGGACATTAAATTTACAGTAATAAGAATATATAATAACATACACCCACATAATAATATGTAAACTATAATACATAACATAAAGGAAATCATGACTAAAAAGAGGAGGGTGAAAGGTTCCCTTACCTTGAAGAGGATCTTCTAAAGCTCAAAGGTTGGGACATTAGGGGGATTGAGGGTACCTTGTAAGGACTCCCTGGGAGGTAGAAAGACCATATCTTCATTGAGGATGATTTTGGAATAAAATTAATTAGGGAATGGCTTGGTTTTTATAGGAAAAGTGAGAGTATATTTAATTAATTTCCAAGGGACACCTCATCGGTGGTATTTGCAAAACCATAGGCTTGAACATGGTATTTTTCCACGGTATTGGCCACTTGGGACACATATATTACTATTCAAAAGTAGAACATATTTATTACATCATGATTACATCATCAATGATGTCATAAAACACCCGGAACTCAAAATTGTATTTTTACTATTCACTGAAAATTCAACTCTTTCAGAAAAATACCAAAATTCACCCTAACCTAATATAAATGATTTGAATTAAAAAATAAACTCCATTTTATGAAAATAATTTTCTAAATTTTTTTAATTTAATTTTTAAATAAAATCATTATTTATTCAAAAAAATAAATCTAAAACTATAACTTATTTTGTAACACCTTAAAAAAGTAATCAAGGTCCCATAAAATTATTATATAACCATAAGACAACAAAGTAAAAATTTATCATTACATTTTCTAAAAATACAATTTTATTTTAAATTATTAAATTAATTATAAAATTGTAATTTAAATATTTATGACATAAAAAAATACCAATACTTATATTATGACCATTTTTCACTTTTAAGATGTCTAAATTATATTTATACATTCATGGGTGAAGTTTATATTTTTTTGGATGATTTACAATTCATTACTATTCATAAGGGTATATTACTATTCATACTTTACTATTCATCAAAAATTAAGTTGATTTTATTAGACTCTAAATTTATTACTGGTCACAATTGTAGAATACCATTTTCTGAAAATCATTTCACATTATTAATTATTTAATGTTTACACAAATATTTTAAAATACCCTTTTTACTAAATTCATCAATAATATTCACCCTATATTTATCGAGACATTTTAAAATCACAAATTTTACCATAATAAGAAATAACAATTTTATTTATACCAAATGATTACAAAAAGTATCTAAGGCCTTGTTACATAGCCCCTTATAACACCTACATAGGACCTAAGTGTAAGGTGTGCTATGGTGATAGAATCTTGGGGTGGCTCGAGCAACATTGCCCGAATGGTGATTTCTATCAGCTTGAAATTCTCCCTTAGGTGATTCCATTCAAGATTCACATGTTGAAGCTTAGCTTGGGCTTGGTCTAGAGTAAAGCTCAGAGATGCTACCTCCTTCCCAAGCTTTGACAGATGGGCTTCATACGGCCCAAGTCTACTAGATGAGGCAATCAAATCTTCTTTCTATATTAGCTAACCAATATCACTTGTATTTATAAACAATAATTATATTGTTAAGAGTTTATTTTCCAATGGTCATATTGACTAGCGGTCATATAACAATCAAAACCCAATGATATCACTTCATTAATTAAAGGATATAGTTTTGTGGAGTATAAAATAAAATAACACACGAATTTAAGAAATAAATATTATTAAAAAGTTTGGGTCTTTGCATTCTTACCCCCTTAAGAAATTTCTTCCCTGAAAATTTTACTCATACCCTAAGTATAGAAAAGGTGTGTGTACTTCTACCTCATAGACTCCTCTAGTTCCCATGCCGCTTCTTCACATTTGTGGTTCCTCCATAACACCTTAACAAGGTGGGTGGTCTTGATGCATAGAACCATGTCTCTACGATCCAAGATCTCCACTGACTGTTTCTCATAAGAGAGGTCATGTTACATTTGTACCACCTCTAGATTTAGTACATGTTAAGGGTCAGGTATGTACTTCTCAAGAGGGATATGTGGAAGACATCATGAACTTATGCTAGATTTGGAGGAAGTGAAAGCCGATAGGCCACTGCTCCCATGCGATAAAGGATTTCATAGGGGACAATGTACCTTGGGATGATCTTCCCTTTCTTCCCAAACCTCATGAATCTCTTACAAGGTGAAATTCGAAGAAAGAATTTGTCACCAACATCAAACTCCAAGTCCCTTTTACGGTTGTCAGCATAAATCTTTTGCCGACTCTTAGAAGCCTTAATATGTTGTTGGATGGAATGGAATTTTTCTATCATCCATTTCACAAGATCAGGCCCAAGAATCTTTCTCTCACCTGATTCATGCCAAAAAGTTGGATTTCTACATTGCTTACCATATATATCTTCATAGGGTTCCATTTGAATGCTCGAGTGGATGCTATTGTTGTAAGAGAACTCAACTAAAGGGAGATGTTGATCCCATCCACCTTTAAATTCCATTGATCATGTTCTCAACATATACTCGAGTGTTTGAATAGTCCGTTCAGATTGGCCATCAGTTTGGGGGTGATAGGCCGTACTGATATTCAATTCAGTGCTCAGAGCATGTTGAAGACTTCTCCAGAATTTTGATGTGAACCTTGGATCATGATCAGATACGATAGAAGGTGGAACTCTATATAGACTTACCACTACCTTCACATAAATCTTGTCAAGTTGATCAATAGAGAAATCTTCTCTAATGGAGATAAAATGGGAAGTCTTGGTGAGACGGTCCACAATAACCCATATCGCATTATTTCCCTTGGAAGTTCTCAAGATACCAGTGACAAAGTCTATAGTGATATTGTCCCACTTCCATGCTGGTATGGGTAGTGGTTTCAATACTCCTTTAGAAAGTTGTCACTCTTCCTTTACTTACTGACATACCAGGCACCTTAAAGTATAGTCATAAACCTCCCTTTTCATATTATCCCACCAATAATGATCACAAAGGTCCCTATACATTTTTTTGCTTCCAAGATGTATTTAGAAAGTAGATCTACGAGATTCATCCATTATCTCCTTCTTTATTTCTAGAATAGATGAAACACAGAGTCTAGTATGAAATTTTAGTACACATTCTTGATCAATATTGAACTCAGGAAACTTCCCATCCTTTACACCCTCAAACTTCTTCTGTAACAAAGGATCTTCTTTCTAAGATTTCTTGATATTATCTAGTAATGACAGTTGAGAAATATTTTGGGTTAGAGTAGATGATTTCCCTTCCCTTATAATTCCCATGTCCATCTTTACTAGGTCATTGATCAAAGGATCTCTTTGAATCCTCATCAAGGAAAGAAAAACTGGGTATTTCCTACTTAATGCATCAGCGACTTTGTTTGATCTTCCGGGATGATATTGAATTGAACGATCATAGTCTTTGAGAAGTTCCAACCATCTCCTCTGTCTCATGTTCAATTCCTTTTGTGTGAAAATATACTTCAAACTTTTATGGTCTGTGTATATATCACATTTCTCCCCATAAAGATAATTCCTCCATATCTTTAGCGCAAAAATGACTGCAGCCAGTTCCAGATCACATGTAGGATAGTTTTTCTCATGAGTATTCAACTATCGAGATGAATAAGCAATGACCTTGTCATTTTGCGTGAGGAAACACCCAAGCCCTTTGAGAGATGCATTAATAAAAATAACGAATCCTCCTCCACTTGAGGGAAAAGTTAACACAGGTGTAGTAACCAATCTCTTCTTCATCTCTTGGAAACTTTCTTCACACTCCTTTTTCCAGATGAACGTGAACCCTTTTCAAGTTAACATGGTTAAAGGATTATTAAGTCATAAAATGTTTTTGAAAAACCTCCTATAATATCCTACTAATCCAAGGAAACTATAAATCTCAGTTATTGTTTTAGGCTGAGGCCACTCCTCTACAACTTTTGTCTTTGCCGGGTCAACTGTGATTCCTTCATTGGTAACAACGTGCCCCAAGAAAGCAACTTGATGTAACCAGAATTCACATTTTATGAACTTCCCAAAAAATCCTTTCCTTCCATAGAGTTTAAAAAATACCACTTATATGATCCTCATGCTCCTCGCGGCTTTTAGAATATATCAAAATATTATCAATAAAAACTACCACAAATTTATCAAGGTAGTTCTTAAAGACTATTAAAAAAATCTATAAAAATAGAAGGTGAATTAGTTAGTCTCAAGGGCATAAAGACAAACTCATAATGCCCATATCTTGATCGGAAGGTAGTTTTAGGAATATATTCTTTCTTCCCCCTCAATTGATGATAACCAGATCAAAGATCAATCATAGAGAAGAATTGATCCCCAAGAAGTTGGTAAAATAAGTCATCAATTCTTGGAAGAGGGTATTTGGTCTTCACTATGACCCCATTAAGTTCTTTATAATCAATGCATAGCTGCAATGATCCATCCTTCTTCTTCAAAAATAGAATAGGTGCTCCCTAAGGAGACACACTTGATCAGATAAACCCCTTCTCCAAAAGATCTTGTAGTTGTTTCTTTAATTATTCTATCTCAATATTTTCCATACTATATGGGGTCTTATATATCGGATGAGACCCAGGTACAAGTTCAATGGAGAACTCTACCTCTCTTTCTGGGGTAGGTTTGGGTAACTCCCCAGGAAATACGTCAATGTATTTCTGGACGATGGGGACATTTTATATCCTCAAATTCTCATTTAATTCTTCTTCTTCACCAATAAAATCCATAAATAAGGATATAGGAGGTTCTTCTAGACAAAGATCAGGTTGACATATCTCTCCTTGGAAGATAACTATAGGTTTTCTATTCAAGACTACTGAGATTTTTTTGCTTATTCATTTGATATTAGCATTATACTTTGAGAGCCAGTCTTTCCCTAGTATAATGTCGAATTCCATCATATGAATGAATACTAGATTTGTGATAAGATTGTGCTCACTAAAGTAAATACTAGAGTTTCTAAACACTGACGATGCTTGGATAATCCCACCAGGAGTCTTGACTGATAACTCCACTTTTAGAAAATAGGGGTTTGATTCTAAATTCTTTGAAAACTTGGAGAAAATAAAGGAATGCGTAGAACCAAAATCAAACAAAGTACTTGATAGCTTTTAGAGAAAAACGAGAGTACCTACCACCACATCATTTGGCGCTTCAACTTTAGACGTAGTGATTGAAAAAGAATGAACTTTCTCCCTTGTCCTATACTGAGGCTGATGGTGATTCCCCTCCACTGCCCTCTGATTTGGATAGTGATTGGAAAAGTTCCCAAGTTTTCCACACTTATAGCATTGGACATTAGGTAGGGCCTGCACCATCTTCCCTTTTTCGTTAGTGTTGAGAAGTTGTGGTTTCACCTCACTATGACAATTCTGTGCGATATGGCCATCTATTCCACACTTGTATCATTTCCTGCTCCTGAGCAGGCAGTTCCTTGAATACTTCTTCCCACGTTTATTACACATGGGAAGTTGCACTTTATTGCCTCCTCTTCCCTGATCAAATCTCCTCCCTAAGCTTGGCTCCATCGATCCTTTCTTGTCCTTAGATTTATGAGACCATTGCATCTCACCAAACTCCCACTTGACTTTCATCGCACTTCACACGATCTCTTTATAGCTATCATAATCTCAGTTGGATATATTCTTCTATAGATGAGGTCTCAGTCCACCGAAGAATATATCAAACTTACTATTTGGATCCATAAAAGATCTAGAGGTGTAATGTGAAATACTTGTGAAGTTTATCTTGCAGCTTCCCACAGATTCATTCTCTTTATTCTTCATCTCTAGAAACTCCTTATCTATTCTTTTTCTCATCGATCAAGGGAAATAATTGCCAAAGAAGATCCCTCTGAATTCTTCCCACACCATATCTTCAACCCCCTCTCTTGGCCTCGTATATTTAATCAGTTCCCACCACTGATTAGATTCTCCCTCTAAGCGATAGACATCCAGGGTGACCTTACCTTGCTCTGAACAATGGAGCACATAAAATATCATATCGATAGAGCTAATCCACTATTCAGTAATCAACGGGTCGGTCGATCCACTGAAGGTTGGTGGTTGTTGATGCATAAAGGATTCAACAGAAATTTATTCCCTTCGTGGTGAGATTGGTATCTCAACTTGATTCAAGTTATTTCCCATAACTTGAGTCAGTTGGTTCATCATTCACATGAAAGTTTCCTTTATAGATTCCATTGGAGGGCCGTCAGTGCATAGTCCATTGCAGTCACTATTTTCACAATTTCTCCTATTTCCCTCCATTTTCTAAAAGAATAAAAACTTAGTGATAAAATTATTTGATTTACAAATATTTTAACCATAAAGAATTTTATGTCTTAAAACTTCATGCTTTAAACAATTACATTTCTCTATAAATCCTTCATAATGATTCATAAAAAGATTATGATTAACCAAACATATCCCTCAGGAGTGTGATAACCAAGAGTGCAGCATGGTATATTGTTGTGTACCAGGATACACCAAGTCAAGCCCAAAACTCCTTTTTAGAGTTTTCACTCCTAGGTACATCTATGTCAGAGCCGCCTCTACCTGCTCGTATCTAGACAGGGATGTATTTTCTTGATAAACCACTTACTCAATACTCACCAAAATACCAGGAAGTATTTCTATATTTAAACTTTTATATAGGGTTATTACTAAAGTTTACATAGCCTAATTTCCATAAACAACTAAACCTTCCTTTGATACCAACTATTACATACCACCTTTTTATTACATAACTTTTCATTACATTTTACAAACTGAGGATCTTTAAAGTCTAGTGTCTTGGAAATCAGGAACATAAAACATGAAAACAAAATAAAAAATTATTCTAATCCACTTTTAATGCTTCATCATAAGTTCATCCTAAGTATAATTTCTTCATCTCATAACCTGGAGACACACATCAAAGGAAAGTATGAGTAGAAGTCCCAGTAAGGAAATCAAGGGATTCAGTTTACTTGTGATATTAATAAGAACTCGGTGAAAACCACAAGACATGAGCAATGGAAAATGAAGAATATAATAATAAAAATAACATGAATCACAACTTGAATATTTGGCTACAACATTTCATTTATACATTCATGAACATATCACCAAGGTTCATTACCAAGGTGTCATAAAAACATTACCAAGGTTATTCACCAAGGTATCGTGTAACTTGTCTTATCTAGAGATTAGTTATTTACCCAATGAATTGGAGTGATATCAAGGAAAACCCTTAATATGTATTTATTTTCATGTAATACAAATAGATCATAATCAAACATTTCATAAATAACCCACATAGAATCAAATAAATGGGTTTCATGTCAAAATCGCGATGTTTAAAAAAGTACTTAAAAATAAGATCATTACGTCATTTATAACCCATGGAAAGGGAGTGAGGGTTATATATATGTCAATTAAATAATAAAATAGATCAATTTTATGTATTGATGAATACCCCTAGAAATGAAAATATATTTGGGTATCCACATAAGTAATACAAGAGAATTTCTTGAGAAAAAGAGAGAGATTTTGAGACGACAATTCTGCAGCATAACGACTATATAACATCATTTTATAAAAAATTAAAAAGATAGGAAACTAGGGTCAAAAAGTCATAAATAATTCATAATAAAGTATGGGTACATAATAAGATCATGGTATGGATATTTGAATGACATACCACATGAAAAGAAAACCTGAAAGAAAAGAGAAGACACTAATTCTTTTACGAAAAATTTGACAGCCCAACGACGTCGCTAAAAAATTCAGAAAATATATTGATGAGAGCAGAAAGGGTCTCTAATAATTTGGACATGAAATGGAAAGTAATAATAATATATAAGAACATAACCCCACATAATAATATGTAAACTATAAGACATAACAAAAAGGAAATCATGACTAAAAAGAGGAGGGTGAAAGGTTCCATTACCTTGAAGAGTATCTTCGAAAGCTCGAAGTTTGGGACTTTGGGGGGATTGAGGAAACCTTGGGAGGACTCCATGGGAGGTAGAAATACCAGATATTTGTTGAGGAGGATTTTTGAATGAAATTAATGAGGGAATGACTTGGTATTTATAGGAAAAGTGAGGGAATATTTAATTAATTTCCAAGGGACATCTCATCAGTGGTATTTGCAAAACCATGGGGTTTCCAATGGTATTGGTCACATGAGACAAATAATAACATAAATTACTATTAAAAAGTCTACCATATTTATTACATCATGATTACATAATCAATTATGTCATTGGACACCTAAAACTCAAATTGTATTTTTACTATTCACCGAAAATTCATTTGTTTAAGAAAAATACCAAAAATTCAAACTAACATAATATCGATGCTATAAATTAAAAAATGAACTCCATTTTTTGAAAATAATTTTCTAAAAATTTTTAATTTAATTTTTAAAAAGAATCATTATTTTTTCAAAAAAAAACAACACTAAAACTATAACTTATTTTGTAACACCTTGAAAAAGTAATTAAGGTCCCATAAAATTATCATATAACCATAAGACAATAAAGTAACAATTTATGATTAAATTTTATGAAAATAAATTTTTATTTTAAATTATTAGATTAATTGTAAAATTGTAATTAAAATATTTATGACATACAAAAATACCAATACTTATATTATGACAATTTTCCCACTTTTAATATGTCTAAATTATATTTATACATTCATGGGTGAAGTTTATATTTTTTTGGCCGATTTAATATTCATTACTATTCATAATGGTATATTATTATTCATAATTTACTATTCACCAATAATTAAGTTGTTCTTATTAGACTCTAAATTTCTTACTGGTCACAATTGTAGAAAACCATTTTTTGAAAATTGTTTCACATTATTAATTATTTACAGTTTAAAAAAATATTTTAAAATACACTTTTTAAAAAATTCATCAATAATATTCATCCTATATTTATCCAGAAATGTGAAAATCAGAAATTTTACCATAACAAGAAATAACAATTTTATTTATACTAATAGATTATAAAAAGTATCTAAGGCCTCGTTACATATCCCCTTATAACACCTGTATATGACCTAAGTGTAAGGTGTGCTATGGTGATAGAATCTTGGGGCAGCTTAGAAAAAATTGACCGAGTGGTGATTTCTATCAGCTTGAAATTATCCCTTAGGTGATTCCATTCAAGCTTCACATGTTGAAGCTCAACTTGGGCTTGGTCTAGAGTAAAGCCCAGATATGCTACCTCCTTCCCAAGCTCTGAGAGATGGGCTTTGTATGACCTAAGTCTACTGGATGAGGCCATTGACTCTTATTTATATATTAATTAACCAAGATCACTTGTATTTATAAACAATAATTATAATGTTAAGAGTTTATTTTCCAATGGTCATATAACAGTCGAAACCCAATGACATCATTTCATTAATTAAAGGATATTGTTTTGTGGAGTATAAAATTAAATAACACACAAATTTCAGAAACAAATATTATTAAAAAGTTCAGGTCGTTACAATTTCCCCTTTTCCACTCCAAAAACTAGGTTCATTTCCTTTATATATACATTAACATTTTCCAGGGGAAGGTGATGTTTTCATTTCGAAATGGCATAAGAGATTATAAAAACTTTTACTTTGAAAACATTTTTCATAAACCTTGGGAAGCCAACTCATCACTTTCCAAGAAAGAAACCACACATGAAAGCAGTACAATAGTCACATTATAAGGGAAATATAAATAAACACACAAGAGTAACCAAGTATCTCAATCATACATCGTAAGTAACTGAGTTCTAATTGTCATGGGTGAACCTAGGAAATCATGAATAATCCAGAATATACTAATACAGGAGACCCATCCACGGAATAATGCCTCATATGATGAAATCAAAACACCCTAAATACTCTTGATGACTCTAAATCAGGATAGAATGAGGGGAAAATTCCATAACAATAAACCCAATATATCCAACTACTATGGGCCACTAGCTAGTGTGTAATCTAGCCAGTTCAGAAATCATTCTTAGAAAATTCTCTCAATATGATAGGTTCCCATGTCTCATGTATAAAAAAGGGGGTGATCTAACTGATGCCAACCGAGCATCTAATCACATTCACATATATCATATATAATAATTTACACAATAGGAATCACCCCAAATAGCTCTAAGATTCAATATCTTTTCCTTACAATGCATAAATGAGTAAATGGGTCTCAAGGATTCTACAACGAAGACATTCCACCTATTCACATAAACTAGGCAACATAATTATCCAAGGAGAATTTTCATGATAAATAGTCACCACTTTCATAAAGGTTACAAATGGTACTCAGGTCCATTTCACATAACCATAATCCTTTAAAGAACCAAATAAATTTCCTAAAAATAGACAAAACAACCTTTTCTATTTCACAACCATTTGAAAAAAATTCCATCAAAGTGATCAAATTTCACTATTAAACCAAAACCATTATTATTCATTCATTTATTTTTATTAAAAGAGAGTGCATGAAACAAAGAAAAATTACATCAAAGAACAAAAAATAAAAGATAGGAAACTAAGGAGGACTGAAGTGGTGAAGTCCAAGAGCATCCCCTGTTACAAGATTCTCCCCTTAAATAAATAAAAATGAAAGTATGAGGGAAGAATAATACTAAGACCCTTAGAATACATATAAGTAAGGTGATCAAAACCTTATTTAGCTCCATCCAAGTGTGAAAAATTTATGTTCTATCACTAATAAAATACCTAAACCTTCTCAAAATATAATATATAGAACAAGGAGTATTATGATTTCCATGCATGGAATCATGTATGATGATAGAGTCCATTTAAACCACATAAAGACCAATATTAAGATGCCTGAAAAGATGAAGACCTGTAAGAATTTCTAGAGCCTTATCCAGGAGGGAATATTATCTACCAAAGTGTGTAGAAAAATCAAAGATAACATGACCCATGGAGTCCCAAACCACACCACCACCTTTCATGTCATTAATATAGTACGAACCGTAAATATTAATCTTGAGTCCAAGGGGATGAGGGAACCATATAACCTAGTGACTAGGATTATTCAAACAGTTGGAAAAGGCACCCACCTTAAGCAGTCTGAGATAGGGTGTTACAAGGCATTTACTACAGATTCAAACTATATCAAGAAAGATAAACTTATTTCTTGCAACCAAAGACTTACCTAAACATTGAATCTACTCACATATAAATATTTAATATTAAAGGAAGGTGTGAAAAGAATGAAATCAACGATTCTTAAATTAAAAAGGAAAGTGCAAGGGAAACCGACCTTAATATCAGGGTGCTTCAACAACGAACACCGAAAACCACTCCATGAAGGTTCCAAAAACCAAGACCTACCAATAGGAACCCTAATCATAAAAAATTCCAAACACAATTCTTGGGAAACACAAAAACTAGGTCCAAATGACCATGGAAGAAGAGGTAATCAAGAAGAAATGAATAATAAGGAAGAGGAAGATGAGGAGAGGAGTTTAGATCAATAAATCTAGCTCCAAACTTGAAGAAATCCTTATATCCACACTAAGGGAGGATGAATGAAGCTTGGATAACCAAGGAGAGGCCTCCTTAGGGCTATAAAAACTAGGTGGAGGAAGAATAGGGTAGATTTGGGTTAAAAATACCAAGATGGTAGTTTGAGAATTTCAAAAAAATTTATGTTTTGGGAAACTCACACGATTTGGATGCATGGTTTACTAAACCGTGTTCTAACCATGTAACCCTCACTAGACACACCTGGTCACCCAGTAGGTTTTTCCACATGATTTTACAAACCATGCGCCAACTGTACAGAATGGTTCTACCTTGAGATAGTGGATTTCCTCATGATTAACACATGGTTTACCTAATCATGCATAGGCTATGCACCATCAACCAGAAGCACACCGAATACCACAATTTTACCTATAGAAATACACACTATTTTCCCAAACCGTGCACTGACCATGCTCTAAGAGAAAAACACTCCGAAACTCAAATTTTAAACCAGACATACCAGAAACTTGAGATTCAAACCCAAGGCCAAAAGATAAACCAAGAAAGAGGTCCAAAATAAAAATTCAGTTGTGATATGAATGATAGTAATATTCAAAATGTTTTGAAAGAATGGGAAGTCAGGTTGAGAATTATGGAGTATAGAAAGATCTCTCTCAACTTGAAGTGTCTACAATGGGATATTAAGCTGAATAATATGGAATTAATTCATGCATGAACTTATCAAAGATATGAATAGTAGATTAGTTCCAATAAGATTATAGAGAATACTTTTTTCTCAATAGGGACTCTTTCTAATGGTAAATAGATCTAAAGAAGTGTTGGGGAAGCTTCCCCCTCAAGCACATGGAAGAAGATCACCCATAGCATTGAAATAGATAGAGGAATTGAATTTTTTTGTCAAATAAGGATGGTAAAAGACAAATTATGTTCATATGTGGGTGACTAAAAATTCTAATAATCATGAAAAAACATTAATGGTATATGTGATAAAGTTTAAGAATCGCTATTCCCTAAATTTAGTTTACAAAAGTGGTGAAATTTTAAAAAATAAAACTTTATACAATCTGGATAGACTATAAAAAAAGTGAAGGGAAAGATAATTATAGGAAATGATTGTGCTTATAGAGGTTTGGACATATGACCATGGAGTGTTAGTATAATAGTTTAACTCACACAAGCTGTATAAGGCCCGAAGTCAGGGAGAGAAAATATGAAATTAAAAATAATCCTAATATATAAAATCAATAAAAAAAGAAAATATTATCTTATAATAATTGGTTTCACTATCTAGAAAATTTCCATGAGTTGTCAAATAATTATTATAATTTTTTTTAAGAAAGATGGTACAACCCTACCAGATATCATTAATATGTTGAAGATAAGAAAAATCCACCATTGACTAATTCGAAAGATAATAAATGAAGGGTGTATACCTTAATAAATAATTCTATAAATAAAGCTAATGAGAATGATAATCCCAATAAGAAAAAATAATATAACAAATAAGTTTCCCAAGGGACATGACTCAAAGATGATAGAAATTGTGTGTGGTGGGAGAAATATATCTATACACACTTTAAATAAGTGCATGACTACTCTACCGGAATAGATGGATCTATTGAAGAATAAGGGGAAAGTACTATTGGTTCATAGTGTCAAATATGATGTAAAGAATAAGTCCACAACTATGATGAAGAAACTGAATGTCCCTAATGATATACCAATCATATGTGCAGAACAACCAGAAGAAGCAAGGGGGTTAGAGTAAGAATCTGAGAATGGAATTTCTATACTAGTTTAATAAAATAATGTTGTTCTAACTGAGAAGAAATATTAAAAATAAAATAAGTCCATTCGGCCTAAAAATGATTATACTTGTAAAATTAAATAGTCTATAAACATGAATAATATAATACACTTCAGAGCTTCAAAGAAACATTCCACTTGGTTTAGGAATATATCCTATCCTCAGTGCTACAACTAAATAGCAGTGGAAGTATCACCTTATTCCCAAATTGGTGATTGTGCCTTGAAGAGAAAATTAAAGGTGAATATAGAAGGAAGAAATACATTATAGTGAATATTTCAAGTGGTATTAAATTCTAATTAGTATTAATATTTTCAACTGAAATAATTACTTCTATGATATTATTTTTGGAAGAATGTTTCCATGATGATGATGTATGGAAATCATCCATTGAGGGGGAGAAACTGATGTAGGAATGTCTGCCAGAGAATTATTATCTTATCAAAATCTAGAAACTAGATAGGACTAACATACGCTAGAGTTGAGGGTTGATATTCACTTTCATTTCCTTGTTATAGTGTATACTTGTTGTGTTAATCAAGTGGGAGTATTTTTCTAAAAAATTAGAATTAATTTACTTAACCATGAACTTTGTAATGTGTTTTGTAAATATGAGTGAAAGTTTATAAATGTTTTTGAAAATATTATTTGGCATTATAGTCTCTTTAATGACATGGTTCTTAAGATCCATTAATTTTTTCCCTATAATTAAAATTAATGTTTCTATATTCTTTCAAAAGAATCAACTCTTGATTAGAGATTGGGCCATACAAGATATGAAACAAGATAATGACACTTTATTCAATTATAATGGAACATTACAATGAAGGTAAATAAAACTGTAAAATTAATAAAATGGATTATTACACATTATGTATGATTACATAAATTAAAACTATAATAATTAAAAGGGGACAATAAATTGAAAAGAATAATATCATTGGAACTAGAAAATCCCACGGATCACAGTTTCCTTTAAGAATCATCATTAGTATAAAAAAATAACAATGATAAAGAATACCATGAAAGGATAAATAATGTTGTTAGATATAAAATGAAAACTATGGAAATGAAAGTGTGAATTAAGAAGTTAGAATAGAATGAATGATTTTAGTAAGCATATTTATAGAAATGGAATCCAAGTGTGGAAAATATGGTTGTTGCAAATATGATCATTGAAAATATGATCATTAAAAATATGGTCATTGCAGAAATGGTAATTAGATATAATGTTTCAAATAGGTATACCAGAGTTATGTATTTTTAATAATAGGTTTAAATAATATATTTTAGAAATAATAATAGAAAAACAAAAATATAATATCTAATCAATATATTTTATTTTTTATGCATTAAAAAATTATTATTAAAGAATGGTTTGATAAAAATCAATTAAATATTTTAATATAAATATATTGATAAAATTAAATTATTATAATATAAATAATTTAATTATTAATTCATAATAAATAGTTTTAAGAACACATAAAGTCTAAAAACTTATTTAAACTAAATAAATAGATTTCTCTATTTTTTATATCTTAATATAAAATACAAATTTTTAAATTTTAAGATTTTAATTTTATAAAATGAACATAATTTTTTAATTCAATACATAAAAATTATATTAGGATGATTTTTTTTTTAAAAAATAATTTATTTTTAGGAGAAAAGTGAAAAAATACCAATTTTTCTAAAATCGTCACTTAATGACATTATAATAATACAAGAGTGAATTAAATATTTCTGAAGTCTTTATATATATATATATATATATATATTTATAAACCAATAAAAATAATTTAAAATTACTATTTTGTATTTATAAAACCCATGTTTATCATTTTGGAAACATAAATAATATTTTATTCTAAAAACTGTTTTATTCGCTTATGTTAAAAATTAGTTTTCATCACTTATATGAATCTAATATAAAAAATGGATTTAAAATTTGATATCAACATATAAATATTAGGTAATAATATCAATTTCATTTTTAGGAATAAAAATCAAATCACTATAATTAAAGTTTGTTATTATAATTGTCACGAACCAACCCGGGTCGACCCTGAACTGGTCACCCAAGCCGATCCACGACATGAACCGAAGGGCGTTCCTGATCCCCACAGGCTGGCAACTAGTGTCGGGCATCAAAAGTAAACAGGTGGGAACGATTTGGGCCAAAAGAAAACCAGAATCAGTAAAAGAATAGAAACTAAACAAAAAAGACAAAAAAAAAACAGAAACAAAAACTACACAACCAACGTACCTCCACGTGACCCCATGGGTCACCACCTAACTGAAAACCAACCTTGCTCCAACACTTAGTGACTAAACTAGGAAAACTTGTACAAAAAGGAACCTACAACTGAAAAGGTAAAAGATAGGTGTGAGTACAAGAAGTAATCAGTAGGTGAGCCCAACAACTAATCCCAAAGCAGTTCCAATAAATAAAGAATTCACAGATTCCATGTTTGAACTACAATGTATAAAAGTATGCTTTCCCGAATATTTTACTTGAAATCAAAACAAGAATAGTTGCCCTTATTTCTTTCCAAAAGTTGGACTTCTTTTCATTAGTGCCAAACTCATTCTAAAAGGGAAAGAAGTGTTACATGTTCAAATTTTTCACAAAGATAACAAAGCATATTCATTTGAAAACCATTTTCACAAAGTAGAATAGTATAAGCTGTAAAGGACAACTGAGAGTAAACAAGCAAGGAAAAACAAGTAACCATGGGTGATCCAAAACATACCTAGAAAACCCCTAGACGTACTTAGGTTCAGACTACCTACTAGCATGGTACTCCATAGTCAATAACCAACTGGCCGCCCTAACAGCCAACCAGTGGCACTCCCCATAAGGCCTACCTACCAAGGGGGGACCAACCCGTCTATTCGAGGTTAGCCAACAATTGTCACTCGATTATCTAAAAGACTCCCAGGAACCCATGGTGGTTTTAATAATACTGTGTAAGTGGGAGGCCCTCGCACGCGTGACTCATCTCACCGCACTTTCCAACACCTTACACGGACACTGCTACACGACAACCCTCAAAGGGAAGTCCCCCTGTAGAGATTCCCCATAAGTATGTATGTATATATATATAATCACTTCACATTCCATAAAGTGCCAACCGGGCCGCCATATCATTCATCATTTAAACCATTAGATACCAAGGCGTTTACAAACATACATAACACACGCCATCATGTTGAAAACCAGAAACTCAGTTGGAAACCCATTTAAGGAAAACCGAACTACCACAGACAATTCCAAAATCCAGCTCAAAGGCCAAACGTTCCTTTTATCATTTTTTCGAAGGAATGCTGTTTCTCAAATGAAATCCGAAATTTTATTCACACGTCAAAGGAAAACATTTTTCAACAAAAAAAGATCCACACTTGAAGTTTCCAAAAACAAGTTTAAAGGAAAAACGATCATTTTTTCTATTCAAGGTTTTAGGAGAACACCATTTTCCATAAACAATACACCTTCCATTTTACACACACTAAAAACATTTCCAATCACACTTCAACATGTATTTCACATTTCAAAAAGAACTCATTTAGCCATATCACAAGAAAACCACACAATTAAGTCTAAGAAAAATGCTTCCAGTGCAATGCAAGAATTAAACAGATTTCATTTTCAGCAGGTCACCGCACTAAGAATAACTATTTAATACTACTTTAAATTTACTAAAATTCAATAAAAAGACAAGGAATAAATAAATTCTAAAGTTAAAGGCTAGTGCAGTGGGAGAAAACCTACCTCAAAGTCGTCAGTCGAACTCGACGAAGGAACACGCTTCACGCAGGCGCGTACGCACACGCAAGCCGACGATCACTGCATCGCGGAATCATTCCACCAATGCGCTATAACAAACACGAAACACTTAAAATATCCCAACTGACATAAATATAAACACAAACAGATAACCAACATGAGATCACCTTGGCGCAGGGATGTGCCCGACCAACAGGGTCACACGCCAGTCAAAATGGCCAGTACGCTTTGGAAGGAAGACCGCCGAGGGTTGCGCGCCGACCGTCGGGTGCGCCTCTGGATGGCGCACGATGGTGGTGGCTGACCAGACCGCGGAAGGCCGGAACACGACCGACTGAAGGTGCGATGGTTGGGAAACGCAGCGCAGACATACTGGAGAAAGCCGGAACGCCGGAAGGAGAGCCGGAGGGTGCACCGAAGCGCTGGAAAAAAGGCCGAGAGGTGGTCGGAGGTGGCTGGAACAAGGCAGGGGGCGCCAGAACGACGCCAGACAGTGGAGGCGGGTCGCCAGAGGTGTTGGTCGGAGGCGGGGCTCACCAGAAAAGCTGACATGGCAGCTGGCTAGAGCGGGGAGCACTGGGGCGGAGTTGGGCGGTGCGGCCGGAAGGAAGCAGCCGGCTGGCGGGCTACGGTGGTGCAGCGAGCGAGCAACGAGGAGCGGGGACTGGGAAAGGGGGGCTGCGCGGCGGTGCCGCCTTGGGGGAGGCGGGATGGCAAGAGGGGCACGACGGTTGGGAGGACCGGAGGCCGGTCAGAGGTCGGGACGCCGGGAGGAGACCGGCGTAGGCCGGGGGTCGTGTAGAGGCCGGCCTGGGGGGTGCTGGCGCGGGGAACCGAGGGTCGGGGCTGGGCGATGGGGAAGGGAAGCAGGAGGGGGGGGGGGTCATGCGGCACAAGAGGGAAAGAGAGTGGGGCTCGACGCTAGGGTTAGGGTTTTGAATTTTTTTCTCATAATAATATTATTATTACATTAATAATAATCACATTAATAATAATAATAATAACAGAAATATTATAGTAATAATAACAATAATAATAATAATACAAAAAATAATAATAATAATAATTCAAATAACAATTATAATAATAATGATAATTAAAATATAAATAGTAATAATAATAAAAGTTATTATACTAATAATGCAATAATGATAATAATAATAAAAAAACAAATAATAATAATAATAATAAAATAATAATAATAAAGATAATAATAAGAAAATTTATTAACAATAAAGATAATAATAATAAGAATAATAATAATGATAATATTGAGCAATTTCACGACACCTGGGCGAATTGCGTGGCTACCGCCAACAGTGCGGTGGCCGTGCACGGGTCCGAAACCAACTAAAAACATTAAACGTCAACAATTTTAAATTAGGACTCAACCCAAAACTTGGCGCGAGAACCTGAAACAAAGATATAATAAATTGAAAATTAATTCAAAAAGCCTGGGATCGACAATTCTCCCCACCACAGACACTTTCAACCCCCAGAAAGTCACCCAGCTGAACACTAAACAAAATAAGAAACCATGCCCGGTTGAAACCGAAAGAAACCACAATACAAGATAATGGGAGAACACGGAAGGGTTCTCCCCACCATGGAACTCATCTAGTGTGGAAATTTTAACACTCAAACATACCACCCCAGAAGGGGGGGGGGGACGCGGGAACTCCCAACTAACCCAAACTAACCTTTATAGCACGAGAAAAACAGCTCTGCTAAACTTGGAACTCCCGACTCAGACCAAAGAAAGCCGAAACACTAGAGAAAACATCCGAATAGAACTTAACCCAAGAAGTAAACTCGAGCATTACCATAAACGTCGATCCTTCCATAGGCACTTACATCTCCAAACAAACACAGTAAAACTGAGATTAACCCATATAAGGTTCAAACAAACTTTTAAAGGAAAAACGTATAGTTCATAGAATCATAATTCAGACAACCCAGACTTTTTGGATTACAATGAACACGTCCATCCCAACATCACGACGAAATAATATACCTATAACAACGCCAAACATTAACAGTGGAAGGATGAGAATGGAAGTACTTTAAATGTTCTCTTGCCAACATGGAACATGAAACCCAAACTGAGGCGTCACACCCCCAACAACTCCTGACTGCACACGAGCTTCACCCCAAGACCTGTGGCTAGGGCTCTGTTGGCTGAAGCATCTCCTGCCTCACAGTCAGGCACTAGAATCTCTTCGTTCACAACGTCTTCTTTGGGTGACACTTCTTATGGAACTTATCCAAGTGACCTAGACAATCTCAATGATAACACATCTTCGGAGGGGTGCGTCATGACGAATTCACGTGCCCGAATCGGACACACTAGTGGCACACCACTGAACGGTCCGATGAACTAGGAGCCAAAACCAATTTAGACTATTCTTTAGGAACAGGCCCCTCTGGCACACCCTGATCGCCAAATGGGAACCTTTTCAAGCGACTGGATACGCTGGATTCCTAACAATCTGCACTTTGAAGACCCACTCAGCTAAGAACGCCCCATCCACTAGTTTCTCAAAACAATGGCCCTTCAAAGGGAGGACCTGCTCCTTGATCTCTAGATGAAGACCCTCGATGAAGAGGGAAGTATTTATCAATCCCTACGATTCTACTTCCAGAGAAAATGACACAAGCTCCTTGAAATGGTCAATATAGGCCTCCGCCATCTGTTGGCCTTGTTGAATACGCACAAGATTTTCCCTTTTCTTCGTCTTCACTTCTTCAGGTATAAACCATCGGACAAAGACAGATTTAAAGACATCCCACGTCATCCCATCTTGCATTTATAGTGGGGAGATCAACTCCCATACGTCGAAAGATGGACCATCAAACATACCCAAAACAACACGCACTCTGACAGCTTCAAGAGTTCCTAAAACCCTGAAGACACGCTCGACCTCTTCAATCCACTACACTGTCTCTAATAGACTCCAAACACCATGAAGGACAGACAATGTCTAAGAAGGACCAAAAACTGGGCATGATTCATCAAGTCTGGGGACCTTTCTGGGTGGCATCTCTAAACAACATATATAACACCAAGCCGAAACCAATATCAAGCCAAAGTAATATCATTAAAAGCACTTTCATCCAAAAACATCCAACTCAAAAACCAAAAAAATACCAACACCACACAAAAATCCCTTTTTATTTTAGATTTCAAAACCGTCTTCTTTGAATGCCATTTTCCAAGTACCATATCAACTTTTCAAACCAAAATCACCTTCCAAAACCATTTTACTCTTTAAAATCCAATTTAGAAAACAAGGTCAAGCCCTTAATTTCAAACACACCCAGGTAATCCCATGAACTATTTCACATGTCTTCATCCACTTTCATTCATACGCACCAACATGCACTTTCCACGCATCCTCTCACATGTGCAAATGTTCATAAGGAGTACCTGAGGTTTCACCCCAAACCATTCTCAAACACTTTCCATGAAAACAACAGTTTTCCAAACTGAAGGCTTTCAGTTTTAAAACCCATTTCATAAATTTAAAGACATTTAAAAGAAATCACTCCCATTTTCAAAAACCCTTTTTCATTTCCAAAAACGCAATTACACCAACCAGAATGAAAATGACACTCAACTTACATCAAAGCACCTGAGTGAGGGACTAGAGGTCACACTTAACTTGGAGACATGGTAGTGGGTCATGCCCCAAGTAAGCGTCAACAACTTGGAAGAATTCAAACCATGTACCCGGACTCCACATGGGTCACTACTCCATGTGAGATCACGATGTAACATCGGTTTACCTCCTTTGTCATCCCTCAATACAAAACAATCCAGAACGAAACAAGGACTCAATTCTCGAACTATACCTGGCGACTCGAGGTGCGGAACGAGCGAGGGTTCATGACGTCCTTCCCGTACCTACCCCTCGAATCCCAAAAATCCTAATCTCCATCTACCAGACACCCTAAATAACAAGGGCCTCCTCTGATACCATTTTTTCACGAACCAACCCGGGTTGACCTTGAACCGATCACCCGAGCCGATCCGCAACATGACCCGAAGGTCGTTCCCGATCCCCACGGGCTGGAAACTAGTGCCAGGCATCAAAAGTAAACAGGTGGGAATGATTTGGCCCAAAAGAAAACCAGAATCAGTAAAAGAATAGAAACTAAACAAAACAGACAAAAAAAAAACAAAAACAAAAACTACACAACCAACGTACCTCCATGTGACCCCACGGGTCACCACCCAACTGAAAAACAACCTCACTCCAACACTGAGCGACTAAACCAGGAAAACCTGTACACAAAGGAACCTACAACTGAAAAGGTAAAAGATAGGAATGAGTACAAGAAGTACTTAGTAGGTGAGCCCAAAAACTAATCCCAAAGCACTTCCAATAAATAAAGAATTCACAGATTCCAGGTTTGAACTACAATGTATAAAAGTATGCTTTCTCTAATATTTTACTTGAAATCAAAACACGAATCATTGCCCTTATTTCTTTCCAAAAGTTGACTTCTTTTCATTAGTGCCAAAATCATTCTAAAAGGGAAATAAGTCTTCCATCTTCAAATTTTTCACAAAGAGAACAAATCATTTTCATTTGAAAACCATTTTCACAAAGTTAAATAGTATAAGCTGTAAAGGACAACTGATAGTAAACAAGCAAGGAAAAACAAGTAACCATGGGTGATCCTAAACATCCCTAGAAAACCCCTGGACGTACTCAGGTTTAGACTACCTACCAGCATGGTACTCCATAGTCAATAACCAACTGGCCTCCCTAACAGCCAACCAGTAGCACGCCCCACAAGGCTTACCTACTAAGGGGGGGACCAACCCGTCTAATCGGGGTTAGCCAACAACCGTCACTCGATTCTCTAAAAGATGCTCAGGAACCCATGGTGGTTTTAATAATACTATGTAATTGGGAGGCCCTCGCACGCGTAACTCATCTCAACACACTTGCCAACCCCTTACACAGACACCGCTACACGACAACCCTCAAAGAGAAGTCCCCCTGTAGAGATTCCCCATAAGTATGTATGTATATATATATAATCACTTCACATTCCATAAAGTGCCAACTGGGCTGCCATATCATTCATCATTTAAACCATTAGATACCAAGGCATTTCCAAACATACATAATGCATGCCATCAAGTTGAAAACCATAAACTCACTTGGAAACCCATTTAAGGAAAACCAAACCACCACAGACAAATTCCAAAATCCAGGTCAAAGGCCAAATAGGCCTTTTATCATTTTTTGAAGGAACGCTGTTTCTCAAATGAAATCCGAAATTTTATTCACGCGACAAAGGAATTTTTTTTCAACAACAAAAGATCCACACTTGAAGTTTCCAAAAACAAGTTTAAAGGACAAATGAGCATTTTCTCTATTCAACGTTTTAGGAGAACACCATTTTCCATAAACAATACACCTGCCATTTTACACACACCAAAACCATTTCCAATCACACTTCAACATGTCTTGCACATTTAAAAAAGAACTCATTTAGCCATATCACAAGAAAACCACACAATTAAGTCCAAGAAAAATGCTTCCAGTGCAATGCAAGAATTAAACAGATTTCATTTTCAGTAGGTCACCGCACTAAGCATAACTATTTAATACTAATTTAAATTTACTAAAATTAAATAAAAAGACAAGGAATAAATAAATTCTAAAGTTAAAGGAAAGTGCAGTGGGAGAAAACCTACCTCGAAGTCGTCAGCTGAACTCGACGAAGGAACACGCTTCGCACAGGCGTGTACGCACATGCAAGCCAACGATCACTGCATCACGAAATCATTCCTCCAATGCGCTACAACAAACAAAAAACACTTAAAATAGCCCAACTGACATAAATATAAACACAAACAGATAACCAACACGAGATCACCTCGGCACAGGGATGTTCCCGACCAACGAGGTCACACACCAGTCAAAATGGCCAGCACGCATTGGAAAGAAGACCACCGAGGGTCCCGCATCGACCGTTGGGTGCGCCTCTGGCTGGTGCAAGGCGGCGGTGGCTGGCCGGACCGTGAAAGGCCGGAATGCGACCGGACGAAGGTATGGTGGTCGGGAAAAGTAGCGAAGGCACGCTAGAGGAAGCCGAAATGCCGGAAGGAGAGCCGGAGGGTGCACCGGAGCACCGGGAAAAAGGCCAGGAGGTGGCCAGAACAGGGAAGGGGGCACCGGAACAACACCAGACAGCGGAGGCGGGTCGCCGGAGGCCCTAGTCAGAGGAGGGGTTCTCCAGAAGGGCTCGCCGGAATAGATGACAAGGCGGCTGGCCGGAGCGGGGAGCACCAGGGCGGAGCTGGGCGGTTGGCCAGCTTGCGGGCTGCGGTGGTTCGGTGAGCGATCAACGTGGAGCGGGGGCCGGGATAGGGGGCCGCACGATGACACCACCTTGGGCGAGGTGGGACGACGAGCAGGGCACTACGGTCAGGAGGGCCGGAGGTCGGTCGGAGGTTGGGACGCCGGGAGGAGACCGGCGGAGGCTGGGGGTCGTGCAGAGGCCGGTCTGGGGGGTGCTGGCACGGGGAACCGGGGGTCGACGCTGGGCGACGGGGAAGGGAAGCAGGGGGGGGGGGGGTGCGGCGCAAGAGGGAAAGAGAGGGGGGCTCGGTGCTTGGATTAGAGTTTTGAATTTTTTTTCATTATAATAATATTATTACATTAATAATAATCATATTAATAATAATAATAATAACAACAGAAATATTATAGTAATAATAAAAACAACAAAAACAATAATAATAATAATACCAACAATAATAATAATAATAATTCAAATAACAATTATAATAATAATGATAATAAAAATATAAATAGTAATAATAATAAAAGTTATAATACTAATAATGCAATAATGATAATAATAATAAAAATAAAACAAATAATAATAATAATAATAATAATAATAATAAAAATAATAATAATAAAATTTATCAACAATAAATATAATAATAATAAGAATAATAATAATGATAATATTGAGCAATTGCACGACACCTGGGCGAATTACGTGGCTACCGCCAACAGTGCGGTGGCCGCACACGGGTCCAAAACCAACTAAAATCATTAAACGTCAACAAATTTAAATCAGGACTCAACCCAGACCTTGGCGCGAGAACCCAGAACTAAGATATAATAAATTTAAAATTAATTCAAACATCCAGGGTGCGACAATAATAATGGTAAAACTATTTTTCTCAAAGAGTTTTTTATTATCATTGCGTAATTTTTATCTAATAAAATAAATAGATGAACTCTATATAATGAATCTAATATATATTTTTAACCTATATATTAATTTATTTATAGTCATTCATTTATTAATTGATACCAAATATGATTAGGAATACTTAATTGTGAAAGTATCCATTTTCTACAATTTTTTTTCTACATATTAAAAGTTTTTATTAAAATGATAATTTTCACTTATTTATTAATTGAATTATATAAAATTTAAATTAAATTTAGGTTCATAAACTCAATATTTTTCAAGAAGGGTTACCTTATATTTTTAATAAAATATAAATTACTTAATTAAAAATTAGTTAGTAAGGTGAAAACCAAAATCGTAAAATGTAAAAATCTAATGGTAAAACTAAAAACATGGTTAAAACATGAATGGGATTTTGTGTGTGGAATTATTGACCCAATATCATCCCAATGTAATTTTTTTTAACTTTTTGAGTTATTGAACCTTTAATAGTATAATGATATTATTAAAATGTAAAGGGTATTCACAAAAGTGACCATTTCTTCACTTATAAAAGGGGATCACTCACACCAATTCAATGATACTCTTCCTATTATAATTTCCATTGAAAATATTCCCAAAATAAGTATACTAGAATTAATTTTATCATCATTAATTCCCTGATCTTTATAAGTTATCATAAGGCCTTCATTTCCAAGGACATCTCTAAGATAAGATTAAGTATTCAACGTAAGTATTACATACTTTTTAATATTTTCTTATTAATATTCCAATTAAAAACCACTTATATATTTACAAAAATATAATTAATTAAGTATAATTATTATACTAATATGTTATTATATTAATTTAACAACCATTATATTTTCCTCACTCTCCACTAAGGGAACCAAAATCAACGTTAGTGCGTGTGAGCAGACTACTGCCTCCGGAAAGTGACGTTTTCCATTTTTCATACTTTACATCATGGTTGGTTTTAATGATGATATTTATGAATAAATATTTTTATCTATAATATAAATATGATTATTAATTTTTAAATTATCATATACCTTAATTCCTTATCATTCTTGGAGAAATGAAAGCGGTAACTGTGCGTTGTGCAGATTACCAGCTCCACAAAGTAACATTTTCCATTTTTCATCATGATTTTAATTATTTATCCAAACAACTTAAAATATGATTAAAAAAATTAAAAAAATATAAATAATATCATTATTATTATTTTATAATGATATTAGACACTTCCTTAACCATACTCACCTATCGATATATAACGTGTTCATGTTTGGGTTGGTTTAACCACCTACTTGAGTAATGTTATAAAATTATACCATGGATGACTATGGTAACATAAATACTAATATTATTATAATAAAATAATAAAATAATGATTTTTAGTATTTTAATAGAAATATTAAGTATTTAACTTATTATTAAAATGTCATCATTAATATCTAAAATTACCGAAATAAGATGACACCAAATTTCATGAAAACATAAGAAAATAATAATAATAAATAAATATAATATGATAATAAATGGTATATATTAAATTAAATATTGAGGAATAAATTTACTAATGAGGTATCTTATAAACATAATTTTATTATTCATGAAGTTTGGTACATGCATAGAAGGACTCAAGAACAAGGTAAGGGTTTCCGTCTCAATCACCCTTCATCAAAACATGCTTTGATATTATAAAAAAATATTCATTTATATGGTGTAAATACTTCTCCCTTAACCTATAATACCATAAATTATTGTTTTAATTGGAAAATTCACTTCCATTCATACTCTTACTTACTGTTGGCTATTATTGATATCTTTCCTAAAATATAAGGGTTTTTATAACTCTATATGATTTCTTGAGTAATATTGTTTCTCCTTGAGCTTCATCTTTAATTTCATATCATATTACCTATTTTTATTTTGGAAGATAAATTTTTATTTAAATCTTCCTTATTTATGATTTCTCTTTCTTGTTGAAAATGATACCATGTTAAGAATAATTCCCATACAATTAAACGATGGCCACTCCTCCCTGTTTATAATTTTACTTTCTTCCAATGTTCTCATATTTAATTGGAAATATAATTATGTTTTATCTAATGTGACCTTAATATTTACCTTTTTAAATTTTAAAATATAAAAAAGGATCTTTCGAAACACTATTATTACTTGTTAGTTATAAGTTATCATTTTTTATCTCCTTTTCATAATCTTCTTCAATTATAATTATTATATGTTTTTTTATATATGTATCTTACATATATACCAAGTTAAATATACTTTTAATTTATGTGTTTATACAAGTTTTTTAGTTCCCCTTAAGATTCCCACTTTAAATTAAACCCAATTTAAGGGAACCTTTATATTTATTGTATAATTTAAAGCATCACCTCCATAAAATATTTTTAAACCATGGGTATCTTCTAAAAACAATAATTATTTTATAGATAACCCTCATGGTAAAATTATAGTTTTATAGAAAACTATAAGATCTTTCTTTATTTAAATAGTTAAAATATTTATTTCACAAATCATCACTCATGTGGTTTGTTTTTATTCTTTTTTCTCTTAGATATTTCCTACAAATTTTCTATATTGTAACTCCATGTTCAAGAACTTTTTACTTTTGAATTATAAAAATAAAAAACAATTCAATTATTTATTATCTTAGGAATCATTATCCTTCAATTATGGATTGAATCAAAATTATGAAACCCACTTCTATCTCATAGGTCTGATCATAATTATGATTTATTCATAGTTTCTTTTTTTTATGTGGTAATCATATGTATGATTTTAATTATGTGATGGGTGGGCCTAAAATTATATATCTCTATAATGAATTGGGTAAATATTTATATCTTATGAGGTGCTATTTAAGTGATCAGGGAGTGAACCTAATCCACCATAAGATTTTTCCACTTTATGATGATGGTATTTGGAGCAAACCTTGACTTATGTTTGTGATGTCATATTTTATGTTTTTTTACACATGTTTATGATTCCATGATTTTATGATATCATTTACTTATGAAATATTTCCATAGTTATTATTATACTCTTTATGATATCGTTTTATAACTCCTGACTCACATGTTATGCTTTATTTTCATGTTTATTCCCTTACTAGGATCTCCATCTCACCCTTTTTCTTATGTATTTTTTCCAAGGTATCCTATACAGTTTTAGAGGATCTATGGGAGTCTACATTAATATGTGGAGTTTTAAATAAAGATGATATTTTTTCATTTAAGATGATGCATTCATGTGTCTAATATTCCAAATACACTAGAACTATAGATATATGGTTTTTATTTGTTGGATAAGTATGTGAAAAATTATGAAATAAAGTTTGTTTACTAATTGGGTTGCTATAGTTGGTATCGAGACATGGTCATATTATTTTGGGATATTAGTGTCATGAACCGAATCGATCGCCACCAAAAATGGAACCAAACCCAGCCCGTGACAAGGCCCGAAGGGCGTTCCCGTTCCCCAAAGGCTGGCACAAGTGCCCGGGTATCATAAAATAAAAATTGGGAACGATTTACCTGAGTTTATAAACATAAAACAACAAAAGAATCCAATGAAACAAATATGGATTTTTCAAACCAAACAATCTTTTACAAAAATTCAGAACTGAATTAAATGGCTTAAAACAACTCAAAAGGTCTATACCAAAGGTACAAATCCAAATAAGGACAGCCTAAGAACCCTCATGGCAAGGGGCACCGCCCTCAAGCCACCTCCACAAGACTTCACCACCAAGGACCTGCTAGAAACCCGAACCACTGGAACAAAAAAAAACTGTACCCAACCCGCGACAACAAAAACAACCATGTCTACTTACATCCAAGGGTTTAAGTAGGGTGTGAGCCAATGCCCAGTAGGATACCACCACTAAGAGATTCCATGTGATAAACATTTAAAGATGAAAAGCATGCAAGTTTTCAAAAACATGAAAAGCTTTTTACAATTTATAAAAGATGCAACTTTGAATAAAAACAGTTTTCAAGTGGGCTATCATTAAGAATCAACACTTTTAAAAATAATGTCAACACTACTGAATTTTCCATCCAACTATACTGTATGCCGACGGTAAGTACAAAGTAAATAATGAGCACAAGAAATAGGAAGTAACCCCTAGGCACTAGCTAGCTGTGGGTCCCAGGTACCTCGTATCTCGGTGAGAGTAACCATCACAAATATCCATTCTCATGCACGATCCACTAGTAGGGAACATACCCATAACCTAGTGGTCCCCAATCATCATCATCATAGTTTTTTTAGAGTTGTAAGCGTCAATCTTGCTAAGTGAAACTGAAGCCAAACCCCACGGATTCACTAGCATACTAGTACATGTCCACCCACCTAGATACCCAGGTTTTCCCCTTGTGCTCAAACAAGTTCAACAAGTCAAGAAATATACATTGAACATGAAAATATCATTTCCACATCACAAATTAACCAAACAGCCCACATGTATACCACACAAGTCACAAAAATCCATTTTTCATTCAAAATGATTTTGAAATCCGAATCACACCAAAATAGCCCACAACACGTTTCACATTTCTTCAACACTTCCAAAAAAAAACAATTAAACAATTTTATAAAACAATTATAAGATATTTAAACTCATATAACATCCCACACACATGGAATATAACACTTCTTTCATAATCAAAAATTCAATTTTTCACATCACACTCACACAAAACACTCCACATCACTTTTACATCACTTTCACTCCTTAATATCTCCTTCAAAAAATTTAATAAAATATTTCCAGGATGATAAATATCACATAACAACATTTTTACAAATGAAATGGACCTTTTAAAAATATACTCCTACCAAAACAGTTTGCTGATATAGTTTCACCTATTACACAACCCAATAAACCATTCAAAACATTCATAAAACAATTATAAAGAGTATACCCAAACTTTGCACATAAAATCCATTTCAAAAACCTCTTTTTAAGCCAAAAGCACACCGAGACCCTACCAAAACAGAATTGGCAGCCCAATCAACATGTAATAATCCACTTTCAAATGTTATATAATCACCTTGAATAATATCACAAAAGATACCCATGAGAACACACAAATCCATAAAACACTTTCAAGGAGTATAACAAGGTTATACAAATAAAACCATTCAAATACACCCACTTTTTAGGACCACATGGAACTATATCATTGTCCAACCATAATTGGCAGCCCCTTTCAACAACTAATAAACCACTTCTACATTTTACAAAACTACCACAAAAGATGACACATGAAATGCATTTGAAAAATACACACTTCAAGAAAAAATGTAACTTTAAAAACAAATGCTTTACTATTGCTACCAAAAATAGTTTTCTCATAATGCACAGCACATAAGAAACATGTAAAATTATTTAATCAATCAAACTAACTCATCATTAAATGGTTATCCATAGAATCACCTACCGAATGTGTCGAAACCCTCAAATATTGGGGCGAAACATCAACCGCATGACCGCCGCACCTCAAGAAAGTTAAAAGAAACCTAAAACCTAAATATTTCACCCAAAATACAGTAATTTATAACTTATGCACGAACCCTAACTTCTGGAATTTTTTATAATTCAAGAATTAGGGAAGAAACCCTAAGCAATTTGAAAGAGGAAAGAAATAGACTCACCTACTTGAAGTATCCTGAATTAATCACTCCAAAAACAATAGTTTCTAAAATTGAAAACCTCCAAAATTCAGGTATTCTTCTAACAAGATATAGGAAGTAATTTGGGAACTAGAATGGAGGGAAAATAGTAATAATTGAGAGAGTTAAGAAGGGATGAAGTTACCTCTTCAATTCTGGCCGATTTGAGACACCCTATGAAGATCTGCCCTAATTAGCGATATCAAAGAGCTCCAAGGAGTGGGGGAAGGCAATGGGAGCTCTCCTGGGTTTCTTAGGGTCGAGTGGGAGGTGGAATAACCGAACAAACGCAAATAGTGAAGGAGATATAAAAAATTTAAAAATTATTTTTAATGCAGGAAATGGGCTTCGGGCAGGCCCAATATCTTAAATAAAAACCCATATCCACCATGATTATGGATTTATAAAGGCTCCAAATTTATATGTTGGTGTTAATAGGTCATAGCAGACCATTTAGGAATTGGAATTAAGGAAAAATATTAAAAAATGAAAAAGTTATAAAGGAAACAAATTTTATTTTTAAATCTGGAATTGGGCTCACGGTTTGGCCCAATTCTTGAAAACTCATCTATTTCTCCATAAAACCTTTGGAACCATACAAAACAAATAATGAAAGGAAAATAAATGAAATTTAACTTCAAAATAAGTCATGTATGTGACAATTCTCCCCACCATGAAAACGTTCCATCCCCGGAAAGCTACAGAAAGGCCAGATACGAAAGCCAAACCGAACTGATAAACCAAGATGTACTCCCTTTCCAGGTTTCGCCCCCAAAGGCCAAAACACCTCCATTGATCAATTAAGGAAGGAATAATTCACAACAAAATCATACACCACTTTCCTGAAACCATCAATCACATTCAGGCTTTATCCAAAAGGAAAACACTTCAAACACTATCAGAATAAGACTCAAGCAATTCACTCAAACGAACAACAACATCGAACAAGGTTACACATACCTTGCTATAACTAAACCATTGGGCACTCTACAATCTCAATGGTTACTCAAGGAAGATTTAGGTAGCTTGATAGATCTGAATGAGACTACCTACCACCAATCCTTGACCATGGATAAATCTAAGTTATTGGTACGGGGAAAAAAATAGGCTCCCCACCATAAGAACCAACAATCTTAATCGACCAGCATGGGCCGGTATAGAAAGACCCCAAAATATAAAGTGTTGGGATGACCACATGGTTAGTCTGCATGGTTTGGGAAACCATGAACTAACAGTGGATATTCTTCTATCTACATGGTTTTTTTTGGTGGGGGGGCATGGTCACTACTAACCAAGTGCAAACCGTGTGGTCAACCTGTCTAGCCAAACTTCATACCTTTCTCTAAAGACTCAATGGAAACCAAAGAGGGAGGGAATAACATTGTGTGATGACATGGGTACAAGACCCTCCACCTATTTCCACCGAACGGGAACAACAGAAGAAATATGATGACACCATAGGTTTAAACTTTTCTTATCTTTCATATTGAGGATAGGATTTTGCACAAGGGTTTAAATGACACTGGGGTTTCCTCTGACTACGCGCCAGCTTCTCTCCGGGACCTATGGCTGGAGCTCAAGATATTGAAGCATCTTCGGACTCGCAGTTAGGCTTTGGAAACCACCTGAATGAGAATTCTTCTTTCGTTGCAAACAACAACTACACCACAATCCCCCCGATAAGTTTTTTCCAAGACATAACACATTCTAAACTCACTTTACCCTAAATTGATATTTCACTGAAACAAGGGATTAGAAGATGTACACACATCACACCTTGTTTGTTCAGGTGAGAAACAATAGAAGTAAAGAACACTTATACTCACCTTCCTCTAAAATGGAATATATTTTTTTTATGTTTTTTTTCAAGGGAGACATTCTCCCAACATAATAGAGACTCTCAGATGATTTCCCAACTTTCACCTTTACAGTCAATCGAGCACATGACATCACGAGGAATCACCGAACATGACCATTGCGACTGATATAAACAATGAATAGAGAGGGAACTTGTACAACATCCCAAAACAACACACAATTCTAGAAAGTGGCCATAATATCCTCTCATGACCAGATTTCCCACACTAGTAGTTTAACATGAACTCCTTCTTTGAAGAGACTATGAAGGACCGAGAGTTCCTCTTAGACACTATCCAAATACTCATCCATGATAACAACCCTAGAACACTTCCACCTTCGAAAAATTAGAAAACTTAAGAGGCTAAGGTCACTTTCAACCATCCATAATCAATCTCCCACTACAATAGGATACACAAAACCAATAAAAGAAAGGGTGTATACTCAATCTAAAAAGCTCAAGAAATAGATTCCTTATATTGATCAACTAGAGGATTTTCCAATGGAGAAACAATCTAGGTTGTGCTTCAGTTATGCATTAACCTTTAATGGGGGCGTACCTTATCCAATGAGAGAACCAAGGACCCAACCAATCTGGTCCATTGGTCAAAACAATCCATAAACCAACTCCAAACACATGAAGGGAACTATCGTAAAGGCATCCCAAAACATTTTTCAAAAGAGACCACTAACTGTCCCTACAACACAGCTTACCGACCAAACACAAACCCAAAACACAGTTCAAACAGAAGGGGTTCTTGGAATCAAAACATCCCACAACATCAACATTTTCAAAAACCCATAATACAAACCATACAAAAATATTCATCAAGACATCGTGTTTTTCTTTAAAAGTAAATTTTTTGAGAACAAACAGTTTAGCAGTAAGCATATCCACCAATGGTACCCCATGGGCCTCACACATGCATGTTTTTGTGCCACACCAGACACCCTCCTCATATCCATCCCGGCACTCATCCAGTCGTGCCATCAACCATCCATCATCCCATATAACCCCATGCATGTGGTCGCTAATGGAAATACCAAAGGTTAAAACAAAAATTCTTTCCACTTTTCAAAACCAAGACGGTCAACCAACTCATCCTTTTTTCTCATAACTGCTAACCATGAGATCAAAATCCCAACTCACATCTTACAAAAATTTTCAGGAAGTCACAAACATTTAGAAAATAACTCACTTTCAAGATATTCACATCAATTTCAAAACATCTCATCCCATTAAAACACACTCTGATTGTTTAGAAAAATCTATTGGAAACACTTTTCAAAACGAACTTCAATATAGTTCCTGCTTTCAAAGAGGTGTAAGCACACCATTTTACATTTCAAAACAATTATGAAAATTAAGTTCCGCCATTCCATAAACCAAAACATTCCTTCTTTATTTGAAAATCATTTCACAAAAACTTTACACTTCTTAAAACCAAAGTGCTAAGGTTTCAAAACCTAAGCAAAAAACAGTGCAAGAGGAAACTAGTTTTAGTGGGTGACTTGGAAATATGGTTGGCAGCCATATTCCAATCACTTCACTGTCACAGAGAGTGTTCTAGGAAATATCCTTGGCTCCACATGGCTTTCCAGGCCTTGCGAGCTCACAAGGACCATTATCCCAACTCTCTTTTCATTTCCCTTAATCATCATCGAACCAAGAAAACCGAAGGACTTAGATAAATCCCGACTTCTCTTGGAAACTTGAATCCCATTATGAGGTGTGGTGATCAGGAAAACTACCCATAACTAGAATTCCATGTCCCAACAATCCTAACTCCATACTATCCTGACTCTTCCCCAAATAACATGACCCAAAGAGATAACCCGAACCTCCTCTAATACCATTTTGTCACGAACCAAATCGATCACCACCAAAAATGGAACCAAACCCAGCCCGTGACAAGGCCCGAAGGGCGTTCCCGATCCCCACGGGCTGGCACAAGTGCCCGAGTATCATAAAATGAAAATTGGGAATGATTTACCCAAGTTTATAAACATAAAACAACAAAAGAATCCAATGAAACAAATCTGGATTTTTCAAACCAAACAATCTTTTACAAAAATTCAGAACTGAATTACATGGCTTAAAACAAATCAAAAGGTCTATACCAAAGGTACAAATCCAAATAAGGACAGCCCAAGAACCCTCATGGAAAGGGGCACCGCCCTCAAGCCACCTCCACAAGACTTCACCACCAAGGACCTGTTAGAAACCCGAACCACTGGAACAAAAAAAAACTGTACCCAACCTACGACAACAAAAACAACCATGTCTACTTACACCCAAGGGTGTAAGTAGGGTGTGAGCCAATGCCCAGTAGGATACCACCACTAAGAGATTCCATGTGATAAACATTTAAAGACGAAAAACATGCAAGTTTTCAAAAACATGAAAAGCTAGTTACAATTTATAAAAGATGCAACTTTGAATAAAAATAGTTTTCAAGTGGGATATCATTAAGAATCAACACTTTTAAAAATAATGTCAACATTACTGAATTTTCCAGCCAACTATACCGTATGCCGACGGTAAGTACAAAGTAAATAATGAGTACAAGAAATAGGAAGTAACCCCTAGACACTAGCTAGCTGTGGGTCCCAGGTACCTCGTATCTCGGTGAGAGTAACCATCACAAATATCCATTCTCATGCACGAGCCACTAGTAGGGAACATAACCATAACCTAGTGGTCCCCAATCATCATCAAAATAGTTTTGTTAGAGTTGTAAGCGTCAATCTTGCTAAGTGAAACTGAGGCCAAACCCCACGGATTCACTAGCATACTAGTACATGTCCACCCACCTAGATACCCAGGTTTTCCCCTTGTGCTCAAACAAGTTCAACAAGTCAAGAAATATACATTGAACATGAAAATATCATTTCCACATCACAAATTCACCAAACAGACCATATGTATACCACACAAGTCACAAAAATCCATTTTTTATTCAAAATGATTTTGAAATCCGAATCACACCAAAATAGCCCACAACACGTTTCACATTTCTTCAACACTTCCAAAAAAAAAACAATTAAACAATTTTATAAAACAATTATAAGATATTTAAACTCATATAACATCCCACACACATGGAATATAACACTTCTTTCATAATCAAAAATTCAATTTTTCACATCACACTCACACAAAACACTCCACATCACTTTCACATCACTTTCACTCCTTAATATCTCCTTCAAAAAATTTAATAAAAATATTTCCAGGATGATAAATATCACATAACAACATTTTCACAAATGAAATGGACCTTTTAAAAATATACTCCTACCAAAACAGTTTGCTGATATAGTTTCACCTATTACACAACCCAATAAACCATTCAAAACATTCATAAAACAATTATAAAGAGTATACCCAAACTTTGCACATAAAATCCATTTCAAAAACCTCTTTTTAAGCCAAAAGTACACCGAGACCCTACCAAAACAGAATTGGCATCCCAATCAACATGTAATAATCCACTTTCAAATGTTATATAATCACCTTGAATAATATCACAAAAGATACCCATGAGAACACACAAATCCATAAAACACTTTCAAGGAGTATAACAAGGTTATACAAATAAAACCATTCAAATACACCCACTTTTTAGGCCCAAATGGAACTATATCATTGTCCAACCATAATTGGCAGCCCCTTTCAACAACTAATAAACCACTTCTACATTTTACAAAACTACCACAAAAGATGACACATGAAATGCATTTGAAAAATACACACTTCAAGCAAAAATGTAACTTTAAAAACAAATGCTTTACTATTGCTACCAAAAATGGTTTTCTCAAAATGCACAGCACATAAGTAACATGTAAAATTATTTAATCAATCAAACTAACTCATCATTAAATGGTTATCCACGGAATCACCTACCGAATGTGTCGAAACCCTCAAATATTGGGGCGAAACATCAACCGCATGACCGCCGCACCTCAAGAAAGTTAAAAGAAACCAAAAACCTCAATATTTCACCCAAAATACAGTAATTTAAAACCTATTCACGAACCCTAACTTCTAGAATTTTTTATAATTCAAGAATTAGGGAAGAAACCCTAAGCAATTTGAAAGAGGAAAGAAATAGACTCACCTACTTGAAGTATCCTGAATTAATCACTCCAAAAACAATAGTTTCTGAAATTGAAAACCTCCAAAATTCAGGTATTCTTCGAACAAGATATAGGAGGTAATTTGGGAACTTGAATGGAGGGAAAAGAGTAATAATTGAGAGAGTTAAGAAGGGATGAAGTTACCTCTTCAATTCTGGACGATTTGAGACACCCTATGAAGATCAGCCCTAATTCGCGATATCAAAGAGCTCCAAGGAGTGGATGAAGGCAATGGGAGCTCTCCTGGGTTTCTTAGGGTCGAGTGGGAGGTGGAATCACTGAACAAACGCAAATAGTGAAGGAGATATAAAATATTTAAAAATTATTTTTAATGCAGGAAATGGGCTTCGGGCAGGCCCAATATCTTAAATAAAAACCCATATCCACCATGATTATGGATTTATAAAGGCTCCAAATTTATATGTTGGTGTTAATAGGTCATAGAAGACCATTTAGGAATTGGAATTAAGGAAAAATATTAAAAAATGAAAAAGTTATAAAGGAAACGAATTTTATTTTTAAATCTGGAATTGGGCTCACGGTTTGGCCCAATTCTTGAAAACTCATCTATTTCTCCATAAAACCTTTGGAAACCATCCAAAAAAAATAATTAAAGAAAAATAAATGAAATTTAACTTCAAAATAAGTCATGTATGTGAAAATTATGATGAGATTACATTAGTGAAAACACTAGGTAAAAGTATATGTGATAAATCAAAGTATAGGATATCATCTTAAAATTTTGACAATGATTTGAGTATGTGGTTTTCCTAGCAATGAAATCCCTATCAGCATACTACAAGTGGATGTAGGATCTGGTACTGATGTACCTTGAGGTAATAACATATAAAATGGTGGATTGAGTAATAAATCTATCATCACCTTGTGAATAACAAATATGCCTAACTGCACACTTAGTTTGAACTCCTGGGGGATATTATTTGGTTGATCATATGATATTTAGGAACCACTATGAAATATGGATTTCCTAGTTAATTTGAGGGGCTAGGTTGAAAAGTTTATTATAACTCAAAATAAAGTAACCTAGGCTAAACTAATATTAATATAGTTTAAACTAAAGGAATTACGGGTTAATGTGATGATGTCAAAGGGTAAAAGGTTTGAAGATTGAATCCCTTTTATGTAATTGATTATGATAATTCCACTATGATATTAACTATTCATAACTGATGTTAAACCTTTTGGTTTTAGTGATGACTAGAACCAAAAGGAACTAATTTAAAAAAGGGTGTGAGGGACAATTTAGTGATTGTCTCATTGATCATCCCATTAGAATGGAAGATGAACTGATAAGTTTGGTGATTATAAAAAACCAATTATCATAAAACATGATTAAAAATGTAACTAAATTTGAAATCTATAGTGCACCAAAGAATCACATGAGCCTAAACCCAATTGATGAGGTATCTTTAAGTGCATCCACAAGACCCAAGTTCAAAACCAGGTAGAGGCATATTTCTGGGTTACCGTAGCAGTACTGTAGCAGGTACCGTAACAGGCACTATAGCAGAACTGTACACTGTATGGGCACTGTAGCAGAACTGTACACTATACAGGTACTATAGTAGAACTATACACTATGCAGGTACTATAGAAGGCAATATAGTAGTTAATGTAGCAGGTACTATTCGGTACTGTAGTAGCTGGAACTATTCACCTTGGGCCACCGGTTTGGGCTTGGATTCCTTAAGGCTTTCGGGCCACCCAGGCCTTCAGGTCAGTAGGGATTTCAGGCTGCCTTTAAGGCCTTTGGGCCCCCTAAAGCCTTTAGGCCACATGTAGTTGCCCCAGACAGACTTTACAAAAAAAAGGAACATCCCTAGAAGAGGATTCAGAGCAGGTGTACTCACCAGATTAGAGAAAAATGGATTTTTCAGAATGAGAGGGTATGGATCTGCCATCGAGACTAGCCTGTGCTTACACGAGAAGCCTAGACAGATGGCCATGTGAAGGTGGAGAGCTACTTTCATGATGTAGATGCTGGGGATGGGAAGTTCCTTGTAGATAGTTTGGTTTAATTTCCTAAGACCTTGGGGTCATGTAATCTCCTAAGCCTACAGGCCAAGAAATCTCTGAGCCTACGAGCCTTGTAAGGGTTCCCCCTCATCCTTTAAAAGGAGGTTTATAAAAAATCAATAAAAATGAAGGCCTTCGGGCCATTGGGGGGGGGGGGGTCGAGTGCACCAAAGAAGATAAGGATTGAGACTCATGAAAATTATAGCAATTAAGATGATGAAATAAGGAATATTCAAATAATTATATGTCAAAAATGTGGGAAGATACACCTAGGTAAATGTGTGAAAGGAATGGTAAGATGTTTGATCAGCGGTAAATGAGGGAATTGAGTAACATGAATCCAATGAAAATAGAAGTGTTTAGTTAACACAATGGGGAAAATAATGTTCTCCCTAAGAATCCACTAACAATTCAATGTTTCTAAATGTGAGGAATTTGGGTACTATGAAAACCAATGCACTAATCCAAGGGATTAAGATTTCAATTAACCCCAACAACCTCCTAAACCATGGGAACAAGGAAAATCCTATGTAATGACTACCATTGAAGTGGAAAGTGTTAATTAAGTAGTGATTGGTACACATATTAATCACTCTAGATTTGCAGATGTCTCATGTCATGTAATCTTTCACCAACTATTAACCATTGAAATAAAAAAACCTAGTGGTATCATAATTGTATCCAAGGTATGTGAATATTATTCAAGTTTTGTGGGATTATGATTCATGTGAGTCTTATTATCCTTCCTTTAAATATATTTAATGTGATTTTGGGAATTTATTTTTCTCTATACTTAGAGGAAAAGTTATTTGTTGGAATAAGGTAATCACATTTCATATCAACCTATGATAGTCTATCGATGAAAGTATGATTAAAAATAAACTGTTAGTTTAAATGGTTAGAGAAAAACTCAATATTAGGGATAATCCTATTCTAAAGAAAAATATTTTTCCCTAAATTATTAAGGTTTTCATTTCTATAGAAATTATAACTTAAGTCATGACTATTTTTTATATACCCTTAGTTATTTTTATTAGCATATGATAATTAAAAATGCAAGGAAACAATTTTTTTTGGGGGGGGGGGGGGGTGGGATATAACACCCTAGGTTTTAGGATCCATTATTTTTTCCCAAAAATTATAATGAATTTTTATATATTCATTTAAAAATAATTATTACTTTATTAGAGATTATACTATACAAAATATGTACCAATATAATGATAATTTATTCAATTATAATGGAACATTAAAATGAAGTTACATGAAACCTAAATCCCATATAGTGGATTATGACACATTATGGATGATTACATCCATTAAAATTGAAAATAATTAGAATCAATATTAGTATAACAAAACTTATAATGAGAAGGAATACCATGGAAGGAGAAAGAATTTTGTGAGTTATAAAATGAAAAATATGCAAATGAGAAGTGTGACTTAAGAAGTGAGAGTAAAATGATTTTAGTAAGCCTATATATCGAAGTTAAATATGACTATTGAAAATAAAGTCACTGTAAAAATTATAATTTGATATACATGTGTAAAATAGGTATACTAGTGTTATGTATTGTTAATAATGTGTTTAAATAATATATTTTAGAAATAATAACAATGAGAAAAAAATATAATATATAATTAAAATATTTGTATAGACTTAACTATTTTTATCAAATAATGATTTTATAAAAATCAAATAAATATTTTAACATAAATAGATTGATAAAATTAATTTATAATGATATAAATAATAAATTATAATTATATTTAGGTTAATCTCATTTTATACTAAAAAATACATTTTTTTCTAAAAATTGGCTTTTCATGTGCTATGAATTTTTTAAGTGACTAAATATATAATAGTGAAATGATGATAAAGTTTATTATTGATATATATTAACACCAATTTAATTAGTAATTTATATTGAATAGGATTAAGAATACATAAAGTCTAAAATATTATTTTTTCTATATTAGTAGATTTCTTTATTTTTTGTTATATCTTAATTTAAAATAAAACATTATCAATTTTATTATTTTAAATTGATTAAATGAAATTAATTTTTTATTTCAACATATAAAAATTATCTTAAGATTATTTTTAAAAAATAATTTATTTTAGGTGAATAATGAAAAATACTGATTTTTCTAAAATCATCACTTTTTTAAAATTATCATAATAAAAGATTGAATTAAATGTTTTCGATTTTTTTATAATATATATATATATATATATATATATATTTATAAAGAAAAATAAATCATTTTAAAGTACTATTTTGTATTTATAAAACCCATGTATATCATTTTTAGAAACTTAAGTAACATTTTACTCTAAAAACTGTTTTATTCGCTTATATTAAAAATTAGTTTTCGTCACTTCTATGAATATAATCTAACAAAATGGATTTAATATTTGAAATAAACATGTAAATATTAAAAAAATAAGGTTAATTAAATTTTTATGAATAGAAATTATATTAGTAAGACTAAATTTAATTACTGCGATAATGGTAAAACTTTTTTATCAAAGAGTTGTTTTATTATCATTGCACAATTTTTATTTAATCAAATAAAGTAATAACCTATAAATAATGATTATAATATAAAATTTTAACCTATATATAAATTTAATAACACTCATTAATTTATTAATCAATACTAAATATGATTAGGAATACTTAATTGTGAAAACATCATTATCTACAAATTTGTTTTTCTATATATTAAATGTTTTATTTTAAAAGATAATTTTTTCTTATTTAGAAATTAAATTATATTAAATGTATATTAAATTTAGGTTTATAATATCAATATTTTTTAATAAGTTTTTCATTTTATTTATAAAAAATATAAATCACTTAGTTAAAACTTGTTACCAGGGTAAAAACCAAACTGGTAAAATGTAAATTTCTAATCATAAATAAGTAAAAAAATGTTTAAAACATGTATGGGAATTCTTGGTTGAGTAATTATCAAACCATACCCACCCCAAAATCTATTATTTCAAAATTTTGGATTAATTGACCCCTGAATAGTGTAATGACATCATTAAAAATTAAAGGGTATTCACAAAAGTTACCATTTTATCATTTATAAAAGGGGATCACTTGCACACCATCAATGATAATATTCCCATTAGAATTTAAATTGGACCTATAACCAAAATATCAATCCCATAACTCACTTTCTTATCCTTAATACCTTGATCTGTATAAGTTATCCCAAGTCTTTAATTTCCTTGAATATTTCTAAGAGAAGATCAAGTCTTTAATGAAAGTATTACCCATTTTTTAATCTTTTATTATTAATCTTCTTCTTCCAAAAATATTATTTCTATAATAATATAATTAAATGAGTAATATTATTATATTTATATGTTATTATATTAATTGAGTAACCATTATTTATTCTGATCTATCCACTAATGAAAATAAAAGTGTTGTTAGTGCATGTGCACGGACTAACGCCTCCATGAAATGACATCTTCCATTTTTCATACCAACTCGCATGGTTGGTTTTAATAATTGAATTAATGAAAAAATATTATATATATAATAAAAATATAATTCTAAAATGTAAAATTATTGTATAACTTAATTCCCTACGATTCTTTGAGAAATGAAAATGTTATCTTTGTGTTGTGTGGACTACCATCTCCACAGAGTAATGTTTTTTGTTTTTCATCCTGATTTTAATTATTTATCTAAATAAATTAAAATAAAATTTAAAAACTTAAATAAATATAAATAATATCATCATTATTCTACTATAATGATTTTATACACTTTAACTATACTCACCCATTGAGATTTAACATGTTCATGTTTGGGTGGGTTTGACCGCCTACTTGAATAATGATATAAAACTCTATCATTTATTACTATGGGAACTTAAATAATAATAATATTATAACTTGATAAAAAAATAATGTTTTGTTCTTAGTTTTGTAATGGTTATATTAAGTGTTTAACTTATTATTAAAATATCACCCTCAATCGCTAAAATTCATGAAATAAACTAACACTAATTTTCATGCAAACATAAGAAAATAATAATAAAAAATAGATATAATATGATCATAAACGGTCTATATTAAATTAAATATAGAATAATAAGGTTACTAATAATTTATCTAATAAACTTAATTTGATTATTCAGGAAGTTAGGAGCATGTATAGAATGATTCTAGAACAAGGTAAGGGTTTCCATCTCAATCACCCTTTATTATGGAATGCTTTGATATTATGCACTAATATTCATTTTTATGGTTTAAATTATAAACCCATGAATTATAATATCATAAAATATTTTTTAAATGATAAATTTAAGTTATATTAATGCTCATACTTACTTTGGGACATGATTTTTATCTTCCCTAAAATATAAGGGTTTTTCATATCTCAGTCTGATTTCTTGAGTAATAATGTTTCTTATTGAGATTCATATTTCATTTCATATAGTATTCCTTATTTTTATATTAGGATATTAATTTTTATTCAAATATTTTTTATTTATTTTTTCTCTTCCTTCTTGAAATTTCAACTATGATAAGAATAATTTCCATCCTCTTAAACGAAGGTTTCATCTCCTTGTCCATAATTTCTATTCCTGGCAATATTCTCCTTTTTAATTGGAAACCCAAATATGAGTTATATCATGTTACATTATTAATTAAATTATCCTATTTTAGAAATAAAGTTTTAATATTTTTTTTATGATTTCGTATTTCACAAAGTTTTTTTAAAACTAAAATGGGATCTTTTGTACCACCCTCATTACTTGTAAGTTAGGAGTTCTCTTTCTTTTTCTCATTTTTTTGCAATATTTGTTTCATGTAATTATTATATTTTAAATATATATATCTTATTTATATACCAATTTGAATATAACTTTCATATTTTGGGTATATATGTTTTTTTATTTCCCTTATAAATTTCCACTTTTAAGTAAATTGAGTTTAAGGGAACTTTCCCATTTCTTGTATCATGTCAAGAATCACCCCATAAAATGTTTTTAAACCAAAAATAGCTTCTAAAAAACCCCATTATCTAATAAATAACCCTATAGGTTCAATTATATTTTTATAAAAAACAATAATCTCTTTTATTCTTTAAATATATCCTTTACTTATTTCACAAAGCATCACCCATGTGGCTTATTTTTATTATTTATTCTCCTAGATCCTTCTCATGAATTATCTACATTGGAACTATATATTCAATAACTACGTAAATTTTCAATTATGAAAGTAAAAAATAATTTAATTACTTATTATCTCAATAATTCTTATGATTTAGCCTTTATTTATTCCTTTAATTAGAATTATGAAACCCACTTTCGTCTGATGGGTTTGATCATGATTATTATTTATATATGATTTCTTTTCAACATGTGGCATGCATGTATATGATTTTCAATATGTGATGTGTGGAATAAAAATTATATTCACCTCTAATGAATTATATATATCTTTATATATCATGATATGTCAAATATGGTATTAGAGAGTGAACCTAATCCACTATGGTACCTTTTACACTCTATTATGATGGTCTTGGGAGTGAACCTTGACTTATGTTTATGATGTCATGTTTTTTTTCTACGTGTTTATGATCCCATGATCTTAAAATATCATTTCCTTATGCCATGTTTCTATGCTTATGATCATCCTCTTTATGATATCATGCTATGCATCCTAACTCTCATGTTATGCTTTATTTCCATGTTTATTACCTTAATAGGATTTCTAGATTACCATTTTAATTATATAATTTTCCTAGGGTATTCTATATAGTTTTATATGATCTATCCGAGTTAGTAGTGCTATGTGTAGTTTTAAATAAAGATGATGTTTTTTATGTTTAAGATAATGTATTTATGTGTCTAATATTCCAAAGAAACTAGAATTCTGGATACTTGGTTTGTATTTTTTGGAAAAGTACGTTAAAAATTATAACATAAAGTGTGTTTATGGCTTGGGTCACTATAGTCCCAGTTAAATGATTTTATGCTTTGGAACGACATTAATATATCTATATGGATAGATTTTTTTCTTAATCAAACCAAATCTTGTTTTCTACACCAGGATAGACCATGTAGACTTATAGATTATTTATTTATGGATTATTGATAAGAAATAAATTATGTCTTACTTATCTAAATGGAATATAAGATCAATTGGGAGAAGATGATTTTTGAAATTATATGAGTTAGGGGGAGAATAATTATCCCTTAGAATAACTCCCCATAAAACAATATAATTTCAATTGGTTTGAGAAAGGTAGAGAGAAACAATTTCATCCTTTTTATTTATTATCATTAAGGGGAATAAGTGAAACATTTAATTGAGGTGCTAAAGTGGTATTGGAAACAAATCCAAAGGGGGATATTGAAGTGCCCTTATGGATTGTATGATTCCAATATTTAATTTTTATCAATTTTAAATGTATAATGTGGAATTAAATATATGATTAGAGAACATGGGTGATGTATTGGAGTTTAAAATCTTTATTTTTTCCATGTAAAACTTTGGAATATATCTAATAATATTTTCAGATCCAGATGTTGAGACGGTGAAAGTTTCTAAGGCCTGGTGATCTCGAAATTGATATTTTAAAAATATTAAATCTAATAAAATCACACATATACATTTTTCATTAAAAAGTGGAATAAATCCCAAATGGAGTCATATATTATAAATCTAAGACCGCTGTTGAGTTCAGAGTGTGGGTTTTACTCTAGGCGTGACATAATCTTTGTTAGCATCAGACATTTATGAAAAGTACATCTAGGGAAATTTTTTTTTATAAATTGGGGATGCAACATAATTTTATTATGAAAGTAAAGACCTATTTATATTTGGGAAGAGTGAGACCCATTACATAGCCTATTGGTCCAAGGCTAAGTGGCTTAAATTACTAGCCCAAAGGCCTAGTGCAGCATCATGCCTGTATCACCGCCTGCCCACATCATGCTTGCATCACCACATACATCATAAATATATCCAATGGGATTTCCAGAATTTGAACCTTGTAATTTTTTATGTAGTATTATGGGGTTTACCAATTAGGAACCACCCTAACTACATATGGTTTCTCTCGAAATCAGGGGTGTAAATAAAGAAATAAATTAATTTATTTATGTGTTTTAATGAAACGACTTCGGATAATCTATTTAAACTTAATTATATCCAATTAACAGGGTTAAACACATAACCATAAGAATTTATAGGAGATAATGGATGATATTTGGAAATGATGATATTGTAGATCTTCGATTGGAGTACCACACATATCACCAACGATAGCACAACTTATGGATCTCACCAATTACTGTGACCTAGGATTGTAATTCATCAATGATTGATATACAATGAAGGTAGGTTTTTTTATTTTATGTGTATTTATACCTATTTTCTTATCCTATTATGAATATGAATCAATCAACTTAAATATTTATTTGCAGATCAATCGTATTGTGGGTATGAGATTATTTGTCGAGAATTTGGGGATTTCTCTTGTGGTTTAATTTGCATCTCTTTATTTGTCATTATAACAAAAAATAATTGAGGAAAATACAAACATTGTATGAGATATATTACTCAAGTTTTTTCTTTTTAAATCTCTTCCCCCGTTCTTCATGTATTCATCACTGACGTTCATTTTGGCCGGTGATTCGACAAATACCCGTTATCAATCATTGTGCACCAATTCTTCGGCCAAAAAGATTGACACCACAGATATAGGTTTTATTTTATGACATGTTTGAGCTATGATAATGGTGAAAAAGAATCAGGATTATATTAGAGACATTTGTGCATGGGTTTTGGCCATACTATTAAGGCGTGTCAATGGTTGACAATTCCCAGAGAATTGGAATCCAGAATCCCGCCACAGTTGATGACAACGTAACACCCCAAGATTTTAAAATAGGTAAATCATGTTAGATAATCTGTATGACATGTAAAACCAAGATTATAAGAAAATATAACACCCTTTGACCTTACAATATATATATATTTTTAAATAAATTCGATCTCTTTAATAGCTTGCGATGCACGCAACACCGAGTTAAAACGAAATGCGACACTATTAAAATATTATTCTTTAAACATGGCTATTATAACCTAGCCATTATGTTGGTAGGTATGAATAGTAATAAATAAATTATGAAAATTATATGGTTTACACATATATAAATAAATTCAATTATTATCTATTGATGAGAAATAAAATAAGATCAATTTGAAAGAGAAAGAAATATTTTCTGAAAAACTATATTTTTATAAATAGTGAATTAGTTGCACTTTTCACACATAATTTAAAATTAATTTTACCACTTTTATAAAATTTATTTGAAAAAATAAACTTAATTTTTGAAACATACATGTCAAAATTATCTTTGGGTGAATTTTTGAGAGTTTTCTAAAAAGATTAATTTTTTGATGAATATTAAAGAATACTGAATTTTAATCGAAAACTACCTTTTCATTTAAATTATTTATAAAGTTAAATTATATTTTAAATTGGTTTAAAAGTAAAATTAGTTAAATTATATTAAAATTTAACTAATTTTTTTCATTGGAATCAATTTCATATTGAATTTTGATATTAAAACATTCTTTACTTATGTAAATTTTCTCTTTAGAAATCCGCTTTTTCATCACATCTTTGGGTATAATTTTGAATTTTATTCTTCAACTTCAATAAATTTAATTTATAAAAGTGGATTGAATATTTTTAATCATCATAATTTATATTATATAATAATTTCAACTTAATTTTTGACCATTATGAATAGTAAAATAGTAAAAATTAATTACCACGATTAAGGTAAAAATGGTTTTACTCAGGGGTTAAACTAAAACTATAAGGATTCACATGACCTAAACACTTATCCAAAACCTATTAAATGGACATATTTTGACCCTATAATATATATGGATCAATAATGACCCATTTTGAGGCTTTTAGTATGATAAAAACATGAGTTTAATTAATTCTTTTCAAAAATGAAAAGCGTGTCCTCTCCCTCACTTATAAAAGGCCACACCTCTCTTCCACTATTAACACTACCAAAGAAATTTTTTTTCCAAAACCTACAAAAAAATATTCCTTAAATACCTCCTCACATATTATAGGCCTTTTTTGGATCATAAATTTAATATATAAGGCTTTAGGTTAAACCTAAAGAGGTTGCTCGAAGAAGAAGTAAATTTTTTGACTATGTATTTTAATTTTAATTCTTCTTATAACTCATTATAATATTATAAAACTATGAAAAAATAATAAAAAAATTATATCATATATAATAATATTTTATTATGTTAATTTAATAACCTAAATCCATTTACACTTCCAGTAAATGGAAAATGAAACCATCGATCGTGTGTACAACGGACTACAACCTCGTGAACCGATGTAGTTCATTTTCCATCACTACCTTTAAAGGATGGATGTACTGATGGTTTTAACATATGTATATGATATTTATTATATTATTATAATTTTTTAATTTTATGATCATATATAACTTCTTACTTTCCATTCTTTGAGGGATATGATAACATCGCTCGTGTGTACGGCAGACTATCGCATTGCGAAGCGATGTGATTTGTTTTTTGTTTACACTTTACATGGAAGGTAGTAAGAATAAATGTTAATGAGTATATGTGATATTTATTATCTAAAAATACTTATTTAAATATAATATCACATATTTCTTCCTACCTTCAAATCCATTGGAAAATAATAATGCCACTTGTGCATACGTGTGGACTACCGCCTCCAAGTAGTGATGTGAAATAGTTTTTATTTTATTTTTTCATGGATGGTAATAAGTATGAATTTAATTAATATAAATGATATATATATATAAAAAAATTATTATTTTAAGGTTAATTAATATTTTTCCCTTTTTTCCATCATCGAGAAAAATTGAAATAACGTTCATGTGTATGTACGACCTACCGTCTCCATGAACGATATAATCCATTTTCTATCTCTAAGTTTTATAGATTAATATAAATAAATATATAATGAATATATATTATATTTATATCATGGATAAAAGTATTTATAGAATTTAACCATGATCAAATTAAAAGGATCAAAATTACCAAACCAAAATATACAGGAAAAACAGAGCCATTATCACCCAAAATAGTGATTTCAATAAAGAATTACTAATAAACTAGTGATAAAATACTATAAGTAAATCATATATGGTATGGGATATATGATTATTGTTTTTTAATTTATGTTTAATAAACCTATATTTATTATACAAGAGGTTCATACACATACAGAGGAAATCAAACAAGTGTTAATGGTTTCTCGTCTCACTTTTACTTCCGTGAGACATACACCATATTCACCACTTATTCTTTTGTGTGGTGTATATAATACCAATTTTGATAAGTTATATAATTAATATATTTATATTCATGGTATTCAAAGTTTTATTTGAAGTTATTTCTTTCATGGGGCTTATGATTCAAAAGTTACCAAAGTGGTAAGGGTTTATTTCAGAACCTCATCATTATTCAGTATTGTTTTTTTTAAGTATAACTTGGGGGAATTATTTGATATTTCTATATTAAAATAAATATATTTTATTATAATCTATATATTCATGAAATTTTTAAATTAATAGTACAAATTTCTACTCTTTGGTACTTAAAATGATTGAGATTTTTTTAAGAAAATCTGGCTTTATTTCTCTATTCGGTTGGAGATCCTTTTTCATACAAATACATTTTTTTAAAAATGATTTAAAAAATGTTTTTATCCTTTTACCAATTATTTGTTAAATATTTTTTTACCCATTTTGACTATTTAATTTTTTTGGAAAGGAATCTTTATATCATTTTAAAAACAAGGTCCCTTTGGATTTTACTGAAAATGTGAAAGGAGTATTTGTTTTAACATGCACGAAAAGAATGAAATTTTCTTCCATCATGACCAATTAATGATTTAAAGATTATTTTAAAATTTTTCAAATTTTATTTTAAAATAAAATTATTTTAAAATTATTTTGTAAAATTTTAGTTTTAAAAATAGTTTTAAAGTAAAAAAGTTTATTTTCTTAAAAAATGTTTTCAATGACATTTTTATGGTATTTATATTCATCAATGACAAAAACTTTATTGTACTTATGGTACACTAGGTATATGTTGTATTGATACTATCCTTATTATTTCTAAAGATGGTTTATGATCAGTTTTACTGTGTATGTACAATTTTATTACCATTCACCATATTATTGTGGATGGTCTATTATTATGTTTATTTGTTGGGGGTAATTATTAACATTTCATATGTTAGTTTTTCAATACAAATGTTTATATTGATTATTTTTCACCCTTTTTATATGCGGTATTCATTGGACTTATTAAGTGACAGGTGGGGCCTAGAATTACATATCCCTTTGATGTATCGATAGGTCTCATGAAAACAATTAGCTTGAGTATTTGGATGAGGCCTTATCTATTTATATAATATGTCTTGGAATAAGTAATTTAAGGTAAGAAGTCTCGGAATGAGTCCTTGACAGTATGTTTAATATGTCTGAAATTATTCAATCCATAATTATGAATTCAGCCATTAATATTTCATGTGATTATTCTATTAGTTAGAATATATGTGGTTAGGTTTCAAGATCACATGATAATTTATATGGTATTATTTGATCATCATTTACTCCTACCATATTATGATCAAGATATTGATTAAATGGAACATGATTCAGGTTGTAAAAGTAGGTTCCCTAGACCCAACATAACAAAACACTTTTTGATTTCCATACCATGTATACAGTGAGTTATACATGATGTACACTTACCATTATAGTATTGATATTTTTGTACCCACTATTTAAATGGTAATTTCCATAAATTATTTATCATATCAAAAGGTTATAACAGTTCCCAGGCTATAATGATAACTTCAAGATACTATGAAATTAATCTTAAATATATGTTCTATGGTCAAGATACATCATACTATCTGGAAATAGTTTATGTTTGACTATCAGGTGTGAGGGGATCATAAGCATTGATACTTATTCTCATAAAGTTCGCACTTAGTGATCTCTAGTAGGTGAGATCATGAGGACCGACTCAATAATAATAACACCACATATTTCAGGTGTCATTGGTTGATCCTATCTAAAGAAATGTGTATTGGTATCCTGAATTAAGATCAATTTCAATGTGTTCCATTTGATCATGTACTTTTATGGAAGGATAAAACCATGAAAATGAAGTCGTGGTGAGGTAGGTTGTTTTGGGTGCATCATTTATGGTATAAAATTGGTTAAATGATCAAAATAGAATTTATCGCTTACAAGTTGAGGAAGTAATATCTCAGACCTAGTTGATTAGGATGACTGTACCTTCATAAATCCTTGGACAAGGTAGTGAAAGGTAATTTCATCTAATTAGATCAACAAATAAAAAATCTAGAAAGGACGACGACACAAGTATGTATCCTAATTTATGTTATATCTAAAGACAAATAGATAATATTACATAGTACATATTTGTAGGATGGTTGTTATTTCCATGGAAATTACTTATCTTTTTAGGGACCTTGATGGGTTTCTAGACTCCACTCTTAGTCTATGAATGGTATTCAATACTATTGATTTAAGTGCCTATAGGGTCACACACAATAACATATTCAAGAATATACCCTATTCTACTGAATAAGTATAATGGACATGGTGGGCCCTGAAGGTTCTGGGCATAGTGGAAGTGTGGTTGAGACGGGACCCAACTTTGATTTTTACCATGATCAATGATTATTCCAGGATCAATACGACGATGAATGCCAGTTTCCATGGAATATGATCAAAGATTTAGATAAAGAAGAAAGAGGCCCGAAACCTTAGAGAGGATCTTGTACATCATGTTTATAATTAATTTAATTAATTTCATAAAGAAAAATAATACTTGTATCTTTGTTATTTTTCTTTGTTGATGATGTTGATCATCTAGAATGAACCATTTTGATTATCTTGTTGTGCTTGTAAGGATCCAAACTAGAATCCCTCTAGTGGTTATCCACACTTGTTCTGATGACTCCGATCGACACCGCTTGTTCTCCGGGTGCTAGTGCGGCGAAGCGAGTGTCTTGTGTCAGTCATTCTTGATCTCTTGTTCTTCGATCTTGATGAACATCTCTCATTCTTGAGAGGGGAGAGAAGAGGATTCTAGAGAGAAATTGTTTGGCTCAACAATTCTCAATTTACCAGGTGTGTGGTGTGGTGTCTGTCACAATAGGCATACTTGCTTATTTATATACCTAGAATTTAAGTTACAATATTTAATTACATAGGAACAATTAAATACATTCATGAACTTAGAGAAAACTCATTCATTTAATAATAATACTGCATCATTATTTATGGTGTGCCAACTTTCACAAAACAAAATTATAAATAAAATTACACGTCATAAAATAATAGAAGCGTTATTTTAATTTGTGCCAACTAGTTAAATAATTATTTATCATATTTCAAATAATTATTTTACTACCAGAATAACCTTGGTCCACTCGAACTCCACTTCCATTTATTGTACACCAGAATAAATAAATAAATAAATTATTCTCTTACATAGATATTTTATTTACAAACTAGTAAATAAATATTTATTAAATGTTCAATAAAATAAATAAATATATTTTATTTAATTTATGAGATCATTGTAACTTGAATAAAATTATTCCATGGTCTTGAGAATAATATTTATTTTATTAAGTAAATTTAAATAGAATTTAACTGAGACCACAAAAAACACTTAGTGTGTGACCCTCTAGGATTCTTTCTCATTGGCATTAGGCGGGCTTGACTAAAGTCCAAGAGTACTGTCTAACAACGAGTCAAGGAATCCAAGAGAAAGAAAGTAAATTCACAACAATGACATCCACATATGAATGATCACTATGTAATATAATCCATTTATCACAATATCTCATCAAGCAGGTTTCATGATTGTGCCATCAACTTTTATGCTTGATACGTCGTTCTTTGAGTACCTAAAATAAACTCATCATTACACCATGGCCATGGAATTTCGCATGACGGTTATATTTCAATCAAAGGGCCAAGATATCAACTTCCATAAATGGAAGGGAAAAATCCTTCCTCGACTTATCCATTAATAACATTCCACTCAGGATGCACCCAACGTACCCTACTTCCCACCAACTATTTGCATGACTATTTTCATCAGTAAATTAAAGTGCGTTAGTTGGGACACGTATTAATGATAATATTAAAGTCTAAGGATCATTACACATGCACGCATATAGAAATATCTAATGACACCAAAACAAGAAGAATTCCTACTAGCAGGTCTGTTCTCATAATCTTCTATCTTGGAGATTACCAAGTGCGAACTTCATGAAAGGAAGTCTCATATGCTTACAAGTACTCACACCTGACGGTCTGCATGCTATGTGTCCCTTCATATCATGTCATCGAACCACATAACTATATTTAAGAATCTTTTTATATAATTTCAAGGTTCTCATCATAACAGGGAACTTCCATGACCTTATCAACGCAAAAAATACTTTAGGGCATTATTACATCACAGTCATGAAGAACAATGAACAATATGTAATAATACATTAAATATACATGTAATCAAAGTAAAACCAGTTGGTTCTAGGACACCAAATCTTAAAAAATCCAACTTGGACTATAGACAACTGCCTAGGACTTTCAGTCCGCTAGAACTCACATGATGATCATGTTTCTGCTGAGTCAAGTTTTTAGTCAAGGGGTCCACCACATTGTCTTCTTTAGAAATAATGATCACTGCAACTTCACCTCCCTAAGAAAAATCCCTCAATAGATGATACTTTCGAAGTATGTGCTTCATCCGCTGATGCGACCTTGACTCTTTTTTGAGATCCACCGCTGTAGTATTATCACAGTACAATGTGATGAGATCTTTACTGATAGGTATCACATCCATCTCCTAGAAAAATCTTCACATCCAAACTAATTCTTTAGCTACCTCATAAGATGAGATATACTTGAACTCTACTGTAGAATCTGTTAATACACTCTACTTTAATCTCTTCCAACTCATTTCATCTCCATTCAAAGTGAATATGTATCCCATTTGCGACTTCATGTCATCTTGATCTATATAGAATATAGCATCTGCATATCCTCTGATGACTAGTTCCTCATCTCATCCATAAACCAGGAACATATCCTTAGTACACCTCAGATACTTTAGGATAGTCTTGACTACCATCCAATGGCGGTCACCTGGGTTAGCTTGATATCTTCTTACCACACTCAATGCGTAGGTGACATCTAGCCTAGTACATAGCATGACATACATGACTGACCCAATCACTGATGCGTATGGAGTCCTTGGCATTATCTTTATTTCCTAATGTGTCTGAGGACACATTTTCTTAGAAAGATGAATGCCATGCGACGTTGGCAACAATCCCCTCTTGAATTTTTCCGTATGGGATCTCTTCAGTATCTTCTCAATGTATGTACTTTGACTTAGGACTAGCAACCTCTTGGATCTATCTCGATGCATATTGTTCACAAGAATATACACTGCCTCGCCCAAGTCTTTCATGGAGAAACATTTATTCAACCATTCCTTAATAGAATGTAAGACTGGTATTTAGTTTCTAATAAGCAATATGTCATCAACATATACTATTAGGAAAATGACTGCACTCCCACTAAACCATTTGTAGATACAAGGCTCACATTCATTATTGGTAAAACCAAATTATTTTATGGCTTCATCAAAATGAATGTTCCATGACCTGGATGCTTGCTTTCATTTATAAATGGATTTCTGTAACTTTCTTACCTTATTCGCATTCTTTGGAGTCACAAACCCTTCAGGTTGTGTCTTATATATATCTTCCTGAAGGTTCTCATTAAGGAATTCTATTTTGATATCCATTCTCCAAATCTCATAGTCATGGTAAGACACAATGGAAAGTATAATTCTAATGTATTTCAGCATTGCAACTGGTGAGAAGGTTTCATCGTAGTCAATTCCTTTATGCTGTTTAAAACATTTTGCAACCAGTCGTGCCTTATAGGTACTGAATTGTCCTTCCATGTCCATTTTATTCTTGAATACCCATTTGAAACCAACATGCTTTACATCAACTGGAGGATCTACCAAAATCCAGACTTGGTTTTGGTACATGGAATCCATTTCAGAATTCATGGCTTCTTGCCACTTTCCAACATCTGTGCCACTTACTACTTCCTTTTAGGTTTGAGGATCATTATTATCAACTAATAAGGAGTAACTATCCTCAGTAACTAGAAAAACATACTGTTCCAGTTCTCTAAACTCTCTTCTACTTCTATATAGTACTTGTGTCTCTGGAACAGATTCTTCTTCCATGGGGCTTTGTGGAATCTGTTCCTGTACCAACTATTGTGTACCTTGGGCCTTGACTTCATCGAATTCTATCTCGCTCCCACTATCTATTTCGAATATGTGTTCCCTCTCAATAAATATAGAATGTATTGACACTATAACCTTTTTTTCTAAGGGGATGTATAGGTAATATACCCATGTTTCATTGGGGTATCTTATAAAGGTACACTTTGTGCCTCGGGGTGCGAGTTTGTTACCTGAAGAGGCCTTAAAAAATGCTTCACTACCCCACACATCCATCCAATGGCCTGAAGGCCTTCATTTTTTATTTATTTTGATAATCCACCTTTCAAGGGGTGTGGTGGAACCCTTACAAGGCCTGTAGATGTAATTATTACATGGACCGTAGGACTTAGAGGAATTCATTTGCCCGTAGGCTTCAAACATTACATACAACCCAGACTAACTACTTGGAACTAATCTTCCCTAACATCTTAATCGTGAAATTAGCTCTCCACCTTTGCATGGATGTTCAGCTTGGAATTCCCGTGCATGAACAGGCTTATCCTGATGGCAGATGCCATACCCTCTCATTCTTGCAATCCGTTTAGCTTCTACTGTGGTGAAATCTCCTTGCTCTTCCTCCTTGTAGAGCTTGTTCCTCATAGGTCTTCTAGTTTGCATCTGCACTTAAGGTAGCCCAAAGGCCTTGAGGTGGCCCGAAGGCCTTACTAACCCGAAGGCCTGGGTGGCTCGAAGGCCTTAAAGGACTCTAGGACCAAATCGGTGGCTCGGAGGCCCAAACCGAGACATATTCCCGGCTCCTATAGTGCCAAATAGTACCTGCTACAGTTACCATTACAGTACCTGCTATAGTACTACACAGTTCCTACTACTGTACCTGCTACAGTACTACTACAGTACCAGAAATAATGTCTCCACCTGGATTTGATCTTGGGTCTTCAGGATGCAATTACGGAGTCCTTACCAACCAGGCTAAGGCTCATGTGCTCGCTACCCCACATATGTAAATTAGATAACATGGTTTTTCTTCCACTCCAAAACTCGTATGGAATACCATTTATCAATTTAGTTGTACTTGGTTTAGTATGTGTGCCACAGTTTCTATCGAATATCCCCAAAAGGATAATGGAAGACTCGCATGACTCATCATTGATCTCACTATTTCCAACAAGGTGCATTTCCTCTTTTCTCTCACAGCATTCCACTGGGGCATGGTTAGAGAAGTGAGTTGGGATAGGATCCCAAACTCCTGTAAGTAATCAATGAAGTCTTGATTAAGATATTCTCCACCTTGGGTTGAGTGGATTTTCTTAATCTTCTTACCAAGCTAGTTTTCAACTTCATTCTTGTATTCTTTGAACTTATCTAAAGAATATGACTTATACCTCATTAAGTAGATATATCCATATCTACTAAAATCATCAGTAAAAGTTATGAAGTATGAGTACCCTCCCCTTTCTTCAACTAGAAATGGTCCACACACATCGGTATGGACCAATTCAATAAGTTATTTATCCCTTTCACCTTTCCCACTAAATGGGGATTTGGTAATTTTTCCTTGTAAACATGCATGACATACGCCAAGTGGTTTTAGTTCGAAATAATCTAAATATCCATCTTGTTGTAACTTTGTCAAGCATTTCTTGTTTACATGACCTAGCTGGTGATGCCAAATTTGGGTGTGGTATGAGTCATGTGAAGTATCTTTGTTATCAATTTCCATTACTTGGTTTGTGTAATCCAACACATAAAATACGTTTTATAAATGTGCCCTACCATAACAAATGATATCTTTATAAAATAAGCAACATTCATTTCCAAACATGAAAAAAATCCATCCGTATCTAATCTGGATATAGAAATAATGTTTTTACTAATAGAAGTAACATAATAAAAACACTTTAACACCAAGATCATCCCAGTTGGAAATTTGAGATGGTAGTTCCTGACAGCTACAATAGAAAGTCTGGATCAATTGGCTACTCGTAGATCTACCTCTCCTCTATCAATCTTCTTGAATCTACTTGGTTCCTATATTTGGATACATATGTGAGCACCACAAGATATATCTAATACCCAATTTGTAGAAGCAGATAGATTGCATTCAATAACAAACACACCTAAACCTTCCCCTCGCTTCTTAGGCTGGGTTAAGTTCTTCTTCCAGTGGCCCTTCTTGCCACATGTGAAACAAACAACTACCTATTCCCTTGCCTGTCCTTTGATCTTACTTTTCTTGGAAGGCCATGAAGAAGATTTGGGCTTAAATCTCTTCACCTTCCCTTTACTCTTATTCACCATAAGGACATAAGGATTTTCACGCTTCATATATTTTTCCACTTGGTGAATGAGGATAAGAAGATCAGATAAAGACTTCTCAATGTTGTTCATATTTTAATTGGAAACAAAGTTAGAGAAGATCTGAGGGGGTGATGTGAGAATAAGATCGGTTCCCAGTTATTTGGGGAGTTTAAACCCTAGAACCTCTAGGCGCTCAATGTATCCAATGATCTTAACTACATGAGGGCCATCTGGGGAACCTTCTCTATGCTTACTCTGAAAGAGTGCCTTAGAGATCTCAAACCTTTCCTGTTTTTCTCTATCCTGGTAAATACCACTAAGGTGATTGATCATGCTACAAGCATCCATGTTTTCATGAGACTTCATGAGGTCACTAGAAATTAATGATAGCATCAAAAATTGAACATCGACCGCGTCATTAATATGTTTCTTATAGACCAAGAAATCCTCATCACTCGCCTCTTTGGAAAGCAGATTAGGTAATGCTGACTCCAGCACGTAAGAATTCCATTCATAGCGTAGGATAACCCGAAGGCATCTAAACCATTATTAGAAGTTACTACCATTGAGGATGTTGTCTTTATCCATAATTTATCATAGAAATAGTGTGGTTGAAGAGCTTGTCATTTTTATTCTACAATTAAAATGGAAGATCATTAGTACTTTCTTAATTACATTTTATAAGAAATAATAAATTTTATTAAGTATCCCACTATTTTATCAAGTCCCAATAGCCATCACCATTAAACTCGAAAATTCCAGTTTCCATGAAATTCTAGTGGAAAGGATCCATATTCCCCTTTGAATAATCCCAAAAAGGGTTGGTCAAGCTATTTTAAGGTATTTAGGTAGGCAGGTCTTTGCCAACTGTAGACTTGCAGCTCCTTGATATGTTGAGTGGACTCCACAATCCTAAAATCATGACTTTGGATTTCCTCAACTCTTGCCTCCAATATTACACCAAGTATAGAAAGGGATACTCCTATTGATGTAATATGGTTAAATCAACCCAAAACCTTTCATAAGGTCTTCTTGTATAAAAATAAGTGTCCCAACAAGGGTTGGTCAAACACATAGTTTTATTAAGTTTTTCCCTTAATCAAGTAACAGAAGGCTTGTTCTAACTTAATATTTTATTTGAGAGATTTTTATCTCTTATGCATGAATTTATTATTATCATTATCACATGCTTGTTAATATTAAGTGGAACTTACTCAAGTGATTAACCATATCTTGATAATATTTACGCATAAGTATGGTTTATTTTAGTTCCATATTGCATGCTTGTTTAATTCATTAATTATGGGATCATGACAATAAATCCATAATGATAAACCATGCAACTAATAGAAATAAAATAAAGTAAATATAATTATTATGAGATTTTATAATAGTTAGTTTATCTAGCGATTGATAAACTAACCCTTACCTAGGGGAGAAACACCTTGAACCTTTTGGGTTCATGTTTATAGCTTCCATCTGTCCACCTCTGTATCTCATGGGATTGGTTTCATCTCGACTCCACCTTGAACCAACTCCACTAGCTTGGGAGTTACATCCATTACATATTCCCTTTTCAACTCATATGTAGGTGAGAGGTAAAAATGGATTTTACATAAAAGAAACCTTGGGCACACATTCCCTACATATTAATGAGGAGAAGTCTCACTTGCCAACAGATTTAATTCAAATAAATAAATTAAAAGAAACTATCCACATACAAAGTTCTTGGTATAGCTCATGATCATCCATACATGCAATGATATTTACGCATAAATAAAGCTATAAATAAATTCTTTAATCATTCTTGTTTAAGATAAATCACACTCGAATCAATTAATTATCATCTTTAATTAATCAATCCTTTTATCTTAGACCATTTTCTGAATTTTCTTGAGATTCTAATCCATCATAATTTTAAAAAAATAAATTCATTTAAAATTATCTTTGTACGTAACTTGTACCTTGGAGGCAACCCGGTGAATTCTTATTCATAACTACCCAATGAGTTGAAATTAACATTACACATATGTTAAATTAAACACATATATATAAAACTCCTATCACGTTTTGTGCCTCAGATTTACGCCTGCATGATGGCACACGTCTCAAGGGTTTGTATAATATAATAATAAATTTTAATAAATCTGTGTAATTTGGATTAGTACACAATGTGTAGTTCCAACTACACGACGTGTACTATTTTTCACTATCTATCCGAAGTACACGCCTGAGGAAACAACGTTTGAGTATACTTCAGAAATATTTGGACTACACAGTGTGTCCAGTGGGCCACACATCATGTAGTTCCTCATTACATGGTATCTAGCTGGGCAAGCCGTGTACGAGGTACATGATCCAACCCTAACCCAAAGAGACTACACACCGTGTCCATTGGGCCACATGACATGTAATCTAGAAACTGTGAGCCACCTATTCCTAGTCAACACATGGATTCATTTAAGACTTAGAAAGACTCCAACACACAACTTGGTTTGGAGGACTGGTCCAATTAATTGAATCTTGACTACACAACGTGTACTGCTGAATACACACCGTGTGTTTTAGTGTTGTACAACCAGGAAGCTTTGGCACATCTTGATGAGATCCTATATTTTATTTTAATCAAAATTAAAAGAAAATATCGTTTCTATAAGGTGAATGAGAAACAAAAGCGGAGGAATAGATCTCGAGATTCAGATTTGTAGAACGATTAACTTGAATTGAAACAACTAAATTATTAAATATGTAATTCATAAATGAAATATTTAAATAATTATAAACTATGATGTAACCCCTATCATACAACTTGAAGGTTCTAGGCGCAGTGGAAGCATGTTTGGGATGGGACCAAACTTTGATTTTTACCACGATCAATGATTATTCTGGGATCAATACAATGATGAAAGCGAGTCTCCACAGAATATAATCAAAGATTTCGATAAAGAAGAAAGAGGATCGAAACCTTAGATAAGATCTTTCACATCATGTTTATAATTAATTTAATTATTTTCATACAGAAAAATAATACCTGTATCTTTGGTATTTTTCTTCATTGATGATGTTGATCATCCGGAATGACCCTTTCTGATTTTCTCGTTGTGCTTGTAAGGATCCAAACTAGAATCCCTCTAGCGGTGATCCACACGTGCTCCGATGATCTCGGATCAACACCGCTCGTTCTCGGGGTGCTAGCACGGTGAAGTGAGTGTCTTGTGTCGGTCGTTCTTGATCTCTTGTTCTTTGTCCTTGAAGAACATCTCTCATTCTTAAGAGGGGAGAGAAGATGATTTGAGAGAGAAATTGTTTGACTCAACAATTATCAATTCACCAGGCGTGTGTTATGGTGTCTAGCACAATAGACATACTTTCCTATTTATATACATGAAATTTTAGTTAAAATATTTAATTGCATAGTAATAATTAAATACATTCATTAACTTAGAGAAAACTCATGTATTTAATAATTATACTGCATCATTATTTATGGTGCACCAACTTGAAAAAAATAGAATTATAAATAAAATTTCATGTCATAAAATAATAACAGTATTATTTTAATTTGTGCCAACTAGTTAAATAATTATATACCGTCTTGCAAATAATTATTTTACTACCGAACCGACCTTGGTCCGCTCGAACTTCAATTCCATTTATTGAACACCTAAATAAATAAATAAATAAATAAATAATTTATTTTCTTAAATAAATATTTTATTTAAAAACTAGTAAATAAATATTTATGAAATGTTCAATAAAATAAATCAAAACATTTTATTTAATTTATTAGATCATTGTAACTTGAATAAAATTATTGCATGGTCTTGATAATAATATTTATTTCATTAATGAAATTCAAATAGAGTTTAACTGAGACCACCAAAAACACTTAGTCTATGACCTTCTAGGATTCTTTCTCTTTGGCATTAGGCGGGCTTGCCTAAAGTCCAAGAGTACTGTATAGAAACGAGTCAAGGAACCCAAGAGAAAAAACATAATGTCACAACAATGACATCCACATACAAACACTCACTGTGTAATATAATCCCTTTGTCACAATTTCTCATCAAGAAGGTTTCATGATTGTGCCATCAACGTTTATGCTTGATACGTCATTCTTTGACTACCAGAAATAAACTCGTCATTACACCATGACCATGAAATTTTCTGGGATGGTTCTATTTCAATCAAAGGGCCAAGATATCAACTTATATAAATGGGAGGGAAAAATCCTTCCTCAACTTATCCATTAATTATATGCCACTCGTGACACACCCAATGTACCATACTTCCCGCCAATTGTCTGCGTGATAGTTTTCATCAGTAAATAAAAGTGCGTAAGTCGTGACATGTATTAATGATAATATTAAAGTCTAAGGATCATTACACATGCTCGCAGATAGAAATATCCAATGACACTAAAACATGTAGAATTCCAACTAGTGGGTCTATTCTCATAATCTTCTATCTTGGAGATTACCAAGTGTGAACTTCATGAGAGGAAGTATCATCTGCTTACGAGTACTCGCACCTGTCGGTCTTCATGCCATGTGTCCCATCATAGCATTTCATCGAACCAAAAAACTATTTTTAAGAATATTGTTATAGAATTTCAAGGTTCTCATCATAGCGGGGAACTACCATGACCTTATCAATGAAAAAAATACTCTAGGACACTATTACATCATAGTCATGCATAACAATGAAAAATATGAAATAATAAATTAAATATCCATGTAATCAAAGTGAAACTAGTTGGTTCTAGGACACCAACTCTTAAAGGACCCACCATGGGGTCTAAGAATTGTATAAGTTTTTAAGATCACTAAAAAATAATTAAATTAATTATTATTTGAGTATATAATAATTGGGTTGAATTTATTTATAGAAATTACTCATGAGGTATTTAGTGAATACCAGAAAAATATTATAAAAATGAATATTATTTTAATACACAAGGTTCATTTAATATTAGCAAGAATTTCGAGTTGAGTTAATGACTTGGGTTTTATCATGTAATATATTTATTATATTATAAGGCGGTGATAAAATATAAATGAAGTTAATGACATAATTAGTTCATTATAATGTTTTATTTATTACTTATTTAGTGGGTATTTTATTTTCAGAGGTTGGGTAACACTTTCTAGATATTTTAGCCTCCCACTATATAAGTATGGTAGAGTCATTCATTCATAGAGTATTCATTCTAGTTGAATGAGAGCTTATCTCTCCTCCCACATCCTAGAGAGAAAAAGTATCTCTCTGGGTGATCTATCCAGGAATGAATTTAACGGATCAAAGGGATGAGATTGAGGTGATCATCATGACATCAAATGATTCATTAGAGCTTTGTGTTAGCATCTAGAATTTGATGAACAATGATCATGAAGATTATTAAAGCGTGTGTGGATGATATAGAGAGATTTTAATTCACATCCTTTGAAAAACGTTCATTGGTGATGAGCTATAGTCAAGTGCGCTTCGTTTCAAACAAGGTATTTGTTCAATTTAAATTTTTGTGCTTCGATTAATTCACATGAGATCCTGAAACCCCTATTGGAGATTAGATCACTAGAGATGACAAGTTTCATTGTTTTGGTGATATTTTTTTAAATCCCTAGCACATCGGATTCCACTGCTTGCCTCATTACCTTCAATTGGTATCATAGGGATAACATGGATTTTTTGAGCCAATAAAAAATTATTTTTCTTTAAATTTAAGTAGAGGGTTTTAAATTAGTCCCAATGGATAGGACCGAGCTTTAATACGATCTCCGATGGAGAAAATATGACCATCTAGAATTTTTAATATGGATCGTAAGCATGTTTTATGGATATTATTTATGAAGATTGCATATATTGATATATTTGTTAAATATTATTTGATGTCATCGAAATCATCAGTTTCTAGTGAATATGGTTTTTTGTTCCAAATCCATGTTTTTTTGGCCACACTGTTCTGGCCAGATCTCAGCCAGAACAATAATTCTAGGAGGAGTTAATTTTTACACGCATGTGAGAATTTTATTTTATTTGTTTAAGAAAATAAAAATCCAAATGTATAGGGCATTGAAAGTTTTTTAAATACAATAATTTTGGGTAGTTTTGTCTTGAAGCTATAGAATTATCCAAAAAAGAAATAAAATAAGAGAAAAAGTGGGACAAACATGGCTAGTAGGTCAACTACAAAAAAAATTTGAAAAAAATATATTATTTTAATTAAAACTGGGGTTAGGGTTGGCCCCCCTGTCTCTATCGACACCTCGATCCACTTAGTAGGTCACCTTTGGAAGAGACCCAATTTTATGTGACCTCCTACCACCCTGTTGGTCGAGAAGACATTGCCCGATCCCCCTTCCAATTACCACAACAAACTCCTCCCTTATCGTCCCTCCTCTTTCAAAAATTGACCCTAAGAAACGCCACCTCTGATCAGTACCTAGCCTCTCTCTGCTCATTCTCCCATTCCACCAGCCACCCTCGGTCGTCCCCATGAGCATGGGATATACTGCCATCGCCATCCTCCCCTGGTGCAAACCAATGACCCTATGTGTGAGGTACTCTCACGAACCTCCATAAAAATATGCGATCTACCCTGATCGGCCTCCTAGGTGACCCGAACCACCCCGTAATTGTCCTAGGCATGTTATCCTAACTAGAAATGTGTTAGGGACGGTTTTACTGACCTGGAACACCTCTGCATGAGGTCTTCGTGGTTCGTAATGGGCCTACAAAGGTTCTTCCTCACCCACAATGTGTCTGGGAGGGGTTTAAAGGCCCCAATTGTTTTTAAATAAAATCAAAATTAATTTATTAATTTTGGATTATAAAAATAATAATTTTAATATTCCGAATAATTAATTTAATTTTGAATCTAAAAATAATTATTTAATTAATTTAATTTTGGAATAAAAAATTAAATTAGTAATTAGACAAAATTAAATTATTTTTTTTGAATTTCAATAATTCATTTAATTTATTTAAATACCCTCATACTTAAATTTATTACATTTAATTTTTATCATGATTTATTTTTATCTGCTGAACGAATTTGTGTAGTGAAAAACCTTGCATTTCTAGTTTATTTAATTATTAATTACACATGTTCAGTTCTTGTAATAATTAATTAGTTTTATTGATAGTCTACAAATCATAATATTCTATTCAACATGTATAATGGACTATGTGTCCATCATTATCTATATGTATATTACGCTTCTCGAAACCCCTTCATCTACATGCAATAATTGATGTACTATTGATGATGACGTTGTAAGTCATGGACCAGACCAAGTCGAGGTGAAATCTAGTTGAGAAGTGGACACATTAGACTAGGGACAAGCTGTATCATGATTCAAGACCCGAATCATGTATTATTCCCCTAGGTTATGATTGGTCCATTAATTTTAAATAGATCAACCAATATTAGATGCTCAAGACCAGTCAGTTAATTTATTTTCTTTATGTATTGTTTATTATTTTACCCATTTGCATGTTTGTGAGGAACACATAAAATAATAAATAGAAAAATGCATTAATACATGATGAATATTTTTCTATTAATATTTAGTTGTTATTATGAAAAAATAATATGAATATATTAATATAAATGGATTACATTCATCAAGAAATATTAAAACCGTCATAGAAATATTAAGTCAAAAATGGCTCCTGTCATTTGAATTTGAACACAACCAGGTGTAGGAGGTGATCGTCATCCATAGTTGAGGATGTATCCTAATAATAGGGAGTTATTATAATAGTGATAGGTTTACTTAACTAATGATGGTAGGAAAGAAGTACCCATAGATATATTTTTTCATCTTTAGATTCAAATGTTGAGTAAATCATGTTTTTGATTTTAGAAGCTGGGAATTCACCCAAAAGATCAAAGATCCATGAGTTAATGTGGTTGTATAGAAATATTACTACCTTGAAATCTCTTAGTAGTGACATAGACATTGCTTATAGACTATGAGGATCGGTTTCAAGGATCCTTTACACTAGAGTACTCAAGCGATATAGTATTCTGATTCAAGTACAGATAGTTTCTAGAGTTCGATAAAATAGTGAGAGACATTTAATGATTTAAATAATTGGTAATGTCTAATTAGTAATCAAGATAAAAGTACTAATCTACTTGATTGTATTTTTATAGAAAATGTAAATTAATACAAAAAATACACTGATAATATTTGATAAATAAAATTTTCAAATTAGAATGAAAATCCCAAGAGTAGTATAGGCGCTTGCACAAAGTATTGAGACATCTGAAATTCAAGGATTCAGATGTCCCCTATTCCTGTTAAGACACCTCATGAAGTGAGGGAGAGAAAAATACCTATGATATACTTATGTATGATGCATATTATTATTATTTCATAATGATATCATCTACTTCTGATGTGAGTTGTGGATACAACATTAGGACATGAATGATTTCACATGTTGTCTCATCTCCGAGAAGCTTGCAAGGAGAAAGTTAAGAAAGATATGAATAGATGATTATTATAATGGATATTTTTAAATTTAAATATGAATCATGATATTTCAATCCATCCCTTTATCATATCATTTTCATTAATTTACTCCATTTTCATTTAATATTAAAAAATGAATAGTAGATGGAGAAACTACTTAATTTCCTTTTGTTTAAGGTTCTCCAATAAATAAGAACATTAAGTAAAGATTTATCTTTAGCTATTATGGTGAGAAATTTTAAAGAAAAGGTTAAAAGTATAATATAAATAATGATTACAAAGTTAACTTTACAACATCCTTCAAAGAAAAGAGGTATTAAATAGAATCTTATTTACTTCACATTTCATGAAATAAAATTTATGGAAATTTAAATTCTATAAACTAAATTAAAGAAGTAAGTAATCACTTTAGTCAGAATGGCCCGAAGGCCTTCATTTTTTTATTTTTGATAATCCACCTTCCAAGGGGTGAGTTGAAACCCTTACAAGGCCCGAAGGCTTAGAGACAATTAAATGAACCATAGGTCTTAGAGGGAATCACCCAGACAAAACAACTTGGAACTTCTCCTCCCTAGAAAATGAGATGATATTATCACTCCACCTTCATAGGGATGGTCGGATAACTATCCTATGCAAAGCTGCACAGGCCTGGTACCGATGGTAAAGACATACCCTCTCATTCTTCCAAATCCAGTTAGCTCTGATCTAGTGAATGTGCCTGCCCTGTATCCTCATCTGAAGCCTCATTCCTTGTAGTCAAACTAGTACATCTAAATTCAAGTGGCTAGAAGGACTTAGGGTGTCCCTAAGGCCTTAAGGTGGCCTGATGGTCTTGAGAATTAACTGGGATGAAGGCCTTGGGTGGCCTGAAATCCTTGCAAGACCTGAGGCCCAAACTGGTGGCCCAAAGGCTCAAATGGATGAATAATTATGAATGCTACAGTACCAAACAGTACCTGCTACAGTGTCTGCTATAGTACCTGCTACAATATTACTATAGTTCATACTACAGTACCAGAAATACGCATCCACACAGGTTTGATCTCAGGTCTCTTGGATGCACCTACCGAGTCCTCACCAACCGAGCTGAGGCTCATGTGCAAGTAAGTAATCACATCATCTTTAGATATATTCATCAATTATAAGTAATGTTTCTATTATAATTTTTGGGTATTAAATACAATATTTATATTACATATTTTCATTTAAATGTAGTAACCATGTAGGTATAGAAACGTCACAGGGAGTAAGGTATGTTCTCTAAGAAGTTGAGAAAGGGTGGTTCCTAAGCCAATAGTGAGAAGTAAACAAACTTATAATTTCCAAGTGAATGATTATAGTTGAAATTTTATTGAGTATTACCAAAATATTTATTTCACGTTTCATTTGTACACAAGGAGAAATTATTCCAATTTTGGAATGAATGTATTTTGTGGTGTTTAATACTAGACCAATAGTTTAGTAATACTTAAATCATTAAAAATACCTGATGAATATAACATGTAAGACTTATTTACCCAGTTATGGAATGATAAAACTTTTTCAAGAAAAAATAAGTAATTTTCAAGGATATACCTTGTATGGTTTTATAATCTGAAGAGTTAAATCCCTTAGGTATTATCCTATATACTTAGTTTTGGATAAAGAAACCTTTATAAATAATGGTAAGTCACAAATATTTTAGAATTAGTTCCTCTTGAGATCATAAAATATTCCAAGAAAAAGATAGAGGTATATTCCAATACTTCATAAGATTCATTTAATAGTTTTAAGGAATGTGAAATTGAAGTATGATATTTGCATGATCATAATATATGACTTAATTTGGGCTGTTGTGCGGAAGAATATCTTGACCAAGCATTCATCGATCAAAATAATGTAGCATGGAGTAATTCATAAACGTACATTACCTTATCCACATCAATTATATAATTTTCGAAAATAGGATTGATAGAATTTTACATGTTAACATTGATAAAAAAATTGTAGCATGAAATAATTCATAAACACACATTTCCTTATACACATGTGATTCATGATGTAAGTAAAAGGTGTATTAATGTTTCAACTTATATCTATTGCAGATACTTTCATTATTTTTCAAGACATGCATTGCAAATAACAATGTTATCCAACAAAAATATTAAAACTATCATGAAAAATGGATATCATATGATCTATAGTACTATGGAAATCTATTATGTCACAAGAACATGTGTTTTAATGCAAAGTTTTTGTTGATAATAAAAACAAACTTGCATCAAGAAAAAAAAGTGCATCTTTAGTAATTATCATAAGGTTTCTAAGGATATTATAGAAAATCCTATAATATAAAAGATATCTTCAAGTTATAGAATATATTTCTATAAAAGGGTGCACATATCTATTTGAGATAGTGGGGGAAATATTGACTTGGGTTTAGTCAATTCCAGAGATAAATAACCAGTTGACATAAGAATGAGTTCCATAGGAGGTGTGGATGAGATTGTTCCAGAGACACATACTGCGTAGGAAGGATAAAACCATGGTGATAGTTTTATATTCACCATGACTAGTGATACATTATTCATTGATAATAATAATTCCTACAAGTAGGTATCGTATTGAAATTAGCAAAAATTGATAAGACCAATTAAATTTCAATAATGGATTCCATGTATTAATGTACAAGGGGCTTATTATTTTGAATACTATGGTAAGTACTCATGCAATACTATACATGGATGGTATAAGCATGGTACCGATAAGGATTGATTGGTAACACCAAGTCATTATGAATAAATCCATTAGAATATATATTATATGATAATTAAAAATGGTCATTGGATATCCAGACCACCCATCTTGGAATGCGTCTATACAATGAAATTAGAAAGGGATGGTGACACCATAGAATGACAACAAGGGGTGCATGTTATGGAAACCCAATTTAAGATTTTATTAAGAACATGATCATAGAATATTCATTTGATATGATTTTTTTCCATATTTTTTCAAGAGGTTAGTGGGAGAAACATTGTTTTCCAAGTAAAATAAATTTGACAACATATAGAAAACAACTATCGGTATTACAATTAGTTAATACCATAATTAAAGTATCTCTTTAGAGATTAAATTAAATTAGAAAACAATGTTTTAGGGGACTTCATCTACTGAGGTAGATCTAAGGGTTGATTAGACCAAGTAAAATTACATACACTGACAAGGTATTGAAAAAAAATACAATTTTGGACAATTCAAGAGAAACTTTTTACCAATGTCACATGGAATAAATATCTCCAAGAAGTCATGCATTGGGAATATGAGGAGATTAAAGTGGTGAGTTGAGTTCCATATAATTCTATGATGAATAAATCATATATTCCATGTTATGTACTATATATATTGATATTTACAACATATAATTAATGGTAGTAAAATACCAGTTATATCTAGGTGAACTGTAAGGAAAGCAGTTAGAACTATTTTATTATACTTTAGAAATTACAGAATATATGTATGTAGTTTGTAGAGAGAAAATGATACTATTTTCAAGGGGCACAAAATAGTCTTCCTTTAGATCAATATAATCTTATATAGTAGTTAGGCTAAGGTAATGAGTGTGACTAGATCATAAAATCTAGTGGTATCTGGGACTATGCATCTCTGCACAGGACAACTAGTAGAACATCCATGTAAAGGTAGAGAGATGATCATGATGCAGATACTGGGGAGGGGCGGATTCAAGTTGTCATAGTCTGTATGATTTCTTTAATACCTACGGGTATTATAATGTCTCTAACCCTACAGGTAATGTAATCTCTAAGCCTACAGGCCTCTTAAGGGTTACCCTCATCCCTTGAAATGGTGTTATCAAAAGTCAATAAAAAAAGAGGCCTTTGGTCCATTCAGGTAGTGGTATCCATACCTACAAATAATGAGTATGTTGCAGCTTATAAGACAAATAAAGTAGTATAGATTACACAATGATTTGTTCCTATTCTTGGAATCAAACATAGTAAGTAAATTTTTATTATAATATAAATTATGATAATTATATTAATGGTACTAGACAATATGTAAAGATTGGATAGTGAATGAAGGGATATAATTGGGGATATCATCTCTTGAGAAGTCTTACTCAAGGAGGTAAAGTTTTAGATAACAGTATTTCCACAGAGTGGAAATGTGGAAGGACCATAAATAAATCCATAACTCAGTAGAAAAATAATCTTATCATGTGATAACTAACAAGGATAGTTAGTAAGTTGGATCCAGTGTAAGTGGGAGTGTTATAAAATTAAGCTACCTAGATCCAACCGAACAATATATTTTGATTACTATACCTTGTATACAGTGAGTTATACATGATGTACACTTACCATTATAGTGTTGATATTTATTCATCCACTATTTATAGGGTCATATACATATATTATTTATCATATCAAAATGTTATATCAGTTCCTAGGCTATAATGAGAACCTTGAGATACTATGAAATTATTCTTAATTATATGTCATATGGTCTAGATACATCATACCGACCAGACATAGTTAATTTTTGACTATTAGGTGTTGGTGGATCATAAACAATGAGAATTATTATCATGAAGTTCTCACTTTGTGATCTATATTAGGTGCGATCATGAGGACATAACCACTAATAGGAACAATGCATGTTTCAGGTGTCATTGGTTGTTCCTATCTACAAACATGTGTATTGGTCTCCTAACTTGATATCATTATGAATGTGTTCCATTTGATCATGTAATTTTATGCAAGGAATAAACCATGAAAATGAAGTTATGTAGATGTATATTATGTTGGGTGAATCATTGGTGGTATGAAATTGGTTGAATGATTAACATAAAATTTATCACCTATGAGTTGAGGAAGTAATATCTTAGTCCTAGTTGATCAGGATGGAAAAACCTTCATAAATACTTGACCAAGGCAGTTAAAGGCAAGTCTATCCAATTAGATTAAAAAAAATAAATCTATAAAGGATGACGTCACAAGTGTTCATCATACTTTATGAGATATCTAATGAAAAATAGATTATATTACACAGTGCGTATTAATAAGATGGTTGTCATTACTATGAATATTCCTTATCTATTTAGGGGTCTTAATGGGTTTCTAGACTCTACTCTTGTTTTGTGAATGGTATTTAATTATACTTAGATAAGGGTCTAGAGGGTCACACACAATAACATATTCAAGAATCTTTCCTATTGTGGTGAATATGTATATTGAACATGGTGGGCCCCACCATGGGGTTCGAGAGTTGTCAAAGTTTTAACGATCACCAATAAATAAATAAATTCATATTTATTCATGTATAGAATAATTGAGATGAATTTATTTATTAAAATTATTCATGAGGTATTTAGTGAATACAAGAAAAATATTATACAAAAAAATATTATTTTAATATTCAAGGTTTGCTTAATATTAATGAGAATTTTGAGTTGAGTTAATGAGTGGGGTTTTATCATGTAATATATTTATTATATTATAAGGAGGTGATAAAATATAAATGACATTAAGGATGCAGTAGGTTTTACATAATGTGTCATTTACTACTTATTTAGTGGATGTCTTATTTTTGGAGGTTGGGGAACCCTTTTTGGGTATTTTAACCTACCACTTTATAAGCAGGAGAGAGGAATTCATTAAGAGACTATTCATGCCAATAGAATGAGATATTCTCTCTCCTATCATATCTTAGAGAGATAAATTCTCTATATGAGTGATCGATCCAAGAACTCCTTGGATGGATCACATGGACGTGATTGAGGTGATCATCGCGGTGCTAAATGATTTGTTGGAACTCTATGCTTGCAACCAGAATTTTATGAATGAAGATCATACAGATTCTTGAAGCATGTGTGGATTATATAGAGGGGTTTGTATTTAGATCATTTGAGAAATGATCATTAGCAACTAGCTATAGTCTAGTGCACTTCATTTCAAAGAAGGAATTTATTTAGTTTTAAATTTTGTTCTTATATTAATTCACATGAGATCCTTGGACCTCTACTAAGTTTTGGATAAATGGATATGATAAGTTTTGTCATTTATATGATAAAAAATTTAAATCCCCAGCCTACCAGATTCCAATACACACCATGGTACCTTTATTTCAGTTATTTAACTTTTCATATTGATTATCCCTTTTTTATTCATAGATTTTCCCGTACGCATACCCATATAGAGCTTTTGATCTTACCCCTTTCTTATGTTTTATTTCCCCCAGAATACCAAGAAGTGTTTTGTGATTGATATAAATGGATATTATAAGGGTAATAATGGTGATCTCAAAGAAAATTATTTGTGGATTTTATGTTTTAAAATTTAATGTGAATTTAAATTATGTGTCTAGTTTACCAAGACTACTAAACTATTCAGTCCTTTGGGATAAGATTTTTAGTATCTAGTACCAATGTAATAAAGTAACCACCAACTCTGAGATACTAGGGTTGGGGTCATTATAGTTGTTATTAGAGGAAGTTTAGAAAAAATCTTGGGAACTAGATTTAGGAAAACATAGATTAGGGAATATAACCCTATGATAAACATTGAGTATAAGTTTATAAGAACATCCTCAAGTTTTGATAAGTTAGATATTATGTGGATTTTACTATAAATACATCCCTGTCTAGATACTACAAGTGTATGTGGCTCTAGAACAGATGCACCTAGGGGTAGTAACTCCAAAAAGGGTGAATTGGGATTGACTATATCATCATATAGTGTATGAAAGTAGGCCTTACTGCTCACCTAGTTTTACACCCTTATGGTATATACTGAATATAATTCAAATTTTATTTAAAAATCATTATGAAGTATTTGAAAATAAAAATATCCCCAAAGAAACCATGTTTATAATTATGAGATTAGATATGTATAAAATTTTCCATTTTTGTTAAGTCTTTCACAAGTTTTGTGATTATACATTATGTTTCATAATGTTATGATATAATCTAGTGTATTATATTATTTAGACATAGAACCTAAGAAAAGGAATGAGAACTGTATCAATGAAAATAATCCATGTAGATATTTCCTTCATAGGATAGATAATGAAGTTGACGCAAGATCTATAGCTGGAACTGATCAAATTATAACCGTATTGGGAAGCTGACTCAGGTTATGATTAATAAACTTTCCCATATAGATCATCCTTATGATCCACCACATGATGTAACAATGTTATAACACTTAATGCATCAATAACCTCCATCATTTAATGGGACCATAAATCCATTTCTTAGTTGAGGAATGGATAAGTTATCAGAGATGACATTTTTATCTCTGGGAAGTAGTGAAAGGGAGAAAATTGTCATGGAATTTTATCATATCTTAGGGTATTTGGATCACTAAGGATCATTGATTAAAAAATTAAAAATGAAGAAGAAATAGAACACATGGAATGGAAGGATTTCAAGGAACTCTTATTGGAAAAATATTTTCCTTGATAGAAATAAACAGATATGGAAAGACATTTCTTGAGTCTAAGAAAAAAAGAATAGGAAAATTTTGTTAGTTATAAATCAAGATTTTAAATGTTATTAATACATGTTGCAGGATATATACGTAATCCAAAGAGAAAGATTGATTATTTAATTTATGGGATTTAGCTAATACTTCAAAGGGAACTAGTCTCCAAAACTTTCTCATCACATGAGGTCATATTATCATGTGCTATCAATATATAGAAATTTTTTTCCAAGACTTATGTATTTGAAGGAAATCAAGGGAATAATAGGTTGACAGAGCAAAAAATAGATAAAGGGAAGAAGGGAAATAAGGATTTTCCCATATGTGATACTTGTAGAAAGAAGAACATTAGTTTATACCTAAAATGAAAAATGTGTTTTCTTAAAGTGTGGAAAAAAGTTCCATCATGCTAATTAATTCATGCATAAGGTAGAATCCCTCATAGTAGTTCTTTAACTATAAGTAGATGGGGAACTATTCAAACCAATTCCCCAAGCATTAAGGGAATATACATCAGAATAAACTAAGGGATCAACACAAATATTATGCTATTAATACAACCTAAGTGGAATGATTAATGTTATTTTGTATTTGGATCCAATAAAAATGTTGTAAACATATTTTATTGATGATATTATCATTTTTAGAATCATGAAATGCATAAGGATTGTACTATAATAGTATTTATTTAAACATTTGAAAGCATGTGTTGAATAATACCAAGAAGATTGATACAGTGGCAATTTGATATTTTTGGAAAATATATGATAGGGAAGATAACCCTTAATATGTGATCTAAGTTGAGATAATAATGATAAATATATGTTTACGGGATAGTATTAGTGACCATGAAATTGGTTAGTGATTTGATGGTTTATGTTATCTTTTCTGAAGTTTATATAAAGCTTGGATCTATGGAATATATTCGAAAACCTAAAATTTTATTTTTGAAAGAATTAATTTTTTCATTAGGTTTTTATGGTGATTATGGAATTCAAATATTTGGAATGTGACATTAAGAGACATTTTATATTTTTTGGGGAATATAATTTTTATTTAGAGACCTTCCTTTAAATTTTTTAGAATTTTAATTTAGAGAGAAACTTTTTGGATGAGTCTTAAGGTTAAATATACATGTAATGGATTATATTGAACCTTGGGTGTCATTGGATAATATATTATAACCATTTTTATTTTTTAAAATATCTAGATATAGGAGGAATGACTTGGAAATCTAGTGATCTATTTAATATGCTTCAGGTATAAAAATTCATTTCGGATTTTCATTTATTAGAGTAAGAAATAAATTGGTAAGTGATTAAATTAAAACCAAAGGATAAAATTGTTCTTATGAAAAATAAATTTATCAAGTAAGTACATTTTAATATGATCTAAGTCTAGATGGTAAAGGAATTCCTTAACTTTTGGAAAAGGATCTTGAAACAAAAATGTTGTCTTAGTACCATCATTTCTAATGAATCAAATGGTCCCTTAACCCATCATATATTTTTGGTTTTGTGGTTTTTTACTTTTAAATTGATTATTAAACTTATAATTTTCAATTAAATATATCACCCTTCATCATTATTTGGTAATTACTCTTTTCTTACATGTCCATATCTTTACTTCCCACCTATGTTCTCATACTTGGAGACATATTTATGTGATTATTCCAGAAGAACTTTATACTTTCAATTATATATTATTAAGAGCTTGTTTTATTAAAACTTCTCATAATTTAGGATTTCAAGAATATAATTTTTAAATGCAAAATCCATGATTATTGAGATCAAGATTAAATTGTGAGGATACAATTTATTTAAGAGGGTCGAATGTAACACCCTGAGATTTTAAAATTAGAACAACATGTTTGATAGAATTTGTGATACAAAAAAACAATATTATAAGAAAATATAACCCTCTATACTTTATGATATATTTATTTTTAAACAAAATCAATCTCTTCAATATATTGCGATGCGCATAATACTTGGTTTAAATGAAACACGACACTCTATTAAAATATTATTCTTTAAACATGACCATTATAACCTAGACTTTAAGTTGGTGGGTATGAGTAGAACTAAATAAATTATAGAAATTATATGTTTTAAACATGTATAAAATAAATTCAATTGTTATCTATTAATTATAAATAAAATAAGATCCATTTGAAAGAGAATGAAATGTTTTATGAAAAAACCGTATTTTTCCAAATGGCGGATTACTCATGCTTTCTGAATATAATTTAAAATTAATTTTTTCCACTTTTAGAAAATATATTTTAAAAAATAAAATTAGTTTTGTGAAATATACATTTAAAAATTTTATTTGGGTTAATGTTTGTGAATTTTATGAAAAGAATAATTTTTTGATAAATAATGAAAAATACTGAATTTTAATTGAAAACTGTCTTTTCATTTAATTTATTTATAAAGATAAATTTTATTTTAAATTGGTTATAAAGTAAAATTAGTTAAATTATATTATAATTTAACTACTTTATGTCATTTTAATGAATTTAATATTGAATTTTTATATTATAACATTCTATAATTATGCAAATTTTCTCTTTGGAAACCATCTTCTTTGTCACGTATGCGGGTATAATTTTGAATTAGATTCTGCAACATCTGTGAATTTATTTTAGAAAAATAGATTCCATATTTATAATAATCATAATTTATATTATATAATATGTTCAAATTAATGGTCAACCATTATTAATAGTAAAAAAATAAAAATTAATTATCGTGATTAAGGTAAAAATGGGTTTGTCAGGGGGTTAAACTAAAAAGATAAGGATTAAAATGGACTAAATTTTTTTCTAGAACCCATTTTATGGATATATTTAGACCCTATAATATATATGGTTCTATAATGAACCATTTTGGAGGATTTTTAAATTATAAAGACATGGGTGTAATCGATTATTTTCAAAAATATTAAGTGTGTCCTCTCCCCCACTTATAAAATTCCACCCCATATACTCACCTATTCACACTCCCAAATCCATTTGGTTCAGAAAATACCCCCCAAATATATTACTTAAATACCTCCCCACATCCTAGAGTCATTATTTGGGTCATAAAGCTAATATAGGAAGGATTTAGGTTAAACTTAAAGTGGTTTCTCAAATAAGAGGTAATGTTTTTAACTATACGTTTTCATTTAACTTACTCTACTAAATCCTTATAATATTTTAAAAATATTCCCACAAATATATCATTTATAATGATATTTGATTATTTTAATGTGATAACTTATATACATCTACACTCCCATCAAATGGAAATGAAACCATCGATCTTGTGTACGTTGGACTACCACTTTGCGAACCGATGTTATTCATTTTCCATCACCACATTCCAAGGATGGATGTAATGATGGATTTAACATATGAATATTATATTTATGATATTATTATACTTATTTAATTATAATATCATGTATTCATATTTACTTTTGAATCCATGATGGATATGATAACACCGCTCGTGTGTATGGCAGACTGCCACCTCGCGAAGTGACGTGATTCATTTTTTGCTTTCGCATTACATGGAATGTAGTAGGGATAAAATTTAATGAATATATTTTATATTTATGATTTAAAAATACTTTTTTAAATATAATATAACATCTAAATTCTTACCTTACAATCTATTTGAAAATAATAACGTTGCTCGTGCGTATGTATGGACTACCGCCTCCACGTATCAATGTGAAATATTTTACATTTTATTTTTACATGAATGATAATAATGATAGATATTATTAATATAAATGATATATATATTAAATAATAATTATTATTTAAAAGATAATTTATATTTATTTTCTTCTCATTCTATTCATCTAGAAAAATGGAAACATCGTTCAAGCGTATGTACGACTGACCGTCTCTATGAACGGTGTAATCCATTTCCTATCTATAAATTTTATAGATTACTCTAAATAAATATATAATGAATATATATTATATTTATATAATGGTTAATATTACGGATAGTATTTCACTATGATAAAAGTTAAGAGGATTAAAATTACTGAATGAAAACATACATAAAAAACGATGCAATTATAACCTAAAACAGTGATTTTAACAAAGAATTGCAACTAAATGAGTGATAAAAAACTATAAGTAAATTATATATGGTATAATATGTATGATTATAGTTATTTAATTAATTTTTAAAAATAATTTATTTATTATAATGGATTTTTGGACATATATGATAGAAGTCGAACAAGTGGTAAGGGTTTCTCGTCTAACTTTTACTTCCATGAGACATACGCCATATTCACCACTTATTTATTTTGGTGGAGTATATAATACCCATTTTGATATGTTATATTATTAATAAATTTATATTCATGGTATTTAATGTTTTATTTAAATTTATTTCTTTCATGGGGCTTATGATTCAAAAGTTACCAAAGTGGTAAAGGTTTATTTTAGAATCTCATCATTAATCGGGATTATTTTGTTTTAAGTCTCTCTTGGGGGAATTATTTATTATTTATATATATTAAAATATATATATTTTATTCTAATATGTTTATTCATGAACTTTTTAAAGTAATAGTACACTTTTTACACTCTTTGTTAGTTTAAATTTTTGAGAAAATGTTTTTAAGAAAAGTCGACTTTATTTCTCTCTTCGGTCGAAAATCCATTTTCATCAAAATACATGTTTTATAAAAATGTTTTAAAAAATATTTTTAAACTATTAAAAATGATTTATTAAATAAAATTTTACCCATTTTAACTGTTTAATTTTTTTATAATAATCTTCACATCGTTTTCAAAATGAGGCACGCTTTTCTTTTATAAAAAATTTGATAGAAATATTTGTTTTAACGTGCACAAAATGAACAAAATTTTACACCGTTGTGACCAATAAATGTTTTAAATTTTATTTTACATTTTTTAAAAGGATATTTTTAGATAAAATTATTTTCAAAATACTTTGTGAACTTTTATTTTAAAAAATATTTTCATATTGAAAAGTTTATTTTCCTCCAAAATGTTTTAATTGATTTTTTTGGGTATTTATATTCATCAACAACATCAACACTTTATTATAATTATGATTTACTAGGGATATGTTTTATTGAAACTATACATACTATTTATACAAATGGTTTATGATTAGTTTGACTAAGGTTATACAATTTTAATACCATTCACTGTATTACTCTGGATTGTTTATGAATATGTTTATTGATTTGGGTTTGTATTAAAATTTCATAAGTTAGTTACTCAAAATGAATTTTTATATTGAATATGTCTCAAAATTTTCATATGATGAATGAATTGGAATTATTAAGTGATGGCTAGAGCCTGGAATTACATAGCCCCTCAATGCATCGGTAGGTCTTATGAGACAAGTTAACTTGGGTATTTAGCTGAGGCCTTACCCATTTATATAATATGTCTTTGCATGGGGAATTGATGGTAAGAAGTCTTGGAATGATTCCTTGATGGTATTTTTATGATATCAAATATTATGTATTTCATCATTATGAATTCATTCATTGATAATTCATATGATTATTTGATTATTTAGAATATCCATGGTTATTTTTTAAGCTCATATAGTTATTTATATGGAATTATTTGATCATAATTTATTCCTAACATATTATGCTCATTATATTGATTAAATGGAATGTGTATCAGTTATTTATCTTTCCATATTGATTATTCCTTATTTATTCATATCTTACACTGTACGCATACCCTTACTAAGCATCTGATCTCACCCCTTTCTTATGTTTTATTTTCTCTAGGATATCGGGAAGTGTTTTTTGATTTATATTTAGGCATAAAATAAGGAGAATAATGGTGATCTCAAAGAAAATTCTATCTATATTTTATGTTTTAAAATTTAATGTGAATTTCAAGTATGTATATAGTTACCAAGACTATTAAACTATTTGGTCCTTTGGAATGTGATTGCTTGTATCTAGTTCCAATGTAATAAAGTAACTACTAACCTCAAGTTACTAGAATTAGGGTAATTATTGGGATGGCTTGTCAACCCCCCAAATTTAGGATTCATGGGCATGAATGGTGGAAATTGTGATGAAATTGGGAGACCACATGAAGAGATCCATGGATTCTGAAAATATAAGCACTACGTGGCATGTAACGGAAGATCAAACATCGTGTTTGGGACCTTGGATGTAGTGATAGGGTTTTTGTATAATATTAAAAATCAAACTCTGTATTATACCTATCACACACTCTGTGTACCATGGCTAGATACTCAACATGTACTTTGGGAGTACACTAGCACAAACACATAAATGAATATAGGAACAAGTAAAGTACATAGGCATAGAATGGTAATTAGACACGACTAGGTTTTTCGTGAACCAAGCTAGGATTCCGTCCAAAATGACACCCAACCTGACCCATGGTAAGTCCAGAAGGGTGTTCCTGATCTCTATGGGCTAGAAACTAGTGCCTGGACATCAAACATCACATTTGGGAATGATTTCTCCCACAATAAATCAACCATAAATAACCCAAAAGAATATAAAATAACTAAATAATCATTAAACATATCTAAAAAAATATCCGACATGAGTTAAAAATTTTACACTTTTAACCAAAAACCAAAATACCAAAATAGGGATAGAAAATCACTAGCAAATGGATCCACCATTAGTACCATGAAACAAATTTCCTTTACCTATGTCAAATATAAAAAGGTCTACATACACTCCAAGGTGTGATACAAATCCCATTAGTATACCACCAAATGAGATTCCATTCTATAAAATCATAAGACAAATCAATATGGTAGTTTTTATGAAAGGAAAGTAAAAAATTTAGAAGAAACATGTTTTGAAATTAAAAGGAAAGTAATCACAAAAACAAGACAAATGATAAGTATAGAATCACATGAGAAACACGGTTAATACCTAAGGAACTATGGTTAGTGGGGTCCTAGGATCCTCATACCTTAGTGATAATCATAAAACAAAACCCACAACATTTTTATGCACGGTCCACTGTAGGGGAACACATCCCAAGGTCTATTGGTCTCCAAGCATTATCATATGTTTAGTTAGTGTTGTAGTTTCAATCCTACTAGGGGAATCAGGCCTCAGTCCTACCGGACCACCTAGTATATTATACCTAGCCTAACCTATCTGGTTACTTAGAATTTTCTTGTGCCCAATTTTCATTCCTTATGTCACAAGAACTGCCACACACACCCAAAAATTTCCAAAACTAAAAACACCCATGGAAATCAACTATTTTCTTTTGTAAAATCATAGTTTAACCTTTATTCACACCAAAACCCTTTTAAAACATGATTAGAACCACCCACACAATCCATATAACTCATTTATGAACCATAGAAAGAACACTAAAATCATAAAACAATGTTTAAGTATAGAACCACCTACCTTTCACTTGGAAACTTCTAGAAACTAGTTGAAAACCACAACCACACAAAGGAGAGACCTTATAAAGGAAAGATTATAACATAAAAATCAATATTTAACCTAATGGAATAATATTGAACCAAAACTAGGTTTACTAATCTGATGGATAAAGGATAACCCAAGGAAAAAGAAGGAAGAAACCAAAAAGAAGGAAGAAAACAAGTGAAGAGAGGCTTACTTAAAGATTTATCAAAGGATCCAAACCAAATACACCCAATTATTGAATCTTGAGGGAGAAAGAAGGAAGGTGGAGGTGCATCTAGGGTTTTAGAGATTGAATGGGGTGAACCAAGGTGTATTTGGGGTTAAAATAGGGAAAGTGTAGTATAGGTAATCGAACATTTTTAAATTTCTATGTAGGACACACAATTTGGCTGCACGGTTTTCTAGACCATTCCCTAACCATGTGACATATGTTTTCCAAATAAATAAGAAGGAAGAGACCAAGAATAATGAATATTTTTTTAGAGAGGCTTAATTAAAGAGTTATTGAAGGATATCCACTAAATCCACCCAAGTATTAAAGCCCGAGGGAGAAAGGAAGAAGGTGGAGGTGAATCTAGGGTTGTAGAGCCCAAATGGGATGAACCAAGGTGGATTTAGTGTTAAAATAGGGGAATTTTAGTTTAGGTAATTAAACATTTTTAAACTTATGGGTAGGCCACACAATTTTTCTACACGGTTTTCTAGACTATGATCTAACCATGCGATATATATGTCGTAAAGGAATAAGAAGGAAGCGACCAAGAAAAAGGAATAACATAAGTGAGGAAAGGCTTACCTAAAGAGTTATTGAAGAATCCACACCAAATACACTGATGTACTGAAGCTCGAGGGAGGAAGGAGGAAGGTGGAGGCACATATAGGGTTGTAGAGATCGAATGGGGTGAACTAAGGTGGATTTGGGGTTAAAATGGGGGAAGTGTAGTTTAGGTAATTAATTTTTTTTAAAGTTTTGGGCTAGCTACACAATTTAGATGCATAGTTTTCTAGACCATGTGCTAACCATGAGACATATACGTCCCAAAGGAAAAGATGCCATGTGGTCTCTTGGGAGAGGGCACACGGCCAAGCAGTTGACTGTGTTCCACAAACAGAACCACTAGTGTGGGTGCATGATTAGCCACATGCCCAAACAATAGGCCATGTGTCCTTCATAATTCCACTTTCTAGGGAAAAACTTCTCTTCTATGATGGTGCACAATTTCTACTAACAGTGAACCAACCTTGCACCACCTAAAATCAATCCAAAAATCACCATTTTCACCAAAATAACCTGGGAAATCCAGAAGATAAATATAAGAGAAAAAAAATAAAAGAAATAACACCTCAAAATGAAACCATGGATATGAAAATTCTCCCCACCATTAAAACTTTCTTCCCCTAAAGAGTCATTCTAAAGTCTGATCAAAGAATAAAAATGGGTACTGATCCTCTACCCATGATTTTTTCTCCCATGTCTCATGATCATCATTATTGTGCTACCAAAGAACTCAAACCAAAAGTTCGGAATTCCCTTGAAGCACTTTTTCTTGAAAGCACAAAATTTTCATTGGCTGCTCGACCACATAAAAATTGGACTCCAATTCCAATTACTCACAATTTAACACATGAAACAAGTCAAGGTTATACTTCTTTAACCAATATATATGGAACATGTTAGGAATTGAAATCAACTGGGATGGAAAATATAATCAATATTATACCTTACCAACTCTCCAGGTAACCTCAAAAGGCCCAACATACCTCAGAATCATCTTCCCTTCCTTACCATGGAATCAATGAATTAAGTGAGGGGATACCTTCTAAAATACCCAATCAACAACTGATAATTCCAAGGCTCAGTTCCACTGATTGGTAGAAGACATATGTTGAATCTATAATATCAAAAAATGTTTTCTGATCAAGTGAAACTTGTCAGATGTCTCCAACACAAGGGTTGGTCCTAACAATGAGGTCTCACCCATCTCTACCTAACACAAAGGCGACCGACACAACCGACCATAAATCACCTCAAAGGGATCCATTCTAATGGAGTATTGGTAACTATTTTTATACAAACACTCAACCAATCCCAAATGGTTATCCCATAAGACTCCAAAATCCAACACACATGCCGATAACATGTCTTCCAAGATCTGATTTTCCCACAGGATGGTATTCCGTACTACAATTGACTTGGGATCCCATTTTCTTATGAAGGCCTTCTAAGAACCAAGGGGTAAAGTTGGAGTATCTATCTAAAATGGTCATCTAAAAAACACCATGAAACATCACTATCTCCTGAACATACAACTAACATAATTCATCCACCTCGGTTGAATTCATGATCAGAAGGAAATGAGATGACTTTTTGAGATAATGAATCAACACCCATATTATGTTCCTTCCCTGGGGTGTATGAGGTAAGAAGATGATAAAATACATGGAAAACTCAACCCATTTCCTTATTGGAATGGGTAGTGGATGAAGAAAACCTAAGGGCCTATGGTGCTCAGATTTAACTTACTTGAATGTATAACACCTATATACCAAGTTTGAAATATTGAGTCTCATACTTGGCCACCAGAACCAGTAACACATCATAAAAAATCTTGGTGGTCCCAGGATAAAATGCCCACTAAGACTGGGGGATATGCTACATCACCACCTTCTAAAATAAAAATGACACCACAAAATGGACCGTTAAGTATATAATTTCATTAAAGTATAAATACCACTCCTTGGGTATATCCCTACCATTTATAGATTTCATTGAACACTAGAACAACTCATCACTCAACTTCTCTTTCTGTATCAGATCTAGAAAGGAGGGCATCATATGAACACTGGACAAGAGTGCACCTCCACTGTTCTTCTTAGTTTCTAGATGAATCTAGAAAAAAGTCCCATCAAGGTCTACTAATCAATGGATTCTATCAAATATTGCACCGATATATTCCTACACAAGTCATCTTCTAGCACATTTCATTTTTCTGGGGTATGGATGATATCAAAATCGAACCCCTGAAGGTACTCAACCCAATGGTACTACCTTAAATTCATATCTTTTTAGGAGAAGATTTATTCAAATCACTTATGATTTGAGTAGAATATAAACTCCTCCCCAAAAAGATAGTGAAGCCCCATATTCAAGGTATGCATCACTTCTTCAACTCCATGTCATGGGTTGGGTAGTTTTTGTCATGTGATCGGAGTTGAAGAGAATCTTACACCACCACAAAGTCATCATACATCAACACACACCCAATTCCCATACCTAATGTAACACCCCAGGTAAATAAAGAATATGACATTTTCATATTTATCCATATTTTTGAATAAAATATTTATATGACTTTAAAGGGGACGCTATGCTCGATGGCGTAACCAACACGCAACAATGAGTTTCTTGGGAATCTTACGTTGCACTCTAATAATAAAATAATATTATTTTAAATGGTAGTTAACATGTAGCCATTGTAATGGCGGGAATGGATATAAATAACTAAAATATGATTATATATGTTTTTAAATGGTTTTACATTTATCCAATAATGGATATAGGCTTAAAATACAGAAAGAATTCAATTTTAGGCGTATATGCCCTAGTTTTCACTAAAGGTTCACTTATCGCCTTTTGATGGTGAACCATCATTAAATATAGTTTTGTTCACTCTTAAAAATTCTTTTGGACCAAATAAAACTCTTATTAAGAACCTGGACATCAAAATTTACTTTGTGTAAATTTTTGGTATCTTTCCGATAAAGTTCATTTTTTAATGAATAATGTAAAATGTTGTATTTTAATTCAAAACCTCTTTTTAATCTAATTTATTTATATGATTAGATTATCTTTTGAATTGTTTTTAAAGTGAAATTAGAATATATTTTTACCATTAAATCCAATAGTGGTCGTTGGAATTAATTTCACTTTGAAATCAGACTTAAACCAGTGTCAATCTTTTGATACTTATTGTTTCATAAAAACACGCTATTTGCTCTGACAATGAGAATTAATTATTAAATTAATTAATCTGACTTATATGTTTTGAATTTTGTAAAATAGACTTCATTTTTGAATTTGGAATATCAAATATAGCTTATGGTGAATTTTTGGGATTTTTCTGAAAAACTTCAATTTTTGATGAATAGTGAAACCACTAAGTGGTACTTATAAAAACTGATTTTTCCGTTTAAATAAAATTTTGCCATCTTTGTGTTTTGAATTTCAAAAATCCGACATACATGGTTGTAATTAAGAAGTAAAATTTTGTTCAATGGGATAAAAATAATTTTTTGGTGAATAGTAACTTATTAAGTTTTTAATCACGATTAGAGGTAATTAGTGTAGTTTAAGGTAAAAATAATGTTTTAATAATATGAAATTAACTTGACACATATCCTAACCTCATTGTATGTGTAATGACCGACCAAGAAAATCCATGGGTCAACTTGGGGACCCCATGGAGCCACTTTGGTTGGAAAATGACATAAATAACTTTTTATTTAATGTAAAAGTAAAAATGACACAAACATCATATGTTTTACGAAAACAATTTTTACATGGGGTTATAAAGATCATAGTTTTGATTATAAATAGTCATTGGAAAGCTAAAACGATTTCCTACATCATAGTATTTTTTTATAATTTTTAGACACTAAATAAATTAAATTATTTATGACATCATAATGATGCAACGATGACATCATTATTTAACGATTAAAATAAAATGGAAAGATAATGTAAAATATATGAACTAAACATGTCCAAAACTTATTTGATGGGTTTATTTCGAACCCTTATCACCTTATCCACGAATTATATCAATGTGGGACCTTTTAAAACCGAAACACATTTTCAAATAAAGTAATATTTCTTACTGTCCAAAAGTGCCCCTCCCCTCCTCTTATAAAAGGCCCCCAACTCTACCTCATTTCACACACTCATCAAGCCTTTGTCTAGGCCAAACCCTGCCCATTTACTCTCTCCACATCCCTCTCCTCATCCTAGAGGATTCCCTTTGGGCATAATCCTTTCAAATGAAGCCTTTAGGCTCAAATCAAAAGGAGTTACACTTTTAAAGGTAATTCATTCTCTCATGTTCATTTGTTTTATTTTGCTTCTCCAACCCCATAAACTCTTTTTATTTACTTATTTTGTAACAAAAACAGTATATTAAATATACTAGGATGTTTTTATAAGATATGTTTGAGCTACACTCTCACACAACTACATCAAATGGTTAAAGAACATACGGTTTCCGTGGATGGCGAAATTCTGCCTCCCAAAATGATGATTGTTCAATACTCATTTAACACCTTCAAAGGTGGCCATTATGATGTCACTATTTTTATATATGATATATAATATGTTTATGTTTTACTTATTCTTCTGTATTTTTCATTTGTGTCTTACATTTATGGCTTCCATTATGGGTATACGCGATATCTTCATTTAAGGAAGTGCGGACTACCGCCCCCTCAAAGTGATTTGATTCGTTAAATACCATATGTGGGACGTATAAAGTATGGAACTATGATATTATATATGATATTATACTGGAATTATAATATACCTTTATATCATTATTATTCCATTCTATAAAATACGAAATAGAAATGAAAGTAGCGTTCATGCGTACGTACGGCTTACCGTCTCCATGAACGGTGCATTTCATTTCTTACCTCTAAATGATTATGTAATGTTATAAATGCATGAATTTACTGGATATATATGACATATATGATATCTACATCATGAATACAATTCTGGATATAATAAACATTTGGCAACACGAACAACATGTAATTGTAAGAAGTCCACTTTCGACTTAAGAACCAAATATCGGCAAAACAAATATTATTAACTTAAATGATTACATAATGTTTATGACATGGTAATAAGTGATATAAAAGTAATAATTAACTTGAAAAAGGTTCTTAAGGAATTATAAATTAACTCAAGTTTATTATTCAGGAGATTAAAGAACGATCGAGTCAAGTCGGACCCGCGGTAAGGGATCTAACTCCTCTCTTTCTTTTTAAGTACACACTTTTATGTCATTCCTTTTAAAGCTCATCTTTATTGTTATTGGGATGATATTTTATATTACACTTACTGTAATTTTGTTGTTCATGTGATGAGAGACCCTATTCTATCTCATCAATCCATTTTGGAAGTTTTGAGTGGCGTCGTTAGGCTGCCGAACTTTCGTAAGAGATCTAACCTCTCTCTTTCTTTTTAAGTACTCTCCTTTATGTCACTTCTTTTAAGCTCCTCTTTGTAATGTTGGGGGATGTTATTTTATATTCCTATTGCTGTAAATTTTATTGTAATGTGATGATATACCCTATTTGATCTCATCAATCCATATTCGGAAGTTTTATGTGGCGCCGTTAGGCTGCCAAGTTTTCGTAAGGGATTTTTCATATCACTTTTATTTCCGTGAGATTTATGCTACATTTGCCACAAATTCCATTGAGTGGTGTATGTACTGCCCATTATTCTACTCTTTGTGTAATATAATTTCGTTTATGAGTATTTACATCAATGATCTATTGTCCTTCTTTCATGGGGTGTATGTTTTGAAAGATACCCAAGTCGGTAAGGGAACCTTTCACCCTCCTCTTTTTTAAAAGACTTCTTTTGTTGGGTATTTTAATTTACATGTTGTTATGTTGGGATATGTTCTCATATATCCTTATTGATGTAAATTTTATGTACAAGTGATGAGATACACTTTTTATCTCTCATCAACTCATTTTGATGTGATGCCGTTAGGCTGTCAAGGGAACTTTTTAACCCAATTTCGATTTCTTTGGGTTCAACATGTAGTCATTGAATATGTCATCCATTGAATATGTGTGAATGAAATTTTATTGTTTTTCACTTAATATCCACTTATATTGGGTGTATTTATATTTTTCACACATATTTTTGAGATTGATTTGTCCTTAATTTAAAGATACCTTCTTTATAAGGGATTTCATCACATTTGACATTTCTATTGAGGATTCATTGTTGTTATGAACCAATTCACTCTTATATGGTGTATATACTGTCCTTTGGAGTATTATATCATGAATCCATTTATTCTCATGATATTATAAAGTTCTGACTAAATTTTATTCCTCAATTATTGTATTCAAGTGTCTCTAATTTTGGTAAAACCCCTTTAACCAAAATATCGCTTTAAATGTTTTAATGATTTGTTCTTATTAATATCCATGTTTTCAAAATGGTTTTAAGGATTTATTTATATGGATATTAATGGTTTAAAATGTTAAAAGCTTCAAGGTGGTATGGGACTTCATCTCAATCTCCTTTCATTGAGGCATATTTTGTTTTATGCACAACTTTCTTTTATACGGTGTATAAACCCCTTTGACTTTTATATTTATTCAAAAGGAATATTTTTTATACGAAGCATTTACTAAATGAAAAAAGGGAATGTTTTTGTCGTACGTATGCGGCAACAACGACTTCTCCGCCGTCGTGACCGTTATTTGAGTTTCGGCTTCCTCTACAAGCCATAACTTCTTTTTAAAAGAAAAATAAATACCATGTTTTACTTTTCTTTTATTTTGGTATTGAAAATGGTTTTCATAATGTTTTTTGTGTTGTATTGATATCTTGTGATTGAAATGTGGAAATGTTATGTTTCCTTTATTCATGTTTTATGTGATACGATTATGTTATGGTTCTTGGGCATTATTATGAAGACGGGTGGTTCTGTGATAAACTAAGGGCGAGTGAGCCCGATATAGCTCTCCAATGCATTGGGTAACATGAAGGAGTGAAACGTTAAGGTTTCTCTGAAGAGATTTAGGGAATATACTGTGATGGGTATTCCAAACGTAACCAAGAGGGTTACTCCCTACGTAAGAATGTTATGAATGCCTCAAGTTACCTTTATGTCTTATGATTTCTATGAGTTATTCATGGTTTGATGAGGTATGTTAAAGTACCTATGTTTTATGGGTAAAGTATGATTTCATTCTTATGTATATATGAACTCATGTTTCCTTTCCATATTTTTATAACCCTTACTAAGCTTTTTATGCTCATCCCAAGTTTTTGAAATGTTTTTCACAGGTCAAGGGAAAGGTACATGATGTGGTGATAGTGTCAAGGATGTGTCAAGAAAGAATCCATGTTTTATTTTCAATATGTTTCCGTTGATGGGAAGAATGAATATTGTCTTTTATGTAACCACTTTGTTTAAATGTGGAATGTAATGCAAGTTTCATGATCTAATTCTCTAAAACTCTAAACCTGAAAAGATCCTCAATGTGTAATCTTGTAATAACTCAAGATTAAGTAAGGTTTAAGGCTGGGGCCTTATAGTTGGTATCAAAGGTCGGTTTAGATAACTTTGTAGGTTAGGGTATTCTTTAAGAATAAGTGACATTACCATAATGGTTAGGATTTCAGAAAGAGTCCTAGTTTTAGATAAAGTGAATGAGTAAGTATATCTTAGTGTTTATCTTACTCATTAGTACATGATGGTTTTGTTGATATACTCACACTGACCTTTTTGGTTTTAGTAAATGGCTGGATCTAGCAGGCACCAAAGTGACAATGGGTTTGAAGGAAACTATGGTGGTTCTCTGATTAAGAGACTGGATGAGATGGGGGATTCAATGAGGAATCTCATAGTTGTTCTAAACCAACTATCAAGGAGTCATGATCAACCACTTCAACCTTGGTGAGTTCTCTAATGCATCATGTACGAGATGGCCAACTAGATGTGGAAATTCAGGTAATAATTATTAAGGTAACCATTAGGGTTTATATGTTCCTTACTTTTGAGGTAATTATGGGTTATTATATGATATGATGGAAAATGAAGGGCATGAGATAAACTTGAGGTTAAAATATGTTATGATCATTTTTGATGATTTTATCTCTTTTGGGGGAATGATTTAAGAATTATATAGTTTTGGAAAAAGGAAAACACGCAGACCGTGTGACAACTCGCCACGTCGGACAAAGCTGCGAGAATCGAACCCACAACCAAAGTGCGACTGGTATTTATCGCCTACCACTGGACTACGTGAAGTCCCTGGTTAGTTTGACTGATTCTTTTTAGTTATATGATTTTATGAATTAAGAGTAAGTTGATTTTGGGTTATTTATGAAAATGATTAACCTATCATGGAGGATATGTGATTAGGTTAATTACTTTTCAATACGAGACTTTAGGAGAAACTGATGTTGTTTGGAGATAAATGTTACGATTTAACTTGGAAGACTATGTGACTAAATCCTTCAAATATTTGGGTTTCAATCTTAGTTTGGTTTACTTTGAAGAATTTTATGGACAAATTGTTTATCTAATGGTCTTCGTTGAACTTTGGGTTTTGTTGGACAAATTTTGGAGATTAAGCATAGATTTTCTTTTTAAAGGGTTATCTTTTTCTAGATTATCTGATCTTGTAGTAACCTTTTTGGTTAAGGTTTGAAGACATGGGAATTGTATAGTTCTTTTTTTGTGGATTAGGTTCTCCTCTAAGAAGTTGTTTATAGTACTCTTAATGCGAACAAGTCTTCCTAAATACTCGTCTTTTGGAGAAAATATGAGTTTGTGTAAGGAATCTAATAAAAGTTGAAAGTCAACTTGATAAGTGATTATGTTTCCTTATGAATAAATTACTCAATAAAAAGTAACTTAAAACAAAAATTTTGTCTATTAACTTTTCCTACTGGGGAACCCAACACCGTTTAACCCATCACAAGTTTGTGATTTTCTCATGGTTAACTTTCTCCTAAACATGTTTTCTATCACTCTCCATCAGAACATGACCCTTTGCTTTTTCTTCCATGTCCATGTTTTCCTACACGGAATCCTATTATGGGTTAACTCGGGTGACCTTTGTACTTATCTTTCTTTATTTTAAAGTGATTGTTTTACAGACTCTTGTTCCGATGTGGGACTTTCAAGGATGTTTCCAAGCTCAATTTTAAAAATTGCGAGGACGCAATTCCCAAAAGGGGGGAAGGATGTAACACCCCAGGTAAATAAAGAATATGACATTTTCATATTTATCCATATTTTTGAATAAAATATTGATATGACTTTAAAGGGGACGCTATGCTTGATGGCGTACCCAACACGCAACAACGAGTTTCTTGGGAATCTTACGTTGCACTCTAATAATAAAATAATATTATTTTAAATGGTAGTTAACATGTAGCCATTGTAATGGCGGGAATGGATAGAAATAACTAAAATATGATTATATATGTTTTTAAATGTTTTTACATTTATCCAATAAAGGATAGAGGCTTAAAATACGGAAAGAATTCAATTTTAGGCGTATATGCCCAAGTTTTCACTAAAGGTTCACTTATCGCGTTTTGATGGTGAACCGTCATTAAATATAGTTTTTTTCACTCTTAAAAATTATTTTGGACCAAATAAAACTCTTATTAAGAATCGGGACATCAAAATTTACTTTGTGTAAATTTTTGGTATATTTCCGATAAAGTTCATTTTTTTAATGAATAGTGTAAAATGTTGTATTTTAATTCAAAACCTCTTTTTAATATAATTTATTTATATGATTAGATTATCTTTTGAATTGTTTTTAAAGTGAAATTAGAATATATTTTTACCATTAAATCCAATAGTGGTCGTTGGAATTAATTTCACTTTGAAATCAGACTTAAACCAGTGTCAATCTTTTGATACTTATTGTTTCATAAAAACACGCTATTTGCTCTGACAACGGGAATTAATTATTAAATTAATTAATCTGATTTATATGTTTTGAATTTTGTAAAATAGACTTCATTTTTGAATTTGGAATATCAAATATATCTTATGGTGAATTTTTGGGATTTTTCTGAAAAACTTCAATTTTTGATGAATAGTGAAACCACTAAGTGGTACTTATAAAAACTGATTTTTCCGTTTAAATGAAATTTTGCCATCTTTGTGTTTTGAATTTAAAAAATCCGACATACATGGTTTTCATTAAGAAGTAAAATGTGGTTCAATGGGATAAAAATAATTTTTTGGTGAATAGTAACTTATTAAGTTTTTAATCGCGATTAGAGGTAATTAGTGTAGTTTAAGGTAAAAATAATGTTTTAATAATATGAAATGAATTTTACACATGTCCTAACCTCATTGGATGTGTAATGGTCGACCAAGAAAAGCCATGGGTCAACTTGGGGACCCCATGGAGCCACTTTGGTTGGGAAATGACATAAATAACTTTTTATTTAATGTAAAAGTAAAAATGACACAAACATCATATGTTTTACGAAAACAATTTTTACATGGGGTTATAAAGATCAGAGTTTTGATTATAAATATTAATTGGAAAGATAAAAAGATTTCCTACATCATAGTATTTTTTTATAATTTTTAGACACTAAATAAATTAAATTATTTATGACATCATAATGATGCAGCGATGACATCATTATTTAACGATTAAAATAAAATGGAAAGATAATGTAAAATCTATGAACTACACATGTCCAAAAATTATTGGATGGGTGGATTTAGAACCCTTATCACCTTATCCATGAATTATATCAATGTGGGACCTTTTAAAACGGAAACACATTTTCAAATAAAGTAATATTTATTACTTTCCAAAAGTGCCCCTCCCTTCCTCTTATAAAAGGCCCCCACCTCTACCTCATTTCACACACTCCTCAAGAATTTGGCTCGGCCAACCCCTGCCCATTTAATCTCTCCACATCCCTCTCCTCATCCTAGAGGATTCCCTTTGGGCAGAATCCTTTCAAAGGAAGCCTTTAGGCTCAAATCAAAAGGAGTTAAACTTTTAAAGGTAATTCATTCTCTCATGTTCATTTGTTTTATTTTGCTTCTCCAACCCCCTAAACTCTTTTTATTTACTTCTTTTGTAACAACACCAGTATCTTCAATATACTAGGATGTTTTTATAAGATTTATTCAAGCTACACTCTCACACAACTACATCAAATGGTTAAAGAACATACGGTTTCTGTGGATGGCGAAATTCTGCCTCCCGAAACGATGATTGTTCAATACTCATTTAACACCTTCAAAGGTGGCCATTATGATGTCAATATTTTTATATATGATATATAATATGTTTATGTTTTAATTATGCTTCTGTATTTTTCATTTTTGTCTTACCTTTATGGCTTCCATTATGGGTATACGCGATATCTTCATTTAAGGAAGTGCGGACTACCGCCCCCTCAAAGTGATTTGATTCGTTAAATACCATATGTGGGACGTATAAAGGATGGAACTATGATATTATATATGATATTATACTGGAATTATAATATAACTTTATATCATTATTATTCCATTCTATAAAATATGAAATAGAAATGAAAGTAGCGTTCATGCGTACATACGGCTTACCGTCTCCATGAACGGTGCATTTCATTTCTTACCTCTAAATGATTATGTAATGTTATAAATGCATGCATGTACTGGATATATATGAAATATATGATATCTAAATCATGAATACAATTCTGGATATAATAAACATTTGGCCACACGAACAACATGTAATTGTAAGAAGTCCACTTTCGACTTAAGAACCAAATATCGGCAAAACAAATATTATTAACTTAAATGATTACATAATGTTTATGACATGGTAATAAGTGATATAAAAGGAATAATGAACTTGAAAAAGGTTCTTAAGTAATTAGAAATTAACTCAAGTTTATTATTCAGGAGATTAAAGAACGATCGAGTCAAGTCGGACCCGAGGTAAGGGATCCAACTCCTCTCTTTCTTTTTAAGTACACACTTTTATGTCATTCCTTTTAAAGCTCATCTTTCTTGTTATTGGGATGATATTTTATATTAAACTTACTGTAATTTTTATGTTCATGTGATGAGAGACCCTATTCTCTCTCATCAATCCATTTTTGAAGTTTTGAGTGGCGTCGTTAGGCTGCCGAACTTTCGTAAGAGATCTAACCTCTCTCTTTCTTTTTAAGTACTCTCCTTTATGTCACTTCTTTTAAGCTCCTATTTGTAATGTTGGTGGATGTTATTTTATATTCCTCTTTCTGTACATTTTATTGTAATGTGATGAGATACCCTATTTGATCTCATCAATCCATATTCGGAAGTTTTATGTGGCGCCGTTAGGCTGCCGAGTTTTCGTAAGGGATTTTTCATCTCACTTTTATTCCCATGAGATTTATGCAACATTTGCCACAAATTCCATTGAGTGGTGTATGTACTGCCCATTATTATACTCTTTGTGTAATATAATTTCGTTTATGAGTATTTACATCAATGATCTATTGTCCTTCTTTCATGGGGGGTATGTTTTGAAAGATACCCAAGTCGGTAAGGGAACCTTTCACCCTCCTCTTTTTTTAAAAGACTTCTTTTGTTGGGTCTTTTAATTTACATGTTGTTATGTTGGGATATGTTCTCATATATCCTTATTGATGTAAATTTTATGTCCAAGTGATGAGATACACTTTTTATCTCTCATCAACTCATTTTGATGTGATGCCGTTAGGCTGTCAAGGGAACTTTTTAACCCAATTTCGATTTCTTTGGGTTCAACATGTAGTCATTGAATATGTCATCCATTGAATATGTGTGAATGACCTTTTATTGTTTTACACTTAATATCCAATTATATTGGGTGTATTTATATTTGTCACATATATTTTTGAGATTGATTTGTCCTTAATTTAAGGATACCTTCTTTATAAGGGATTTCATCACATTTGACATTTCTATTGAGGGTTCATTGTTGTTATGCACCAATTAACTCTTATATGGTGTATATACTGTACTTTGGAGTATTATATCATGAATCCATTTATTCTCATGATATTATAAAGTTCTGACTAAATGTTATTCCTCAATTATTGTATTCAAGTGTCTCTAATTTTGGTAAAACCCCTTTAACCAAAATATCGTTTTAAATGTTTTAATGATTTGTTCTTATTAATATCCATGTTTTCAAAATGGTTTTGAGGATTTATTTATATGGATATTAATGGTTTAAAATGTTAAAAGCTTCAAGGTGGTATGGGACTTCATCTCAATCTCCTTTCATTGAGGCATATTTTGTTTTATACACAACTTTCTTTTATACGGTGTATAAACCCCTTTGACTTTTACGTTTATTAAAAAGGAATCTTTTTTATACGAAGCATTTACTAAAAGACAAAAGGTAATGTTTTTGTCGTACGTATGCGGCAACAATGACTTCTCCGCCTTCGTGACCGTTATTTGAGTTTCGGCTTCCTCTACAAGCCATACCTTCTTTTTAAAAGAAAAATAAATACCATGTTTTAATTTTATTTTATTTTGGTATTGAAAATGGTTTTCACAATGTTTTTTATGTTGTATTGATATCTTGTGATTGAAATGTGGAAATTTTATGTTTCCTTTATGCATGTTTTATGTGATACGATTATGTTATGGTTCTTGGGCATTATTATGAAGACGGGTGGTTCCGTGATAAACTAAGGGTGGGTGAGCCTGATATAGCTCTCTAATGCATTGGGTAACGCGAAGGAGTGAAACGTTAAGGTTTCTCTGAAGAGATTTAGGGAATATACTGTGATGGGTATTCCAAAGGTAACCAAGAGGGTTTCTCCCTACGTAAGAATGTTATGAATGCCTCAAGTTACCTTTATGTCTTATGATTTCTATGAGTTATTCATGGTTTGATGAGGTATGTTAAAGTACCTATGTTTTATGGGTAAAGTATGATTTCATTCTTATGTATATATGAACTCATGTTTCTTTTCCATATTTTTATAACCCTTACTGAGATTTTTATGCTCATCCGAAGTTTTTGAAATGTTTTTCACAGGTTAAGGGAAAGGTACATGATGTGGTGATAGTGTCAAGGATGTGTCAAGAAAGAATCCATGTTTTATTTTCAATATGTTTCCGTTGATGGGAAGAATGAATATTGTCTTTTATGTAACCACTTTGTTTAAATTTGGAATGTAATGCAAGTTTCATGATCTAATTCTCTAAAACTCTAAACCTGAAAAGATCCTCAATGTGTAATCTTGTAATAAATCAAGGTTAAGTAAGGTTTAAGGCTGGGGCCTTATACCTAAGGCATCAAAATAGACCACATATCGCTTTCGAGATTCTTAAAAGATAAAAAAGAGTCATTAGTAAAACACTACTTGATCTCCTCAAAGTATGCCACACATTCTAGGATCCATTCAAACATCACCCCTTTCCTAGAAAGTTTTGTCATGGGTGAATAAATATGAGAGAAATATTTGAAAAACTACAGGTAATACCCTACTAGGCCCAAAATGCTCCCAATTTTGAAGACATTCCTCGGTTTCTCCCATGATATCACTACACTGATAATCTCAGGGTCCATTGAAACCCCACATTCTGAAATCACATATCCTAAAAACTTTACCTCCATGATATAGAAAATACAATTGGAGAGATTATCATTGAGAGGGTGATCTTGAAGAGTGCCCAGAACAACCCTCAAGTGCTGCTCATGCTCTTCTTCAATCCTTGAGTAGAATAGGATATCATCCAAAAACACCATAATGAAAGAATCAATGTACTCATGAAAAAAACTATTCATAAGTGCCCTGAGAACTATTGGAGAATTTTTTAATCTGAATGGGATGACCAAATAATCAAAGTTTCCATACATACTTTGGAAAAAAAATTCAAAACATCTACACTCTAAATATGAAAAGGTGATACCTAGAATGAAAATTAATCTTAGAGAACCACCTAACCCATTGAGATGATGAAAAAGGTAATCAATATGGGGATAGAGATATTTATTATTGATCATTACCTTATTGAGCTTCCAGTAATTGATAAACAACCAAATAGATCCATCAACCTTCCTCCAAAATAGAACTTGGGTGGCCCAAGGTGAGATGATTGAGTGAATGAATCCTTTAGATTAAAAATCATCCTACTATGTCTTTAATTCCCTCAACTAAGTAAGGGAAATGTGATATGAGGGAAGATACATTTGTTATGCTCCCAATGCTAAATAAATGGTGAAATCCACATATCGATCTGAAAAAATCTCTAATAAATTCCTTGGAAACAACTCTGGGGCCTCATCCACCATAGGAGGTAATCCATACTCAGAACCTATATCATCATCCTACAACATGAGAGATGAGACCTAAAAAATAGGATTTCCCAACTCTATGATGGGAGGTCCAACACGTCTTGAATGAGGATCCCATTCACCCTAAAAAACCTGGTCACTTCCATCAGGTTCTATAAATCTCATTCATCGGTGATAATAATCAATTTGCACCTTGAAATGCACCATCCAATCCATACCGATGATACCATCAAAGAGGTCCATTTATAGAACTAAAAAATTACATTATAGCTCGAACATTGAAAAACTGAGAGCACATAACGAGCATTTGAAACCTAATCTATCTTATTACCAAGCAATGTCACGAACTCCATCACATAAGGAATGATCTCAATCTACAATTTGAAAAGATTCACAATATGGGAAGAAATAAATAAATTAGAAGAACCCATATAAAATAGAATAAAAGCTATGAATGGTGAAATAAGAATCAAACCTTGAACAATTTCAAGCCCTTAATCTAATTCCATTAGTGCTTAATCCATAGTATGAAGGTTACTCATCTCATCCTGAGCCTGATAATTACTACTGACCTACAAATCTACCTTAAGCTAACTTTATCTAGTAGAAGACCCATCTCTACTTCCACAACTTACAAACCAAGCACCTACTATCCTCAAAGGTTTTGACTAGGATAAAATTCCTATAGAGGCTACAAAACCTACATCACCCTAATATAGGCATATCACTTTGAAAAATTACTATATGTTGCCTATAAGTCCAAAATAGTGGCAAGGTGTAGGTGGGTCTGAACACACTGACCATATTTTCCCAAACCGTCCACATTGATGGAACAAGACCGACCCGACATTCAAATCCGCAAACAAAGGAGACTAGGAAGGATGTCCTGAAATACCACCTACCTTCCTCTCCTACTCATCATGACTCATATTCCTTTTATACAAACTACCACTGCCCTTGAAAACTATTGAAACTACACAAAAAAAACCATACTTTACATAATGATCTATCTCCACCTTTATAGCTTGATCGACCACTTAAACATAAGTATTCAACTTAAACAAGAATACCTGAGACCGAATATCCTTCCGAAACCCCATCTCAAACCATTGAGCCTTTAGATTATCATTAGAAACAACCTTAGGTGTGGACCAAACTAATTCAACAAAACATTTAGCATATTTAAACATAGTCCAACCCCCTGGTGAAGATCAAGAAGGTCCTAGGTCTTGGAAAAGGCCAAGGTCTCAGGTAAATACTTCTCATTTAATATTACCTCAAAGTCCTTCCCACCCATAAAATATTTCTTCCTGGTCTAAACCATTGAGTCCCACCACCTAATATTGGGAACTTCCAATAAGAATGAAACACATTTCACTTTGAACTCTTTAGAAGTATTAAGAAAACCAAAAATTATTTTTATCTTATTGATCTAATCCTATGCCTCATGGGAATTCGTGCTACCCTATAAGGATGGAGGTTTGTTATTGAGTAACTCTTGAGCCTTGTCCTTTTTTGAACCTAGGCTGACTTCCCTAACATGAGCAGGACTATAGCCCATTCCTTGATCCAACAACCGGACAACCCAAACCACCGCTTCCACTAGTCTCTGATCAACTGGTGAGGGAGAAATCTCTTTGACCTCTTACCAAGGTTTCATATGAAGTCTCCAGGGAGGAATGCTACTATAATAACTGATAAGCACAAGGAAACCATCAATACATATCCAGAATTTTTTTCAGAAATAATAAAATCTAATCACTTTTATAAATCAAGACAAAAACATATCGAGAAAAACAAAAAGATAACCCCCTTCACCCCCACTCAATGTCCATGAAAAGTTTGCAGCCTATACATCACACCTGGAGGATAATTCACAATATATCCTAACATCCCATGGTGAACTAAGGACTGTCATGTGGTGTGTTGTCCAGATACCCCACTCTCAACCAAAACCTCAAGCCTTGATAGCCCAATATCCTATCTATCTAGACTCCCCCAAATATCATGATCCAAAGAAAAGGAAAAACCTTATATGATACCATTATTTCATGAACTAAGCCAGGATTCCTTCTAATCCAACACCATATCCCGCCCGTTTCAAGGCCTGAAGGTCATTCCTGATCCCCATAGGATTGAAATTAGTGCGTTGGAATAAAAAATAACATTTGGGAATGATTTCTACTACAAGAAATCAATAATAAACAATCAAAAATAATATAACCTCACAAAATAATCATTAACTATATCCAAAATCATATCCAACATGAGTTAAATTTTTTATAGTTTTAACTAAAAAAAATACCAAAATAGGGAGGAAAAACCACTAGCTACCAGATACAACACCACCACTATAGAACAACTTACCTTTACCTGGGTCAAACATAGTAAGGTCTATATACACCCGAGGGTGTATGTTGGGTGTGATCTAGAGAATACTAGGATACCACCAAAAGTAATTCCATTATATAACATCATAATATAAATCAACATTCTAGTTATAATGAAATGAAAGTAAACATTTTATAAGAAACATTTTTTGAAATTAAAAGGAAAGTAAGCATGATAAAAAGTCAAATGATAAGTATATCATCATATGATCACCATGGGTAATCCCTAATGCACTAGGGTTAGCAGGGTCCTAGGATCCTCATACATTAGTGATAAGTATAAACCAAAATCCACATCATCTTCATGAACAAGCCACTAGAGTGGAATGAATCCCAAGGTATATTGGTATCTGATCATCATTATAAGTTTAGTTAGTGTTGAAGCATTGGTCAGTCGTTTTACAGAAGGTATGTTATTAGTGTTCGATTTTTTTTACCCTAATGAGTATAGTACCAGTAAGGGGTCGATATGCAGGGAAAAAGAAGTTATTTTTATTTTTCTTATCTAGTTTTTATTTTTGTTTTGGAAAAGTTTGCTGAATTTAGAGTTGATTTTTAATGTTTAGATACAAAGAATAATTGGATATAAGTTTCTTTAAACAAATTACTTAATGAAAATAAAAGAAAATACAGGAAAATTTATTTTGATTCAAATAAAGAAGGAAATGAGTTAGAGCTGTGGATTATTAAGAGGTTGTTTATTATATGAAATTGCTTATGAAGTTGTGTTTTTCCTAATAACCCAACACTCTGCGTTTCAATTTGTAACAAAGTTTCCGAGATCCGGTAAACTTATGTTCAGAGATAAGGAAACTAACTCTTTGGTTCGGTAGTTTGTGTTTCATATTTCTTTATTTGGATTAGTCCATTTTGAGTCGACGAATACTTATAATGATCATGTAAATATTCATCATTATTCTTCTTTTGAATCCCTGAAAATTTTGTCCTTGGTCTGGCTTAGAATATTTAGTGATAAGATGAATTAATTTAAGAAGAGTAATAAGAAGTTAAAAGAACAAAAACATTCATAACAACTAATCTAAATTACAACTCATCATCTCCAACAACCTAACACATGGGGTATTTAGTTACACATATAGGGAAAGATAAAAATAGAATCCTCGATACCTGATGTAATCATCGTAGAAACTTTGAGGAGAGCATGGATCTTTGGTAGAACGGTAGATTGGCGAAGTAGTTGAATGGTGGTAGCACCACAACAGAGCTTCTTTCCTTTAGACCTTCACCTCATTCTTCAATCCCTTGAACTGGAGGCCAAAGCCTCTATTTATAGAAAATTAAAGTACTCAACTTGTGTCAAAAGTACACACCGTGTAGTATTGTCAACGTGATTTTTTCCATCCTTTTCTCAACCAATGGGTGACCTAAAACGCCGTCTTTGACTTGGAACACAATGCCGCTTGGTAGGTGTATGTACACAATGTGTAGAACCACCACACATGACATGTACTCTCTTTAATTAGCCACCAACCACTTCTATAACACTACACACGGTGTGCAGATTGTGTACACGACATGTAACCATCAGCTATCCACATGGGGATGTAGACTTCTTCTCTACCACCAACCACTTCTAGAAGACTATACACATCGTACAGTCATAGTACAAGGTGTGTGTGTGATTCTGGTAACTTGGGAATGCACTTTTTTCTAGCCAATCCATGTATGAGTCTGAATTTACACAACATGTATATATGTACACGCTGTGTAGTTGTAAAATTTGCTCAGTTTTTTCCCAGTTTGTGTGTCTGGCTAGAAATCACCTGAAAATGAACAAGATCACCAAAATCAAAGTATTTGTTTACTAAGTAGTAGGTATTTTCTGAAATACTATTCTAATTTTTAATAAAGTTTATGAAAACGTATACACAAATTGGGTTCATCAAGCATCAATCCTATTAGGGGAATCGAGCCTCATCCCTACCGGAATTCCTATCATACTAGACTTATTCTACCCTACCTAGTTACCTAGTTTTCCCTTGTGCCCAAATTTCATTATCTAGGTCACAAGAACTACCGCATACACCCACACATTTCCAATATTAGAAACACCCATGGAAATCAACCATTTTCTTTTGGTAAATCATCATTAAACCTTTACACATGCCGAAACCATTTGAAAACATGATTTGTACAACCCAAAATAACCATATAATGCATTTAGAAACCATATCAAGCACAAAAAAAATCATCAAACAATGTTAAAGCATAGAACCACCTAACATTCACATGGAAAATTATGGAAACTGGTTGAAAACCACAAGCACGCTATAGAGAGAACCTATAAAGGAAAGAGAATAACGTAACCATCAATATTTAACCCAAATTAATACTATTTAACCCACTATAGGTCAACCAATATACTGGTTAAATGATAACATAAGGAAGAAGAAAGAATAGACTAAGAATAATGAATAAAACAATAGAAGATAGGACTACACTAAAGATTTATGAAAGGATCCACACCAAACACACCCATGGATTGAAGTCTAAGGGAGAAATGAGGAATGAGAAGGCTTTCCTAGTGTTGTAGAGCTCAAATGGGGCAAGCCAAGGGGAATTTGGGGTTTAAATTGGGGAAGGTTAGTTTAGTAAATTCAATATTTTTAAAGTTATGGATAGTATATATGGTTTGTCAAAAAAATTTCCAGACCACACAACAACCGTGTGGTACCTATGTTCCAAAGGAAAAGATATTGCATGGTATCTTGTTGGAGGGTGCATGCCCGTGTAGTTGACCATGCACATCAAACAGACCCACCAGTTTGGGTGCATGGTTATATGCACACCCATTCAGTAGGATGTGCAGCCTAGATAGTGCCACTGCCGAGGACACCGAGTCTCTTCTAAGTTGGAGCATGGTTTCTACTGATCGTGAGCCAACCATGAACCTCCTACTATTAGTCCAAAAATAACTATTTTTTACCAAAATCAGTTAGTGAATTCAATAGATAAATATAAGAACAAAAATAAAAGAAATAATACCTCAAAATGAAACCATGGATGTGACAACGTGTACAAAAACATGGCCTGGTACATGGGATGAGCATAGATACATGGGAATATACATGGAAAGGTATAAGGTTAGAAGTACTTACCATGAACCCTACTTAAATGCCCTGTAACTTTATAAAGAAGTCTTGGAGCTCTTCATATTTTTTTAAAAGGTATGGGGGAAACCCCCTGTTTATTGAATAAGAAAGAAACTCCTTTTTAAGGGAAAAAGGAGAAACCCTAAATAGAGACAGATGCAGAACATCTAGAAAAACAGGGCACGAAGCCATACAGAAGACCAAAAGACAAAGAGAAGAAAAAATAAAAATAAAACAAGCCAGAAAGTCTATGTAATAGTTTCCTTAGGGTATATTTCCTCAGTCCTCTTCCATGAGGGTATAGTGTAACATTACATCCTAATCATAGGAATGTGATCCCATCTATGGGACTCATTTTAGATGGAGTTTTGGTATCCACACATGAGACCTGGGGTGGGTTCCTCTTATATCTTCTACCCAAGGTGGGGTTCCTAGTATCAGTGTGACTAACACTACACATGCATTGATCCCATACTTAATGGATTGTTCTATATTGGATTAGTTGGTATTAACCCATAGCCTTGAGCGTGATCCCCATCTATGTATTGATTTATTCAAACTTCCAGTATGTATCTTCCTTATGGAAATACCCTATGAGAACGATATCTCGGATGGAAACCTTCAGTGTTATCAAACTCAATGAGTTCCCATGTGAGTGTTGCTACGAAATATCAAGTAGAATCCTAGTCCATCAATGTGGTTGTGACCTTACCTAGAGAGTGAGTGTTTACTCTGAGAATATCTAGATATTTCTAGAGTTTTTCTGATATACTATTGAAATTACTTTGTGATGATTTGAATATTATCTTAATGATTTATTCTTAGTGATTTTGGGGTGTATTACTAGGTATTTTTATACTCACACCTTTATGGTATATTCCCATAGATTTCATGTCTTAAGTAGATGATATGCCATTTGATGGGGTTCTTAGTGGGCCCAGAGTAGACAAAGCTTATTTTTGGGCTAGACAGACTGTGCTGTGTACCAAGAATCACATTTGACTAAATCCCCCTCTTTCTAGTAGGTTGGACTTCATAAATTTTTTTGTGGACTTGTATTTTGAACTTTTATGATTTCAAAATTTATTCCCATACTCTATTGTGAGATTTAGATGAATTCATGCATTGTTATTAGTTTTTTTAAATTTCAAAATTGTATGGGCTTGGAGATGTGTGTGTGTGTGTGTGTAAATTTACCTTAGGATAAAGCTCCTATGTGAGTCTTATAACTAATAAAAACTAGTTTCAATCCCTGAGCCTATTATAGGTGGTGTTGGGGTAGTCACTCTTGGATTACCATTGGCTAGGCGGGCCTTGGTGGGTCAAGTCATGACAGAGTGGTATCAAAGGAGGTTATATTAAAACTGTAGTTTGGATTTTATTTTTTCTAGTAGTGAGTTTGGTTTCGGTTTTATGGAAATAGTGTTAAGTGTTTTTAGTTTGACTCTTAGGATAGGGCTCCCAGTGTTGTTATATTGACTGACGTATCCATCAATCAGGGCTCTGATAACCTTCTTGATGACTTGGTACATGTATGCACTGGTTTCAGGGAAAAACATTAGTACATGGATCATATAGAAATGGTATGTGGTGTCCACATCCTTATTGAGTCATCTCTCCAGATATAATTATTAATTTTGGTACATATTTTTTAAGTCAGGTTGATTCCATAATTATTTCCAGATCGGATTTAGTAGGAGGATCACGAGGCAGATCCTCTTAGTGGAGAGGCTTCAATACAAGGACCTATCCAAGGGATGTTACCTCCAGGTGGTGCACCAGTCTTTCCACCACCTATTGAGCAGCAAATGGTACTATCAGTACTAGTATATGAGGTGAAAATGTTGAGTGACCTTCATGAGTTTTAGCAGTAGAAACCCCTCAGGTTTTGGGGTGAGATAGACCCTCAGGTAGCTGAGGACTAGCTTGAGGTAGTGACACAAGTTTTTCATCTCATTAGGATACCTTCGGATTAGATAGTAGTCCTAGAAGGAAGTCTTCTCTTTGGATTTAAAGGATGATGGTGGGGCTTATTCATTCAATAATATGATTAGGAGACTATTTATTTGAAAGAGTTCGAGAAAATTTTCAAAGAGAGTTTTATCCAACTATGTTATGGTTTTTGGGGATTTAGGATCTTCTGAAGCTTCAGTAGGGTAGCACAACTATTTCTAGGTATTCATCGAGGTTCACCAAACTCTCATGGTACTCAATGGATATGGTACATTATCAGTTCTTCTGGTCATGTGCCTTCAAGTGAGTTATATGTAGAGATATATAAGATAGTGTAACAATTATATGAATTACTACCTATGATGGAGTGCTTGAGCAGACCTTGGTGATAAAGATATTTTTGGATGAGCAGATACAGATAGTTGGTGCTGATAGTGGGAACATAAGGGTTGAGTACTTGAAGTAGGTATCCAATGATAGATATATGAATTAGATGTGCAAGATGTTTCAAGATGAAATTCTAGGACAAAGGTTCTATAGTTCAGGGCTCACAAAATGTCTCTAGTCATCCTTGGGAGAGGCAATGTTACTCATGTGATGGTCATGGAAATCTCATGCGATATTTTATGACCCACCATAAGGATGGAAAGGAGATAGTGTTTGGGATATCTATGCAATGGAAGAAATAGGATTAGGAAGGCCTACAGGGTAGTGAACATGGAAGAGGTGTAGGGAAAATAGTTGGAGGTGGCAGATAGTTTGAATTATTACCACCACCACCCCTAGGTGGTCCCCTCTAAGCTTACAGAGTTGGTGGTTAGTGGCATTGAAAACATCAGGTGGTCAAGGTTTATGAACCAAAGAAACTAGGGATGATACAAGGTATAATATATGTCTTTTATACCTTAGCTATAGTACTGATAGACACATGTGTGATTCATTCCTTTCTTTCCACCCCTCTAGTTTAAGACTTGGATATTTCAATTGAGCCCTTGGCTCGAACCTTATGTTTACAGAATCATACTAGAGGCAACTCAGAAATCACACACTTCTCTTAGTAGTGTGATCTAACTATTGAAGGAGAGAGTTTCCTATGAGATCTCTCTATAGCAGCGATGAGGCCTTACAATGTTATCCTAGGCATGGAATTTCTATCCATAGTTCATGCCCATATTGACTATTTTAGCTGGAGGATGTGGTGATTCAATGGTTATGGGATTATGTTTTCCTTTTTGGGTAAAAAGGAAACCCAAGTAGAGTTGGATAGACTCACAAATAGGAGGGTGTAGCTGATTACTCACTAGTTGGATAGCATGACTCTTGGAATAGTGGATTCTATGGGATATCAGTTTCCTATAGTGGTAGCGGATTATGAGGATGTATTTCATAAGGACATACCAAGATTACCATTCCTATCAGAGATAGATTTCTATATTAACTTTCAACTAAGGATAGCCTTGATATCTATATTATCATATCAGATGGATCTCATAGAGCTTCATGAATAGAGGGTGAGGTTGTAGGACTTGTAGAGGAAGGGCTTTATTAGACCCAGTGTGTCACCTTGGTTAACCCCAATACTGTTTTCCAAGAAGTCGAATGGGATCTTGAGGTTATGTGTGGATTAAAATCACCTAAACCATGCGATCTTAAAGAATATGTTTCCACTTCCTAGGATCGATGACATCTTCGATCAGTTGAGAGGGAAATGATAGTTCTTGAAGATAGATCTAAGATCAGTCTATCACCATCTTTGAGTACGAGATTAGGATATAACAAAGATGAAATTTTGATTTCATTATAGTCACTATAAATTATTTTTGATTCCCTTTAGTATAAATAATTCCCCAAAAATGTTCATGGGACTCAAGATCTGAATATTTTTGGTATTTCTTAGTCTAGTTTATTGTGGTATTCATAGATGATATCCTATTGTACTTAGTGTCCAAGGATGACCACACCAGACACTTGAGGATTGTTTTAGAAATGATCTAGGAGAACTGGATATATGTAAATCTTTGAAAGTGTCATTTTTGGATTCTGGAGGTCCACTTTATGGGACACATCATCTCAGAATATGTTGTAGTAGCAAACCCAACAAAGGTCAAGGTAGTGTTTTATTGGGAGCCACCAAAGATTCTGACATAGGTTTGAAACATCCTTAGGTTGGATGAATACTATCAAAGATTTGTTCCCAATTTCTCTAGAGTATTATCTCACTTGAATACTTTGAATCGGAAGGGACAACCTTTTATGTGGATAGAGAGGTTCCCGTAGGCTTTTTAGGAGTTGAGGAAGAGATTGATGAGTGCACCCATCCTAAGATTTGTAGAGGAGGGTGTTAAGTATGTAGTGTTTTAAAATGTCTCTGGGACTATAATTGGTTGTGTTCTGATGAATAGGTATACAATTATTTCTTATGGATCAGAATATTTGATACCACACAAGAATAAATACGTGAAACATGATATTGAGTTCACAATGGTAGTCTTTTCACCAAAGATATGGTGATACTATCTTATTCACGAGTGGTTTATCATCTGTTCTGATTACAAGAGTTTTAAGTAAATTATCTATTAGAAGGATCTTAACTTGATACAAAGGTGATAGCTAAAGTTCTTATAGGATTACAACTTTGAGATAGTGAATACTCCTTGTAAGGGGAATGTGGTGGCATATACTCTTAGTAGAAGATCATGTTCTCAATTATTGGATGAGGAATCAGAGTAGTTTACCTCATTACAGTTGTCCTTTGTGGAAGAGGCCAATTAATCTTATCTAAATTCATTGGTTTTTACCTTATAGATTATACAGTGTGTCAAGGATTCATAGTAGGGAGATACCAACTATGATACCTTACATGCTAATAAATCCACTAAACATTCTCATGATGGATTTTCCGAATGTGGAGATCACATTATACTTTTTATAGGATAGATGATGGTAGTAGTGTTGTTGTGGGAGAAAGTGATGAGGGAATTTTATACATACCCTTTGGAAGTACATCCAAGTGTGTCAAAGATGTATTAAGACCTACGACATTAGTGCTGGTGTCCAAGAATGAAGAAATCAGTAGATGAGTTTGTCTTATGATGCCTCAGTTGTTAGCAGACGAAGGATGAGCACAAAGTTCCAGTGGGTTTATCTCAACCCATTGAGATTATAGAGATGAAGTTGGATGGTATATCTATGGACTTAATGAATTCATTTCCATGTATTTCTAGAATAAATGATTCCATATGGGTGATCATAGAATAACTCACCAATTTGGCCCACTTCCTAGATATCTAAGAGTAAATTCCAGTAGAGAGATTGGGATGCCTTTACGTTTAGGAGATAGTATGGTCCATGGAGTTCCCTTAACAATTGTTTTATACCACTATTCTCATATCACATCATAATTATAGATAGTATTACTGAATGAATTTAGGAATCAGTTGTGATTGGACAAGGCGTTTCACCCCTATACTGACAGTCAGATATAGTGGACCATTTAGGTTCTAGATGACATGTTTTGATCTTGCATATTAGATTTTGGCCATTTTTGGGAGGATCAACTAACCTTTGTGGAGTTTTCATACAACAATATCTACCATTACACTATCTTTATGGCACCATTTAAGCCTTTTTATGGGAGACCATAAAGGTCACCACTATTTTGTAAAGAGATTAAGCAATCATGGGACCAGAATTTGTGTGAGATAATATAGAGAAGGTTCATATTATACAAGACTGGATAAGTATTGAATAGATCCACCATATGTCTTATACGAACCAACAATGGAGGCATTTAGAGTTCAAGTAGGGATACCATGTGTCCCTGAAGGTCTCACCTCGATGTGGATTGAGGATATTTGGTTAGTAAGGAATGATATCACCAAGATTAATTGTAGCTTTTTAGATACTTAATAGATTTGGTGAGGTGTCATAACTCTTATATCTAACACGAGAGTTAGACTGGGTACAAAACGCCTTCTATGTGTCACAACTAAGGAGGTATGTTCATGAACCATCACATGTTATCAACTGGGGTGAGATAAACATTGAAAATGAAGCTAACTTTATAGAGTATTCAGTGGAGATTGAGGATTGGTTGGACAAGATCCTCCATGGGAAAGTAATTCCCTTGGTGAATGTCCTGTGGTAGCATGGTAATCTTTAGAAGATCACCAGGGAGCGGGAGAACCATATCAAAGCTCAGTACCCACATCTTTTTGAGTATTATTTTCACTTTATGAGAAGAAAATACCTAAGGTGGGGGAATGTAACATCTCTATTTTTTCCTCTATTTATTGATTTTTAATATATCTAATAATATTTTTGGAGCTAAGAACTGAGACAACATGAGGTTTTGAGTCTTGGTGAGCCTAAAATTGATATTTGAAAAATATTAAATATATTTAAATCACACACATGTAATTATCCTTGAAAAGTGAAATAACTCCTGAATGGAGTCTCAGATCATAAATATAAGAACACATTTGAGTTCATATCATGGTTTTTACCCTAGGAATGATATAATATTTTTCGACATTAGGAATTTGTGAAAAAGTCATCACATACACAAATAAAGAAATAAATAAATTAAATTAAATTTTTTATGTGTTTTAACATAGTGACCTGGGATAATATATTTACACATCATTATATATAATTCTTAGGGTTCTATACATAAACATAATAACTGAGAGGAGATCTTGGAGGACCATTTTTGATGATGGAATCGTAAATCTTCGATCAGAGTACCACACAGATCACCAATGATAGCACAACTGTTGGATCTCTCCAGCAGCTACGATGTAGGATCATTATTCATAAAAAATTTATCCATACTCGAGGTAGGATATTTACTTTATATGTATTTATCCACATTTTTTATCCTATGATGAACATGTATCAATTTAAAAATGGATTGATTCACATATTGATTGTATTGTAGGTACAAGATTATTTGTTGGGGATTTGGGGATTTCTATTGTGGTTTAATTTTTTTTCTCTTGATTCATCATTATAATGATGAAAAATTGATTCCAATATAAACATTGGACAAGGTGAATTCCTCATGTTTGTGTTTCATGAATTTATTCCCCTGTTAATCATTATTTAATCACTGATGTTTGTTTTGGCTAGTGGTTCGACAAATATCGGGTAATCAATCGCTACACACCCATTATTCAGCAAAACAGATTGATAATAGATATCAGTTTGAGTTGATGAGAGTTTTTAGTTATTACAACAATGATTAAGAATCAGGACTGGATCAGAGGTGTTCATGCATGGGTTTTCGGTGTACAATAAAGGTGTGGTTATAGTTGTCGATTCCTAGTGAAACGGAATCTAGAATCCAACTACTGGTGATGGAAAGGCTAATAAACCCATATATCTAGTATTAATGGGCATGAATAGCAGTGACAATGATGAAATTGGTATACCGTATGAAGAGATTTGTGGATTCTGAAAAAATACTCATGACACGATGTGTAAAAGAAGAAGACATGATGTGTATGGGGACCTAACTATAGAACTAAGGTTTCCATGTAAACTTAAGGATCACATTCCATGTGATAACTATCACACACTGTGTGTATTTTGGCTAGTGTCTCAACATGTACTATGGGAGTACATGATCATAGACACGGGAAGGCACATGGGCACAAACCAATACCCAAACACGTCCTGGTGTACATGTAAACAGCCTGGTACATGGGCATGACCAGGTGTACATGGACATAGAAAGAGATACACATGAATAAAAATGAGTATCTCTGGGGTTAGTGGTATATTATGTGTACCCTACATACATTCAGTGTACTTTTTAGAGAAGGCTTAGAGCCCTTCATCTCTTTATCAGGGACTAGTTTCCTTGGTGTACATTCCCTTAGTCCTCTTCCATGAGGGTATAGTGTGGAATTATGTCCCAATAACAATATTATGATCCCCTCTATATGAATCATTTAGGATGGAGTTTCAATATTCCCATGTGAGGCCTATAGTGGGATCCTCTTCCATTATCTACCCTAGGTGTTGTTCTTGGTATTGATGTGACCAACACTATATGGGCGTCGATCCCCTACTTAGAAGGTTATTCCATATTAGGCTAGTTAGTATTACACCATGGACTTGGGTGTGATCCCCATCTATGTATCGATCTATTCAAACTTCTAGCATGTATCTTACTTATGGAGGGACCTAATGAGCATGAAATCTTAGATGGAAACCAATAGTGTTATCAGAATCATGAAGTGAGTTCTCCATGGTGAGTGTTTCTACTAACACTTGAGAAGAATCATAGGGTGGAAATGTGGTTGTGACCTTACCTTGATACTATATGTCTACTATGAGTATAGCTATATTTTTTTCGGAGTATGTATCATATACTGTTTACATTTCCTTGTGATGATCAAACTATTTTATTGATGCTTTATTCTTAGTGATTTTTGGGTGTCATATTGGGTATTTTTATACTCACCCCTGCATGGGATTTTTCTTCACATGTCATGTCTTATGTAGATGAAAATCCATTCAATGGGTTTCTTGGTTTTCCAAGATCAGAAAGTGCTTCATTTTTGTCCAGAAAGACCATGGTGTGCACTATAAGTCACATTTGACTACAGTCCCCTCTTTCTAATAGGTTGTAATTCTTTATAATTTTTGGTGGAAATGTATTTGGAATTTTATTCTTTCCATATTTATTTCCATATGTTGTTTTGAGATTTATATGTGTTCATGAATTGGTATCAGTTTTTTTATATTTCAACATTATTTGGGCTTGGATATGTGTTCATGTGTATAAGTACATTAGGCTAAGGCCTCCCATGTGAGTGTCATGCCTACTCGGTGCTAGTTTTCATCCCTTGGCCCATTGGAGGCTGGCTTGGGATTTTTATAGTCAACTTATCACTAACTAGGAGGGCCCCCTTAGTTCAAGTTGTGACATGGAGAACCCATCTAATACATGAAGTAGAGTATGACTATGTATTTTGGGTAATGAAGGATCGAAGATGCTTCCGTTGAAAATATAAAGGGATTCTCACATTTTTTAAATGGAAGATAAAGGTGATGACTACCTTGGAACATCTAGTTGGACAACATATAAGGGTATCCCCAAAAAATCAGATGATTATATGTGATGTATTATATGGAATGTAATGACAAGTGATGAAGTAGGAAGCTCAATACTATCTATAATAGTTTAGAATATAGAATGTTATAGATGCAATAAACAACTTGAAGAGTTGTTATAATCAGGGTTATATGGTTAACTGATTGGATATTGAAGACCCATTAGTTAGGATAATTCCATCATAGTGTCTTATTATATATTTTTACTAAATATATCATGGATAAACACTTGGATGAATTTTTATTGAGTCTAGAGTATACAAGTAGAGAAGTTCCTAATAATACGATACACAAAGTATTTAATATGTTTCATGTTCTTGGTAATTGAGATAAAGCATTTAAGGAAGTTTCATAAACACATAAAGGAGTTTTGGAGTGTTTATAATTGATTGAGAATGGATGAAGGTATTATAAAGGAGCCCTATAGTTTATTGAAAATATTATGGTTTTTGGACAATTATGAAAGTTCATAGTTGATCCACTATGTGCATTCGATCCACTAACTCACAGTCATATAGGGACATGTATGTGTATCCAATCTACCCGCCACATATTCATGTGGTTGATTATCATCCTTTATTTCAATCCACTGACCGCATAGTTGTTCATGTGGTCGATCCATCCCTGGTTATTTACTTATTCATGTGTTCGATCCACACGGTTGATAAACACGGTCTATTATTTTTTCATACAGTCAATTGAAATACATTTACTTCACTTCATTTTCCTCATGATTGATCATAATGGTCATATGGTCAATCCATGGATTGAATCTCATAATTTATCCAATAATTGGAGAAAATTTTAAAAAGTTGAAAATTGAAAGTGATGAATTAAAAATTTAATTATCAAAAGATTAAACATAAATGGGATGATGAAATGAATCTCTCTCATGTATTTAAATACCATAAACTCTTAAATGGGTTTTTGATTCCTAATTGAAAATCATGAGCTTATAATCCTCAAAGTTGGTGAAAATTATCAAAAGTAGGGGATTTTATACGTTTTAAATTTATTTAATTAGAGAAATTACCGAGTTAATTGATATTTATTTCTATTGGTGCTAGAACTATTCTTACATAATCCAAATATCATGATGTTATTATATAGAATGACCCAAGTTGTTTTAAATAAAATCAAAGGGCTGGATGAATTAATGGGAAATAAATTAATACTGAATTTTTTTCTTCCAAATTTATTGAAACTTTAAATAATGAAAATGTAATGATGCACAAGTTAGTCTGAATTTTTTAAAAATTAAAAAAGAAAGTTGTGATTCAAATATGGGATATTATAAGCTGAGATAATTCTAAACTGCTATTTGAATGAAAAGATCATATGAATTTCTATATTTTTATTTTATAAATCACTCAAGCTATAAGAAGTGTGTCTGTTTTATGGATATTAATGTTGTGTTCATGATACAACACTATAGAATTTTATATCTATGGATGATATAATAAGTTAATAAATATTGATTAAGTGAAAACTATGATTATTTGTGAGATGGTATGCTATGTTATTTTTCATACAATTGTTGAAAATGCATGATTCCGATCCTAGGGGATGATCTTTAGGAGTACGATCCTACTATAGAAGTGTGTGGAATATTTTTTATATTGTGAGAGTAGGAGGAAGAAGATGATAATGATTTGTCTTAGTGAGAAATAATGAAATGATTATTATTGATATATATAGATTAAATGAAAAGATAGAGGATTAAATTGAAGAATCCTAAATAATCTAGAATAGTTGATGATGATCGATAGAAATGTGAAAAAATAAGAAAAAAATGAGAGAATAAAGTGATGTCACTCCTTTCATTGTATAAGAAACAACAGTTAGAAGAAAAATGAATATTTAGATATTGGTGGAAAATCACATATTAAAAAGTGATTGAAATCAATTGAGGATCATGGGAAATAATTTTTTTGGGAAATATTTTATATTCTAAATTGAAAAATAATAATTCTTGATGACCTATATATAAGAAAATAAGGAAATAAGAGCAGTGTTTGAAAGGTGTGGAATCTGAGAGCTGTGCTATATGAATATCCTGAATAACTCTCAAGGAATAAGATAAGAATGTTATTCCTATTCTAAGTCACATTATTACTTGGGTATCAAAGATGAATACTAAAGAAGAAAACAACCATTATATAATGATCAAAGTAACGAGTCAATGTTAATAATAAGAGGAAGGAAAAGTAAATAGAGTAAGAGGCCATGTATTCGTATCAGTTATATAGAGTCTTTCAAAATATGATGAGCATATAGGTTTAAAGATCTCATGATATTGTTGAGTAATGGAATCTAGTGAACAAGTTCTAAAGAAGTCTTGTAAAACTGTGTTGTAAGTAGTGACTGAGTTACAATTTGTGTTCTTGATGATCAGTTGGCGTTCAAAAACATTATTTTGAGTGGAAGTAGATTAGATCTAGTGTATTTTAAGACTTCATATATTGAACTATTGATCCACTTTAGAGAATAAGGAAAATCTAAAGAGAAATTTGCGGGACACCAGTATAAACAAGAGCATCGATATTCTATATAGTTTACTTGTTTAATATAGTGACCACACATGTATGTAACATGATATTACTTATTTTAGGATGATAACTAGTCAAATATATATGTATTTATGATGATATTATAAAAGTTAATATATTCCTTGTAAATTCTAAGTACTATAAGGAGTTGGTTTCCTAGGCGAGGCTAAACCTTGCAAATACAATACACTATATTTAAATGATTTCTATTATTTCGTGTAGTGTTTCATGTTAGTTTAAAAATAATATATATACAATTCCTAACTATATATAAGGTTTTAATACCAAATGGGTTAAAATATACCTAAAGTTTTTGAAATTTGGTAAAAATAGGCAATACCAGATTCACCCACTTCTCAGGTGTCTGCATAAATCTTGTTAGGAATTTTAGTAACCGCTTCAAATGTTTCTCTTATTAATTATAAAGTTTCAATGTTTATTGTGAGTAAATTTTAAGGCTATTTCATGTTTTTATTATTTTTTTCTAGAAGGAGTGACTTTAGAACTCTAGTTCTAGATCAAAAGGGATTCTTACAGTAGGGGATATCCAAAGAAGGTAGGAAAATCTAAAAGGGGTTATTCCATAGTAAGGTGGGAAAGTGGATGTTTATGGATGTTGGAATTATTCAATAAGGTATTATGTGTGGTGATCCTGGAAGTTTCACTAAAAGATAGTGGTTGAGGTAGCGTATTCTACAAGAAACTGGAGGTGATTATGTTCAATGGTCGAATACCCTTGAATCTTGGAAGGAAGTGTAACCGGTTGAATATGTAGGACCCACTATAAATAAATGGGGTGAGAAAATTTTTAATGTAACTTTTGGAGATCTAATATCAAATTAATTAGTTGATTATTATAGTAATATTATTCTTCTTCTGTAAGAAAAAGAAAACAACAATTTTATCTCATGGATGTAGGATTAAAGTCTAAACCAAATAAATCTATTATCTATTTCCCATTTAGTTATTTATTTATACTTAAGTTTTATTAAAAGAGTTGTGAGTGTTCAAGTATTTTAGAGTGAGAGAGTTGGTGTGATGGTTGGGGTGTACTTGTCTTCTCAGTTACAGAACACCATTTCATGGAATCATTTGATAGTAGGAGTTACAAAAATTATTTTATGTTTTAAGGTATTAATGGTGTACTTTTAGATTAGAGATTCCATGTATCCCAACATATGGTATTATAGATTTTTTTCAACATGGATCAATGTACTAAACATCCAACTCTTTAGGTAACTTTTCTATCTTTAAACATTTTTTAGTGGAAGTCAAATAATTTAGAAGGAATGATATAGAAAGAAGGAAAGGTTTGGATAGAAAATTTTGATGGCATGGGATTCCATTTATAGTGGATAAATATGGAGGACTATATGTTTTATAAGGACCTTGAGAATTAATTTAAAGGATAAAAATATAATTAATATATAAATAATAATGAAAAAGACATTATAGGAAGGAACTTGGTGGAATTTTAATGTATTTGACATGGATTGTTTCTTATAACATACAGTAGGTGATGAACACAATGGAGTTAATGAATGTTATTATTAATATTTGTGATAAAATACTATAAATGAACAAATTGTTCATGATAAAGAGGTTATTCAATATGAGAATTCTAGAAGGAAGACAAACGACTGATCATGTCAATGATATTAACATGATCTAGAGTCAATTGGAATTAGTAGAAGTAATTTTCACAGATCTAGTGCGGGATTTCTTACTACTCTCATTGCTTCTAGAATCATTGTAAATTATGGTTATTGTTGTAATAAATTCTTACAAAAAATACTAGCGTAGTGTTTGAATACATTCATGATATTATTCTAGATATAGAGATCATGTGAAAGAAAGACCGTACTCTTGTTGAAACTACACTCATTGTGGAAGGTTTAGGATGATCCATTCAATAGAAAGGCCAGAGAAAATTAAAGGATATCTAAAGGGTGAGGATTCAAGGTAAGTAGGCTAGTATTGTACCTATATCATGGAATCACAGGAAAAATGGGAATCTGAATAAAGATTATATAGATCAAAGGGTATATTTTGGAAGGGGTGCTTCTGGAAGTTCATGTTCCACAAACATTGTAGTTAATGCTGAGAGTAGTTTATTGGTAAGTGTTAATATTCCATTGGTATATTAGATCATTGATTCCATGGATTGATTTTATTTTACATCTGAGAGTTGATTCTTGGTGAATTATGTGTCCAAAAGGTTTTATAGGGTCCATTAAGTTATAATAAATCTCTAGAGATAATGGTGAAGGGTTATGTGAATGTTATAATTTAAAACATAAGCTTCTTGGAGTTATAGGGAGTTTTACAAGAACTAGGGTTATGGAAGAATCTAATTTTCATTAGTCAGCTATATTAAGTAGGTTTGAGAGAAAGCTTCATAAATAGAATATAGAAGATTACCCAGGGTTCCATGGTGGTGGCTAGCAGTGTAAAAGACAAGATTTTGTATTTGATGAGAAGATTTAATGAAATAATGATTGTTGGAATGATAATTTCTAGAAGTTAGGAGTTGTGGAATTTCCATCTTGAGCCCATGAGTTATAAGAGAATGAATTCTTAGTGACCAGGGGTATAATAAAATTCTCACACATGGACATTGAGACTTGTGAGATTTATATACATAGAAAGTTGAGAATGGTTCCAATTATTACAAATGGAAGGATATGTAAGTATTGGAAGTTAGAAGTCATGAATATAGATGCTTTTGGACCTGCCCCATTCAGTTCTCATTGTGGGTCATTGTTCTTTGTTATATTCATTGATGATTCAGTGAGGAAAGTATGATTTTACTCCCTTAAGAACAAATCTAAGGTGTTTGGGATATCAATTTGATGTAGTACTATGATGGAAAAGGAGGTATGAAATAGCCTTAAGTTATTAAGGTCTTAATATGGTGGATAATATGGTATTATGGAATTATGGAGGTTCTACTAGTGAAAGGTAACTAGGTTTGAGAATACTATTCTCCTGAACACCAGAACAAACTAATGCAGTGGTGCAGATGAATCATACACTAAATGAGAAGGATTAAAGAATGAGGTTGCACAAAATTTTTCCAAAGTAGTTTTGGGAAGAAGTTTTCAACCATGAAACTTATCTTTTGAACAAAAGTTCTTTCATAACATTGTAAGTGGAGAGTTTGGAATAATTTTGGTTCAAAAAATTAGTTGGATTTTACCACTTGAATGTTTTCAAAAGTCTCATAGATGACCACGTTGATGAAAAGGATAGGGAAAAACTTAAAGAAAATTATTAATCATGTTCCTTTATTGGATATCGTAGTGAAAACATTGAGTTTTGGATTTGGGAAAATGATAATCAGGATATTTTTAGAAGTCAAAATGGTCTCTTCAATGAGATGATACCTGGAAATATTAGAACTTGGTGGAAGATGAAGTTGGGAGAGAATAATTAATAGGCCATATCTAAGTCTAGGCTACTTAACAAGGCTTATACCTATGATACAAACCTAAAATCTACATTTATGTGCCAGATTAGACTAGAAAAAAATTACCCACATTTTAAATAGTCTTAAATATATTTGGGGAAATATCCCATAGGCTTAAGCAGGCCATCATCCCCAAATGTAGACCATCCCAAGGACTAGGAATGGATTTATTCTTCTTTATCTTCATGTTATTTCAAATTAATATAGCTTTTTTTATGAATATATATATATATTTTAAAGAATATGATGAATATGTATATAAATTAAAATTAACGAGACAACAATCTTGTGCTTAATATTTAATATTTCTATATAATAAATTATTATTATTATTTTTAATATTAATTAAAAATGTGGGATGACCCATAGAATAGTCCTCATAATTTTAAGATAGAAACTAATTCAATTTTCTATTCCCACATTAAATGAAAACCTAAATAGACTGGACATATTTAGTATTGGTCCATGCAACCTTATCCCACTTTTCCCTAGTCTAACCCATTAAACAACCTTAATCCCAGTTAATCTGAATGGAAATTCAAAAAGTTATGAAATTATAGAAATTTTGGGAAGCATTGAAATTCCAAAAGGTAAATAATGGCTGGAAGAAGTACCTGAATTCTCAAAGACTATATATGCTCCTGAAAAAGTTATAGAGGGTTAAGTTTTAGAATATTAAGTTTTGAAAAAGGAAGAATCACAAATTGAGTTTCTAAGGTCTACCAAAATCAAAAGAGGAATTCAATGGTTTAAAAATGAGCCTCACCACATATTTCTTATGGATAGATGAGATCCTGAGAGATCATATGAAGTGACATGTATTATAAATTCCATAAAGTGGGACATATCTATGAAAGATAAAATAGATTCATTATATGAAAAAAAATTTGAGAGGTAAAAAAACTACCATAGAGGAAGAAAGCATTGAAGAACAAATAGTATTCTAGTTGATGGAGGAAGAATATGGTAGAAAAAGATAAAAGGTTAAGTTAATTGTGAAATAGTTTCAATATAAGTAAGGGATATATTTTTTATATTTTTCATGACAATAATTTTTTTGGCTAAGTACTGAAGCTTCCCAAAAGAAAATAATTTCCAAACATTACACTAAGTACCAGATGAAAGGTATCTGTTGATATAGAAGTCCCAAACCAACTGTAGGGATGGTGGTAAATCTATACGATACAAGTATTGAATATGATGGATGTGTTATGGAAGATGGAACTATTGCAAGTGCAAGTAGAATCAAAGAAATCACATAAAGTTTTATTCTACTGATACATAAGTGTATTCCAGATGTCATGTAAAGGAAACTGATTATATTTTCTAGAAGTACACACTATTTACTTAAAGGATAAGTTAAGGTGTTAGATATCATTGACTATGTTGAGGTATGTATATGAATATTGGATCCATGTGATGTGTTGTCCAAAAAATTCATGTGGCGGTTGGATCAAGATTACCAGAAGTTTACTAATTTTGTTAAACTATAAGTCAGTGGTAGGTTCATTTATATGGTGATTGTTTTAGATTAATCCCAAGCTTCTTTTAGCTCATGATTTGGATTTAATAGTTTTTGTTGTAATATCTTGTTTAATCTTTTAGTGAATTTGTTTTTTATTATGGATTAAAACTTTTTTTAACCACGTAAATTACTTATATTTATTTTTAAAGTTATTTAATTATGTTTATTTCTTATTCTATTTTTGAGTTTTTTTTACATGTCTCTCTTGAGTGAATCAAATGGTCGATGGTTGAGGTATATCTATTTTTTATTATGGATACATTGATCTATGTAATTGATTATTTCTAGAACTTATAGTAACATTGTTCTATATTTAAGTTTCCAAAGTTTAGACTTATGTTCTAGAAGTATTCTATCTAGTGAACCAAGTGGCATTATAGGTTGCTCCAATGTTCTCAAGTACAAATCAAAGAGAAAGTTTTAGAAAAAACATGTGTTACTTTTCCTTTACTATTTTATTATTTAGTGGGAGTTTTATATTTCATAAAGTGATATTAGGATAGGGAAATATGAGTCTAGATAATTTCAATGGATTAAAATTTGGTTTCTAGAAGATGTAGGTGGAGGAATACCCATTTTAGAAATATATAAATATTTTGTTGATTGGGATGAAGCTCAATGAAATGGACAAGGATGAGTGAGAAAGACTTGAAAAAAGGTGTTGGGTGTTGTTAGATGATGTTACCCTAGAACATGGTCTTCAATATCTATGACGTGAAGACAACTATTGATATAATTTATAAAAATTAAAACATGTTTCATAAGCCTTTTGTGATGAATAGAGTATTCAAGTTTTTGAGAATTTTCAGCATGAGTATATCAGTTGTATGGTCGAAGGATGATCCTATGAATGAGTTCAATGTGATCTAGAGGCAAATGGAGTCTGTTGATGTGATTTTTACTAGAGGCATGTGGGACTTGATTCTTCTACCTATACTTCTAGAATCATGGGATTTATTGGTGAATATTTTTGTTAATTCTAGTGGAAAGAGTGAATTAGTCTTTGATGAGATCCTAATCTAACCTTAAATGAATAGATCTAAAGGAAGGTAATTTTAGGTGACACCAAATACAAATTTAGTACAGAAGGTAGTAGATACCCCATTAGAAGAAATCATAGGAAAAGTGGATAAGATAGAGGATATAAGAGCCTTGGGATTTTAGCTTGTCTTGGTGACCCCACATGTTACCATTGTGGAAATAAGGGACATTTTTGGAGGATTTTTGATAGGGGAAGATAAATTTTAGAAAGAATTATTTCATACAATCCATAGACTCTATAAATGAAGGGGGGGGGGAGATTTGGTTCTTAGTGTCAAAATATTTATGGAGTTATGATTTCTTGATTCCATAGATTATTTTTTAAACATCCAAAAGTGGGAACATGCATAATTATGAATCTGGATGTCTCAAAAAGTTTGATATTATATATGGATAGGAACTTGAGGTTGTTGGAAAGTTGTAATGTCCAATACCTGGATTCCATTGAAAGGTTCCCCAATCCCAGTTGGCCACATTGCCTTAAGTGAATCTTCCTAAACACTAGAGGTTGCTGACTAGTAGTGATTTACTAGGTGTTTCTGTGGGGAGACTATTCCATCATCACTAGAGTGTAGCACATTGGATATCCAAAAAAAGATAAATAGAGGTAGTAGTAAATCAATGAGACATATGATGAATAAACAATACCTTAATATATAAATCATACCAGAAGGTATATCATGTAAAGAATATAATGATACATGTCATGTGTCTAATAAAGAAACCAAAATAGGTATACATGTCAAGTGTACAATACATGGAAAAAATTGAAAAAATTACAAAAAAATATAGCTAGAATAACGAACCCTAAATCAGTCCCATGCTCCCCTTCACATAAGAAACAATCAAGAACCTATAACTGGTCACTTTATACCTTATCCATACCAGTAATCATATTGTCTGTTTAGGTACCATCATTGGCCCGAAAAGGGTGTGAGATATAATCCCAATAGGAAATGACCCAAAGGTCTAATTACATACAGTCAGTGAATATATAATAATAAAAGTTTGTAAGCAGTAATAGAATATGTAAAAGGAGTACTAAAAGTAAACAAACTATAAAGGTACGAGTTCCCATGGAAACCCTTCCTCTGATACCTTCTTTGGAGATAACCTATAACCCTTTGAAGTAACAATCAGTCCCATATCATTTAATATTCAAGTTCATTTAATTAATCAATATAATTTTATAAATATGTCTCAAGACCTTTCTCATAGCCCAACACCCCCCATACAAATATGTGACTAAAAGATTCTTAAACTGGTTATTAATAAGGAGGAAGGCACTGACCGACTCCAAGATTTTGCTTTGTCTTGACAGATGCATCATATAAATCATTTCATTCATTAATTATTTAAGAACCTTATATTGTCCTTGGAATTCCTAATTTGGAATACATGTATCTCTCATGGTGTATCAAGAACCAAGGACCCTACAATCCCATCCAAGGCATTCCTCATTGGAATCCTGGTATCTCTCTACATGTGGTATAACATCACTACCATTCGAGTCCGTCCTTGGCGGTCCACTAAGGGAGCCTAAGTATCACCCATGATGTATATGATCAACTTATCCTTGAGTCCATCCTTAAAAATACATAAGGAGTCCAAGTATAACTCAGAAAGATAATAGTAAGCCCCCTTGGGTCTATCCTTGGTAATCTGTATAAGGAGTCCAAGTGCCACTCAACCATAAGCAAGGTAAGAGCCTAATGATTCCATACATGGCATTAGTATAAGAACCCATGTGTCACCCTAGTAATATAATAATTCAAAAAATATCATTTAATCAGGATGATTTAATCTTTTAAGGTCATCACCATGAATAATTCATTTACACCTCACCTCAAGGGTGGAAAAAGGCTTGGGCTAAGCTTAGAAGGCTTAGTCTCCAATTTAACTCACACGGGCATTTCATTATAAGGGGTATATCATGATTGATAAAATAATTAAATGAAAATATCCTAGGGATATGTTTTGTATTACCTTTTATTTATAATTAAATTTACAATTAATAATAAAATTTAAATTATGATTCAATTCAGATGCAATTGAAAATTTAGTGTTAGACATCCTGAGGTAAGGGGTAAAAAGGAACACCTCAAGGGTATCCAAATTCAAGACACCCATTTTGGTCTAATTAACTAAACAATACACCTAAATGGGTGGTTAAAATTCAATGTTCCATACCCCTATAAAATTATAAATAGGTTTCATTAATTACGTAGGTTACACCTATCAATTCAATTCATGGATTAAATTCTATTTCAAGGGTTCCACTCTGAGAATTGAGAATATGGAACAAAAATATATATATAAAAACTTCAAATTTAAAGGAAAATCATGATACAACATTCCATAGGTCTATAGTGGAGTTCTCATCTAGTATCATCTCCTGATTTGAATCAGACTGGGAGAAAATCGAAGAATGGATGAAGAACCTAAAATTAGGGAAAATTGGATTCTACATAAATTGAAAATCTAATACTAAACTATACGAGTAATGGAACAAAATTAATGTAGATATTATAGAGATGGATCTGATGCTTTTGATAGATCTTGATTCCAAGCTCAGATGAATATTTAGTGGAAAATCCTAGTTTTGGAGTAAAAAAGAGTTCTCAAATGGATCTAATTGTCTAACAAATGAAATTTAAAATAGAATTAGGTTTATCTTTTTAAGGTAAAATTGGTAAATTATCCAAAAATATATGGGAATCATGGTTTTGACACACGGTTGGAAAATACATGCACAAACCGTGTGCCCTTTGCTGTAGGAAGGGGGCACTTCACATGGTTTTCACACACAGTTTGACTAACCATGCACAAACCGTGTCTTAGTCCACTATCAAAAACTCCAGACATGCTCACATGATTGTGTGATTAAATTATTATAGTTCATCTAACCATGTGTCTTGTAGGTCTCCACTATCCATACCATCATGGTTAGAATTAACCGTGTGGCCTGCCCCTCACAGTTTCTACTAACCGTGAGACAAGACTTGTTCTCCCCAAAAGTTGGGTTTTGAGATATGAACAAGCCCCTGACACCTTTGATACAACTATGAACTCAATGGAAATTCACATTAATCCATAAGAAACTATTTAAACTAAAAATTGTTAGAAATAAAAATATTCCAAACCACAAAAAAGTACTGGGTTCTTATAAACTTCCCCCTTGAAGTAATTTGTCCCCAAATTTACCTCTCAGGGGTGGTCAAGATTATCTGAGAACAACTCTAGAAACTATGATCGTACATTAAACTCCCACTACCAAGTCTCATCCTATACTATCCAGGCTGCCATATCACCCATACTAGAGGAACCGATAGACCTCAAATAACCATCCTGCTACGATATACAATTTGAATCAGATGCTTTTTAAAGGATGAATCTAACTATAACTGAACCTCCTCAGGCTGAAAATAATGAGATGAGTATGAATGATAATGGAACAAATGATATACATGGAAGAAATAATTCATGGATTGTTACCTCTAAAGTAATTTCAACTTATAGGCTACCATCTCAACTCTCTCAAGAATCTCGAACGACCCGACAAATCACGGTGAAAGTATACCTTGTCTCCTGATCCTTCTGTGTCCTAGCCTTGTTGAAACATGTAAAAGACCCAATACCTGACTTTGAACTCTAGAGGATGTAAATGAAAATCAGTGTTAGATTTCTATTGAGACTGTGCAGTATCCATCCACTTCTGAATCCACTAAACCTGCTCTATAGTCTCCTCCACGAGACACCCATCCTGATTACTACTCCACACCAAGAATGCTTAACTGTGGAGTTCCAATTAGGTAGGATATCAAAAAGAAAGATACACCTTTTTTAAATGAGTCATATTATTTATTATTTTAAACCTTTAACATTATGTGATGTTACATAGGTGACTATTGATTTATAAGTGTAGAACTAGAAGCAACAATGTCGATAAATCCAGATGATGCAAGTGTCAAAGTAGGAGGATGTGTTCTAAAAGATTTCACTAATGTGGGTGCACGTAGATACAAAATAATTACATAAGAGTTAATTATATTGATACATAAGTGTCTTATGGATTTCACATAAAGGTAACTTGTGAGAATTTCTAAAAGTGAACACTATTCACTAGAATTATAAGTTAAGGTGGTGTATATATTTGATTATGTGGAGGTATTTTTATAAAGTTTGGATCGAACTGGTGTATTGTTTGAAAAATTCATTTGATGGTGGATTTGGGATTACTAGAATCTAGTTTCAGTAGTTGGCCTATAATATGGTGGTAGGATCATTCTATGGAAAACATTTTTATATTAATCCCCGAATTCTTGTATCTTATGCTTTGGGGTTAATTTTCTTCATTATAATATTTTTTTTACTCTTCCAGTGAAGTTATTGTTTCATTTTTATTAGGTATTATTCAAAACCATGTAAAATATATCTTTTTCTATGTTAAGTTATTTTATTTTATTTATTTATTTTTTGGAATTTTGAATATCTTTTGTGATCAAATATTGAGTAAATTGAATAGTGTATGGTCTAGGTGCATGACTTCTAGATTCTGGATATATAGATCCATGGGGTAAATTATTTTTGGACCTTTAATTAACCTTGTTATACATTTAAGCTTCTATAATATGGGGATTTAGTCCTATAATTACTTCATCCAATGAAATAATATTTATTTTAAAATTTTTCTCCTATTTCCAAACATACAACCATCTTGGAAGAGTTAAGTTTTGTTTCTTCTAATTTTTTTTTTCATTTAGAACATTTTAATGTGTAGATGATGTTCCTTTATAGTGATTTAGATGAAGAAATATATATGATGCATCTCTAGGGTTTTGTGGAAAAATAGAAGAAGGGAATGTTGTGTAGGATAAAGTAAAGCCTTTATAGTTTAAATCAAGCACCGTGGTAGTGTAACCATAAGTTTTATGACTTTATAGTTGATATGGGGTTCAGTTGAATCAACTCAGATCACTATTTATATCATATGGTGTTCATGGATTGATGTTTAATTATACTTATCTTTTACATAGTTAACATGATCATGGAAGGTCTAGACATGAAATGAATTTAAGAGGTGAAAGCTAATTATTCTAGAATGTTTGAGATAAAATATATTGGTGAAGCCAATATAAGGTTGGGGATGTGAATCTAAAGAGATAAGAAGACCATAAATTTGGTTTTATCTCAAAGGGAGTAAACCTAGAAGATCTTGTAGTGGTTTTGAATGAGTATATACAATCCCATGTTTACCCCATTGGATGAAAACATCATGTTATCTAAATAGTAATAATCAGAAATAGAAGATGAGGTAGAGTAAATTGAAAAATATCTATTTACATCCATGGTTATAAGTTGGATGTAGGTCATAGTCTGTAAAAGATCATAAATTTTTCAAGTACTAGGTTTTGTGAGTAGATTCATGGTGAACTTAAGAAAGGAGAACTGGGAAGTGGTGTGGTGAATCTTCCGATGTATTAAGGTTCAGAATCACTAGACCTATGTTTCATTTTTGATGATACATTACAAGGGTATTTATATTTATAATTTTATTCATATTTAGATGCAAAAATAAATACCATAATCTTTATGTTTACCTTTAGAGGAATATCTATTAACTGGATGCAGTGATTACAACCAGTAGTTTCATCATCAACAATGAAAGAAGAGTATATGGCTTTCATGGAAGCATGAAAGGAGTTAATTTGGTAGAGGTGTTTGTTAGAGTAACTTAAAAGGATTCAATAAAGTGGTTTTCTATTTTATGATAGTCATAGAATAATTAATTTGGTGAAAGATTTGATGTTTCAGTAAAAAATGAAGCACAAAATATGAAAATATCATTTCATCCAAAATATGTTAGAGGATAGGGTGATATAACTATGAAATATTATTGAAAATTATAATCCAAATGAATTTCTCACCAAGTTATTATTACAAAAAATTCCAAGGCAACATCATACCTTCATGGGACTTGGGAGAATGAAAATTGGAATGATGACACTCACCGTTACTATAAAAGGGAAGAGAATCAATATTTTCCCAAGTGTTGGTGGCTTCCTTAAATCCTTGAAATTAGTATTCAAGTTTGGTATCTTTAGGAAACTTGAAGACTATTTAATGTTATAATTCCTTATGTCTATAATGAGGGAATCCATAACATGGGTTCCAGATCATGAGGGAGGCTTGTGGAAAAAAATTCCAATGGAGGTAGGCTGGTCCATAAGGGGATGTTCTAGAACTAGTTGGGAAAGTGGAAATTTATAGATGTTGTAATTTTAGAAGTATAATATACATGATATTATCCTAGGAGTTTCAAAGGTAATATAAGGATATCTTGTTTTGTTCAATAGAATATGGCAGTTGAGGCGGTGTGTTCTACAAGAAACTAAAGGTGGCCACGTTCAATGATGGGCTCCCCATGAATCTTCAATGGTGGTGGAACCAGTTAACTGGATGGATCCCACTTAAATAGATGGGTTGTGACCACATTTAATGTAAATATGGTCTCCCCATTCATAAAACAAATTTTTAGTGTTCTCCCATAAATTTAAGACTAAATTATAAACTATGTAAATCTATTTTTTATCTCCTTTAGTTCTTTATTTTTTATTATGTCTTTTTCTAGGGGTTTTGAGTGTTTTAGTGTGTGATACCAAACACTTGATAAGCTATATTTTTCTTCTTAGTTCCAGAAAAACATTTCATAGGATATTATGATCAAGGTAATTCCACAATTTTTTTTCTTGTGTTAAAGTTCCATTATTTTTCCTTCATATTAGTGGTTTCATGGATCCCAATAGGAGGTTATAAAATAATTTATGCCTTATCATATGATGATTAATCATTGGTTTTTGAAGTAGATAAGGCAGTGAGTTTGGACATATGATGACACATGTTAGTGATTAGGGTTATTTATAATTCAATTGTTAATGAAAAAATGATTCAATCTATTCTTATAAAACTTTGGAATCTTGATTTGAATAGACATATTTTGATAGTGAGAGGTAAAAATATTTTCATATTGTAATTCTTCCATGACTATGTTAAGCATAAGATTATGATATGGTTTTATGGTCAGTTATGGGTTTAATTTTGGTGTTAAAAGAGTGGGAAACTAATTTGGAATTGGTGGAAATTGATTTTACATTCTACTAGACATTGGTTCAATATCACAATCCTCATCCACTATATGTTTCTAAATCTCATGGTAATTTAATTTATTAAAAAATTATGAAAATATTTGATGATGATATTGGAAAAGAGGGGTAAATAAACTATGACCTCTTCTTGAGGTTAAAGGTTGCGTTCAAGGTAAGCGATCCATTTCTCTTGGGGTTCAGTAAGATTGTGGTTCTAGATTTGGATTTTGGATCCCATCCATATATAAAAGAATGGTAGATATTAGTTTTTATTGAGTTCGTCTGAGTTATTCATATAAAGATTATAATGTGTGTGTGTGTGTGTGTGGGGGGGGGGGTTATTATCTACCAAATTTTTATTTTAGGAAAGGGAATGACTTTGGTACTTGTCTTTGGGTTGATATGACATTAAAATATAAGAAAATATTCCCTAAGGTGATGTCTAAAAACACGTTGGATATGGTGGTATTAGTAATTTATAATCCCTAATTAGTGAGAAAAGGATAAATGGAAATGGACTTACATATTATTTGTTTTGAAATAGATAAAACTGTGAAAATTGATTCTACTTATTATAATATAGGTAATTATACTTCAGGGTTAAGGGAGAAAGACTAGGGGACTATGGTAGTTATGTGTAAAGGAAAAATGGTTTTTTAAGTTGATCTTACCCATGGTATAGCATGAACGAGTCATATCACTTTGAGGGGGCGGTAGTCCGCACTTCCCCAAATGAAATGATCATATTTACCCATTATGGAAACCATAAAGGTATGATATAAATGAAAAATAAAGAAGCATATAGACAATATAAATATAATATTTATCACATATAATTACAGTTCCATCATAATGGCCACCATGAGAGGTGGTAGGAGATAATTGAACAATCATCATTTCGTGAGGCAGTAGTTCACCGTCCACATAAACAGTATGTTTGTATCCATTAGATGGAGGTGTTTGTATGTGTAGTTAAAATAATTATTATAAAACATCCTAGTATATTTAAGATACTATTTTTGTTATAAAATAATGGAATAAAGAGAGTTTAGGGGGTTGGAGAAGGAAAATAAAAGAAAGAACTTAAGAGAAGACATTACATTTAAATCGGGTAACTCCATTTGGTTTAAACCAAAAAGATTTATTGAATTGAATTATTCATAAAGGAAGGATTCTTGTAAGAGTATAGGTATTTTGGAATATTTTTTGATTAGATTTTGGATGATCCAAGGGGATTTAGAGGTGTGAGTAATGAGTTAGAGGTGATGACCTTTTATAAGAGGGAGGATATGCTCTTTAGGAAAGTTTGAAAGTATTATTTTATTATAAAATAATTTTTGGTTTGAAAAAGTCAAAAACTTATTTAATTATAAGATAAGGTACATATAAGTTGAAATAAAATCATCTAATAAAAATTGTACAGGTTTTGGATATTTTTTAATCCTTATATTTTTTATTTAACCCTTTTTTAACTTATTTAACTTTTATCGTGTCCTCATATATATTCATACTATATGGTTAATATATTTAAAATAAAATTAAATGATATCAAAAATGGATAATTTATGACATTTTTAACATTATTTAAGTTATTTAGCAGAATATTATATTTTTAGGATTATTTTATCATTAAATAAAAAATTAATTGTTTCAAAAACTCATTTATGTTAATTTATAACTTATTCATATCAAGACTTTTAAAAAATATATAAAAACTTGATTATTTAGAAAAAACATAATTAATTAAACGATAGAAATTCATTATTATTCCTAAAATTTTCTTATGGCATAAAAAGTTTCAAAATAAACTTATTTTAATATTTATAATAACATTTTTTTGAATCCTTTATTAATGAAACAATTACTGCATCACTATTGTGTCATTATTAAGTGTATTTTATTTAATGTCTAAAAATTATAAATAAAATACCATGATGTAAGAAATATTTTTATCTTCAATATTAATATTTATAGTTGAATATATCTCTTTTATAACCCTATATAAAAATTGTTTTACTAAAGGATATATGTTTAGGTTACTTTTCTCTTTACTTTAAATTAATTAATATAAAGTGTCATTATCACTCCCAAGTGGCTCCATGGGGTCCCAAAATAGAACCAAGGATTCCATTGGTAAAACATACCTCATATAATAGGGTTATTAAAAGTGTTAGTGTAATTTAATATTATTATAATATTATATTTTCACCCTTATTTATCATATTTACCCTTTGACCATGGTAAATAAAATATTTACTGAAGTAAATATTCATAATGTATAAAAATAAAAGTTACCTATTTACATAATTTGTACCTTCTTATTCCAAATATGTAATCCATTTTTATAAATTTAAAACAGTTAAGTTGCAAAAATTAATTTAAAATTAATTCCTCTTGTCAAAACAAAATGTGCGTTTTTAAGAAATAATAACTATGAAAAGATTGACACTTGTTTATATCCAATTTCAAAGTGAAATTACTTCAAATGATAAAAATTATATTAAATGGTAAAAATACAATACAATTACACTTTAAAACCAATTAAAATAACAATATAAATATATAAATAAATTATATGAAAAGGCAGTTTTGAATTAAAATGCGGTATTTTTCACTATTCATTAAAAAATTAACATTATCAGAAAAATACAAACAATTTACCAAAATTAAAATTTGATGTCCTGATTCTAAATAATATTTTTATTTTTTCAAATATAACATATTAATGTGACAAAAACTATATTTAAAAAGGGTTTTCCATCAAAAGGCGGTAAATCGACCTTTTAAAGAATATTAGAGTATTTATGCTCAAAATTGGATTCATTCGCATTTTAAACCTCAAAATTTTATTAAATAAATGTAAATACATTTAATAAAAATGTGTAATAATATTTTAGTTAGTTCGGTTTATTACCTCCAATACAACGACTATGTATTAACTACCATTTAAAATAATAATATTATTATATTATTTTTCAGTATAACTCAATATTGTATGCAATGTAATATTTCAAAGAAATTTTTTGTGGCGTGTTGAATAAAGTATCAGAAAAATCATTCCTTTTAACATAAAATTAATATCTTATTTATAATTATTAATATAAATCAAAAAATCATTATTCAATAAATACCTAGGCCATTACACCCTTCCTCCATTTTGGGAATTGCATCCTCAAAAGTTTAAAATTGGGCTCAGAAACTTCATTGAAAGTCCCACATCGAAAAAAGAGTCAATAAAAATATCACATTAAAATAAAGAAAGAGAAGTTCAAAGGTCACCCAAGACAACCCATACTAGGATTACATGTAGGAAAACATGGATATGGAAAAGAAACTAATCATCAAGTTCTGATGGAGAGTGATAGAAAATATGATTATAAAAAAGTTAACCACTGGAAAATTACGAACTTGTGATGGGTTAAATAGTCTTTGATTCCATAGTAGGAAAAGTAAACAGACAATGTTTTTTTGTTTTAAGTTCCCTTTCATAATGTTGAGGAATTATTTTATGATATTGAATAAGAAAATAAGGAAATATACTTAATTTTCAAGTAGAGTTTCATTATTTAATAATTTTCTACCACAAACTAATCTTTTCTCCAAACAATGAGTATTCCAGATGACTTGGTCACACCTGAAGTGCTAGAATAAACTTCTAGAGTATCACATAATCTAAAAAATATGAACTATATATGTCCCCCATCTTTAGATATAAACCAAAAACAAAATGGTTAGTACGAGATCAGACAATCCCCAAAAATGATAATCCTTTATAAAAAGAAATACTACTCTTACTCTCCAAAATTACACAAATAGTACCCAATGTTCAATAAAGACCATTCAATATACAATTGTCCTTAAAATTATTCAATATTATTCAAACTAATATTGAAACCCAAAACTCAGAATAATTTGATCACATATTCTTCCACAATAAATCTTAACATTTATCTTCAAATAACATCGACTACTCTTAAGGTCTCATACTGAAGTGTAATTAACCTAATAACATATTCTTTATGATAGGTTAATCATTGTCATAAATAACCCACATTTTCAGATTTCCATAATAAAAACATATATTCTTCCAAAATAAAATTTCAATCATTACTCCACAAATGAGATACCATAGTATTCTATTTCCCTTAAGCATATAATGTTCCCTAAAAGAGAGAACGTCTTCTAAAATAACCTTTATCACTTAATCACCAAATAATTTTCTTATATTAAGGATATCCATTTGATAAAACATAAGTTCACAAAATCAACTTATTCTTGATCCATAAAATCATTTAACAAAAAAGAATAAGTCATATTAACTTGGGACTTCATGTAGGCCTGTGGTAGGCAATGCTCCCTTGTTTCCCTTTGATTATGGGTTCGATTCCTACGACCTTGACGGATGTGACGGGTTGTCACCCATCTTACGAATTGTCCTTTTTATAAAACTAAAAAAATATCCCTATCATGTTTTAACATCAAAGGTTTTCTTATACCTTTAAGTTTCATCCCAATACATTAAGACCTCAACATTTTATATATTGTCATTTTTTCACCTCCATGTGATAAAATAAAACTATTCTTAATAGAAAGGACATCATACCTTTATCATGGTGTATATATGGTTTCATCATCATCTTATTCACATTGGTATAAGGTTCATGCATTACAAAAATGATTTATATATCCTTCAAAATCATTTTATTCATTCATACAAATACACCTTGTATAACTTGGGTCATATGGTTTTTTTCAGAAAAATAGTTTCGAAAAATAATCATGTATAGAATATAATTTCAAAACATCTGAAAAAACATGATTTTTATAAAACAGTAAGACTGAGTTTGAGTTGATAAATTCAATCAATGGTCTTTTTAAAATACCATAATTAAGTTCTAAGAGAATATATTGTAAAAGCACATATAAATTGGCTACGCAAGGGTCTCCTTCTTTAGCACCTTTTTAAAAATCATAATATGATTCAAAATCTTGTGATAAGGTAAAATATTTGAAAATGACTTGATAATATTTACCTTTATTGAAAATATAAGAATATTGTGAAGATATGATTTGATTAAATACAAAGCATGGTCCATGATGATACTGAGGTATAGTGGAGGTGTTTGATATCCCAAAACAAATGATTTCAAGTGATTTGTATGCAAGAAATCTGAACATGACTTTGCAATAATTATTGCTAGCATGTCACTAAGAAGAGATAAGAATGTTGTTTGAGATCCCCCTCCTTCCATTTGTAACCAACATTCCTTGATCTGAAAAAGTCATAAAACAATGATTTAACTAAAATAATAGACATAGGGACTAACGATGTGTTTAAAAAAAGATTTTAATACCTAAAGTTGTCTAAACCGACATCTGATACCAACTATGAGGCCCCAAACTTGAACATTATACAACCTTGAGTTAATTCAAGAATTAACATTAAGGATCTTTTCAGGTTTAGAGTTTTAGAGAATTAGGCCGTAACTATTACATTATATTTAAGAAATTAAAATGTAGACACTTCTACTCAGTTTCCATTTTTTTTTTCATAAAATGAAAAACACTTTAAAAAAAGAAACATGTCTAGTTACATGTTTTAGATACCTTGACATTTCCTTGATCCCATCCTTGACCCTATTCATCTTTAAGTCTCGTGAAAAACATTTCAAAACATGGGACGAGAATAAAAATCTCAGTAGGAGTTATAAAATAAATAAAGAAAACATTAGTATCATCACATAAAAAATATAAGCTCTTTAACATACCTAAATCAATGAAATAATTATGTGTGAAAAATATAAATACCCCCATAATAAGTGGATATTATGTGTAAAATAATCAGAGGTCATTCACACATATTTGTATTTACCCATTATGGAAACCATAAAGGTATGTTATAAATAAAAAATATAGAAGAATAGAGAAAATATAAATATAATATTTATCACATAATTATACAGTGCCCTCATAATGGACACCAAGAGAGGTGGTATGATATAATTGAACAGTAATCATTTTGTGAGGTAGTAGTTCGTCGTCCACAGAAACAGTATGTTCCTATCCATTAGATAGAGGTGTGTGGATGTTTAGTTAGAATAATTATCATAAAAACATCTTAGTATATTGAAGATACTGGTGTTGTTATAAAATAATTGAATAAAGAGATTTTAAGGGGTTGGAGAAGGAAAATAAAATAAAAGAACTTGAGAGAAGACACTACCTTTAAATCGGGTAACTCCCTTTGGTTTGAACCAAAAGGATTTCTTGAATTGCCTTCTTCCTTAGGGAAGGATTATAGGAGGAATAAAAGGAATTTGGGAGCTTCTTGGAGTAGATTTTGGACAAGACAAGGGGCTTGAGAGGTGTGAGTAATGGGTTAGAGGTGATGGCCATTTTTAAGAGGGAGTATGGGCTCTTTAGGAAAGTTTGAAAGTATTATTTTATTATAAAATTATTTTCATTTCAAAAGGTCAAAAACTTATTTAATTCTAAGATGAAGTTCATATAAGTCGAAATTAAATCATCCAATAATAATTGGACATGTTTTGAATATTTTTAATTCCTTATCTTTTTTTTAACCATTTGTTAAATTATTTAACTTTTTCCATGTCCTCTTATATATTCATAAAACATGGTTAATATATTTACTATAAAATGTCCAAAAATCCAAAAATTGATGATTTATGACATTTTTAACATTATTTAAGTCATTTGGACGAATCTTTGATTTTTAGGATTATTTTATCATTAAATAAAATATTAATTGTTTTAAAAACTCATTTATGTCAATTTATAAATTATTCATACCAAGACTTTTAAAAAATCTATTACAACTTGATTATTTCAAAAAAACTTAATTAATTCAAATATAACAAGTCATTATTATCTCTAAAATTCGTGGATGGCATAAAAATTTTAAAAATAAATTTATTTTAATATTTATAATTAGATTTATTTGAATACTTTATTAATGAATAAATTACTGCATCACCATTGTGTCATAATTATGTTTATTTATTTAATATTTAAAAATTATAAATAAAATTCCATGATTTAGGAAATATGTTTAGATTTAAAATTAATATTTATATTCAAAGAGATCACTTATATAACCCCGTATAAAAATTGTTTTACTAAAAGATATATTTTTATTTTACTTTTGTCTTTACTTTAAATTAATTAATATAAAGTGTCATTATCACTCCCAAGTGGCTTCATGAGGTTCCCAAATTGACCCAAGGATTCCCTTGGTCGTAAATACCTCATCCAAGATGGTTTTGACAAGTGTAAGGGTAATTTAATAATATTATAATATTATTTTTTCACCCTTATTTACAAGATTTATCCTTCAACTATGGTAAATAAAACATTTACTGAAGTAAATATTCTTAATGTTTAAAAATAAAAGTTACCTATTTACAGAATTTGTACCACATGATTTCAAATATGGAATCCATTTTTATAAATTCAAAATACAGAAGTGACAGAAATTAATTTAAAATTATTTCTTATTGTCAAAATAAAAAGCGTGTTTTTAAGAAATAATAACTACCAAAAGATTGACACTTGTTTATTTCCAATTTCAAAGTGAAATTACTTTAAATGACCAAAATTGGATCAAATTGTAAAAATATAATCCAATTAAACTTTAAAACCTATTAAAATGACAATATTACTATATAAATAAATTATATGAAAAGGTAGTTTTGAATTAAAATGCAGTATTTTTCACTATTCATTAAAAAAATTATCTTTATTAGAAAAATACCAATAATTTACCAAAAGTAAATTTTGTTGTCCAAATTCTAAATAAGATTTTTATTTTTTAAAATAAAACATATTAAAGTGACAAAAACTATATTTAAAAAGGGTTTTCCACTAAAAGGTGGTAAATCGACCTTTTAATGAATATTAGAGTATTTATGCTTAAAATTTGATTCATTCTTATTTTAATCCTCTAACTTTTATTGGATAAATTGAAAAACATATAACAAAAAAGTGTAATAATATTGTAGCTAGTTCTGTTCATTCCTTCCAATTCCATGGATATGCGTTAAATACCATTTAAAATAATAATATTATTATATAATTTTTTAGTATAACTCAACATTATGTGCAATGTAAGATTTCAGAGAAATATATTGTTGGGTGTTGAGTACCTTATTAGACAAAGAATCCCTTTTAACATAAAATTAATATCTTATTCATAATTATTAATAGAAATAAAAAAGTTTAATTTAATAAATCCTGGGTTGTTACAATAGTAATATAACCCTTATAAATAATAAATCTTCTAAAATAATAATAATCTTACACATTAATAATTAAATAAAATTAAGGCATCTTATAAGTGACAATTTGACCATAGTAAAAGTATTTGTATTTTTGTAAGTCATAATTAAATAATTATAAGTAATTAATTAATTTATAGGAAAATATATTTTCTTAAAATGTGTTCATAAATTAACAAATCTATGTCTTCTAGATTTAAGATAATTTTATAAGACCTTAATTAATTTTTGAAAGCATTATAAAATCAGTTTTAATTTTAAAAATGATATTTCTCAAGTAAAATATGATTTTGATTAAAAATTAAATTAATCATATCTATAATATTATTTTTGAAAAATGGACTTCATTTTTTGATTCTACACATTAAAAAATGGTTGGAGTGAATTTTTGAGAATTTTCCGAAATACTTGAATTTTTGATGAATAGTGAAATACCATAATTTACAAAATAAGCTGAATAAGCTAATTATAGAGTCATTCACGGTGTTATACTGATGTAAAAACAATTTTTTATGGTTAACATGATAAAATTACTATATTTGGTTATGGAAGACTCACTATTACTTGTCTTGTGGTGAAATAATAAATAAATTAATTTTATATTGAGAAATCCCCTCTCCCCACCACTATAAATACCACCCTTCACACCCTCATTTCCTCAAACCTCTCAAGATTTAAAACATGTAGAAACTCTATCCAAACATCTTCCCTAGACCCTCCCCCACCTCTAAGATCTTATGGTCTCATCAAAAGACCAAGCCTATCTTTCTAAAAAAGGATATTAGGAGGAGGATTCAAGAGGTAATTCATATCTCTCTCTTTTTCCTTTAAATTCCTTTCAATTTCATGTTCATTTCTTAATATATTTACATATATATTCATCCACATGGTATGGTAACTATATTATTATACATATAATAGAATTTTATAATAATAATGTTATATTATATCTTCCAAACCCCTTCTATACTTCTTTTTATTTTATTGAAGAGAACGTTGTTCGTAAGGTGTTAATTTATCACCTTCAAGAAAAAAATGTTTTCAATATCCTTTAAAACTTCCAGAGCTGGTCATGAAACCATTTTTATGGTTTAAAAAGATTATATTATATGTATTATATCCTATTTCATGTTCTGGAACTTAATTAGGTACATATTACTAAATGATTAAACAAAACAAGTTCATTGTGGTAAACAAACCGCCCAAATTAACCCTAACAATCATCATTTAATTCATATCTAATGATTTATCCACATGGTATATAATATAATTAATTATAATATCATTTGAACTTATTTAATATCATTAATAACACGAATTATTAGTTCTGTATGTTTACCCATGTTTTATACAGACTTCCATTTATGAATACAAGTGAACCGCTCAAGAAAACCATAATAACGAACATTGCGGAACAATGTTTTTAAACTCTATAACTCATCCAAAGGAAAATAAAATATCTTAATGAAACCATAATGAACCAAATTCAGGTAAAAAAGGTTATATAATTGTTAATTAATGATTCTAATGTGGTTATATAGGACATTAAATCGAAGAAAGCGTTCGGATACAAGGTAAGGAGAAATTCTCAAACCCAACTTTCTTTCTTCAGGTTCTCCCTCTTTCACTCCATTTTTGGTATGGTTACTCCATAAAAATCATTTTTTCATCATTATATTAATTTTTCTTGAATATAAATGTTATCTAAATGAAATGGTGTTGATCAAAAATCAATAAAAAATGAAGTCTTTCAAGTCATTCAGGCTATATGTTATCTAAATGATTTTATAAAAAATCCAATATTTTCCAAAAGAACTCTTCTTTCAAATAAACACACACTTTTTTACTTCTTTATTATTGTTTTTACTCTTCACTCATGGTTAATGGTTGTATGTCAAGAATGATATTACCACTTTCTTTTGGGAACCAAATGTTTTTGAAAGTATTAATTTCCATGTGAACACTATTTCTTTCCATGTGTTATGTTATGTTAAAGTTTTAAATATTTTAATTTTTCATTCATGATAATGTAAATATTATGATGTTATGGGTGCGCCCAGAATTATATAGTGGAAATATGAATGTTTGAATGTGATGGGTGGGATCGATATTACACTGCACACAAATTCATTGGGTAGAGTGATGAATCTAATGAGTAAAAGGGTAATTATGCGTGAACATGATTCTAGAATTGTTTACAAATATGCTTGGTAGTTAACCACTAAGACATGATGTTTCATTTTTTATACATTGGAACATTTCAAGTGTTATATTTATGCTTTCTCTCATGTTCGTGATCCTTTTCCTATGTTATAATTATTCTCACCCATTTAAATATTGTTCATATCTATCCTCTTATTGGGATTTTAGCTCACCCCTTTTTGATGAATATCCTCAGGTGACTACATATACTAAGGTGATGTTAAGTTCCAATAAGAGTCTAGAGAAGAAAGAATTAAATCAATGTTTATGTTTGATGTTTTAAATGTAATGTTTGGTCCTAGTTTTTCCAAGACACTAAACATCTTGATCTTTGTAGTGTAATACTATTATTTTTTTATCTTTATAATGATTTAATAGTAATGTAAGAAAAGGTTGGGTCACTATAATACCTCTCTATTTTTGATTCATATTAGCAACAAAAAAATTTATAGATTCATTTGGGATTATTTTTTGGTGGGAAGGAAAGCATAAAGATATTGCTAATTTTACTATGTAATGTTGAATTGTTAATAAGTTAAATATAAATGATATTTATTGAAGGGGATGCTTCATAATTTTCCAGTTCCAAAATGGAAATTGGAAAATATATCCATGGATTTCAAGGTTGTATTAACAAATACATATTGTGGTAATAATGCGTTATTGGTTATGGTTGATTAATTAACTAAATATGCACATTTTCTTCCAATTAATGATAATATATATTTGGATCAAATTTATTGAAAATATGTTAATTAGATAATTAGATTACATGGATTCCCTATCTCTATTGTATCTTACTTTGATCCTAGTTTTGCTTCTAATTTTTGGAAAATTATTTAGAAGTCATTGGGTAATAAATTAAATTTTAGAATATATTTTCATCCTCAATATGATCGTAAGTTAAAGAGAATGATTTAGACTTTGGAGGATATAATTTGAGAATATTAAATGTATTATCATGGAATTTGTGTTTAAAATCGATCTTCGGTTGAGTTTTCTTATAATTATAGTTTTCATTTCAGTATACAGATGAAACCTTTTGAGGCATTATGTGGAAAGTGATGTGAAACTATAACTTACTAGGATGAATTCTAGGAATAAAATTTATTGAGAACATAATTTGTAAAATAAATTGTTAGAAGGTAAAGATGATTCATAATCAAATGAGGATTTCTCGGAGTAAACACAAAAATTTAGTAAATAACTAGATGAAATATATTTCGTTTGAGGTAGGTGATCATGTTTTCCATAATGCAACTCATTGTAAAAGTGGTATGTGTTTTGATAAAAAGGGAAAGTTAAGTATAAAATTCATTGTAAACTATGATATCCTATAGAATTTTGTATTATTTTTCTCTCAAGTTTATTTTCCTTTGATTTTATCTCAGGTACATGACATATTTCATGTTTCATTGTTAAGAAAACATGTTCTAGATGCATCTCATGTTTTGAGCCCAAAAGTTGTTTAGTTGGAATAAATATTTTTCTTATGATGAACAAACAATATATATTATCAGCCATAGAGGGAAAGTTTTGTAGAATAAAGTGATTTACTAGGTTAAGGTTTTATAGAAAAATCATATGATTGAGGAATATATGTGGGAATCAAAAAATACTATGGAGAAAAAATATCCCCACTTGTTTCATGTCTAATTAATATTTATAAATTTTATTATATAGATATATATTCGTTATATGGATATTACATAATATTCCAGTCAAAAAAAGAAATTTTTTTATTCTTACTAATTTTTTACATATAAAATATGGTTTTATTTAAATGATCTATTTATAAATTAAGAATTTTTATTTTTCAAAATTATCTTCATTTTTTAAATCTATACATCAAAATTATTATAGAGTGAAATTTTGGTATTTTTCTAAAAGGATTTATTTTTCAGTGAATAGTGAAAGATAATGATTTTTGAAAAACAATAATTTATTTCCATCAAAAAAAGTAATTTAAAATTAAATTTTAATATAAAGTAACATCAGTATAATTTAATTATAAATAATTTAATTAATTAAATAGGATTTATTATTATGCTTATTTTTTGTATACGTTCATTTTTGGACTTAAAAACAAATTTTTCTAAAACAAAGTTTTTTGTTGTATTTTAATCTCAAATTAATTTATACCACTTCTAGAAGTTGAATCCTAAAAAATAATTTCCATTTTTAGAATATATAGGTCTAAATATTATAAATATTTTCCTTTTATTTTTGTTCATTCTGAATAGTATACATAGTAAATATTTTTCACATTGGTAAGGGTAAATCAGGTAATTATGGGTAAAAAATAGTATGATATGGACTCAAAATATCCCTAAAACATGCCTTGAATATATTTAATTAATATTTTTAGACCATCCTCATCAATTAATCTAATTTATATCTATTTTTTTCCATTTATCTTTAAAAATGAATTATATTTTACTTTGGGTAAATATAATTTCAAAAATGTTACTCTCTTTATTTTAATATCTATAATATTTTGTGATAGGGATAAAAAATTATGTTTAGTTATAAATTATTATTTTAAATATATTTTATTTATTTATCATGTTAATTTATTTTTAAATTTTAGTTATGTAATAATTACCTTAAATTCTTATGCAGCGCTGAAAAAGTGTTTGTGTGAGGAGTAGAAAAATCAAGTAAATGATTTTAAAAAATATAAAAGTAATTTTTTTTGGGTGAGTTATAGTTACCCATGAATTTTATATATAAATATAATATATTTTTTTAAATGTTTATATTTGAATTAATTTTATGTCACATTGTTTTGAAACTCAAATTAAATGAATAGTTCTAAAAATGACAGTAATGATATTTTATAATAAACAATATTTTATTAAAAGATTTAAAATTTCAAAAAATCCTTTACTTTTATAAGTGAATGAAATATATATTAAAATATAAAAAATGATCTATTTATGGGTTATTTTCCTTTTAGTAGCTTTATTGACCCCTAAAGAGTAAAAAACCTTAAAATCATCTTATTTTTCAAAAGGGGTAATAGGGGATTAAAACACAAATATAACAGCAAAAATATAATATAAACTTATAAGAAAATTATTTTATGAGATTATTTAGACCCATATTCATCCTATCTTCTATTTATATCAATTTGGAACCTTTTTTGTAAGAAAATTAATTTATCTTAATCTTATACTTCATGAAATTCAAAGAATTACTCTCTCCTCACTTATAAAAGGACACCTCCCCTTATCTATTCCTCACACCATTTAAGAACTATATATCAGAAAATAAATACCCAAATAAATTCTTAAATTCCATACCCATGACCTAGATATATTATTTTTGGTATATTTACAACCATATAGAGCTTAATATGTAAATAAAATGAGGTTGTATGAAGAAGAGTTATAACTTTTAACCGAATGTTTTAGTTTTATTTATTCTTCTACCTCCTTAAAATCTTCTTCAAACATGAATAAAGAACCAAAAAATTATATTAAATAAACATATATATTACTATGTTAATATAATATCTTATATCCATCTCTTTCTTCCATTGAATGGGAAACAATAACATCATTCATGTGTATGGTAGAATACCACCCCGTGAATTGATTTAATTCAGTATCCATCATTGTGTCACATAGATAGTTATAGTTATGGTGATAAAGTATATATATTATATTTTTAAAATATTTAATATTATTTAAAAATAATATATTATCTATTTTCTCACCATTACCTCCATTGAAAATTGGAAACATCTTTCGTGTGTATGTGTGGACTACAACCTCGACGAAGCGATGTGATTTGTTTTGCATTGCCACATCACACAGATGATATATATATATATGTGTGTGTGTGTGCGTGTGTGTATTTAAATAAAAATATGATATTTATAATATATTTATAATTAATTAAATATAAAATAATACTTTATTTATTTCCATTTTATTTGTTGAAAAATGGAAATGTTACTCATACACACATATGACCTATCGTCTCCATGATTTTAACATAATTCATTTGTCATAAGAATATTTCATTATTGGTTTTAAAAGTTTAATTTATATATTGAAATGATAATAAGTTCATGATTATTATATTTTATATAATGTAATAGTGACCTCTTTGACCATGGTTAACATACTAAAGCGATTTTTTATATATGAGCCAAATATTGTGAAAATATCTGACATGAAATTAATTGATCATGTAATTGTATATAACATGGTAATAAATAAAATAAATGGTATAAAAAAATTAATAAATGTTCTTATAAAATTAAATAATTAACATAATTTTATTATTCTGGAATATAAAGAACATACATGATAATTCAGGCTCAAGGTAAGAGAAACTTTACCTTAAAAACCACATTTTAAATGTTTTTAAGATTTATTTTCTAAATAATTTTCTTCTAAGTCCATATTCTTAAAATAATTTTATAGATGTATTTATATATAAATAAATTAATATTATAGGAAATTTTATGTCAATTTTTACTTTATTTTAAGGGTTTTCATAAGAAATATTTTTACATATTTCATACAAAACATTTTGATGAAAAGGTAAATGGAATGTTCTATTTTAACATATGAAACATCAACAGTTCTTAACCCCACCATGAACATTATTTTATGTTTGGATTCCATTAAAATATTTCATGTTTTATTCAAAGAAAAAAATACCTTCCCATTATATGGGTATTTTAAAAAAGGGGTTTAAATGGAATAAATATTTCTATATCCAGAATTGTTTTCTTATTTGTGCAAAGAATATTTTTATGAGTATGATAATGTAAATACAAGATTTTTTGTATTATGATTATGTTATGGTCCTTGGGAATTTTTTATTATGTTGTGTGAAACTCCTTTATCTAATAATGATAGGTGAGCTTGATTTATATCATGACGATGGGTGATCCCGATATATCTATCCAATGCATTGGGTAATGGGACTGAGCTAACTAGTTAGGTTTATCCTAATAGTTTATTAGAATTTACTGGGTAGGTTATTCTAGTTTTAATAATGATTTTAAGATTGATATTAAAATTATTTCCCAAGTTAACTACATAATTTATTTATGTTGTATATGGGGTTTTATATAAATTATATGATTTTACGAGGCAAGATAATGTGCTTAAGTTTACTGGAAATTTTATGATACTTCTTAAGGGTCAAATGTATAACTTTTAGAAAAAGTTTTAATGATTTAAAATAAACCTTTATATGTTTTATTTTACTGTTAATATTTCCTTTGAAATGTTTTATGAAAATATTTTGGAATAAGAGTTTATTTCTAGGGTAATAAATTGTTTATTTTTTGCCCAAATTTTAGTTTGAAAAGGATAATATTTATGAGTATTCATGGAATAATGTGTTTATTTCTTCTTATATATATATATTACTGATATTTTTATTCTAATATCATGTTTTATAAGGTTTTTCACATGTTTTTAAGGATTAATTGAGGCAAGTATGAGGTGAAGATGAAAATTGTAAAGATATACCATGAAAATAAAACATTTTATATATTAAAAGTTTTGTATTGTGGAAAAAATGGAAACCAAGTGAAAGTTTACACTTTTTGAAGTAATATTTTTTTATATATGGTTTTTGATAGTATTATTTAAATCTATAAACCTAAAATATATCTAGTAATTCATAAAAATTAATTATTTTATAAATAATTAATTTTTTTACAGATTGTTTAAATTCGGGTCTTTATAACATGAACCTTACGAAGAGTGTTGCATTATTTCATTTTACGTTTTTATCATCATATGATGGAAATATATCTTCTATAATACTTATATCCTATGAGTTCTACTGGTCCTATTAAAATTATTTCTTCTAAGATCTGCAATATTATTATATAAACTCTATCTTTCATACGAGGTCTAGGTATCATATAAAATATAGATTTCTTATGAGAACAAATTACCTTATAAAAGTGACTTATATCATATGGAATGGTATGATAATTATTAAAAAATGATTCTTTTGCATTATAGAGTATATTTTTAATCCTTAGTATCTTAAATATAATTATATCTTACAAAACAAAAGATCTTATAAACTTTTCATAAGATATAAAAATTTTCCATTTTATATATTAAACTCAAAAAATAATAGACTTTGTCAAATCAACATAGAATTACTTTAAATTTTCTTAAGGACTTATTTGAAAAATTAAAACAATTTAATGATTTTTGTGAATTTATAAAGCTTTCTCAAACAATCTCAACAATATTCCAAAGTTGATTATTTCAAGATATTACCACTGACTCTAAGCTTCCATCTTCCCTTAATCCTCTACAAAACTTCATACGAAAGATTTCAAACACTAAAAACAATAGCTTTTATACTAAGTACAATTAGGATGGGTTATCCACTAATAAACCAGTTTATCTTAAAATATTTTAATGCATTTTAAACCATTTAATAATATCTATACTAGATATCAGAAACCAAGTATGGTATCCAACAACTCCCAGCTTCTCTATTAATTTTAACATGTTGTAAACAAAACTTATTCACCTTAAACAATTTCTTTTTTTACTTGGGTAATATCTCTATAATCATCATATATAGGGGTTAATCATGTTTTATCCAACTCTGCTAACTTAGTTTGCCAACATGAGAAACTTTCTTCATTTCCATCTTAAATGGAGGCTTATTTATAAGTGGGTAGATTTTTACTCCATCAACCATGATCTTTAATATATATATATATTGATATGATAATTGAAAAAAATACAAACACATTGTAATGATAACTTCATGTTTAATATATTTTAACTATTTTATATATAGAGAATACCATCTTTGGATCTTCCAATGAATTAAATGTACTTAATGGATTAGATTTAATGTTATCATAATTTTAATCAATAAAAAATAAATTTATCTATGAATTCATTTGATGATATCCCAAGTTATCTAGTTCTAGTTTTGTCAAAAATTCTAAATCATTGATTTAGTAGTTTTATAAAAATACCCTTATTATGTTTTCCTAATTTTATGTACTTTTAATTATTTTTAGCATCTTTTATTTTTTGTAATTATCTTTATATTTAAAGGTAAATATAAATGTTTCATTTTTCCATCCATTATTATTTATCAAATGAACACTCATTTGATCTATGATCATTCATTTGTAATATTATAATTTATTTTTATGGTTATATCTTTATCAAAAAACATTTGTGACGAATTAAAGCAGTGTGATCAAAGGAAAATTTGATATAATTTATATGTTTGTTTTATGAAATTTGTTTTGAATTATATTAAAATTATATTTTAATAGTTATTATTGAATATTTTCTTTGTGTGACTGATATATATTTTATCAATAATGTTTTATGTGTATTTTTTTTTCATTATGACTTTTTATGTTTTTAGAGTTTTTGACTCCAGTTCAATTGATTTTTTAATTTTTAACTCATTTATTTATTATTATTCTATTTTTTATGAAGTGTTTATTATTATTTTAATATATTTTTGCGTTAATTATAATGTTTGTATTTACTTTGAAATTGTTTATGATGTGTTCTATTGCACATGAATGAATTAATATTTTTTCTATTTTTCTATGATTGAAGAAATTTTCTACATTGATTTTTTTTATAAATTAATGTAGTTTTTTTTGTTTTTTTGTAAATTATTCAAAAATTATTGTTTTCTCTTGGTGAATTTCATTTTTATTTACCTGTTTTTAGGATCTTTTTATTTATACTAATTTCACAAAAAAGGAGCTTATTATTTATCATAGAAGGCGAAAATACTTTTTTTATTTTTTATTTTCTAAGAAAAAACATAAGTTATACATATGAGGATAGAGTTTGTTTAATTATTTTAATTATAACATTTTTTATTGAGTAATTTATGTTTTTTGGTTAATTTTGATGTGTATATCTAGTAAAGAATCAAATAATATTTGTTTAATAACCAAATATGGTAGTGACTTTTTTATTATGAAATAATATCGTGTTGACATATATTTTCTATCACAAAAAGTTAATTTTTATTGAAATTCATTCATTTTTTATTTAAAATAATGTCTATTAGAATTTTTTTATTTGTTTATTATTGATTTAATTAATTTTTATGATTGTGTTTTTTAACTATAACTTGAATATTGATTTTGAAATTATAGAACATGATATTGATTGTAGAAGTATGCGATATGAATATATAGTAGTGCTAAAATCATGGTAGAGTATAATTAACTACATTATGGTTTGCATTGGAGTAAAAAATGTCATAATGAGTGTCACGATAATGAGGTTTAGTTCACGGTTGACGACGAGCTATTGAATATCACATTTCAGTTATTGTATTTTTGTGTTTCTCTTATAAAAAGTTTTCATGATAAATTTATAATATAATATGATGATATTTAAAGGATTTTCAATGTCTATATTGATTATTTAAATGTTAAACAATTGATAAGATGATTTAATCACAAGTTAAAATTAGTTATATCATTTAAAACTTTTGTGAAACATTTCAATTATTGTTGAATTTTTTTGAGATTTTTGGTGTGTACAAGGATCATACTTGGAGTCTTTGTAAATAAGTTCAATCCTTATGTGGTGTAACACAACCAAATATTGTTTGATAGCAAGTTAAAATCTAAATCTGTAGCTCTCATTCCACTTTATAATTTAATATATAGATTCTTGAAGACTACAGATTGAAGGGAGTTTTTCCTAAGTGTCGTAATATTCAAAATAATATGTGGATTAACCTTGGTGTAGGGATACCATTTCCTCCAAGGTATCTCCATTAATGTCATGTGGAATAGCATGTGCATATCAGTTTTATTAGAGAAAAGTTATGTTATTAATTTTTTTATTCAATTCAAACATATGTTTGAATACTATGGAAAGTAGGTTTGGTGGTGTGTTTCTACTTTAGTTTGATAGGGATTATCCCCTTAAACACCCAATAGTGGTATCAAAGTGACTTTTATTATATTTAGATTAATATTTTAATTAGATGAATAATTTATAAAAAAAGATTTTTTATAGAACCTTGAAGAGTTTTATAAAAAAACTAGTATTTTACCAATGAATTCACATGGAGTATACATGGTATAGTCTAAAAATTTAAAATTTTTATTAACCTATTCATTGTTTTGATTCTTGAAACCAATATTTTCACAAAAAATTAATATATTGAATGGAATAATAAAATACCATTCAAAAGTTTAGAATTGTATAAATGATTCATTAGTAAGAAACCATGTCAAAATAATCAATCCTTTACTTGGACCTTATAAATTGAAAAACTTATATGGATAGAAAAAAATATACAAACCCTATAAATGATATAATAAATAAATTTACATATTTATTAATTATACTATATAATTCTTGAAAAATCTTATCAAATTTTTCCAAATCCTTGAAATGGTGTGTAGGGTATTAGAGAAATAAAAAATATATAATTTTTAATGATGAACAATGATATATATATACAAATTCAATTAAAAATATTTGGTTTTAAAAAAAATAGTTTTGAAAATGGATTCAAAATTTGATAGAAATTTATAAGAGTATAAAAATTAAAAAGAAATTACATTTCATTATAATCAATGGTTTGAAAAAAAAAATAATATAATGGAATTAAATATTTTTATAAAATGATTCCCAAACACAACACTAATAAATCAGTCAATTAAATTGAATAAAACCACTGTACTTGAAAAACATTATTTTTCATGCCAAGGGAAGGAAAGAGATATAAAGTCAATATTATTTGTAATCCCTATGTTTTGATTACTTGAAATAAAATAATAATTCATTTTTCATTTTTCAGACTTTAAAAACTAGAAATTAAATGATATAAGGATTGTAATAGAGCAACAAAAACCTAGAAAATGGTTTCAATATATTTGGATGGGCCATTAAACATGAAATTGTTTTGGTCCTTTAGTATTGGAAGAGACCAATGAGCTTGTTTTAGGTGAAATACCACTATGTAATGTTGATGAACACCCATATAAATAATTAAAAATAAGATATAATTTTTTTAATATAAAATATAGGTACTAAAGAAAAAAACCAAAATCGTACCCATAACATTTTTGATAGGAAATTTTGGGAGTTAGGGAACCCGATATATATTCTTGACTTATATTATGAATTAGATACAACTATCATTAATAATTCTTCCATATTTATTGGTGTTTTAAGTAATTTATTTTGATAGGTCTAGAATTGTTACTTTGGTATTTTAGATCAAAAATAATGGAGATAACACTATTATTGAAATCTAGGGTCTAGATACTCTTCCTTAGGAACTAAATTTGATGCTGAAGGAACTTCTCTAGCCTCTCTTCATTGTCAAAGGTTTCATAGAAGATATACTTATTTTGGAACTTATTAAAATTTTTAAATAATTTTTTTTCATTTATTATCATCCTTGGTAATAAATGCCACTTTTTTAATGTTTTTACCCCAGGATCCTCCTCTAGAAGTTAATGATTTTGAACTCATCATTCCACCAGAAGGTGTTTCTAGTCATCATGATGAATTCCATGCACATGAAATCCCTAGACAAAGAAATTTCATAAGGAATACATAGATTAACTTGTCCCATATAATATGGTTTCCTCATATTGATACATCCTATAGAGGAAATGGAGCTTCGATTACCATGTCCATATCCACTGACAAACCTCTATTATTGACAGAGATAAAAATAGGATATTATATGGAAGCTCATGTATAATCTATGGGAGGTGATTGGGTGGTGGTATGAATCAGTGATCTTAATAATTTTCATTTTTCTTTCAGAACAACCTTAACCACCTATTAATGTGTATTTTTTTGTCTTCACACCTAAACACACACCAACATAATAGAATACAAAAAATTTATAAAGATCACCACCATATGTGAGAAGGATATTCCTTATTGTGATATGGATTCCTCTAGAATTATACTTCCCAATAGAATAATCTTGTGAGTATAATTGAGAAGGTAATATAAATCAAACACTTTTTTTCATGTATTCTGTCTATGCTTCAGTGAATCTTGGACACAAGTGCATCCCAAACATTTCAATGATCAATAGTTTGGGTACAAACGGATACTAACTTCTCTTGTAGACTGATATCAAGCTATAGAGTGTGTCGAGTTATTCTTAGTCTTTAGTTTTTCTTTCATAATAGAAATTATTCTCGTTAATTTACATAAATATCACTGCATAAATAAATGTCTATCTATAACTTCACTATGAGAATGGTACTCCAATTTATATATAAGAAACATATTCACCACTCTCTATAAACATAATTTCTAAATTTTTAAATCTTCAATTTTTGGTTAATATATACAAAAACGTTTTATATTATCTTCTTTAATGTAATATATATTCATAGATACGCACAAATGATATTCTCAAAATTATTCTCCTTATTTTTTATACTTTTGTATTTATAACTATCGAAGATAAATTGAATTTGAGTTCCATAAAACTCATATTTTTCTTCTACATTATAATAATAAAACCATGTCCTTCTATCTCCACCTATAAAAACCACAATTCCAAAATAAACCATAAATGAATTTAAATATACTATTAATATAATATAGTTATATGTATTCAAACTGTTGCATCAATATATCTATAAAATTTGTCTTCATATAAATGGACAAAGAGTTTACTTCTTTTTATATTCATCATTTTTCTATAAAGAATCATGAATGTAATTTTCAATTATATTTAATACATAGAGATAAATATTAGAATCACCAAACTTTATTTGATGATTCTTTGAGAAGTTTTACATATAATATAAAAAATAAATATCATCCAATGAAGGATCCCAACCATTATTTAATTTCTTTGAAGAATATATAAAATTAAAATGAAATTGATTATAAAAATTTTAAAAAGTAAAAATAACATACACCCTATAATAATATCATACATACCTTAAAAATTCATACAACACAATCTATGGAACAAAAAAATATCATACATGTATTAGGAATTTATATAATGTAAGATAAACAATCACATGCTTCCACATATTTCACTCAATTAAAAGACATCCTATGTGATGAAAAAATCTTGTGTAGCTCAAAATGTCTTATGATGGAGAAAAAAATATCTTATGGATCATAGAGAAAAAGTATTACTAGAAATACTTATAAACTTTTCAATCATGATATCCAATAAAACATATTTAATTAAAATTATTATGGATTTTTTCCAAACAACATTAGAATGATTCCAACCACCTTTATGATTCAAAAAATCTTTCACTTTAAAAATTATGTAATATTGAAGATGATCTATGAATTAAAAACAAAATCCAACATAACAAACACAACCTATTAAACATTCTCCAAATTTTATTCTCTAAATGAATACCACAATCTATAAGAACATATTCAATATCAAATCACAAGACCTTCAACTTAGGTCTTAAAAAACATCCCCTAATATTATCGTATTCTCAAACTTTACTTTATATAAGACTTTATCTAAAAAATCTACCAATTAAATTTTTTTATCAACCAAAAAATATAAATAACTATCAAAATCAAACCACTCATGATGTGATATTTCATATCAATGTTTTTTTGGAAAAATATCAACATCATTTCATTTCTTTCTAAAATATAATTAATTATGTTATATTTAATATCAATGTATTTTCTTCTTGAATACTGAACATGATTGTCTGATAAATTTATAGGAATTTGATAACCATAACCCAAGATTAGTGTAAAATTCATTTCAACTTTGAGATCTTCCAATTGACTCTTCATCAATATCAGCTAGGTTGTGGCATGAGTAATAATCACATATTATGCCTCTATAGGGCCCAAGGTTATTGATCATTTCTCCTTTGTGTGTCATCCAATAATTATCTCTGCATGGAAGAAAGAACCACTAGATGTGGACATAATATCATCAACACTACCTTCCCAATACAAAATTTTGTAAATGTATATATATCAAGATTTCCATTTATTTAATATTTTTATTCAAAACTTATTTTTTCTTTTGATGTACATGAGAATTATCTTCCATGTTTTGAAATAGGACCCTTTTTGAGCACTTTGATAACTAGCGAAACGTGTAACAACACATGGAAAATCAAGTCTGGACTTTGTTATGTACTGAAAACTTCTAATACTCTTCCTAAAATCCCTTGGATCAACTTTTTTTATGTTAATATTTGGAAGAAGTTTCATTAAAATAGGATTTGAATCTCCCATACAAAACCTTTTCAGGATTTCCCTATGATAATTCTATTGAGAAAGAATTTTTTTTTATTTTGAGAAAATTATAAACTAATAAAGTACCCAAAATCCTTATGAATGGACATTTAAAAAACATTCTTTAGTTCCTTATAAAACTTCTCACAAAATTATTTATCATTTATAGAAAATATGATATCATATATATAAACATGATAATGATATATACCTGTTTCTTATACTTGATGTTTTTATTTTCACACACTCTTCCCTTTCTAAAATTTAGATTCTTCAGGCATGTGTCTAGCTTAGAATACCAAGTTAAAAGGTATTTTTTCAACCCATATAAATCATTAGTAAACTTTTAAACTAAATCTATATCTTCTCTAAGAAAGAAACCATGGGCTTTATCATTGTATACGTTCTCTTTCAACTCACTATTGAGGATGGTGGAATCGACGTCCATATGAAAATTCTTTTATAACTTTAAAAAAAAATAAAAAAAAAATATTATAATGGTTTAATGTCTTAAAATCAGTATAAAGTTCTTATCAAATTCCACTCCTTCTACCTATGAATATCCTTTACACATGAATCTTGCTTTTATTTTTCACTACTTAACCTTTTTCATTCAATTTGTTTTAGAACAAAAAAATTGACTTGATGAAATTATTCTCTTTATACATGGATACTAACTCGAAAGTCTCATTTTTCTCAATATAGTCTAGTTATTCATCCATAACATCGACCAATATTGATGCCTCAATTATTATTCAACATATCCGGGTTTCACTTGAGTAAACATTGAAGTATGAACTATTTTTTTAAATGTTATCAAATTTATAACTATTATATTTGATATATAATTATATTTTAGACATGAAATTTCCTTTTCATCCCTGAATGTGATGAATCAGGTTATTCCTCATCACATAAAATGGATGAATATTATTCTTCAACCTATATATATTTAACACTTTAATTTTTGTAAAAAAAATTCTTTGGGATATTTGAAAACATAATCATTACTTCTAAATCATGTATCAACATATATTACCTCATTACTTTAATGTTCTTAGGCCTTCACATCATACCTATCAAACATTATTCTAGTATCCTTGTTATAGTAGTTGTATCAAATTCCATTGATTGGATATCCTATAAGGATCCCATAAACTACCTTCCTTTCAAACATCAAATGTTTTTTGACCTTTTTCCTTGATAGTACAAGTGGTACCAAATGCATGAATATAATTTAAACTAGGATTAATATTATAATATATTTCATAATAGTTCATATATGAATTTATCTTGTGTAAATAATGTTTTTTTATATGAACCACTACACTAATAGCTTACCTCTAAAAATATATAGATGTAACATGCTCAAAGAGAATTATACAAGTCATCTCTACCAAATATTTATTTTCCCATTAAGCTACACCATTTTTTTTGTGATGTGTATGGTGCACTGAGTTCATTTCAAATGCCCAGACTCCCTAGATAATCTTATAAATTCCCATTTTAAACGTATTTACATAGTTTTTTCGGATCTTGTTAAGGGGAAAACCTCACTATTTATATATTCTTATTCAATAACATTTAAACAAACTTAAGGAATCCCATCATAATAAACATACCACTAGTAATGTGTGTAAATTTATGAACAAAAGAAATAAATTAATTATATTCATTGTTTGAGTTATTCCTCATGTGCCAGTAAATATGTAAACGAATGAGCTCCAAAGGTTGATTAGTTTGAATCTCTCCCATCTTGTGTGAAGTGTTAAATTTTTCCCTTTTGATAACATGGGAACTTAATGTCTATTTTTCTTTTCAGAAAGGGATCATCATGAACATTGAATCCTTGTAAAATTGTATTCATCTACTTTTGGTCAATATATCCAGGCCTTTGATTTCACAATCCATTATTTTCTTTTATTCTTAGATAACATGAATTTCCATAATCACCCACTTGAAATAAATTAACTCTATTTGAATATCCTCTTATTATTAATACTTCATTTTCAAGGTTATTTACTAATAAACCATCCTTATTAAAAATAAATTCTTTTTTCTGTTATCATAAAATGAGAATCACTTAACTAATTGTGTTTCAATACATCCCCATAAAGAGTGTTTTTGGATTTCATCTTTTATCCCAATGATAGTTGAACAAAGTACTCCAACGATTTATAAACCATATTTTAAAAGGATCACTAAGTCCCCAATTTAATTTTGAATATCATTCATATGTTTTAAATACACTATCATGTGAGAGGAATATCCACTATATATGATCTATGGACTTTTTCCGTTGAAATATTTGAGTGAAACTTAGACAATAAAAGAGTTTTTCATCCATTTTCACTTATTCTCATGTGGATTTTTAGTATTCAATGTAAAATATTTATAAGATATTAGAAGGATGAGGAATTAATTTTCATGTTTACTAGGTTTTTCACACCTTCCATATTCATCGTTAAGAATATCAAACATGTTATGTGATTTGTTTCTAGAAATTGTAATTTTTTCGGACTTTTCTTCTTTTAAAGAAACTCAATACAATATAAAACTTTTTATATATCCTAAAAAACAAATTATTATGTAGGGGTCTAGACCAAAATATCCTTCTTAAATTCCCATATCCTCCAAATTACAAAAAAAAAATCCACAGAGGTAATGCTTACCTTTATAAGAAGCATGTTGTCTAAAATTTGTAGGTTGCCTTCCCTATTTGATTCCCCAATATCAGATAAATTTATAAAAAATAATTTCTATTAACTCCTAAAATATTTTTATTAATATTAAAAAATTTCTCTTCCTTTCTAGTGTCAGTATACCTAATATTGTTTGACTTATAGTTACTGTTACTAGAATTTCTAGATTTTTGAGCATCACCAGATTTATCCACAAACTTGGTCTTCATGAATTTATTCTTCTTATTTGTATCTTCATCAATATTTTTTGAATTTCATTCACCTTTGTAGGGTTAAATTTTTCAATATTCAAAAACTTAATTCTTATTTGAATATTCTCTTGCTTCTAAAATATATTTTTAAAAATTGGACATGAAATTGTTCAATTCATCTGTAGTTTTGACCAACTTCTGTTGAATATGGTCAATATTATTCTCTTTATCCTTAAATATTTGTTCATACTTTATTTTAATAGTATTATAATAATAAAGAATATTATTTAACTCAAAAATATATTTTTTAAATTTAGATATTTGTTCTATAAAAATAAATTCTACACCACTAGATTACTAATTATCCTTCTTCAATATTCAGTTTTTTTCTCTAATTTGGAGATCTTTGATAGAAAATAATTCAATCATATATTAGGAAATAAATATATCTTAGTAACTTATTATTAAAATTCCAAAATTATTTCATCACAAATATATTTTCATTATTAACTTTATTAATGAGCAGTTTTTCACTATCTTGATCATTGGTAGGTCCAATTTCTCTATCTTCTTTATTGCCTTCACTTTTCCTTAAAAAGAATTTTATCCTTGAAAATTTATATAAATTATTTACCATCTCAATTGAATAAACCTTTTACTTATTCAATTTATTCTAAGAAAATTTTATATATTTTTATTCTTCCTCATCACCGTCTTCTTCAACTTTTGATTTTGAGCAGTTTGTAGTGAAATGAACAATTACTCTTTATGTAAAACATTTAAATGGAATATTTTCATTATAATTTTATTCAAAACTTATTATTTTTCAATATATAATTGAAATAAATCCATCAAAATTATCCTCCACATATTCATTAAAATCAAGAAAACGATATTATTATTTATCAACAACATTGTCCCTCCTTTTCTTAGGTTTTGAGGCTTTAAAAGAAATATACTTTTTAGCATTTTACTTCTTCTTGAAAACACATTCTTTTCTCATCTCATAAGATATAAAAATAAAGTATAAGTAATAAATAGAAATGACACCAGAATATTTAACTTCTAATGAAAATACTACATCAACCCACACCTTTTCACATATTATTATGTGAATTTTAACATAAATATCCAATAAATACAACTGAAGGATTGAGAGTCCTAGTGCATTTGGAAGACTAGGTACATAAAACATCAACATGACAAAAAAAAATAAAACATACTTATTTTAATATTTATAATTATATCCTATTTCCCAATGAGGCCCTATAACTGTATAGGATAATATAAGAAAATACATAAACAATTGGGTGAGCTATATATCCTAGTTAGAGAATAAACATGGTAATAAGTTATAGCATATGATCTAGAAGGTATAAAATGATAACATAAATGAAAATGAGCATTAATAATCTTATGGTGTAAAAAAATAAACATCATGGACACATTGGAATAGGGAATCTAAATATAACATGACATAAATATATGTCAAGGATAACAACCAAGACCACATAACATGGTAGACAGAGCCCCATAGTGGATTAGGTTCACTCCCTAATTCTATAAAAATAGTCTCATGATACAAAATCATTAACCAATGAATTGGTGTGCTATCTAGGCACAACCATAACAACATTTACCTGATTATGTGTTCCACAAAGGAAATTAGTCATATGGAATAAACATAATAATTTTCCATGGAAGGAAATTGGTTATATAATATTTACATGTCATAATCAAATGAGATTTTATAAAGAAGTAATTTGAGAAATTAACATAATTCATTGATTACCCCTAAAAGGAAGGGATACTATGATAGGTGTAATGTCCTTGACCTGGGAACCATTAAAACGGTGCCCCAATCAGAGTCATCACATGACCTCAAGCACGCCGCCCTGTACTCCAGAGGTTTTTGAATAGCAGGGAGGGTCTCATAATCCATATAGGGAGAATAAACCCTCTTTATGAGAGTAATCCATAGTAGTTAAAAATATAAATAATGGAAAAATAGGAAATAAACAACAAACATTCATAACTAAATATATCCTAAAACTGGGTACAAACCACAAATGAACATTTACCATATCCTATCATGATAATGGTGTTAAAATGAAGGAAACCCAAAATAAAGACCATGAGATGAAATCCCTAAATGATACTAAATCCAATTTCAGATCCTCATCCATGCATATCCCAATCTCGACTCAACACCCAAGCATCAGGATCTTTCCCTTATCCGAATATAAAACAATGAAGTCTACTTGGGTACCCAACATCAGCCTGAATAGGGTGTGAGTAAAACTCAGTAGGCCACTAACAACAGTGTCCAAACATTATCCATTTTAAATAGATAGTGCATGAAAATAATAAATTAATGACAGATAATCAAATAAGACTCTGTTGACATTAGTTATCTATATTTACTTAACCTTTTATATCATTAGTACCATATCTAACACTTAAGACATATTCATTATTTAATCCATCTCCCTCACGTGTTCTATGGGTTAGGAATTTACATCAGGTTCACATTTGTCTAAGGAAATCAATAGCTATGAATAACGGAGTAAGTCAAGTACCCGTCTCATTAAGGGTAACCTAACACAACAAAAACATTATCCTCACCTCGAAGCCTATGTCTAGGTGGAATGCTTCCATTAGGGGAATAGAGCTCCATCCCCTTCCCTAACTATGAATTGTGGGTGGAGTTTAGAGAACCAGTCTAACTCAACCCATGGGAGGAGACTTAGTCCATTATCACACACTCCATGCCTTGTGTACAAGCTTATATATCCATTCACTACACATATCAGGGCGGGGTTAGTGCATCATTCCAAACTCAGCCCTGTGGGAAGAGCCTCAATCTATAATCCCACCACAAACATACCATATCACAACCAAAAAAAATCAATAAAAATAGAAATCATATCCCATCATAATCAACATGAGAATTAATACTATGCTCCAACCCATTAAATTATTTTCCAATCATATTACAAATATATTTATCCCAATTCTAATTCCTATGGATAACCTAATAAAAATATTAATCAATTCTAATACATTACCCAATATTCACTAATTACCACACATTAACCCATTTATCCCATTTAACATTTCCCAAGTATTTTTCCTACTTATAAATTTCAAGTATAATTATTATTTCACATAGAAAAAACCACATTATTACATTCAAAGCATTGGGTATATCTCATAATTACAATATATTACCCATTCAACATATTCATCGATTACCTTATGCAAATCTGTTTACATGTTATTCAAATAAAAATCGATTGTAAAATTAAAATGTTCATAACCATAATCCTTTTAGGTATTTAAATATAATTACAAATCCATTAATCACCATCTCAATTAACTCATTTAAATCAATTATCCTCCATAAGCCTTAAAACATCAACCCATTACCCTATTTACATTTCATAATTTATATAACCCATTGGTATTCAACCCAAGAACCCATTTTTCCATTACTAACCATATTAAAAAATATCATTATTCTATTTTAACTCAACCCACCATATCCAAATGTTCTTCATGGGCTCTAAGTTATTACACATCAACTCTTCACTTAAACTTAACGATTTCAAGGTTCAGGAATGACGACACACCCTTGGGTGGACTTAAATAATTCTAATCATCCTAAACGTATACTAAAAGGATATTGAGGTGTCTAAATCATTATTTAACAAACCATTATATAGAATATTATTCATTGTGATAAATTCAAAATAAGAGGGAAGCAATATCTCAACACACATGCACAAAACTATGACAAAACTATGGGATATAACTTATAGACCACCTACCTCGAATTTTATGATGAATAAAATCTTGATCATGTCCTTAGATCTGCATTCAAACAAACATCGAAGCCCAAACCTAGGTTCCACTGGGAAAAGAGCAGTTTTGAGCATTAGGATAAGATTAGAGAAACTAAAAACCATAATCTGGAAAAGAGAGGGAATGAGAGGATTAGAATTTCCTGAAGCTTCGATTCACAACTGACGATGCTCCAATTGGTCTATAAATAAATTAGATTATCCCATGGGAATATTGTGTCCAAATGGGGCATCTCTAGGACTGGGGGAGAAACAAATGTGAGAAAATTCGGATAGGGATCTTAAAATCCCATAATGAAAAAACTATATTTTTTCCAAATTATACTTGGCCGCACAGTTTACTCACACGGTTTGGAAAACTATGCACAAAATGTTCACAAGACACTATCTAAAGAAGGTGAGGTTTCACATTTACATGGGTATCTCTGAAGGTTTTATAAACTATGCTCGAACCGTATGATATTCCACTGTCTCAAATCACATAGTTTGGCCCTCACCTCTAATAGTTTTCACTAACCTTGTGTAAACCATACATCTTCCCAGAAAGCTCATTTTCCTTTCTATTTCATGTCCCAAACCCCCAGGACACCCCTGATCCTCCTCACGAATGTAGGAAGCATTTATTTTTTCCAAATAGAAGAGCCGTAAACTGAAACATAAATAAAACATACCATAATAAAATCTGGCATCTTACAACCTCACGACTTTATAATGGATGGTTGTTGAGCCGTGATTCCTAGCATTACTGGTCTTACTAAAAAAAGATATCAAGACACTCATCCCACTTATCTATTACCTTTTTTTTCAAGTTCTTCATAGGACATTACAATGGTACCACAAAATTCATACCAAAGGTAATATTTTTTCCCACAAGACTTCCTCACCATAACTCACAACATGAACTAGATACTCCTCAAAGGATGCTTCAACTTCAACCATACATCATTTAATAGAAATTCATAGGTAAAAATTAGGCAACCAATCAAAAATCTATCATATAACCATGGGGGAACCCATTGACACCCCATCAGTCTGATCCTCTTCACAAATCATGACTTGAATCACTTGGTGTAATCTTACTCTATTTTCAAAAAATAAATGGTGACCATGACCCAATATCACCTGAAGGTAAACACACTGTCTTTCAAAAAAAAATTCTTGACTTATTTTGATCCACTAATCATGTCCTTATGATCCCATTCCATGACCATACATTCAATTTGAAACCAAAATCTTGGGCACTCAATCGATAAAACCCATGCCAACACTCTCTATCAGAGCCAACTCACCCAAATGGTGATCACTTGAGTCCCACTAACCCGAAACTATGATCAATTTATCAACCAACCACTATTCCATTATGGATATCTCCATAGTCTTTTGTTATTTGTACCCCCCAATATTGATGAAATATCACCATAATCCCAACTCAACATTCACAACATACATGAAGTGTTCCAAAATAACCACACATGGACATGCATAAGGACTTCTCCCTATACTGGCCTCTAGCCTTTCGTTTGAAACCTCGAGGAGGACATTTCTAAACTATCCATTTGAGGAATAATATCAACCTGACCTCACTCAAGTATGAATTCATTTTCGAACAAAACTTTCCGCTATAACATTAAACGGGTTTTGGGTCACTCTCTCCTCCCCATTCCTGCTCATCATATCGTGTCACACCACCCCTGACTGGATTGTCCCATAACACTGGAACACACTTTCCCAAGTCTATTCCTAATATTTGTTGGAGTTATAGGACCCAAATACTCTTACCACAAACCTTTGTCACATTTTTCATACACTTCAATGACTTAACACAGACATCTCGAATTTCATTTGGAACTACCATGAGAAAAAAGGAACCAATTGGCTCAATCGGCCAACATAATCAAGGCCCACCTAGCCACTCCAAGAGACCCAATGTGCACCTCACAGGTTTCTCATTTCTATACTAGTTCCACTACATCAACTCAACATTCTCCTCCCTACATCCAGAGCTGGATTATCACTCCCCACCTTAAGAGTGTTGTTACCACTAGTTTTTATGAGGAATTACATCCACCATGGCTTAGAAAAAATTACCAGATGAACCCCAAAACTTAGACATGGCTATCTAGATCCTCCAAAAATAAGAAAATGAGCATCTCCCAGTGTCCGTTCTAGGTTTCTATGAATGGAACCCATTATGTTCGTTGACCCTCGTTCCATCATGAGGACCTTACCCGAGAACCATCAATGGTGCACATCCCACTATCCAAATCTACATATACTACCCCATTAGCATAAACTCACTGATGTCCTCATGAAATCAAAATACCTTCAAGTCTCATGGAATAAATTCAGAGCTTCTGAACATAACTGGTATGATGTTTAGATGTTGTTCATGATCGTAACTAGCAGTGGTATGTTAAGAAGTTATCGAGGAACACCACCACCTACTCATCCATTACTGGCGTCTCCTCCCACTGTGGGAAACCATGACCTGGAAAGTATTTTAGGCTTACCTACCACACACATCTCATCAACACTTAACTACAACTAATCAGTAGTGATTTCCAACCAATACTCACCACATCCCCATGACCATCCACCAAGCTGTTGTGAACCAACATTCCTTTGATAGTACTTACACCACACCACTTGAGCTCTTTCAGCATGACCTTGACAGGTATAAAAAAATGGTCTACCAAACCAATAAAAACCAGTGGTCTTTCACATAGCCATGCTTCCCACTTTGGTTTTGCATAAAATGAAAAGAAATTATCCTAATCAAAATCATTCCATACCAGTGAATACCCACATCTAGACCTCATTATATCCCTCAAGTTTTTCACTTTATTGCGACTACACTTAAATAAACTTTAGTTACAACAATATGACCATCACCTAAGCGTAGCCCAATGTCTGCTTATATACCAACCCTTTCATACAAATAAGGTCAGCTATGTGACCATCCTCACATTGGGTGTCGATTTCAAACAAAATCATCTAACCATGCTTTAGTAACCCTTGTCTCTCATGTCAAGAACAACATCGATGCCTCCATTAATCATCATCCAAACAGATAGGTCCAGAATCTATACAACACAACCCTTTCGAAAAAAACCTTATAACCTACTACATGCACTTTGGTTCCATTCTAGGAAAACCAGGGCACAACCATACCACTTATAGAGATCTGATGGTACTCATTATGCATTATTTCGACCTCAAAAGAATCTCACATGCTTCATATTCCAAGGTTCCTACATTACTGGGCTATCCTCCGATGAGGCCACCCTTTATTTTTCTCAATCTATTAACACATAACCATAACTCAAGTTGCATCACTAACCATTAGTCTTCCACTTATCCCTCTAGGCCAAACCCACACCAGTTAACACTCTCTGTGTCCCATTAACAAAGTTCGAGATATACCTCTGTGACACAAACCCAAAAGAATTAGGAACCCTGTATGACCACTATAATACGTCACCTTGAAGGTTGAATGATACCAAATCCCAATACTGGAGTCACAAAGAGAAAAATACATTGGTTCTCTAACCAATCCACACTAATTAAGTTACAAACAAAGCAATATTTGTTAATGGCACTCTCACCCCCATTCTGATACACACTATTCCTAGCGCACCAAGAAACCATTCACTTCAGGTTCTACACCAATGGTAACCATACACATACATCGACACTATAGGAAAAAAAACCTCTCTAGGATCCAAAATAAAACTCACCAGGGTACCTACTCAAAAGGTCACCAAAACCCAGGAACTATACTTAAGGTCCCTCATACACTCTATACGATAATGAACCACATAAGTTTCCCCACTCACATTACCGAACAACACCTCATGACCCAAAGTCCACAACCTTAGCGAGGGTGATCGAAACAAATCTCCTATTCCATATAATAAATATAAAGGTATTATAACCTAAATACAAGGTCATAAACAAGAGAAATCTCACTACCACAAACTACCCCACATGGTTCAAATATACCACAGAAGGAATACCCAATATCAAATTCTCCTTAAATGTTCCATCATTACATATCCTTTTATAATTAACTTCACCATTTTATTTTTAACTCCACCATTAACATCTTGAACTCCCTATTCATCCCACATTCTAAATTCTTTACCTTATTCATGATTAGAATCCAAGACATTTTCCTCAACAAACACTTCCATGAATGATTGAAAGGATTTAAACCAAAACTAGAAAAGATCTTATACAATCAGTTTTAAACAACCCACTCTACATGCACTATTCCCACATTCATAATCACACTCAGAAAACTAACCTCTATTATCCCTACCATGGGTCATGGTCTACATGTGGTAAACCAAATTACTTAATCACAAGCCTTTTTTGAGACACCCTTTTAAACCATTTCCTTTTTCACAATAAAAATATTTTCTCTTAGACACATTCCACATTTCACAACTAGTTTCAATCCCCATTTTAACTTATTTACATCTTTCATTAGGAAAAAATCATTAACCATTTTATCGTCACTATGAAATCTTACACTTTTAGACACCATTAAGATTTCACAATTTATTATAGCCCAAAATTTTAACCGATTCATAATGATTCATTATAAAAATTATTACTTAATTATTCATTAACATTATTTTCATTTAACCACATTAATTACCATTTTATTCAAAATTTTAATATAATTAAAATGCATTCCACTATCTATAACCCACACACCCATCCCGTGTGTTCCCATAATTATGCATGCCACATATATTCATAGGTTTCTAAAATTATACAAGAATGAAAAAAATTAGTCCATTATAGCCATGAGAAAAATATCATAAATCAGTCACATCACGCAACATGTGCATCACCCAACCGTGAAATATCATTCATCTATAACAACACACCTCATGAACTATAATTCTCACCCTGGGTGACTTGGGTTTTCCCTCATATATGGGTTATCCACTTCCAAACAAAATCTCATTACCAAGCCCCGAAAAATCCTAACCTCATGCATACCATCCCAAATAACAAGACCATATAAAAAACTCATATAATACCAATTTGTAACATCCCCAAGTTGGGATCCAATAAACCGGTACCCCAAGCCAGGTCATCACATGACCTCAAGCGCACTTCTCTATATGCTAGATTTTGTCGACTAGCGGCGAGGGTCTAATAATCTATGTGGGGAGACCGTTCGTTTATTACTAGAGTAATCCAAAAAAGTAAATGATATAAATAGTGGAAACAATATAAAATAACCAATAAACATGCATAGAAAAATATCTTATAAAATTAGGTACAAACCACAAATGAACATTTACAATTTCATGTCATACTAATGGTGTCAAAATGAAGGAAAACCAAAATAAAGACAACTGGATGAAATCTACAAATAGTCATGACTCCAAGTACAGGTCCTCATCCATGCATATCCCAATCCTGATTCAACACCCTATCATCATGATCTTTCCCTTATATAGACCTACAATAATGAAGTCTTCTTGGGTACCCAACGGTGACCTGAGCAGGGTGTGTGTACATCTTGTAGGCCACCAACAATGATGTCTACAAAATATATAGTCTAAAAAGATATTGTATGGAAATAATAAATAAATTACAAGTAAACAAAGAACACTCAGGTGCCATTGGTTATCCAACTTTACTTAACCTTTTCTATCATTATTACTATATCCAATAGGGGTCAAACCATTTCCCTCATCTGTTCCATGGGTTAGGAATTTAAATCATCTGCACGTGGGTCTATGGTAATAAATCAATATGAATAAGGGAGTAAGTCAAGTCCTCATCTTACTAGGGGTAAAAAAACACAATAAATACATTATCCTCACTTCGAAAAATCATTTTGTGTAGAATTCTTCCATTAGGAGAATATGAGTCTCTCCCCTTCCCTAACCTTTTCATTATGGGTTGAGTTTAGAGCATCGGTCTAACTCTACCCATGGGAGGAGCATCATTCCCTTATCCTACACCTCAATGTATGTGCACATGCTTATATATCCGCTCACCACATATATCATGGTGGGGATAGAGCATCAGTCCCAACCTATCCCGTGGGGAGAGCCATAGTCCTTAATCCCACGACACACATACCATATCACATCCAGAAAAAATAAATAAAATAGAAATCATATCCCATAATAATCCACATGGGAATTAATACTATTCCACAACCCATTAAATAATTTTCCAATTACATTACATATCCGTTTAGACCAACTCTCATTTTGTACCTTAAACCAACAAAAATATTCAATAATTCCCATACATTAGCCAATATTCTGCAATTACCATACATTGACCCAAGTAAAAAATTTAACATTCCATAAGAATTTCCCCACATATGCATTTCAATTAAAATTATTATTTTACATAGCACAACCAATTTTTTACATTCAACCCATTAGGTATATCTCACAATTCCCATGTATTGACCCATTTAACATATTCATCAACCTCCCATGCAAATCCGTTTACCTGTTATTCAATTCACAATCCATTGTAAAATTAAAATGTTCATAAATTCATACAACCTAATCCTTTTATGTATTTCAACATAATTTACAAGCCATTAATCGCTATCCTAATTAACTCATTTAACTCATTTATCATTCATAAGCCTTAAACCATCAACCTATTACCATTTTTCCATTTCATACTTCATATAACCAATTGGAATTCAACCCAAAAACATATTATTACATTACTAACCCAAGGAAAAAATATCATTATTTTATTTCAACTAAACCAACCATATTCACATGTACTTCATGGGCTCTATGTTATCACACATCAACTCTACACTTAACCTTAACAATTTATAGGTATGAGAAGGCTGATGCACCCATGGGTAGCCTTAAATCATTATAATCATCCTCAACACATACTATGAGGATCTTGAGGGGTCTAAATAGTTATTTTACCAACCATTATACCTAACCTTACTGAAGGTGATAAATGCACAACAAGAAGAAAGTAATATCTCAATACCCATGCACAAAACTATGAAAAAACTACGGGATATATCTTATATACCACCTACCTGAAATATGATGATGAATTCAATCTTGATAATAGCCTTAGATCTAGATTCAAAAAAACTTTGAATCCCTAAGCTATGTTCTACCAGAAAAGAGGGGTTTTTAGATTCAAAATAATATAATAGAAACTATAAAGCCTAATCTAAAAATGTACGTCAAAGAGAGGATTAAACTAACCCAAAGTTTTTGATTCACAATTTATAGTGCTCCGAATTGCCTAGAAATGGAAGAGATCGACACCTTGAAGTCTTGGGGTCAAAAAGGGGTGTCTTTAAGGATGGAGGAGAAATATGATGGGGATCTTAAAATCCCATAATGGAAAAAACTATATTTTGTCCAAATTTTATTGGGCTGCATGGTTTACCTGCACGGTTTTCCAAACCATACGTAAAACATGTTCAAGACACTATCTAAGAAAGGTAAGGTCACATGGTTACTTAGGGATATCCAAATAGTTTACAATCTGTTCTCCAACCGTGTGATATGCCACTGTCACAAATCACACAGATTGGTCCTCCCCTCAAACGGTTTGTACTAACCATACTCAAACTATGAAACACGCCTAGAATGATCATTTTCCTTATATTTTGTCTAAAAAACCCCTGAGACACTAAGAGCCTCCTTTTGAACTTGGGAAACATTTATTTATCCAAATAGAAGATACTTAAACCGCAACATAAACAAAATGTACCTTAATAAAATCTAGTATCTTACAATAGAGTATACATATAAGATATATATATATATATACAAAATTTAAAAGAATTTCATAACATTTAAGAGAGAGGTATAGTGAGTTAGAGGGGAAGGGTTATAACCTAGAGAAAAAAGGGGGTTTAGGGAGATCCCTTAACTTAGGTTCTAGAATTTATTAGCACGTGCAATTATCTTCCTAGAAATGAAATTAAATTCATTAATTACTTAATTTAGAAATTTTTATATCTATACTTGATTTATTATAATTTTATTATGTTCATTTATAACTATTTACATGAGTTATAATATTTAGTTTTATTTTTCCTAGGGAATTTGTGTCATGGTTCCAAGGTTGGATCACTTGTTCATAATTATTGATATTCTTTTCAAATAGGATAATAACATGATAGCTGCATTTCTTAGATTAATTTTATGGAATTTTGAGGTATTGATTTATTTATTTAATGGATTAATCTTTCCAATATTTTTAATGTTTTTCTAATTTTTTTATGGAAGGAAACAAAATAATATTGAAAAAGAAATGAAAAGATGTGAAAATAGAAGCTAACACGACACCATCATTTTGAATCCAAAAGAGAGCTGTGGAATTGAAGGAAGACCATTTACACATCATGTATTTCATTACATGATGTGAGATTCAAATGGATTGTACAACGCTCAAGAAAAATTGTGAATTTGTTACACACTGTAAAAAATAGTTACACATAATGTAATCAAATACACTTCATGTAAATTAAAGAAGGAAAGATCCAAAAATGCCGCTGAAGATAAGGATTACAAATCACAAAAATCCATTTAACATTATTTTTTTTTGAGAAATAGAAAAAATAGAGATATACTAAAATCTCTAGGAGGATGAGGGTTTGACCAAACCACCTATATGATCACCCATCAGCCACACCATACGATCATTCTGAAGTCATGCTTCGATGCAGAACCACTGTTGGAGACATGTACCACTATGGAGTCCTGCTGCTGCCACTATTTATAGGATTTTATTTATTCATTTTTTTACCCTCTCTTGGTTAGCATGTGTGTGTGATTTTTTTTATGATGTGGCATGAATGAGGAACAAGTATTTATAGTGTGAGATAATTTATTTATTATTTCAATTCATTTTGGGATATCACAATGGTTATTAAATTATTTCCCTTTCTTGATTCTTCTTACATGGATATTGTGAGAAGGGTTAAGAATTGGGTTTAATTTATTTCTTTCTTTAGCCATGAAAATTTCCTGTGTATATTGAATACCTTATTTTAATGTGACATCTTGGGTTTGGAATTCCTCCATAACCATTGGGTTTGTCTTTTCCCTATGTTTAATTTGGGTTTTGAGTTACCCATTATTTTAAATCTGAATTACCTGACCATGAGTAGTGGATAACATATGATGGGGAGTGTTTTACATAACTATTATCCTCAAATGGATCTAATTCCAACAATTTCATAATTTCTTATACATTTTTAACCCAAAAACCTGGATTCATTGATTCCCGGCACTCATTTTATATTTTCTTCTCCCAATTTCTAAATCAATCACTGGACTTGTATCTTAGATTTAATTTTTGAAAATAATAAATAATTTAGGTTTATTTTATTTAATTAATATTTTCTCCAACCCTGTCACTATGGGTTCGACCTCATACTTTTATATCCAGTACTACCCTGTAGTTTAGTGGTTGGTTTATTTTATGTTTTATATTTCTAAATCAGGTAACCCTTTGGGAATTAAGGATTCCCACAGGTCTATCACAAATCCCAAAGGGAAATTAAATAATATCCATATATATAAAATAATTGAAATAATCATAAAAACTCATTATTATTCTCACATAAAGATGCCTCTTTATGTAAAAACATTAGCATTATACTGTTAGTTCATTTAGGCTATTTTACAGACCATCATTAACTAGATTTATTTTATTTAATTCATTGATTATTAAAGAATTAATTATCTTGAAGTAAGATATATTATATTATTATTAAAATATTTTAGCATAAAAATATTTTTATGACTATCCTTAAAGGCGGTTGAGAGAAACGAAGGACATTGTTCATGGAGGTGGTGAACCAACCATATTATAAACAACTTTTTTGTTTTAGAATATAAAGATGGGTGAGGGTAGAAGGTGTATATTCCATTAACATAGTAAAATTATAGTATATTTATTATACTAGAGTCATTATTTTATATTGTATGAGTGAGTAAAAGTAAGGTAAATGAAAATTTAAGAATATTACCTCTTGAATATTGTCTCTTAATATAATCCTTAAAGAACTTTGGGATTTGTTTTTTAGAAGAACAATGCCTATACGGAAATGGGGAGATAGGTGAGAATAAATTTGGGTATAAATTTTCCAATATCCACAATTTATAATGTGCGGGGAGAAGGGGTTGTGAGGTGTGGAATTTATAAGGGGAGGATAGGGGTGTTTATGAATATTATAATCATTAGATTATTAATTTGGATGAAGACTATCACTAGTATTGATTATTGTGATTATATAAATAAAATTGGTTAGTTTATAAATGATGGTTGATTAAAATATTTATGACCAAAAAAATCATATATTTATCTCATGATGCTAAATACCATAATTTACCATATTTCACTATTCACAAAAAATTTAACTATTTTAGAGAAATACCAAAAAATCAACAAACCCATTTTTAAGTGTGTAGATTTTAAAAATAATATCCAATTTATGAAAATAATTTTCTAAATATGAGAAAATATCCATTCATTTGAAAAATATATATTTTAAATAAAATCTCCATTAATTTGAAAACTACCAATTTTAATATTATGATGACTTTTTTGATCCTTTAAAAAATCATTTAAATTATCATAAAATTATATTATCAATATAATAAAGCATAATGTAATTTATAAACTATTTTATAAAAATAAAATTTCTTTTTAATTATTATATTTGTTATAAAAATGGTAATAAAACATATTTGTTTTATAAAAATATGAACACTTATTTTATCATTTTTATGTTTTTTTACTTGTATCAGGATATAAATATATCATATTTTCATTTTATAAGACATATATATATTATTTCACATTTACATTAGAGAGGTTATTATTTTAATGTTTATATTACTATTACTAATGATCATATTATTATCTCAATAGTCATATTTCTATTCCAATGATCATATTACTATTCCAATGGTTCGATTTTTAATGGTAATATGAGTTTTATACTTCATATAAATACCTTATATTTCATTAAATATTCATAAACTTCTATTTTATCTCAAGATTGTACAGATTTTTATTTTTAAGATGAAAATTGCATTACTAATTTTCTACTTTATTTCTATAGTATTGTTTGGGAGTTCAGTTTTTCTGTGAGATTGAGTGGATTTAAATTTTCTTATTTTTGTTATATTATTTTATATATTTATCCCATTATAATATTTTCATTTATTATGGAGATATTTATTCTCTAAAGGTAATTGTAAAATTATTATAATAAATTATTATTGTTTTTACCATTTTGTGCGTGTGAATTATAAAATATTATATTACTATGTATGACATAATTATATATTCAGAAAGGAAATTACATAAATAAAATTCTGTGTTGTTACATTATCCGCTCACTAAGAAATATTACCCATGAAATTTAATTTTAAAAAATATGTTTGAAAAAGGTGATGGTACTTCTATATCATGGATTTATTCAGTTATGAGGAAGCTTTCTTATACTTATGGTTTCAACATAGTAAATTTTTTAGGTGAGTTGTATTGTTGTGTAAAGCTTTACATCTATAGTCTAAGATCTTCCCCAAATGCTCCTCATAAGAGTGATCCTTTTCCAGATATACCACCTCTGAATTCAACAAATGTGGGGGATCTAATATGTACTTCCTCTAGAGGGATTCATGGAATATGAAACATACTTGAGAAAAGGTTAGTGGGATTTCAAGTTTATTGGCCATAGCACCGATACGATCATGGATCTAAAAGGGGACGATATACCGAGGACTTAGCTTACCCTTCTTCCCAAATACCATGACTCTTTTTCATAAAAATATGCAGAGGAATACCATATTTTCAATATTAATCTCTAGGACTCCTCAATGATTTTCAATATAGATATTATATTTATTTTGAGAAACCCTAATGTGTTGCTGAATGGTTTTGACTTTTTCTATTATTTACTTGACCAATTTAAGTCCCAATAACTTTCATTGACCTACTTCATCATAAAAATTTGTTGTTCTAAATTTCTTCACATAAATGGATTTATATAGATCTAGTTGGATGCTTGTGTCTAAAATATTATTTTATAAGAAATCAACGAAAGGAATATGATGGTACCATCCTCATTTTAATTTAATAAATCTTTATTTCAAAATTTCCTCAAGAGTGTGGATAGTACTATTATATTGGATATCAGTTTGGGGGTGATAAGCTATACATAAGTTCAATTTAGTGTTTACAGAATGTTGGAGACTCTTCTAGAACATGGGGAAAAATCTTAGATATTAATCGAATAAAATCAACAATGGTGTTCCATGATTCCTAGGTCGATGGAGACATTTATTCTATGTGAATCATTCAACAACTCCTTTATCTCATAATTTGATGGTACACATAGTCATGACCCAAATATTACAACTCCTTTATCAATTTTGAACTCTGGAGAATTCTGTTTTCTTATATATTCTACTTTATTTTTTATTTCCACATCATCTATTTAAAACTACTTTATATTATCTAGAAGGGATAGTTGATAAATAATTTGAAAAAGGAATTAATATTTTCCTTCTATTATGATTCACATGTCCATTATTTACAAGTTTAAGAAGATTTGATCCTTCACAATTCTCTTCACTGATATGGTTACTGAATCATTTCCAATTAGAGAATCTAACATTATATTTACTTTCCTAGGATGGTAGTGGATTGAGCAGTAATAGTTCTTGATTGGACCTTACTATCTTTACTGGAACATATTTAGCTTTGTCTATGATAACATATACTTGGGAATCTTATAGTATGTATATATTTCACACTTCTCACCATAGAGATAGTGTTGGAAAATTTTCAACATGAAGATACTGTAGCAAACTCCAGATCTTGTGTTGGATAATTCTACTCATAATATTTCAAATTTCCTGAGGATTAGGATATCACCTTATAATCATAAATTAGTACACATCCCAAGTCCTTCTATGAAGCATCACTACATATCATGAAAAGTTCCCCACTAGAGAGTAATATGAGAGTTGGTGTAGTGATAAGACCCTTTTTCAATTCCTTGATATTCTCTTTACATTCATTGGTCTATAAAAATTTACCCCCTTCCATGTTATCATGGTTATTAGGTTTGAAAATTGTGGGGAGTTTCTAAACAAATTGTCGGTAATACCTAGCCAGTGCAAAAAACTATGGATCTCTATTAAAGATTTTGGTCCTGGCTGCTCCTCAATTGCCTTTGTCTTAGAAGGGTTTATAGATATCACTTTTCTAGGGATAAAATTCACCAAGAATTTTACTTAATATATCCATAAGTCACATTTTATATAATTTACATATAACTTCTCCTTTCAAAAATTCTCACACATTATTTAAAAGAAACTCATGATCCCCCTTGATTTTATAATAAATCAAAATTTCATCTAGAAATACTACCAAATTTTTTTCGAGGTACTATATTAATATTACATTAATTATGTTTATAATTATTATAAGAGAATTTGTGAGTTTTAATAGAATCACCATAATCTCATAATTTAGATACCTTGTTCAGAAGATAGTCTTAGGAATATTTCCTTCTTAATCTTTAATTGGTTATATCCTGACTAAAGGTACACCATAGAGAACTTTTGTCCCCTTGTAACTGAATGATCAAGACATCTATCCATGGAAAAGGATATTTTATCTTTATCAAGATTTTATTAAGCTCTTGATAATAAATATAGGGGAATATTGACCCATCCTTCTTCTTGATTAAGAGGACCTTCACACCCTATAATGTAGAACTCAGGTGTATAAAACACTTTTTCTAATTATATTACAATCTCTTATTAATTTATTATAAAACAATGGTGAACATTATATAATGAGCCTTTGATATGGGTAGATATCTAGGTATAATTCCAAATTAGATCTCAACCTTCTCGTTAAGTGGCAGACCAAACAACACTTTCGGGAATACATCAGTATGATCCCCCACAATTGGAATGTATTCGAGAGTGATTCTCTCCTTTGTTTTAATCATTTGAGCTAGTTATACTTTCTCATAAGCAATAATTTCCGCATTATAGATTAGTATTCCTAAAAATATTAAACCAACTCCATACAATAATATAGAATCATAGGATTACTCTGGATGTGAAGAGTGATCTCCCTCTTCTAAAAGATGATGTTTGATTTATATAAGGATAGCCAATACATGCCCAATATAGTATCAAAATACACTAAAGGATAAATGTAAGTATTTTATGGGTGTTTAATTACACAAAAATTGAATAGGGATGAGTTATATACTTGGGATGAAATACTTTATCCATTTTATGTTCTTATATATTTCTAAACCGCAATGTTTTGAGGTGGTGTTCAAATAGTTCCACTAAACCTTACTGATATGAAAGAATGCATAGAAATGTAATCATCTTGGAGATTTGAAGTTAATTAATAGATAATTATCACAAATTTAACTATTTTATTATAGTTCTAGTAATTTAATATATCCATAATAAAATCATGGATGAGAATAGTCAAACTAGTAATTATATTAAAGGTTGACTATGAAATTAAGAGTAATAAATTATAATTGGAATGTATATCATAACTTACAAGTATTTATTTTTCAATACAGGTTATCTATGGTAATTTTTATAATTAATTTTATAACATCAAAATCTAACATAGTCTTTCCTATTGGTTTATAAAGAGTTTGTGAATTTTCCAAAGCATATCCCCCTAAAGTGTCAAGCTAGGTATGCAACAAGGCCTCTTTATCATGAACCAGTTAATGATCAAGTTAATACTCAATGTTCCCTTTTTGGGTTATTAAACCTAGGTACAACTATTCTAGAGCCATATTCACTTGTTGTATCTATATAGGGATATAATTTCATGGAAACCACTCACTATGCACTTCACCAAAATTCCTTGGTATTTTATTATACTTAGGCCCATCCTTAGGGTTATCACTAAATTATTCTAGTCATAATCTCAAAAAATATCTAAGTCATCATATGATACAAAATATTGTGACCCAATACTATTACACCTAATATTACATTTTTTCTAAAAATTTGTAATAAATACAACCAAAGGACTGAGAGTCCCAGTGTCTTTGGAAGACTAGGTACATAAAAAATCAACATTAGACTAAAATAAAACTTTTTAATTTTAATCTACATAATGAGATCATATATCCCAATGATCTCATAAAACCTCATATGTTAACACGGGGAAATACATAAACAATTGGGTGAGCTATAAATCCCAGTAAGGGTATCAAAATGGGAATAGATCATAGAAAATGAACTTGAATACAAAACATGATAACATAAAAGGAAAAGCTCAGGAATAAGCATATGGATCCATAAAAGAAATAACTTGGAATCATAAGATCCTGGAAACATAGGAATATGGTATATACATTTAACATGACATAACCATAAGTGAATTCTAACCACAAAAACCACATCACATGGAGGAAAGAGTCCCCTCATGGATTAGGCTCACTCCCTAATCCCATACATACCTTCTCATGAGAGAAAAACATTAACCAATGAATTGGAGTGATATTTGGGAACACTCATCATAACATGTACATGATTATGTGTTCCAAAAACGAAATCATTCATAATGTGTAAAAATAATAATTACCCATGGAATGAAATGGGTTTCATAATATTTCCACATTTTATAATCAAAGGATATTTCATAAAGAAAGTATTTGAGAAATGAACATAAGGAATGTATTAAAACATCAAAGTAAGAGAGAATAAGATAAGTATATATGTGATCAAAAGATATATATAATTTATAACCATTTAATAAAATTTAATAGAGAGGTAATGTGAGTTAAATAAGAGAAAACATTTCTTATAGAAAATGATGGTTTATGGAGATCCCTTACCTTAGGTTCCAAAATCATTTTGTGCTTGCACTTACCAACATGGATAACCAAATTAAATTAATTAATTACTTAATTTTTAACCCTTTACATATATATTTTATTTATTATAATTTTATTATGTTCATTTACAAATATTTCCATGAGATATAATGTATAATGTTTTTGTTATGAGGCCCTTCATTTCACGGTTCCAAGGTTGGACCAGTTACGTAAAATTATTGATGTTCTTGTAAAATGGGACTAAAACTTGAGATGTTAATGAGAGAATATTCATGTCATTACTAAAAATTAAATGGTCCCAAAAAACTCATTATTTTTCTAACATAGGGGAATTTATTTTAGTAAAACTATTAGCATTATACGATTTGATCATTTTGGCTATTTTTCCAACCACCATGAATTAGATTTTTTTTCTTTAATAAAATGATTATTAAAAAATTACAGAACTTTTAGTATGTTATATTATAATTATTATCATAAAATTTTACCATAAAAATATTTTTATAACGATCCTTTAGGGTGGTGTAGAGAAACAAAGGACCTTCGTGAAAACCCAAGCTTCCATGGTATACATCTTTTTAAATAATTTAATTGCTAATGTTGCATACAACACCGAGTTCGAGCGCAGTACGAATAGATGTTTAAAAATAAGTTATCAATATTATTAACCACACTTAAAATTTTATATAATTTTAATATTCATATCACGTGTTTCTTAGACATGATATAAAAAGAAATTTATTTTTTTGAATTAAAGAAGAATTTTTTAAAAAAAATACATTTTTATCGCCTTTTAATGGAGAACCCTTTTTAAATCTAATATTTATAAATTTTATATATTAAATTTTAAAAAATAAACTTATTATTTTGAAGGGATACATAAAAATTTATTTTGGACAACGTTTTTGTGTTTTTTCTGATAATTTTCATATTTTAATGAATAGTGAAAAATACTGTATTTTAATTCAAAACTTCTTTTTAATCTAATTTATTTATATTATTATATTATACTTTTAATTAGTTTTAAAGTATAATTATGTTATGTTTTTATAATTTAATATAATGTAGGTCATTGAAATTATTTTCACTTTAACATTAGATATAAACACATGATAATCTTTTGATGGTTCTTAATTTTGAAAAACCTATTTTCTCATTTTGTCAATGGGGATTAATTTTTAATTAATCATGAAAACTTATATGTTTAAAATTTTGAGAAATGGATTCCATATATTTAATAAGTGTTACAAATTATGTTAATAGGTAATTGTTTTGGATATTATGAATAGTAACTTTAGTAATTTTTTATTATAGCGGTTAAGGGTAAATTAGGAAATTAAAGGTAAAATTAATATTATAAAATTAACCTAACACCTATAAAAATCCTATTAGATGACGAAATATAACCCTTATATCTTATGTTTCAAAATGGAATCATTTAATGGATCCTTCTCCATGAATATGACATGAATGTTATTAGAATTAATGAATGTGAAAAAATGTCCCACTCTCATTTCTTATAAGTATAATAATTTTAATATAAAGATATATAGAAAATAACATATGTTATAAATAGTATTTGGAAATATAAAATAATTACCTATTTAATATAAATTTATTTAGAAATTTTATAGATTAAATAATTTCCATCAATGATGACAAAATAGCAAAGTATAAATTATTTTATTAATAGAAATATAAAATAAATGATATTAAAAAAATTACAGTAAATATAATTTTACATAATTAAGGACATACATTTTTTAAAAAAATATACATTTTAATAACATATTTTATGTATTGGTTCAAAGTTATAATTTTGATTTTATTTTTTTTTAAAATGAAAATATTGAATAGTATCAAAATTGACATAAATGGTACTTTAAAATAAATAAAAATTTATTAAATGTTATAAAATTAATAAAAATATAAGGCTTGGAGATATAACTTTTATAGTGTTAAATATATCATAAATTATAAAATTAGTGGTGTTTTGTCATTTTATTGTAACTACATTAACCCTATAGTGTAAAACGATAAGGTATCACGGTAAATGTTAAATTATTTTATTAAGAGTTAAACCCAAAAGATAAGGTTAATTTTATGACCTAAACATGTCTAAAATTCATTTTTATAACATTTGGATCCGTCCTCCTATTATACTTGAATAAAACCACCCTTAATCTATTTTTAATTTAAAATTAATTTATATTAATTTAATATTTTAAGGGTTTCTTAAAGCGCCCCTCCCCTCTCTTATAAAAGAGCACTTATCCTTTCTTTAATTAACATATATAAATCCCTTTGTCTTGGCCAAAACACACATATTTTGTATCCTAACTTTCCTCACTACATATTAGAGGCCATAATTTGGACAATAAATCATCCTGAGGAGTTCTTTTGTGCAAATCAATAGGGGATACCCGAAAAAGAGGTAATTGTTTTACCACCTCTTTCAAAGTTCTTTTTTTATTATATTTCCTATTTCTATGTTGTTTCCATATGAAAGTAATAAATTCAGTATCATAAATATAATGAGATGTTATTATAATGATGGGCAACCATATTACTCATTTGATCAATCCTACAAATAACAATATCACCATGCGTGCGTACATACGACTTACCGTCTCCACAATGTGGTGTAATTAGTTATTCAACACTAATTTATTTTGATGGATATGATGATGAGTATAGTAGATATAAATAATTAATATGACATGATAATTATTATTTATAATTAATATACCATCTAATTATATACCATTTAACCATCAAGGTATTGATACCGTCGCTCGTACGTACGTACAAACTACCGTCTCCACGACACGGTGAGATTCATTCTCCACGTTAACCATTTAAAAATGATTATAAAATTTATACAATGTGTAAAAATAATAATTATGAACTTTATATCATTTTTATATGAATAAAATATATCCTATTCATAACAAATATGAATTACACAATAAAACATGCATTGGAAAACGAAGCAGTTAACACTCGAAACAATGGTAATACTGAAATATTATTAACAAAATGATATAGTAGGATCATATATGATATCATAAATATGGATATGGTTCGGGTATAATTTTATAAAATATTTTAACCATTATACAGGTGTTTAACACATCCTCAACTAAATGAAATTATAAGGAAAGTGTTAATTTCATAATCTCATTATTATACAAGATTATTTATACATAAGTATCTACTGACACATCTTTATCATCAATTTTTATGTTTCTTAAAATGTATTTTAAAATATTATAAAAATTTATTTAAAGATATGTTTTACCCATGTTTGACTTTTTATATAAAACATTTTTAAAGGAATCTTTTTTTCATTTTCCAAACGAGGTACTTTATGACCTTTTCAACAAATTAAGGAAAGAATGTTTTTTAAATTATACGATGCAAGCGACTATTTCTGTCATCCTGAATACATAACATTTTAAATCATCCTTTAAAATCTTAAAATGTTATTTTCAAAATAAATGTTTCAATTTTTCTAGATTTTAAATTAATTTCAATGTAAAAAGGGATATTTATCTCAAAGAGTTTTAACAATTTTCTTAGATTACTTTCATCTATTCCAATATCCTTTGTTGTATTTTGTGTTTAATTGAGTTTGATTTATTATGATACAATCTTAAAAGTTTTAATGAAAGGTTTATAAAATATTTGACTCTGGATGTGCTATTCTTATACCATTCATTTCTTATTGTTTAAGTACTGACATTTCGTATTTTAATTTTATACGAATGTTTATGTTGGTTATGTTTTTCCCCTTTCATAAGAGGTATGAATTAGACTTTTTAAGTGCTGGGTGTGTCCCAATATAGCCCCTCGATGCATTTGTAGGTATCATGAGAAAACTATTTTTGGGTTTTGGCTAATGTGTTACCCAATTATGTATGGTGTCTTGGCTGGAGCCTTGACGGTACATTTTAGATGTCCCACATTATGCATTCCCTCATTATGAGATTAGTTATTGGCATTACATTTGATTATTATAATAGTAAAATATGCATTTGAACATCTAAATGGATTTATTTGGTGTATTATTTCCATATTATGCTGAATATTATGTTTAAAATTCTTGTGTTTTAGTTTTATACATTTTCTTAAAAGTTTATGCTTATTTATGATAGCTTAGGCTATATTGTTTATCCTTACTGAGCTTCTGATATCACCCCTTTATTATGTCTCATTTTCCCCAAGATGTAAAGAAGTATATTATTATTGACTTTCAGGGATATTCTAAGGGATAAGATAGTTTTAAAAGGGGATAATATGTTGTTTTTAAATTCAAGATACAATGTAAAACTTATGTTTGTATGAAGTATTTTAGAGGCTACTAAAGTGATCGGTCCTTCAGGATTTATTTTTTTGTGATCATGCCAATGTAACATAAAATAGCACACTGAATCTAGGAAACTGGAATTAGGTAATTACAGTTGGTAACAGAGGAAGTTTTGTATAAACCTTGGAAATTATATTTAGAAAAAACTTTTATTAGGGAACATTACCCAAAGATAGACTTTGATGATAAGTATAGAAGAATATCCTAGAATTTTGGTAATTTAGAGATTATGTGGGTATTCTAATAAATACATTACTATGTCATACTACATTTGAAAATTTTTCTGGTATAGATGTACCTATGAGTAACAACTCCGAAGAGGCGTTTTAGGCTTGACTAAGGGTAACCTAGTACACGAAAACAGGAATTAATAAACACCTGGTTTGACACTGCAGTGGAATATGCTTATGATAATTAAAATTTTATTTAAAAAATTATGAAGGATTTATGAGTAAATATATCCCTAAAGAAATGATTTTTATGTTTATGAGATTATATATGCATATTTTGTTCAAATTATGTTAAGTATTTTTGTAGTTTCGAATAATGCATTATGATTCATCACTTAATCTAGTGCATTATATTATTTAATAATGGTTCCTAGTGGAAGGAATGGAAACCATATCAATTTATGTAATCAATGTAGGGATTTTCATCCTATAAAAGATAATAATAATGGAGTTGGTGATACATCTAGTGCTGAACAACTTATAACCATACTGGGACAACTGAATCAAGTTATGAATAATAACCTTAATCGTATGGAGAAGCCTGACCCACAACATGGAGGATCAATGTTAGACTTCTTCATGAGAAAAAAACCTCAAAAATTAAATGTAACTATAAATCCATTTGTATCTGAGTGATGGAGAAGTTCCTTTAAAAATATATTTCTTTCATTGGGAAGTAATGAAAGGGAGAATGTTTTCATGTTAGTTTATCAGCTCTCAGGAGATGCAGATCAATCATATTCATTAATTCAAAACATAAAAGAGGAATAACAAGTATAAAATATGGAATGGAGGTAATTTAAAGAAATTTTCCTAGAAAAATAGTTTCTTTGTGAATATAGAGTAGATATGGAAAGGAAATTCATGGGTCTGAGGCAAAAGGAGGTTGAGAATGTTGCAATGTATGAGGCTAACTTCACAAGGTTAGAAATTCATGATGCATACTTCATACATAACCCAATAATTAATATTTATAGATTATTTGAGGGGTTAAAACCATTCCTTTAAATGGTGCTTCTCTCCCAAAAATTCTCATTATATGAAGATATAGTATCATGTTTCATCAAGATAGAGAAAGAATAATCTAAGTGTTATGACTTTAAAGGGAAGAAATAGAAGAAGAGGTTTGCTAAGAATTATGAGAAATGAAAAAAAGTAAAGGGGAAGAAGGGAAAGTTTTATATTACATCCTATAATAAATGTGGAAAGAAACATATTGGAACATGCTTATTAGAGTCATGAGCCTGTTACAAATGTAGAGAAAAAGGCCACAGAGCTTATGATTATAAGGGAAAGAAAGAATCTTGTAATGTACAATGCTTCCATTGTAAGGCGATGAGAAAATATACACATGAATGATCTATATGTTAAGGAATTTTACCCCAGAAAACACCAAGGGATCAAAGATAGGCTTACACGATCAAAACTACTAAGGTTTAAGTTCCCAATGATGTGGTGGTAGGTAATTTAATCATTTCCTCAAATCTAGCCAAAGCTTTATTTGATTATGGATCCTTGAATTCCTTTATATATTACCTGTTTTCTTTAAAAATTAGATTTCTACAATTCACATTAACAAGAGAATTTTCATTAAAGACCCCTAAGTGAACTTCATTACAATAAATATGTGTCAATAAGTTCCCATTATGGAATATAAAAGTTATTTATCTAAAAAATTTATTATCATACATATGGTCTACATTTATATAATCATAGATATGGATTGTCTATCCAAATATGTTGCAAAAATTTATTACAATAAGAAGGAAGTTTCAATTTTTGAGGAAAATGTAGAATCCATTATTTTTAAAAAATGAACTTCATCACTTGATTCTTATCAAAACCCACCCCATTAGCTTTACTGAATGAGATTCTTGTAGCGGAAGATGAAATAACATCTAGTAATGAAGAGATAAATATTCAAATTGAGGATGTATCTATTGTAAAGTAATACATTGATGATTTTCCTAAATATTTTCTTGAACACTTCCTAGAGCATGAATTTGAGTTTTTAATTGATCTAACCCCTGATTTAGAACCAATATCAAAGACTAATTATAGGATGACCACTGTGGAATTAGTAAAGCTGAAGAAAAAACTAAAGGAGTTGAATAAAAGGGGGTTTATTTTCCATTGTGTTTCCCCATGGGGATCCCCTATTATCTTTGTCAAGAATAGAGATGCATCCTCGAGACTTTGTATTGATTATAGGGATATCAATGCTATTACAATAAAGAACACGTATACTCTACTGCATATCAATGATTTATTTGATAAAATTCAAGGAGATTAATTATTTTCGAAGATTGACCTTTGTTCTGGATGTCATCAATTACAAGTGAAGAAGGGAGACCTCCTAAAGATAGCTATTTAGATGAGGTATTGTCATTAAAAATTTATAGTAATGCCATTTAGACTGACTAATGCACCCTAAGTTTTTATGGATATCATGAATAGAGTGTTCCAGGAATATCTAGATGATTTTTTAGTGTTATTAATTGATGATATTTGAATATATTCTAAAAGCTGTGAAGACCATGAGAATCACTTGTGAATCATTCTTGAGACTATCATAAGGGAATAATTATATGGTAAATTTAGAAAGAGTGAATTCTGGATTCAAGATGTTTTTTATTTGTAATATTGTCTCCAAGGATAGAATATCTGTTGATCTTGAAAAGACAAAGACAATCCAAGAATGGTTCGAACCAATGAGCGTAACTGAGGTAAGTAGTTTAATTGGTTTAATAGGTTACTATTGGAATTTCATTCAAAATATTTTTCAATTTACTATCCCATTACCCAAGCTCACATGTAAAGGAGTTAAATTATTTTGGACAAAAGTGTGTGAATAATTTTTTAAATAATTGAAGAGAATATTAGTCAATGATTCTGTATTATGTTTTTGGGAATTAAGGCTTTGTGATTTATAATATTTCATAGAGGAAAGGACTCAGTTGTGTCTTTATGCAGAATGATAGGGTTATTGCTTATGCATCTTGGAAATTAAAAATCCATTAACCAAATTACCCAACCCATGATCTTGAGTTAGTGGTAGTAATATTTTCTCTAAAGATATGGAGACACTATCTCTACGGTGAAAAATGTGAGATATATATACAGATCACAATAGTTTGAAATATATTTTCTCATAGAAATACATAAACATGAGTCAAAGAAGATGGATTGAGCCACTCAATGATTATGATTTCACAATATACTACCACCTAGAGAAGGAAAATAAAGTGGAAGATGCTTTGAGCGGAAAGGACTATGGTGTTATGAACAAGATGAGAGTTGAAAGGGATCCTAAGTTCATGGATCTAGTAAATATGGATATGGAAATTATAAGGGAAGGTAAAACGTCCCTATTTTTTCATATGGTTTCGAAACCATCTTTACTCAAAAGGATAAAAATTTCCCAGACTGATGATGAAGAGTTTCAAAAGAAAATTAAAGCTGTGATTAATTGAACATTGATTGACTTCATATTTGGAGATCACATTTTGAAATTTGGGAGAAGGATTTGTGGTCCAAATATACCTAAGATAAGAATGGAATTATTATATGATTATCGTAGCTACGATTTATCTATACACCATGATAGAACTAATATTTATTGATATTTTAAGGAACATTTTTTGTGGGAAAAAATGAAGAGAAAGATTGTTGATTATGTGTTAATATGTTTGGTTTGTCAATAGGTGAAGGATGGAAGAAAACAACCTATAGGAGTCATAAAACCTCTTGCTATACCTATGTGGAATAGGATGATATTACAATGGTCTTTGTCATGGGGATACCAGTGAATCCTATAAGAAATGATGTGATATGGGTCATTGTTCATTAGCTTACAAAATTAGCCCATTTTTTTCTTATAAGAGAATATCTACCACTTGATCATTTTACAAGACTATGTATTAATTAAGTTTTAAGAATTAATGGTGTACCCCTATTGATCCTTTTTTATCATGATACCCATTTTACATCACAATTCTAGAAATATATATAGAAGGACCTAGATACTAAGCTTTATTTGAGAACTGCCTACCACCCTCAAATTGATTGATATTAGGAGAATACTATTCAAACTTTAGAAGATATTTTGAGATCTTAATCACTTGACTTTCAAGGTATGTGGGATCAATATTTACCTCTAGTATAATTTTCTTATAATAAGCTTCCATTCAAGTATTTAGATGGAAATATATGAAGCATTATATGGAAAGAGATGTCATACACCGACTTGTTGGGTTGATGTTATTGAAAGAAAACTCGTAGGCCTAGAATTTGATGAGGAAATGACATAAAATTTAAAGACTATTAAGATCCTTATCAAAACAACTCAAATTAAGAAAAAGGGATATGCTGATAACTGAAGGAAGGATTTGTAATTTAAAGTGGGAGATCATGTTTTCTTAAAGGTATCTCCATGGAAGGCTATTATAAGATTTAGTAAGAAGGGTGAATTATTCCCTAGGTACATAGGACCTTTTGAAATTCTGGAATGAATTGGATCTGTAGCTTACCATTTGGAAATGTTGCTAAGTCTCTCAATGGTTCATGATGTGTTCCATGTATCAATGTTAAACAAATACATGCTAGACCCAACACATGTACACACCTATAAATAAATAGAACCAAAACCTGATTTGTCTTATTGTGAAGATCCAATCATGATTCTTGATACTAGAGAACAAGTTTTGAGAAATAGAATGACTCATTTGTTAAAAGTTATTTGGAGAAACCATAAAATAGAAGAGGTGACGTGAGAACCTAAAGAAATTATGATGAAAAACCACTCAAATATTTTTATGAAGTGATATTATATAAATTTTTAGGACAAAATTATTTTAAAGAGGGAATAATGTAACACCCCAAGTTTCCACATTATGCTTCTTTTTAAATAATTCAATAGCTTGCACTACTTACAACACAGAGTTTTAGCACACCACAAATAGGAATTATAAAAGAAGTTATGAATTTTATTAAACAAAATTTTAATTTTATATAATTTAAATATTCATCTCATAGGTTTCTTAGACATGATAAAATAACAAATTCAATTTGTTGAATAAAAGAAGTATTTTTCAAAAAAATGAATTTTTAATGCGTTTTAATGGATGAACGTTTTAAAAACCAATATTTTAAACATATATATATTATATTTGAAAAAAAACTTCTTATTTAGAATAGGGAATTAAACATTTAGTTTGGACAAAGTTTTCGTGTTTTTCTGATAACTTATATATTTTAATGAATAGTGAAAAATACTGCATTTTAATTCAAAAATACTGTTTTATCTAATTTGTTTATAATGTTATAAATATATTTTTAATTTGTTTTAAAGTAAAATTCTATTATGTATTTATAATATAATATAATTTATTTTATTGGAATTATTTTCACATTAAAATTAGAAATATACACATGCCAATCTATTGTTGGTTTTTACTTTTGAAAAACCCATTTTCTCATTTTGGAAATGATGATTAGTTTTAAATTAATTACTATAACTTTTGTATTTTAAATTTTATAAAATTTATTAAATATTTGGAATTAAGGGTTAAAAATTATTTTAATTGTTTACTTTTATTTTTTGGATATTATGAGTGGTAACTTTAGTAATTTTTTATTACCACAGTTAAGGGTAAATCTGGTAATTAAAGGTAAACATAATATAATAAAATTTCCCTAACACATTTTTAAATCCTATTAGATGACTAAATTCGACCTTTATAACCTATTTTTATATGTGGAATAATTTAATGGACCTTTTCCTTGAATATGACATGAATATTATTGAAATTAATGAATGTGACAAAATGTCACACTCTCAATTCTTATAAGTATAATAATTTTAATATAGAGATATCCAAGAGATAACATCTATTATAAATAGTATATAAAAATTTAAAAGAATTAACCACCTCAAAAAAATTTATTTATAAATTTTATAGATTAAATAATGAACATTAATGATGACACAATAGTGAAGTAGATATTATTTTATTAATAGAAATATCAAATAAATGATAATAAAAATATTAAAATAAATATAATTTTACTTAATTAATGACATCCAGTTTTTTTAAAATAACTTATACATGTTAGTAAAATGTTTTAATTATTGGATTAAAATTATAATAATTTTTTTATGTTTAAAAATGAAAATATTGAATAGTATAAAACTTGACATATATGGTACTTTAAAATAAATAATATTTTATTAATTTTTTCAAAATTCATTAAAATACCAAAAACAGAAATATAACTTTTATAGTGTTAAATATTTTATAAATTATCCAATTGGGTTTATTTTTTAATTTTATAGTAACTATATTAACCCTATAGTGTAAAAAGGCAAGTTATCATAGTAAAGATTAAATTATTTAACTAAGGGTTAAAGAAAAAAGACAAGGTTAATTTTATAAACTAGACAAGTCTAAAATTCATCGGTTGGAGATATTTAGACTCATAATAATCTTATACTTGAATAAAATCACTTTTGATCCATTTTTAATTGAATATTAATTTATATTAATTTAATATTTTAAGAGTTTCCTAAAGTGCCCATCCCCTCTCTTAGAAAATGAAACTTCTAATTATATTTAATTCACTCCTCTAAATCAATTTTTATTTGCCAAAACCTACATATCTCCTCTAACATATTTTCTTAATACATTATATAGGCTATAGGTTTGGCAGAAATCCATCCTAAGGAGTCCTTTTGTGCAAATCAAAAAAAAGATACCTGAAAAAGATGTAATTGTTTTATCACCTCTTTCAAAGTTCTTTTCTTATTATACTTCCTATTTCAATGTTGTTTCAATACCAAGGTAATAAATCTAGTATCATAAATATACTAAGATGTTATTATAATCATGGGACAACCATATTCCTTATTTTATTCATATTATGAATTAAAATATCACCATGCATTCGTACATACGGCTTACCTGTAGTTGGGGTTTGGCTTAGTGGTAAGCACCCCGTAAGGCTACATGGAAAATGGGGGTTCAAAACCCATGGGGCGCAGGTTACTGTAGCAGTACTGTAGAAGTAGCGGCACTGTTCATCAGAGGGCACTGTAGCGGCGGCGATACTGTGCGGTACTGTAACAGCATGTTACTATTCAAAGAATGTGAATTAGCCTTAGAATTTGGGCCTACGGGCTATGTAATGGGCTACAAGCCCACTGGGACTTTGGGCTATGTAATGGGTTTCCCTCTACCAAGTTAAAAGAGGACTTTTCTGTGATTTAATAATAAAAATGAGGCTTCGGCCCCAACCTTAAAAAAAAGTACATACGGCTTACCATCTCCACGGCGTGGTGTAATTTGTTATTCCACACTAATTTATTGTGATGGATATGGTGAAATGTATAATAGATATAAATAAGGAATATAAAATTAAAATTATTCTGTATAATTAATATACCATCCAATTCCATACCATTTAACTATCAATGGAATGATGTTGTCGCTCATGCATACATACGACCTACCATCTCCACGACGTAGTGAGATTTATTCTCCACATTAACCATTAAAAAATTATTATAAAATTTATATTATGAGTAAAAATATTAATTATGAACATTTTATCATTATATATATGAATAAAATACATTCTATTTATAAAAATCATGACTTACATAACAAAACATGCATAGAAAAACGTAGTAGTTAACACCCAAAACAATGGTAATGCTGAAATATTTTTAAAAAAATTACAAAATAGGAACATATATATATCATAAATATGTATATGGTTTTGGTATAATTTAATAATTTTTTTTAACATTATACAAAAGTTTAATGCACCCTTGACTATAGTAAAGTGAAATTTAAGGGTTAATTTCACAATCTCCTTATTATTTGAGATTGTTTATACATATGTATCTACTGAGACATCTTTATTATCAACATCCATGTTTCTTAAAATGAATTTCAAAATATTATCAACATTTGTTTAAAATCATTTTTACCAATGTTTGAATATTTACATAAAATGTTTTGAAAGGATTATTTTCATCATTTTCTAAATGAGTTACTTTATTACCTTTTCAAAAAATTAAGGAAAGATTTTTTTTAACTTATATGGTGTGAGTGACTATTTACACCATCATGATGCCATAAAATTTTTAAGCTTACTCTACAATATTACAAAGTTATTTTCAATAGAAAATCTACGTTTTATAATTATGTAGGCTTTTAAATGAGTTTAAAAGTAAAAAGGGATATTTCTCTCAAAGAGTTTTAACGATTTTATTAGATTTTTTTACCTATGTCAACATCCTTTTATAGATTTTCTATTTAATTGAGGTTGATTTATTATGATAAAATCTTCCACATTTTATTGTAGAGTTTATTATATGTTGGAATATGGATGTGCTATTTTGATACCATTTATAGCTTATTGTTTATGTATTGACATTTTTTATTCAAATTTTAATTTAAATGTTTACATTGGTTATGTTTTAGCCATTTCATAAGAGGAATTAATTGTAATTTTTAAGTGTCGGGCATGGCCTTCTATATCCTGTAGATGCATCAGTAGGTCTCATGATACAATTATGTTTGGGTTTTGTCTAATGTCTTATCCAATTTTGTATGGTGTCTTGTCTGAAACATTGATCGTATATTTAAGATGTACGGTATTATGCATTAACTCATTATGATATTAGTTATTGATATTTCATGAAATTATTATAGTAGTATAATATCCATGTGAATGTTTATAAGAAATTATTTGGTTTATTATATCTTTATTATGTAGAATATTTTTCTTAAAAGTCGTGTGTTTCAGTTTTATACCTTGAATTAAAAGTTATTCTTATTTATGATAGATTTGGATATATTTTTTATCCTTAGTAATAATATGATATCACCCCTTTATTATGTTTCATTTTTCACCAGGATGTGAAGAAGTATATTATGATAGACCTTCTAGTATAGTCTAAGGGATATGATAGTTTTCAAAGGGGATAATATGTTGTTTTTCATTTCAAGATGTTATGTAAAACATATGTTTGTATATAGTATTTCCAAGGATACTAAACTAATCCGTAATTCAGGATTTGATTTCTTGTGATTATACCAATGTATCATAAAATAATGCATCGAATCTGGGAAACTGTGGTAAGGGCATTACAACATTTTTCATGAAGGCTGTGAACAAACCATATTATAGACAACATTTTTATTTTAGAATATAAAGAAGAGAGGGTCGAAGGTGGATATTACTTTAAAAAAATATCATTCCATTATATTTATAATTATGGATTCATTATGTAATGTTTTATGAGGTAGAAATGATAAGGTTAATTAAGAAAAGAATTTAAAAGTGAAGATTAAATAATACCAACTTTTGAATGTTGTCTGTTGAAATACTCATTAAGGTACTTTGGGATTGGTATTTTAGAAGAAAAGGAATATAGGGATATAAGGATGGAGGTGAGGAGAAGTTTGGGCATACATTTGTTAATCTCCAAGGCTTAGAATGTGTTAGAAGAAGGGTTTGTTAGGGGTTGTACTTATAAGGGGAGGGGCAACCCATTTTTAATATTTTAACCATGAGTTTATTATTTTGGCTCAAGACTATCAATATTATTGATTATTGTGACTATATATAGTAAATAGTGTTTTTTAGTTCATACTAATGGGGTTTTATATCATTCATGACTCAAAAAATCACGTATTTAACTTATAATAATAATATCGTAATTTGACGTATTTCACTATTCACAAAAATTCAACTATTTTAGAAAAATACCAACGATTCAACCTAAATTTTTTCAATGTGTATGTTTAAAAAATGAAATCCATTTTTTGAAAATAATTTTCTAAATATGAGAAATTTAAATTTTAAATAAAATCTTCATTTATTTGAAAAATTGGAATTTTAATATTATGATCTATTTTCTAAAACTTTTAAAAATTGGTTATGGTTTCATAAAATTATATTATCATTATAATAAAACAAAAATTTGATTTATAAAGCCATTTTCATTAAATATTTTTGTAAAAGTAATATATTTTTTTATAAAAATGAAAATAAAACATATATGTTTTACAAATATCTGAACAATTATTTTATCAGTTTTAAAAAAATTAATTTACTTGTATTATTATATAAAAATATCATATTTTCATTTCAAAAGATACCTAAATATTATTTTACATTTCCATAAGAGATTTTTCTATTTTAACAGTCAGGTTACTATTCCTAATGATCAGATTACTATTCCAACATTTAGATTACTATTCTAATAGTTAGATTTGTAATGGTCACATGAGTTCCCTAATTATTATAGATACCTAATATTTCATTAATTATTCGTTGAATTATATTTTTTCTGAAGGTTATACATATTTTTATTTTAAATATAAATATTTATTTATTGATATTCTTCTTTATTTCTACATTATTGTTCGTGAGTGAAATTATTATGGGGGATCGAGTGGTTCCAAATTTTCTTATTTTAGTTATACTATTTTATTTTTAATATCATTTTAATAATTTAAATTATTATAGAAATAATTATTCTCTAAATATAACATTAAAATTATTATAATAAAATGTTGTTTGTTTTATCATGCTGTGCCTATGAATTATATAATATTATATTTCCAAGTATGACAAAATTATATATTTAGAAGTAAAATATCACTGATAAAATTCCATGCCTTTATAAATACTTTCACAATACAATTTTCAGGTGGGATAAGAAATACCTTGTCTATAATAATAGAGTCGCCCAACATCTCAATATAGCCTATGATCATGATCACATCTTTAATAACTCTAGTTAAAAAACTTCTAAAATACTCATTAAAATTCATTCATAGATATTCATACTTTAATATCTATATTTTCAGTTTGGTATATTCAATGTAGTTTTTACTTCATAGATATTCTGATATTTTTCCTAAATACCTTCTTTCATTGTGAGTCTTTCTAAATGATAAGACAAAATAAATTTTCTATCATGATGATAATTCTCCATATTACCCTTATCTATTGTAATTATGGTAGTACATTATTCACATGGGGGAAATGAATCAATAATTTCTTCTAATACATTATAATTTATAGATAAAAGGTATGGAAATATTATATCCTTATATATATAATAACCTTTCCCCTAAAACGTGGGAATCCCCACACTATTAAGTGAATTACAATTATCCATAGTAGATAAAAGAAATTAGTGACTAATTATTTTTCCTGAGAGAGACTCAAAAAACCTATCTTCAAACATTAAATTATAAAAAAAGGTAACCTCACTTTGATACCACTTGTGTAACCTCTTGTAGAATCCATGAGAGATCATGGGGGGGGGGTGAATTAGTGGTCATATTTTTTTTAGGTTTTTTTTTTAAAAATAACCATCTCCATCTATTTTAGTATAGTGATGTTTTCTATTTGGTAACCTAAACACACACCAACTCAATATAATATAACATATTTATAAGGTTCACCTATTAATATGAGAATAAAACTTTTTAGTGTGATATGGATTCTTGTAGGATCACACTACCTATTAGAATAATCCCATGAGTATAATTTAGTAGGGTATATCTTTGAAACTCATATTTCTATATCTCCTGACTATTCTTCAGGGAATTCCACTCAAAATTTCATCCCATACTTTACAATGGTCAATATCTTAGTTAAAAACTGATGTATCTTCCTTATATAGAATGATATTAAGCTGTGAAATTTGTTGAGTAATTCTTCTTATTATTATATTCTTTCATAGTATATATAATTCTCTTCAATTTTCACACATATCACTACATGCAATAAACTCTATCTACAATTTCATCATGATAATGGTTAAAGTATATAGTAGTATCAACTTCACCACACACACCAACACACACACACACACACACACAATCTCTCTCTATCTCTCAATGAAATTCATGACCAACTTCCTAGATCTTATTTTCTTGGTTCTCATATCCATACACATTACAAATTCATCTTGTATAATGAAATATATATTCATAGATATGATTGGATAAAATTATGAACATTTTATTCTTTCATTTTTTAATTCTTTCTTCATAACTATCATATATAAATTGAATTTTAATTCCCTAAAGACTGATCTATTTATTCTCCATGATAATAATAAAACTATGCCCTTCTATCTCCACTTGTAATAACCCCATGACAAAATACATCACAAGTGAATGTAAATATAAAATTAATACAATAAATTAATATATCTTCAAATAAAAATACCAATATCTATATGAAATATATGTTCGTACAAATTCATGATGCATATCCTTATTTTTGGACAACATCCTTCTTCTAAAAATCATCAAAAATGTTTTTATTCAGGATATTTAATCTATACAAATCCGTTTTGTCATAATCTGACCTTATCAGATGATTCATAGATAAATTTTAAATACAATATGAACTATCAATATTATTCCATGATTTTATCCAGCCTTTATTTAAATTATTTACAGAATATTAATAATTCAAATATAAATTATCATTAAAATTTTATAATGTCATAATATCACATGCCATTTAGTAATATTTGACACCCCCCAAAAAGTCATAATTTTTTATCTGACAAAAATATTTTACATGGATTAGTAAGTCATATAAAATAAGTTAAAATATCATATGGTTCTAATTATATTATTAAATACACAAATATCATATGTAAAAAAATATATTATTCCACTCAAAAATTCATATGATACGAGATAAAAATATATTATGGTTTTTAAAAAATATGTTAAAACTTACATTGAAAAAGTATTACAAGAAAGGATTAACTATTTTTCTATCATGTTCTCTGAAAAAATATATATAATTCAAATGATTATATTTTTTTTCAAAACACATTTATGAAAAGTCTAACAACCATCATGCTACCAAAAACCATTCAGTTCATAAAGTATGTTAAATTCAACCTGATTTATATGTGGAAAAAAATACAACACAATGACTATACCAAATTCAAACTTCTCTAATATTTCTTATATAGATAAATACCATATTTTAGAGGAACTTCCGAAATCAAAAATTGGAAAATCTTTTTCTTTTATCAAAAAAATTCCCCAAATATTATCTTCTTATAAATCAATCCTTAACAGAAGATTTTGTCTTAACACAATATCTTCTATTGACTTCAAAATTTTTGAGACATCCACATTTAACCACAACCAGATAAAATATTATTTATACCAAAAACATGTTCACCTTTTTTTCCACCATAGTCTCCATTGAATTTGGTGAGGAGGAACTAAAGGACATACCAAGTATATCGCAGAGTTTAAGGAGATCATAGATTTGATGAAAAGAACTGAATATGATAGGGATTTTTTGAGGTTTATAGTATAGTTTATCAAGAGGTTATTGCTTCATGTTTTTGAAATCTAGTATTGGAAAAGATAAGAATCAAGTAGTTTCAAAAGATCTATTGGATAAAATTGGATTCGAATATGAATAATTCTATTATAGTTTTCAAATTTACAATGATGGTTTTGTTACTAGGAGAGAATAAAATTTACTTCCAAATATTCTCTATCTTATACCAGATTAATATGGCCTACTAACTTGATATTAAAAATTGATTTATTATGGGTTTTGTGTTCATCGGATGCCGAAGCATTAAATGGGGAGAGTGAATTGGTAGTTATGTAGAGGAGAAATCATAGGGAGAAACCATGGGTAGGAATTGATAAAATGTATGGGTATTTAATCGAGGGGTAATGGAGAAAATTAAAGATAACAAATCATGAAAATAGAATAACATATCAAGATGGGGGTGAGTGGGAGAGAAAACAAGTAATATAATGTAAGGGAAATATGAAATATGGTGGTTTAAGTGTTAATATCATTATAAGTGAGAATTTAGGGTGGGGGAAATTATTAGGGAAAAAAATTAAGGATAAGAAAACACATTTAAATAATTCATAATATTTAAAAGAATTATAGATGATTATGTTTAATGAATTTTTTCAAATCAATGATGCAATTTCTATAAAATGTGTGTTGTTTATAAATGTTTTAAAACTACTCCATGGATTAAGAACAATTGAAACTGAAAAATATTTTTGAAAATTGAGTATTATAAATACAAGATTTTATAACATGGTTTTTAATTTTTTTTTATAAAAATGATTTATTTATAATAAATCCACAATATAGTTGATAAAAACAAATATATGTATTTAAAAGTTGGAATGTTGAATGATATTCTTAAAATTGTCTCATTTCAGGGAAAAGGGTTTGTTTTCCTTTATAATTTTTTTCTAGTTAGAAAGAAAATGTCATGGTTTATAAAAGAAACTATTGTGGTTTTGGATTTATAATGATTTTTTTATAAAATTCTTAATTTTTTTATATAAGCAGGTCTAGAGGGACCTTTCCAAATTTAAGTAGGGATATAAATTACTTAAAAATCTTTTTTTAGATTTATCTTGACTTAATATGGATTTTGATGGTTTATAATTTATTGACTTTTTATAAATTATAAAACAAAGATGAATATTAAAGGGTTTATATTAATTTATAAAATATTCATAAATGATATTATGAATTTCTAATATAAAAATGATTTATTAAAATTTTTATTTAAACAACATGAAAAACCATTTGGTGAATTTAATCAATGTTTAAATAAAATGAAATATGTGATATTTTATATATGTAATTTTTTTACATAACTATGAAATGTTTATATGATGATAAAAGTTGTTATATATGTCATATATTTGAAATATAATGTGGTTAATTTTATATATCCTATAATTGATAACATAAAGAATTTAACATAAAAATATGTATGAAAATATTATTTTTATTTAGTTATAGAGATTAAATTAAGCTTGTTTAATTATTAAGTGGTTATAATTATTTATTTTTGAAATGTCCCAAAATATTTATCTCATGTATAAATTTATTAAAATTATATTTATTTATTTTATTCTCTATTGATAATTCATAAATATAATGTTTCTATATTATTAATTAATTAATTATTTAGTTTACTATGTTGAACTTATTTTTAAAAATGTCACACCATGTATACAAGGAGTTACATGTGAGGGGAGATATAAGATTTAGTAACCTTTAACCAATACTATGATTTGTTTGTGGATTGTTAATTGAAAGTTATGTTTTATTTTGTTTTATAACTATTAAGTGTTAAGATTGTATTGTAATTGATTTCTGTCTTAATAATTGATCTATGGATAACAAGAATTTGTTGTTAACTTATCACTGGCCTGAGGGGGTTAAATTTTATCTAAAAATGTGGGGGGTTTTCACCTATCACACTATACTTTCACTTTTGGGTATTTTTATTTCATTTGATTTTAAAACATTACATTGAAGGGTTTTATGTACCTTATTTCTGAGATTTATTTTGATATGTGTGAATTTAATTCTATATTATTTTTGAGTAAGAAACATAAATAAAAAATTGTATATTGTGTTATACTATAAAATATTTTGAACAAATTTATTTATTGAATGGTATTTGATACAAAAACTAAATTTTTAGAAGCATGTATACTTGAAGGAAAAAACTTTTCAAAACCCAAAACATTCAAACTATTAGTGTTCTTAAATATATATATGTATATATATTATCTTGTGTAAGTAAATCATAATATAGGAGACTCTAATGGTTAGGTGAATATTCTTGGCATGAGTTTGGGTCATAATTTATAGGGATACTATAACGATTAGGATATCAAAAGAATAGAGTTGAAAGAAAATATATTATGGTATTGTAAGGAATTTTCCTTGTAGTTATCCAAGAGTCAAATATGATACTATTAAGATAATTTTAGACCATAAATATTTGTAAATTATTTTACGTGGTTAACTAGGATAAGGCATGATGAAATATCGATCTTGTTACACAAATGTATATAACTTATTTTAGAATGGGTCATCATTTTATTTAGAGAAAATTTAATTAATGTTATCATTAAATGATTACTGATGTGAATTTTATATGATACATGTTTTCTACACCAATTTAGGGAATTAATTAAGTTACCAAGGTCAAAATGTGATTATAATTAAGAATTATTGAATTTTGGTTAATTTGAATTTTAAATTGTAATTTATTAAATATTTGAGTGAAAATGAGGTTTTAAGTGTAAAATGATTAAATATTCCTTATTTTTATTTTCATATCTTTAAAAAGTAATGTTTTCTTCTTTGAAATTAATATTTTTAAATTCTATGTATTTATCATTGATGTCAATTGCTGGGATTAATGTTAATTCTCACTATGAAATCTTGAAATTCATTGTTTTTTCTGTCTTATATTTTGATCTTTATAAAGATACATTTCTACGTTCATAAGGATCATTTAAATGAACAAGGAAATATTTCACAAATTGTATCTATTTAAACATCAATCCTGTTCATGAACCATTTACTATATTGAGTGAACATCTTTTTCAGTGTGTAATGATAAATTTATCCACATTGTAAGGATATTTTTATCCCATGTAAGCATGATCCCCCCTTGTATTTTCATTCACACTTTTGTGTAATCATTATTCCCTGACCATAAGAACCAACTTCCCATTTTAATAAGTATGAAGTTCCATTATACAAAAGGATGATTTTTATCCTTGTTAGGATCTATAATTTTTGATTTTTCAAGATTGGATGCCATGATGGATTAATATTTCCACACCAGCCTTCAATATCTCAATTTGAAATTAATGATTTATATAACAGAAGTGAAGGCATATACTTTACAAAGATAATCTCAAGGATGAATCCATTGAATCTTGATGAAGAATATAAAGAGACTGAATCTAGATTGTATTTTTTTCTAGATTCATCATGCTTGGAACCGAATATTTACTGATATAGGTAGATATTATTATTTTATAAGAATTAGATTGAGTAACCACAAGGAGGAAGCTGAATGATATCATATTCCATATAAAGATAAGTGATTTGAGTCCAGTGGTATTGTATATGATATCATTATATAAGTTAGAATGCACACTAATTTTTAAAATACTAAAATCTAAAGATTTTGGTGGATTGATTGATGAACCATTTAATAGATGATTAGATGGGAAGTATAGAGAGTAAAAATCTTAGAGGAATGATATGGATTGATAAAGAAGATAAATATTCCCCTTCTCCTTATTCTCTTATTACTTCTTGTAAATTCTTATATCTTATTGAATATAATATGATTATTCGATAAAATCTTGTTGGATTAATAATATTTATTTTCATTTCATTATTTTACTTTTTATTATTTTTTAACTACCCTATTAATCCCTCATTTTATCTTACAAAAATCAATTTCCAAATAATTCAAGAACTAAAAATCATTTATCTTGATTGTAATTTTCAAACTATTGAGAATTTATCATCAAAAATATTATGATAAGAGGAATTTGAATATGATGATTCATACACAAAGAATAAACGACAATTTGATCTTGACAGGACAAATTTCACTATTCCACTTAATGTGTGTGCTCATCAATCGATAAGTTTTAGAGCATACCTTGTGGAGATCCAACCATCTTAATAGTGGTTTTTGGTTCCATTTAAATAAGTGGTTCTTTATATTTATTATTTATTTAAAATCACGGAACATTAATTAAAATTCCAAAAATCAGAGTTTCCTTTACCCATAAATCATGGGTTTCCACTACTCACTTCTTTCACAAGATTTATTTTTTTATCTAATATACTTTCACCATTTTATTACTATTTCTTCACATCATCCACATCATACCATGACTAATAATTTTTTTATTTTTCTATTTTATTTGAGTTTTTATTGACCCTTGTTTTTTTTTCATACACCTTACTTGTGGGTTTGAACATTCTTTCTCATAAACTAGTTTTAGTTAAGAAAATAAATTAATAATTTAACTTTTCTTAATTAAACTTTTCAAAAATTTTCAATTTTTCTTGGAAAGTTTTCATGCGGCTAATAAAAAAATTTACAAACTCAAATAATAGAAACAAATATGTTAAATAAAACTCACTTAAAATACATGAATATGAAAACCATTATGATGAGTTGAAAATCACATTATATAACTCAAAAATATATTTATTAAGTTGTTACAATATTTTAAAATGGACTTTAATACTAGAAAATAGAATAATAGTTTTGATCATTTAATTTTAAGTTCCACTCCATAGAATTAGGAAATATCTGTTGATTCATGGGAAAGGTTAAATAAATTAGTTAGATAATTAACACAATATAAAATCACATTAATATTGGTTATGAATTATTTATTTTATTGAATAAAAGATGATGATAAAAATAAGTTGTATAAACAAAGTAGTGAATTTTATGGGTGTATTAGTGATTAAGAGATGGGAGAAAACTATGTTGAATTTGGTTTAGAAAAAAAAGTTAGTGATCTAGTAAATAATGAAATGAAAATTTTCTCGTAGTTTGTTCAAAATGAAATTGAAGAAATTTTAAAAAGGTCCCACTCCTTGAGGACATTGTTAAAATAGAACTGACAAATGAAAAATTGTTTTAAGAGTTTATATGATAAAATAATTCAAGAAATTGAATTTAAAATAAAAGATTTACAAAAATAAAAGAGGTCAATATTTTCATAAATTACAACATAAATTGATATCTCTAAATTCTCTTAGTATTAAAGAGAAACCAACATCTCTAAAGTGTTAGAGTGAAGTGAGTAATCAACCTTTTTAGGATTATGTTTTAACAAAATATGAAATGGAAATCTCTATTAATTTTTTAGTAATTTTTTTTCATAGATTTGTAAAATGGAAACAAGGTTATCTAAACCTAAATTTAAACCAAAGGAAAAAATGGAAGGGGAAATGGAGTTAGTTTAAAGTGAACTAAAATCTTTTCAAAGTGAAATTGTGGAACCTCTTACTAAAACTAATTTTCAAATCTCATACAATTTCATTCTTTTTTAAAAAAAAGAGGGAATTATTTGTGAAAGATGTTATGGAAATATTTCCATACCTAGGTAGTATCATTTACCTTGATTCTACTTAAAAATACTGTAATATGGGTTAAATTTGGCTAATAATATGAAGTATACAATGAACATAGTTTTACTAAAAAACTGTAAAAATTTCTATTTATATTTATAGAATGGGTATTCTATCCGTGTGAGGTTGATGTTAGGTAATTAAATGGTTTCAATAGATGGATTTTATCCTATGGTATATATTTTTCATTTTAAAATGTATGGACGTAAATTTGTGGTGGTTTCTAACTATGAACCCACATCCCCTAGTGATCATGTATAGTTCTCTAGGTATGATGTCTAACTGAATACTTTGAATTTAGTGATTCATAGGAATCAAACCACAACCCTTATTATGTGGTTTATTTTTTTTCTAGTTTTTAATAAGAATAAAATGATACAATGTTTAATATTTATTACATATTTATTTGAATAAAAATTTTCTTTTATTTTCCACACTTCATTTAATTATATTATAATGTTTTTAATTATTAGTGAGTTTAATTATAATGTTTGCTTACTATTTTATAAGTGGGGTGCATGTTGTTTTATACCTATAAGAGAAGAACTATTAGAATATTAGAGTATAATTCCATTGATTCTCTTGGACTAAGAGGAGCTGCATGCTGGAGAAACTTGAACCACATTTCCTTCAAATAGAAACTTTGATTTTTTTCTATTTTGAGATTTTTATATTGAAATATAAAGTTAATATGTTTCAAAATTTTTGAATTTAAATCTAAATAGCGGGTGAGATTTGACATAAAGGAAAGAAGGAAGGTTCCTTTAGATAAACTTCTAGTGATTAAGTGTCTATATTATGGGAGTTTCTACATAAATTAGACATATATTTTTCTTCTTAAACATATAAAAACTAATTACATTTTTATGAATTTGATTGTTGCAAAATGAATTTTGTAATTAATTATTCATGCTAAAATTAATCTAACGGTTAATGATACTAATTTACTGATTTTTTAGATGAATTTTTCTAGTTACTTCTTGTTTTTATGCTTCTTTGAAATTATTTTTGAATAATAATTTTTATGCATGATTCTTCATTTATAAACACTTTACTAGAAATAATTTATTTAATGGATTAAATTTTTTTGGGTGCTATGATTTTTTTGATATAATGAGATGAAAATATGTTCTTATAACATATCAACACTGACCCATTTGATTGCGCATGACTATGATGCCCTTGAACTTATGTGATATCCCCTAGACACCAAAGGGTGGTAAAAAATTCCAAGGTAACTATCAAATAGTGGTAGATAGTTTTTCCTAACCTATATAAGGTAACCTACAATAGATAATTTAAAAAGGATTAGGTAAACATGTTTCATGACAAAAAAATGAACCAAAATCCCAATGGTAATTTAATAATATAATTAGATATGAAATATAAAAATAGGTAATTTTATGTATATAACATCCAAAGATATAAAAGACACAAAGGCACTGATGTGGCCCCATGATGAATCCACTAGAAACATCTACACTATCTAACTCCATAATGATGAGATTGAAGCATCAAGGATACCCACTAGTAAATTATGAAACCTTCCCCTTACATGTATCATTATAAAAAAACTTCTTCATATCAAAAAAGGTGTATATGTAGCAGGTGAGTATACTACCAAGTATCTAATCCCTAAGACATACCACACACTCCACAACGACAAGGAAAATTTATCTTATGAAAAAGTAGATGAAAAAATACAATTGGAAAACCAGGTTAATAGATTAGATAAAATGAAGTAGTGTATAACATTAATCACACTATACAAGTCACCCATTCTAAATGAACTCGCCCATGAAAAAGTACAACTAATGATAAAAATTCCCATATGTCTTTTAAACAATCCTATATCATGAGAAGAACCCGTCCCTCCATTCCTAAGTCGTCACTTTGTGGTATAATCTAAAGGTTCCCCAAACAAATATGACAACCTATTCCAAAACTAAAAGGCCCTAATATGCATCATAAACTCAATCACCCATGTTCATGCTATGTTTTCACAAAAATTTTTTGGAAACCATTATCACTTTATAATTTTTTCAAACATGTTTTTGGTGTTACCCAAAACCCATGGTTTCAAAAAAAATGAAAAATAGATTTTTTTCACAGGTTTTCTAGTTGAAAGTATAATAAATATATTTTTAAACTAAGGAATAAAACTTATTAGTATAATTTGAGTGAGAGAGAAGCTACCTACCTCTAAAGGATTTGTTTTGATGAATTTATTTTCAATATCCCTAATTTGGGTCAGTCCACCATTTTTATTTAATAGACCCCAAATAATTTACATCAAAATTCATCATAAACCATAGATCAAATCATATAATACATGATATGTGGTTTATACTAAGTGATAAGGAGAATATCTCAATGTATAATGGGAATTATAACTGTAACATTTTATTTTACTGGTTCAATGACCAATGAGCCACTATAATTAGCCTTTGGAGAGATGTGAATCATAAAATCACCCAAAATAACCTTAGAGGTAGAGATAACTAGTAAAATAACGAATAATGAGGGTTTTGGCTCTTAAAACATATTAAAATTTTATGTTTTGGACTTTATTTATTACATTTAGGGGTTTTTACACATAGTTTGTAAAATTGTGCACTAACTATGTGGGTTATATAGGATGACACCCATGGTTGCACACTTTACTCAAATAGTTTGGAAAACTATATTACAAAAATTTAGATCAACAGACAATAATTTATAAAGATTTATGGTCACCACATGATTTTTCCAAACCATGATTCTATTATGTGCTTTTCCTGAGGTTCCCTTTTCAAGTCACACAATTACTTGGAAAAACCACATGGTTTCTCATAACCAAGAACTATTCAGAAAGAATATACAACTCTAAAAACCTCCTAAAATGTATCCAAAAACATTTAATTTCTTGAATGTACAATATGAAATAGTAAATTACCTAAAAACTAGGTGTCACATTCTCTAAACCAGTGGGTTTTTCATCCTAAAAATGCTAGAAGTTTTCAATGTTTTGGAAAACATTTGGCCACTAGTCTAGAATATCCTTTTTCTAATTATCATGCCTTTTATTGAATCTGAACATATTTCTAAAATACTAACAATGAGGTTATACATATTTCATGTAAATTTTTTTCATTATATTCCATATAACAAACCAAGTTGTTAAAAAAAGTCACATCAGGCTACATAGTATCATGATCCCAACTAATTACATGTATAACATCGATTTGATACTTCTTAAATTGAGAGACATATAATAAATTATGAACAAAGATAAATTTTTGGATGTAAAGGAAACTGATAGTTGAATTCATTAATGTTTTCAATAATCTTAAATATTCCAACATACCAAATAGACAACTTCTCTTTCTTTCCCAAACAACGATTTCCCAATATGGTGACACTTTCAACAAAACTTGATAATACACCTCAATGGATATGGGTCAATGAAATTGATTTGAATAAGATTCCTAAAAATTTTGGGAAATTTCCATTCTCTTCTCAATCATGTGTATCTTCCTAGTTGTATCTTTCATGAGGCTTGGTCAAATTAGTCAATTTTCTCCAGTATCTATCCAAAAAATAAAGATCAATGTTTATGAATATACAATGCCTCATATGGGGCCATATGTATAATCTCATGGTAACTATTGTTATTAGAAAACTCAAAAAAATATAAATGTTATATATGTAAACCACCAATGTCTACAACACAATATCTAAACATATCCTATAATATTTGAATTGTATATTCTAAATTACCATTCCTTTGAGGGTGAAATGTCATTATCATGGTCAACATGGGTCTATTGTCATATTTGGGGACTATAAACACCATGAGGTAAATCATGGGTCTTGGATAGAAAAAATGGAACATGGAACTCCATGTAATTTCACCAATTCTTAGAGATATATTTTTTACAAATTATATACCATATTTATCTCCTAAATTGAAATAAATTTTTCCAACATGTTGAGTTAGTCTAAAATCAACCAAATGGAATCAAGATTCTAAAGTGGTTTTGGAAGGCTGATGAAAAATCCATGAAAATATTACTCACTTTCCCATATGTATATAGAAAGTAACTGTAACATTCATACTGAATACTAATGTTTATCCTTGAATAATTGATAGGTGAGATATCATACAATATACTTATACACCTTTTAGTTCATACCCTACCACAAGAAATATAAATTCATTAACCTTTACATTTTTTGAATTCCCAGGTGGATATACCACTTTGAATTGTTATAAGAAGAAATAAGTTTGTCTTGGAAAGTTGGAGGAACTAGAATCTGATCCAGGAAGTGGAATAATAAATTTTCATCTTCTATCTGTCCATCAATGTTGTTCCCACCATTGAGGTATAATCTCACTATAAGATAAGAAGTGTCTTATAGTTGAGAATTATTAAAATTATTAACCAAGTTAGAAATTAGAGTAAAGATAAAAAAATACCAAATTATAATAATTATAACATTCCCTGTGAATGTTATAAATTTCTCATATTAGTTTCCATTAGTATGGAGATTCTCTAAGAACATGGCTGTACAAATTTCAACACAACTCATTATGCCCTGAATTTACTTTCCCGAGTGTGTATGCTAATCCAAAGTGGAAAATATGAAGAAATTACATTTAGTTTTATTGTCTCAGGCACAATTACCATTGTGATAAGATGTGTTTTCATTTTTTTATCCTTGAACATAATGAAAGTTTTATAAAAGAGATAGTAATACCATGTTTTTACGTTATGGAACCATATAACCAGTTATAGATCATGGGTGAGATAGTTATTATCATGTATCCTAAGCTATCGTGAGCCATAATCTATGATGTGATACCCCCATATGACAATATAATTTAATCAAGACCTAGAAGCATCACATAAGACAACATAACCCTCAATAATTTTGGGCAATATAAGTATTGGTGTTTAAGTGAGATGAGACTTAAGTTTCAATTTTTTTATCAATAATCACTCTATAAATAAGGAATGTATTTCCTTATTAATGAAGTAATGAGAGAAGTGATACATGATAAATCAAAATAAAAATAATGATAATATCATGGTAATCCTGGAAATTTCTATATATTGAAAAAATTATTAGGTGGTTGATAAGAAATGATATCCTCAGTTTTATCACGATTGAACAAAATTAATTTTAGGAGATGACATTACTAAGGGAGAAAACATCTTATAACAAGAAGTCTCATTTCGATATTTTGGAAAAAAAATTGGTAGTCTTATAATATACCTAGTATGATATCAAAGTACCATTCATGATAATATTTTGTGTGAAAAAGCCCCAAGATGTCATCAACAAATACCCGATAAAGGAGTCCATGTATATGTGGATGATAAGATTCATCAATTACATGAAAACTAGTGGTGTATTAGTGATACTAAATGCCATGTAATTGTATTTATAGTGATTTTAATGGATTTTAAAAAATTTATTGGTAATATCCTCTTTTCTTACTTAGAGTTTGGGGTACCCAGATCGAAGATCAATATTAGAGAAACACTTAGACCCCTTTAACTAATAAAATAGATTACCAATTTTAGGATATTTATATTTATTATTTTTCATAACCAGATTAAAATTATGATAATTGACAAATATTTTGAGTGTAAAATCCACTTTATTAACATATTTAATTGGATCATCCTAAGGTGACATACTTGGTCTAATAAAACACTTACTTTCCAACTCTTCTAGTAGGAAATTTACCTCTAAAAAATATATTGGTGTAATTATATATATTGGAATTGAAATAGGATTCATTACCAAGAGTAGTTTCATTGAAAATTACACTTTCCTTTCAGGTGTTATTATTGATAATTTGTCAATAATGACGTTAGGGAACTGATATACTTTGTCAGAAAAATATATATGTCAAATTTTATCAATAGAATCAAAGTTCATCACTGTCAATTGATATGAGATTGTCAAAACCGAGGTAATTTTAATAATAAATAAATTTCATTCCATATTAATATTCATGATTTTATTTTTTAGATTCAAATTCACTATAATAATTTTAAGTAATTTTTTAATGGAAAAATAAAGAGTTTTATTCTATGTAATGTGTTTTCCATATATTATATGATTTTGTAAAAATGTTAAATTTCAAAACATTATTCATTTAATTGAAACAATTTTAATTAATTTTTTATGTCAACATATCAAATATATATTATGTTTAATTTTTTGTATTTTTTATGAAAGGATTTTCTTATTTTTTGTGAATAGTGAAAAATAATGATTTTTTATAAAAACTATTCTTTCATTTAATGTAACCAAAATTTCCCATTATATTATTGATTTTTTTAAATTAAAATTATTCCACTCTTATGAAACATAATCCATTTAATTTCATAATAATAATCATTATTCTTTATTTTGGTATAAATTCATTTTTAAGCTTAAAAATCTATTTTTTTTGAAAAAACAGTTTTTTTGTAGTGTTTTGAGCACTTATATTAAAAATTAATTTCATTAAATTATAAAAATTGAATCTCAAAAAATAAATTAATATTTATAATTATAAGTTTTATAATTATTAATTATGTTAATTATATTTTTGTTAAAAATGAATAGAAACCATGCTAAAAACTTTTCACTAAAATAAGGGGTTAAACTAATTAATTAAGGTTAAAGCTAAGTGATAAGGTCACAAAATATTATCATAAATATTATTAGATGAGAGTTTTTTTAAACTTATATTATTATATTCAAAATAATATTGTTTTATCCCCAAATTATAAAATATAAGGATTTATATTATTTTAAAACTTTAAAACATTACATGAGTACCACTCCCCTCAATTATAAAAGGGATCCAACTCCTTTCTAATTTATATACTTTGAGAAATTTATCTCAACCAATAATTGAAAAAATTATTCAATAGTATCTCTAACCACATCGTAGAGTTCTTATATTGACAAAAATATAAACTTAATAAGGCCTAAGATGTAATCCAGTGCAGGATTTCTAATGAATTGGTATAAATATTTATCGAGTGTTTCATGTATATATATTCTTCAAACTCCTTCAAAATTTATTTAAACATTCCTAAATAATAAAAATAATATCTTAAATATAATTAAAATTTATTATTATTATGTTACAACACTTTTTTATCCCCTTTTCCATCCTATGGTAAATGAAATCATCACTCATGTATACTTGTGGACTACAACATCTAGGAAGCGAATAGTTTTTTCATCACAACATCAAAATAATGGATATTATGAAGATTTTGATGAATATATAAGATATTAATTACATAATTATAATTATATATATATATATAATATAATACTTACCCCTTTACCCTTCTATTCATTTTAAATGATAACATCACTTGCATATACATGTGGACTACCTCTTACATAAAGCATTGTGATTCGTTTCTTTTGTACGCATTTCATGTATGGTTATATAAAAATATTTAATGTATAAATATGATGATTATTTCATAATTAATATTATAGAGATGATAAAATAGTGGCCCTCTTTCACCCTGGCCAACCTACTAAAGTTTGTTTTGGGATTATTAACCAAACATCCTCTAAATGTCTGACATAAACATAACTGATTTAATAAATATATAAGGCATTGAAATGAATAAAAGAAAAAGAAAAATAATAAATAGATAAATATAATTTTTTTATTTATAATGTATAAAATTAATATAACTTTATTATAAAGGATTTCAAGTACATATGTGGCGACTGAGACTCGAAGTAAGATATTTTTCTTTAAAAGATTATTTTAAATGATTTATTGTATTTTATTCTCTTTTTCCTCCATGTTTATGGTCTTTAAAATATTTTAGGTATGTGTTTAATATACTAAAATGAATGTTTAAATTAATTTTAAAACATCCATTACTTTATTTAGGATATTTTTAAAATATTTATTCAAATTTTTTTCCAAGTGAGTTATTTTTTTGATATTTTTATAAAAAGTGTGAAAGGAATATTTTTTTAACTTATACTACATAAAGAAAATTTCCTTAAATCATGAATTTTATTATTTTAGAAAATTAATATATATAATTTTTCATTTTTTTTCAATTAAATATCCCATTTTCCATTCTACTATGAATTATAGTTTAAATATCTTTCAAATAAACAGGATTTTATGCATATTTTTACTTGAAACCCGAAAGTGATTTTTATACATGTGGTAAATGGAATAAGTTATGAGATTTTATAATTAAAATACAATATTTTTGGTGTTTTATTTATGTTATAGTCCTTTTATAGTGTTTATGATGATAGTGGAGACCAATATTTTTCTATAATACATTAGGTAATGATTTTTTTCTTCAAGGAATATATATTGGAACTAACCGAGTAGGTTATTCCATTTGTATGACTGATTGTAAGAGTGATATAAAGATGATTCCTCAAGGTACCTACATGATGATTCTATTCTTGAAAATGTGTTTTTAGGGAAATATTTTTATTTCTTAAGGTAAAATAATGATCTTTTGTTTAAAGGAAATTTTATGCCGCTTTCGAGGGTGAAAATTAGGCTTTTCGATAAAATCCATTCATGAGTAACTATTTTTTATTAGAAGCCATCATGATTATTATTTTTTTACATTAATATTTATTATGAGATTTTTTATGAAAATATTTTCTCAATGAATAATATTTTATTAGTAAGAAAACGAATATCTGAGATCAAATTTTATTATGAAAAAGGGAAAAATTTCTTATAGGATTTCATGATTTAAAAAATGGACTAATAGGTTTATTTCTTATTATATCCCTTAATTAGTTTTCTTCTTATATGCAGTTTTCAAATGATTTTAATAGGTCCTAAGGATGAGGAGTAACTATATAAAGATTTAACTCTCTACTATAGGGATTCATCTTTAAAGAAGAGAATTTGTTTTTAATGGAATGATAATTTAAATTTAAGAATACCATTTTTGTAAAAAATGGATATTGAGTGGATGTTTACAATTTTTATTATAAGGGTTTCATATGTAATAGTTTTTCCTAAATAAATAAAACTAAAAACCAAAAATATCCTCAAAATGTAATAAAGTAAAACACTTGTAATTAATCATGTAATTATAGATTATTTAAGTTATGTGGTGTTGTAGTTGGTGTGAGAGGAAATGTTTAAATAAATTTAGAGGTTTTGATATTATTAGGAAAAAATATTTAAGGTATATTAATCTATGGATTATATTATCATGATAAATATTTGGGGGTTTCCATGTTGCCTCATCTAATTTGTGTCTTGAGAGTGGTTTTCCAGAGAAAAAATATGTGCATGATGTATAAAGGAATGAGGAGGATAATGTCCTTAGGAATCAGTAATATTTAATGGTTATAATTTAGTTAATATGGTATATTAATGGAATTACCCATAATATATATATACTTAACTATCTATACATAAACTTATCTACAATGGATAATTTCATGAAACAAAACCCTCTATAATTTTGAGGAATCTAAAATTTAGTGGCGGGAAAAGGATGGTTCAATTCTATATTAAAGACATTTGAGGTTTTGGGTTGTTCTAAACATAAAAATGAAATTCATTCTCAATGTTATTTTTAAGATAATTCGATTAGTGGTGGTATATGATTAATAATACTAAGGAAAAAATATTATATTGATTTAAAGGATTGGAAAATATTTAATGATATTTTTCATGAGAAATATTTTTAAGGTTATACAACTTAAGATAGAAAATTAATTTTTGGAATTAAATAAAAATGGTAGGGGAATATGTTTCCACTTAAAAATATAATTTTACTAGATTCTCAAAGTGTGCACCAGATTTCATTTTGAATAATGATAGTAAAATTTTCTTATTTTACTCAAGATTGAACAAATTTTATTAATATCTTTGGACTCAATTGAATTTTAAATCTATAAGAAAGTTTTATAGAGTGTTTAGAAGGTTGAGAAAGAGTTTTTTTTGACTTTTAAAATAATAATTATAAGAAGTGGTCTAATTGGAAAGCAATGAAAAATTATATATAAGAGGTCTAAATTCACCGTTTTGATAAGTGTGGTATGAAGAATTCTGGGGATAATCTTAAAAAACATAGAAGTTGTTATTGATTTGGTAATCTAGGAAAATAGGATCATTATTGAAATGAAAATAATCATGGTAATTCTCATATAAAATCTGATAAGCATGCAGTGTGATGTTTTAAATGTAATCAAATAGTTTGTTATACTGACTTAAGTCCAAAAAAAATCAAGAATGATGGGAATAATCAAGAACTTATGTAAAAGGGTGTGGGAAATTAATTCACAAATACATTTTAAAATAAAGGACAAACAAATGAAGTTCTGATAAGTACATTAATAGTTTACTTAGATTATCCCAAAGCCTTATTTGATTCAAGGTCTAAAAATTATTTTATTTCAGAGTAATGTTTTTCTAAAATGTTAATATTAACACAATGAATATGGAAATAACTATTCATAGAAACTCATTGAGAAGGTATAAAGGTAACAAAAATTTATATAAATATTCTTATGATTATCTTTGGATGGAACTTTCCGGCACAACTTATTGTCTTGCCCATAGTCGAGGTTGATGTTATTATGGGTATTGATTGAGTTTTAGTTTATCATGCTAAGATAGATTATAGAGTTAAGGAATTTATGTTGGATTTTCAATATGAGTTTCAATTTGTATATAAGAATGAATTTATACCTTTGAAAACTTATGAATAAGTTTAAAAATAGATTAAACATGGTAGTAGAATTTATCTTTCTCATATTATTGAAAAGAGTAAAGTAATTCGTATTAGTGATGTTATAGTAGTAAAAGAATATATGGGTTTATTTCCTAATAAATTTCCTAGTGTTATTCCTAATGATGTGGTTAAATTTTCTATTGTTTTAGTGTTAAATGCTAATCCAATTTCAAAACAATCTTATCAAATGGCTTCATTAGAGTTATTAAAATTGAAAAAGTAGTTACAAGAGTTTCTCAAAAAGGGGTTTATTCAATCAAACACTTAAACTTAGGGTGAAATATTTTTGGTTATTAAAAATAAGTATAGTTCAATGAGAATTTTCATTGATTATAGACCAATCAATCACACTAATGTTAAGAATATATATCTGCTACATCATATATACAACTTAATTGTTCAGTTTCAGGGAGCACGATATTTTTCAAAGATTTATCTTAGGCCAAGATATCATTTTCTGAATTTGAAGAAGGAATACATCCCAAAGACGATGTTTTATACTAGGAATGAGAATTATGAGTTTTTGGTTATGACCTTTATATTGAATAATGAACCCCTTGTATTCATGGATCATACGAGTAGAGTTTTTCTTGAGTATTTGGATAAATTTTTAGTGATATTCATTAATGAAATTATTATTTTTATAATAGTTTTGAAGAAATTGAAATACATCTAAGTATTTTTTTAAGACATTAGAGTAAAATAAGGTATATGAATAAAATTATAAAATGTGAATTTTAGTAACAACCAATTACTTTCCTTGGTCATATTGTCTCTAAATATGGAATAAATTTTCACCATGCTAAAATTAAGGTGGTAAAAGAGTGTACAATACCTTCAAATGTAATTGAGATTTTAATTTTTCTTTGATTAATGGGATACTATTAAGTGTTTGTTCAAACATTTTCTCAGTTATATAGACCACTATATAAGATAACTTGAAAAGGAGTTAAATTCATCAAGACCAAAGAATGTGATGCTTGTAACTAGGAATTGAAAATACGATGGGTTAATGATCTAGTTTTGGCTTTAAAAAATTGAAATGGTGAGTTTAATATAAATAATTATACTTATTTGAATGGAATTGGTTGTTTCTTAATGAAATATGATTAGGTAATTTCATATTCATCACACTAATTTAAAATCTATTATTATAATTAACCTATGCATGATTTTGATCTCATAGAATTATTTTTTAATTTAAAAATTTTGTGAAATATTTTATATGTGGTAAAATTAGAGATATATACTACCCATTGTTTCGCGCGGAATCCGGGGATGACCTCCTGGACGAGAGATTCAAACGTTCCGATCGGTTTCTAACGGGTTTGTTCGTAGAACCGGAAACATCCAATGATTCCACATCCGTCTGGACCGACTTTCCAAAGGCAGGCGCTCATTAGTTTTTGGACTAATGAGGCTTGGGAATTTGCATTGGTCGAGAGGATGGGAGGTCGGACTCATCACACCTTTTTGAGGGGAATTATTGTCTACTCCGGGACTCTCTTTATAGATTTAAGTTAAGTTCGTGAATCCTTATTACATTACCAAGTATAAAATGAGCTTTCCTTTAGTTTTAACAATCAATGATTAAATATGCAAGAAATTTAGAGAATCTTTTATATGTATTCGAGGTTCTTCATCAATATAGAATCATCTATATTTGTTTAGAGATTCTTGGTCAATGGTATCCTTCAAAACATTTATATAAAAGTCTCTTGGTCATTTTGATGACCAGGCTAGTTTTAAAGCCACTCAGTGGGGCACTTGAAGTTTATCGTCATTCAGAAGGACATATATTATTTCAAAGTTGGGATCGAACCCATAAATGGGCTACCTACGTATCCTTTCTTTTGGAAAAGGAATCAGAACCCACATAGTTCGAGGAATGGGATATGATGTTTATGATTGATGGCTCAAAGATGAATGTCATAATTACTTTTACACTCTAAGCTCACGTGAGTCATGCTCGGTGTGAGAAACAAGAGGTATTGGTAAAATTTAGACAATTGTGCCATAAAAGATGCAATCATAAGAATTTGTTTTGGGGCTTATGTATAGATGACTGCCCAGATAGACGAAGGTTTAGGATTTACTTTTAGGGAGAAAATCCATGAACAGGGTCCACAAAGTTATATGTGCTTCATGGAGATTTGAATACTCTAATCTTGGGGCTTACTCCTAAGGAGGATGCCCAAGTTAGGAGGGGACTTATGATTGGGTTTTATTCCTGAAAAGGAAACCCAAATCAAAGGTAATTTATGACTGGTTAAGAGAAGTTTAAGGGGACTTGGGGCTTATTCCTGAAAAGGAAGCCCAAGGTTATGACTGAGTCTTATTCCTGAAAAGGAAACCCAGGTTAAGGATTAAGATTTGGGGCTTACTCCTGAGGAGGATGCCCAGATCAAAGGTTTTATAACTGGGGATTATTCCTGAAAAGGAGACCCAGGTTAAGGATTCTCTCATTTTAAAGGATGAGGTTGAATGAATGAACTCTCAATCTTTGGTGACATAAAGATATTTAAATCACTAGACTTTGAGAGATATTTCACAGAATTCCTTTCAGACAAGGATGTCAAATCAAGAAATCATGCCATAAATGGCTTTGAAGAGTATCTTGAAGACTGAATCTTGAATAGGAAAGGTGAAATGGCTTAAGAGGGGTAAAATGGGCAAGATGGGCACCCAAAAAGATAGGGGCGCGCAAGTCTTTAAAGGCGCGCAAGTCCTGCGGCGGCGCACAAGTATTGGTCGCGCAAGTATACTTGCGCGACATGAGTGGTACTTGCGCGATTTTCAACCAGCATTGAAATGCTTGAGCAAATCTTTAGAAAACCCTTTACAATCCTCTTGAGGTTCTTCCAGAGAAGGGACGCACAAGTTATATTGAAGGAATTAAGTCGGCGCGCAAGTGTTTGATAAGTTTCAACACTTAGGCCTTCCTTCTTCTCTTGATATCTTCCGTTCTAGGTAAGAAATTACCTTAGAAGTGTTCCGGAAGCTTTGAGAAGAGACTTGGGCGTCGGGAGCTTCAATCCGAGTTTCTGGAAAAGGATCCTCTCGAATGGGGGGCCCACAGGGTCTATTTATAGGCAAAATAAGACCCAGGACAGTTACCGGGCGGTTACCAATTAGGTTGCGCAAGTCACCTGCGCGACCAAGGTAGCCGCGCAAGTATACTTGCGCGGTGGATTTGTTGTTGATCCTTTGTTCATGCCTTTGTCGATTTTTGATGTTTTCTTCAAAGGATGAATCACTTTCAGCTGAGATATTCCCTTTTCCGATCTTTAGATTCTGTGACGAAAGGAGCGTCAACAAAAGTCCCCCCTCAGAGTTGGATCCGGAGAGAAATGAGGATTTGACTCTGAGGAAATCGAATCCTTCCAAAGGAAAATGGAGGCGCGCATGTTTTCAGTACGCAGAGGGTGGCGCGCAAGTCTGCGTCGCGCAGGCCTTAAGTGCTCTGGGTGTGGCGCGCAGGTAGGCTTCCTGGCCTATAAATACACGGCCTCACCTCCGTACAAGTATCCGGATTTCCGGACTTCATACCTTCTCGAGCTCTCGCCGCGCAGGTCACCTAAGCCGCGCAAGTCTGCTCTGTTTTCCTTGATGTCGCGCTCCTGTAAAGGTATTCGTATTTGCGCGGTTTATACTTGCGCGGCAAAAACTAGCGCGACACGTGATTACTTGCGCGCCTTGTTTTAGACTTGCGCGCCTTAAATGCCTTAGCCATTTTTCCAAATTTCTTTACAAATTTTATGAAAATAAACCCATTTAAGAGTTAGTTTATTCATCTTTTGTGCAGATTCAGTGGTTCCCAAGGGAATTGAAACGGCTGATGAACTGGCTAGCAAGCGGATTGATGATATGATGAACATTATTGGCCATGATTACTATGATATCTGCGACAACACTTTCCCAGATTTGGATATGTATTTGAAGAAATATCATCTTAATTTCCCACAGAGCATCTACCTGTCTCTGTGTGTTCATGGTCATCTGCAAGGAGTCAATGTTCCAAATGCAAACAATTATACACCTGAGATGCAGCTGCACTGCTACTTCTCTATTTCGGTTATGCTGTGCATTAAGAGTAACAACAATGGTGTGAACTTTCAAATTCTTCCTCCATGTCATTCCCTTGCAGATATGAAAATGGAAAACCCATGGGCTGAAATGTTTTCCACTGCCGGTTGGTGGAGAGAAGACAAACATGGTATTAAAGCAATATCTGAAAAGAGTACTCTCTCCAAATGGCTCTTTACTTCCAATGCTCCATTCTCAAATCCACGTATCCATCTTCCAAGTCTCTTGGACAGAAACAGAGTCACTGTTTGATCAGCAGAAAATTTTCTCAAACCGCACTCAAGAACATCCTTTTACAATTGTTCCAAGAAGAGCTGGTATCACTGCATCTCTTATTGTATCTAGTTGAATGAATGAATTCTAGGTGGTTGCTAATGAAGATCGGGATGCCGTAAATCAAATGAAGTGTTATGTTGAAAGCCTCTTGTAATTCTTGAAAGAAAAGAAGAGACTCCAGTCTGTGGATGTCCTTCTAACTCTTGTGTATCAATGAAAAACACTTTTGTCTTCAATCATTTGTACCTGCATTCTTTCATTACCTGCTTCAAATTTACGTAAGCCAATGGGCCTAGTAAGCATAGTTTGTTTTTTACTAGGATTATTACAAATAACCCTACAAACTTTGAACCTTTTAACTGCTCAATATTACCTAAATCATACAAAAAAAATGTATATTTAGTGAGCTGGAACTTGACTTTTATTCAGAGTTCCTTTGTCTTTTGTGTGGGTAGTTTAAAGTCATGCACGCCGGACATAAAGGGGCTAATGTTTAAGGTCGAAATAGCTTTGACCGAAAATGGATTAAAAAATGGATTCAATTCCTTGACAATTTATCTGAAAACATATTACCATACTCAAGTATGAGGGAAAAAAGAATGTAAACTATGGCTTAAGAATATTTGAATCTGAGGAATGATATGAAAAAGAGCTAAAAGGCATTAGAAGAAGTAGTTTCCAAGAATGAAGTTACTATTATTTAACAAAACCCGTTAGGGGGTTGAAATATGCAGGGCCACCTATGGGCATTGGCTGCATAGTCAAATAAAATAGCATCTTTTGGCTGACAAGTCTGTTATGTGGACTGTTTATGCAAGGCCACCTATGGGCACGTGCTGCATAGTCAGGCAAAAGAACTCCCAGAATTTTACTTTCCTAGTGCTAAAAGCCAGTGGAAGTTTATGGAGATTCAAATTTTCTAAAGCATAGAGTTTGTTGTATGGAAAGAGGTACTTGAATATGGAGAAGATATTTCCAAACAAGAATATCGAAGAACTGGATGAATATCACTCCTACGAAGGTCTGACCCAAACGTAGGGAAGAAGAATAAACCATAGACTTGAATACTTTCAGATCATGAAAAAGGATATGGGACAAATATGTTAAGGATGGCTATTTTTGCGGATCCCTACATACTGTTGTTTTAAGACAAATAAGGACAAAAGAGGCATTCTTCCCAAGAATGAAGTTACCATTATTTAACAAACCCGTTAGGGGGTTGAAAACATGCAGGGAAACCTATGGGCATTGGCTGCATGGTCAAATAAATAGCATCTCTTGGCTGACAAGTCTGTTATGTGGACTGTTTATGCAAGGCCACCTATGGGCACGTGCTGCATAGTCAGGCAAAAGAATTCTCAGAAGTTTGACATTTTTGTGACTAGAAGTCATGAAAAGGGTTATGAAGATCTGAAAATATTTAAGGTTAGGATTATAACACATAAATATGTGTATTGTCCAATATATATAGAGATACATAGGTCAATGAAAACCATAATCATGTTGTGGCTGGGTCCTAAATTGAAATTTTGGACTTCACTACGTATCTCATAAGAATGAGAATCAAGCCATATGTAGTTCTTGAAATGTAGTTTAACGTCGTGCAGGACGAAAGTATGAGTGATCTTAGTTTAAGGTCATATAATTCGGACCATAATAATGAATACACAGTGTGTGTTTTCATGAAGACTTTTCAGCCAAGGGACTGAAAGTGAAATTTGGGGTTAGGCCCAAAAGACTTGGGACTGGATTCGAGGGACACTCGAATGTTCCTACGTATCCCATAAGGATGGGAATCAAGTCCACGTAGTTCTAGAACTACCCTTTGTACAAATTTGGTTCGTACATGTGAAGGGTGAAAGGGGACTTTAGTGCAATGATGGTTTTAACCTAAGATAAAAATTTTAGGCATTACCATGTATGTACGTAGTCTTTTGAAAATGAAAACCATGATTGAAAAAGAATCAATGTTAATAATGGTTCCTTCTCAAATGAGGAAATCAAAGAATATTGTAGATTATTGTCGTACCGGACAAAAGTGTTGTATAGTTTAACGTCATATAACAAGGACGAAAGTGAATCAATGTAAAGATATTGATTCCAGGGGTGGTTTCACAAATCATCATCATATGAGATGGTGGTGAACCGATGTGAAGAGATTGTTTTTGGGCTTGAACCTTGGGAGGTTGCCTACATACCCAGCCCGGAGGGCAAGGATCAAAGTCCGTGTAGTTCAATTAAAGAATGAATCAATGATCAAGTTGTTCTTGTGGACAATGATCTAATAAAAAATATTGTTGGGACTTACACATGGTTAGTGGCCCAAAGGGAGTGTTATGGTTGATGTTCGCTCTAAGCTCACGTGAGTCATACTCGGTGTGAGAAACAAGAGGTAATAACAACCTTAACGATGTACAGTTTAATGTCATGTAGGACATAAAAAAGGGGACTATGCAGTTTAAAGTCTTGCAGTTAGGACTATTGGTGCTGCACAGTTTAGTGTCATGTAGCAGGGACAAAATACAGTTTAATGTCATGTAGGACCTATCAAGGATTTTCTGTACAGTTTAGCGTCATGTAGTTAGGACGAAGGGGATAAAATAGTTTAACGTCATATTGGACGAAAGGGGGACTGTGCAGTTTAATGTCATGCAGTAAGGACAAAAGAGTGTACCATTTTAACGTCATGTCGGACGAAGGTGCGAATAGTTTAAGGTCATATGCATGGACAGTGAATGGTGCAGTTTAATGTCATACTGGACTTTTGAGATTATATAGTTTAACGTCTTTCCGGACGTGAGGGACTTTTATACAGTTTAGCGTCATGTAATTTAGGACGTCACAGTTTAACGTCTTGCTGGACATAAGGGATTTGCAAATAGTTTATGGTCATATACATGGACCAGGGATGATGCAGTTTAAGGTCATACTGGACGGTTTAGGGAACTTTTTCACAGTTTAATGTCGTGTGGGACGAAGTTGCAGTTTAAAGTCATACTGGACCATTGCTGTATAGTTTAACGTCATATAGCAAGGACAAACTGGTGTTGTACAGTTTAAAGTCATGTAGCTAGGACTAAGGTGAACCAATATGAGGATATCATTTCTGGAGACTTTTTACAGTTTAACGTCATGCTGGACGATGAAAGTGCCACACAGTTTAATGTCATGTTGCTAGGACACAATATAGTTTAATGTCATCTTGGACATTGAAGTGACACAGTTTTACGTCATGTTGGACGACATATAGTTTAATGTCATCTCGGACAAATAAGGAACTTCTGTACAGTTTAATGTCATGTAGATAGGACATTATACAATTTAATGTCATGTAGGACATTGAAGGTGACACAGTTTAACGTCATGTTGGACGAAGTTGCAGTTTAAGGTCATACTGAACCATTGCTGTATGAACCAAATGTAAGAGTCTTGGTTCTGGGAACAATATTTTGTGTTTATACAAAATACTTCTTCAGAAATCTGGCATTATTTGGAGTCGTGATGTGTTCTCCATCCATTGAAATCAGAGAATACGCTCCATTGGAGTAGACCTTATGTATTGAATAAGGTCCTTCCCATTTTGGTTCAAGCTTGGGAGGCTTCTTTCCTGGTATCATTGGTGTTCTGAGAACCAATACCAATTCTCCCTGAATGAATTAACGAAGACGAACTTTTTTGTTAAAAGCTCGTGCTATCCGATTCTGATAGATTTCCAAGTGGTGCAAAGTGCACAATCTCTTCTCATATAACTATTCCAATTCATTCAACCGCTTTTGGGATTGCTCATCTGTTGATAACTGATCACAAATGGCTATTCTGAGTGAGGGCAATTGAACTTCAATTGGTAAGACTGCTTCTGTTCCATATACCAATGAATATAGAGTAGACCGCGTTGCATTGCGAGTGGTAGTCCGATAAGCCCATAAAGCATGATAGAGTTTATCAGGCCATGACCTCTTATCTTTATCTACCATCTTTTGCAGTATATTTGAAAGAGTCTTGTTGAAGGCCTCTATCTGGCCATTAGCCGCTGCATGATATCGAGATGAATGGTTGGACTTAATGTTGTATTCTTGATACAATTTCTTTACCTCAGAAGAACAGAAGTTGGTGCCGTTGTCCGTCAATATGGTATGAGGGACACTAAATCTAGAAATGATGTTAGACTTGATGAAGCTAACTATGCATTTAGAACTGACTTCTTTGAGAGGTACTGCCTCTGCCCATTTGGAAAAGAAATCAGTAGCAGTAAGAATGTACTTAAACTGCTTGGCCGTAGCTGAAGGGTAAGGTCCCACCACATCCATTCCCCATGTGGAAAATGGCCATGAGTATTTAGCTGTATGAAGAAACTCTGGAGGTTGATGAATGAAGTTGGCATATACTTGGCATGAATGACACTTCTTTGTGAAATTAACACAATCTTGTATCATTGAAGGCCAAAAGTATCCAAGCCTTCGAATTTGATCAGACAATCTATGTCCAGACTGGTTGGCACCACAGACTCCTGTATGCACTTCTTTTATGACAGCCATTGTCTCTTCACCATCAATACATCTGAAGAGAACTCCATCAAAACCACGTTTGTAGAGAATTTTCTCGAGGTGGTTTGGACCATCGTAAAGAGTAAAATTGACCACACGTCGCCGAATTTGTTCTTTCTCGGCTCTATCAGGTGGAAGTGTTCCATTTTGAAGGTATTCCTTGATAGGTGACATCCATCCGATGGTTGTCTCGTCCCGATTTGGATCTGCTAAAGCTGTGGCTATATTAGCTAGTGCATCAGCTTGAGCATTTTGTGATCTTGGGACATAAGAAAATTGTCACAACCCGCCCTCGGGGTCCGTGCCGTGACTACCCCAAGCCCGCCTTCCATAGGCCAGGGGCTGGCGACTAGCACCAAGGCGTAAATCCCGGTAAAAAGGGAAGGCATTGCCTTTGTAAAGTAAACAAACACCACAGAGTAAGCAAGCGGAAAGTAACACTAAGCAAAAACAGAGTACAACTAAAAGTGCGGAAAGTAAAAAGGGGCCAGAAATACAAGCCCAACTGTAAAGTACAACTCGAAAGGGAAAACAACAACTGAAAAGTAAAGCAGCTACGCCGAGCTGTCCACTGGAAATCCCACCTGAAGGGTGGGTACAGATAGCTCCTCTGCTCCTCGGGTCCCGCCGTCTACTCCAAGTATGTCCCGCCCAGTGGTCTGCCTCTGGGTACCGCCTCGTCGTATAGTCCACCTCCAGGTACCGTCCAGTCCTCGAACACTCGGCCTCTGCCAGTACTGGCCGTCGTCTGCAACCAACACAACGAGGTGCGGGCATAGCCCGTGCAGGGGTGAGTATAACGATACTCAGTAGGGACCCCGAGACCCTCAAGGTCTCACTAAAACCAACAAGGATAACCACAAGAAGATCACAACAGATAAACTCTACTTAGGTATATGCCCATACATATACCTAAGTTATCAAGTAACCCATCTCAGTCATGAGGAAACACAAGGATCATGAGATCAACGGATAACCACAACCCAGGTATATGCCCATACATATACCTAAGTTATCAAGTAACCCATCTCAATCATGAGGAAACACAAAGGTCAAAAGTCTCAGCTCAAACCAGGATTTTCATTATCGAAACCGTAACTGCTGAAGAGCTCCGTCTCTAGAGTGTACAGTGGTCCTGTCACGACTCTGAGGCCGCCGCTCACTAACCTAAGACTGCTGAAGTACTCCTCCTGTCGAGTACTGCGGGTCTGCTGCCAACTACCAGGTGCTCCGTCCGCTGAGGGTCTGCTGCCAAAAACGGGGCGCTACCCAGATAGCCTACTGAGGTACTCCTCCTGTCGAGTACCGCGGGTCTGCTGCCAACTACCAGGCGCTCCGTCCGCCGTGGGTCTGCCACCAAATACCGGGCGCTCCGTCCACTGGGCTAGTCGACTCACTCCAAGTCGAGTCGGTCAAGCAGTTGTCAGGTCTCAGCCGGCTACACGGTCTCCGTACTCTGCACGCTCGTCTCCGGGAGGGTCCGCTCCACGATCTACTGGTCGATACTCCAAGTATCACAAGGTTCCACGAAGAAGTATCTCAAAAGACCGTCTCATCATAGGGGTCTCAACGCAACAGACGGCGCGTCGATCGGACGCCCGGTCTGTGAGTTATTAGCCTTTTCGTCCCAGGGGCCCGGTTGGTTTCGAGTGCGAACAAATCCCGGCCGTATCACAACTGTACCCCGAACTCCCATAGGGTATACTCAAAGGGACCGTTACTCAACGTAAACACCAACACCGCTGACGGTTCGTTAAACGGACGTCCTGTCTGAAAGATATCAGCTTTCCCGTTCCAGGGGCCCGGTTGGATTTCGGGTACAATCCAACCCGGCCATACTCCGACTGTATCCAAAACTCGGGCGAAGTATGTCAAAAGTTCCGTCTCATCAAGAGGAAGTCAACGAAACAGACGGCGCGTCAATCGGACGCCCGGTCTGTGAGTTATTGGCTTTTTCGTCTCCGGGGCCCTGTTGGTTTTTAAGGCAAAACCAACCCGACCGTACTCCACCTGCGTCCAAACCTCGGGCGGAGTATGCCAAAAGATCCGTCTCACTAAGAGGAACACAACGCGACTGACGGCGCGTCAATCGGACGTTCGTGGCTCAAGAAATGAGCGTTTCCGCTCCGAAGGCCCGGTTGGTTTCGTGAACGAACCAACCCGGCCGAACTCAAAGTAATCCGAAACCTTGAGTGCGATATACCGAAACGACCGTCTCGATCCAAGGATCGCGTTTCCGCTGACGGTTCGTCGATCAGAGATCCGAGGCTCAAGTTATGAGCCAAAAACCAATTCTGGTTCGAAACGGGGGGGTCCGGGTCCGGGCCGACCCGGCCCGACCCCCCCCCCCCCCCCGGGGGCGGCGCGGCGGCCGCGGCGGCCAGTCGCCGCGAGGAGGATGCGCACGCGGGGGGCTAAGCCCCCGCTCTTCATCAGGCGGCGCGGCTATGCCGCGCCGTTTTTGCTTAAGAAACGCCCCCCCCCCCCCCCACGTGGGGGGGCCTGCTGTGCGGAACCGGGGGGCCGGCTGCCCCCCCTCCCTTCTATGAACCCCCCCCCCCTCATTAAGAGGGGGGTTTTGAAGAGCCGGCCGGGGGATTAATTCCCCCGGTTTTCCGCTATCCGGCCGGCCAGCTGGCCGGCCGGTTTTCTCCAACGGGACCGGAAATTCCGGTCCCCACTTCGGCTTCCGACGCCGGCGGCCCGGCCGCCGGTCTTCTCTTCCGCCGTGGCCCGGAACCGGCCGCGGTCTCCTCGTTCCGCCGCGGCCCGGAACCGGCCGCGGCGTTCGTCGTCCGGCGCGGTGCGACGGCACCGCGCCCCTCCGCCGCACTTTAATTTCTTTCAACGCAGCGCGACGACGTCGCGTTCTTGATGTTTCTTACATGGTGTGCGCGCGACGGCGTTGCGTAAAATAAATGCACGATCAACCGCGTGGTGTGACGGCACCACGCCACTTGCTTCCACCCGCAAGAACAAACAAGAACGTTGGAGGGGGTTCGGCCGTGTTCGTACGGTCCGGCCCCCTCACGTTAAATTAATAACGCAACTTTAAATAAACAAAATCCTCACGTTAGTCATACGAACCACGAGCAAGAATGAGATAATTAAATATTAAATCAACATCCCCTACCTTGGTATAAGGTTCGAAGATTTGTCTACGTTCCGCGGAAGACGACGTCGCGGAGGTCGGGCGTCGCGGTCGTCGTTCGTCAAATTCGACGACGAAGAGGCGCGTCCGAAGAGGCACGCCGTTGGCGAATCCTTGTACGCCGACGAAGGTTGTCCGAGGAAGGTGCGGTGTTCTCTCTCGTTGACACCGAAGACGAAGAAGAGTGGAGCAGCGTTCTTCGTCGGAACTTGAGCGTTCTACGTCAAGTCTTGAGGAAAGTCAAATAAAAAGGAAACAACAAACTCAAGAACCCCTACCTCGATAGTCGCACGTTGACGGAGTCGTGGAATATCGGTGTCGATTCCTTTGACGTCGGAGGAAGAGTCGTTGTCGATGGCGTTCGTCACGGAAAAGATGATGCGGAAGAAGAACGTCACGTCGCGGATATGGCGTCGCGGAAAGACCGTGTTCTTCGGCGAAGAAGTTCTTCGTTGAAGAACGGCGTTCTTCGTGTTCTTCGTCAAGGTTGAAGAAGAAATAGAAAAGCTTCCAAAGCTCTCAAGAAATCCTATCAAGGTGGTAAAAAAATCCCCTAGAATAATATAAGCTTTAACTTATATTATTACATAACTTAACCACAAGAATTTCAAAGGTTTGAAATTCAAAAAGGGTTTAACTCCCTTAATTAATTAAGTAACTTAAGCCATTAAAAGAGGCGTTAAAGGAGTTGGGAGGATTTGAAAGGTTTAGGGGTTCGTGTGGGCCCCACCACACTTAATCCTCCCAAGGGAGGTTAAGTGGGTGTGGGTCCCACTTCCAACCTCCTTTGGTAGGTTTTTAACAAGTTATAATAAAATTTGTTCTAGACAAATTTTATTTAACTCAAACTAAAAACCCCTAAAATTAACTTTCAACCCGCAACAAACGCAACTCCTGAAAAGGTATCTTTAAGCGAATATCGGCGCTGCGAGTTCATCGGTGCCCTCGGATTTCAATTCCGAGCACCGGGTCAAAAGTTAGGAATTCCCGCTCGTTCGTTCACTGAACGTACCCGAGCCAAACTTCGGAAATTAATTCCGGGCACTCCGGGCCTCGGAATCAGGTGCCGTCTGAAACCGCGCTCTTGTAAAATTCTAAAGAAAATTAAGAAAAAATTTCCCTTGAATTTTACGGGTCTTTACATTACTCCCACCTCAGGGTTTTACGTCCCCGTAAAGATACAACAAAAACTAGGGAAACAAAAGAGGGTACTGAGCACGCATCTGAGCCTCCCGCTCCCATGTGCTCTCCTGGAGATTCCCGTGCCGCCATCTGTTGCGCACAAGAGGAATCGATCGCCCATGTAGGACCCGCTCCTGTCGATCCTCTATCTCCACCGGGACCTCCGTAAAAGTCGCCCCATCGTCAACGTCAAGCTCCCCATGGTCAAAGATGTGCGTCGGGTCGTGCACGTATCTCCTCAGCTGAGACACGTGGAAGACGTCGTGCACCCGGTGTATCTGAGGTGGTAGAGCCAGGCGATAAGCCACCTCACCAACCCTGCTGAGGACCTGGAAGGGTCCGATGAAGCGCGGAGATAACTTGTCGCCTCGGCCAAATCTCCGAATACCACGTCGAGGTGAGACCCGCAAGAAGACGTGGTCACCATCCTCGAACTCTAGTGGCCTCCGCCTCCTGTCAGCGTATGACTTCTGCCGACTCTGTGTTTTCCTCATCCGCTCCTGGATGACATGGACCTCTTCTGACGTGGCCCGGACCATCTCTGGTCCCATAAGAGCTGCGAGATTTCTTCTTTGCCGATAAGAGAAACCTGGTCTCATCCCCTGGATGAACCACATTCTTTGCCTAAAACAGTCAATCCTAACATGGATGATACTAATCCATACCAAGGATGACGTCGTAAGGCCTCGACGCTACTACTAAGAGATCCAACCGTTACTCTCGCCTCCAAGGGTTGAGTCACACTGTCGGCATCAGTGTGTGGTAACTGGTCTCCTCCAGTAGATGTCTCACAAGTGAGGGTCAAGTCAACAGTCAACTGGAACCTCTTAGTAACATCACAAAAGAGGACAGGAATGAAAACATCACAAAGGATGCGTCTTTTATTATTGCAGCTCATAATACAAGACGCTACACAAAAGCAACATCAACATGGAACTAGAAGTACAAAAGACGTATCCACTAGTTCCGCTCCTGTCCACCTGCTCCCAGAGATCCATGATCGTAAGCTTCAGCTGCCTGAAGTTGTGCTCTCGCATGTTCACCTACTCCATGTGGTCGGGGTGGACCTCCTGGTGGTGGTGGTGGCAGAGCCTCAAAGCGTCGTCCACCACCTGCTGCTCGGCCAGCTCCTCTGCCTCGTCCGCCTCCTCCCTGCGGACCGCCACAGTCGAACCTCTGCCTCTGCCTAGGTGGTTCCTCAACCGTCTGCTGCTCCTCCGCATGGCGGGTCGGGCAGTCACGAGCCATGTGGCCTTGCCCGCCGCATGCAAAGCACTGTCTTCCACTCAAAAGACTGACTCCGCGCTGTGTGCCCTGCACTGCTGAGCCAGTGCCCTGAGGTCGTCTGCCTGAAGGTCTGGTCTGTCTGGACCCTTGAGTCATCTGTCGGCTACCTGCTACCGAAGACTCCGCTACGTGCCGCCCTGCGGTGGGTCGCTGCGCTGGTGAAGACTCAGCAAGGAAGCTCTCAATCAGAAGGGCCCGCTCCAGTACTCCTGTCTGAGTCGGTAAGCTGAGGGAGATCAGCGATGCCCTGATCTCGTGTCTCAAACCCTGCTCGAAGGTCCGGGCCCGGAAGAATGGGTCCCGTACCATGTCGGTCGAGTAGCGCGAGAGATCGGTAAATCTCGCCGAGTACTGAGCGACCGTCATGCTGCCCTGCCGCAGCTGCAGAAGCTCCTGGATACGCACCGCACGAAGGGTGGCTGGGACGAACTCCGAGTGGAAGAGGCTCTCAAAGTCCGTCCAAAGTAGAGATGCCTCATCGTGCACCTGGAGCATCAAGCTCCACCATCGTCCTGCTGCTGCGTGTAGTAGGCTCGCAGCGAGGATCACCATGAGGTCTGCTGGTGTCCTCACTAGCCTAAACACTCGTACCACTGCCTCCAGCCAGTCCTCTGCAGCCTGGGGATCCGTCTCCCCGCGAAACCTGGGCGGTTGCTGGTGCTGAAACTCATGCAGTGCGCTGAGGCGACGTGCATCGTCAGCGGCTGCTGCTGGAAGCATCGGGGGCTCGGCGGGTAGAGCTACCACCGGTGCCACTGCTGACAAAGGGCCCTGCACCGAGGCCTCGTCGCTCGGTGGGCTGTCGTCACGTTCGATTCTCGGAACCCTAACTGGCTGCCGTCGTGGGGCCATCCTGAAAGAAACAACGTAACACGATCAAACGATTATACCTGGTGAGCTGACCTAGTTTGAGCTGTTTTAAGGGGAAAAACCTTTGAAAACACACACGCAATCAGTGTTTTCGTGCACAAAGTCGGAAATCAGTTGTCAGGGTCCTGGTGTATGGATACGTCGGCCGCCCGCACCAACACTGGACTCCCTGAACTGAAAACCACACTCGGTACCCTTAACATTATTACTTCACAGAAAGAAAGATCAGAGTCTGCGGTAGAACCGACCACCTCTGATACCAATTTGTCACGACCCGCCCTCGGGGTCCGTGCCGTGACTACCCCAAGCCCGCCTTCCATAGGCCAGGGGCTGGCGACTAGCACCAAGGCGTAAATCCCGGTAAAAAGGGAAGGCATTGCCTTTGTAAAGTAAACAAACACCACAGAGTAAGCAAGCGGAAAGTAACACAAATCAAAAACAGAGTACAACTAAAAGTGCGGAAAGTAAAAAGGGGCCGGAAATACAAGCCCAACTATAAAGTACAACTCCAAAGGGAAAACAGCAACTGAAAAGTAAAGCAGATACGCCGAGCTGTCCACTGGAAATCCCACCTGAAGGGTGGGTACAGATAGCTCCTCTGCTCCTCGGGTCCCGCCGTCTGCTCCAAGTATGTCCCGCCCAGTGGTCTGCCTCTGGGTACCGCCTCGTCGTATAGTCCACCTCCAGGTACCGTCCAGTCCTCGAACACTCGGCCTCTGCCAGTACTGGTCGTCGTCTGCAACCAACACAACGAGGTGCGGGCATAGCCCGTGCAGGGGTGAGTATAACGATACTCAGTAGGGACCCCGAGACCCTCAAGGTCTCACTAAAACCAACAAGGATAACCACAAGAAGATCACAACAGATAAACTCTACTTAGGTATTTGCCCATACATATACCTAAGTTATCAAGTAACCCATCTCAGTCATGAGGAAACACAAGGATCATGAGATCAACGGATAACCACAACCCAGGTATATGCCCATACATATACCTAAGTTATCAAGTAACCCATCTCAATCATGAGGAAACACAAAGGTCAAAAGTCTCAGCTCAAACCAGGATTTTCATTATCGAAACCGTAACTGCTGAAGAGCTCCGTCTCTAGAGTGTACAGTGGTCCTGTCACGACTCTGAGGCCGCCGCTCACTAACCTAAGACTGCTGAAGTACTCCTCCTGTCGAGTACTGCGGGTCTGCTGCCAACTACCAGGCGCTCCGTCCGCTGAGGGTCTGCTGCCAAAAACCGGGCGCTACCCAGATAGCCTACTGAGGTACTCCTCCTGTCGAGTACCGCGGGTCTGCTGCCAACTACCAGGCGCTCCGTCCGCCGTGGGTCTGCCACCAAATACCGGGCGCTCCGTCCACTGGGCTAGTCGACTCACTCCAAGTCGAGTCGGTCAAGCAGTCGTCAGGTCTCAGCCGGCTACACGGTCTCCGTACTCTGCACGCTCGTCTCCGGGAGGGTCCGCTCCACGATCTACTGGTCGATACTCCAAGTATCACAAGGTTCCACGAAGAAGTATCTCAAAAGACCGTCTCGTCATAGGGGTCTCAACGCAACAGACGGCGCGTCGATCGGACGCCCGGTCTGTGAGTTATTAGCCTTTTCGTCCCAGGGGCCCGGTTGATTTCGAGTGCGAACCAATCCCGGCCGTATCACAACTGTACCCCGAACTCCCATAGGGTATACTCAAAGGGACCGTTACTCAACGTAAACACCAACACCGCTGACGGTTCGTTAAACGGACGTCCTGTCTGAAAGATATCAGCTTTCCCGTTCCAGGGGCCCGGTTGGATTTCGGGTACAATCCAACCCGGCCATACTCCGACTGTATCCAAAACTCGGGCGAAGTATGTCAAAAGTTCCGTCTCATCAAGAGGAAGTCAACGAAACAGACGGCGCGTCAATCGGACGCCCGGTCTGTGAGTTATTGGCTTTTTCGTCTCCGGGGCCCGGTTGGTTTTTAAGGCAAAACCAACCCGACCGTACTCCACCTGCGTCCAAACCTCGGGCGGAGTATGCCAAAAGATCCTTCTCACTAAGAGGAACACAACGCGACTGACGGCGCGTCAATCGGACGTTCGTGGCTCAAGAAATGAGCGTTTCCGCTCCGAAGGCCCGGTTGGTTTCGTGAACGAACCAACTCGGCCGAACTCAAAGTAATCCGAAACCTTGAGTGCGATATACCGAAACGACCGTCTCGATCCAAGGATCGCGTTGCCGCTGACAGTTCGTCGATCAGAGGTCCGAGGCTCAAGTTATGAGCCAAAAACCAATTCTGGTTCGAAACGGGGGGGTCCGGGTCCGGGCCGACCCGGCCCGACCCCCCCCCCCCCCCCCCCCCCCGGGGGCGGCGCGGCGGCCGCGGCGGCCAGTCGCCGCGAGGAGGATGCGCACGCGGGGGGCTAAGCCCCCGCTCTTCATCAGGCGGCGCGGCTATGCCGCGCCGTTTTTGCTTAAGAAACGCCCCCCCCCCCCCACGTGGGGGGGCCTGCTGTGCGGAACCGGGGGGCCGGCTGCCCCCCCTCCCTTCTATGAACCCCCCCCCCCTCATTAAGAGGGGGGTTTTGAAGAGCCGGCCGGGGGATTAATTCCCCCGGTTTTCCGATATCCGGCCGGCCAGCTGGCCGGCCGGTTTTCTCCAACGGGACCGGAAATTCCGGTCCCCACTTCGGCTTCCGACGCCGGCGGCCCGGCCGCCGGTCTTCTCTTCCGCCGCGGCCCGGAACCGGCCGCGGTCTCCTCGTTTCGCCGCGGCCCGGAACCGGCCGCGGCGTTCGTCGTCCGGCGCGGTGCGACGGCACCGCGCCCCTCCGCCGCACTTTAATTTCTTTCAACGCGGCGCGACGACGTCGCGTTCTTGATGTTTCTTACATGGTGTGCGCGCGACGGCGTTGCGTAAAATAAATGCACGATCAACCGCGTGGTGTGACGGCACCACGCCACTTGCTTCCACCCGCAAGAACAAACAAGAACGTTGGAGGGGGTTCGGCCGTGTTCGTACGGTCCGGCCCCCTCACGTTAAATTAATAACGCAACTTTAAATAAACAACATCCTCACGTTAGTCATACGAACCACGAGCAAGAATGAGATAATTAAATATTAAATCAACATCCCCTACCTTGGTATAAGGTTCGAAGATTTGTCTACGTTCCGCGGAAGACGACGTCGCGGAGGTCGGGCGTCGCGGTCGTCGTTCGTCAAATTCGACGACGAAGAGGCGCGTCCGAAGAGGCACGCCGTTGGCGAATCCTTGTACGCCGACGAAGGTTGTCCGAGGAAGGTGCGGTGTTCTCTCTCGTTGACACCGAAGACGAAGAAGAGTGGAGCAGCGTTCTTCGTCGGAACTTGAGCGTTCTACGTCAAGTCTTGAGGAAAGTCAAATAAAAAGGAAACAACAAACTCAAGAACCCCTACCTCGATAGTCGCACGTTGACGGAGTCGTGGAATATCGGTGTCGATTCCTTTGACGTCGGAGGAAGAGTCGTTGTCGATGGCGTTCGTCGCGAAAAAGATGATGCGGAAGAAGAACGTCACGTCGCGGATATGGCGTCGCGGAAAGACCGTGTTCTTCGGCGAAGAAGTTCTTCGTTGAAGAACGGCGTTCTTCGTGTTCTTCATCAAGGTTGAAGAAGAAATAGAAAAGCTTCCAAAGCTCTCAAGAAATCCTCTCAAGGTGGTAAAAAAATCCCCTAGAATAATATAAGCTTTAACTTATATTATTACATAACTTAACCACAAGAATTTCAAAGGTTTGAAATTCAAAAAGGGTTTAACTCCCTTAATTAATTAAGTAACTTAAGCCATTAAAAGAGGCGTTAAAGGAGTTGGGAGGATTTGAAAGGTTTAGGGGTTCGTGTGGGCCCCACCACACTTAATCCTCCCAAGGGAGGTTAAGTGGGTGTGGGTCCCACTTCCAACCTCCTTTGGTAGGTTTTTAACAAGTTATAATAAAATTTGTTCTAGACAAATTTTATTTAACTCAAACTAAAAACCCCTAAAATTAACTTTCAACCCGCAACAAACGCAACTCCCGAAAAGGTCTCTTTAAGCGAATATCGGCGCTGCGAGTTCATCGGTGCCCTCAGATTTCAATTCCGAGCACCGGGTCAAAAGTTAGGAATTCCCGCTCGTTCGTTCACTGAACGTACCCGAGCCAAACTTCGGAAATTAATTCCGGGCACTCCGGGCCTCGGAATCAGGTGCCGTCTGAAACCGCGTTCTTGTAAAATTCTAAAGAAAATTAAGAAAAAATTTCCCTTGAATTTTACGGGTCTTTACAAAAATGTCAGTTCTGAAGGGAATTCCGACATTAACTCTCTGACGTAATCATACAAAGGGATTAATTCTTCTTTTCTGATGGCATAATCCCCATTGACTTGTTTTATTACCAGGTCTGAATCACCTTTCACCTTTAAGTGATTCACTTGTGCTTGAAGTGCTAACTCCAAGCCTGCAATGAGAGCTTGGTATTCAGCTTCATTATTGGTACCACCTTCCCACAACAAAAAGGAATAAGGTAACACTGCCTTATCTGGAGAAATGAGCACAATTCCTAAACCAACTTTGTTGAATTTAGGATTTTCCATTTTCTTCCCTGTTGGACTTCTAGAAGCACCATCAAAATACATTTCCCATGTTTGAGGACTCTCTTGAATAGAAAAAACTTCCTCATCAGGGAGTTCGATATCTGAATACGTGTCTTCCACTGAAGGGTGTTCAGCCAGGAAATCAGCCAGAGCTTGGCCCTTAATTGCCTTTTGAGACACATACTGGATGTCGAACTGCTGTAGAATAACCGCCCACCTTGCCAGACGTCCTGTAAGCATTGGACGACTAAGGATGAATTTGAGTGGATTATTACGAGATACCAATTGGACCTCGTGATGTTGCAGGTAGTGTCTCAGTTTCTGAACTGCAAAGATTAATGCTAGGCAGCACTTTTCAATACTCGAATACCGGGTTTCTGCTTCAAGCATAGTTCTACTGAGATAGTAGAGACTATTTTCATTCCCAGCATCATTCTTTTGAGCGAGAAAGACACCCAATGATCGCTCTAAAGCTGTCACATAGAGGATAAGAGGCCGACCCTCAACAGGTGGCATGAGTACTGGTGGACTCAAGAGGTATTTCTTGAGAACATCAAATGCTTCTTGACATTCCTTAGTCCACTGGTAAGTGACTCCTTTCTTCAATAATTTGGTAAAGGGTAAACTTTTGCCTGCCAAATTGGCGATGAAACGCCGAATATAGGCTAAGTGTCCTTGAAGTCCTCTTAATTCTTTCAAATTCTGAGGAGGTGACATACCAAGGATTGATTTGGTCTTCTCAGGATCGACTTCAATACCACGATGGCGTACAACAAAGCCGAGGAATTTTCCTGAGGTTACCCCAAAAGCACATTTTAAGGGGTTCATCTTCAAATTATGTTGTCGAAGCTTGTGGAATATGACTTCCAAATCAGCCAAGTGATCAAAACGTTGTTTGGATTTAACCACCAAATCATCTACATAGCATTCAACAAATTTCCCTAGAAAAGGTTTTAAGATATGATGCATGGCGCGTTGATATGTTGCACCTGCATTCTTTAAACCAAAGGGCATCACCCGGTAACAAAACACACCTTGAGGAGCTCTGAAGGCTGTATATTCTTCATCTTCTGGGGCCATTTGGATCTGATTATATCCAGAATATCCATCCATGAAAGAAAGTACTTCATAGCCAGCCGTCGCATCAATTAAGAGTTCTGTAATCGGAACTGGAAAATCATCTTTGGGACAATACTGATTAAGATCTCTAAAATCGATGAAAACCCTAATTTGTCCGTTCTTCTTCTTTATAGGGACAATATTAGCCAACCACTTGGGATATTGAACTTCTCTGACGAAGTTAGCTTTGATAAGCTTATCCACTTCAGCCTCGATTTTGGAAGCATAGGTTGGGTGTGTTCTTCTCGCGGCTTGCTTGAATCCTCGATGTTCTTTTGGCAAACCCAAATGATGGGTGGCAACATCAGGATCAAGGCCAGACATCTCTGTATAATTCCAAGCAAAAATATCTTTATTTTTCTTTAGAAAAGAAATATACATCTCTTGTTCTTCAAGGGTCATGGCCGCACTAATTAAAGTGGGGCGTGGATCTTTCTCTGTACCCAGATTTACTTCTCTGAGTTCATCCACAGTGGTAGAGATACCCTCTTCAAATGCTGGAGGAGCATCTCTAAGATATTCCTCTTCCTCTTCATCATGTGTTATTTCTTCCGTTTCTACTTGCAAAGTGGATGAAAAAATGAAATTCTCATGATCATAAGAGATGTCAAAATTTTCACATTTTGAAGAAGAAGAAGCTTCCATTTCCGACCCTATTGATGATAAAGGGTCTTCTTTGGGAATTAAAGAGGAGATGATGGATTGAGAATCGACATCAATATTCACCTCTGGTGTTGCTATAACTTCTCCTGGCCTGATTAGCGAAGTATAGACTTGTTGGATTTCAGCAGACGAAATGAAAACGTCACCACTTATGCTTTCATCACTGCTTGGTAAGTTACCAATTTCTCCCATGTTGTCTGGCTCGATTGCCGTAATTGACATTATGGATCTTTCCATAAGAGTATTTTGATTTGGGCCTATTTTGTCAATTTGACTGATAGGTAACACATAATCTGTACTCACATGTGAAAATGGATTTATTGGAATTTTTTCCAAACCATATGGAGCATTAACTTTGGTAATTTCCTTCATTGTAGATTTTTCTCTTCCCTTCATGTGATAAAATTCCGCCTCAATGTATTGAGACTCACATGTCTTGAACGGGGCCTTATCACCATACAATGTTCCAACTTGACCATCGAAACAGTATTTGAGACATTGATGGTATGTTGACGGAATAACTGCATGCTGATGTATCCAGGGTCTTCCAAGCAAGATATTGAAAGCTGAGTCCTGATCAACAATCATAAAATCTGAATTGGAAACAAGATCTCCAAACTGAGTTCTGAGTGTAACTTCTCCCAGTGGTTCTTGTTCATTTTTATCATATCCTTGAAACATCATGGTAGAAGGAGATAAATCAGATTCCGTGAGGCCCAATCGATGAAGTGTGCGAATGGGCATGAGGTTGACTCCTGAACCATTGTCAATAAAAGCTCTTCGAACATCTATACCATTGACTTTTCTAGATAAGTACAAAGGTTTTATGTGCCCATGCACAACATCATCTTCATCTTTATCAGTAAAAGATATCACTTCATGACATTCTACAGGATTATTCTCTATGTTATAAATTTCAGCTGCAGCAATTTCAGCTTCAAACTCCTGAGGACTTGACAAAGCTTCGATGAGTGCTTCCCGAAGATCTCTTGATAGATTCAAAGCATCCAAAATTGATAATTTGGCTGGTACTTGGGCCAAGTGTTTCAATATATCATACTTTTGATCTAGAGGCCTGCGTTTCCCAATAGGAATATGCGGTTTAGCAGGTACCTTGGAAGTAGATGCTTTGGAAGCTGATGCATCTTGTATTGAAGTTGGCAACATCTTTGGTTTTGGAAAATTAGACTGATTAGATCCATTTACTTGCTGAGATAAAGAAGATGGAACATTTAATCGATCTTCCAAAATAACTGTGCTGAAGCTGAGTTGGCCATTGGCAGAAGAACTTGCTTGTTCTTTTTGAGCTCGCTGAAGGGCTCTACCACGAGTTTCTGCTGCATATACAGTGCTAGCAGGGGTAGAATTAGAGTAGTGGATTCGGAAAGATCCACGTCTTCCCCTATATCCTGAACCTCTAGAACTTCCTCGGGTTCCCTTATTTGATACAGGGAATTCAGGCTCATCAAGACTGGAATATGAATCTGTTAATTGAATCATATTAACAGAACCAAAGATTAACTCTTCGTCTGATAAAGACTCTGCCTGGTTAGCCTGTTTAGGCTGTGCCGTTTGGTGGGACGGTGCCCGTGGCTTTGAAGTAGATGGCATGAAATCTGCCAGAGTCAAAGACAATTTAGGCTTTGATGCATACTCATCTTCTCCTGATTCCTCTTTCTTCTTTGAATTGCGCTGCCCTTTTGAGGATTTGTCCTTTGATTGAGGCTTTACTGCAGCTTTTGTAGGACACACAATTGGTTTCTTCAATTGTGTTCGCAAAATGGAATGGGTCCGATTTATTGTCTTTCTGACCATCCAATCATCATATTTTTTCGCAGTTTTGCTTTTTACTTCCTGCCACTCGCCTCCTTCTTTTGGATCTGTAGCAGTAATACACGCTACATGAGCTGAAGAACCTTTCAATTTGACTTGTCCCAAGTCGACCATCTTTTGCAGGAGGTCTTTAAAGACAAAACACTCCTGGATGGGATGCCCCAACATTTGATGAAAGGGACAATAATTGGGACGGTCTTTATCTCCTTCCTTGTTTGGCCTCTTGGGCACTGGTAATTGAACCAAATTATTTTCCAGAGCTGAAATGAAGTAACCAGGAACTTGCTCACTTCGGAAAGAGTATGTTTTACTCTTCATATCCTCAAATTGTTTTCGTCGTTGATCTTTTTGATCATTTGGACGAAACAGCCTTTGTTGTTGGCATTCAGGAGGTGGAGCTCTTCGAGAAGATGAAGGTTTTGAAGTAGAAATAGGTACAGGTTCCTGTTTAAGCATAACTGTAGCAGTTTCTGCTTTACCCATTCTTCTTCCTGGAGCTGATGGAATTACACGAGATTTAACCTTAGCCTGTATAAGGGAATCTTCAATCTGTTGAGCGATTGAAGTAAGGTCTCGAAACCCTCCTGTGTATTTCACAGGGATCAATGGCGTGCGTAATTCGTCACGCAAATTTGCCACACAGATTGGCAACAATTCCTCCTGAGGGAGTGATAAACTCAAGGAATATGTTAATCCCTTCCAACGAGCAATGAAATCAGAGACTCTTTCATTCTCCCTTTGCTTGCAGTTTGTAAGATCGAAAACTGTCGTTTTTGGCAAAGTTGAGCTAAACTGAAGAAGGAATTTTTGACGAAGATCCTCCCATCCGATGACTGACCGGGATTTCAAGCTTGTATACCAGACAAAAGCTGGTCCTTGCAAGGTTCGCACGAAGCATCTGAGTTTCACTGCTTCTTTCTGCTCTGGAGTTCCCATCATAGGATCACAACAAGATACGTAATGCGTCAAATGTTGTTCAGGGTCGCCTGATCCATTGAAAGTAGGGAAAATAGGGTTTCCAAAACTGGATGGAGGAGAAATTGAATCTACCCATTCAGGGTAAACTTTCTTTTCAGGTTGAACTTGCGCCCGTTTCCCTTCCATAGTTTCTAACCGAGCTATTAATGACTCAATAGTAGTTATTAACTTTTGAGAAACGTCAGGTTGAACTTGGTTTTGGGTAGGTGCAATGAATGGAGCTTGGACAGACGTGGTGGTTGGTGCTGCAACTGATGGTAGTGCTGCCAACCGTTGTTGCGTTTGACCCATAGGATTAGACCTCTGTGGGTGTACTGACAAAGGAGGATATTCTTGATCCATCTTAGTAGTTACAACAAATTCCTTCGGCTGTCGGACTTCAGCATTCTTAAGAAGAAGACTATTCTGAAGTAGTTCTGCAATCAACCTTCTTAATTCTTTCATTTCTTCCTCCTGTTGTGCAAACCTTTGCTCTAATGAGAGCGATTGACCTCCTTCAGAGGAAGGGTGAGAAGTAACCTGATTCTTACATTTCCCCTTATTGGATCCTTTTCGGAGAGGGGGAAGTGGGTTACTTGAAGGAATACCCAGATTTTGGGTAAGCCTTTGATTACGTGTGCGCACACCTTCTTCATGTAGGTCTGTGTGCGCGACTTCTTGAGCAGGAACCTCTTCGTCTGATCCCTCTGATTGAGCCTCATCTGGTGAATCAGCAGCAACAGTATTGATGACATTAATGGATGCATATTGCATGGAATTCTTTCTATCAGCATTTCTGTGATATTGTCTCCTTCTATGTCCATGATGAGACATGGCATTCCGTTGACTTGATCCCTCAGGAATTTCTTGGAGAATCGTCACTTGGAGAGAATCTCCTGACAGCTTGGCTCTTCGTTCCTCTTAAGGCTTATTCCCTAATCGAGAGAATACTGACTTTCTCTGAGGGAAGGATTGAAGATTTGAAAAAGTCCCCAGTCCGGTGGACTGGGGGTGTTCCTGTTGCTTCCGCTCAACTCCTCGAATCCCATTCGTTGATTCTAAGGGTTGGGTTAGAGAAGTCCCCAGTCTGGCAAGCTGGGGTGTCTCTTGACATGCTATGTCTGAGATCTTTTTGAAATCTCTCTTGATCTTACGAATCTTAGTTCAGAAATTAGCTGGATGCATTAACCTGTATCCACTTTTATCACCTGGTTCAACAGACCGTTGGATGATTTTCGAAACTTCTGTCATTTGATGACGTGTTTGCTCCAGACGAGAGGATTGTGCAATATTCTCGCCTGCTTGATGTAGGAGAAATTCAACAACCTGTTCTCTATATACTTGATTTTGAGAGGAACTAGTTGAAGCTTGTTCTCAAGCAATCTTTTGATTATGAACAAAGCCCATTGACTGTGGCTGGCCATGGGCAATAACATTGCATGAGACCATTTTCGGCGGGCTCTGCTGACCGGAAAGCACTGTGAAATGTAGTGCTCCGTGAACACCCCATCCTCTGATATGAACATTAGATGGAGCATTGGAAATTAACTGACGCAATCTTCTTAGTGCGCCAAGGCATGAACGTTGAAGGGTTCTCTGTTGCTTTTCAGCCTTCGGATACCGAGAGACTGATAGAGATGCCAAATCAATCTGGCGTTGTAACCCTTCTATTATCTTAAGATGATTTTCATATTCATCGTAAGATAATACCTTCTTCTTTAATTGACAAAGAGTTTTCCATATGTTGAGACGAATATCATGGATTCCATCATCCGTCAACATCTTTGGAATGTCGTACTGAGAATCAGCCAAAGGCCAAAACATGACTGGTACTTCACCTTTTGCCAGTTTTTTCCTCATGTTCAGCATTTCCTCTTTATCATTAAATGAAGATTCTTCTACCTGTTTGGACCAGAGTTGGTGTTTCCTTGTTGCTTCATCGGATTCAACAAGATTGGTAGAGGAATCACTATTCATGCTGGAAGATGAATGACCCAGGGAAGGTTCGGAGAATAACCTGAACACCAGGCTATCTTCTGATGGAGAAAGAGTTTCACCTGCCGATAGTAAAGCATCAGACATGACTGGTTTTACGTTTGCAAGTGCCTCGAGATAGGAGGGATTTCTCGTCACTACATTGCCTTCTGAAGAATTTTCGAGACAACGTGAATCACTACTGCGGAGAGGACTTTCGCAGCGAAGTTTATCATCATGAGGAGGACCATCATGATGGGTTACAGCAAAAGATGAAATCTCTTGCTCCTTGGCCTTCTGACCACACAGAGGGTTCCTGTGGCTCTCATCTGAAGAAGAAACTTCAAGATTGACCGAATTTTCATGAAGCAAGTCTTCATGAGGAAGTGTCTGTTGAAGACCTTCAAAATTAATGTTCCTGTTATTGGGAACTGAGGGAGTAGAATCTTGAATTCCGACAGATAAATGTCTGAGGGCTTCAAGAACTCCATCATCGAGCAAGGCTTGGTTGCAGATTGGCCTTTGATCTCCTGACTGTGCTGGGCGGATCTTTTTCTTAGATGCCTTCTTACTCGCTTTAGAAACCACTTGATGACGAAAGTGATTGCTCTGAGCAGGTGTATGTGCCTGATCAGGAAAGATGGTCAGGTTAGGCTGACGATCATCGCTCAAATCAGGCGTATGTGCCTGACTTGGTTGTCCGTATGATATGGGGGAGTATGCCCCATAACCCTCTTGGACTGGAACAGATGTGTGTGTCTGTTCCGGAGTGAATCGTTGATGTGTCACTCCATTGCTAGGGATAGATTTATGTGTCTGTCCCTGAGATGATGCTGAAGTTGTTATGATATCCTGGCAAGCATCCAGAATATGAGCAGAAATTTGCTTCTGCTCTTTCACCATTGACAAAATATGTTTGGTGACTTCAGCCGCCGGAACAGGGATATACGTCCATTCCGGGCTTGGAGTAGGTGTATGTGCCTGCTCCTGTCCTCCTTTTCCTGTCAGTGAATCCTGACAGTACTCAAGTGTGGAGGCAGAGAGTTTAGTCTGCCCCCTGTTTGTCGTCGGGACTTTCCGACTGACTTCTCCGTGCGCTACCAAGCGAGACTGTTGGTAGGCCTGATTAGTATTAGCAGGTGTATGTGCCTGCTGATTACACTTCACCAAACGCGGTTGACGAGATCCACCATATGTAGTTAGACGAGCCTGCTGACTAACTGGTGATGTATAAGCAGGTGTATGCTCCTGCCTATGGTACTCCGCCGGAATTGCCTGGCGGGATCGGCTTGATGCTGTCAGACGAGTCTGCTGGATAGCTGAATTAAAACGGGCAGGTGTGTGTGCCTGCTCGTTGTTTGCCACCAAGTTAGGTTGGTGGACCTCTCCGGAGATGGCAGGGATGACAACTTGCCTATTGTTAACCGGATTCCGTCTCTGGCGGTTCATCTTGCCTGCTCGGGTTCGAGGAACCTGAGCTGAATGCCTGGAGTCGGTACCCTCATCATGTTGAGGGCGCACTACTGCACGAGTCTGGCGGCGATTGTTGATGGGAGCCCTCGGGAAGGACTCCTGTTTTTTTGAATTAAGGCCCCGAGGGACCTGCTCATTCACTTCCTCGGAATAAGGGAGTGAATGGAAATTGCGTTCCGGGGATAACGACCCGAAACGGTTGGAGACGGTAGTCAGCACCGCCTGCTTCTTGATTGCTGGTCTCCGTTGTCCGGACGACCAGGTAGAATTGTTAACTTGGAGGGCTTGACGAGCGGCCTCCAGAGTTGGGATAGTACCGTTGCGACGGTACTCCTTAACCAGTGCATTAGAAACACAGCGTTGAAGACGCTGAGTTGGTGATGTCATCCTCAGAGCGGATGACGTTCCAGCAGGAGTAGCAGCATTGGTTTTCACAGCAGCATACCTCACAGTAGAGGTGTTCACAGCAGCAGTATTCATAGGGGTGAATTTAAGGAAATCCATTTTTGCAGAAGATCTTAAAAAAAGAGTGCATGTTCCATGTAACAGACATAATCAAGATGAATCCGGCTACTGCATCTTTTGGATGATCATATGTCAATGATTGCCTTGTTGGCCCAAGGGGCCTAATAGATAAGAAGAACATCACTTTAACTTGGTTAAGGATTCACGTCGGGTTCACCATTTTTGTTTCGCGCGGAATCCGGGGATGACCTCCTGGACGGGAGATTCAAACGTTCCGATCGGTTTCTAACGGGTTTGTTCATAGAACCGGAAACATCCAATGATTCCACATCCGTCTGGACCTACTTTCCAAAGGCAGGCGCTCATTAGTTTGTGGACTAATGAGGCTTGGGAATTTTCATTGGTCGAGAGGATGGGAGGTCGGACTCATCACACCTTTTTGAGGGGAATTATTGTCTACTCCGGGACTCTCTTTATAGATTTAAGTCAAGTTCGTGAATCCTTATTACATTACCAAGTATAAAATGAGTTTTCCTTTAGTTTTAACAATCAATGATTAAATATGCAAGAAATTTAGAGATTCTTTTATATGTATTCGAGGTTCTTCATCAATATAGAATCATCTATATTTGTTTAGAGATTCTTGGTCAATGGTATCCTTCAAAACATTTATATAAAAGTCTCTTGGTCATTTTGATGACCAGGCTGGTTTTAAAGCCACTCAGTGGGGCACATGAAGTTTATCGTCATTCAGAAGGACATAGATTATTTCAAAGTTGGGATCGAACCCATAAATGGGCTACCTACGTATCCTTTCTTTTGGAAAAGGAATCAGAACCCACGTAGTTCGAGGAATGAGATATGATGTTTATGATTGATGGCTCAAAGATGAATGTCATAATTACTTTTACACTCTAAGCTCACGTGAGTCATGCTCGGTGTGAGAAACAAGAGGTATTGGTAAAATTTAGACAATTGTGCCATAAAAGATGCAATCATAAGAATTTGTTTTGGGGCTTATGTATAGATGACTGCCCAGATAGACGAAGGTTTAGGATTTACTTTTAGGGAGAAAATCCATGAACAGGGTCCACAAAGTTATATCTGCTTCATGGAGATTTGAATACTCTAATCTTGGGGCTTACTCCTAAGGAGGATGCCCAAGTTAGGAGGGGACTTATGATTGGGTTTTATTCCTGAAAAGGAAACCAAAATCAAAGGTAATTTATGACTGGTTAAGAGAAGTTTAAGGGGACTTGGGGCTTATTCCTGAAAAGGAAGCCCAAGGTTATGACTGAGTCTTATTCCTGAAAAGGAAACCCAGGTTAAGGATTAAGATTTGGGGCTTACTCCTGAGGAGGATGCCCAGATCAAAGGTTTTATAACTGGGGATTATTCCTGAAAAGGAGACCCAGGTTAAGGATTCTCTCATTTTAAAGGATGAGGTTGAATGAATGAACTCTCAATCTTTGGTGACATAAAGATATTTAAATCACTAGACTTTGAGAGATATTTCACAGAATTCCTTTCAGACAAGGATGTAAAATAAAGAAATCATGCCATAAATGGCTTTGAAGAGTATCTTGAAGACTGAATCTTGAATAGGAAAGGTGAAATGGCTTAAGAGGGGTAAAATGGGAAAGATGGGCACCCAAAAAGATAGGGGCGCGCAAGTCTTTAAAGGCGCGCAAGTCCTGCGGCGGCGCGCAAGTATTGGTCGCGCAAGTATACTTGCGCGACATGAGTGGTACTTGCGCGATTTTCAACCAGCATTGAAATTCTTGAGTGACTCTTTAGAAAACCCTTTACAATCCTCTTGAGGTTCTTCCAGAGAAGGGACGCACAAGTTATATTGAAGGAATTAAGTCGGCGCGCAAGTGTTTGATAAGTTTCAACACTTAGGCCTTCCTTCTTCTCTTGAGATCTTCCGTTCTAGGTAAGAAATTACCTTAGAAGTGTTCCGGAAGCTTTGAGAAGAGACTTGGGCGTCGGGAGCTTCAATCCGAGTTTCTGGAAAAAGATCCTCTCGAATGGGGGGCCCACAGGGTCTATTTATAGGCAAAAGAAGACCCAGGGCGGTTACCGGGCGGTTACCAATTAGGTCGCGCAAGTCACCTGCGCGACCAAGGTAGCCGCGCAAGTATACTTGTGCGGCAGTGGTATCACTTGTGCGGTGGATTTGCTGTTGATTCTTTGTTCATGCCTTTGTCGATTTTTGATGTTTTCTTCAAAGGATGAATCACTTTCAGCTGAGATATTCCCTTTTCCGATCTTTAGATTCTGTGACGAAAGGAGCGTCAACACCCATAAAATCTTAAATTATATATTTTCTCAAAAATAATTGAACATAATGCTGAGAAGATGGTTGGATATAATAATGTATTATGAATTCACAATTTACTATCATGTTAGGAAGACAAGGTAGTTGATTCCATGACACAAAAATGGAATTCACTATTTGTTATGATATGTTTGGAACATGATCCTTTATTTAATGATTTAATGAATGTTTTAATAGAAATTGTTCATGTAGTAATTCACACTCTTTTGGATTAGGTATTAGTGTAGTCATTCTTGTTAGATATAATTAATCATGGTCAGAAAGAAGATCCATATTTTCAAAGAAAAGTAGAGTTATTTAAGAAGCACAATTTTCTTGGATTTTACATTTAGAAAGGTGGTGTTATGAGTTTTTGAAATAGTTTGTATGTTCCAAGTGATCCCTTTTTGAAGAAGGAATTTTTTATTGAAGCTCATAGATTTATGTTCTATGTTCATCCATGAAACACTCTGATGTATAGAGACATTCAAGAATATTATTAGTGGGAAGGAATAAAGTAGCGTATTGCGGATTTTTCTATGAAATGATTTAATTTTCAATAAGTTAAAGCCAAGTGATAACTACCAAAGGGAATGATTTACCCTTTTATAGTTCCTTAATGGAAGTGGGAGAACATATACATAGATTTCATTATGGGATCAACAAATACATTTCAAAATAAAAATGTGACTTGGGTTATTATTTATTACTTCACTAAATATATGAATTTATTTCCTATTAAAATTTCTATGCATTTAGATAAAAATTATAGAAATTAGCTTAGAGATATTGTAATATTACAATAATTTACTCTCTATATTTTACTTGACAATTATCTTAGATTTAAATCAAATTTCTAGAATGGACTTCATAGGTCGATGGGTACTAAGTTATGTTTTTTTAACATTTTGACATCAATATGATGGAGATTTAGAGAAAATGATTTAAAATTTGGTAGAGGTGATTTATCCTTTCTCATTGAATTACTAGGGAATATGATATCAATATATTAATTTAGTGTATTTTTCTTATAATATTATCTTTTAATCATGTATAGATATGAAAAAGTTTTAGGTATTATATAGATATAAGTGTCCGACTCTAGAATTTTCAGATAAAGTAAGTAAAACATAGTTTTTCGGAATATAACTGGTAAAAAAAGGTTGATAGTGTAAAAATGATTTAGTATAACTTGAGGGATTCTTAAAGTAGGAATAAGTGTTATGAAAATAACTGGTGTATAGTCATCTTGTTTGAGGTAGGAAATCATGTATTTCTAAAAATATTTCATTATAAAGACATTTTGTGATTTGGTTAAAAGGAAAATTAAGCATATAATAAATTACACCATATGAAATTATATAAAATAAGGGATCAGTTTCTTGTGAAACATATTTTCCTCTTAGTTTATCTCTGATAAATGATGTGTTTCATTATTAAGGAAATATGTACCTCATGTATCTCATGTTTTGAGACATCTGGTTATAGAGTTGGAAGAGAATATTTTGTATGAGTAAAATAAAGAGTAAATTATATATCACATATAGTATTTGTTAAAAAAAGGTTACTCACATGGTAAAATAATTTTGGATAACCACATGATTTATAAAGAAATATTGAAGCCTAAAATTACAATGATGGGAAAATATCCCTACTTGTTAATGTGATGAATAAAATTACAAGGAAACAATTTATTAAATAAGGGAAGAACATGAAAACCCCTTTATTGTTAATAATAAATTAATATCTTGTATTTTTTATATTAAATTTTAAATTTTTTCGATTCATATTGACTACAATGATTTTATGTAATTGTTGAATCAAAAAATATATAATTTTATTTTAACTAAAGTGTTTCTATTATATTGTATGGTTTTCTTTAAAAGTTATTTTTAAAAAATTTTATAGTTTTAATTGAATAAATTTTAATTAATTTTCATACCATCATTGAAAATATATATTAGGTTGGATTTTTTTGATTTTTCTGAAAGAATGATTTTTTGGTTAATAGCAAAAATAACATTTTTTATAAAAATATCTGTTTATTTTAAATTATTTGATAAAGAACATTATAATTTTAATTTGTATTAAATGAAAATTAAAATAATTTAAATTAATATAATTAAATTAATTCCATAACATTCAACATTAGGCTTGATTTTGGTATAAATTCATTTTTATTCTTAAAAAACAATTTTTTCGCAAAAACCGTTTTCATTGATTTTTGAGAACTTATATTAAAATAAATATATACCACTTATATAAATTGAAACATAAAAATTGGATTTTATTTTGGGGTTATGGTGGTTTAAATTTAGTATTGAGGAAAATTTTATTTTTGTTCATAATGAATAGTAACTATGATAAAAAGTTTTCACCATGGTAAATCATAAAAATGGTTAATTACAATTAAAACTAAGTGGTTTGTACAAGAAACCTATATTAAATATTATTGTATGAGAATATTTATAACCTTATTATTTTATATTCTAAATTTAATAGTTTTATGGACATTTTTCCATGAATTATACTTTATATTATTTTAAAGAATTATAAAATTACAAGAGTTCCATTGCCTTCACTTATAACAGTAAACCCCATTTATTCTATCATTCACATAAATTGAGACATTTATATTGGAAAATAACTTCCAAAAAAACTTTCAAACATCCCTCACCTTGTCCTAGAGGACTTTTTTCCCCGAAATACCAACTTAATTTGGCTTATGGTGTTAGAGAAGGAGGTTTTCCAAAGAAGAGGTATAATTATTTACCATGTGTTTGATGTTTGTTTTTTTTATTATATATCCTTATAATATTATTTAAACTTGTTGAAATAATAAAATAATTATCTTATATATACTGAAATGTTATTATTATTATGATAAAACCTCTTTTCATATCCTTTTCTATCCTATGGGAAATAAAAACACCGCTCATGCGTACGTGTGGACTACCACCTCTATGAGGTGATGTTTCTCATTTTTCATGACCTCAGAACATTATTGGTTATTGAGATATATTTCGGAAATATATATGATATTAATGACATAATTATGAATTTTTAGTGATAATATATTACTTAACTTTTTGCCCTTTAACTCATTGGAAAATGATAATGTCGCTTGTGTGTTCGTGTGGACTATCACCTCCATGAAGCAATGTGATTCATTTTTATATATTTAATTAATTATTGGTTATAAAATTTTATTTATATTTTTAAAATGAAAATTATTATTCTGTATATTTGGGAATATTGACCCTTTTGACCATGGTTAACCTACCAAACTTATTTTTGGATTATAAATTGAGCGTTCGACATGTACTTAACCAATTTAATAACTATATAAGGAATGGTAATAAAGGAAATAAAATGAATAATAATAAGATAATACATTTAAAATTTTTATTAGGAAATAATAAAATAAAAATATGTTTATTATACAAGAGTTAATGTACATACGTGGCGAGTCAGATTTATAGTCGGTGATTTTTCTTCAAAACATTTTTTTGAAAGTTTTAATGTTTTTTCATCTATTTTAATTCAAACCCCTATTCTTAAGAATGTATTAGGTAAGATAATAATATAAAAAAATGTATGTTCAATGTAATTTTAAACCATTTTCTACTTTCTTAATGAAGTTTCTAAAAGCGTACATTTTATCTTCTTTTAAATGGGTTATTTTTTTTGACTTATTTACCAAAGTGTGAAAGGAATATTTTTTGTATAAAACCTGATAAAAATATATCTCCTTCATGAATATTATTAAATAATAATATTCATATAATTTTTTCATGGTTTTTTAAAATAATTACCTATCTCTCATTTTTATATGAATCTTGTTTTGTATATTTTTAAAATAAAAAGTATTTTTATCATTATTTTTAAGTGAAGACCAAAAGTGGTTTTGTAAATGTGATAAATGGAAAAGTTTATTATATTTTATTATTCAAATTTTATATTATATGCGATATATATATTATGGTTCCTTTTCAACTTTCAAGATGATTTGTGAGTCCGATATAGTTCTCTAATGCATTGGGTAATGATTTTGTTAACTAGGGAATATATATTGGAATTAACCATATAATTTAGTAGATTTTAAAGTGATTACATGAGTGATTTTAAGGGTTATGTGAAGATGATTTCACAAGTTACCTGTATTACAATTCTATTACATCAAATTTGTTTTAACGAAATTATTTTAATTTAAAATGTTAAGCTAATGAGATTATGTTTAAAGGAAAGTTTAAAACCCTTTTAAGGGTGAAAGGTATGTTTTTTCAAAAAATGTTATCATGAGTACCCATGTTTTACATTAAAACCTCATGATTATTATTTTTACTTTAAAATTTATTATGATATGGTTTATTAAAATCTTTGGAAAATTAATATTATTCAATGAGTAAGAAAATTAATATTTGAGATCAACTTTTTTATGTAAAATAGAAACATTTATTATTGAATTTTATGATTTTCAAAAAATACTAGAGGTTTTCATTTATTTTATATACATTACTTAGATCTTTATTCTTATCCTAAGTTTTCAAATATTTTTCACAGGGCCTTTGGATGATTAAGAACTATTTCAAGGTTTAAATTTCTACTATGGGGATTCATATTTAAATAAGTGAATATGTTTTTAATTAAACATGAGTTTAACTTTAAGAATCCTATTATTGTTGAAAAATTAATCTTGAGTAGAAGTGTCCACTTTTTATTTTAAGGGTTATATATATATATATATAAGTTTTTATTAAATATATAAAACTATAAACAAAAAATATCCTTGAAATTTAATAAATTTAAAGCCTTTTTATAAATCATGTAATTATTTCTTATTTAATTTATGATTTATTTTATAAATGATACACACCAATGTTACTAACGGTCCCGATCTTACTACATTCACATGTCATTCTACTTTTAATTGGTGAATAACTCCTTTTGAAGATTTGAATGTTAATCATTGAGTGTAGAATTCAATGTGATCCTTAAATGATACCAACCAATCCATTCATATGATTAAATCAAATATATCCATTTCCATGATAGTATACTCCCATTGAGGGTGGAATGATTTGATAGAGGTAGAATAAACAATATATTTAAATCCTCCACACTCCCATTTCCTAAGAAGTTTTTATTTCTCATTAAATAATCCATAATTTATATAGAAAAGATTAGTTTTTTACCACTCGATAATTAATAAAATATTGGGAAGAATCAGTGTAAAAAAACAATCATTAGTCTAGAGTTAGAAGAACGGCACGTCACACCATCAAGGGATCCATGTCTTCTTTTAGCGCACACTTCCTAGATCCAAATATTTTTTAGTGTACTCTTCATGAATTATTCCTGCTCCACTACTGAGGTGGTTCTTTTTGAGGTGCCAGGGTGTTTATAGAATTAGGAAAATACCATATATTCCATGGGTGAGAATGTATTTGATAATATAATCTTAGTTCAGAAATAGAAGTTCGTGACATTGTAGAAACCTTACCACCAGTTGATTTCAGGTGATTTGTATAATAACACTTAATATGTCCTTTATGTGTAAAATTATGAAAGTGAAAGGTGGTGTTGGGCATTACCTCTTTATGTAATGCAAAGAACCACATTTTAAACAACTAGTTTAGTTATTGTGATGGGGGAGAAAAGAAACTGATCTAGTTGAGTGATCCTTTGGTTATCTGCTACCTTGGGAGAAACTCTCCCTTATATGATTATTTACAAAACTAAATTTCCCACCTATATTGGGGAGTAAAAATAGTTTCTATCCACTAATGTTTTTAGGGATATCTTTCTCCACAACCATAGCCTTTTTCACCATGTCTGTGTAATTCTAAATTTAGAACATCACCATTCGAGAATGAATATCTGATTGTAGACTATCTTTTAAAATTCAAGCCTTGAGTGATTCAAAAGCTACCACTTTTGGTGAAAAATGAGTAATGTATGTAAACCAGGATTCATTTTCCATATCCAAGAGGGTTCCTTCCCCAACTTGAAATAAATCCATTATTCAGGTCACTTAGAAAGAACACTGATATAATTTTTTATTAAACAATTCCTTAAATTTGTCCTAGATGAGGCCTTGATCAGAGAATCTTGAAAAAACAAGGTACCACTACTTTCCATCATGATCCTTGAGAATATACACTATGAGATTCACTTTGATTCTAACTGGGGTATTTATGAAATCAAATATTCTATTCATCCTCCAAAGCCAATGTTTTTCTTGCTTGAGTCCCTATTCACTGAAAAAACCAATGGGTTCTTCCTTTGTAATTCTAGTGAGTGATCCACTTGGAATGGTTCCTCAAGCAGAATTTATTTTTATAAAACCTATAAAACATAAAAATTATTTTTACTAACTATAAATTCACCTGTGGTTCTTGTGGAACCATGTTCTCAGCAAAATCCTCTTACTGGTTTCTAAATATCTTTGACACTAGAATATTCCTATAGTCAAAAAACCACACTGCTTTTCCATGGTTTAAAAAATCAATAAAAACATTTTTTTTAAAAAAAAATCATCAAATAATATATGAATTATGTAGTCAAAGTGGGAATAATATTTACAAATTCAAGATTCTAAATTCTCATAGACTAATCCCATGATGTTGAGATGAAAAAACCATAAAAGTGTTTAACAACACTTTTGGTACCTGAAACATAATAGTAATTTTAATTTTAGTATTAATAGGTTAGATATTCATATTTAATACTCTACATTTATTATAACATCCCAGAATCCGCACTTTCAGTTCCGGTTCTAAAAAAATAAACATTACGTTTCTAACTTTGATACATATAAATGTGACCCAAATTTTTTACAACAAAACTTACAAAATTGAATGGAAATATTTGATCACCTACATACCTAAGGGTATTTTAGATTTAACGTTTTAAATATTTAGGAAAAACTCTTAACAACTTAGGATCATAAACAACTAAATCATAAAGATCAACATTTTGTCTCACTATACCCAAATTTCATAATAGGTCATCAACATAATCCAAAAGAAATATCTATATACAAAGTACATTTAACATCTTCCCTCAAGAAATAGGGAAATAAACATATAAAAAGGGTTAGCTCAGATACTGAGTAAGGGTAAGAAGTGGATATAGGTAATCATAACATGAGCATAATGGCATGAGAATAGGCTCATGACATTTGAAAAGCATACATGGCATATAAGAGATCATGATATTGTATACGTAATAAAAATTTATAATACATGAATCATAAAATAATAACATGGCATAACACAAGGAGTAAAAATTTATAAATAGAGACAGGTTCACTCATAAAGTTAAGGACATAAAATCAGACCCTCACATGAACTTATAGAAAAAAACCATGTCTATGTATAACATTGTGAACATGTAATCAGGTTAACAGATTAAATTTTGAAGCATTAACCAGGTTCATTCATAATATTTTTAACATGTAATCAGGTTCCCTCATTATACCGTGAACATGTAATTCCAGTTCACGCATAAAATTATTAAAATATATTCAGGTTCCTGTATAACATTGTGAACAGGTAATCAGGTTCATGCATAAAATATATACTAATGAGTTATCAATAATTACCAAATACATTGGAGGAATATATTGGTCCCACCCATTATAAAATTAAAATTATATATACATGTTCCACAAAATCATATTTTATTAATCACATTAGAACCCAAGTAAAGAAATGTGTTTTAAAGGAATTTCATCATTGCATAATTCATGGAAAACAAATATGATTCATAAAAATTAATACATAATAAACATAAACTAACCATAAAAATAATGAGAAAAATATATTTGAATAATATCCCCAAAAAATAATAAGTATCATCAAATAATGTTATCATATAAGGAATGTAATTTTGAAAGACCATTTGATATAATTAATGAGGAAAACATCCTTTCTATTTTGGAAAACACTTTTTAAATCCTAAAAAATTTATAGAACCGTTTTTAATTGAAAACAACCTTGAAAATTTATAAATAAATTTTTTAAAAAACATTTTAAACATATTTCAAATTCATTTCCTTGAAAATTATTAAAAGGTCATTTAAAAACATTTTTGAAAACATTTTTTGAAAGCATTGTTTTTGAATAAAAATAATTCTGATCGAATAAAGAATAATATTACATGAAACATATAATATCATTAAAACAATTATATTTATGATAAAACATTAAAAAGATTTTTTTACACCTCATAAAAGAATATAGGTGCATAAAACAACATGTACCTCAAAGAAGGCAAATTGAGACAAAATTACCTTACCGATTTGGTAACTTTGGAAATGTAAACCCCATGAAAGAGATATAATAAAATTTACATATAAATACCCATAAATATGAGGATAAGGATCATATTTACATTAGTGGGTAGTTTATAAACCTCACGAAAGAAACAAGTGGTTAATATGGAAAAATTATCACAAAAACATAATTGAGACTAGAAATCTACTTATAAATATCATATCATTGAAGTAAGTATTAGTCAAATGAATTGATTATATTTATTATCTGTAAAGACACATAAAATAATTTTAAATATAACATAATAAAATAAAAATTAATTTCACACATAATCTTATAATTACATAATCATGGAAATAATAGTTTAACTTAATGAATGGAAATTGAGTTAAGAATCCTCTTACCACTTTGTAATCAGTCGAATCATATGACCCATAAAAGTAATAATTATCAAATGAAAAATTAAATAAAAGTAATATAATTATATTTATTATATTATATATCAAATTCCAGTATATACACTACACAAAAAGAGTAGGTGTAGAATAATGCACATATCTTACAAAAGAAAAGTGAGATGAGAAACCCTTACCTCATGCTTCCCTTTAGTTTGTCATACTTCAACCTCTAATATAATGGTTTAAATAATGTTATTAATTAATTAAAGCCATATTTATATTTATAATACCTTATGTGATGTTATTATAACATATTTCCACCCATTAATTAGCAATATTTTATGATTTCCATTGTTTAGGGTGAGTTTATTTGAGGATTTCCATGATCGGTTTATTTGTGCATAATTATTGATTTTTGATTCATATGAATAAAAACTCCAAAAGTGTAATTAAATTTTATTAATGAAATTAAAAGAGTTAAAATATCCCCATTTATCATTTTTATTTCATATATGAGTATTATTCATTTAATAAAATGTTATTGATAAATGTTTAGTTTAATTTGGCGATTTTTCAGACCATAACAAACTAGTTTTGTTTTTTAACATTATGTTTATATATTGGTTATAGAAAATGAAAAAGGTTAGAATGTAACTATAAAAATATTATTTAATCATAATAATATTTTTTGACCAGTCATGAAGGCATTAATGGAAAACGAAAAAAAATCATTATTCACGGAGGCGATTAACTAACATAATTTGGACAATAGTTTTATTTCTTTGAATAAGCAGAGGTAATAAAAGGGATGGATATCAGATATTCCATTTGGAAAATAAAATTACAGTATTTACATGATTATTTAATTATTATTTCATGATGGATAAAGGATGTGAGGATAAAATAGAATAAGATAAGATATTAAGAGAGGTAGTTTGAAAAAATTACCTCTTAAATATCACCTCCTTAAGAGACCCTTGAGAATCTTAGATTTGGTAATTTGGTGAGAAAAGAATCACTTCAATTTAGTGATAGTGTTTAGGATATAGTTTTGTAGATATTTGGGTAGAGTTAATGATTTTAAGTCCAAATGGGGTGGTGAGGAGTTGTATTTATACTCGACTAGAGGTGGATTTAATTGATTAAAATATTGATTATTTTATATTTAAAGCCAACCGCATTGAGTTGGAATTAATTTAAAATGATTTTTATGTAAATTAATATTTTATTTTTTTTATTCTTGATAAATATCTTAAACAACCATTAAATTTTATAATTTTTTTGTATGTTAAACTTTTACTTTTTATCTTTAACCATGGTCATTATTTTACCTATACAGTGTTAAATATTTTTTTTCCCATTATAATTTTTTTATAACTAAAAATTAAATTCAACATAAAAACTAATTTGTACCTTATGATTCCAAATACGGAATCCATTTTACCAAATTTAATTCAAATAAGTTTTATAATTATATTAAAAATTAATATCGTAGTCACAATGAAAAAGCGGGTTTATAAAGTGAAAATTTCAAATTTTTGAAGTGTTTTTATATCCAATTTCAATGTGAAATTAATTTAAATGATATAAATGATATTTATTTATCTATAATTGAACTATTTGTACTCTAAAACTAATTTATAATATAATTTAACGATATAAATAAATTAGATGAAAATGCAGTTTCCAAATAATATGCAACATTTTTCACCATTCACCAAAAAATGAAACTTATCATAAAAGTACCAAAAATTCACTCTTATATAATTTTTAAATTTAACTTTTAAGAAATTATGTTTATTTTTTCAAAATAAATCATTAAAAGTGTCAAAATTTAGATTTCTGAAATGTGTGCCATCAAAAGGCAGAAAATTGTATTTTTGGAAAAGTATATTCTTTTATGCTCAAAATTGAATTTATTATTATCTAAAGACTATAAAAATTATTTGATGAATTTGAATATATAAATTTAATTACGAAATTTTACTAATAGTGATTAATTTAATTTATAAATATAAGATTCTATTATAATCATGAAAATAGTTTTTTATATAAAAACATTTCCTTTAGGTTCAGTTGGATTTTGTTTTCATTTATAATTAATTGGTAAACGATGAATTTATTTTATAAACATGCAAAAATTATATTTTAATGATTTATTAAATCTAATTCATTCCTATTATTATAATGACAAGGTGATAAAAGTTATATTTATATAAATATGTGGAGTTCATTTAATCTCCGTGTTTTGTGAAAAGTAAGCTATCAATGAATTAAATTTATATTTAAAAAGAAAAATACATAGCATAAAATCTTGAGATGTTACATTATACCCCCCTTAAAATGATTTTTTATCTTTAAATTCATTACTTGGATATAAACAACGAGGATAACTCTACCTCATAACATCTTCAGGTTCATAAGTAGCTTCCTCAAATTGACGATTTCACCAAAATACATTAACCAGGTGAGTGGCCTTGTTCTATAGAACTTTATATCTATGATTAAAAATCTATACTAGTTGTTTAGTATAAGAAAGATCTTATTCTGGGGGTATAAACTTCGAGTTTAATACATGGTAATAATCTAGTATGTACTTACTCAAGTAACATACATGGAACACGTAATGAGCTTGATGAAGATTCGGTGGAACCATCAATCGATAAACTATTATCCCAATAAGATCAATAATTTCAAGAAATTTCATCCTTGAAATTGTAAATTTCACTACAAAAATAATTATGGATGTTTGAAAATTTTCTCTGTGGGAAACCAACATTGAAAAAGGGGTCAATAAAACTTCCTCTTAAAAACAGGGAAAATAAAATATGAATATCACCACATAACATGGATTATGATTAGAATACAGTTAGTGTGTAGTGAAAACTAGGACATGGAAGAGAATTAAAACAATCAAGTTTTTATGGAGAGTGATAGAGAACATGGTCATTATGAATTATACTATCACAAAATTGTAACAATGTTATGGGTTAATGAGCCCATTGACTTCTTAGTAAAGAAATTAAACAAATAACATTTTAAAGGTAATTTTCATAAACTTGTGTAATTGAATTACTTCCCTATCTAATAACATGAGTAACTATACTTACTTGACAATTATAGTTTCACCCTTTAATAAATTTCCACCACAAAATCATCTTTTTGTCCGAATGAGGAGTATAATTTTTTTTATTCCTGAATCTCTAGAGTAAAATTATACTGATTAGTAAATCTATAAAGGATAATAATATATTCCTTCAGCATTTAGGCTTTAACAAAAACCAAAATGGTTAGTAAAAGATATAATATTCTAAAAATAATAAACCATTATATCATTTAAAACTACTTTAAACTCTAAATTCACATAGTAATACCGATAGATAAACATTGACCATTCAATATATAACTATCCTTAAAATTCCTACAAACTATTTTAGACTAAGATTGTACCCCAAAATTTTGATGGATTTGATCACATAGTGTAACATCCCAGGTAAATGAAGAATAAGACATATTTCATATTTATTAATATTTGTGAATTAAATATTAATTTTACTTTAAAAGGGTTTCTATGTTCGATAGCGTACCCGACACGCAACAATGAGTTTTTTTGGAATCTTACGTTGCACACTAATAATATAATATTATTATTTTAAATGGTATTTAACACCTAGACATTGTATTGTTGGGAATGAATGAAACTAACTACAATATTATTATACATATTTGTTAAATGTATTTACATTTATCCAATAAAAGTTATAGGCTTAAAATGTGAATGAATCTAATTATAAGCATAATTTACATTAAAAGGCCGATTTATTGCCTTTTAATGGATAACCCTTATTAAACATAGTTTTGGTCTCTTTAATAAATTATAATTGACCAAATAAAATACTTATTTATAATGGGGACATCAAATTTTACTTTGGGTATTTTTTTGGTATTTTTCTGATAAAGTTTATTTTTAAGGAATAGTGAAAATATTGTATTTTAATTCAAAACTATGTTTTAATCGAATTTATTTATATAGTTATATTATCCTTTTAATTGGTTTTAAAGTAAAATTGAAATATATTTTTACCATTTAATCCAATTTTGGTCATTGGAATTAATTTCACTTTGAAATTGGACATAAATAAGTATCAATCTTTTGATAGTTTTTAATTCTTAAAAACACACTCTTTTTTCTGACAGCGGGAATTAATTTTAAATTAATTTATGCTGATTCTGTGTTTTGATTTTGGAAAAATGGATTCGATATTTAGAATCATGAGGCTCAAATTGTGTAAATAGGTAACTTTTATTTTTAGACATTTTAAATATTTACTTCAGTAAATATTTTATTTACCGTGGTTAAAGGATAAATCAGGTAAATAAGGGTAAAAAAGAATATTATAATAAAATAAAATTTCCCTTAAACGTGTCCTAATCCTATTGGATGAGTCATGTACGACCATGGGAATCTTTGGATTGATTTTGGGGCCCCATTGAGCCACTTGGGAGTGATAATGACAATTTAGATTAATTAATTTAATGTGAAGACAAAAGTGACATTAACAAAAATCACTTAGTAATTAATTTTTATATGGTGTTATATAAGTCCTCTTTTAGACTATAAATATTCCTTAGAAAGATAAAAATATTTCCTACATCATGGTATTTGTTTAATAATTTTTAGACATCAAATAAATTAAATTATTGATGACACAATAATGATGCAGTTTTTACCTCATTTATAAATGATTTAAATAAATAAGATTATAATGAATAAAATATTATAACAAACATGTCCAATTCTGATTGGATTATTTTATTTCGAATATTATTCATCTTATCTTCGACCTCAATGATTTTAGGACCATTATAAACCGAATATAAGTTTCTAATAAAATAATATTTTCAAACTTTCCGAAAGAGCCCCACCTCTCCCTTATAAAATGAGACCACTTATAACCAATTATTCACACCTCTCAAGCCATTTGGCTCCTAAAAACTCTACCCAATTAATCTAACTACATCCCCATACTCCTTATATAAGCCTTACAGTAGTTAGAAGGAAGTTAATAAGTCTTTTGGTTCAAACCGAAGTGAGTTACCCAAATTGAAGGTAACAGTTTCTCTTAAATTGTTTTCTTTTATTTTGCTTCTCCAACCCCTAAACTATTTTTATTTACTTTATTTTGTAACAAAAACAGTATCCTAAATATACTAGGATGTTGTTATTATAAGGATTCAAACTACACTTACACACACCTCCATCTAATGGATGAAGAACATAATGTTTCTCTGGATGGGAAACTAACGCCTCATGAAAAAATGATTGTTCAATTACATCTTACCACCTCTCATGGTGGCCATTATGATGGAACTGTATTTATATATGATATATATTATGTTTTATTATTTCATTATGATTATGTACTTCCCATTTATATCAATACTTTATGGTTTCCATAGTGGGTAAATACGATAATCTCATTTGAGGAAATGCGGACTACTGCCCCTCAATATGATATGACTAATTAATGCCCTATGTAGGATGTATAAAGGATAGATTTAATGATAATATATATGATATTATAATGGAATCATAATATACCTATGTATCATTATGTTTTAATTCCATTAAAATAAGAAATATAAATGAAAGTAGCGTTCATGCGTACGTACGACTTACCGTCTCCAAGAACGGCGCATTTCATTTTGTACCACCAAATGTTATGTACTATTATAAATACATGTATATAATGGATATATATGATATATATGATATCTAAAATCATGAATACCATTCTGGATATAATTGAATATTGACCACATGGACAACTTGTAAATATAAGGTGTTCATTTTTGACCCAAGTACCAAATATCGACAAAATGAACATTATTAACTAAAATGATTACATAATGTTTATAACATGGTAATAAGTGATATTAAAGGAATAATAAACTTGAAAAAGGTTCTCAATCAAGTATAAATTAACATTAATTTATTATTCATGAGATTAAAGAACGAACGAGTCATGTCGGACATGAGGTAAGGGACTTCGTCTCAATATTCTTTCATTGAGGCATTTTTAGTTTTATAAACGACTTTATTTTATATGGGGTATAAACCCATTTGAATTTTCATTTTATTCAAATGGAATCTTTTTATACAAAGTGTTTTACTAAAAGAGAAGAAGGAATGTTTTTTTAACGTAAGCGGTGACAACGACCTTTCCTCCGCCGCGAGTATTATTTGATCTTTGGCTTCCTTAACAAGTGGGAATATTTTTAAAAGGAAGAATAAACACCATATAATCTTTTTATGTATTTTGGTATCGAAAATGATTTTGAAAATGGATTTATTATTTCAATATCTTGTAATTATATTTTATTATTACAATGTGGAAATGTATCTTTCCTTTATGCTTATATTATGTGTTATGATCATGTTATAGTTCTTGGGAATTATTTATGTATATAGGTGGTTTCGTGATAAACCTAGGGCAGGTGAGCCCGAGATAGCTCTCCAATGCATTGGGTAACGTGACAGAGGTAAACGTGAATGTTTCACCTAATATATTTATGTAATATACTGTGATGGGTATTCCAAAGTAACTCCCTATGTAGCTGTGATAGCTACAATGTAAGTATGATATGGATGCCACAAGTTATGTTTAGGATTTGTGATTTATATGTTTCTTTCATAAATATTATGATTTCACGAGGTAAGTAAAATATTTCATGTTTTGAATGGATTTATGGACAAATGTTTTCATTCTTTGATTTATAACACTTACTGAGATTTTTATGCTCATCCCAAGTTTGAAATGTTTTCATAGGACTTAAAGATGAATTGGGTCAGGGATGGGATCAAGGAAAAGGCATGCTGTCTAAAACATGGATCTAGACGTGGCTCTTTTTTTTAAGAGTTCATGTTTTTTTTTAAAATGGAAACTGTGTAGAAATTTCTACTTTGTAATTTTTGAGATGTAATGTAATAGTTATGTACCAATTCCCTAAAACACTAAACCTGAAAATATTTTCAATGTGAATTATTCATTTAATTCACTATTATGTAATGTTTAAGGCCAGGTCCTTATAGTTGGTATCAGAGGTCGGTTTAGATAACTTTAGGAGTTAGGATATTGTTAAATTAATATCCATACAGTAATTTATGTTAATATTGATATCACATAGCATTTACAGATTACCTTGTTGCTTCACCTATGATATTTTTTGTTTAGAATGGTCGCAGAGGAAACATGGAAGCTATGTTCCGACAACATCAGGATGAAGACAACCTTCCAAATCAGTAACCTGAGATCGTCGGAATCAGAACTGAACAGTTTTTTGTAGTGATGGCACAGTTGACTCCGGCTATAAATGGTGGTGGTATCCATGTATGAGATCCGCCATATCAACCACAGAGGAACATGTCAGCAGTGGGGCATTTCATGAGGAAACATCCCCCATCATTCAGAGGATCATCTGATCCAGTGCTAGCTGAAGGGTGGATTAAAGAACTAGAAAATATTTTTGATGTCATGGGTTGTCCAGAACATCAAAAGGTTAGTCTCACTGTTTACCATTTTAAAGGTGAAGCTGATCAGTGGTGGTCGATGGTGAAAAATATCAGGGATAGTGAGGAGATTGATGCTCTTGATTGGGATGAATTCAAAGGTATGTTTCTTGAGAAATATTTTCCTAAGGTGGTTAGTCTTATGATGGAAAAAAAATTCCTAGAATTGAGGTAAGAGGATGACTCAATGGCTGTTTATGAAAAAAATTCACTCGACTAGCAAGGTATGCTCCAAATTTCATAGGATATCTTGATAGTAAAATCAAACTTTTTTACTCAGGATTAAAGCCAAAGTATCGAAGGGATTTAGCTTCTCATGAGTTTAAAAGTTATGAAAAGCTTGTTCATTGTGTGTAAAAGGTAGAAATGGAGTTTTCCGATGATCAAGTATTCTTTGACAAAAAAAAAATAAGAGGTCGAGGTGGCAGGTGAAAGGGAAGAACTCTTCAAAAAAGTCTGATGGTAAGAAACTTAAGTTTACAGTTTGTGAAAATTGTGGTAAAATGCATGATGGGGAATGTCTTTTAAATTATGGTAAGTGCTACCGATGTGGTAAAATGGGACATAAGGCTCGTAATTTCACTGAAAAAGTTCATGGTAATGGTAAGACAAAATCTGATTTATAATCAGTAAAATGTTTTAAGTGCAATAAAATGGGTCATTATGAAAATGAATGTTTGACAAAGAGCTCGAGTGATGGGAAGCAGTTAGACTAAAAGCAGAAAGGGGTGTCAAAATCCTTTTCAACTACATCAAAAGATTTTGGGCCATCAAATGAAGTAGTATCAGGTACATTGTTTGTTTGTTCAGATTATGTAAATGTGTTGTTTGATTCAGGGTCTACACATTCATTCATTTCTGAATAGTTTCCTAGTAAATTGGGAATTCCATCTCATGATATGAATACTAAACTTACGGTAAAAACACTTGGAGGAAATGTTGAGACAAAAAGAAAACATAAGAACATTCATATCCTTGTGTGCGGAAAGAATCTACCTGCAAACCTTATTTTTTTGTCTCTAGTAGAGTTTGATGTTATATTGGGCATGGATTGGATTTCTATTTATCATGCTAAGATTGAATGCAGAGCTAAAGAGGTTTCTTTTCAGAATGATTTTCAGTTTTTGTACAAGAATGAACCCTTGCTTTTGATAACATATTAGGAAGTCAAAAAACTGGTAAAAGATGGAAATGAATGTTACCTTGCACATATTGTTGAAAACAAAGGAACTATTCATATTAATGATGTGCCAATGGTAAATGAGTACCTTGATGTTTTTCCTGATGAGTTACCTGGTATTATACCTGATCGAGAAGTTGAATTTACTGTTGAATTAGTTCCTGATGCTAAGCCAATTTCAAAACCCGCTTATCGAATGGCTCGAATTGAACTTTTATACTTAAAGAATCAATTGCAGGAGTTATTAGATAAAGGTTTCATTTGACCTAGCTCATCACCATGGGTGTAGGATTGGTATAGAGTATGAGGTTTCCAACCTCTGATACCAATTATAGGATTGGAATAGTGATGTAGATGCTCAATATACAAGAGGGGGGGGGGGTGAATTGTATACTTTAAGCATTCCTTTGGAACTTTTAAAGTTAGTTATGAATAACTATGTTTTCCTTAAGAAAAGGAAATGGCTAAGTTTAACAAAGTTAAACTAAGCAAATTCACAACACCTCTAACACTGAATACAAACTTGGAAAGAGATTCCGAAAGTAGGTTCTGGAAATATGGTTCCGGAAATTGAAACTTAACAAAAGATTACAATATGAGATTCTACCTTAAAGCATATAGAATCTAAATGAAACAAAGTACAAGTAAGGAAGTATATGAAAGTTATACTTTCCTTACAATACAAAATACAGCGGAAAATAAACAAGTAGTAGAACTACTAGTAACAAGATATAATTCTTTTAACCCAAAGAGAAGGGTATCCAACAACCTTGGATAAAGGTCCCTTGATTTATAATTTCAAAAAAGTCTGTCTTACCCACACCAGGGTAAGCCCTCGATACGAAGATCGGAGTCTCTGTCTTGCTATCCCTGCAAGCCCTCAACTTCAAGGTAGTTGGCAACCTCTGTCTTCCTCAACAAGGAAGCCCTCGAACTTCAAGGTAGTCGGCACCTCTGTTTTCCTATCCCCAGAAGTCCTCGAATGTAATCACCAACATTCGGAGTCGCACGAAGCTTTGAAATTTAATAAGAGCCTCTCTCTCTAGAAATAACTTCAAGCATGTAATCACATGAGTCGAAGATCAGTCAGCCTTTTTTGCTCTGAGCTCTTTCAAATGAGCTCCTATTTATAGGTAAGGCCAGCTCCTTCTCCAACGGTTATATTTTCCTTAAAGATCAGAGGGACCTGTACACGTGTCACTTAGAAAATGGTTAGTTTATAAAAAAATAGATGACATCATTTTAAACAAAACAAGTGTAATAGAATGTACGACATCATTTTAAAATCTAACTCAAAAGTTTGAAATGAAAAATTCGAAGTGAAGGTTCGGAGTTTAAGGAAAATAATAAAGAGTAGACAAAATATAAAGACATAAGTGAAATGAGAGTTCGGAGTGAAAATTTGGAGTCTGAATAAATTCAGAGTGTATAAAACAAAGATGATCAGATTCTATTTAATAGATGAATTCGGAATGAGAATTCGGAATGGGAATTCGTCATCAGAATTCGTAATGAGAATTATTTATCAGAATTCGTAATGAGATTTCTTCCTCAGAATTCGTAATGAGAATTCTTTATCAGAATTCGTAATGAGAATTCCTCATCAGAATTCGTAATGAGAATTCCTCATCAGAATTCGTAATGGGAATTACTCATCAGAATTCGTAGTGAGAATTCCTCATTAGAATTCTTAATGAGAATTTGTCATCAAACTTCATAAGAATTCGTATCCTGAATCTAGATTAAAACTATATCCGGAATTCAGAATGAAACTCTATCACAGTTCTCATTCTGGATTTCAGAGTGAAACTTTATCATAGTTCTTATCCAGAATTCGGATCCTAAAAAAGAATACTTCATATCAAAGTTTCAAGTAATTCCGAGAAAATAGAAATGAATCCGAATCTTATACTTAAGAAAAATCTAGATGAAAAATATGATAAGGATAGTTTTTATTATAAAAGCGGTTTTCCTTAAAGAAACAATTTTCCTTATAAAATCAATTTTCCTTAAGAAAGCAATTTTCCTTATAAAAGCAATTTTCCTAAAGATAAGGTGTTTGTGATTTTCAAAACAAGAAGGAATAGAAAAGTTATAAGGAAAACCTTATTGACTCAACAGTGGGGTGCTCCTGTCTTGTCTGTTAAAAAGAAATATGGTTCAATGAGACTTTTCATTGATTATAGATCATTGAATAACATCATTGTTAAGAATAAGTATCCTTTGCCTCATATCGATGATTTGTTTGATCAGCTCCAGGGAGCTCAGTATTTTTCGAAGATTTAATTGAGGTCGGGGTACCATCAGTTGAAAGTAAAAGAAGAAGATGTTCTGAAGACCGTGTTTTGTACTAGATATGGCTATTATGAATTTGTAGTTATGCCTTTTGGGTTAACCAATGCACCTTCCGTATTCATGGATCTTATGAATAGAATTTTCCGGGAGTTCTTTGATAAGTTTGTGGTTGTGTTCATTTATGATATATTGGTTTATTCAAAAGGTAAAGAGGAGCATGAAATTCATTTAAGGGTTGTCTTGAAAACCTTAAAAGAAAAGAAATTGTTTGGGAAATTCATCAAGTGTGAGTTTTGGTTACAACCAATTTCTTTCCTTGGTCACATTATTTCAAAAAATGGAATAACTGTTGATCCTGCAAAAACAAAAGTTGTTGAAGAATGGCCAAGACCCACAAATATAACCGAGATCCATAGTTTTCTTGGTTTGGCAGGTTATTACCAGAGGTTTGTTGAAAATTTTACACGGTTATCTAGTCCAATTACTAAGTTATCTCGAAAAGGTATTAAGTTCATCTGGACAAAAGAATGTGATGATTGTTTTTAGGAATTGAAAAAAAGATCGGTGAATGCTCCAGTTTTGGCACTGCGTTCCAGAAATGGTGAGTTAGTTATCTACAATGATGATTTTTTGAAAGGACTGGGTTGCGTCCTAATGTAGAATGATCAGGTAATTGCTTATGCTTTACGTCAGTTGAAACCACATGAGTTAAATTACCCTACACATGATTTGGAATTATCTGTTATTGTTTTTTCTTTAAAAATTTAGAGGCATCATTTCTATGGAGTGAAGGATGAAATATATACTGATCACAAAAGTTTAAAGTATATATTCACTCAGAACGAATTGAACATGAGACAGAGGATATGACTATAAATAATGAAGGATTATGATTGCACAATCCATTACCATCCGGGAAAATCAAATAAAGTGGCTGATGCTTTGAGTTAGAAAAGTAATGTCTCATTAGACATGATACGTTTGGAACAAGATCCTTTAGTTTTTGATTTGATGAAATTTGGCATAGAAGTTGTTGGTGAAGGAAATTCTTCTGTTTTGTTTTAGGTGTCAGTAAGATCATCTCTATGAGACAGAATAAAGAAAGTGCAGAAGGAAGATAGTGAGTTGCAGAAAAAGGTAGAGTTGGTTCAGAAGGGTAAGTTTCCTGAATTTAACATTGACAATAATTGTGTTTTGAGGTTTGGAAAGAGATTATGTGTGCCTTGTGATTCATAGTTGAAGAATGAGTTGTTATTTGAAGCTCACAGTTCTCTGTTTTTAGTTCATCCTGGTATTACTAAGATGTACATAGATCTTCAAGAGTATTACTGGTGGGATGGAATTAAAAGAGATATTGCTGATTTTACTGTGAAGTGTTTGACTTGGCAGCAGGTTAAAGTAGAGTGACAGTTACCGAAAGAAATGCTTCAGCCACTACCGGTGACAGAGTGGAAATGGAAAAATATATCTGTGGACTTTGTTGTGGGATTAACTAAGACATCTTGAGGTAATAATGCAATCTGGGTTATAGTTGACCGATTGACAAAATCTGCTCATTTCCTTCCTATTAGAGATACTTTGCCTCTAGATCAACTTGCTCGGTTGTATGTTAAAGAGATAGTAAGGTTGCATGGAGTTCCCCTCTCCATTGTATCTGATTGTGATCCTAGGTTAACTTCTAACTTTTGGAAAGGCATTCAGAAGTTATTAGGTACTGAATTAAATTTTAGTACAGCTTTTTATACTCAATCAGATGGGCAGTCAGAACGAACAATTCAGACCTTGGAGGATATGTTACGTGCTTACTCGATGGACTACCAGGGAAGTTGGGACCAACATCTTGTTTTGGTTGAATTTTATTATAATAACAGTTTTCATTCCAGTATACAGATGGCTCCATTTGAGTAATTGTATGGAAAGCGTTGTCGAAATACAAATTTTTGGGATGAAGTAGGTGAAAGAAAGATGATGGGACCAGAATTGGTAGAAGTGATGGCAGAGAAAGTTCAGTTGATTCAGAAGCACATGAGGACAGCTCAGATCAGACAGAAAAATTATGCAGATAACTGGAGGAAGGATCTTTCTTTTGAGGCAGGTGATCATGTCTTTCTCAAAGTTTCTCCTTGGAAAAGTGTGATGTGTTTTGGTAATAAGGGAATGTTGAGTCCAAGGTTCATTGGACCTTATGAAATTCTAGATAAAGTTGGATCAGTTGCGTATAGAGTAGCTTTACCTCTATGTTTATCCCAGGTACAAAATGTTATTCATGTTTCGATGTTGAGAAAGTATATGCCTGATCCATCTCATGTTTTGAGCCTAGAGGTAGTTCAGTTGGAAGAGAATCTCTCTTATGAAGAACAAACAGTCCAGATTCTTGACCGTAGAGATAAAGTGTTGCGGAATAAGGTAATTCACTAGGTAAAGGTTTTGTGGAAAAACCATATGGTTGAAGAGGCAACGTTGGAATCTGAAAACGCTATGAGGGATAAATACCCCCACTTATTTTGATAAGTGAATAAAAATTACGAGGACACAATTCCCGAAAGGGGGGAAGGATGTAGCATCCCAGAAAAATGATGAATAATAAATATTTCATATTTATTAATATTTGTGAATTAAATATTAATTTTACTTTAAAAGGGTTGCTATGTTCGATAGCATACCCGACACGCAATAACTGGTTTCTTTGGAATCTTACGTTGCACACTAATAATATAATATTATTATTTTAAATGGTATTTAACTCCTAGTCATTGTATTGGCAGGAATGAATGAAACTAACTACAATATGATTATACATATTTGTTAAATGCCTTTACATTTATCCAATAAAATTTAGAGGCTTAAAATGTGAACAAATCTAATTTTAAGCATAATTTACATTAAAAGCCCGATTTATCGCCTTTTAATAGAGAACCCTCTTTAAATATAGTTTTGGTCACTTTAATACATTCTAATTGACCAAATAAAGTCCTTCTTTAGAATGGGGACATCAAATTTTACTTTGGGTATTGTTTTGGTATTTTTCTGATAAAGTTCATTTTTTAAGGAATAATGAAAATATTGTATTTTAATTCAAAACTATGTTTTAATCTAATTTATTTATATGGTTAGATTATTTTTTTAATTGGTTTTAAAGTGAAATTGAAATATATTTTTACCATTTAATCCAATGTTGGTCATTGGAATTAATTTCACTTTTAAATTGGACATAAATAAGTATCAATCTTTTGATAGTTTTTAATTCTTAAAAACACGCTCTTTGTTCTGACAGCGGGAATTAATTTTAAATTAATTTCTGCCGCTTATGTGTTTTGATTTTGGAAAAATGGATTCCATATTTAGAATTAGGAGGCCCAAATTTTGTAAATAGGTAACTTTTATTTTTAGACATTTTAAATATTTACTTCAGTAAATATTTTATTTACTGTGGTTAAAGGGTAAATCAGGTAAATAAGGGTAGAAAAATAATATTATAATATTATAAAATTACACTTAAACGTGTCCTAATATTTTTGGATGAGTCATGTCAGACCATGGTCATCTGTGGGTCGATTTTGGGACCCCCTTGAGCCACTTGGGAGTGATAATGACAATTTAGATTAATTAATTTAATGTGAAGACAAAAGTGACATTAACAAAAATGGTTTTGTAATTAATTTTTATATGGTGTTATATAAGTCCTCTTTTCAACTATAAATATTCAATGGAAAGATAAAAAGATTTAATACATCATGGTATTTGTTTTTATAATTTATTGACATCAAATAAATTAAATTATTTATGACACAATAATGATGCAGTTTTTACCTCATTAATAAATGATTTAAATAAATAATATTATAATGATTAAACTATTATCCAAAACACGTCCAATTCTGATTGGATGATTTTATTTCGAATAAAAGTCATTTTATATTCGACCTCAATGATTTTTTGGACCATTATAAACCGAATATAAGTTTATAATAAAATAATATTTTCAAACATTCCTAAAGAGCCCCTCCTCTCCCTTATAAAAGGAGTCCACTTCTAACCAATTGTTCACACCTATCAAGCCATTTGGATCATCCAAACTCTGCCCAATAAATCTCTATACATCCATCTCCTCCTCCTATAAGCCTCACCTTAAGAAGAAGGCACTTAAGATGTCCTTTGGTTCAAACCAAAGTGACTTACCCAAAATTAAAGGTAACAGTTTCTCTTAAATTTTTTTCTTTTATTTTGCTTCTCCAACCCCTAAAATCTTTTTTTCCTTGTTTTGTAACAAAACCAGTATCCTCAATATACTATGATGTTTTTATGATAAGGATTAGAACTACAATTACACACACCTCCATCTAATTGATCAAGAACATAATGTTTCTGTGGATGACAAACTAACGCCTCACGAAACAATGATTGTTCAATTACATCATACCGCCTCTCATGGTGACCATTATGATGGAAATGTATTTATATATGATATATATTATGTTTATGATTTCCTTATTCTTCTGTACTTCCCATTTATATCATGCCTTTAACGTTTCCATAGTGGGTAAATATGATAATCTCATTTGAGGAAGTGCGGACTACCGCCCCCTGAAAGTGATGTGACTCGTTAATGCCCTATGTGGGATGTATAAAGGATAGAGTTAATGATATTATATATGATATTATACTGTAATTATAATATACCTATGTATAATTATGTTTTAATTCCATTAAAATAGGAAATATAAATGAAAGCAGCGTTCATGCGTACATACGACTTACTGTCTCCATGAACGGTGCATTTCATTTCGTACCTCCAAATGTTATGTACTATTATAAATACATGTATATACTGGATATATATGATATATATGATATCTAAAATCATGAATACCATTTTGGATATAATGGACTATTGATCACATGGACAACTTGTAAATATAAGGTGTTCATTTTTGACCCAAGTACAAAATATCGTCAAAATGAACATTATTAACTAAAATGATTAAATAATGTTTATAACATGGTAATAAGTGATATGAAAGGAATAATAAACTTGAAAAAGGTTCTTAAGAAATTATAAATTAACTTTACTTTATTATTCATGGGATTAAAGAATGAACGGGTCAAGTCAGACATGAGGTAAGGGACTTCGTCTCAATCTTCTTTCATTCAGGCATTTTTAGTTTTATACACGACATTATTTTATACGGTGTATAAAACCCTTTGACTTTTCATTTTATTCAAATGGAATATTTTTATATTAATCATTTTACTAAACAACAAGAAGGAATGTTTTTTCAACGTAACCGGTGACAATGACCTTTCCGTCGTCGCGAGTATTATTTGATCTTTGGCTTCCTTAAGAAGCTGTTATGTTTTTAAAAGGAATAATAAACACCATATACTCTTTTTATGTATTTTGGTATTGAAAATGATTTTGACAATGGATTTATTATTTCAATATCTTGAAATGATATTTTTTTATTGCAATGTGGAAATGTATCTTTCCTTTATGCTTATGTTATGTGTTATGATCATGTTATGGTTCTTGGGAATTATTTACGTATACGGGTGGTTCCATGATAAACCTTGGGTGGGTGAGCCCGAGATATCTCTCTAATGCATTGGGTAACGTGATAGAGGTAAACATGAATATTTCTCCTAAGAGATTTATTGCGCGACGCCGTCGCACCGCGCCATGGAAGAAACATCAAGAACGAGACGCCGTCGCGCCGCGTTGAAGAAATCAAGATGCGGCGGAGGGGCGCGGTGTCGTCGCACCGCGCCGGATGACGAAAACCGCGGCCGGTTCCGGGCCGCGGCGGAAGAGAACACCGGCGGCCGGGCCGCCGGCGTCGGAAGCCGAAGGGGGGACCAGAATTTCCGGTCCCGTTGGAGAAAACCGGCCGGCCAGCTGGCCGGCCGGATGACATTAAACCGGGGGAATTAATCCCCCGGCCATCACATAAAAACCCCCCTCTTTAAAAGGGGGGAGCGTTTTCTTGAGGGGGGGGGGGGGCAGCCGGCCCCCCAGTTCCGCACAAACAGGCCCCCCACGTGGGGGGGGGGGGCGCGACATGTAGCCGCCGCTGCCCTTCCCAGGAAGCGGGGGCTTAGCCCCCCGCGTGCAGCCACCGAGCGGCGCCAGGCCGCCACGGCCGCCGCGCCGCCGCCGCACCGCCGGCCGGCCGGCCGGCCGGGCCGACCCAGGGGGGGGGGGGTCGGGCCGGGTCGGCCCGGACCCGGACCCCCCGTTTCGAACCAGTTTCGGTCTTTTGGCCATAACTTGAGCCTCGGACCTCCGATTGACGAACCGTCTGCGGAAACGCGATCCTTGGATCGAGACGGTCGTTTCGGTATATCGCACTCAAGGTTTCGGATTACTTTGAGTTCGGCCGGGTTGGTTCGTTCACGAAACCAACCGGGCCTTCAGAGCGGAAACGCTCATACCTAGAGCTACGGACGTCCGATTGACGTGCCGTCAGCCGTGTTGTGTTCCTCTTAGTGAGACAGATCTTTTGGCATACTCCGCCCGAGGTTTGGACGCAGGTGGAGTAAGGTCGGGTTGGTTTTGCCTTAAAAACCAACCGGGCCCCGGGGACGAAAATGCCAATAACTCTCAGACCGGGCGTCCGATCGACGCACCGTCTGTTGCGTTGAGTTCCTGTTGACGATACGGAACTTTTGGATACATCAACTCTGGTCTTCGTGACAGTTGATGTATCAGCCTCTCGGCTCGTGGAGCGGACTCTCCGAACGAGCTTGCTGTGTGCGGGAACCCTAGTGCTGGCTGCGACTGTTACTGTGACTGCTACTGCTACTACTGCTACTGTGACTGCGACGACGACAGTACAGAGATCCTGTGTGGATTCGACGACGACGACTACAGCACTCAGCGATCCTACGTGGATCAGTGCTACAGGTCCTGTGTGGGCCCGATCCTGTGTGGGTCCGATCCTGTGTGGGTCCTTGCGCTCAGCGGTCCTGTGTGAACCAGCGCCTACAGGTCCTGTGTGGGCCCGATCCTGTGTGGGTCTTTGCGGGGGTTAGTTACCTATCGATCCTTCGTGGGTCCAACGACTTAGATGGATCAGTGATCATCTTTATCATCCTTTGAAGAAGTATACCTGTGTGAGCTGAATCCTGTTGCTTTCCTGTGTGGATTGTGTTGTGCAATCCTGTGTGGATTACGTTTTGCTTTCCTGTGTGGAATACGTTTACTTTCCTGTGTGGACTGAGTTGTACTTGGGCTCGGAGGTTGGAGCGTATTTGAATTGATGACTTAGGTATATGTATGGGCATATACCTAAGCAATGTCGGTTGTTACTTCGTGATTATACCTTTCTTCATGGTTTATCCTTTGTGGATTTGAGAGACCTTCAGGAGTCTCGGGGTCCCTATTGAGTAGCTTATACTTACCCCTGCACGGGCTTTGCCCGCACTACGTTGTGTTGGTTGCAGACGACGGACAGCGTTGACCTTAGCTGAGGCTTGCAGAGCGGGACGGTACCCGGAGGTGGACCACTGGGCGGGACGTGCACAGAGCAGACGGCGGGACCTGTGGAGCAGAGGAGCTATCTGTACCCACCCTTCAGGCGGGATTTCCAGTGGACAGCTCGGTGTAGCGGCATTTACTTTTCAGTTGCTGTTTTCCCTTTCGAGTTGTACTTTACTTTCAGTTTTGGGTTTGTATTCTGGCCCATTTACTTTTCCGCACTTTCAGTTGTACTCTGCTTTTGTTTAGTGTTTACTTTCCGCTTGCTTACTCTGTGGTGTTTGTTTACCTTACAAAGGCAATGTCTTACCTTTTTATCGATCCTTCAAGAGTTTGAATTTCAAAAACTCAAAATTAAACTCACTTATTAATTATGAATGAGTTGTATAATTAATTAAAAGTTAAGTTGTCAAGCCTTTAAGAGGGAGAGAGGGGAGTTAGGGAATTTGAGGGGTTTTGGCACATTAAGTGCAAGGGAGTTTAAGGGGGTAGAAGAGAGTTAAGGAGAAGGTGAAGGGTTGGGGCTCGTGTGGGCCCCACCTCACCTTAATCCTCACTTGGTTAGTTAGGAACTTGTGATTCCACCCCAACTTCCACACTTAGGATATAACCACTTAAGAAGATAAATAAAATAAATATTGTATAACAAATTTATTTTACTCTTGATTTCATCCAGAAAAAAAAATCTCCTCCTAGGCAAACGCAACTTCGCGAAAGGTCTTCTTAAGCGAATATCGGCGCTACGAGTTCATCGGTGTCCTCGGATTTCAATTCTGAGAACCGGATCAAAAATTAGGAAATCCCGCTCATTCGTTCACTGAACGTACCCGAGCCAAACTTCGGAAATTAATTCCGGGCACTCCGGGCCTCGGAATCAGGTGCCGTCAGAAACCGCGCTCTTGTAAAATTCCAAAAAAATTAAGAAAAAATTTCCCTTGAATTTTACGGGTCTTTACATTACTCCCACCTCAGGTCTTTACGTCCCCGTAAAGATACATCAAAACTAGGGAAACAAATGAGGGTACTGAGCACGCATCTGAGCCTCCCGCTCCCATGTGCTTTCCTGGAGGTTCTCGTGCTGCCATCTGATGCGCACAAGAGGAATCGATCGCCCACGTAGGACCCGCTCCTGTCGATCCTCTATCTCCACCCGGACCTCCGTAAAAGTCGCCCCATCGTCAACGTCAAGCTCCCCATGGTCAATGATGTGCGTCGGGTCGTGCACGTATCTCCTCAGCTGAGACACGTGGAAGACATCGTGCACCCGGTGCAACTGAGGTGGTAGAGCCAGGCGATAATCCACCTCACCAATCCTGCTGAGGACCTGGAAGGGTCCGATGAAGCGCGGAGATAACTTGCCGCCTCGGCCAAATCTCTGAATACCACGTCGAGGTGAGACCCGCAAGAAGACGTGGTTGCCACCCTCGAACTCCAGTGGCCTCCGCTTCCTGTTAGCATAAGACTTCTGCTGGCTCTGAGCTGTACTCATCCGCCCCTGGATGACCTGGACCATCTTAGGTCCCACAGGAGATGCAAGATTTCTTCTTTGCCGATAAGAGAAATCTGGTCTCATCCCCTGGATGAACCACATTCTTCGCCTAAAACAGTCAATCCTAACATGGATGATACTAATCCATACCAAGGATGACGTCGTAAGGCCTCGACGCTACTACTAAGAGATTCAACCGTTACTCTCGCCTCCAAGGGTTGAGTCACACTGTCGGCATCAGTGTGTGGTAACTGGGTCTCCTCCAGTAGATGTCTCACAAGTGAGGGTCAAGTCAACAGCCAAAACTGGAACCTCTTAGTAACATCTCGAAAGAGGACAGGAACGAAAATATCACAAAGGTATGCGTCTTTTATTATTGCAGCTCTTAAAACAAGACGTTACACAAAAGCAACAAGGAACCAGAAGTACAAAGGATGTATCCACTAGTTCTGCTCCTGTCCACCTGCTCTCGAAGCTCAACTGCCTTTTCCACTACTCGGCTGTTGCTCAAGCACTCGTCGCTGCTTCTGTCTTAGTGGCTCCTCTAACACCCGCTGATCAATCGTACAAGGAGTCGGACAGTCGCGTGCCTGGTGACCCTTCCCGCCACAGGAGTAACATTGTCCGTTTCTGGCACGCCTGGCTCTGACCCCACCTCGGGTGCCCCGCACCACCTGTCCTAAAACCCGAGATCGTCCAACTGCTAGTCTGGTCCTCCTGGACCTCTGCATCATCTGTCTACTGCCCGCAGATGACTTGGCTACTGATCGAAAAACACGCGGCAAAGGCAGAATCTCCTGTACACGCTTGGGGTGTAGAGCTACTGGAACAAACTCCACCCTGAAGAAGGTCTCGAAGTCTTCCCATGCGAAGGTCATCCCATCGCAGAACTGAAACAAGTGGCTCCACCACCTGCCTGCTGCTGCCTGAAGGAGGCTGGCAGCAAAGATCACCATTAAGTCTGTTGGCGTCCTCACTAGCCTAAACACACATACCACTGCCTCCAGCCATTCCTCTACTGCCTGGGGATCCGTCTCCCCGTGAAACCTGGGTGGTCGCTGGCGCTGAAACTCATGCAGTGCGCTGAGGCGACGTGCATCGTCAGCGGCTGGCGCTGGAAGCATCGGGGGCTCGGCGGGTAGTGCTACCGCCTGTGCCACTGCTGACAAAGGGCCCTGCACCGAGGCCTCGTCGCTCGGTGGGCTTTCGTCACGCTCGACTCTCGGAACCCTAGCTGGCTGCCGTCGTGGGGCCATCCTGAAAGGAAACAGGTGCGCCACGGTCAAACAGTATACCTGGTGAGCTGACACAAAGAAATCACAAAGAAAACTTTGAAACACACACGCAATCAATGTTTTCGTGCATTAAGTCGGAAATCAGAAGTCAGGGTCCTGGTGTACGGATACGTCGGCCGCCGCACCAACACTGGACTCCCTGGACTGATAACCACACTCAATACGCTAAACATTATTTCTTCACATAGAAAAGATCAGAGTTTGCGGTAGAACCGAACTCCTCTGATACCAATTAGTCACGACCCGCCCTCGGGGTCCGTGCCGTGACTACCCCAAGCCCGCCTTCCATAGGCCAGGGGCTGGCGACTAGCACCAAGGCGTAAATCCTGGTAAAAAGGGAAGGCATTGCCTTTGTAAAGTAAACAAACACCACAGAGTAAGCAAGCGGAAAGTAAACACTAAGCAAAAGAAGAGTACAACTGAAAGTGAGGAAAAGTAAATGGGCCAGTATACAAACCCAAACTGAAAGTAAAGTACAACTCGAAAGGGAAAACAACAACTGAAAAGTAAAAGCCGCTACACCGAGCTGTCCACTAGAAATCCCTCCTGAAGGGTGGGTACAGATAGCTCCACTGCTCCACGGGTCCCGCCGTCCGCTCCGAGCACATCCCGCCCAGTGGTCCACCTCCAGGTACCGTCCTGCTCTGCAAGCCTCAGCTAAGATCAACGCTGTCCGTCGTCTGCAACCAACACAACATAGTGCGGGAAAAGCCCGTGCAGGGGTGAGTATAAGCTACTCAGTAGGGACCCCAAGACCCCTGAAGGTCTCTCAAATCCACAAGGATAAACCACGAAGAAAGGTACAATCACGAAGTAACAACCGACACTGCTTAGGTATATGCCCATACATATACCTAAGTCATCAATTTCAAATACGCTCCAACCTCCGAGCCCAAGTACAACTCAGTCCACACAGGAAAGTAAACGTATTCCACATAGGAAAGCAAAACGTAATCCACACAGGATTGCACAACACAATCCACACAGGAAAGCAACAGGCTTCAACTCACACAGGTATACTTTTTCAAAAGATGATAAAGATGATCTATGATCCATCTAAGTCGCCGGACCCACGAAGGATCGATAGGTAACTAACCCCCGCAAAAGACCCACACAGGATCGGACCCACACAGGACCTGTAGGCGCTGGTTCACACAGGACCGCTGAGCGCAAAGACCCACACAGGATCGGACCCACACAGGATCGGGCCCACACAGGACCTGTAGCACTGATCCACGTAGGATCACTGAGCACTGTAGTCGTCGTCGTCGAATCCACACAGGATCGGGCCCACACAGGACCTGTAGCACTGATCCACGTAGGATCGCTGAGTGTTGTAGTCATCGTCGTCGAATCCACACAGGATCTCTGTACTGTCGTCGTCGCAGTCACAGTAGCAGTAGTAGAAGTAGTAGTCACAGTAACAGTCGCAGCCAGCACTAGGGTTCCTGCACACAGCAAGCTCGTTCGGAGGGTCCGCTCCACGAGCCGAGAGGCTGATACATCAACTGTCACAAAGACCAGAGTTGATGTATCCAAAAGTTCCGTATCGTCAACAGGAACTCAACGCAACAGACGGCGCGTCGATCGGACGCCCGGTCTGAGAGTTATTGGCATTTTCGTCCCCGGGGCCCGGTTGGTTTTTAAGGCAAAACCAACCCGACCGTACTCCACCTGCGTCCAAACCTCGGGCGGAGTATGCCAAAAGATCCGTCTCACTAAGAGGAACACAAAAAAGCTGACGGCACGTCGATCGAACGTCCGTAGCTCAAAATATGAGCGTTTCCGCCCCGAAGGCCCGGTTGGTTTCGTGAACGAACCAACCCGGCCGAACTCAAAGTAATCCGAAACCTTGAGTGCTATAAACCGAAACGACCATCTCGATCCAAGGATCGCATCGCCGCTGACGGTTCGTCAATCGGACGTCCAGTCTGAAAGATATCAGTTTTTCCGTCTCACACCCACCCTGGGAAACTTCCCAGGAGGTCACCCATCCTGATCACTACTCTAAGCCAAGCACGCTTAACTACGGAGTTTTAACCACGTAGGCTCCCGAAAAAGAAGGTGCGCCTTGAGTATAGTATACCGAAACGACCGTCTCGATCCAAGGATCGCGTTGCCGCAGACGGTTCATCGATCGGAGGTCCGTGGCTCAAGTTATGGCCAAAAGACCGAAGTCGTCTCGAAAACGGGGGGTCCGGGTCCGGGCCGACCCGGCCCGACCCCCCTGGTCTGACCGGAACCGGGTTGACCCGACCCGGATCCGACCCAAACCGGGTCGGACCGACCCGGCCCGGCCGGTGGCGGCGCGGCGGCGCGGTCCGGCCAGCGGCGGCGCGGCCAGGGGGCCGCGCATGTGCCGCACGCGGGGGGGTAAACCCCCCCTTTTTTCGAATCTCGGCCGGCCTAAGGCCGGCCGTTTCTTTCTCACGCGGGACCTGCGGGTCCCGCCTCCTAACCAAACCGGCGGCCGGCGCGGCCGGCCGCCTTCTTCTTCTCCGCCGCGGCCGTAGCCGCGGCTCTTCCCCGATCTCCGCCGCGGCCGTAGGGCCGCGACCTTCCTGTTCTCCGGCGCCCGCGAGGCCGGCGCCCCTGGCTGCTCCGCCGCGGCCGTAGGGCCGCGGCCCTTCATGATCTCCGGCGCCGGCGGCCCGGCTGGCCGCCGGTCGCCTCCTTGTTCCGCCGCGGCCCGTCTCCGGCCGCGGTCTCTTTCGTAAACAACGACGCGGTGCGTCTGCACCGCGTTTCTTAGTCGCAGCTCGCTCCGGCCATTAATTCTTTTGTTCCTGTGCGGTTGCGACGACACCGCGCTGTCTCCGCTAAATTAACACGAAAGAATAGAAGGGGGAGGAGAATCGGCCGTGTTCGTGCGGTCCGGTCTCCTCCCGTTATAACGATATCAGATGGCCAATCGTATAAACACAACAATGAATGTTTCACAATTTTTAATAAAATTTGGAACTACGCCCAACGGATTATTCTTTCATGTTCGAGGGAATGAAAACACGTAATTTAAAAAGGACAAACCCCCTACCTTGAAAATTGACGTCACACGTCGGTTATCGCGGAGGAAGGCGTCGCGGCGTCGGACGTAGATTCCGTGGACGTCGGGGTGCGTCCGAGGAGGGAACGACGTCTCTTCACTTGTCGCTTAAGACGAAGAAGAGAGGTACGTTGTCGTTGGCGATGATTACCACGGTCGGCGACTTCTACCTTGTCGAGGAGGAAGATGAAGACGGAAGAATCCGGGACGCCGAGTCTCGATGGTCGTGGGATCGATGTTCTTTGTCGGAGAAGAACCGTTCTTCACGTTCTTCGTCTGAGACGGAAAGGCTGATATCTTTCAGACTGGACGTCCGATTGACGAACCGTCAGCGGCGATGCGATCCTTGGATCGAGACGGTCGTTTCGGTTTATCGCACTCAAGGTTTTGGATTACTTTGAGTTCGGCCGGGTTGGTTCGTTCACGAAACCAACCGGGCCTTCGGGGCGGAAACGCTCATATTTTGAGCTACGGACGTTCGATCGACGTGCCGTCCGCTTTGTTGTGTTCCTCTTAGTGAGACGGATCTTTTGGCATACTCCGCCCGAGGTTTGGACGCAGGTGGAGTACGGTCGGGTTGGTTTTGCCTTAAAAACCAACCGGGCCCCGGGGATGAAAATGCCAATAACTCTCAGACCGGGCGTCCGATCGACGCGCTGTCTGTTGCGTTGAGTTCCTGTTGACGATACGGAACTTTTGGATACATCAACTCTGGTCTTTGTGACAGTTGATGTATCAGCCTCTCGGCTCGTGGAGCGGACCCTCCGAACGAGCTTGCTGTGTGCAGGAACCCTAGTGCTGGCTGTGACTGTTACTGTGACTACTACTGCTACTACTGCTACTGTGACTGCGACGACGATAGTACAGAGATCCTGTGTGGATTCGACGACGATGAATACAGCACTCAGCGATCCTACGTGGATCAGTGCTACAGGTCCTGTGTGGGCCCGATCCTGTGTGGATTCGACGACGACGACTACAATGCTCAGTGATCCTACGTGGATCAGTGCTACATGTCCTGTGTGGGCCCGATCCTGTGTGGGTCCGATCCTGTGTGGGTCTTTGCGCTCAGCGGTCCTGTGTGAACCAGCGCCTAAAGGTCCTGTGTGGGCCCGATCCTGTGTGGGTCTTTTGCGGGGGTTAGTTACCTATCGATCCTTCGTGGGTCCGACGACTTAGATGGATCAGAGATCATCTTTATCGTCTTTTGAAAAAGTATACCTGTGTGAGATGAAGCCTGTTGCTTTCCTGTGTGGATTGTGTTGTGCAATCTTGTGTGGATTACGTTTTGCTTTCCTGTGTGGAATACGTTTACTTTCCTGTGTGGACTGAGTTGTACTTGGGCTCGGAGGTTGGAGCGTATTTGAAATTGATGACTTAGGTATATGTATGGGCATATACCTAAGCAGTGTCGGTTGTTACTTAGTGATTGTACCTTTCTTCGTGGTTTATCCTTGTGGATTTGAGAGACCTTCAGGGGTCTTGGGGTCCCTACTGAGTAGCTTATACTCACCCCTGCACGGGCTTTGCCCGCACTATGTTGTGTTGGTTGCAGACGACGGACAGCGTTGATCTTAGCTGAGGCTTGCAGAGCAGGACGGTACCTGGAGGTGGACCACTGGGCGGGACGTGCTCGGAGCGGACGGCGGGACCCGTGGAGCAGTGGAGCTATCTGTACCCACCCTTCAGGAGGGATTTCCAGTGGACAGCTCGGTGTAGCGGCTTTTACTTTTCAGTTGCTGTTTTCCCTTTCGAGTTGTACTTTACTTTCAGTTTGGGTTTGTATACTGGCCCATTTACTTTTCCGCACTTTCAGTTGTACTCTTCTTTTTCTTAGTGTTTACTTTCCGCTTGCTTACTCTGTGGTGTTTGTTTACTTTACAAAGGCAATGCCTTCCCTTTTTACCGGGATTTACGCCTTGGTGCTAGTCGCCAGCCCCTGGCCTATGGAAGGCGGGCTTGGGGTAGTCACGGCACGGACCCCGAGGGCGGGTCGTGACTAATTGGTATCAGAGGAGTTCGGTTCTACCGAAAACTCTGATCTTTTCTATGTGAAGCAATAATGTTTAGCGTATTGAGTGTGGTTATCAGTCCAGGGAGTCCAGTGTTGGTGCGGCGGCCGATGTATCCGTACACCAGGACCCTGACTTCTGATTTCCGACTTAATGCACGAAAACATTGATTGCGTGTGTGTTTCAAAGTTTTCTTTGTGATTTCTTTGTGTCAGCTCACTAGGTATATTGTTTGACCGTGGCGCACCTGTTTCCTTTCAGGATGGCCCCACGACGGCAGCCAGCTAGGGTTCCGAGAGTCGAGCTTGACGACAGCCCACCGAGCGACGAGGCCTCGGTGCAGGGCCCTTTGTCAGCAGTGGCACAGGCGGTAGCACTACCCGCCGAGCCCCCGATGCTTCCAGCGCCAGCCGCTAACGATGCACGTCGCCTCAGCGCACTGCATGAGTTTCAGCGCCAGCGACCACCCAGGTTTCACGGGGAGACGGATCCCCAGGCAGTAGAGGAATGGCTGGAGGCAGTGGTATGTGTGTTTAGGCTAGTGAGGACGCCAGCAGACTTCATGGTGATCTTTGCTGCCAGCCTCCTTCAGGCAGCAGCAGGCAGGTGGTGGAGCCACTTGTTTCAGTTCTGCGATGGGATGACCTTCGCATGGGAAGAATTCGAGACCTTCTTCAGGGTGGAGTTTGTTCCAGTAGCTCTACACCCCGAGCGTGTACAGGAGGTTCTGCCTTAGCCGCGTGTTTTTCGATCAGTAGCCGAGTCATCTGCGGGCAGTAGACAGATGATGCAGAGGTCCAGGAGGACCAGACTAGCAGTTGGACGATCTCGGGTTTTAGGACAGGTGGTGCGGGGCACCCGAGGTGGGGTCAGAGCCAGGCGTGCCAGAAACGGACAATGTTACTCCTGTGGCGGGAAGGGTCACCAGGCACGCGACTGTCCGACTCCTTGTACGATTGATCAGCGGGTGTTAGAGGAGCCACTGAGACAGAAGCAGCGGCGAGTGCATGAGCAATAGCCGAGTAGTGGACAAGGCAGTTGAGCTTTGAGAGCAGGTGGACAGGAGCAGAACTAGTGGATACATTCTTTGTACTTCTGGTTCCTTGTTGCTTTTGTGTAACGTCTTGTTTTATGAGCTTCAATAATAAAAGACGCATACCTTTGTGATATTTTCGTTCCTGTCCTCTTTCGAGATGTTACTAAGAGGTTCCAGTTTTGGCTGTTGACTTGACCCTCACTTGTGAGACATCTACTGGAGGAGACCCAGTTACCACACACTAATGCCGACAGTGTGACTGAACCCTTGGAGGCGAGAGTAACGGTTGAATCTCTTAGTAGTAGCGTCGAGGCCTTACGACGTCATCCTTGGTATGGATTAGTATCATCCATGTTAGGATTGACTGTTTTAGGCGAAGAATGTGGTTCATCCAGGGGATGAGACCAGATTTCTCTTATCGGCAAAGAAGAAATCTTGCAGCTCCTGTGGGACCTAAGATGGTCCAGGTCATCCAGGGGCGGATGAGTACAGCTCAGAGCCGGCAGAAGTCTTATGCTAACAGGAAGCGGAGGCCACTGGAGTTTGAGGGTGGCGACCACGTCTTCTTGCGGGTCTCACCTCGACGTGGTATTCAGAGATTTGGCCAAGGCGACAAGTTATCTCTGCGCTTCATCGGACCCTTCCAGGTCCTCGGCAGGATTGGTGAGGTGGATTATCGCCTGGCTCTACCACCTCAGTTGCACCGGGTGCACGATGTCTTCCACGTGTCTCAGCTGAGGAGATACGTGCACGACCCGACGCACATCATTGACCATGGGGAGCTTGACGTTGACGATGGGGAGACTTTTACGGAGGTCCCGGTGGAGATAGAGGATCGACAGGAGCGGGTCCTACGTGGGCGATCGATTCCTCTTATGCGCATCAGATGGCAGCACGAGAACCTCCAGGAAAGCACATGGGAGCGGGAGGCTCAGATGCGTGCTCAGTACGCCCAACGGATTATTCTTTCATGTTCGAGGGAATGAAAACACGTAATTTAAAAAGGACAAACCCCCTACCTTGAAAATTGACGTCACACGTCGGTTATCGCGGAGGAAGGCGTCGCGGCGTCGGACATAGATTCCGTGGACGTCGGGGTGCGTCGGAGGAGGGAACGACGTCTCTTCACTTGTCGCTTAAGACGAAGAAGAGAGGTACGTTGTCGTTGGCGATGATTACCACGGTCGGCGACTTCTCCCTTGTCGAGGAGGAAGATGAAGATGGAAGAATCCGGGACGCCGAGTCTCGATGGTCGTGGGATCGATGTTCTTTGTCGGAGAAGAACCGTTCTTCACGTTCTTCGTCGAAGGCGGAAAGGCTGATATCTTTCAGACTGGACGTCCGATTGACGAACCATCAGCGGAGATGCGATCCTTGGATCGAGACGGTCGTTTCGGTTTATCGCACTAAAGGTTTCAGATTACTTTGAGTTCGGCCGGGTTGGTTCGTTCACGAAACCAACCGGGCCTTCGGCCCACCCGAAGCATGACTCTTCTTCTTCTCCTTTTTAACTCCCTTAAACTCCTCTTTTAATGACATGACAACTTTGTTAATTAATGGAGTTGAATTGTTTGAATTTCAATCCTTTGAAATTCATTTTGTTAAGTGTGTGAATAAAATAAGACTCTAGCTTATTTTATTTGGTTAGATTTCTCTAGCCTTGTTGAGAGGATTTGGGAACTCCTTCTTCTTCTTCAACTTTGACGAAGAACGCGAAGAACCTTCGAGCTCCGACGAAGAACGCTGCTCCTCTCTTCTTCGTAGCCGGTTGTTCCGAAGATCGACGACGCCTTCTGTGTCAATGAAAGGGAACGCCGCTTCCTCCTCAGACTTCCTTCGTCGGCTTACGAAGTTTCACCAACGACGTACCTCTTCGGACGTACCTCTTCGTCAACGGAATTGACGAACGATTACCGCGACGCCCGACCTCCGCGACGCTTGCCTTCCGCGGGTCATTCACAATCATCGTACTTGAAACCGAGGTAGGGGTTGTTGATTTATTGATTATTTATTCCATTCTTGATCGTGGATTTAGCATGTCTAAACGTGAGGCAACTGGTTATTTTTTTTAAGTTGTGTTATTATTTAACGTGAGGGGGGCCGGACCGCATGAACACGGCCGAACCCCCCTCCATTGTTCATGTTGTTTATTCTTGCGGGCGGAAGCAAGGTGGAGTGGTGCCGTTGCACCACGCGGATAATTGTACGTTTAACTTACGTGACGCCGTCGCGCGCGCACCATGGAAGAAACAACAAGAACGCGACGCCGTCGCGCCGCGTTGAAAAAAATCGAGGTGCGGCGGAGGGGCGCGGTGCCGTCGCACCGCGCCTGATGACGAATTCCGCGGCCGGTTCCGGGCCGCGGCGAATTGAGAAGACCGGCGGCCGGGACGCCGGCGTCGGAAGCCAAAGAGGGGACCGGAATCTTTCGGTCCGTTGGAGAAAAACCGGCCGGCCAGCTGGCCGGCCGGATGGAGTTAAACCGGGGGAAATTAATCCCCCGGCCAGCGCACAAAACCCCCCTTTTTATGAGGGGGGCGGTTCCTTTAAGGGGGGGCAGGCAGCTCCCCCCAGTTGCCTTCAAGCCGGCCCCCACGTGGGGGCCGTTTTCCACAAAGGCGCGGCATTATGCCGCGCCGCCGCTTCCAATCAGCGGGGGGCTTTGCCCCCCCGCATGCCGCCAGGCCGCCGCGCCTGCCGCCGGGCCGCCGCGCCTGCCGCCGGGCCGCCGCGCCACCACCGGGCCGCCGCGCCACCGCCGGGCCGTCGCGCCGCCGCCGGGCCGCCGCGCCACCGCCGGGCCGCCGCGCCGCCGCACCGCCAGCCGGTCGGGCCGGTTCGGACCCGGGTCGGGTCGACCCGGTTCGGGCCGACCCAGGGGGGTCGGGCCGGGTCGACCCAGACCCGGACCCCCCGTTTCGAATCAGTTTCGGTCTTTTGGCCATAACTTGAGCCTCAGACCTCCGATTGACGAACCGTCTGTGGAAACGCGATCCTTGGATCGAGACGGTCTTTTCGGTATATCGCACTCAAGGTTTTGGAATACTTTGAGTTCGGCCGGGTTGGTTCGTTCACGAAACCAACCGGGCCTTCGGAGCGGAAACGCTCATATCTTGAGCTACAGACGTCCGATTGACGTGCCGTCAGCTGTGTTGTGTTCCTCTTATTAAGACGGATCTTTTGGCATACTCCGCCCGAGGTTTGTACGCAGGTGGAGTACGGTCGGGTTGGTTTTGCCTTAAAAACCAACCGGGCCCCGGGGACGAAAATGCCAATAACTCTCAGACCGGGCGTCCGATCGACGCGCCATCTGTTGCGTTGAGTTCCTGTTGACGATACGGAACTAATGGATACATCAACTCTGGACTTTGTGACAGTTGATGTATCAGCCTCTCGGCTCGTGGAGCGGACCCTCCGAATGAGCTTGCTGTGTGCGGGAACCCTAGTGCTGGCCGCGACTGTTACTGTGACTACTACTGCTACTACTGCTACCGTGACTGCGACGACGACAGTACAGAGATCCTGTGTGGATTCGACGACGACGACTACAGCACTCAGCGATCCTACGTGGATCAGTGCTACAGGTCCTGTGTGGGCCCGATCCTATGTGGGTCTTGCGGTGACTATCTACAGGTCCTGTGTGGGCCCGATCCTGTGTGGGTCTTGCGGTGACTATCTACAGGTCCTGTGTGGGCCCGATCCTGTGTGGGTCTTGCGGTGACTATCTACAGGTCCTGTGTGGGCCCGATCCTGTGTGGGTCTTTGTGGTGCTTATCTACAGGTCCTATGTGGGCCCGATCCTGTGTGGGTCTTTTGCGGGGGTTAGTTACCTATCGATCCTTCGTGGGTCCGACGACTTAGATGGATCAGAGATCATCTTTATCGTCCTTTGAAGAAGTATACTTGTGTGAGCTGAATCTGTTGCTTTCCTGTGTGGATTGTGTTGTGCAATCCTGTGTGGATTACGTTTTGCTTTCCTGTGTGGAATACGTTTGCTTTCCAGTGTGGACTGAGTTGTACTTGGGCTCGGAGGTTGGAGCGTATTTGAATTTGATGACTTAGGTATATGTATGGGCATATACCTAAGCAGAATCGGTTGTTATTTCGTGATTGTACCTTTCTTCGTGGTTTATCCTTTGTGGATTTGAGAGACCTTCAGGGGTCTCGGGGTCCCTACTGAGTAGCTTATAATCACCCCTGCACGGGCTTTGCTCGCACTACGTTGTGTTGGTTGTAGACGATGGACAGCGTTGACCTTAGCTGAGGCTTGCAGAGCGGGACGGTACCCGGAGGTGGACCACTGGGCGGGACGTGCACGGAGCGGACGGCGGGACCCGTGGAGCAGAGGAGCTATCTGTACCCACCCTTCAGGTGGGATTTCTAGTGGACAGCTCGGTGTAGCGGCTTTTACTTTTCAATTGCTGTTTTCTCTTTCGAGTTGTACTTTACTTTCAGATTGGGTTTGTATACTGGCCCATTTACTTCTCCGCACTTTCAGTTGTACTCTATTTTTACTTTGTGTTTACTTTCTGCTTGCTTACTCTGTGGTGTTTGTTTACTTTACAAAGGCAATGCCTTCCCTTTTTACTGGGATTTACGCCTTGGTGCTAGTCGCCAGCCCCTGGCCTATGGAAGGCGGGCTTGGGGTAGTCACGGCACGGACCCCGAGGGCGGGTCGTGAAAAATTGGTATCAGAGGAGTTCGGTTCTACCGCGAAATCTGGTCTTTTCTATGTGAAGCAATAATGTTTAGCATATTGAGTGTGGTTATCAGTCCAGGGAGTCCAGTGTTGGTGCGGCGGCCGACGTATCCGTACACCAGGACCCTGACTTCTGATTTCCGACTTAATGCACGAAAACATTGATTGCGTGTGTGTTTCAAAGTTTTCTTTGTGATTTCTTTGTGTCAGCTCACCAGGTATACTGTTTGACCGTGGCGCACCTGTTTCCTTTCAGGATGGCCCCACGATGGCAGCCAACTAGGGTTCCGAGAGTCGAGCGTGACGGCAGCCCACCGAGCGACGAGGCCTCGGTGCAGGGCCCTTTGTCAGCAGTGGCACCGGCGGTAGAACTACCCGCCGAGCCCCCGATGCTTCCAGCGCCACTCGCTGACGATGCACGTCGCCTCAGCGCACTGCATGAGTTTCAGCGCCAACGACCACCCAGGTTTCGCGGGGAGACGGATCCCCAGGCAGCAGAGGAATGGCTGGAGGCAGTGGTACGTGTGTTTAGGCTAGTGAGGACGCCAGCAGACTTCGTGGTGATCTTTGCTGCCAGCCTCCTTCAGGCAGCAGCAGGCAGGTGGTGGAGCCACTTGTTTCAGTTCTGCGATGGGATGACCTTCACATGGGAAGAATTCGAGACCTTCTTCAGGGTGGAGTTTGTGCCAGCAGCTCTACACCCCGAGCGTGTACAGGAGCTTCTGCCTTTGCCGCGTGTTTTTTGATCAGTAGCCGAGTCATCTGTGGGCAGTAGACAGATGATGCAGAGGTCCAGGAGGACCAGACTAGCAGTTGGACGATCTCGGGTTTTATGACCGGTGGTGCGGGGAACCCGAGGTGGGGTCAGAGCCAGGCATGCCAGAAACAGACAATGTTACTCCTGTGGCGGGAAGGGTCACCTGGCACGTGACTGTCCGACTCCTCGTACGATTGATCACAGGGTGTTAGAGGAGCCACTGAGACAGAAGCAGCGGCGAGTGCTTGAGCAACAGCCGAGTAGTGGACAAGGCAGTAGAGCTCCGAGAGCAGGTGGACAGGAGCAGAACTAGTGGATACATCCTTTGTACTTCTGGTTCCTTGTTGCTTTTGTGTAACGTCTTGTTTTATGAGCTGCAATAATAAAAGACGCATACCTTTGTGATATTTTTGTTCCTGTCCTCTTTCGTGATGTTACTAAGAGGTTCCAGTTTTGGCTGTTGACTTGACCCTCACTTGTGAGACATCTACTGGAGGAGACCCAGTTACCACACACTGATGCCGACAGTGTGACTCAACCCTTGGAGGCGAGAGTAACAGTTGAATCTCTTAGTAGTAGCGTCGAGGCCTTACGACGTCATCCTTGGTATGGATTAGTATCATCCATGTTAGGATTGACTGTTTTAGGCGAAGAATGTGGTTCATCCAGGGGATGAGACCAGATTTCTCTTATCGGCAAAGAAGAAATCTTGCAGCTCCTGTGGGACCTAAGATGGTCCAGGTCATCCAGGGGCGGATGAGTACAGCTCAGAGCCGGCAGAAGTCTTATGCTAACAGGAAGCGGAGGCCACTGGAGTTCGAGGGTGGCGACCACGTCTTCTTGTGGGTCTCACCTCGACGTGGTATTTGGAGATTTGGCTGAGGCGGCAAGTTATCTCCGCGCTTCATCGGACCCTTCCAGGTCCTCAGCAGGATTGGTGAGGTGGCTTATCGCCTGGCTCTACCACCTCAGTTGCACCGGGTGCACGATGTCTTCCACGTGTCTCAGCTGAGGAGAGACGTGCACGACCCGATGCACATCATTGACCATGGGGAGCTTGACGTTGACGATGGGGCGACTTTTACGTAGGTCCCGATGGAGATAGAGGATCGACAGGAGCGGGTCCTACGTGGGCGATCGATTCCTCTTGTGCGCATCAGATGGCAGCACGGGAACCTCCAGGAAAGCACATGGGAGCGGGAGGCTCAGATGCGTGCTCAGTACCCTCATTTGTTTCCCTAGTTTTGATGTATCTTTACGGGGACGTAAATCCCAGAGGTGGGAGTAATGTAAAGACCCGTAAAATTCAAGGGAAATTTTTTCTTAATTTTCTTTGAAATTTTACAAGAGCGCGGTTTCTGACGGCACCTGATTCCGAGGCCCGGAGTGCCCGGAATTAATTTCCGAAGTTTGGCTCGGGTACGTTCAGTGAACGAACGAGCGGGATTTCCTAAATTTTGATCCGGTGCTCGGAATTGAAATCCGAGGACACCGATGAACTCGTAGCGCCGATATTCGCTTAAGGAGACCTTTCCCGAAGTTGCGTTTGCCTAGGAGGAGATGTTTAATTTTCTGGATGAAATGAAGAGTAAAATAAATTTGTTATACAATATTTATTTTATTTATCTTCTTAAGTGGTTATATCCTAAGTGTGGAAGTTGGGGTGGAATCACAAGTTCCTAACTAACCAAGTGAGGATTAAGGTGAGGTGGGGCCCACACGAGCCCCAACCTTTCACCTTCCCCTTAACTCTCTTCTACCCCCTTAAGCTCCCTTGCACTTAATGTGCCAAAACCCCTCAAATTCCCTAACTCCCCTCTCTCCCTCTTAAAGGCTTGACAACTTAACTTTTAATTAATTATACAAATCATGTATAATTAATAAGTGAGTTTAATTTTGAGTTTTTGAAATTCAAACTCTTGAATTCCAAAGGTTGGGTTGTGTTAATAAATTAAGTGTAAGCTGGATTTATTTTTGGGTTAGTTCCTTTGTTACTTGAGAGGATTGGGAGAATCGTTGAGAGACTTGAAGATCTTCTTCGTCTTCGACGAAGAACGTGAAGAACGGTTCTTCTCCGACAAAGAACATCGATCCCACGACCATCGAGACTCGGCGTCCCGGATTCTTCCGTCTTCATCTTCCTCCTCGACAAGGGAGAAGTCGCCGACCGTGGTAATCATCGCCAACGACAACGTACCTCTCTTCTTCGTCTTAAGCGACAAGTGAAGAGACGTCGTTCCCTCCTCGGACGCACCCCGACGTCCACGGAATCTACCTCCGACGCCGCGACGCCTTCCTCCTCGATAACCGACGTGTGACGTCAATTTTCAAGGTAGGGGGTTTGTCCTTTTTAAATTACGTGTTTTCATTCCCTCGAACATGAAAGAATAATCCGTTGGGTGTAGTTCCAAATTTTATTAAATTTTTTTGAAACTTTCATTGTTGTGTTTATACGATTGGCCAACTGATATCGTTATAACGGGAGGAGACCGGACCGCACGAACACGGCCGATTCTCCTCCCCCTTATATTCTTTCGTGTTAATTTAGCGGAGACAGCGCGGTGTCGTCGCAACCGCGCAGGAACAAAAAAATTAATGGCCGGAGCGAGCTGCGACAAAGAAACGCGGTGCCGACGCACCGCGTCGTTGTTTACGAAAGAGACCGCGGCCGGAGACGGGCCGCGGCGGAACAAGGAGGCGACCGGCGGCCAGCCGGGCCGCCGGCGCCGGAGATCATGAAGGGCCGCGGCCCTACGGCCGCGGCGGAGCAGCCAGGGGCGCCGGCCTCGCCGGTGCCGGAGAACAGGAAGGCCGCGGCCCTACGGCCGCGGCGGAGCAGCCAGAAGGCGGCCGGCCTCGCCGGCCGCCGGAGATCGGGGAAGAGCCGCGACTACGGCCGTGGCAGAGAAGAAGAAGGCGGCCGGCCGTGCCGGCCGCCGGTTTGGTTAGGAGGCGGGACCCGCGGGTCCCGCGTGAGAAAGAAACGGTCGGCCTTAGGCCGGCCGAGATCCGAAAAAGGGGGGGTTTACCCCCCCGCGTGCGGCACATGCGCGGCCCCCTGGCCGCGCCGCCGCTGGCCGGACCGCGCCGCCGCTGGCCGGGCCGCGCCGCCGCGCCGCCACCAGCCGGGCCGGGTCCAGCGGACCGGGTCGGTCCGACCTGGTTCGGGTCGGATCTGGGTCGGGTCGACCCGGTTCGGGTCAGACCAGGGGGGGTCGGGCCGGGTCGGCCCGGACCCGGACCCCCCGTTTTCGAGACGACTTCGGTCTTTTGGCCATTACTTGAGCCACAGACCTCCGATCGATGAACCGTCTGCGGCAACGCGATCCTTGGATCGAGACGGTCGTTTCGGTATACTATACTCAAGGCGCACCTTCTTTTTCGGGAGCCTACGTGGTTAAAACTCCGTAGTTAAGCGTGCTTGGCTTAGAGTAGTGATCAGGATGGGTGACCTCCTGGGAAGTTTCCCAGGGTGGGTGTGAGACGGAAAGGCTGATATCTTTCAGACTGGACGTCCGATTGACGAACCGTCAGCGGCGATACGATCCTTGGATCGAGATGGTCGTTTCGGTTTATCGCACTCAAGGTTTCAGATTACTTTGAGTTCGGCCGGGTTGGTTCGTTCACGAAACCAACCGGGCCTTCGGAGCGGAAACGCTCATATCTGGAGCTACGAACGTCCGATCGACGTGCCGTCAGCTTTGTTGTGTTCCTCTTAGTGAGACGGATCTTTTGGCATACTCCGCCCGAGGTTTGGACGTAGGTGGAGTATGGTCGGGTTGGTTTTGCCTTAAAAACCAACCGGGCCCCGGGGACGAAAATGCCAATAACTCTCAGACCGGGCGTCCGATCGACGCGCCGTCTGTTGCGTTGAGTTCCTGTTGACGATACGGAACTTTTGGATACATCAACTCTGGAATTTGTGACAGTTGATGTATCAGCCTCTCGGCTCGTGGAGCGGACCCTCCGAACGAGCTTGCTGTGTGCGGGAACCCTAGTGCTGGCTGCGACTGTTACAATGACTACTACTGCTACTACTGCTACTGTGACTGCGACGACGACAGTACAGAGATCCTGTGTGGATTCGACGACGACGACTACAGCACTCAGCGATCCTACGTGGATCAGTGCTACAGGTCCTGTGTGGGCCCGATCCTGTGTGGATTCGACGATGACGACTTCAACACTCAGCGATCCTACGTGGATCAGTGCTACAGGTCCTGTGTGGGCCCGATCCTGTGTGGGTCCGATCCTGTGTGGGTCTTTGCGCTCAGCGGTCCTATGTGAACCAGCGCCTACAGGTCCTCTGTGGGCCCGATCCTGTGTGGGTCTTTGCGGGGGTTAGTTACCTATCGATCCTTCGTGGGTCCGACGACTTAGATAGATCAGAGATCATCTTTATCGTCTTTCGAAGAAGTATACCTGTGTGAGCTGAATCCTGTTGCTATCCTGTGTGGATTGTGTTGTGCAATCCTATGTGGATTACGTTTTTCTTTCCTGTGTGGAATACGTTTACTTTCCTTTGTGGACTGAGTTGTATTTGGGCTCGGAGGTTGGAGCATATTTGAAATTGATGACTTAGGTATATGTATGGGCATATACCTAAGCAGTGTCAGTTGTTACTTCGTGATTGTACCTTTCTTCGTGGTTTATCCTTGTGGATTTTAGAGACCTTCAGGGGTCTCGGGGTCCCTACTGAGTAGCTTATACTCACCCCTGCACGGGCTTTGCCCGCACTATGTTGTGTTGGTTGCAGACGACGGACAACGTTGATCTTAGCTGAGGCTTGCAGAGCAGGATGGTACCTGGAGGTGGACCACTGGGCGGGACGTGCTCGGAGCGGACGGCGGGACCCGTGGAGCAGTGGAGCTATCTGTACCCACCCTTCAGGTGGGATTTCCAGTGGACAGCTCGGTGTAGCGGCTTTTACTTTTCAGTTGCTGTTTTCCCTTTCGAGTTGTACTTTACTTTCAGTTTGGGTTTGTATACTGGCCCATTTACTTTTCCGCACTTTCAGTTGTACTATGCTTTTGCTTAGTGTTTACTTTCCTCTTGCTTACTCTGTGGTGTTTGTTTACTTCACAAAGGCAATGCCTTCCCTTTTTACCGGGATTTACGCCTTGGTTCTAGTCGCCAGCCCCTGGCCTATGGAAGGCGGGCTTGGGGTAGTCACGGCACGAACCCCGAGGGCGGGTCGTGACAAATTGGTATCAGAGGAGTTCGGTTCTACCGCGAACTCTGGTCTTTTCTATGTGAAGCAATAATGTTTAGCGTATTGAGTGTGATTATCAGTCCAGGGAGTCTAGTGTTGGTGCGGCGGCCGACGTATCCGTACACCAGGACCCTGACTTCTGATTTCCGACTTAATGCACGAAAACATTGATTGCGTGTGTGTTTCAAAGTTTTCTTTGTGATTTCTTTGTGTCAGCTCACCAGGTATACTGTTTGACCGTGGCACACCTGTTTCCTTTCAGGATGGCCCCACGATGGCAGCCAACTAGGGTTCCGAGAGTCGAGCGTGACGGCAGCCCACCGAGCGACGAGGCCTCGGTGCAGGGCCCTTTGTCAGCAGTGGCACCGGCGGTAGCACTACCCGCCGAGCCCCCGATGCTTCCAGCGCCACTCGCTGACGATGCACGTCGCCTCAACGCACTGCATGAGTTTCAGCGCCAGCGACCACCCAGGTTTCGCGGGGAGATGGATCCCCAGGCAGTAGAGGAATGGCTGGAGGCAGTGGTACGTGTGTTTAGGCTAGTGAGGACGCCAGCAGACTTCATGGTGATCTTTGCTGCCAGCCTCCTTCAGGCAGCAGCAGGCAGGTGGTGGAGCCACTTGTTTCAGTTCTGCGATGGGATGACCTTCGCATGGGAAGACTTCGAGACCTTCTTCAGGGTGGAGTTTGTGCCAGTAGCTCTACACCCCGAGCGTGTACAAGAGCTTCTGCCTTTGCCGCATGTTTTTCGATCAGTAGCCGAGTCATCTGTGGGCAGTAGACAGATGATGCAGAGGTCCAGGAGGACCAGACTATCAGTTGGACGATCTCGGGTTTTAGGACCGGTGGTGCGGGGAACCCGAGGTGGGGTCAGAGCCAGGCATGCCAGAAACGGACAATGTTACTCCTGTGGCGGGAAGGGTCACCTGGCACGCGACTGTCTGACTCCTCGTACGATTGATCAGCGGGTGTTAGAGGAGCCACTGAGACAGAAGCAGCGGCGAGTGCTTGAGCAACAGCCGAGTAGTGGACAAGGCAGTAGAGCTCCGAGAGCAGGTGGACAGGAGCAGAACTAGTGGATACATCCTTTGTACTTCTGGAACCTCCTAGTAACATCACGAAAGAGGACAGGAACGAAAATATCACAAAGGTATGCGTCTTTTATTATTGCAGCTCATAATACAAGACGCTACACAAAAGCAACAAGGAACCAGAAGTACAAAGGATGTATCCACTAGCTCTGCTCCTGTCCATCGGCTCCCAGAGCTCCATGATCGAAGGCCTTGGCTGCCTGAAGCTGAGCTCTCGCATGTTCACCTACTCCCTGTGGTCGGGGTGGACCTCCTGGTGGTGGTGGTGGCAGAGCCTCAAATCGTCGCCCACCACCTGCTGCTCGGCCAGCTCCTCTGCCTCGTCCGCCTCCTCCCTGCGGACCGCCACGGTCGAACCTCTGCCTCTGCCTAGGTGGTTCCTCAACCGTCTGCTACTCCTCCGCATGGCGGGTCGGGCAGTCACGAGCCATGTGGCCTTGCCCGCCGCATGCATAGCACTGTCTTCCACTCGAAAGACTGGCTCCGCGCTGTGTGCCCTCCACTGCTGAGCCAGTGCCCTGAGGTCGTCTGCCTGAAGATCTGGTCTGCTTGGACCCCTGAGTCATCCGTCGACTGCCTGCTGCAGATGACTCTGCCACGTGCCGCCCTGCGGTGGGTCGCTGTGTAGAAATGTCTACTTTGTAATTTTTGAGATGTAATGTAATAGTTATGTCCTAATTCCCAAAAACTCTAAACCTGAAAATATCCTCAATATGAATTATTCATTTAATTCACTCTTATGTAATGTTTAAGGCTAGGTCCTTATACATAGTTTTAGAGGATAGATTTTTATATTTATACCCAAATAGAATCAGTCACTCTTAATGTCCCATAAAAAAAATTTAATTTAATAAATCATTTAATTTCTATGATATGCTAAACATTTCCATAAATAATCAAACACACTATAAAGACAAAATAAAAATCATATATGATTCCAAAATATAAATCAACCTTTATTAATAAAATAAAATACCATAATATTCTATTTAACTTAATCATATAAGGTTCCCAAAATTAGGATCCTCTTCTAAAATAACATTAATAACTTAATCACCAAATTATTTCCAATATCACGATTATCTATAAAACATATTTTCCAAAAATTAACTGAATCTTTATCCATGATATATTTAAAATTTTAAAAAATATTTTTATACTAACGAAGACATCACATAGTCCTTTGGTATATTATACACCCCTTTCATTATTTTATTTTGGGTTCAATTCCAACGACCTTGCTGGATACGACAGGTTGTCACCCATCCCACATGTTTTCCTTTTTCCTAAACAATATTTTATAATCCTCATTAAATTCCCTAAATGTTAGAAGAATTCTAAAATATAATCTTAAAATTATTTAACCACAATGGTTATCTCATACCTTTCATTTTACAACCCAAAACGTAATAACCCATAATTACCTAACAAATGAATGTCTCCAAAAATACCATTAGTCACCGTAAAATTTCATAAATTAAAGCCTAAAATGGGGTTTCTATGAAAATGGACTTATGATAAACCTAAAAATTATAAACCCAGGATGATATTTGTATCTCCTAAGAATACCAAAAAATAAAATATCATAATCTCCAATGTTTTTTAAACTATGCACTCATCCAACTACAACAGCCCAGAATCTGCACTTCTGGTTCTGATACAAAAAACAGAAACATTAAATTTTTGACTTTGATACTTATAAATGAGACCCAATTACTTCCCAGAAAACATAAAACTTATAAAAGAAATATAAGATCACATACACACCCAAGGGTCTTTAAGGTTTGGAGTTTTAGAGATTTAGGAAAAATTCTTATCAATTTGGGCTCATAAAAACCTACCTCATAAAGATCAATATTATCTCCCACTATACCCATCTTTCACAATAATTCATCAACAAAATCCATGTGAAATCCTTCTAGACACATTTCATTTAACATCTTTCCCCATAACCCTAGGAAAATAAAACATATGAAGGGTGATCTTAGATGCTCAGTAAGGGTAAGAATGGGAGATATGTAAACATAACATGGGAATATGGTAACGAAGACATGAGAAAAACATCAGAACAATATACCCTACATATTAAATATCATAATATTGAATAAATCATAAAAATTCACCATAAATGAATCTTAAAATAATATCTTGTCATAAAACAAGGAATTCCAATATTGTGATCATGAGTAAATAGTGATCGGTTCACTCATTATGTTAAGGACATGAAATTAGGCCCTCAAATAAACATATGGACATACAAATAGGTCCACGCATAACATTGTGAACACAAAATCTACTTCATGTATTATATTGTGAACATTTAGTCAAGTTCATGCATAACTTTGTGAAAATTTAATTAGTTTCATGCATAACACTTTGAACATGTAATTGCGGTTCATGCATATCATTATGAATATGTAATCAGGTTCACACATAAGATTGTTAACATATAATTAGGTTCACACATAACATATATACTCATGAGTTATCCATCATTAAATAATTCATTGGAAGTATATATAGGTCCCACCTATCAAAAAATGAAAATTATAAACATGTGTTCCACAAAGCATACATTATTCATCATATGATAACCCATGTAAATAAATAGGTTTCTTAAACATTTCATCATAACATAATTCATGGAAAAGAAATAGGATTCATAAACCTCATGACATCACAAAAATAGACAAACCATAAAAATAATAAGCATAATATCCTCGAATAATATCCCTAATAAAGAATAAGTAATATCAAATAATTTTAACATAGATGGAAAGTAATTTTGAAATAACACTTAAAATAATTATTGAGAAAAATATCCATTCTATTTTGAAAAACAAGTTTATAAATCGTAAAAAAATTTAAGGAACCATTATTCCTTTAAAATAATCCATAAAAATTATAAAATAATATTTTTTTAAAAATTAAATATATTTGAAATTATTTTCCTTGAAAACTCCTAAAATCTCATTTAAAAACATTTTTTATTTTTTTTGAAAACACATTTTTTGAAAAAATAAAATTTCAAACCGAATGGATAATAAACTTAAATGAAACATATTATATAATCTAAATAATTATATTCTTTATAATTATTTAAAATTTTTATTAAATACACCATATTAAATAACATAGGTTCATAATCCAACATGTGCCTCAAAGAAAGAACATTGAGAAAACAATTACCTTACAAATTTGGTAACTTTTTAAACGTAAATCCTATTAAAGAGAGATCATAAAATAGATTTGTAAATAACCATACATATAATTATAAGGATTATATATTACATTCATAGGTAGTGTATATAATACACTAAAAATAAAAATATTTAATATGGAAAAAGTCTTGTATAAATATAAGTGAGACTAGAAATCCCCTTACAAATATCATATTATTGAAGTGGGTATTAATCGAATGAATAAATTGCTTTTATTTAATGTAAAAAAACTCAAAATAATTTGAAATAAAAAAAATACAATCAAAATTAATTTCACACAAAATCATATAATGACATAATCATGGAAATAATAGTTTAACCCAAGGAATGGAAATTGAGTAAAGAATACCCTTACCACTTTGTAATTAGTCGAAGGAAATGCCCCATAAAAGTAATAGTTATGAAATGAAAAATTTAATAACAATAATATAATTCGATTTATGATATTATATATCAAATTTCAGTATATAAACCAAACACAAGGAGTAAGTGTTGAATAATTCACATATCTCATAGAAGAAAAGTGTGATGAGAAACCCTTACCTCACGCTTCCCTTTAGTTTTGCTTACAAAAACCTTCTGTATAATGGTTTAAATAATGTTATTAATTTATTATATAACCATATTAATTTTATAATACCTTAAATTATATTTTTATATCTTATTACCACCCATTCATTAATAATATTTCATGATTTCTGTGGTTTTGAGTGAGTCTGTTTCATTATTTTCATGATCGGTTTATTTATAATTAATTATGAATTTATAGGTCAAATGGAAAGAAAACTCAATAAGTATAATGAAATGGTATTAATGAACTTAAATGAGTTTAAACGGTCCCATTTAAAATTTTTATTTGATACATGATGATTATTCACTTGATAAAATGTTAATGATAAATGTTTTGTTTAATTTGGAGATTTTCATACTATAACCCACTAGATTTATTTTATTTAACATTTTGTCTATATATTGGTTACAAAAATATAAATAGTTGATAATATAAAAATTAATATATTATTTAATCATAATAATAGTTTGTTACCATCCATGAAGGCAGTAATGGAAAACAAACAAAATCACTATTCATGAAGGTGATTAACCTGCCTAATTTGGACAATAGTTTCACTTCTTTGTATAATAGAAGGTAATAAAAGGGATAGATATAATATATTACATTAGCAAAAATAATATTCATTAATTTAAATTATTATGTAATTATTATATCATTATGGAAGATGCTGGTGATTATAAAATAGAAGACGAAAATAAATTAAGAGAGGTACTTGGAGAAAATTACCTCTTAAATATAACCTCATTGAGAGAACCCTGGTGACCTTGTATTTGGTAGTTCAGTGATACTAGAAGTACTTGAATATGGGTAATGTGAGTAGGAGATGTTTTTTAGAGACTTTGGGAGATTAAATGCTTGTGAGTCAAAATTGGTTAGTGTGGGGTGGTATTTATACTTGAGGAGTGGTGGGTCTACGTGATTAAAATAATGATTATATTATATTTAAATCCATCCACATTGAGGTGAAATTAATTTTAAATAGATTTTCAGTAAATTAATATTATATATGATGTATAGGGTCAATATATACCACAAGGAACCATTAAATGATGTAATTTTTAGGTATGTTAAGGTTTTACTTTTAAACTTTAACCCATGTCACTATTTTACTTATAACATGGTAAGTAATTTTTTTACCATGGTAGATTTTTTATAAATAAAAATTAAATTGCCATTAAAATATAATATGGAACTTATTATTCTAAATATTTAATCCATTTTAACAAATTAAATTTACATAATTGTGATAATTAGATTTAAAATTAATCCCATAGACACGAAGAAAAAATAGGGTTTTAACATGAAAAGTTCAAAAGTTTGAAATGTTTTATATAAAATTTCAAATTAAAATTTATTAAAATGATCTAAATTGTATTTATTTATGTATAATTTAATTAATTATACTTTAAAACCAATTTAAAATAATATTTCATTATATAAATTAGTTAGATGAAAATACAGTTTTCAAATAATATGCAGTATGTTTTTCCATTCACCAAAAAATGAAACTTATCAGAAAAAGGAAAAAAAATTCACTATAAGCTGATTTTGAAGTTTTTTTTCCCAAATTATGTTTATGTTTTCTTAATAAATATATAAAATTATCAAAATTAAGATTTAATATTGATGCACCCTTAAAAGGTGGAAAAAAAATTCTTTTTATAAAAGTATAGATTTTTAGTTCAAAAATGAATTTATTCTTATCTTAAGACTATAAAACTTATTGGATGATTTTTAATATATAAATTTCATTATTATATTTCACTAATAGTTATTTATTTAATTTATAAATATAAAATAATATTATAATCATAAAAATATTTTTTTTATAAAAACACTTCCTTTTGGTTAAATTGGATTTTATTTTCATTTCTAATTAATTGGTAACGAATGAAGTTATTTTATAAACATGAAAAAACTAAATTTTAACAATTTATTTAATCTCATAAATTTCTATTATTCTAATTACTAGGTGATAACATTGTGTTAAATCAATATTTTGGAGTTTGTTTAATCTCAGTGTTTTTGGAAAAGTAAGCAATCAAAGAGATTAAATTTATTTTTTTAAAAGAAAAAGACATAGAATAAATTTTTGGGGTGTTACATTTCATATCCCGAAACATCCTATATCAATTCCTTCCATTACCCATTAATGGACTATACCAAAAAAATACTATTTATAACATCCCAACCCTGTCCCATTTTCTGGAGTAGGATTAAGATATCACTAAACATAGGTGAAATTCATCATACACCAATTAATGAAAATAAATTTAAAAGGAATTAAAAAATTATGGGGATTATTTTATATTACCTACACCAGAGTTCCTATAGTAGAGGATTTCAACATGATAAAGTAAACATGATGCATGATATAAAAACTAGCTGAAATCCCAATAACAGGACAAGACCAAAATCAAAGACATGTTATAAAAATAAAAAATAGAAAGTTTAAAACATCCAAATACATGAAATATAGTAGAGGACCAATGTTTCACCATGATGACATTACTGTGGACATCTCTAAGATCCAAATCCCAAATGATAAGACTACAACATCAAGGTTCTCTACTAGAAAAATATGAATCCTTACCCTTACCTGTATCATGGTAAAAAAATTCAGTATACACACCTAGGTGAATTTTTAGGGGTAATTATAAAAACCAATAGTAAATATTAAATAATACCCACACACACCACTAAAATAATAAAAATTTATCCCATAACAAAAATTAAATGAAAAACAGAAGATCAAAACCAAGATAGCAGATAAGATGCACTTAAACAATAGTGAAGATAACTCACACCATATAGGATACCCATGTCATGAATGTACATAACCATTAAAATGTCCATCCAATGATATTCAACCCCATATTTTAGCTAAAAAATCGAATCTCACAAGTGGAACCAGTCCCTTTAGAACCAAGTTTTCTTTTGAAAGTATAATCTAGATTGCCCCCAAATCAGCATAATAACCAATTATTAACAAATTAGGGCCTTAATATGAATCATGAACTAATAAATCTTGGTTACCGTGAAGTTCTCATATCCAATAATTTTTTTTAAAACCATTATATCTTTATCATTTTTTAAAACATGTTTTGGGTGACACCCATGACCCATGGATTCACAATCACGTGACAAGAGAGTCTGTAATAGGTTTTCCAACTAGAAGTATAAGACAAATATTTTAAAACCAATGCCTCCAAGTTTTTAGAATAATTTTAGTATGAAGAAATACACCTACCTTTATTTGTTTAGATTCAAAAAAATACTTCTCGATCTCACTGATCTATGTTACTCCTCCCTTTCTCCTTCAACATATCCTAAATAATTTCATCCAAAATACAACATAAACAATATATATAGAAAAATAATATCCATTATATGGTTCCTTAAAATAGATAATGTGATGTTCCCAAAATATTTGGGGATAGAAAATCCTTATATTTTATTTACTAGGTACGGCGACCAATAATATGTTGCAATCAACCTCTAGAGTTATAGGAATGCCCAAAATTTTCCAAAGGAACCTTGGATGTTAATATCCCTAGTAACATGAGTAGGAATGAGAGTTTTAGGGATCAAAGAAGATGTAAAATATATTTTTTCAATTGAATAATTATCATTAAATGGTTTCATCAGATGGGTTGGAGAATTATGTGCCAACCATTCATGTGATATTTGACGATACCTAGGGCTGCACAGTTTGGAAACATGGTTTTAAAAAATATGCACCAACCATGCATATTATCACTATATAATAATTAATAAGTACACATGGTTAGAATATTGTTCAACCAAACCATGTAATAACCATGTGTATTCTATTGTATTCCCTTTCCATGTTGCATAATTATCAATAAAATCCTCATAGTTTACCATAATTGTATTCCAACTATGCACCCTCCAAGAAGCCACCCAAAATTCATGATATCTCTATAAAATTCCCAAAAATCAACCAATTCCTTTTTTATTCCTTATATGTATATTATTAAATATTAAAGTAATTAAAAATGGGGGTGTTTCATTATTGAACATAATTTTAATAATTGGAAATGATTTTAAAATTACTGATTAGAAATCATTTTTTGACGATAATTGTTTTTAAATATTTCCACCATCTTGAAGTTCAAAATTATGGATAGTGTTGAGTCTTAATTATGGGTGGGGGGATCGTTAAATGTGATGAATTTTATTTCAATATTATACGCATCCAAATTTCATTAAAACTTTTCAAAATCTACTATTTTTTACCTTTAGTTTTCATTTTCAGTGATTGTAAGTTTTTCTTGAACATGTAAACTATTTTACTACTTTGAGAAGTTAATATTTTATATTATACTATGTATTAAATATATTAATGAAAATTACATTTATATTTTTAATTTTTTTCAATCAAACATTAGAAGTATGATATGAGTTTTTTGTTGAATTTGAGATTTTTTTTTGTATTTAAAATAACAAGATTTTTATTTTAAAATTATATGAAATGAACTCCTTATCCTAGTTGATATTTTCAATATTTAAGGAAAAAATAATGGATGGGTTAATTATTATTCTTTATAATTATTAAAATACACCGTCTATTTATTTGTGTCTTATAATTTTATATATTAAAATATGTGAGTCTGTTCACCAAGGAGAAAAAGTTATGTTTGGAAGAATATTTGAATGAAATGAGATTTTTTTCTAATTACTATCATAATATTAAAATTCAATCATCTTTTGAAAACTAAAAAAAATATTTTTGATATAAATTTAATTTTTTAGAAGTGATGTCATCCATTGTAATTCAGATTTTCAATGAGGGGGAACATATTTTAAAATAACCTATTAGTTTTCATTAAAAATATTTTATTTTTTTGATTAAATTACTTTAAATGAATATGTATAAATTCATTTCTTAAGTAAAATATATGAGTTAAGTGTGGGGGAATTTAAGTGGATTTATTTGAAACATTTTTTATATTTAAAATTTCTAAATTAATTATGTTTTTAAGGTTATAATGTTATTATAATAGAGAGTTATTTAATTTTTGTTAATCAGAAGTTGAAATAATTTTTTTTAATACTTGATTAAAATTGAGGTTTTAGGTGGTAAAATGATTAAATGATCTTAATTTTGATTTTAATATATCTAAATAACTCATTTTTTAAAACTAATACTTTAAAATTCCATTTATTTATCTTTCATGTCAATTATTCGAATTCAATTTAGTTCTCACTTTGAAATCTTGAATTTCATTTTTTTTATATTAAATGTTTTATTTTATTTTTTTAATTGTTAATTTTTAATTCTTTACATTATTATAGGTTTATCTTCATAAATAAAAACAATTCTAAGCGCATAAGGATCATTTTACTGAGCCATATAAAATTTCTCAATGTGTATTGTTTTAAACATAAATCCAACATATAAAACATTTTTAAAAAAATTTAAACATCATTTTTAGTGTGTAAGAAATGTTTTCACTTCTTCTTAAGAATTTTTTTCACATGTTTAAAAATGATACCATATTGTGTTTGCATCAACCCTCCTGTGTAATCATAATTCCATCACTATAAGAATCTACATTCCATTTTTATATTGAGAAAGTGTCATTATATGTAAGTATTATTTACATAATATATAAGATCTACACTAATATATATTTGAAACATGGGTGCCCTGAAAGATTAAAATTTCTTCGTTAGTCCCAAATTTTTCTATTCAAAACTAAATTATATAGGGAATTGAAGTGGATATAGATACTTTTTGAAGCTAATATTAAGGATTAATCTAATAAATCTTTCCAAAGTAGAAATACAGAGTTAACCAATATGGGATTTGTATATATATTCATTGTGCCTAAAGCTGAATCACAACCTTTATGGGAGGAGCACATTCTATGGAAGGATTATACCACCACCATTGTTCTTTTCATTTTTTGGTTATATATATATATTTTATTTCTTATTAGTTTTGTAATTTTTACACACCTTTATTAAGGGCCTATCCATAATTTCTACTATACTAGTTTTCATTCAAAAAATCAATAAATAATTTAACTCGTATCAATGAAACTTATCAATTGTGAAACATGATACCCATTTTATAAAGAATACATTAAATATAAAATTGAATCATCAACCTCAAACATGAATTTTACATAAATCATATAAAATGAAAACATTATTGTAAGAAAATATGTAGATTGATATAATAACATTATAATGGTCCCAAAATTAGAAAAAAAAATCATGAATAGAAAATTTATTTTCCTTAGTATGGTAAATATTTTCATGAGGTGTCGATATTGATTCTTTTTTAAATGATTCCCAAGATAAAAAAATATAATACTATTAATTATTTAGGGATAATTGAAAACATTAAATGTTTTTATTATAACTAAGAAAGAGAGTAGGGATATAAATTTTCAAAAGTACTATTTTTGTTTTAGTTGATCAAGGGTACTTCAATTTTAACTCAAGTACTCAATTTTACTTGGTAAATTAAATACCTATAGAGATAGAGGTAATTGATCAAACTTAATATGGAAAAATATTTAATTCCATAATCATTTTTAGAAAGGAAATAACAATTTACTATGAATTATAACATGAATGATTTCAATTTTTTTCACCAATCCTGTCAATATTTAGTGTAGAAACCTAAACTTTTATAAATGAAATTCCATTTTAAAATGAGTAAATTTATTATTAATAAATGAAATTATTGAAAACACATGCACTAATTTGGTTATTTTGAATATTTATATTTTCTAAAATACCATTAATCATCATAAATGATGATAATATAACCATTTAATAGTGATTATATGACTAGAATATATAAAGGGTTATGATAAAGTCCAATTGACATAGATGAAAGAAGTGATGGCCTCAACCAGTTGAATTGTACCCTATGAAGCCCGTTTACCAGATTTTATAAGGGAGATAACATCATTGATATTTTCCCTTGAACAATCCCAAGGAAATATTCAATAACTATAATATAATAAAAACCATTTATGAGATAATTTCATGCTCATATAGATCACATTCAAAACAATGTTCCTCACACCACCTGATGAAAATCTCACCATCGCAAACCTTACCCTTAGAAAGTTCACTGGTGTAATAAATGATTATGTATCTGGAACCTGATAATATTACTTTTTATATGTTTATTTTATTCAAGTAATATAATGATCATATTTATCCTTTTATTATTACTTTACAATTATTAAATAATATGTTTGATAGAATTGGATTTCAAAGTGATGAAACACAAATTGTATTTATAGTAAATATATACATTCAATAATTATACTATTTTTAATGAATTAAAGAATTTTTCAAATAAATTTTTTAATAAAACATTTCTATTAAATAATATTTTATATATATAAATCATAATATATTTTTATGATGTCAAAAATAAAATTTATAAGGTTTAGAAAACTATTATTATTAAAAAACCCTGCATTATTCAATAAATGGGTATTTTGATTTAAAAATGTAAATTATCAAGTTTAAATAATTATTTTTATAAAATAAATATTATATTTTAAATAATCATATCTAAATTATCCAAATTTTAATTTTCATAATTTTCTGAGATAATTGAATTTTCAGGTAAAAATTAAATATGATATAAATATATGGTATTTATTATGACATCATTATGACCAAATGTTAATTAATTTATTTCATAAAAGGTTTCCATGACCAAATTAACATTTATCCTTTAACATAATTTTTTTTTGAAATTGTTTTATTAATTTTGTTAACCCTTAATGAACCCTCCAAAATCTATTTTATATTTTAAGGATTTAAAATCAATTATTTGTAAACATGGATTAATTAAACATCACCAAGTGTATTATTTTATTGATATCAGTTCTTAAAATAATAAAATAATGAAAGCCACTAAATTTTTGATTAAAATAAGGGAAAAATATGGTATTTTTTGTGGTTTTTATTATGTTATCATGTAGAGTCCAAAACCTAAAATTAGAAATCAATAAATAATTATCCTATATTTTCAATATAAAGCCAACCAAACTCCCATTTATCTTCACTAAAAACTCTTATATCATTGAATTATTCCACGTTTACCTCTCTATAGTCCTTGCAATGTTCCCCAAGAACTAAAAAAGCTCCTCCCAAGCTTTTAGAAGCATCCTATCAAGGTAAGAGATCATCTCCTTCTCCTATATTCAAGAATCTAATTTATTTTACACCTTTTATTTTTTATTTTGTCATGTTGTTATAGGATCTAAACCATCCCCATTACTTAAATTATTATTTATAAGATATTAGATACCCCTTTATCACTCATTAATCCCTCCTAAGTATCATTATGTACCCCCGTTATGCTGCTATAATTATCCAGCTTTTTTTACATGATAAACTTATCTATTGTGAATATCCATCACCATTTCAACTCAATGTTATTCACCTAGATTTACATATTTTTAATTTATTGGAAACTTACATTTATTTAACCCACAATCCATGATTTTGGGTTTAAATGTGATGATATATGTCCTTATGTTTAATTATATATGTGAAACACATGAGCATGTACATATTAAGATTGGTGCACCCATATATCACTCCAATGCATTGGGTAATGTTTCAGTCTCGTGATAAATAATTTATGGGATTTGGAAGTAAACCAAATCCATTATAGGACCACCATATGATGTTGTCTTATCACTTAACCTTAGCTTATTTTTAGGACATGGTTTATGTTGTTTCCACATTCCCATGTCACCCTTATGCTATCATGTAATATCATGCTTCATTGTTTAAGATTTTTATTCTCATACCACTTATTTTACCTTGACATGCCTCTTGGATCATATTAATTACTTCACCTTGTATTATTATTTTTTTACTCTCTTACTGGCCTTTATATCTGACCCCTTTCTTATGTATATCCTCAGGTTATCCCATGTAGTTTTAGAATAATGATTGAATTTTAGGATCATGTTAAGGAAGTTTTTAATAATGTTGTTGTATCGATGTTTCAATTTGATGTTCTATGTAAATAATGTCACAAATAAACTAGTCCTTACAATATTCTAGTATTATTTTATATGTACCATTATATAATAATTACTGAAATAAAGCTTAATAAAAAATGGGTTGTCATAGTTGGTATTAAAAGAAAGTATAGTTATTTTTTGTATTTGGATTAAAAAATATAGAGAAAGCCTTAGGGATAATACTATTCATAAGAAAAAATCATAAAATTTTGTTAAAGGATATAATAAGTTGTTTCTAATAAAGTAAACTCTAATCTAGATACTATAAGTGGATGTGGATCTAGCACAAATGCACATTTGGGTAATAAAGACGAAAAGCATGCATTGAGAAGGAGTCGATCATCACCTGGTTCACGAAAAAATTATTTTTCTACACACATGGTTTGAAAATCTAGGGGGATATGCTTTGGTAAACTCACATGATCCTTACTAACCATTATTAATGGAAAAATACCCATAGGGTATTATGATAGGAAATAGATCATGGATAACATAGATTGAAAACTAGAAATTCATAGGTTAAAAAAATACATGTCAATTATAAGTTATCATTTTAATGTTCATTGTTTCCTGTTTATGTGTTTAATAGTTTTAGAATATTCATCCCTAATTTAACTTTTATTCTATTCAATGACTGGTAATAGGAGGAACTGACTCAACAACTAATTTGAAGAACAATGTAATGACTAACCAAATGAAATTCCCAATCGGATCAGAGAAGGAATTATGAACTTAGTGAAAATACTTTATCAATTTACTAATGTTTTGAACTAAAACTTGAATTATGAGGAATACCCAAATCCACCTAAGAATTAGAATGTTTCAATTGAGACATTTATGAGAAAATGACTTTGAATTTCAATGGAAATTTTGATCCCTTAATCATAGAATAATGGATCAACTTCATTGAGAATATCTTCTCCATAATTTAATACTATGATCATGAGAAATTAATATTGTATTTCTATATAATGGAAGGAGAATATGATAAAAGTTTTATATTGAAAAAAATAGTAATCTCTAGGAGGATACCTAAGTGATGATGTGGAAGGAATTCCATTTTTTTAAAAATATTTTCCTCACACCCTTCGATTTAAAATAGAGAGGGAAATAATTATCTTCATAAAAAGGATGATAAATCCAATCAGTTTTATGAAGAAAAATGAAAAATAATTTCATGATATTCCTCCATCTTTATAATTACCCTTGAATGTGATGTTGACTACTTCTTTGTTGGGTTTAATTTGAGTCTATGAAAATCCTTTGAAATTTGGGACTCGGAAAACTATGATTTTTTTTGTAATGTGACCTCATAGTTAAAATGGATATTAGTTGATATAAAGGTTATGAAGGGGATAAGAAGTAGAAAATGGAGTTTCATTTTGTTTGTATGATAGAGAAATATAATGGTTGAAAGAAATCACAACATCCTCCCTATCAAAATTATAGATAGGCGAATCCATGAAATTTTCAAAATGTGATGAGGAAATAATTTATGTGTGGGAAAGATGGGTACCTAGCTTCAAATTTCCTATAGGTAAAACCCAACGAAGTGATAAATTAAATTTATGATCCATTTAACTATCAACCAATAGTAAAATATTTTAATTTCAAGAAACATAGTAATTATTCATGCTAATTCCTTAAGACAAAGGTTTTCAAAGACAATAAATAGAAAAATCCATCATGGAATGAAGATAAATCTTCTCAAATACTGATCATAATTTCATGCATTCTTTCTCATAATGAACGTTTTATTAGAACTATTCAAACACCACCACAAATATGGATGTAAATCTATCAGTGAGAATAATAAATAGGTAAATTATTACATCGAAATTATAGAACACCAATCCTATAAAATTTCTTATGATGAAAATCCAAGTGAACCTTGTGATACTAACTTTAGTTTAATTTAATAGAATTCTGGGTATGGATTGGATTTACTTATATAGATTCAACATAAATTTCTAGGATAAGGAAATCACCCTTCACATAATGAATCATCCTCCAATTATATATAAGTGAAAGGTGGAGGATGAATATTCATTATAATCATAACCTTAAGAAAAAATATTATTTTACTATGATAAATAATATATATCTCAAATGATTGATAATAAAGAAAAAAAATCCCAGATTCCATGACCATTGTATAGGGATTTGATGATTTGTTTCCTGGAGAATTTCTTTGTCTTCCTCGAAATCGAGTGGTTTAATTTTCAATCGAGCTTATACCCAGATCCTAAACAATATGCCAAAATCTATATAGAATATATGTTTTTGAACTTGAGGAGATGGAGAAGAAACTATATGAGAATCTAGAGAAAGGGTCTACATGACCAAGTGCTTTAGAATGGGGTACAACGATCCTCTCCATCCAGAAGAAGGATGGATTAGTGCGCCTCTGTATTTATTATCATTTTATCAAAAAGATAATGATAAAGAACAAGTATTCTCTTAGAAGTATTTATGACTTATTTCTTCTCCTATGCAGAGCCCTGTATTTTTCTATAGTTTATTTTTTATTAGGATACCATCAAGTAATGGTGAAAAAGGATATATGCATGATTTCTTTTCATATAAGGTACATGCAGTATCACTTCATAGTGACACTATTTGGACTCATTAATTCTACATAAACATTCATGTACTTGATGAATATAATATTAAGATATTACCTTGATAAATTTATGGTATTATTTTTAGAATATATTGTCATATACTCCAAAAGTAAGGAGTAATAAGGGGAGTATTTAAATACTATACTGAAGACTACGCATAAATAAAATATTTATCTAATTTATAGTAAATGAAAATTCAAGTTAGAAAAAGTAACGTTTATTAGGGAATGTTATCACCAGTAAAGGGATCTATGTGAACCCTTAAAAATAGAGGCAATTGAAGAATGGCCCAGACCAACCTCTTTGATAGGTATTCATAGTTTCCTTGGATTATTTTTGTACTATCCTCAATTTGTGAGAAATTTCTCATGATTTTCAATATCATTTACTATGATAACACAAAAGGGGGAAAAGTTTTTCTATAATAAAAAATGATAGTAATGTTTTAAAATTTGAAGAAAAGTGTTATCCTTACACTTGTGATTATATTACCTACTAGTGGGGAAGGATTTGTAATCTACAATGATGCATCCAAAAAGGGACTGGGTTGTGTACTAATTCAAGATAAAAATGTGATAGCCTATTCCTCTCACCCACTAAATATCCATGAGTATAACTGCCCAAATCATTATCTAGAATTGGATACATTGATCTTCAAATTAAATATTTCACAGAATTATCTCTATGGGGAGATGTGTGATGTATATATATATATATCATAAAAACATAAAGTATATATTCACACAAAAGAATATTAATATCCACTAATGAAGGTGGATAGATATGATGAAGGATTATTATTGTTTAATCCATTTCCATTATGGGAAGGCGAACAAAGTTATAGATGATCTGAGTAGGAAAGAACCTAAAATCTTATCCATGATGAGTATAAAAAGGGATCTAATTTTCTTATAAATAAAAAGTGTGGACATAAGAGTAATAAATGGATATTTATCCTAAATTTCACAAATAACTACTTAACCATCCATTATTGAGAGGTTCAAGGAGGCTTAGAAAGATGATGAGGTGCTGTAGAAGAAGGTAGAGAATATTTTATATTTCAAATTTTCCGAAGATGGGGTTATAATGATTGGAACAATGATTTGTGTCCGATTAAAACCATAATTAAAGGAGGAGATTTTGGAATTTTTATCTCAATGATTAGTGTTATATTAAGTCAAGGATGGATGATATATGTCTAAGGTTATGATGAAACTATTTCCCATACTATTATATGAATGGGAAAACATAACCATGAATTTCATTGTAGGATTACCCAAGAGTTCATAATCAATTAATGCCATATGATTAGTGGTAGATCTACTTAAAAATTCAGCACTTTTCATTACTATCATTTAATATTTCTTTATTTACTAACTCTCCAATATGTACATATGGGGAGTGATAAGTCTACATTGAGTTCTACTCTATTGTATCTGATTGAGATATGAGGTTTACCTAATGGTTTTGGAGAACCATTTAATGTTTTTAGGCACAACAGAATCATGTGATGGGTAATTCCCATAATTTAATTTTTTTTCATGATTGATAATCAATCCAATATGTACCTGATGATAAAAATCATGATAAATATTATTTAATAAAATAATATAGAAATAGATAAAATCCAGAACTAGAGTAGAGGATTTTTCCATAGTATTAACAATTAATTTAATCAATTAAGGAATTAACTTGTGTAGATTATTTATCTATTAATTAATTTAAAAATAGATCTACATTATACCATCATTTCATTGTAGGAATTTAAGGAATATTTTCTCTAGAGGTGATCCACACATGTTCCAAAAATCTTTGAACATTGCCGTAGGAATCCCATAGTGATAGCATGATAGATCTTAACATTTATGTCATTTCGACTTTGATCGCCTCTAGAATTACTTCCAAAGGATCCTTCTTGATCTCTATAGACTATATAGTTGAAAGTGGTGGATTCTTGCTCTCCATTATTAAGATAGTTCTTGGATAAGGGAGCTCTCTTGGGATTTGATAGGGTTCTCCAGATTATGTTGTGCAAAAAAAATGAATTGGATCTCTAAAAGAATAATATAATTGGGTTTATATACCTCTAGGTTTACAAATAAATAATTGCACAAGTTCTCTTAAATATTTATTTTAACCTTGTATAATCTGATGTCAAATAATAATTATAATAATAATAATATTTATCGATATGCGCTTAAATGTTGAATTAAAAGTAGATATTATTTATTCAAATAATATTCAATATATATTATTTCTCCATGGACCGATAAACATGGTTTGAAATTTCTCTATAATATTTATCGGGCCTTGAATATGACTATTTATTGAATAAATAAATATCAATGTATTATTTCCCAATAGATAAATAAATATTATATTCACTAAATAAAAAACAAATATTTAATAAATATTCTTCTTACATAATATTGTCTCATATATCTGGTGATAGAATATATAAAATCAAGAAAAAATAAATAATTATTAAACCATGTGTGTGAAGAGTATTTATTCAAATTGTTAAATAATAACTAATAATATATTGTTTAATTGATATTCGGAATATACATAGTGTGTGAACATTTAGGCGTCTTTCTAAGCGGCATTAGTCGAAGCTTCCAAAAGTTCAAGGTGAGCATCTAGAAAAATTAAGAGGCGACCATAGATAAATAAGATAACACCATAATGACATAATACGTCATATGAATGCTTAAAAAGTAATATCATCCCTTTATCCTGATATCTCTAATCAAGTAGGATGCATGCTGGTGCCATAAACCTATGTTCTCGACTCGTCTTTCTTTGAATTTTTAGAAATTGAACTTACCTATAGACCACCATGTTCATGGATTTATTTAAGATATATAATTTCTGTAAAAGGTGTTGAGATATCAAATAATCTTAAATTAAATTAGGGACAAATCATTTCTCACATTATTCAGTAATGAAATATTACTCGTGACACGCCTAACGTATCTTACCATACCGTGAACATATGTTTCAATAGTTTTTTCAATACATTAAAGTGTGAAACTTGAAATACTCAATAATAATAATATAAAAGTCTAAGGATCAATACAAATGTATTTATTTAGGAACATACAATGTGACATATAAATGTGGATATCCTACTGGTGGGTATCATTCTCATAATATTCTACACTAGATATTACCAAGGGCACACACCATAAGAAGGTACCTTAGAGTCCTTTGAGTGTCCGCCCCTGATAGCCTAAATCACTTGTGTCCTTTAAATTATTTCATCAATCCATATAACATATATTTAAGAATAACTTCATTTCACTTGTGGGTTATCATCATAGCTAGGAGCTACGGTGACCATTTCGTGTGAGAACTACTCTTAGGACATTATCACATACTATGTTATGTCGAAGATAAATCATGATGTGAGATGAATAATTTTAATATTCAAAAACTATGAATATGAGTTATCATAAAGTACAAAAAATGTTATTTTGGGGAACCAACTATAATAGGCTCCCACTTCCACTAAGACAACTAATAACAACATTTAACCCACTAGATCTCACATGGTACTCATGATTTTTCTGAGATAGGGCATTATTCAAGGGGTATGCCACACTTTCTGTTATGGTAACTCTTCTTACTAATAATTTACCCCTATGATAATAATACCTCAAGAGGTTATACGTTTGGAGTATGTTCTTTATCCATTGGTGTGACCTTGAACCTTTTTGGAAGAGCCACCACTACAATATTATCCCAATACGATGTGATAGTATCTTTTCTACTTGGGACCACATCAATATCCTAGAAAAGGTTCTATATCCAAACAGATTACTTATATGCATAAGAATCCTCTATATACTCAGAATCCACTTTAGAATAAGCCGAAACTGGATTCTTTGAACTCTTCCATATAAAAAATCCTCCTTTGAGATAGAAAAAATATCATGATTGAAACTTCAGATCATTTAGATATGTTTGAAAACTATCATTCGTATAACCCATGATGAGTAGCTCCCCGTCTCAACCATACAATATGAACACATCATTAGTTCTTTTTAGATACTTGCAGATTTCCATAATAATAGAACAATTCTATCCTTGTGGATCTTATCGATATCTACGTACCATTCTTAATGCATTGGAAACATCATGTCAAGTTCATAACATGTCATACTTGATTGATCCTTTCACTGAATATTTTGAGATCTTACTCATTCTCTCTTACTCCTATTGTGTTTGAGGCTAAATTTTCATAGAAACATATATACCATGTGACATTTTAACCAATACCCTCTAGGATTGTTCCATATTAAATATCTTTAGTATCTGGTTGATGTATGCACTTAGAATTAGTCAAACCATCCTCTTGGTTCTATTAAAATGATCTTGATCCCTACAATATAGGCTAATGATCTTAATTACTTCGTAGAGAAAAACTTGTTTAACCAATCCCCAATATACTATAATATTGGTATATCATTTATATTAAGTAATATTTCATCAACATATACTAATGGGATAACGATTGGAATTCCCCTAAACCTCTTGTAATCACATGCCTCACATTCGTTCTTAATAAAACCAAATTAGTTTTATAGCTTTATATAATTTAATGTTCATTAAACTAGATGATTTCATTAATCCATCAATGGATATCTAAAATTGAAAAATCTTTTAGGAATCACCTGGAGTCACAAACACTTATAGGTGTGCCATATATACATCTTTCTTAAGGTTACCATGAAGGAAAACAGTTTTAACATCCATCTACCAAAATGAATAGTCATGGTAAGCTACTATAGAAAGTAGAATTATGATGAATTTAAACATAGTAACTGCTTAATTTTTCTCATAATAGTCAATTACACGATTTTGTTTAAACCCTTTAGCCACTATCCTCTCATGATAGGTATTTACATTACCTTCCATATACAATTTTCTCTTGAATACCCATTTTCACCGTATGGGATTTACATTAATTAGCACATAGATTAGAACCCTTAATTGGTTTTGATACATGGAATAATTTTTAGAGTTCATGGATTATTTCAATACATTAGCTTCTTAAATCTCTAATTCCTTTTTATAGGAGATAGGTTCATTATTTTTTACCAGTAATGAGTCACTATATCTAGGGACTAGAAAACAATATCTTTCTGGTTCTTTTACCTCTAGTTATCATACATAGTACTTGTGGTTTAGGAGCTACTTATTCCATAGGGACCTGTGGAATCTATTAATATACAAACTTTTGTGTATCTTGAGCATAAAATTTATCTAAATAAATTTTTCTCCCACTATTCTTATTTAGGTTGTGTTCCCTCTTAAGGAAGATAGTTTTTCTGGTGACAATCACTTTCTTCTATGAGGGGTTGTATAGGAAGTATCTCTTTATTTACTTAGGATATCCTACAAAGGTACACTTTGTTCCCTGAGGTTCCATTTTTTTGAAATTAAAGGCCTTAAAAATGAATTCCAACCCCAAACATGTGTGTGTGATAAAATGAGTCTCTTTCCATTCCATAACATGAATGGAATTCCATTTTTCTGATTTAGTTGGTACTCGATTTAGTGTGTATGTTGTAGTTTGTAATGCATATCCCTAAAAGGGTAATGGAAGATCTGCATGTCTCATCATCGACCTTAACATATCTAACAAGGTAGAGTTCCTCAATTCACTAACACTATTCCATGGTGGTGTATAGGGTTGATTGAGTTGAGATAGAATCCCAAACTCCCATAAAAAGTTGATAAACTATTGGTTAATATATTCACAACCCCAATCTGATAAAATATTATTTATCTTATTTCAAAGTTGATTATCTATTCCATTCATGAACTCTTTGAATTTATCAATGGAATCATTCTTATTCCTCATCTATTAGACATAACCATATCTACTTAATTCATCAGTAAAGGATTCTAAGTAATAATACCCACCTCTAGCTTCTACTTAAAATGGACCATATACATCAGTGTGTACCAATTCTAAAAGATCTGTGGCTGTTTCAACCTATCCACCAAATAATAGTTTTTTTATTTTTCTTTATAAACAAGAATGAAATATTTGAAGTTTTTTATCCCAAACGTGTCTAAATAACCATCTTGATGAAATGTTTTCAAATTATTCTCATTTACATGACCAAGATAGTGATGCCATAACAAGGTGTTATATGAGTCATGTGAACATGACTTTTTATCAATTTATAGTACATTTTTTTCTTAATTTAATACAAAAATACCATTATTTAATTGTTCCATATCATAAAATATGTTTTCATTATAAAATAAACAAATTTAACTCTCAAAAAATGAAAATAAAACCATTAACATCTAGGCATGACACAAAAATAATGATCTTAGTAGTAGTTGGAACATAATAGAAATCCCTTAAAACAAATATTATTCTTATTATCAATGAATAGTGGTAGTCATTAATAGATTGAGAAGCTATCCTCACACCATTTGTAGCTTGAAAATCCACCTCTACTGTAGAAATACTTCAGAATCTACTTGGTTCATGCTTTTGGATACAAATTTGTTATCCAAAAACTGTATCTAATACACAATGTTTTGAAATTTAAGGATTACACTTCATAAAAAACACAACTTTATTTTTCCCTTTTTCCTAAACATACTACCCCCTTTTACTTTAAATTCCTCTAGATCTTCATCTACTTGGAAGAATGGTGCTCATGATCTTTAGACTTGTTGTGATTTTTGTTCCCCTTCAACTTGTTCTTCCTTTTTATATTCACAAAAAGGACCAGGAGTTTTTCATGTCCTATGTTCTTATCCAATTATAGAATCAAAGTAATAATTTTTGAAATATTGTTCTCATTATTTATTGTGTTATAATTAACAATAAAATTTGATATGGTTTTGGGTAGTCAAGAAAGTATAAGATCTGTTTCCAATTCATCTGATAATTTAATCCCTAAGACATTTAGGGTTTCAATATAGAAAGTAATATTTACTACATAAGGATCAAATGGCACTAAATCTCTCATACTAATTGTAAATAGAGAATTGGAAATATATTATCAATATTTTTTCTCCTTCCATTGATAGATACCCTAAAGGTGAGACATCATGTTATACACATCCGTTTCCTTATGTCACTTAAAAATATCATTTTTTATAGATGAAAACATGAAAAATTGAACATATATATCATCATATGAACGTTTCTCAAATTGAGACAGCTCTTTCTCACTAGACTTATTACCTGGAACATCAAGAATAGTTTCTTCTAGCATATATAATTTCATTTCATGGTGTAGTATAATGCACAAGTGGATTTCCCACTCTTAAAAAAATTTCGGTGAAAAGGTTATCCTTTTCAAGTATGGATCATAGTTATACATTTGATGTTATTAAATTATTGTTTATTCAAATAAGATGAGTAAATATTCATTACTTAATCTGATAAAGGTTAGGAAAATAAATAACTATTATATTTATTAATCTACCACAATTTTATCAAAACCCAATAGCATTATACATTAGCTCTAGAATATCCTATTTCTTGGACATTATTGGTCAAAGAGTTCATATTACCCTTATCATTACCCAAACATTGGTTGGTTAGTCAATTTTAAGGATTCAGGTAGGCATTCCAAATTACAACTTTATTAACTCATAGTTCCTTGATCTCTTGAGTGGACTACCCAATATAAAAATCCTTGAATAGGATTTTCTCAAACCTTCCCTCTCAGTTACATCAAGTCACAATTTTCCATTGAACTCTTGATTTGAACTAATTTAAGTAAACCCAAGCTTCATCTTATAATTCCTCAATAATTGAAAGCACCCCAACATTGGATGGTCAAGAAATTTGAACTATTGTTCAATTTTAACAGAAGTAGTGGAAGGCTATACAGTCTTAATATCTATAACTGATGGATTTTATATTTTATGCATAAATTTGCAATTAGTATCTTCATTACATTATTTTTAATATTAAATGGATTTACATAAGTGATTTACAATGTATTAGATAATATTTAATCATAATAAAATTTATTTTAGCCCTATCTTGCATTATTTTTAATTAATTATTTCATGTGATCATGAAAAACTCCATAATGAAATATCCATTAAACTTGACATAAATAATAAAACTAAGTAGTTTTATTATGAGATTTTACTAATGGTCAGTTTATATAGATGATGATAAATTAACCATCTACCTAGGGGGAAAACACCTTGAACCATTTATGGTTCATTTGGTAGTTTCCCACCTATCTACCCACATCTCTCTCTTGGATTGGTTTCACTTTAGCTCCAAACATTAATTTCATACACTAGTTTGAGAGATACATCCATTACATATTATTTTAGTCACACAAAACTGAGGGAATAATATTTAAATAAAATAAAACATAGGCACAAAAACCCTTACATAATAATAAGAGAGATGCCTTGCATACCAAAAATTTAATTTAATATTAAATTAAAGGAAACCAGTCACATACAAAGGTCTGGTCTAAGATCATTATCATCTATATGCATGAAATGAATGACACATTTAATTAAATTAGTATTTAATTATTAATCGTTCTTGTTTAATATAAATCGCATTAAAATAAATTAATTATATTATTTAATTGATCAATTATTGGATCTTAATTTTCATATGAATTTTCTTGAGATTCTCATGCATAATAATTTTAAACAAATTAGTTAAATTTATTTAAAATTAAAAGTGTATGTAAATATAACTTGGAGGAAACATGGTGGGTACCCAAAATGTCTTATACACATATAAAATTTACTCTTTTGATAATTGGAATACACAAATTATCATTCACTTTGATTATGTATACTATCAACTTAATTATTAAATAGATTACATGATTTTTCAACAAATGTTATGCTTTAATACATGTAGAGTAATAAATGTAATATGACACATACATGATATGAAGATTAAAAAATTATACAACAATTAATTAAAAATTTATATGTATTAAACCCTATAACATGCCATGTCCTATCAAATTAATGACCACATGAAAGTATGAATTGATAAGGCTTGAAAATTATAATAAATAAATTTTAATTCTACGTAATTTGGTAAAAGTAAACGGTGAGTACATTGGAGTTACACGACCTATATGTTTTGTCATTTTCAATATGTGGTACACACCTAGGTAATCCATGAGTAACCATACCATGGAAAAAGTTGGAGTACATTATGTGTCCATGGGATACACATCATGTGGTCTCTAAGTTATACATCCACCAATCAAGTACGCCATGTAAGAGATACATGGACCATATATGACTAAAAGAATACATGTCGTGTATGGATATTAAACAATGTTTACTTAGGATTACCATCGACTAGGTTGACACTTTCAACACATGGTGTATAATTAAACACACTGCATGTAATAAATGAACTTTCCATGAGTCAATTCTGAGTAAATTCTTGGGGTATTGAAGACTAGTACACAATGTGTAGCTCTGGGTTACATGATGTGTACTATTTTTTATCCAAACGGACTCCTCATCACATATGAATAATATCTTAGAATTTATTTCATTCATAAAATTAATTGAATCAATTATATTTATGATAAATAAAGATGAAGAATCAGATATCAGAATTTGGTTTAAATAAAAATTAAATAAGAATTGAAAACCAATTAATTATTCATAAATCAATCAACTATATCTAAATAATTATAAATAATTATTTGAACACTATGATACCACTAAAAGGTTATGATTATAGAGGAAGAATATGATGGTTCATTCCCAACATTTATTTTTCACATGATCTATTATTAATATGATATTTAAATGATGATAGATTCTGTGATAAAAAAACTAAGTCAAATAATATAGACAATGGTTAAAACACAAGAACCAAAGCACAAGATTATCACATGATGTGTATTTTTAATTTATGAAATTATAGAATTAACTTGTGAGAATTATTTCTTAATTTATGGATCTTAAAACAGATCTATGCCGTATCATCATTGCATTTTAGGAATCAAGGGATCATTCCTTCTAATGGTGATCCACTCATGTTCCACAAATCTTTGAACATCACCATAGGAATATCTGAGTGCTAGCATGGAAAATCCTAACTCTTGCATCATTCAACTTTGATCTCCTTAAGAATAGCTTCTAAAGGATTCTTCTTGATCTCTCTAGACTCAAGAGTGGAAGGTAGAGTAATATTGCTCTCCATTCATGGGATCATTCTTTGAGAAGGGATCTCTCTGTAGCTTTGAGAGTATTTTCCAAATTTCATTATTCACAAAATAAAAATGAATTGGACCTCTAGGAAAATAATATAATTGGGTTTATATACCACTAGGGTTAGAAATTTATAATTACACAGTTACCGTTTAATATTTATTTAATCCATGAGAAACCCCATGATAATAATAATAATAATAATAATATTTCTCGACATGTGATCAACTAACAAATTAAAATTAAATATTAGTTATACAAACAATATTCATTATCTATTATTTCTCACTGGCCATATACATATAGTCCACCATTCCTCCAAAATATTTATCATTCCTTTAATAATGACTATTTATTTAATAAATAAATATCACTAAATTACTCACTAATAAATAAATATGTATTATATTCACTAAATAACAAATAAATTTTTATTAAATATTCTACTCATACTTTATTCTCCCGAATAACTGATGAAGGAATATATGCGATCAAGAAAACATTAAAAATTATTAAAACACGTGTGGGAATAATAGTTATTCAAAATTTTAAAAAATAATTAACAATATATATTTAACTCATATTTTGGATACACTTAGTGTGTGACCCTCTAGGGTTCTCTCCCAATGGAATATTGTAAAGAAGTAGAGCATCTTGAATCATGAAAATAACCCAATAAGGAACTAAGTCAGTTATACAATGAAACAATGCCTCATTCATACACATAATTTGTAATAAAGTCCCTTTATCGCTATATCTCTAATAAAGTAGGTTGCATGCTGCTGCCATCAACCTATGTGCTGAAAGTATATTTCTTTGAATTTTTAGAAATCAAACTTTTCTATTGAAAACCATGTCCATATATTTGTTTAGGAAATATCATTTCCATAAATGGGACTATGATATCAACTTTCATTAGAGAAAATATGGTAAAAAACCCTTTTCACATAATTAATTAATCCAATATTACTTGTGACACACCCAACGTATCCTACCTCACCATGAATATATGTCATCATAGTTTTCATCAATAAATAAAGTTAAATAACTTGTAATACTAATTAATAATAATATTAAAATCCAAGTATCAATTCACAAGCCTGTAGATAGAAACATCCAATGACACATAAAAATGTGGATTTCCTACAGGAAGGTCTCATTCTCCTAAAATCCTACACTAGATATTACCAAGGGAATACACCATTAGAAAAAGACTTAGTCCTATGTATATCCACCCTTGATAACATGAATCATTTTTGTCCTTTAAATGATATTATAGGGAGATAGAACAAATATTTAAGAATAATTTCATGGCACTTGTGGGTTCTCATCATAGTGGGGAACATCGTTGACCTTTCAGTGTGATAACTACTCTTATGAAATTATCACATACTATGTTATGAAGAAGAATAACCATGATGTGATAAAAAGTTTATTAATAATAAAAAACTATGAATATGGGTTATCATAAAGTATACAGATGTTATTTCTACAGAACTAACTCCAACAACCTTTAGTAAACATTGGATATAAAATTGAGCTTCAACACTGCTTATCAGCCTCATATGGATGGTCAGTATAAAAGGACAATTCAAAATCTAAAGGATATGATGAGATCATGATCAATGGATTTCCAAGGATATTGGGATCAAGACCTTCCCCTAGAGGAGTTCTTATATAACAACAGTTTCCAATAAAGAATTTAAATGGCACCTTATGAGGATCTGTATGAGAAAAGGTGTTATACTCTGACATGATGGGATGAAGTTGAATAGAGAAAGATGATGAGACCTAATATTATACAATAGATTATATAGAAGGATTAAACTATTTAGTTATATATGAAATCTACACAATTTTGACATAAAATCTATGTAGAAAGGCATCTCTAAACCTAGAGTTTTATGATGGAGATAAAGTGTTCCTTCATATATTTTTATGGAATAAATCCAGGATATTTATAAAGAATGGAATACTTATTCTTAAATACAGTATCCCATTTAAGACCCTTGATCACATTAGATCATTGGTCTATTGACTAGATCTCCCACCTAAACTATATCAAGTACATGATGTATTCCATTTATGCCTCTTGAGAATGTATATACTAGAATAATCACATGTAATAAATCCAAATGTGTTGGAATTGGAAAAACTATCTTTCATATAAGGATAAGCCGATGAAGATCTTAGATCATAAAGACAATGTTCTACAAAACAAGTCAACTCACCTCATCAAAGTGTTGTGGAATAACGACACATTTAAGTAAGAAACATGAGAAAATAAATAGGAGAAGAAATAAAAGTACCATCTTCTATTTTAGGATATGAAATAAAATTTCAAGGGTAAAATTTCTAATGGGGGAACAATGTAACAAACTGAACTTTTATAAATGAGATTACCTTTTCAATTGAGTAAATTCCATATTAAGAAATGAATTTATAGAAAGAAATACACTAATTTGTCTATTTTGAACATTTATATGGTATAAAATTCCATTAATCATCATAACCATTGATAATATAGTCATTGAACAGTGATAATATGACTAGTATATGTATAGGGTTATGATAAAATCTAATTAACATAGACTGAAGAAGCGATGACCTTAACCATTAGGATTATACCCTATGAAGACCATTTATTCGAGCTTTAGAGGGAGACAATATCACAAAAAATTTCCCTTGATCAAGTACAAGTTTAGATTCAACAACTAAATTACAAATTAAATCATTTATAGGAGAATTTCAAGATCATTGAGATTATGAACCAAACTATGTTCACCAAAACACCGCGTGAAAATCTCACCACCGCCCACCTTACCCTTAAGTAATTAATTTGTGTAATAAAGGGTTCTGCATACAGACCATAATAGTATGAAATTTTATATGTTTATTTTTTTCTAAAAAAATAATTATTTTATTTATTATTTTATTTTTACTTTAAAATGGTTAAATAAAATGTTTTATAAAATCGGATTTCAATGTGATGAAACATAAATTGCATTTATGAGAAATATATAGTTTCAATAAAGACACTCTTTTTAATGAATTGAATAATTTTTAATTATTTTTATATATTATTATTAAATAATATTTTTTTGATGTTAATGATAATATAATTTTATGAAGTCAAAAAGAAATTTTATAAGGGACAAAAAACTATTATTTTAAAATACAATTTTTTTTTCAATAAATGTGTATTATTATTTAAGGGTAAGTTCTCATATTTAAAGAAGTATTTGGTAAAATAAATATTATTTTTAAAATTTGTATGTCAAAATTATATAATGGTGATTTTTTCATAATTTTCCATGAAAGATAAATTTTTAAGTAAAAATTAAATATGGTATAAATATATGGTATGTATTATGACAACGTAATGACCAAAAAGTGATGTAATATATGACATGAAAGGTATCCATGACCAAATTAATATTTACCCTTTGAAATAATGTTTTCTTATGTGATTAATTTTATATATCCTTAACAAATACTTTAAATCCTATATTGTTTTTTAGGGTTTTAACAACAATTCTTTGTAAACATGACTCACTTCCACATCAACAAGGAAATTATTTTAAGATGATCAGTTCTTAAACATTTAAAATAACTAAAACCACATAAATTTGATTGAAACCATAGGTAAAAACCATGGGATGGTTTTTTGTTTTTATTACATTATCATACAGAGTCCAACACCTAAATTTGGTAATTAATAAATAATTATCCTCTACTTTAATTTATAAACACACCCTAGCTCCCTTTTCTCTTCAATAAAAACTCTTGGTGTATGAAATTATTATGACCTTCCATTTTTATATTCCTCCTAAGGTTCCCTAATATCTCAAGAAGCTCCCCCATCTTTTAGAATCACCCTCTCAAGGTAAGTGATTATCTCATTCTCCTCTTTATTCATGAATATCATTTTTTCATTTTTTCATTTGTTTTATATTTTAATATATTAAAAAACATCCCTTTAACTTCCCTTATGGTTTAAAAGTGATGAGAGACCTCTATTTTTTAATGATATAACCCACTAGAGACCGCCTATCTGGTAGAAGATCGGTCTGCCCCAACCCCAACCCTACCTCCATAGGTCTAGGTATGATGAAAAGTTTTTTAAAAGAATAACTTAAATGGGATAACTTTGCCTAAAGTACCTATATTTTTCAAACCAACCATATCCATGAAGAATTTTAGATGAATTATAATAAAAAACCATAACATGTAGTGTAAAAACCTTGGATGTAATAGTCTTTAAGGAATACAAAAGAGCGCAACAATTAAATCCCAAATGAAAAAGAAAAAATACACAACCACTTAGAAAAGATTTCCCAACCGAACAAAAATTGAGAAAATTAATGCTGAGAGAGCATGAATCCTAATCTCAAATCTCTGGACACTTTATGCAGTCAATGTACTTGAGTATCCCTATGCTCCTCTGAAATCATTGTTGATCTATACATCATTTTAATAAGACATTACATGTGTGAGAAAATCCCATGAAGGAGTGAGTATATAGAAACCCAATAGGACACTCAAAAAATTGAAGAGGGAGTAATAGAATACATGATAGAAGTTGTTAGTTCAACCCAAAGAATGAGCGAAAATAAATCCAATGACCTAGAAATATATTATCATAAGAAACCTCGATGTTAGAGAAAGGGGATCTCTATCTCATATCCCAACCCAATATGATGAGTATGCCTAAAAATTTGATGGTTCATCATCGATGCCCAGTATCTCACATGTATGTCCAAAGAATCCATGAGGAGGTCTCATAACTCAACACTTCTCCACAGCCCGAGGGAGAATAATATCTAAAAGATAGAGGTCCCATGCCCTGGTATGATGGGGAGGATTAAAATTAGTATATAGAAGGACTACACCTATTCAAGGGATTAGATTATGTATATCAATGAAAAAAATATATTGGGGACCCATGCCCTAGTACAATAAGAGAGTACCAGCCCCAGAGATATAGGACAAGTGCCCACATAGGTGAGTACCATCTATATATCTGAAATAAAATATATGTAGGACCTGAACTCATGTAGGGGAGTACCATATCCATGGTTATAGAAAATGAAACCTAGTATGACGAGAGAGTTCCCCCTATTTTTGTATAAAGAGTATGAGGGACTCGCACCCTGGTGCGATATGGGAGTAAAATCCCCACGGATTGGGGACATATACCATCGAATTCTAGGGGATTACTTCCTCTGTCTAGAATATAATGTATAGAGGACTCACACCCTAATATTACTGGGGAGTACCATCTCCATGGATTGAGGATCCAAACCAAGGTGAGACAAGGTAATATCATATTTATCTGAACAAAAATTATAGAGGACTGTCACCCTGGTGCGAAAGGGGAGTACCATCTCTATCTGAACAAAGAGTATAGAGGAACCACACCCTAGTACAATAGGAGATTACCTTCTCAATATGGACTGTTTTGATGATCCTTCTCAATAAATGACATCATCAAACATCACATAAGGAAGAATCCCTCTTGGAACGTCTCACATCATATCTCAAAACCCACCATGAATGATAACATCCTGTTCTATGTGAAAAAAGTAAGAATAGGAAACTCGAGGGACAAAATTTGAGTACAAATGATAGAGATAATAGAGAAATAAGATGTAGAGGGAATTATATGACTTTTATGGGGAGTTCAAATGACATGTGACCCCACCTCATAACCTGATTTTGTCTCACATGAACATGGATCAATGTCCATGTCACCATACATGTTGTGTACGGGGACCACACGACAAGTCTCAGCCACCTATGACCTCCATGTGTGATCCTTTTCAAGACCATTTCTATCAGAACATGTCATGTACCTGGCCATATACTAAGTCATTCCTGGGTACCGACACATGCTTATATACCGTCCCATGTTCCTATTTCTGGAAGTGTCATGTACCTGTCAGTGTACCTGGTCGTGCCTGGGCACTAGAATATGCCCATGTACCTTACCATTTTTGTTTATCTGGAATTCTTCTGCCTGTATAATCTTGGAGTACATGTTTATCAATAAGAACTAGTTTATGTGGGGTGTGGGGGCCCCACATGGCATGTGATACTTCTATCCACCCAAAAACACTTACCTCTATAGCCAGGTTACTGCACAATGTGCATTCATCCCAGTACATGTCGTGTAATTGATATTTTCACATAAAGTTAGATCTATCACACTCCTTCTAGATCCATGGATACTACCACAATTCATGCCTATTGACCACTTTAAAACACTGAAAATCAAATCTTTCAGTTTATTATGGACCTTTTTTGGTAAAAAATTAATTAGCTAAATACATTAAATTCTTCATGCATTCCACTCTTCCTCCCATGGAATAGAAACCTCAACCCAATGTTTGATCCATGTTTCCATCAACCAAAATTTTATAAATCATAATTATCTATCCGTAAATCACTGATCCAGTCATTGTGTGTATATCCACCATGATTCCGGGGTCCGATCACGCTCAGAAGCACTAAAAAATTTCAAACTGTGGTCATGTATCCCAACGGTGAAGAACACAAAGAACATGTAGGTTAAATACACAAGGAATAAGATGTATCAATAATTTGACTAATGTTCTTGGAAAAATATCATAGATTAAAAATATCCTAGGTGATAAACATGTTATTACCAAGAAAATATATTAAATTTAATAAAAAATTTAATTCGACAAAGGGTCTCATTCGAAGGGCATGAAGTCACCAACAAGAGATAACATTTTTTTTAATGTTTTAACAATTCAATATAGAGGGAGGAAAACACAATTGATGAATCCTACCCCAATTATGGATTAATCACTAGTGAAGAACATATTCACTAGAAATAGGGAAGATATGCAGCATTCTCTATCTATCAATCCACCTCGATTTGGATATTGTTCATCATCCGATTCTAATTCTCCAATGAATAACACTATGAATCTCCCCTTAAAAATACCATGGTTATGCGGATAACCATGAAAAATTTACTTAATATTCTATTTTAGAGGGAAATAGGTTTTGTGAATTTAATGAATTATAAAAATAAATCAATTAATTAATCCAATTAACATATATATCAATGGATTACTCATCCAAACATTTGGTGCTAGAATATTTTAGGTCATGCCTTGGGTAAAACCCACTATCCAGATTAAACCATGGTCTCAAATTTCAGATCTGAGACTCTATTCCAATTGTATTTCATTATTTCTTAAAAAATTTATCTGTATGATATAAATTATTTTTGATATTTTTTATAAAATTAATTATGGGCTCACCATGCCTTGTAATCTCACTCCATATAAGATTATGGCTCTAAAAAATATTTCTTAACATATTTAAATTTATTACTAGGGAAAACATTCTCTACATTATTCCCTCCTTTAAATATTTTTATCTCTAAAAATCACAAACTAAGAAAAAAGTGGGGATATTGAGCCAATATATGGCTCTCTCACTCCCTGGATCTCTCTTGCATGCTACCATATATCCATATCCCACGAACTAAGGGATTGGTCAGTCCTAACAAGACCCTCTCTTATAGATCCTCAATCACAACTAATTACTCCATAACAATGTCTCTATCCTTGATGTGATGATCACCCTAGTCAATAATGTTTGAAGGATTATTCATGTATCACCTCAGCTACAACACATGGAAGATGTCACGAAACTTCTCCAACTGTGGGGGTAATGTGAGGTGGTAATACACCTTGCCAACCCTATGTAGGATCTTGAACTGTCTATTGAAACATAGAGATATATTTACTACTAAACCAAATCTCTGTAATCCTCATCATTAAGAGACTCTATGAAAATCATGGTATCCCTGCTCAAACTCTAAAGGCTTATAACATCATCAACAAAAGATTTACATTGGATTTGAGCTACCCTAACCTGCTCGCAAATAACCTGGAACTTCTCTATTGTTGCATGCACTATCTCTAACCCAATGAGATATACCTCACCAATCTCAATCTAGAATAAGGGTGACCTGCAGCGTCTCCCAAAAAATGACTCCAAAGGTTCTATACTAATAGTAGAGTGATAGCTATTATTATAAGAGAAATATACCAAATTTAAGTGATCCTCCTAGCTCTGGACAATGTTTAATAAGAAATCCCTCAATATATCCTCTAATACCTAGCTAGAGCTCTCAGTATACCCATCTTTCTGGGGGTGAAATGTTGTATTCATCATCAACTAGGTCTTGAATGCATCGTACATGCCTCTTTAAAACCATGACATGGACCACAGATCATAGTCAAAGATTATTGTCGAGGGAACACTATAAAGTAGTATGACCTCCCACATGTATAATTTTCCCAAATCTCCATCGATGTATGCTCCCTAATAGGAAGGAATAACACCAACTTGGCATGTTATAAAACTATCACCCAAATGGAATCACAACCTCTCACTTTTTGAGGAATAACTTTTCATAAGGTCTATGGATATGAAATAAATTTTTTTCTTTAGGATCATAAGATGATGAAATAAACCTACTAAAACCTGGTACTTGACCTTTTCCTACTGAAATATGAGACACTGAGACATGAACTCAATAATGCTCTTTCCTAAAGTGGGACTACAAAAACTTCCACTAAATTTCCTTGTATATATTCCATAAATTAGGATGTACAATCAATGGAGAAGTGTAAAACTCCCTCATAACCTCTTTTCACATTGTGGCTAGATCCACTGTCCATACCTGGAAAAGGATGACATGATTCCCCTATTAAAAGAATCCATATGGTGAACCTTATGAGGATATATAGCCATGTAAGACCTCATAGTAATTTTATCCAAACTTATAATCCCTCAAAAAATATATAAGTGATAGATTAAACACCAATGAATGAAGAAAAGATTTACCAACCTCCTCTTCTAGGGTTTGATACAATGAATCCAACTACTTAGATTCTTCCTCCACCAAGTGATAATGGGACATCCTACTAAGGGAATATACAAACCCATTTAACTTCACAAGAGTATATAATATCTAAAAGTCATAGTCCTGTAAAAACTCTAACCAGAAACCTTATCTTAGGTTTATATCTCTCTACTTGAAGACATACCTAAGACGTTCATGGTCTAAGTAAATAATTATGAGCTCTTCCAAAAGATATATCCTCTACATCCCCAGAGAAAATACTACCATTTCCATCTTCAAGTCCTAAATGTTATAGTTATTCTCATGGGGTTTCATATTCCTTGACCCATATGTGATCCCTACCAACCTATTCATCAACACAAAATTAATCCCATATCTAGAGGCATCATAATACACTACATACTCTATATCATCTTATGATAATCTTAAAATAGGATCACTAGTCATCCTCAGTATCAATTCCTCAATGGATCTCCAAAACTACTTAGTTTAAGTAAACAAAATAACTTTCTATACCAAGGTTGTCAAAGGGGATTCAATCCTATAAAATTCTTCCACGAACCTCCTATAGTACCCCACGAAGCAATGAAAACTGCACACCTCTAAAACACTCTTGGGTGGATCCTAAGAAAGAAATTAATAAATATTTTATAGGTCTAAAACTAATCCATTATTACATATGATATTCCCTAAAAAGTAAACCATAAAGATCCATAAGTAGCACTATGAGAGATTATCAAAAAGATGGTGCTCCTGAAGAAAGACTAGGACCATCCTCAAGTTCTCTTCACACTTCTTCTTTGATGTAGTTTTGATGAATATGTCATCAGTGTAGAGAATAAAAAATAAATCCAATTATGGTTGGAAGATATATTTCATTAGACCCTTAATCACAATAAGGGCATTCATCACACAAAAATTCATCACCAGAAACTCATAGTATCCGTAGTGGCATCAGAATGTTAACTTTGGAATATCCCCCACGTGAACCCTCAACTGGTGGTATCTGGACCTGAGATCATTCATCAAGAACCATATCATTCCTCAAAACTGATCAAGGAAGTCAACAATCCTTGGAAATGGGTACTTTTTCTTTATTGTGTCCTAATTAAGGTGATTATAATCAATATAAAGTTTCAAGTTCCCATCTTCATTTTTCACAAACAATACCAGATATACCTAGGGGAAACACTTGTTTGGATAAAAACATTCTCTTAATTGTAATTTAACTACACCCTCATATCCCAAATCTTGGTTGAGACCATCCGATATTCCATAGAATAAATAAGAGTGGTCCCATGGTGCAAGTTGATGAAAAACTCCACCTCCCGACTTGAAGGTATTCTGAAAACATCCAAAGGGAATAAATCCATATAATCCTCCTCAACTGAAGTAAACCAAATACTTGAATATCCTACTATTCCAAGGGATAAACTCTCTAAATGATGTGTGATGGGTTGTGGATTCTTGCTGTTAGGGCCCACTTTCTCCTCAATGAGATCTCTCTAACTCATAAAGGAGAATCTCATCCCATCTATCTGAAGGAATCTAGCTCATCTATGGTTATAGTAAATCTATGATTAGACCATGTACAGAAATTCCATAACCATGATTATATAATAAGGTCTTATCGTGATGAATAGTTGGTCCCATGAGAAACTATCTCCACTATGTGATATCTCACACAACTGAAAGATATGTAATTTCGACTAAGCGTTCGTCATAAGAACCTCTAGAAAGGTTAATGGGATAAAGTCTTAACTGGGAGCTCAAGATGTCATAATAATATTAAGCACATGAATTAACAACTCAAACCTATGTCTACTATAACTTAATTAATAGTAGAAGAAAATAATCTCACACATCTAATCATCTCATGGGATGTCGGGTTATAAGCCTCCAAAGTTTTCAGCTGCCCAAGGCCCTAGCTTCCATCTCTTTGAGCCTGAAATGGGATTATTGGGGTATATGGTGGTAGAGGTAACCCATAACTTCATCCACCACTAGAAGATCATATCTTTAGAGCTATTACTTCTCCTCTTCCATCACCACCTCCCTAGGGGCCACCATGGCCATGGCTGGGAGAACCCTGATCATGGAACTGCCTGTACCATGGTAGTCTATCCATATTTTTCCTCTCCCCCTCAATAAACCATGCCAAGAAATCTCATTCAATGTGACCTCATCAATCACATGAATAAAAATTTCCATATCTGGGATTTCCTATCCTCGTGCATTGTTCATGAGCCACATAACAATGTTCACAAGTCCGACCATGGGTATGCCTCTTATGTCTCACATCATGTCGTCTTCCAGATTCTAGAGATGACAAAGCCCTAGGATTTATACTGATGGATCCATATGCATGTAATACCTTAGAATGGAAGATATATATCACCAACACCTTATCTAGCAATCTATAATATGTTAGAATGTATTGGGGTACCAAAATAGAATGAATGTCTTTTTAGAGCCTCTTCTCAAACTTCCATGACTGGAAGTAACCACCTCAAATCCCATCGAGGGAGTACCACGTAAGGCCAGTAAACCATATGACATACTAAAAAATATCATCCATCCCAATTGTAGCTCTAAAAGTTCTTGAATCTTAACAAAATGAAAGAACGAGGGGTAGTACTCCTCATGAAACAGCTGTTGAAAGTCTGACCATGAGAGTGACAAATCGCCATGAGCTTGCATGGATAGACACTACCAGTGATCAATTAATATATGAAAATTACAAGATTCCAATGAAACCATATTATCATTCAGGATTTTTAAAATTATGAAAACTCATATAACCGAATCAAGCCAGTCCTACACTACTTGGGGATCTAGATCCCCATAGAACCTAAGTGGCATGTAGTGCTAGAACTCACGGAGTGCAGTGAACTTACACACATTCTCAGCCTGATCTGCTTGTATAATCTTCTGCTCGATAGGTTAGGGTTCTACTACTATCCCTTATGGAGGAAAGATCTCATGATATGACCCGTAAACATTAGCCTCATCACTCATCATATCATCCTCACAATCCGGAATTGGTATCCTCCATGGATATCTTCATGGAGGCATCATAAAAATTAATGAAGATGCACCATGTTTAGATGAGAATATATATATATGGGGATCTGAAACAAGAAATACAATTAAATGAATCAATAAAACATTATAAATGTACCAATTTTCATTATAACCAATTTCTCAGAATACAGAGTCGAAAAGTAGTTAGTTAGAGTCCTGGTGAATAGATACATCAACGAACACACAAAAATTGGGTTCCTTGGCCCAAAAGTAGAACTCAAGACACTTTCATATCATTTTCCTAAATTCCAAACCAAAACTCATAAGGTAAAAAAACTACAAACACTGTATCTAGGTAAAACCACCTATGATACCAACATATAATGATCTGACCCACTAAGGCTTGCCTGGCCAGCGAAAGGCTATTCCACCAGAACCCCAACCTTGCCTCCATAGGCCAAGGGATAGCGACAAGCATCATGAAGACATAAATAAAATGGGAGGCCTTTTTCTAATGTATTTATATGCACAAATCCAACCATCTCCATGCAGAAGTGAAGATGAATAATAATAAAAGGTAGTAACATATTGAACAAAAATCATGCATGCAATAACCTATAGGGAATAAAAAAGAGTAAAATAGTGCAATCTGGAATGAAAAGGAAAAAACTACACACCCACATAGAAAAGATGTCCCCACTTGACAAAATGGAGATAAAGTAAATTTGAGAGTGACTGTCTCTTGATCTCCAATACCTAACCACCATAGATGGTCAATGCATATGGTTGTCCCTATTCTCCCCTGAAATAACCAATGATTTGTCTAATGTCTTTATAAGACACAACTTGTGTGGGAAAATCCCATGGAGCGGTGAGTATACACATACCCATTAGGATTCCCCAAAAACTGAAGTGGGAGAAATGGAAGACATCATATAAGTAGTCAACTAAACCTAAAGTAAGAGGGAAATGAAAACCAATGAAATAAGAATATATGTTTATATAATAAATCTAGATGATATATAAATGATATATCCATCTTACAACCTATCACAAGATTATGAATCTACCTATAGCTCCAAAGGTCCATCATCAATGCCCAACATTTCTTGTGTTTGTCCAAAGAAGTCATGGGGAGGGGACACGACTCAAAACTAATCCATAGCTCGAGAGAAGAATAATATCCAAAATATAGATAACCCACACCCTAGTATGATAGGGAGGATTCCACTCAGTATATAGAGGACCCGTACCCATGCAAGGGAGTACCATTTATATATCTGGGTATAAAATATGGGGGATTTACTCACTGGTTTGAAAAGGGAGTACCATCTCCATTGATGGAGGACGTGTATCCATGTATGGGAGTACCATCTCTATATATGGAATAACATGTATGGGGGACCCGTGCCCATGTTGGGGAGTTCTATCATAGTGGATAGTGGACTTGTGCCCTATTGTGATAGGGTAGTACTACCTATGCCTGTATAAAGAGTGTAAAGGAAGCATTACCTGGTGGGATAGGGGAGTACCATCCCCATGGATAGAGGACCTACACCATGGTATGATAGGGGAGTACCACCACTACTTGGAATAATGAGTATGGAGGACCTGAACCCTGGTACGATTGGTGAGTACTATCTCCATGGATAGAGGAATAACGTCTTGGTGTGATAAGGGAGTACATTATTTATATAAAAACCAAGTATGGAGGACCCACAACCTAGTGTGATAGGGGAGTACTATCTCCATATAAAAAATGAGAATAGATGATCCACTTATTAGTGGCATAAGGGAGCAGTGTCTCTATTTGAAGAAAGAGTATAGGGGACCCAAACCCTGGTGGGACCATGGAGTATCATCTCTATATAAAATCTCTAATGATTCTTATGAATCACTACCATCATCAATCATTTTCTAAGGAATCATACCAATTTGTTCATATCACATCATATCTAAAATTACACTATGAAAGATATCATCATGTTCTATGTTGGAAAACACAGGATATGCTACTCACGGGCCAGAATCTGAGTCCAAATGAAGGAGATATGAGAGAAATAAGATGTATAGGGAAGTGCATGAGGTGTATGGGGTTCACATAGTGAGTGCCCAAGCCTAATCACCCAGATATGTGTCCTATGAACATGGATCAGTGGCCATGTCACCATACACAATGTGTATGGGGACCACATGGTGTGTCTTGGCCAACCAGGGCCTACCCGAGTTACCCTAGATGTGCCCGTGTCTTTCAGACCATATCATATACCTAGCTGTGTACTTGGACATTCCTGGGTACTGTAACATGCTCGTATACCTAGACATGTCCATGTGTATGGCCGTTTTGTGTATATCGTAGTGTACATGGCCATTCCCAGGCACTAAAACATACCCGTGTACATGGATGTGTCCATTTGTCTATCTCTGACCATGCCTGTGTACACATGGAGTACATTTTGGGATTACAACTTTGGGTCACATGGTTTGTGGGAGTTGGGAACAATTTGTGATACTTATCTACACTTGGAAACTGTAGCTGCCTTATATAGGGTATTACACAACATGTAGTCATCCCAGTACAAGCTATGTACTTGATATTTTCTTTTAAAGTTAGATATATCATGCCACTTCTAGATCAATGGCCACTTATAGAATTTGTGCCTATTGAACACCTGAAATCAATTGAAATCACATCCTTCATTCAATTTACAACCTTTAATTGCTAGAAATTGGAAACTGTCTAAATACATGAAGATTCTCCATGTGTTATTCTCTACCACCCATGGAAGAGGAACCTCAACCCAGCATCCAATCCATGTCTCTATCACATAAACTATCTCTTAGCATTCAAATCCATCTTCAAATCACTGATTCGATCATTGGGCACATATTCAATGCGAATATGGGGGTCCCATCTCACTTGGACCTGGCTGGTAATGCCAAACCATGATCCCATAGCCAAATGCCAAAGAATACGAAGGAAAATATGGGAAAAAATACATGAATAATGGTTAATCAATTAATGAGAAAGTTTTCTTGTACAGTAATCATATATTGAAGTTATTCTTGGTGAGAAACATGGAATAACTACGAAAATATATTAAATTGAATAAAAAATTTATTCGAAAAAGGGGCTCAAGCGAAGGGCGTGAAATCACCAACAAGAGATAAATGGATCAAATTAATTATTTAATAATTTAATAAAGAGGGAATAAACCATAACTGATATTTCCTGTATTAATTATATATCTATTATTAGTAAAGAACAAGTACTCTAGTGATAGGGAATATCCATTCTGTTGTAATGACCTAGAAATTTCAAGGTAAATTTTTTTCTTAAATACTTTGGAATTTTACAAGTCTGTGGCTTCTGACGGAACTTGATTCTGACGCCCGGTGTGCCCGAAATCAATTTCTGAAGATTAGCTCGGGTACATTCAGTAAAAAAATGAGTGGGTTATTCTATCGTTTGAACCGGTGCTCAGAATTGAAATCTGAGGGCACCGATGAACTCGCAACGTCGGTAATTGTTTAAGGGGACCTTTACTGCAGATGCGTTTGCACGGGAGGATAAGTTAAATTTTGTGGATTAAATAAGAAGTGAATAAAATTGCGGAACAATTTTATTTTATATCTAATGTGGTTATATCTGACATGGGAGAGTTGGGGTGGGACCCATAAGCACCTAACTACCCATGTGGGAATATTTGTGAGGTGGGGCCCACACGAGACCCAACCTTTCACAATCCATAAACTCCTTTTAAAACCCCTTCTTAATTGTTAACTCCCCTTTAATTGAGTAACTCTTCCTCTCCCCTCTCTCACTCTTTATTTCATTCCAACACACACATAATTAATTGATTGAACCTCTTCAATTCAATTAATTAAGTGTTTGAATTTTAAATTTTGAATGCATGGAAAGATTAAATAAAATAAGGAGAAGCCTTATTTTATTTGGGTTGGAAATTGTTGTGTGAGGAGGAATTGGGAGAACTCAAGAGTTTTTGAAGAACTTCATCATCAATGAAGGACGGTTCTTCTCCGATAAAGAACAATGACCCTTCAACATAGAATGACTCGGCAACCATGGTTTTTCATCCTCTTCATTATTCGTGATAAGGAAGGAAACACCAACGTGGGGAATTCTCCAACGATAACACGCCTTAAATTCTCTTCTCCACGACAGGAGATGGAACACCGTTTCTTCCTCGAGTGAACTCTGACAACGATGGAGACGACACCGTCATCCACGACGCTTGTCAACTGTAGACCTTATCGAGGTAGGGGTTTAATTTGAGTATGTTTATATTCTGATGATTCTTCCCTTCTAAAACAAAGAATGCGGATCAATTCATTAACAAGTTCATCCGTGAATTATTTTATTTGCGTGTTGGGAATAATTGTTTCTGGGGGAATTGTTTAAAATTAAGTTCAATTTTAATTGATTAAAATTGTGCCTCGTTTTTTGTTGAACATCATTAATGTCCGAACAATTGGTATTGACTAACACGGAGGGCGCGGGCCGAAAAAACACGACCCGATGACCCTCTGTAGATTTTTTGTCTATGCATGGATTGACGGGAGATGATGAAACGAGACTCCAATGGAATTTAGAAGTTGTCTCAGTGAATATCGGGTCCCGGGAGAGCCATAGGCGCAAGCGGTGGGCGAAACGGACCACCAGAGCTCGTCCGGTGGTCCGCAAAAGTTGCTGCCAGTGCGCCGACATCTGGCGACGGTGGCCTGCTGCCGGAGGGAACCCACCGCGACAATAGTTGCGGAGGAGGTGCGATGGATCCCACGGCCGCACGGGATCCGGGATAAGGGACGACGCCGACGGGCTCCACCGATATCAATCAGCGGGGGCTGCGCCCCCTGCTCGGTGCTACACGCTCGGTCGCGGGATTGTATTTCCAGCCCTTTGTACATTCTTTTTGTTGTAGTTGTACCTTCTGTTGGGTTTGTATTTCCAGCCCTTTGTACATTCAGCATACCAGTTACTGCTTTACTTAGTGTTTTCTTCCGCTTTTTCTCTGAGTATGTGTATGTTTACATTTCATAAAGGTAATGCCTTCCCTTTTTATCAGGATTTAAACCTTTGGTGCTAGTCACCAGCCACTGGCCTATGGAAGGCGGGCTTGGGGTAGTCACGGCACGGGCCTGAGGATGGGTTGTGGAAAATTGGTATCAGATGAGTCGGTTCTACCGCAGAACTTAGGACCATGATATTCCCTTTCTATGAAGAAATAGTGTTAAGGGTACTAAGTGTGTTTTTCAGTTCAGGGAGTCCAGTGTAGGTGCGGCGACCGACGTATCCATACACCAGGACCCTGACTTCTGATTTCCGACTTAGTGCACAAAAACACTAATTGCATGTGTGTTTTCAAAAGTTTTCTTTAAGTCAGATCAAACCAGGTCAGCTCACCAGGTATAATCGTTTGACCGTGTCACATCTGTTCAAGATGTATCCACGTAGACAGTCAGTTGGAGTTCCGAGAGAGTACCCAATGACAGCCCACCTAGTGACGAGGCTCCGGTGCATGGCCCTCTTGATATGTTGACACCTTCGGGTGGTCTAATAGCAGCATCACCACCTGTTGGGAAACAGATTCCACCAGCCATACTAGCGGAAGGTGTATGCTAACAGAGCACGTTTCACTTGTTCCAGCAGCAGAGGTCTCTGAGGTTACGAGGCGAGATAGATTCCCAGACAGTACAGGACTGGCTGGAGGAGATTTCTAGAGTTCTAGACCTAGTTTAGACACAAGTAGAGCAGATGGTGATCTTAGCTACTAGTGTTTCCTAGTGAGTGACCATGAGGTTGGTCCACTTAGAGATGAGGCTTTGGTATGTTGATTGATGCCTGAGATAGTACCTTCGGGTAGTGTGCCAGCTATATCAGTACCCGATGGTTGGAAGTTACAATCGGCGGTACCTGTAGATGACACATATTGGCATAGTTCCTTACACGGGTTTCCGCATCAGATACCCCTCAGGTTTCGAGGTGAGCCTGACTCATAGGCATCTGAGGAAAGGATTGAGGAGGTGGCTAAGATCTTTCTAGAGATTCTACAGCTTCGGTAGGAAGACATGTTAGTAGTTGAGTATTCATCGAGGCATACCGATCGTTACTGGTACTTGATTACTATGATTCGATTGATACTTTAGAGCTCGAACCTCTAAGAGAGGTGTGTTTAAAGGATATCCGAGCCATCACATTTCCTCTATGCATTCCTAATTATGTTAGGGTGCTAGAGAGAACCTTTGTGGTTGAGAATTATTTGGTTGAGTGGATATAGCCAGTGAAGGTTAGTAGTGGGAAAGTAGGAAACTGGCACCAGTCTCGGAGACTAGGGCATGTAAAATGTTTTAAGAAGAGGAAGTGTTAAGGACAGATGAATCTGCAGAGCAGCAGATGTGGAAGCTGAGCTGGGAGAGAAGCATGAGGTGGTGTACATTTCGACATGTTACAACCACCCGCCTTTGTAGTTCCCACCAGGCTTAGGGAGGAGGAGGACAGGGGAAGAGAGTAGCTGCATGCAGTTAAGGAGTGTGACCCAAGGGCTCTAGGAATGTTTTGAAGTACGGTCTGTGTCTACTACTAGCTGCCGTAACAACAAACATTGATCTCAATCATCCCTTACTTCCAGGAATCTTGTCCCAGACCTAGAGTTTCCGGTTCAACCGTTGAATTGACCCTCACGTCTGGAGATACCTTTGGGAGGATAATTGATAATTACACTTACGTCGATGGTGTGATCTGACCCTTGAGGTGATAGTTTTGGTTGGAACTTCTTGGTGGTAGTGTCGAGGCCTTACGACGTTAGTTTGGGTATGGACTGGGCAACCACAGTTCATACACAGATTGACTGTATTAGGTAAAAAGGTTGTGGTTTATCTACAACGTTGGGATAGGGTTTTCCCTTGGTTGGAGAAAAGGGAAACCCAGGCATCACATGATAAACTCATGCATAGGAGGGTGCGACTGATCACTCTTGAGTCGACCAACCTTACCCTCGTGGCAGAAGGAGTTTTCAGTTTTCAGTTCCAAACAGAGAACAGAGGCCCCTAGAGTTTGAGGATGGCGAACACGTCTTTGTACGAGTCTCACATCAACGAGGTCTACGGAGATGTGACCGAAGTAGCAAGTTATCTAAGAGGTTCATCGGACCCTTCTAGGTCTTCAGAAGGGTAGGTGAGGTAGTTTACCGCCTGGTATTTCTACCTTAAAGGCACCAGGTGCACGATGTCATCCACATATCTCAGCTGAGGAGATGTGTGCACGACCTATTCTTCATCATCAACCATGGAGAGCTAGACATAGATGACGGGGCGACTTTCACAAGGTTCCGGTAGTGGTTGAGTATCGATAGGAGAAGGTCCTATGAGGATGGTCGATTCCTCTTGTGCTCTTTCACTGGCAGCACGGGAACCTCCAGGAGAGCACATGAGAGAGGGAGTCTCAGATGCGTGCTCGGTACCTCCTTTAGTTTCCCTAGTTTTTGTTGTAACTTTACAGGGACGTGAAACCCTGAGGTGGGAGTAATGTAAAGTCCCGGAAATTTCAAGGTAAATTTTTTTGTTCATAAATACTTCAGAATTTTACGAGTCTGTGGCTTCTATCGACACTTGATTCTGAGGCCCGGTGTGCACGAAATCAATTTCCAAAGTTTAACTCAAGTACGTTCAATAAATGAATGAGTGGGTTACTCTATCTTTTGAACCGGTGCATGCAATTGAAATCTGAGGGCACCAATGAACTCGCAACACCAGTAATTGCTTAAGGGGACCTTTACCGCAGAAGCATTTGCACGGGAGGAGAAGTTAAATTTTGTGTATTAAATAAGAAGTGAATAAAATTGGGGAACAATTTTATTTTATATCTAATGTTTTTATATCCTACATGGGGGAGTTGGGGTGGGACCCATAAACCCCTAACTACCCGTGTGAGGATATTTGTGAGGTGGGGCCCACAAAATCCCCAACCTTTCACATTCCCTAAACTCCTTTTAAACCCCCTTCTTAATTGTTAACTCCCCTTTAATTGAGTAACTCTTCCTCTCCCCTGTCTCCCTCTTTAAATCTTTCCAACACACACATAATTAATTGATTGAACCTCTTCAATTCAATTAATTAAGGGTTTTAATTTTAAATTTTGAATGTATGGAATGATTAAATAAAATAAGGAGAAGCCTTATTTTATTTGGGTTGGAAATTGTTGTGTGAGTAGGAATTGGGAGAACTCTAGAGTTTTTGAAGAACTTCATCCTCAACGAAGGACATTTCTACTTCGATGAAGAACAACAACCCTTCAACGTAGAACGACTCAGAAACCACTATTTTTCATCCTCTTCTTTCTTCGCAACAAGGAAGGAAACACCGGTGTGGGGAATTCGCGAATGACGACGCGCCTTATATTCTCTTCTCTACGACAAGAGAGGGAACACCATTTCTTCCTCGGGTGCACTCCGACAACGACGGAGATGACACTGTCATCCACAAAGCTTGTCAACTGTGGACCTTATCCAGGAAGGGGTTTAATTTGAGTATGTTTATATTCCCATGATTCTTCCCTTCTAAAACAAAGAACGCGAATCAATTCATTAACAAGTTGATCCGCCAATTATTTTATTTGCAGGTTGGGAATAATTGTTTGCGGGGGAATTTTTAGAAATTAAGTTTTATTTTAATTGATTAAAGTTGTTCCTCATTTTTCATTGAACATCATTGTTCTCCGACCTATTGCTATCGACTAACGTGGAGGGCGCGGGCTGAACAAACACGGCCCGACGACCCTCCGCAGATTGTTTGTCTATGCACGAATTGACGGGCGACGATGAAACGAGACCGCAACGGTGGTTGGAAGCCGTCACAGTGAAGATCGGATCCCGGTGGAGCCATATGCGCAATTGGTGGGTGAATCGGACCACTGAAGCACGCCCGGTGGTCCGCGGAAGCCGCTACCGGCACGGCTGTGCCGGCGTCCTGTGGCGGCGTTGCGCCGCCGGTGGGAACCCGCTGCGGTAACAGGCGCGACGGAGGTGCGATGGATCCCATGGCCGTGTGAGATCTGTGAGGCGGGGCAGTGCCAGCGGGCACCATCGGTATCAATCAGCAGGGATCACTCCCCCCGCTTAGTGCAACACGCTCGACCAACTGGCCGAGCCAGCCTCCCTTGGCCAGGCCGAGGCGGGCCATGCGGACCGGGCCGGGCCGCGCCGGTCAGGCTGGGCCGCGCCGGTCGGGCCGGGCCGCGCCAGCTGGGCGAGCCGCACCAGATGGGCCGGGATGCGCCCTACCGGTCCGGACTCGGAACCAAGTTGGGTCAACCCGGTTCAGGCTGACCCAGGGAGTGTTGGGCCAGGTCGGATCGGGCCCAGACCCCCTATTTTCGAACCATTTTCGGTTAAATAGACATATCTTGAGCTATGGACCTCCGATCAATGCACCGTCAGTTGAGTATGATTACTTGGATCAAGACGGTAAATTCGGTGTATTAAACTCATCGTTTTAGGGAAGGTTGTGTATGTCCAGGTTGGTTTGAACTCAAAACCAACCGGGCCCTTAGAGCAGAAACACTTATAACTTGAGAATCGGACGTTCAATTGATGTGCCATCGACTATGTAGGATTCCTATTGATATTTAGATTATTTTGGAATACTCCACTTGAGGTTTGGATGCGGTTGGAGTATGGTTGGGTTGAATAACTTATAAACCAACTGGGCCCATGGAACGGAAAATCCAATAACTCTCAGACCAGACATCCGTTTGACGAACCGTCAGCGGCGTAGGTAATCAAATTGAGAAATGGTTCCTTTGAGTATACCCCATGGGAGTTCAAGGTATAGTTGAGATATTTCCGGGTTGGTTCGTACACAAAACCAACTAGGCCCCCATGACCAAAAGGCTAATAACTCACAGACCGGGCGTCCGATAGACGCGCCGTCTGTTGCGTTGAGACCCCTTTGACGTGACAGTACTTTGAGATACTTCTTCATGGGAAATTGTGATACTTGGAGTATTGAATAGTAGCTCGTGGTGTGTATCCTCTCGGAGACGAGCGTACGGAGTACGGAGACCTTATAGCTAGATGAGACCCGATGACTTCTTGTCCGATTCGAGTCAGAGTGACTTGACTAGACCAGTGGGGAGCACTTCTATGTTTGGGTGGCAGACCCACGGTGGGGAGCACTACTATGTTTGGGTGGTAGACCAGCGGTACTCGACAGAAGGAGTACCTCTGTAGGCTATTAGGGGGAGCACTACTGTGTTGGAGTGGTAGACCCATGGCGGGGAGCACTACTGTGTTTGGGTGGAGGACCAATGGTACTCAACATGAGGAGTACCTCAGCAGTCTAAGGTTAGTGAGCAGTGCCTCAGAGTCATGACATGATCACTGTACTCGATAGAGGAGGAGCTCTTCAGCAGTTTTGGTTTCGTTATCATTAATGAAAATCTTGTTTTGAGCAGAGTCATTGACTTTTGTGTTTTTCTCATGATTGAGATGGGTTACTTGATAACTTAGGTATATGTATGGGCATATAACTAAGTAAAGGTTATCTGTTGAGATATTTCTTTTTGGTTTATCCTTGTTGGATTTAGTGAGACCTTGAGGGTATCATGGTCCCTACTAAGTATCGTTATACTCACCCATGCATGAGCTATGCCCGCACCTCAATGTGTTAGATGCAGACGATAGACAGCACTAATCGTGGTTGAGGCTTGTAGAGCTGGATGGTACCCAGAGGTGGACTTCACAATAAGAAGATACCTGGAGGTAGACTTCATGATGAGATGGTACCTGGAGGTGACAGATGGACGTGGAGAGCAGAGGTAGCCATCTGTACCTACCCTTCAGGTAGGAACCTAGAGGTCGATCAAGGAGCTGCTTTACCTTTCAGCTATTATCTTTTTAGTTGTACTTTCTTTCTATTGTAGCTGTACCTTCTGTTGGGTTTGAATTTCTGGCCCTTTGTACTTTCAACATACCAGTTATTGCTTTACTTAGTGTTTTCTTCGGCTTGTTCTCTTAGTATGTGTGTGTTTACATTTCATAAAGGCAATGTATTTTATTTTTATCATGATTTACGCCTTTGGTGCTAGTCGCCAGCCCCTAACCTATGGAAGGCGGGATTGGGGTTGTCACAGCATGGGCCCCAGGACGGGTCGTGACATATGTTCACTGTCTATCAATCCACCTCGATCCGGTTGTCGTTCGTCATCCAATTCCAAATTTATAATTAATAAAACCATCAATATCAACTAAAGGCTCCCCTGGTTATGTGGATAAACATAGAAAATTTCCATAACATGATATTTATTGTGTTAAATTGGTTTTTTCTATTAAATTAATTAATTTATCCACTTAACATACATGGAAATGGAAGACTCATCTGAATTTTTGACACCTACCAACTTTAGGTCTCACATTGTGTAAAAACCACAATCTGGATTCAAACTTGGTCCAAGATTTAAAATCCAATAATATATTTAGGATATATTTCATTATTTCAAAAAAAACTATGTGCATGTGATATAAAATATATTTAGTATTTTTATAAAATTAATTCTGACCTCACCAGGCCTCAGAATCTCAAATCGTCTCAAAAATGAGCTTTAAAAATGATTATTAATTTATCTTAAAGTCTTAAAAGTAAAAAAAAATAGTCTCTACACTTTCTATCTTGTTAATACCTCATATGAATCAGTATGTTCCCCCATTACATTTCCAAAATTATCCTGTGTTTTTTCCATGCCAAACTTTTGTATTGTGAATACCCATCACCATTCCTACTCAAGGGTATTCTCCTAGATGTACATATATTTTATTAATTATAGAATTAAATATATTTAATCCATACTCCATGATAATGGGAGTAAATATGATGAAATATGTCATTATTATATGAAAGTAGGATTTTTTTTAATTATTGTCAAGAGAAATTATAGACACAAAATGATCAATGAGGATGGAAGAAATAAACATCGAGTGTATAAACTCTCACAATGCTCACAAATTAAAGAGGGATAGATCCCATACTAGTAAATAAGGATAGTTTCCCTTTCCGAGTAATCCTAGATGCAAGGAAGTTTGCTACCATATTACCTTCACAACATGTGTGACTCAGCTACACTTGATCATTCAAGAGGGGATTAATTCTCCGGATGATATAGCTTATGCTCCATGGGATAGTTGCCTAATTATGATGAGGGTTTTGGATAATTAAGGAGTACATATCCAACACTGTTAGGATCAATTTTCATTCAATACAAAGTTCCCTACCACTGAGAATGGTCTTGACTTCCACCATGAGGGAGTCACACTGACAAAGACCAGAATACAAGGCAAGATCCATTGAACCCCTACTATTGTAGAACACACCTCTGCCTAAAATCAGACCATTTATGCATGAAGAATTAATGTTTAATTTGAGACCAACATATGAAGGTTCCATTTAACACATCTACCTTGAGTAGGAAATGACTGGTTTAGAGGATAGGGGTGTCTTCCCGAACATAATATCATCAACATATGAGCCTTATTATAGACTTCCAAGAGAAAACCAATCACTGAGAACATACTACGTGATCTTTCTATAAGGGAATGTTGTGAATACTAAACCAAATCATAATGAAATTTATTCCTTGACCTCCATATTTTCTATCACATTACAAATAATAACCCTATTTTCACCTTCTACTTGTGCCTTTTATTCCTCATACCATTGAACCAATATTGTAAGGAATAATTACTGGATCCACTAGGGCCTACAAAAAATAATAAATCACTTATCCCCTTACAGGTTTTAAGGGCCCAATACTCTTACATGAAAAGGTGAGGAGTTGATTCTTTGCTTGGATGTGAGCAACACGGAAATTTAGAAACAAGATGGATGTATTTCCGTTGAATCTCATTCTCTGTGGAAATGGAATGGTTTCTAATGCACCAAACTAGGTAGAAAAGCTTAGCTCAGAGCTCCCGACACTAGAGGATCCCCCCATTTGTCCCTTGAAAATGAGTCTCAATGCAGATCATGAAATTATTTGGCATTGAAGACACCCTATGGAGATATTGTAAACACTGTAATATACACTTATTTAATTATAATTATGTTATCAAAAATATTTTCTATTTATAATTAAGAAAATCTTGAGGAAATGATGGATAATTGAAAGCCTCCATGAATGAAATATATGGTGTAGGGAAACCCATGATCCCCATAGATGAACCTGTCCAATTATGTCTCTTGAATCTAATGTCACCCCATCTTACAACCCATCACACATGCTGATGAAGCTCCCAAACCTGGCCCTGTAGTCTTTTCAATATCCCCATGACTCTATCACTTGGAACTTCTAGAATCAACCTATACTTCTGAGATATGAATTTACCCCACAAGGAACAACCTTCCCGAGTGTCCCATACTAATATTTCATATATATAGAGAATATAATCCTCTATTTTTCTCACATTAATTCTCATGCCTCTGTCTCGTTGGCCATCCTCTCCCACGAATCCCAATTACAATGTCCATCATCATGTTCATCCCATAAAAACATTACAAAAAATTTCTCTATTTTTCTAATCACTATAGTGGGGACCCTATGTGAGGAAAAATATACATGGGAATGGATGAAAAGACAAAATTAATTAATGTAACACATCCAAAAAAAAGAGAAATCACTTTTTCTAATTGTTTATATGGTTTGAAATTCTATCCCAAATCACTTCAAAATGATGGATACAGATTCAACAATGGGGAAATAGGAGTACCAAGATATTCCATCAGGAACTACATTCTTGAGAAACTAAGATCATTCAAAATCCTATTAATCCTCTTATATGTACACAGACTTGAAATTAATACATTTATTTTATGATTATTGATATTATTCCCACTCCACTTGTCTTGGTAGTTCACCTGGACCTATATTTATGACATGATTTATCATTTCACCACATTTTCATGTTTTGTTGTGCTATAATTTTATTTCATGCTTTCTTATTCAATATTATTATTCTAAAACCTCTTATTTTACCTTGATATGAATCTTAACTCACATGTAATTCTTTAACTTATGCTATTATTTGTTTATTCTCTTACTAGTCTTTATAGATCACACCTTTTTTATGTATGTCCTCTTGGTTATCCCATGCATTTTTATAAGAACAATTTATTTTTAAGATAATTTTATGGAAGTTTTCTATAATTTTATTTTATCCTTATTTCAAGTTGATGTAATAAGTACCTAATTTAGAAAATACACTATGCCTCATGATATTTATGATTGTTTTTTAGTACCATTATGTAATAATTTATGAAATAAAGTGTAATAAATTTGGATTTTCATATGTTTAGGATTGTAAAAAAGACACGAGATGTTCAAGATGAGGTTCCATAATGATGGTACATATAAGAAAGGGTAAAATATTTGTTTATAATGAAAATATGAGAGGTCACATCAAGTCCACACTAACTTATTTGAAATTAAATAAATTAGTTTTTAAGAATGGAAAATCTTCCCACTATAAAAAAACTAGATATTGAAGATAATTTTTTTCAAAATATCTAAAGGGTTGAAATAAATATAGTGAGAGTCCATATTAGGTATTAAATTTTTAGAAATAAAATATTCCATTTTTAAGGGTATATGATACCAAATATACATTAAAAAATTATTTTAAATATATATAGGAGTTCAAAAAACGATGGAGATTTATTGGAAGGAGCTTGAAGTTTTTAATCTAATGATAAAGTATTAGGTTAGTAGATCATTGAGATGAATATAAATAATTAATTTAATTATACAATATATTTGAATAAAATATGTATATTGTATCCTATTTTTATTATCTTTTGTGATAAAATATTAGTTATAAATAATGATTTATTTAGAAAAAAATGAGATGGTTTTTTTGATATTGTTTCATCTCGTTTTGAGGCCTGAAATGGGGTTTCCTCATTGGTCTAACATTGTCACTTTTCCCAAAAAAACTCCCAGTTGTTCGGATATCTGTAGGTATGTATAGACTTGATTTCCAATGGCTTTTGGTCATCCGGGTTTTTAGGTCTAATGAATCTTGGGGACACACATTAGTCCAGAGGATTGGTGGTCTGGATCATCACAACCTTTGGGGGGGGGAATTGTTACTTAATCTAGGAATCTAGTATATATTTAAGATATGTTCGTGAATATATTTCTAATACTGATATGTGATAGGTTACCTTGAAGAACAATTCATTGGTTAATTCTCTGATTAAATAAGGAAAGGGAGTCCCATTGGTGAATTGAGGGGAGTTCGATCTCATTGTTGAATCCGTCTATATGTATATAAGGTTATCAAACCATATCCTTGATCGTGAATAATCAATTTATGTGATGAATATGTATGACCAAATGATTTTGAATTTGCTGCCACATGAGGATGCAGTTAATATTCTGAGGAGGTGATTGAGCCATTATAAAGCATCCCACATATCCTGGTTATTAAAATAATTAGAACCCCTGTAGCTTGTTAATACCATGTAGTTTAGTTTCATTTGGAGATGACATATGTGTGGGTACTAGGAGAGTAGATGTGTGAGCTCGGGTCTCAGGGAGATGTCCTATGTATCCTAGTTATGGCATGAATCAGATTTATCGTAGTTAAATTTATTAGGGCTTACAAAATAAGGCTACCCATACCATTATGCAGGTTTATAGAACAAATGTTTTGATTATGGAAACTCCCTAAGACCACGTGATCCATGATCATTTTGAGAAACAAGGGATAGAAATTAATTGATGTCATTGCTTTGGATAGGGTCCTAGATGATGGAATTTCCATGGATGATTAATATGGAGGTCAAAAATCAAGGAGAGGTGTTCTACATATCCTGAATATGGTTGGAATCAAAGTCTTTGTAGTTCCCTTATTCCCTTGGGACTATCCACAAGGTACATTCCCTTATATAAGGGGTGTTAATACCATACCACACATCGGGGATTACATAATGGGATCACCCTGGTGAGTGGATGTAACACCCGAGAATTTTATAAGAAATATTTTGTTTTTATTTTATATAAATCATCAAAGGAATATTTCACTACACACAACACTATCTTGTCTTTCTATACACGCAATCGTGACCTTCCTTGATAGCTTGCGTTGTATGCAATACCGAGTTTCACTAAACAATGATATGCTATTAAAATATTATTAAAACTAGCCGTTATGAATAGTAATAACCAATTTTTGAAATTTTTTAAATTTTATTTTTCAAAATGGACTTCATTTTTTGATTCGGAATATCGAAATTAGCCTAGGGTGAAATTTTGGTTTTTTTCTGGAAACATTCAATTTTTGATGAATAGTGAAAACACTAGGTTACTATTTAAAAACCAACTTTTTATTTAAATAATTATTTATTTTATTTAAATTTATTTTATGTCAAAATTTATACATAATACCTATATAAGATCAATGCATTTCATTGGAGTCATTTTATAATAATTTTAGATATAAAAAAATTTTATTGAACTTTTCACCGTCTTTTACCCACCTCCTAGGAGAATTTCCTAATTCACATAAAAGTTAATTTTACCACTTCTGTGAGTGGAATTTTGAAACTCTGAGAGACACGGTTAATATAAAGGACTAAAATATGGTTCAATGGGATGAAAATAATTTTTGGTGAATAATTACTTTTTACTTTTTTTACCACGGTTAAAAGTAAATAGGGTAATTAGGGGTAACAATGTTATTATTATAACCCTAACACATGTGCTAATTATATTGGATAAGTTTAATTCGACCAAAATCAACCTTAGGAATAAAATATGACCATCTAGTCCCACTTGGATTAGATTAGGACATTTATTATTAATTTATTTAAAGAAGGGTTAAAATATTTAAAATCAATGTTTAATAAGTAAATAATTTTTAATATAGGGTTATACATAAGCTAAATGCGACTATAAATATTCATTAGAAAGATAAAAATATTTCCTACATAATGGTATTTTATCTGTAATTTTTAGACATTAAATAAGTTAATTTATTTATGATACAAATATGATGCAGTAATTATATTATAAATTAAATATTGACATATTTGATGTTATAAATACCCAAATAAATGTAATTTGAGACTTTTTATGAATTACAATAATTTTATAGGTTAATATGACATGTTATTATTGATTTAAGTAACTTTTTTCGAACTAATATTTCTGTTATAAGTTTAACAAAAATTAATTACTAAATAGTGTCAAAATTGATATAAAATATTTTTTGAAATAAATATTATATTATTAATTATTATTGTTTTACTAAAAATCTAAGGTTCGGCCAAATGACTTAGATAAGGTTATATATATTAATAATAAACAACTTGGGGTTCTTTTGTCTTGTTATAGTTAGTTTATTAACCTTATAGTGTATGAACACAAAAACACACGGTAAAAGTAAAATTATTTAACTTAAAGTTAAATCTAAATGATAAGGTTAAAATAGTAAACTAAACTTGTCCAAATTCTATTGGATGAGAGGATTTCGACCCATACCCACATTAGATTCGAAATTAATTAATTTGGAGCTATTTAAAACTGAATATGGCTTTATAATAAAATAATATTTTTAGTTTTTCCAAAGGTGCCCCTCTCCTCCCTTATAAAAGGGCACCTCCTCCCTCTCTTCCTCACACCACTTTGAGCCTTCAAGCTCGGCCAAACCCTGCCAATTTCTCCTATCCACATCCCTAGAAACATCCTAGAGGTCCTGGTCTTCTTCAAAGACCAATTTTAGGGCCCTAAAAGGAGGTCTCAAAGAAGCGCTTCAAAGAAGAGGTAATGTCCATTACCGATTCGTTCAACTTTATTTCTTCTTCCACTTATTATTATTTATTTGTTTCAATATGAATTAATAACATCAGTATCACTAATATAATGATATGTTATTATAAGTATAAAACAACACTATTTCACCATCTATCCATCATACGGAAAATGAAATCACCGCATGTGGGTACGTACGGAATACCGTCTCCACGCCATGGTGTAATCTATTTTCCACCACCACCTTACTTGGATGAGTATAATGATGAAAGAATGAATATATATGGTTATTTTAAAGTGATATTTATTCTGAAATAGTATACATACACTCCAATACAATTCCACGATCATGGGAATGATATCATCGCTCATGCGTACGTACGGAATATTGTCTTCCCGATGTGATGCGACTCGTTCTACATGATTTTCATTGCATAATGATTAAATTAATTAATTGAGTGAATAAATATGATATATATTACACTAATACCATTCTGGAAATGAGGTATCTATAACTTAAAAAGAATAATAAGAATTTATTCGACAAAACACGCATTAGAACAAAAAGTAATAAACAACCGAATAACAAGTAGTAATGACATATTACAAATAATAAGCTAGGAATATGACCATATAAGATATCATAACAATGATTATAATTCTGGAATAAGTAAATGACATTATTTAAATCGTTATACAGGAGGTTCGGACACTTACGAAGCAAATCAGACCTAAGGTAAGGGAAATATCACAATCTCATTTTTATACGAGATTGTTTATACTTTGGAATTTACTGGGGTGTATTTTATCATACACATCCATGTTTCCTCAATATGTAATATTATTTACATCTACCTACAATTTCTTAAATCCTATTTTACCCTTCAGTGAGTTTTTAGTAAAAGATATGAAAGGAATCTTTTGTCATTTTTCGTACGAGGTACTTTTTGACTTTTCCAAAAAAAGTACAAGAAGAATGTCTTTTTTAACTTATAAGACATGAATGGATTTTTAAAAAATTATTTCCAGGAAGATTCCTTTAAAATTTTTCATGTTTATTCTTAATCAACTTCTTTTAGTTTAGAATTGTATGACATGTAAAGAAAGGAAAAGTGTTTTTGAAGTAGAAAGGATATTTTCCTCAAGAATGGAGTTCAAGTATTTTATCAAAATTATTTTCCATGTAAGATAATAAAGGGTTCTGTTTCTATCCCTATAATTAAATTGATTTTATTATGTTGTGATGGAATTATTTTTATGAATTCTTTTATCTTATATGAATTGTTTTATGATGTCATAATGTTTAAGAATCCCATTTTTATTACATGGGTTATGCTATGATGTATGGTTTATGATTTTGTGGCACACATAAGAATGGTATCATTATGAGATGGGTGGGACCTATATCTCCCTCCAATGCATTGGGTAATGATTTTATATCTCATGAGATAGACATGGCTGGAACGGCAGGTTAAACCGGTTCAGTGAAACAGGACTGAAACGAGGAGTGAACTCGGTTCAGAAATGGACTTTGTCCACTAAGATAGTCTTGGAAATGAGTCTTGTATAATAAGAAATTATTCTCTATGATTATGTGTGTATGCCACAAAGTTTCATGTTTTAAATTATGATTATTGGGATTACATTTCACTACCATGATTTATCCCATGTTTTGAAATTTTGATCTCTTTTGCAGGGTAAGATTTCCAAAATGTTATGTTCTTATGAATATGATGTGATTGATATTTATTTTGTTTACCCTTACTGAGCATTTGAGCTCACCCCTTTGTATGTTTTCTTTCCCCAGGCTAGGAAGAAGGTTATTAAGTAGGATATACCAAAAGGGACTCTAGATATGATGAAATAAATGGGAGACAGTGTAGATTCTTTATGAACCAGTTGTTTATGTTTCCCAGTTTCTAAAACTCTATAACTGTATGGTCCTTTCATGGTTGTGTTATATGTTGTAATAAGTGTACTTAAATTTTTAAGTATTAACAATGTATGAAAAGTATGGGTCGTTATAGTTGGTTTTAGAGGAAAGGTATAGTAAACCTTTGGAAACTATGATGTGAAAGCCTTAGTAAGAATCCTAAGGATAAGTCTAAGCATAGAACACAATATTAGTGTTTTAGAAATGGCCATGAATAACCTAGGATAATACCTTAAGTGTGAAATTTTATTCTTTATTATGTGGTTTTCCTATTATAATTAGTGTTGCTCACACTATTCTTCTTGGTTTTAGTCAATGGCTGGAACCCAAAGGAACCGTGTTAATGCAGAATGCGACGGGCAATGCAATGATTGTCCCCCTGAGCAACCAAACGTTATGCGAGCTGGAATGAAAAATCTTGTAGCCATGATCACACAACTTTCTCAAGCTATGAATCATACAGGACTTCCAAATGAGCAAAGGAAGGAGCAACATTCTGTTGAATCCTTCATGAGACAGTGTCCACCTTCATTCAGCGGGTCTACTGATCCATTAGTTGCTGAAAAATGGATCAGTACTACTGAAAAAATATTTTCAGTTCTTCAATGTTCTGAACATGATAAAGTCATCTTAGCAGTGTATCATTTGGAAGGAAATGCTGATCAATGGTGGAATCATATCAAGAATACGAGGCCAAGAGATGAAATTGAGTCCATGGAATGGGATGAGTTCAAGAACTTATTTTTCAATAAGTACTTCCCTCGTATTCTCCAAACAAAGATGGAGAAGGAGTTTCTTGAACTAAAGAAAAATGATGATGAATCTATTGGTACTTATGAAGAAAATTCTACAAGACTTACAAGGTACGCTTCTAGTTTTATTATCCAACCTGAGAGTAAGATCGATCGATTCTTTAGTGGCTTAAAACCAATTCTTCGGAGGGCGTTAGCCATAAGGGACTTCAATAGCTATGAGGAAATCGTTCGGTGTGCTCTCAAAGTTGAGATGGAGATTGGAGTAACCCATCAGTCATATGGGTTTGATAAGAAGAGGAAAATGGAATTCAAAGGAAAATCTAAAGAGCACACTGAAAAAAAGATGAGTTTTACCTTATGCTCAAAGTGTGGAAAGAAACATTGAGGGCGTTGTCTTAAAGGGACAAGTAAATGTTTCAAATGTGGAAACAAAGGTCATCGGGCATTTGAATGTCGCAATGATGGGAAGAAGATGTTTAGTGATGCGAATAATGAAAAGGCTACATAGAGTGCACCTCCTACACTTCAATGTTCCAAGTGCAAGGAAATGGGGAATTATTCCAATCAATGCCCTAATCCAAGGGTTTTTTATGATGATCGACATCAACAAACTGTTAAGACTAAAGATAAAGGAAAGTCACATGCAATTTCTATCAGCGATGTGGAGTACGATAGCAAAGTGTTGAAATGTACACTTACCATCCACTCTAAAGTAGCAAATGTTTTATTTGATTCTGGATCCACCCACTCTTTTATTTCTGAATAATTTTCTAAGGGTATCACCGTATTACCTCAACAATTAGATGTTGAGTTAGCTGTGACAACCCCTAATGGCACAACAGTCGCATCAAAAGTTTATAATTCTTCTCAGATTGAAGTTTGTGGGAAAATGCTTCCTTCAAATCTTGTGATCCTCCCTATATTGTAATTTGATGTGATTCTTGGCATGGATTGTCTTTCTCTATATGGATCTCATATCAATTTCCAAATAAGGGAAGTCACATTTCATATTCCAGACCAATCTTTGATCGTCTATCGATGGAAGGATGAACATAACCTTCAAGGGTAAATTTCTTCCATCTTATGGGTCTTCATTCCACTAAATGAAGGTTATTTATCTCAAATGGTTGGTGAGAAACTCACGATTATGAATATTCCCATTGTACGAGAGTTTTATGATGTCTTTCCAGAGGAATTGTTGGGTCTTTCACCAAAACGTGAAGTTGAGTTTTCAATAGAACTCGTACCGGGTGCTTTACCTATTTCAAAGACACCTTATAGAATGGCCCTAATTGAGTTGCAGGAATTGAAGAAGAAACTCCAAGAGAATATTGATAAGGGGTTTATATGCCCTAGTGCGTCACCTTGGAGAGCACATGTTCTGTTTGTTAAGAAGAAAGATGGATCAATGAGACTCTGTATTGATTATCGAGAACTTAACAAGATCACTATCAAGAACAAATATCCTCTCCCGTGCATTGATGACTTATTTGACCAACTACGCAGAGCTCAATAATTTTCCAAGATTTATCTTCGTTCAGGGTATCATCAATTAAGGGTCAAAAGGGAGGATATACCAAAGTCGGCTTTCTGTACAAGGTATGGACACTATGAATTTATAGTGATTCCACTTGGTCTTACTAATTCCCCTGCTATCTTCATGGATCTGATGAATAGAGTCTTTAGAGACTATCTTGATCAGTTTGTGGTAGTCATTATAGATGATATTCTTTTGTATTCAAAGAGAAAGGAAGAACATGAAGATCACTTGAGAATTATATTGAAGACCCTGAGAAAGTAGAAGTTTATGAAAAATTTACCAAGTGTGAATTTTGGCTTCAAAAAGTTTCATTTTTGGGTCACATAATCTCAAAAGAGGGGATATCTATGGATCCAGCAAAAACAGAGGTTATCGAAAGATGGTCGAGACCAACAACAGTAACTGAGATCCAATGTTTTCTTGGTTTGGATGGATATTATCGATGTTTTGTGAAGGATTTTTCATGATTATCTAATCCACTCACCAGATTGACTTGGAAAGGAGTTAAGTTTGTTTGGACGAAGGAATGTGAAGAGAATTTCAAGGAGTTGAAAAGAAGGTTATCCCGTGCACCTGTGCTCACACTGCCTTGTAGTGGAGAAAGGTTTGTGATCTGCAGTTATGCATCCAAGAAGGGATTGGGGTGTTTTCTTATGAAAAATGATATGGTGATAGATTATGCCTCATGACAGTTGAAAATCCATGAGCAAAATTACCCAACTCATGATTTGGAGTTAGCTGCGGTAATCTTTGCATTAAAGATTTGGAGGCATTATCTTTATGGAGAAAGGTGTGACATTTATACTGATCATAAAAGTTTAAAGTATATTTTCACACAAAAGGATCTGAATATGTGCCAAAGAAGATGGTTGGAGCTGATTAAGGATTACGACTTCTCAATTCATTACCACCCTGGGAAAGCAAACAAGGTGGCAGATGCATTAAGTTGACAAGACCATGCCAGTTTATCCATGATGAGGATCACAAAAGATCCAATATTTATGGATTTACAAAGGATGGATCTTGGAATTATAATAAAAGGGGAAAAATCGTATCTTTCTCAAATGAATGTTCAAACATCTATACATGTTAAGATTAAAGAGGCACAGAAAGAAGATGTAGAGTTACAAAAGAAGGTGAGAAATGTTCCTGAATGAAACCTTGATTGTGATGGGATAATAAAGTTCAGGAATCGGGTTTGTGTTCCTCCCATCCCCGAATTAATGAAGGAGCTACTGGATGAGGCTCATAGTTCTTTATTTTCTATTCATCCTGGAAGAACGAAGATGTATAGGGACCTGAAAGAGTACTTCCGGTGGGATGGAATGAAAAGAGATGTTGGTGAATATGTCTCTCGATGCTTGGTTTGTCAGCAAGTTAATGCTGACAGACAAAAGTCTAAAGGGATGTTACAACCATTACCCATACCCGAATGAAAATGGGAAAATATCACTTTGGACTTTGTCACAGAACTTCCTAAAACATCCAAAGACAATAATTCTATCTGGGTCATAGTTGATCATCTTATAAAGTCGACACAATTCATCGCTATTAGAGAGGATTTCTCTTTGGATCAGCTTGCCAGGATATATGTAAAGGAAGTGGTAAGATTTCATGGAGTACCACTTTCCATTATATCTAATCAGGATCTGAGGTTTACCTCGAAATTCTAGCAAAGTCTTCAGCATACTCTAGATACAGAGTTGAGTTTCAGCACTGCATATCATCCTTAGACAGACGGTCAGTCTGAGAGGACAATTCAAACTCTAGAAGATATGTGGAGAGCTTGCTCTATGGATTTAAAAGGTGGTTGGGATCAACACCTACCTTTGGTGGAATCTTATAATAATATCTTTCACTCCAGTATTCAGATGCCTCCTTATGAAGCTCTCTATGGAAAGAAATGCAGGACTCCAACTTGCTGGGATGAAGTTGGGGAAAGAAAGCTATTATGAGCTGATCATGTTGAGGAGATGGCAGAAAATGTCAGTTCTATTCAGCAACACATAAGAACAGCTCAGAGTCGACAAAAACGTTATGCTGATAACTGAATAAAAGACACAGAGTTTGAAGTGGGTGATAAAGTGTTCTTACGAATATCTCCTTGGAAGAGAGTAATGAGATTTGGAAAGAAGGGAAAGCTAAGCCCGAGGTATATCGGTCCTTTCGAAATATTGGATCATGTTTGGAAGGTTGCTTACCGATTGGCGCTTCCACCAAATCTCTCTCAAGTTCACGATGTGTTCCATGTATCTCTCCTGATAAAGTACATACATGATCCTCCACATGTACTCAGCTCAGAATTTGTACCGCTGGAGTAAGATCTTTCTTATGAAGAACAACCGATAGAGATTCTCGATTGTAGTGAAAAAGTCCTACGGAACAAGACCACTCACTTGGTGAAAGTTTTATGGAGGAACCACCAATTAGAATAAGCTACATGGGAGCTTGAGGATATGATGATGGAGAGGTATCCTCATCTGTTTGTTACAAGTAACGAATTTTGAGGGTGAAATTCATTTTAAGGGGGGTAGAATGTAACACACGAGACTTTTATAAGAAATATTTTGTTTATATTTTATATAAATCATCAAAGGAATCTTTCACGACACACAACACTAGCTTGACTTACTTTACATGCAGTCACGACCTTCCTTGACAGCTTGCATCGTACGTAATACCGAGTTTCACTAAACAACGATATGCTATTAAAATATTATTAAAACTAGCCATTATGAATAGTAATAACCACCTTTTAAAATTTTGTAAATTTTATTTTTCAAAATGGACTTCATTTTTGGATTCGGAATATCGAAATTATCCTAGGGTGAAATTTTGGTATTTTTATGAAAACTTCCAATTTTTGATGAATAGTAAAAACACTAGGTTACTATTTAAAATCCGACTTTTTATTTAAATAATTATTTATTTTATTTAAATTTAGTTTAGGTCAAAATTGATTTATAATACCTATATAATTTCAATGCAATTCATTGGAGTCGTTTTATAATAATTTTAGATATATAAAACTTTTATTGAACTTTTCACCGTCTTTTACCCACCTCCTAGGAGAATTTCCAAATTCACATAAAACTTAATTTTACCACTTCTATGAGTGGAATTTCGAAACTCCTAGAGACACTGTTAATATCAAGGACTAAAATGTGGTTCAATGGGATGAAAATAATTTTTGGTGAATAGTAACTTTTTACTTTTTTTACCACGGTTAAAAGTAAATAGGGTAATTAAGGGTAAAAATGTTATTATTATTACCCTAACACATGTCCTAATTCTATTGGATAAGTGTAATTCGACCAAAAACAACCTTAGGAAGAACATATGACCATTTAGGCCCACATGGATTAGATTAGGACATTTATTATTAATTTATTTAAAGAAGGGTTAAAATAGTTAAAATACATGTTTAATAAGTAAATAATTTTTAATATAGGGTTATACATAATATAAATTCAACTATAAATATTAATTTGAAAGCTAAAATTATTTCCTACATAATGTTATTTTATCTGTAATTTTTAGACATTAAATAATTTAATTTATTTATGACACAAAGATGATGCAGTAATTATCTTATTAATAAAATATTGACATAATTGATGTTATAAATACCAAAATAAATGTAATTTGAGACTTTTTTTGAATTAAAATAATTTTATAGGTTAATATGACATGTTATTATGGATTTAAGTAACTTTTTTCGAACTAATATTTTTGTTATAATTTTCACAAAAATAAATTACTAAATAGTGTCAAAATTGACATAAAATAGTTTTTAAAACAAATATTATATTATTAATTGTTATTTTATTCCTAAAACTCTAAGGTTCGGCCAAATGACTTAGATAAGGTTATATATGTTAATAATAAACAACTTGTGGTTCGTTTGGCTTGTTATAGTAAGTTTATTAACCTTATAGTGAAAGAACACAAAAAGACAAGGTAAAAGTAAAATTATTTAACTTAAAGTTAAATCTAAATGAGAAGGTTAAAATAGTAAACTAAACTTGTCCAAATTCTATTGTATGAGAGGATTTAGAACCATTTACACCTTATCTTCTAAATAAATCAATTTGGAGCTATTAAAAACCAAATATGGATTTATAATAAAATAATATTTTTAGTTTTTCCCAAGGTGCCCCTGTCCTCCCTTATAAAATAACACCTCCTCCCTCTCTTAATCACACCACTTTGAGCCTTCAAGATTGGCCAAACCCTACCAATTACTCCTCTCCACTTCCCTAGAAACATCCTAGAGGTCCTGGTCTTTTTCAAAGACCAATTTTAGTGCCCTAAAAGGAGGTCTCAAAGAAGCGCTTCAAAGAAGAGGTAATGTCCGTTACCGATTCTTTCAACTTTATTTCTTTTTCCACTTATTCTTGTTTAGTTGTTTCATTATGAATTAATAACATAAGTACCACTCATATGATAATATGTTATTATAAGCATGAAACAACCCTATTTCACTATCTATCCATCCTACAGAAAACTAAATCACCGCGTGTGCGTACATACGGAATACCGTCTCCACGCCGTGGTGTAATCTATTTTCCACCACCAAATTACTTGGATGGGTATAATGATGTAAAGAATGAATATATATTATTATTTTAAAGTGATATTGATTCTGAAATAGTATACATACACTCCAATACAATTCCACGATCATGGGAATGATATCATCGCTCATGCGTACGTACGGAATACCGTCTCCACGATGTGATGCGACTCGTTCTACATGATTTTCATTTCATAATGATTACATAAATGAATTGAGTGAATAAATATGATATATATTACACTAATACCATTCTGGAAATGAGGTATCTATAACCTAAAAATAAGAATAAGAATTTATTCGACAAAACACGCATAAGAACAAAAGGTAATAAACACCCGAATAACAAGTAACAATGAAATATTACTAATAATAAGCTAATAATATGACCATATATGATATCATAACAATGCGTATTATTCTGGAATAAGTCAATGAAATTATTTCAATCATTATACAAGAGGTTCAGACACTTATGAAGCAAATCAGACCTAAGGTAAGGTAAACATCACAATCTCATTTTTATCCGAGATTGTTTATACTTTGGAATTTACTAGGGTGTATTTTATCATCCACATCAATGTTTACTCAATATTTAATATTATTTCCATCCACCTACAATTCTTTAAATCCAATTTTACCCTTCGGTGAGTTTTTAGTAAAATATATGAAATGAATCTTTTGTCGTTTTTCGTACGAGGTACTTTTTGACTTTTCCGACAAAAGTACAAGATGAATGTTTTTTAACTTATACGGCATGAATGGATTTTTTAAATATTATTTAAAAGAAGCTTCCTTTACAAGTTTTCAAGTTTATTTTTAATCAACTTCTTTTATTTTAGAATTGTATGACATGTTAAGAAAGGAAAAGTGTTTTTGAAGTAGAAAGGATATTTTTCTCAAGAATGGAGTTCAAGTGTTTTATCAAAATTATTTTCCACTAAGATAATAAAGGGTTTTGTTTATATCCCTATTATTACATTGATTTTATTATGTTGTGATGGAATTATTTTTATGAATTCCTATATTTTATATGAATTGTTTTATGATTTCACGATGTTTAAGAATCTCATTTTTATTACATGGGTTATGCTATGATGTATGGTTTATGATTTTGTGACACACATAAGAATGGTATGATTAGGAGATGGGTGGGACCTATATCTCCCTCCGATGCATTGGGTAACGATTTTATATCTCATGATATAGACATGGCTGGAACGACAGGTTAAACCGGTTCAGTGAAACATGACTAAAATGAGGAGTGAACTCGGTTCAGAAATGGACTTTTTCCACTAAGATAGTCTTGGAAATGAGTCTTGACTAATAATAAATGATTCTATATGATTATGTGTCTATGACATAAAGTTTCATGTTTTAAGTTATGATGATTGGGATTACATTTCACTACCATGATTTATCCCATGTTATGAAATTTTGATATCTTTTGCAGGGTATGATTTCCAAAATGTTATGTTATTATGAATATGATGTGATTGATATTTCTTTTTTTTACCATTACTGAGCATTTGACCTCACCCCTTTGTATGTTTTCTTTCCCCAGGTCAGGAAGAAGGTTATTAAGTAGGATATGCCAAAAGGGACTCTAGATATGATGAAATAAATGGGAGACAGTGTAGATTCTTTATGAACCAGTTGTTTATATTTACCAGTTTATAAAGACTCTATACCTATACGGTCCTTTCATGGTTTTGTTATATGTTGTAATAAGTGTAATTCAATTTTTAAGTATTAACAATGTATGAAAAGTATGGGTCATTATAGTGGAGATTCATGATACTCAACGAGATTTTCATTGTACCTCCCTAAAACCTTGTGATCTATACTCTATGTGAGAAACAAGGGGGGAAATTTGATTATCCTTATGGAGTATATATATGAGGACTTCTATACTAGGACAATCTTTGGGTTGTTTTTTAGAGATATCGGGACTTGAAAAGGCATCCTACATATCCCCGTTATGGCAGGAATCAGATTTCTCCTAGTTCATTTTTCCCTCAACTTTCTGACAGGATATGGTGGATAATCAAACTCAGAAATATTATAACCAAATTCAAGGTTTCAATAATTATAGGGGTTCATACAGTGATTAATTCCCTTTTTATTGGGGACATACCATATGATTTCATTAGTTGGGGCTTATGCACTGAGTTTTCCCTTATAACCCTAGGGTGTATAGTGAAAATTCCATGATCAACCAAACACCCTAAGCTCATGTGATCTACGATCCTTTTGAGAAAAAAGGGTTATCCAGTGATCAATTTCATTTCTTTGTATAAGGTCTTGGATACTGGGATCACCCTAGGCAATCAATAAGGAGCTCATACCATAAATAGGTGGCCTACATATCTTGAATATAGTAAGAATTAGAGTCATAATTGTTCCCTTTATGTTGGGGTTTACACACTAAGGATGCCATTGTATTCGGGGATTACACACTAAGGATGGATATGTATGTCATTTTCAAGGATTTCTTTGTGTCCTTACTTTCTTTCCTAGAGGGTGTCATATGACCCCTTTAACTTGTTCGGGAGACAATACATGACCTAGTTGAATTTTCCTATAAGCTATCACATGAACTACATTGACACATATGGGGGTGTTGTAAGAGTCTGTGTAACATTAAACATATGATTTTTCATGTCTTGGATTAAATCCTTGGAGGGAATCGCAAGTCCGAGCTAATATGTCAGGGTGACATCGTGAGAGCTTGGTTGTCATGCCCATGTGCATTCACGTGACATGAATAATATAATAGAACATTGTTATATGAGTTGAGTGGTGTATCTAATGGATGTATCAAGGCTTATGTGATAGAACTGGAGGGTTTTATGAGACCATGTTGGTGCACCTAGGGGGGTCCATATGACTTTTTTTACATTTTTGGTGGATTCCAGGTGTCCCGAATAGCATGATAAAGGAATGTTTTGATATCTAGGCATCGTTCCCTCATGATGTTGCATGTCCTTGTGTGACTCGCATGAATCACATGAAGTCCAATAAACATATATTTCATTTAATTATTCCACTTTTAATTTTTTTACAAGCCCTTGTATTTCAAATTTCTTATGTTTTTTCAGTATTAGTTTATTTTAAATCTCGCATGATCTATTGGGATGACAGTATGTTCTTCGTATAGCCTACAAGAGATCCTTCACCTTATCTATGAATGATCAAACGAAGTGAATTATTCCTATCGCATGAATAATTTAGATGCCCAATGGTATATTACTAGATGGAAGGTTCTTTGGTTTCAGGATCAGTTACTTTGAGAAGTCCTCTTTGATGCTTGGGACTTTTATGCTCAATAGTTTATTTCATGTAGTAACCAGTCCTCCAAGATCAAAAAACCCAACCCTCACATTGAGGATGGGGTAGGGAATTTATAGACCTCTCCACTCGGATTTTTTTTCTATTTGACGAAATATTTGGCATGAATTAATGCTGAAGCCGGCAAAGAAGGATGGCGCCATGCGGCTTCGCGAGTCTTTGTTGTTGGTCGTTCCGAGTGTGTCTCATGATTTTTAGTGATCATGAGCCTCTGCTATCAACACATCATTTATTATAATATTTATGATTAATGAAGACTATTTTGATCATGTGAGCATGTGAAAGGAAATTTTAGCTTGTCATATGGACATGCCCAAGGGCCTCTGTGAGATCCAAGGTTCCCTTTGAAATGAGTTCTAGAAATTCATGATGAATTTTCTATGCATTTTCGTGTGACAAGGATAATTTTTCCAAGGTCTCGTGGGACCACAATATGGACTTATTAGGTGCTTCACATGTCTTTTAGTGACCAGACATACCTTATGACTCTTGCCTCTTTTATTTCCCCTACTTTAGGTGACAAAGGTTAAGAGTCATGTGAGATTTCATAAGTAATTTCAAGAATAATTACTCTATTTTTTAGTGATGCCTTGTGTGACAGATATTGGTCATGTGGGGGTGTGTGATCATTTTAGGGAAACATCCATAAATTTTACCTTAGAGCGATTAAGGAGAAGCATAAAGTTTTATGGACATACCCGAATACTTCCATGTAGCGAGGCTAACAAGCTAAAGGGATTTAATGAGATGAGGTGGATGTGTCACAGAGGTCTTGTAGTGTCTTTCCATTCCACCAGGGACACGCCACATATCATTCAGTGACCATGATAACCTCTTGACTCCTCTACGCCACCCCCTTTTTTCGATTTTAAAATGTTCTATGAGTTATAAAAATTTTAATGAGTAATGTCAAGGGCATTTACTTGAATTTGTGATGATGCCTCACATGAACAACATGGGTTATATGGGGGTGAATGAGCTTGTATTTAGTCAAATCTATCCATTTTTCCTTAGGATACCGAAGGGGAAGTGAGGAGTTACCTAGATATACCTGAGGACCTCTATGCAACATGACTAATAAGAAAAATAAACTTTACATGGTTAGGTGGACACATCTATAGGTACTTTTAGGGTCTTTTGGATTTCCAGGGGCAGGACACATGTCCTTCAATGATCGTGAGTACCTCTCACCTCCTCCCCATTATCACCTTTGTTTTATTTTACAAAGGTTCAAGGGTATCTTTAGTTTGTTTGGATATCATTAATGAAATTTGTCTTTTTGAACAATGATATATTGCATGATATTTATGACCACTAGGGGTTTCTACCTTTCTATATTATTCCTCCTTATTTCTTAATGCATTTGAGATGGTTTTTTAGGAACATGCCAATGAAAAACCAAGTAGATTGGGGAGATCATTTGGTAGTCACCATGCGACCATTAGTTATCTGGAGAGATTTCCAATGAGTAGGAAGGTTTGTCTAAGGTGACTCCGTTAGATTTACTATAGGTTATATGATACGTGTGGTGTAACACCCCGAGCTTCCATGATACACTTCTCTTTCAAAAATGTAATAGCTTGCATTGTATGCAAGTTCGAGATTCTAACGCACCACAACCAATCAAAGTAGCCGTTGTGAATAGTAATACCTAATTTTTAAAATTTTATAAATTTTATCTTTCCAAATGGACTTCATTGTTGTATTCGGAATATTGAAATTATCCTAAGTTGAATTTTTTGTAATTTTCTGAGAACTTCCAATTTATTATGAATAGTGAAAAATACTTAAAAACAACTTTTTTCATCAAAATAATTAATAGTGATAAATTATACTATTGAGTGGTTTTAAAGTATAATTAGAATATATTTTTACCATTTCATCCAATGGTGTTCATTATAATTAATTTCACATTGAAATTGGATATAAAAAATTGTCAATCTTTTGATATATATTGTTTCTTAAAAACACGCTATTTGTTGTGACAACAAGAATTAATTATAAAATTAATTAATAAAACTTATAGGTTTGGAATTTTTTAAAATAGAAATCATTTTTGAATTCGGAATATCAATTATAGATTAGGGTGAAATTTTGGCATTGTTATGAAAAACATCAATTTTTGATGAATAGTGAAACCACTAAGTGGTAGTTAAAAAACCGATTTTTTGTTTAAATGAAACATTACCACTTATGTGATTTGATTTTAAAAAATCTTACATACATGGTTGACATTAGGAAGTAAAATGTGGTTCAATAGGATTAAAATAATTTTTTGGTGAATAGTAACTTTTAAGTTTAATTAATCGCGATTAAAGGTAATTAGTGTAATTTAAAGTAAAGATAATGTTATAATAATATGAAATGACCTTTACAATTGTCCTAACCCTATTGGATGAGTCATGGTCGACCAAGAAAATCCATGGGTCATCTTGGGGACCCCATGGAGCCACTTGGGTAAGAAAATGACATTAATAACTTTTTTTTAAAGTAAAAATAAAATTGTCACAAACATGTGTTGTTTTACTAAAACAATTATTACATGGGGTTATATAAGTTAACTTTCCGACTATAAATATTCATTGGAAATATAAAAATATTTCATACATCATGATATTTTTTTTATAATTTTTATACAGTAAATAAATTAAATTTTTTATGACACAAATGATGCAGCGATTACCTCATTAATTAACGATTTAAATAAAATGAAAAGATAATGTAAAATCTAAGACTTACACTTGTCAAAAACTTATTGGATGAGTATATTTAGAACTCTTATCACCTTATCCTCGAAATATATAAGTGTGATACCTTTAAAATTCGAAACTCATTATATAATAAAGTAACATTTCATGACTTTCCAAGAGTGCCCCTCCTCTCCTCTTAAAAAAGGCCCCCACCACTACCACCTTATTCACACCGTCCAAGCCATTTGGCTCGGCCAAAATCTACCCAAATACTCTCTCAACTTCCCTATCTTACTCCTAGAAGCCTCACTTTGATCATAATTCTTCCCAAGGAAGCCTTTGGCTCAAATCAAAAAGAGTAACCCGATTTTAGGGATATTAAAGAATGGTCGAGTGAAGTCGGACACGAGGTAAGGGAAATTCTTAACCCAATTTCCATTCTTTTGGTTAATATCTTACTTTAAAATTATGTCATGATATTATTATGTCCTATCTTGTATTTTTAATTTATTTATGTGTACTTATAGTGAATACACATAATAGATCTACTTTATTTAAAAAAAATGATCTTTGTAATGGTCTTCATCTCAATCCGTTTTCATTGAGGCATATTTTGTTTTATACTCAACATTCTTTTATACGGTGTATAAAACCCTTTGAATTTTACTTTTATTCAAAAGGAATATTTTTTTATGAAGCGTTTTACTAAACGACAAAAGGAATGTTTTTGTCTTACGTATGTGGTGACAACGGCTTCTCCGGCGCTGTGACCATTATTTGTGTTTTGGCTTCCTCTATAATCCATAAATTTTTTTTAAAAGAAAAATAAATACAATGTTTTACTTTTCTTTTATTTTGGTATTGAAAATGGTTTTGATAAATTTTTTATTATATCAATGTGTTGTGTTGATATCTTGTGATTGAAGTGTGGAAATATTATGTTTCCTTTATACATGTTTTATGTGATACAATTATGTTATGGTTTATGATATGTTTAAACCTGTTCATATGAGGAATGCATTGGACTTAATAAGTGACGGGTGAAGCCCGCTATAGCTCTTCGATGCATCAGCAGGTCTCATGAGACAAACTAGTGTCTTGGCACGAGGCCATGACAAAATATTATTTGTAGTCTTGGCACGATGCCTTAGCTACGTGGTTATGATAGTCTGGCATTATGCATTCCATCATTATAAAAGTGGTTATTGATATTGCATGTGATTATTCGACCATTAGAATATCCATGTGAATAATTAAATGGAATTATCTCATTTTACTTTTACCATATTATGTTGAAGTTCAGGTTTAGAAGGATTTTGTTTTAGTCATACATTGCCTTAAATGTTTATGTTTATTTATGAAAGCTTCTGCTATATTGTTATCCTTACTGAGCATCTGAGCTCACCCCTTTCAATGTTTTATTTTTCCCAGGATGTGAAGAAATATTTTATGACTGACCTATAGGGATAGTCTGAAGGGGATATATGTGTGTACTATGGAGACTATGTTATTGTGATTTTTCACTTTATGATGTAATGTAACATTTATTAATGTATCTAGTGTTTCCAAGCCTACTAATCTAATTTGTCTTTCGAGACTTGATCTTTTTTGATCATGCCAATGTTATGCAATAATGCACCGAGTCTGGGTAACTGGGGTCGGGGCATTACAGTTGGTATCAGAGGCAGTTTAGTACTAACCTTGGAAGCTAGATTTAGATAAACTCTGATTAGAGCACATAGCCCAAAGATATACTTTGAGGATTAGTATAGAAGAACTTCCTAGAATTTTGGTATTATAGAGATTTTGTGAGTTTTCCAACCAATACACCCCTGTCTGGATACGAGTAGGTAGAGGCGGTTCTGGCACATATGTACCTAGGGGTAAAACCCAAAACACCGCTTTGACCTAGACTCGAACGGGGACTGGTGCACGACAACGGGCCTTGATGCACTCTTGGTTACGACACTCCCGGGGGATATGCTTAGGATAATTCTAATTTTCTTTACAAACCACTATGAAGGGTTATGAGTATATACTTCCTCAAAGAAAACATTTTTTTACAATTATGGATTATATCCACAAATAGTTCAATTTATGTTAAGTGTTTTACTATGGAATTATGTATTTCGATTCATAAACTAATCTAGTTTATGACATTGTTTAGAAATGGCGCTTAGTGGAAGGAATGGAAACCGTATTAATGCATGAACTCCGTGTTGGGATTTCCCCCCTACTCAAGATAATTATTGTGGAGATGGAGATACAACTGGTGCTGATCAACTTATTACCATACTGGGACAACTCACTCAGGTTATGAATAATAACCTTACTCGTATTGAGTACCCTGATCTGCAACGTGAAGGATCAATGTTAGACCTCTTCATGAGGCAACAACCACCAACATTTAATGGGGGTACAAATCCATTAGTAGCTAAGCAATGGATAAATTCCTTAGAGAAAATATTCCACGCCTTGGGGAGTAGCGAAAGGGAGAAGGTTATCATGGCAGTTTACCGCCTCACTGGAGATGCCGATCAATGGTGGTAATTGATTCAAAATAAAATGTAAGATGAAGAAGTATCAAGTATGGAATGGACAGAGTTCAATGATCTTTTCTTATAAAAATACTTTCCTCGTGACCATCGAGCAGATATGGAAAGGAAATTTCTGAGTCTGAGACAAAAGGAGGATGAGAATGTCGCAAAGTATTAGACAAACTTTACAAGGTTAGAGAGGTATGCTACAGATTATATACGTAACCCAAGAAGTAATATTGATCGTTTCTTTTATGGGTTAAAACCATTTCTCTGTCGAGATTTAGTATCACAATCCTTCTCATCGTACGAAGATATTGTCTCGTGTGCTATCAAGAGAGAAAAGTAATTCTCTATGTCTTATGACAAGAAAGTCAAGCAAGAGAAGAAGAGAATAGTGGAACAAGATACAGATAAAGTGGAAAAGGGAAAGAAGTATTTTCTATTATGCGATAATTTTGGGAAGAATCACCTCGGTACTTGCCTAAAAGGAATGAGAGTTTGATATAAATGTGGAGAAAAAGGTCACCATGCTCGTGATTGCAAGGGAAAGAAAGAGGCTATCAATGTTGAATGCTACAATTGTAGGGAAATGGGGAATTATTCAAATGAATGTCATAAGAATCAGAGAATCTTACCTCAGAAAATGCCAAGGGATCAAGTACAATCTTATGCTGTTACTACAGTTGAAGTGGAATAATTATTGTTTTGGTGCTTTTGGACTCAAGGATTATATTCTGGTTATAAGAATAATGTGATATATATAAGGATTGTACTGCAGTAATTGTTGTTTTCATTAAGGTTTTAATATGATGAAGGTAATCATATTTTTAGTATGTGACAATAAGAGAAACTTTACTTTTTTTGGGGAATCTGATGTTACAATTGATTTAGGAATTTAGAGACCTTTTAGAGAAAGTCTGGAAAGAGGTATTTTGGATAACTATAAAGGTTGGAATGGATTAAGTTGAACCTTGGATAGTATTTTTTAAGGTTAAAACATTTCTGAAGATTATTTTTGGAATATTATAATACTATAGTTTTAGGAAAAGGAAAACCTTTAGGTTGGGGGATAACCCGTCGCGTCGGACAAAGCTGTAGGAATCAAACCTACAACCATAGTACGATAGAACTTTATTACCTACCACTAGCATACAGGAAGTCCCTGGTTATTAAAAAATAGTTTTCCTAATCTAAATGGTATGTGTCAATATTTTGAACCTTGTACGATTAGGGTAAATTTAATATTTTTGAGTTCTATTATCTTTTTGAGTAAAATATGAGTTTGTGGTAGAAATTAGTTGAAGGTTGAAACTCTACTTGTCAAGAATAAATATATATATACCTATCTCTTATTCTATGAATAAATTAATTCTTAATCTTTAGTAAAGGGATATTAAAACAAAAAATGTGTTATCCTAATACCTTATGTCTTGTTGAACTGATAATATTTTAAATCAACATAGATTGAAGGCTTTGAGGCCCTCAATTTTACACTTGTTTGTGATTGATGACCTCAATCACTCCCTAAAAATATTTACATTTTCCCTCTAATTATATGTCTCTAATTGCCACCAATGTTCTCCTTATCGAGATCATAATTTGGTGGTGACTTTTTCATCTCCCTTTCCCTCTTATTAAGGCTAAATTTTATTAACCTTATTTCCGATGTGGGTTTTCTACAAAGGTATTTTATATTTTCAACCATTTATTTTCAAAGAAAAATGTCAAATTGCGAGGACTCAATTTATTGAAGGAGGGGAGAATGTAACACCCTGAGCTTCCATGATACATTTCTCTTTAAAAAATGCAATAGCTTGCATTATACGCAAGTTTGAGATTCTAACGTACCACAACCAATCAAAGTAGCCGTTGTGAATAATAATACCTACTTTTTGAAATTTTATAAATTTTATCTTTCCAAATGGACTTTGTTTTTGTATTCGGAATATCGAAATTATCCTAAGTTGAATTTTTTGTAATTTTCTGAGAACTTCCAATTTATTATGAATAGTGAAAAATACTTAAAAACAACCTTTTTAATCAAAATAATTAATAGTGATAAATTATAATATTCAGTGATTTTAAAGTATAATTAGAATACATTTTTACCATTTCATCCAATGGTGTTCATTAGAATTAATTTCACATTGAAATTGGATATAAACAATCGTCAATTTTTTGATATATATTGTTTCTTAAAAACACGCTATTTATTGTGAAAGCGGGAATTAATTATAAAATTAATTAATGAAACTTATATGTTTGGAATTTTTTAAAATAGAAATCATTTTTGAATTCAGAATATCAATTATATCTTAGGGTAAAAGTTTGGCATTGTTCTGAAAAACTTCAATTTTTGATGAATAGTGAAACCACTAAGTGGTAGTTAAAAAACTGATTTTTCATTTAAATGAAACATTACCACTTCTGTGACTTGATTTTCAAAAATCAGACATACATGGTTTTCATTAGGAAGTAAAATGTTGTTCAATAGGATTAAAATAATTTTTTTGGGGAATAGTAACTTTTAAGTTTAATTAATCGCGATTAAAGGTAATTAGTGTAATTTAAGGTAAAGATAATGTTATAATAATATGAAATGACCTTTACACTTGTCCTATCCCAATTGTATGAGTCATGGCCGACCAAGACAATCCATGGGTCAACTTGGGGACCCCATGGAGCTACTTGGGTAAGAAAATGACATTAATAACTTTTTATTTAAAGTAAAAATAAAATAGTCACAAACATGTGTTGTTTTACTAAAACCATTATTACATGGGGTTATATAAGTTAACTTTTCGACTATAAATATTAATTGGAAATATAAAAAGATTTCCTAAATCATGATATTTTTTATAATTTTTACACAGTAAATAAATTAATTTTTTTATGACACAATGATGATGCAACGATTACCTCATTAATTAACGATTTAAATAAAATGAAAAGATAATGTAAAATATAAGACATACACTTGTCAAAAACTTATTGTATGAGTAAATTCAAACCCTTATCACCTTATCCTTGAAATATATAAGTGTGAGACCTTTAAAATCTTAAACTCATTATATAATAAAGTAACAATTCATGACTTTCCAAGAGTGCCCCTCCTCTCCTCTTATAAAAGGCCCCCACCACTACCACCTTATTCACACCGTCCAAGCCATTTGGCTCGGCCAAGATCTACCCAAATAATCTCTCAAATTTCCTATCTAAATCTTAGAAGCCTCACTTTGATCATAATTCTTCCCAAGTAATCCTTTGACTCAAATCAAAAAGAGTTACCTGATTTTAAGGATATTAAAGAATGGTCGAGTGATGTCGGACACGAGGTAAGGGAACTTCTTAACCCAATTTCCATTCTTTGGGTTAATCTCCTACTTTCAAATTATTTCATTATATTATTATGTCCTATCTTGTATTTGTAATTTATTTATGTGTACTTATAGTGAATACACATAATAGATCTACATTATTTAAAAAAATTATCTTTGTAAGGGTCTTTGTCTCAATCCCCTTTCATTGAGTCATATTTTGTTTTATACTCAACTTTATTTTATACGGTGTATAAAACCCTTTGAATTTTACTTTTATTCAAAAGGAATTTTTTTTACAAAGCGTTTTACTAAACGACAAAAGGAATGTTTTTGTCTTACGTATGCGGTGACAACGACTTCTCCGCCACTGTGACCATTATTTGTGTTTCAGCTTCCTCTATAAGCCATAATTTTTTTTAAAAGAAAAATAAATACAATGTTTTAATTTTCTTTTATTTTGGTATTTAAAATGGTTTTGATAAAGTTTTTATTATATCAATGTATTTTTTTGATATCTTGTGATTGAAGTGTGGAAATATTATGTTTCCTTTATGCATGTTTTATGTGATACAATTATGTTATGGTTTATGATATATTTAAACCTGTTCATATGAGGAATACATTGGACTTAATAATTGATGGGTAGATCCCGCTATAGCTCCTCGATGCATCGGAAGGTCTCATGAGACAAACTAGTGTCTTGGCACGAGGCCTTGACAAAATCTTATTTGTAGTCCTGGAACGAGGCCTTGGCTACATGGTTTTGATAGTCTGGAATTATGCATTCCATCATTATGAATGTGGTTATTGATATTTCATGTGATTATTCGACCAGTAGAATATCCATGTGAATAAGTAAATGTCATTATCTCATTTTACTTTTTCCACATTATGTTGAAGTTCAAGTTTAAAAGGGTTTTGTTTTGGTCATACATTGCCTTAAATGTTTATGTTTATTTATAAAAGCTTCCGCTATATTGTTATCCTTACTGAGCATCTGAGCTCACCCCTTTCAATGTTTTACTTTTCCCAGGATGTGAAGAAATATTTTATGACTGACCTATAGGGATAGTCTGTAGGGGATAGAAGTGTGGACTATAGAGACTATGTTATTGTGAGTTTTCACTTTATGATGCAATGTAACATTTATGAATGTATCTAGTTTTTCAAAGGATACTAAACTAATCGGTATTTCAAGACATGATCTTTTTTGATCATGCCAATGTTATTCAATAATGCACCGACTCTGGGTAACTGGGGTCGGGGCATTACATGCGGATTTTTCATGTGACTTAGAAATGGTCACATGATTGTGAGTACCTTGGGGATTCATGAAACACAAAAGTCTTGGTTTCTCTTACTTTGGTGGGGAAGGTAATTCCCATATCCATGTATTTTTTCTTTTTTAATTTTTCAAACTCTTATTTAGTGGGATTCATCAAATTTCCTCATTATAAGAAATTCCTACGGGGAAAGGGGCTCAGTTTTGATGAAAACTAATGCCTGGAAAAGACTTTGGTAGTGCCACAAATCAGCATCCTAGGTGAAATTTGGTATACCAAGAGATGTTTGTAATTCCAAAAAACATCACATATATAGTGTATGGGTAGAGAATAACTCATTCCACCATCCACATCTTCTCTGGAGCACTCCCTTTTTTTGCATCCGTTAAGTACTTCCATCACGTGGCCATGCTGCAAGCCCTTATTGCGAGCTTCATTCACGAGCCTATACTGGGAATATATTTCTTCATAGCTCATACTCAAGACCACATATCACTCCTAATATCATCCAAACTAGTAGAGAACTATAATTCAGTAACCTCTTGAACTTTTTATTTGAGGGCTGCGGTTGTCTCAGAGACTTTGTGAGATCTATAGACCCGATCATTCGATCGCTTGAAACTCATGTGACCACGTTTAGGTCATGTTGTCATGTAACTTAAATGGGTTAGTGAGGTTTATGTGATTCCATATGAGTTTTATGAAACTGGTGAGTCCTTTGGAGATCAAGCGATCCACAAACTCTTTAAGTCAGTTGTGAATCACTTGTTGAGGCATGTGATGCACCTGATGCAACATTCCCTTTTAATGCATTGAAAATATTTATTTCATTCATCCAACATGTTAAAATTGATTATTTTCATATGAATTTTGGTTCTCATCAATCCAATCACAAGGTTTCAAATAGGTTGTCAAGAGTAGTAGTTTCCCGCTGTGATGCTATAATGACAGGACCAGATCCCTCTTTCCACCATTTGGTTGGATTATTTCAACAGGGTTTTCTAAAGTTAATGGGATTAAAAATATCCAACTATTCCCTTTCATAATTCTTAACCCTTTATGGGCTTTTTCTAACTAATGATTCTCCCATTCATCTACCAAATTCATCATTCATACCCTCTTCTAGGATTCAGAGGGCCCAAAACACCCTTCTAGAAAACATTTCTCCAGGGGGCTACATTATCCCTAAAGGGGGACATGAGGATGGAAACCTAATGAAAATTTTCCCACATAATTTGATTGGAATGATTTTTAATATAATTAGGACTTCCATATGTATCATTTAGTAATATGGCAGTCTATCTCTGAACATAAATTTGGATGGATCTCTACCTAGGACATCCGATCGGGGGGGGGGGGGGGGTAGCATTAGACTGGATTGGGGATGGACCTACTGGGTTCAATATGTTATCTTTTAATTTTCAAAGGATATAAATGAAAATGGAATTTATGAGGCTGTTTGGAGTTGAAAAAACCTTGACTTATTGCAACAAGAGTCTGATGGTGGAGCTACTTAGCCGTTGGAGCTCAAATATCAACATTTTCCATATTATGAATGGAGAGGTTGGATTTGGTCTTCCGAACATGGAATATATCTACAGTGTACCTGTACTTGGTGGTATGTTTAAAAAATTCATTCCTCTTCAATCTTTCTAGGATGACGTGACAATTAATCCCCATTTAACCCAGGATCTAGTTAAGCTAGAAGAGAAGACCCATTCATAGGGGGTGTTTCTGGGGGTTGATATCCATTTAAAAACATGGGTAAAATATTTTATTAAGAAGACCGTTTCTGAGCCAGTGGTCAGGAAGCCGATGGCCTTGCTCATGAAGGATTTTAGTAGTGCATTGAGTTCTTATAAGCATACAAATGAAGGTGAGATGTTTAGAGATTGGGGATGATAGATTTTCCCTAGAATTGATCATTTGGTCCAACTAGTTGGTTTCCTCGCCATGTACCTAAGTGTGTACTTACTTCCAATGAAGGAGAAAGTGGGATTCCAGGTCTCCACTTTTATGATGGAAACAATTATGTGTAGGGGGAAAGTTGGGCTGGAAATCCTAGTGTTAGAAAATATATTTCACATCCTATACTATTTTTATAAATGAGAGGACCCTTACAGGATCTTAGGCCCATTCCATGTGTTATGGGGTTGGATGGGGGATCATCTGGGTGATTATGAGTACCTAAAAATTTGGTAAATCCTTGATATTGTGTTTGTACTATATCTAAAATTCCTTAATTGGGTAAAACAAATCATATTGAAGGATTGGGGTGTTAGGGATTATATAAAATGGCATTAACATTTATCATTTAGGATGTATGGATCCATTCCGTTAGAAAGTCTTATTGAAAATGGTAAGGCTATCCTTGATGAACATGCATAAAAGATGCCACTTCATGGGGGGATTGTTTCTAACCACATCAACGTGGAACTTATTTATGAGTGGTAAAACTATGTCAGTTTACTCACCAATTTATATGTGTCTAATAAATGTGTACTAGTTATTTTTATGAGAGAACATATGAACACTTGATGGTAACTTACCAAATTTGGATGATGTTTTCCAGAAAAGAAACTAGCACAGAAATACACCACCCCCATATGGTGAAACAATAGGCCTATCCAAAGGCAATGTAGAAATTTTGATTAGGTCATATCCTAATGTAAAATTATCCAATTTGGTAAGTGAGGTCTGCCAACCCCTAGTGACTGAATACAATCCCAGTTCTGGAAATTAGTTGGCTTATACAGGGTTAGATGCTTAGGTAGTTCGTCACAAGGAAGTAAAATGTTAACCAGTGCTGGTAGATGGATCTACTTCCATGGCTATAAGTGATGAACACATATTAACATTTCCTATCGCATATTGGAAATGGGAGGAATGGAAGGTGAAGTATTTCAAGCTCATAATTTGGGGAATATTTGAAATCTCAGAGCTGTATTTGGAGGGCTTTTACTGTATCACTATACCTCACGATGTCAACTTTGAAGAACATACACTTTATGTGAGAGCATTCCTCTAAGAAATTGATGTTGGTTTGGCATGTTCCAGGGGTCAGATATTTTATTCTTCATGAGTCTACAAAATGTTCCTCCCTGGAAGGCTTCATATTGCTATGGACGAACAGGGTTTTTCTGTCCTTGAGGAAATGGTGAGTCTTGGCCTACTATGGCTCTTGATATACCATGGTGCTTTTTTAATTTTATTGATATCTTTTTATGTGTTTTTTAGGGGTTGGATTTGAATTATCATACTACCCTACCCTCCCCTCAATACACTCCCCACGGTATGGTCGTGGGTGAGGGATTTGGTGGTGACTAGGGAAATGATGATGAAGGGTCCCCCAGACGACAATCTTAGATGAGAGTGGAAATTACCACTTCTAAGGTGATGACTCCAGCTTCGACGCATTATAATGTCTATTCTTCATAAAGGAAGAAGAAAAATAAAAGGAAAAAATATGTATTTTCAGATATTATCCTTTGGAATCTTCATGTAAGTGGGGTATTCCATTCCCCCCTCTATCTTGGATTATCCTGGAAGTCCACTCACGATTTTCTAAAAATGTACTGGTCCTATATAGGATCATTTAGAAGAGAACATGTTTTTCTCCGAGGGTTTAGATGAGAGTTTTGTGGCTTCAGTAGATTCACCACTACTAAAATCAACAAATCAAGAATCCTAAATGGGTGAGGGGACTGTTCAATCATGTTCATTTCCAAGAAAAGACATTTCATTGGGCGTAACATATGATCTGGCATAGATGGATGCATTTTTGGAGGGTGATGATATTTGTAACTATTTTTCTACTGCATTATTCAACATGGAGGTAGTTTTTGAAGAAGGTAAATTCATTTTTAAGTCTAGAACCTTTTTTTTACTTGTGTCATATCTCCTGATATTATGTTCAACTCTTTCATTTCTTAACAGTGGTGAGAGAATTACTTCTGTAGAAAGAGAACCATAGATACCATAGATTTGTTCATAATAAAGAGTTGAGTCCTCTCCAGAGGATGGGGTTAAAGTGGTGGATACCTTCAGTGATTCAATTGAAAAATGAATGCTTTTATCCTTAGTCACATCTATTTATATTTAGAGATACCACATGATTCATCCTATAAATGGAATTCCCTTTCACTCTTTACTGTAGCATCCTCTCCATGATATTCAAAGTTTATGGTGCCTACCCCTTAGAGAGTTCCTCCAATTGGGTATACCAATGTGGAACCGGGTTCTTTCCCTTCATCATCGAAGACTATGGGCACAACCCTGTCTCTGACTAATCTTGTTCCAAAAGTTGTTCCCGTCCCCAAGAAAAATATAGACCAAGGTAATGGGCCCACGTTACTTTATCAATCAATGTGATGAAATATGTGGAGTGAGATATGGATTTTAGTTCTAGAAACATTGTTCGGCAAGTTAGAAGATCAATTGGGTCATTTTTGATTCAGGTTTCCCACCCTCTTCTATGAAGGCTTCGATTATTCTGCCCTTCATTCTCAGGTAAATGAGGTAATATTTTTGTGAGAATACAAGGGTGCCATTAAATAGAGGGTTTCATCTGATGGGGATTCCTCTTTAGTGATGTAGAATTGGAGGGGATCTTTGAATGAAGATACCCAACATGCGATGGAGGTTGTTTCTCACCTGGACACAATTAATGCTAGAAAGATTCAAACTAATCATCTCCAATTTGAAATTAATCACATCCAAAAAGAACTATCCCATTTTCATTATTCAATGTAGATATTAGATAAAACTTTTCTGGATTATAAAGGACTTTGGAACATGGTAGAGAAATCCAGTCATGACATTGTTACCAAAGCAGAGGAGCTGTAACGTGCTGCGGTGGTGAAGACTAAACCTCTCTATCAATTATGAAAAACTGTGGCTTTATTGGTGTGAAGGCTTACTGATATCAAAAACTCCTCTAATAATATTTTTTAATGGAGTTTAGGTTTTTCAATCTTGTTTTATTTCATAGATTTATAGGATAGGCTATGAGATGTGGAGATATCACCTTTTATAAGGAATCAATGAATAGATTTTCTTTAATTTATTTGATATCACACAATTTATTTTTATGCATGATATGTATGATATTTCATTATTATGATATTGTGAAAAGAGTCAATGCTATCCATAATTTTCATAAATACATGACAATCCAGATTTTTTGATTTGGAGATTTGCTTTGGGAAACGCTCAATAAATCCCACTATCATGGAATCCTTTACTAATGAATCTATTCTAGTTTACTTATAAAATATATGTCTTGGAGGGAGAGTTCTTGATTATTTTCCAAAGCTGATAGGCTTGGTGGGCATAGATTTAATTTTCTAAGGCCATATGGAAAACCTTACAATCCCTTACAGACTATATTTCCATTGTTCTTTAGTTTAATGTATTTTATCTTGGACATAATTTTTCTTTAGTTTAAGGCCTCTTAAATCGAAACCTCTATTATGTTAGTTTAAGGTATTTTTACTCAGACCCACTATTAATTTAGTTTAAGATATTACAGGTTAGACCATATTTTGATTTATTTTAAGGTCTTTCAGCTCGAAACCTCTATTAAATTAGTTTTAGGTCTTTTAGCTCAGACCCTCTATTTCTTTAGTTTAAGGTATTTTATCTCGGACCATCTATTTCATTAGTTTAAGGTATTTTAGCTCGAACCCTCTATAAGATCATGAGATTTGGTGAAGACATACTAGGAATGACCTAATGTACACTGAGATGTTGGGTTATCTCCTTAGTGTTTCTAAGGATTGTGAGGATCGGAATACACTTTTTACAGAATGACACATTTGGCTGCCGACCATAGGTGCATATGCATGACCCATAATAATGAATGCATAGTCAAGAAAAGGATACATAAAGATGGGTATCTTTTATAAGGTCTATGGAAGATTTATGAAGGTGATATTGATTTAGGAATAAATATTAGTAAAGCTAGATCCACCTAGATAGATGCAATATGGGTGATGTGAATCATAAACCGAAAGTCCGAGTCTATTAATCCGATATGGTTCAGAGATGCCGGGTATGTCCCATGACATTTTGAGATGTCGGGTTCTACTTCAGTATTTACAAGGACCACAAGGATTAAATCTTCTTTCTAGAAAGAAGAAGATGCAATTATTTGGTGGGTTAAGGCCCTTATGCATCAGTATCATACCAAGTGAAAGATGATCTCTACTCCTCTCTAAGGGCTATGAAAGGTTTGTTAAGACTCAAACATCTAGATGATAAAGTTGGATATAGAAATAAGGATATATAGGATGGGTTATAGAACCATAGGTCAATTAGTTCCAAAATTATGAAGCTCTATCCCTACGTTCTATGGTTTCGAATCACAAGGTGTGGGCAATCAAAGGCTAGGGAATGAAGTGTCGTTGTCCGTCCTTGAGAAAGGGTATGAAATACGATGACCTAACATCGTAGATATTGAATATGATTCAATATTTTGCTGTGAGGATTGTAAATAATGACCTAGAGTTCTTGAGTTATGAGTTTGATATGGGATAATTATACAATTATTGGTTTAGAAACACTATGGTGTTGATTTCTGCCTTGATGATGTCATATCTCATGATGATCAGAATGTCATTTTTTAGAGTAACTCATTCAGCTGCTGACCATAGGTTCATATTTAAGAGTCATGGGAATGTATGCATAGTCAATCAAAGGTTCCTTGTATCCAAATATACTTTCTTAGGGCCATGGAATGTTATGATGATCCAAGGCAACCAACTCATGAAGTGTGGTATGTGGAAAGTGTAAAATCCAAGGAGGGTCTGAGTACCCTAAAAGTTGTGCCACCTCTTAACAAAGATATTCTTGCGGTGAGGAGATGTGAAAAACCATTACTCTAACTTTTTCATGGACTATGAGGTCCAAAGATCATATCTTGGATTTTACTAGGGATACATAGTTGAACCTATGTGGTTTATGCCTTATATGTTTTCTCAGACCAGCCTTGGTTGGTTTTCGACCAGATAAGTTATGTTTCTCTTTTGTTATCATTTTAAGGTCTCATGATTTGGACCATTATGGCGTATAATTAATGGGAATACAACATTGACCAAAATTCAAATAGTTTACGGTAATGAATCACATGAACTTAATATGGTAGATGTTACATAAGAACCTAATTAGGATAACCAGGTTCAAGAGAACCCCGACATACTTCTGAGTGGGAGATAGAAATGTTATAAATAATGGTTTAAGGTTTTTAAGTTATGAGTATTGATATGGGATAGTCGTACTGGGAGTAGTCCAGACACACTGAGGTGTTGAGTGCCACCGTAATAATCTTGGGGCTCACAAGGTTCTATATATCATTTTTTAGAGTGATGAATTTGGTTGACGACCATATGCACAAATGTAGGAGCCATAGGAATACATGTATAGTCATGAAAAGTGTCCTTGATTCCAAATATCCTTTACAGGGGCATGGACAATCGTGGAGATCTGATACACTTGAGGCGTGATGTGTGGATTTTGGATTGAGGTGCTTCAAAAGATAGTGGAAGCACCCCGTACTCTGGTTGACTGGGGTAATTATATTGTGTCCCTTTGATAAGGAATGAAAAAGGGTTGATAAGTTTCCTAGTTTATCATCATGTAGTGTGTAAATACTTTCCTCAATGCATTTTAACATAATACATTAAGGATGTACTTCCATGAGGTTTAACATCATGAGGTAAGTACATACTTCAATGCAGTTTAATGTCATGCGGTAAGGATGTACTTCAATGTAGTTTAACATCATGTAGTAAGGATGTGGGAACTGAAACGAAAGTGAGGAAATGTCGTGGTTGGGCCCAAATATGGAGACTTGGGAGTCACTAGATATCTCATGAGGATGAGAATCAATCCACACATAGTTTTGAATGAAGTCTCCTCTATCGGTTTTCCCCAAAAACAAGGAGGGGTAATTTATATATTTCTATTGTTGGGACTGGGATCGAAGTTTAAAATTTGGGTATAACTATGTGTCCTGTGGGGAAAGGAATCAAGTCACATGTAGTTCTTGAATGTAAAATATTCTACGAAGGTCTGAACCATATGTTGATTTGGGCATTATTTCTGTTCACCGTTTCTATTAGACCAGAGATTGGAGATCCATACATCACTACATATCCTATGACGACAGGAATAAAGATACATGTAGTTTAATGTCATGTAGTGATAAAGAGGGAGGAAAGATGTGAAATGATGGAAATATTGCAGTTGGGTCCAAAGATATAACTCCATTCATAACTAAATATCTCATGAGAATGAGAATCAAACCACATGTAGTTCTAAATAACCATGCAGTGTAAAGTCATTTGGAATATACATTGAATGTGTATTTTAATTTCATGTAGTGGGGACTCATGGTATTCCTTTTAGGGTCTTGAATTCTGGGCAGTAATGGACCTATTGTGTGATTTTATGCCTTTGTTGTGAGGTTAAGTCCCTACCTCAATTCCTATGATCATGTGATCTATGCTCGATGTGAAAAAAGGAAGGACAAGATCATCCCTAAAATGCATAGATGGTCAAGGTTACAATAAGGGCAGTTTGTATCAGGTAGTGTCTAGACCAAGATATAGGATCGAGGTGTCCCTATGTATCTCATTAGAAAATAGAATCAACCCACACATAGTTCTAAAAGAACTGTCTAGTTTAACGTCATGCAAAAATGACGTAGGTGAATCAATGTGAATGGAGATGGATATCAAATATCCATGTAATTTTATGTCATGCAGTAAGGACATTGTCCATGTAGTATAATGTCTTGTAGTGAGGAAGAAAGGTTCTATGTAGTTTAACATCTTTCTATCAGGATGAAAGATGCTGTATAGTTTATAGTTTTTTTACCAGGATGAGTTCCGTATAGTTTAACCTCATATATCTAGGACGAGTGATAGGACATACACCGAAGTGGATTCCCTTATGCTGATAGCTATGCAAACTATTTGTTGAGAAATCTTTCATTAGTGGGAGTTGTGACACAGTCCCCATCAATTGTGGTCAATGTATAAGCCCCATTGTGGTCGACCTTCTTTATGAAGTGTTTCGCACGGAATTCAGGGATGACCTCCTGGATGGGAAATTCAAACATTCCGATTGGTTTCTAACGGGTTTGTTCATAGAACCGGAAAAATGCAATGATTCCACATCCATTTGGACCTACTTTCCAAAGGTAGGTTCTCATTATCTTGTGGACTAATGGGGCTTAGGAATTTTCATTGGTCGAGAGGATGGGAGGTCGGACTCATCACACCTTTTTGAGGGGAATTATTGTCTACTCCGGGACTCTCTTTATAGATTTAAGTTATGTTCGTGAATCCTTATTACATTACCAAATATAAAATGAGCTTTCCTTTAGTTTTAACAATCAATGATTAAATATGTAAGAAATTTAGAGAATCTTTTATATGTATTCGAGGTTCTTCATCAATAGAGAATCATCTATATCTATTTAGAGATTCTTGGTCAATGGTATCCTTAAAAACATTTATATAAAAGTCTCTTGGTCATTTATGATGACCAGGATGGTTTTAAAGCCACTCAGTGGGGCACTTGATGTTTATCGTCATTCAGAAGGACATGAATTATTTCAGAGTTGGGATCGAACCCATAGATGGGCTACCTACGTATCCTTTGCTTTGAAAAAGGAATCAGAACCCACGTAGTTCGAATAAGGGAGTATGACGTTTATGATTGATGGCTCAAAGAAGGATGTCATAATTACTTTTACACTTTAAGCTCACGTGAGTCATGCTCGGTGTGAGAAACAAGAGGTATTGGTAAAAATTAGACAATTCTTCCATGAAAGATGCAATCATAAGAAATTCTTTGGGGCTTATGTATGTATGACTGCCCAGATGAATAAAGTTTAGGATTTACTTTAAGGAGAAAATCCAGGAACAAGGTCCATAAAGGTATATGTGCTTCATGGAGATTTTTAATACTTTAACTTGGGACTTATTCTTGAAAAGGAAACCCACATTAGGAGAGGATTGAAAACTAGGTTTTACTCCTGAGAAGGAATCCCAGATCAAACGAAAATTAGGACTGGTTAAAGAGAAATTAAGGGACTTGGGGCTTACTCCTGAAAAGGATGCCCAAGATTATGACTGGGACTTATTCCTGAAAAGTAGATCCAGGTTAGGGATTATGGTTTGGGGCTTACTCCTGAGGAGGATGCCCATATTTGAGATTGGGGCTTACTCCTAAGAAGGATGCCCATATTTGAGATTGGGGCTTACTCCTAAGAAGGATGCCCAAATTAAGAGACTCGGGGATTACTCCTAAGAAGGATGCCCATATTTGAGATTGGGGCTTACTCTTAAGAAGGGCGCCCAAAATTAGAGGACTTGGGGATTACTCCTGAAAAGGATGCCCATATTAATGGATTATGATTGGGGATTACTCCTGAAAAGGAGATCCAGGTTAGGGATTAAGGTTTGGGGCTTACTCCTGAGGAGGATGCACATATTTGAGATTGGGGCTTACTCCTAAGAAGGATGCCCATATTTGAGATTGGGGCTTACTCCTAAGAAGGATGCCCAAATTAAGAGACTTGGGGCTTACTCCTAAGAAGGATGCCCATTTTTTAGATTGGGGCTTACTCCTAAGAAGGATGCCCAAAATTAGAGGACTTGGGGATTACTCCTAAGAAGGATGCCTATATTAAAGGATTATGATTGGGGCTTACTCCTGAGGAGGATGCCCAAGTTTGGGAACTTTAAGAATTTGGGGCTTACTCCTGAGGAAGATGCCCAAAATAAAGGACTTATAACCGAGGATTATTCCTGAAAAGGAGACCCAGGTTAAGGATTCTCTCATCTTGAAGGATGAGGTTGAATGAATGAACTCTCAATATTTGGTGACATAAAGATGTATAAATCACTATGTTTTGAGAGATATTCCACAGAATTCCTTTCAAATAAGGAAGTCAAATCAAGAAATCATGCCATAAATGTCTTTGAAAAGTATCTTGAAGACTAAATCTTGAATAGGAAAGGTGAAATGGCTTAAGAGGGGTAAAATGGGCAAGATAGGCACCCAAAAAGGTAGGGGCACACACGTCTTGAAAGGCGCGCAAGTCTTACATGGGCGTGCAAGTATTGGTCGCGCAGGTATACCTGCGCGACATGTGGGGCACTTGCGCGATTTTCACCCAGCATTAGAATACTTGAGAGACTCTTGATTAAACCTTTTAGAATCCTCTTGAGGTTCTTCCAGAAAAGGGACGCGCAAGTTCTATTGAAGGAATAAGGCGGAGCGCAAGTGTGGTCACTTCCCTTAAGGGCCGACCACTCAGGCGCGCAAGTGTTGATGAGTTTCAACACTTAGGCCTTCCTCCTTCTCTTTAGATCTTTCGTTCTAGGTAAGAAATTACCTTAGAAGTGTTCCGGAAGCTTTGAGAAGAGACTTGGGCATCGAAAGCTTCAATTCGAGTTTCTGGAATTTTTTTTAATGGGGGGCCCATAGGGTCTATTTATAGGTAAGAGAAGACCCCAAGCGGTTACCGGGCGGTTACCACTTAGGTCGCGCAAGTCACTTGCGCGCCAAGTGAGTCGCACAAGTACACTTGCGTGACCATGGGGAAACTTGCGCGGCCTATGGGCAAAGTTTTCCTTGTTCATCCCTTTGTCAATTTTTGATGTTTTCTTCAAAGGTTGAATCACTTTGTGCTCATATATTCCCCTTTTCCGATCTTTTAGATTCTGTGATGAAAGGAGCGTCAACAAAAGTCCCCCCTCAGAGTTGGATCCGGAGAGAAATGAGGATTTGACTCTGAGGAAATCGAATCCATCCAAAGGAAAAGGGGGCACGCAAGTCTTCAGGGCACAGAGGGAGGCGTGCAAGTTTACGTAGCGCAGGTCTTAAGCGCTCTGGGTACGACGCTCAAAGTCCCGGCCACGTCTATAAATAGAGGGCCTCACTTCCGTACAAGCATCCGGATTTCTGAACTTCATACCTTCGAGCTCTCGCCGCGCAGGTCACCTTAGCCGCGCAGGTTGTTCTGTTTTTCCAGTGTTTTCCTTGGTGTCGCGCTACTGTAAAGGCATTTGTACTTGCGCGGTTTATACTTTCGCGTCAAAAACTAGCGCGACACACGAATACTTGCACACCATTTTTTAGACTTGCGCGCTATTATGCCTTAGAAATTTTTTCCAAATTCTTTCACAAATTTTATGAAAAATAAACCCATTTAAGAGTTTAATTTATTCAACTTTTGTGCAGATTCAATGGCTCTTGGACCCGGATTAATTGATGAACTGGATAGCAAGCGGATAGATGATATGATGAACATCATTGGCCACGATTACTATGATATCTGCGATAGCACTCTCCCAGATTTGGCTAAGTACTTGAAGAAATATCATCTTAATTTCCCACAGATCATCTACCTGCCTCTATATGGTCATGGTCACCTGCAAGGAGTCAATGTTCTAGATACAAAGAACTATACACCTGAAATGAAGCTGCACTGCTACTCCTTCATTTCGGTTATGCTGTGCATTAAGAGCAACAACAATGGTGTGAACTTTCAAATTCTTCCTCCATGTCATTTCCTTGCAGATATGAAAATGGAAAACCCATGGGATGAAATGTTTTCCACTATCGGTTGGTGGAGAGAAGACAAACATGGTATTGGAGCAATATCTGAAAAGAGTACTCTCTCCAAATGGCTCTTTACTTCCAATGCTCCATTCTCAAATCCATGTATCCATCTTCTACGTCTTTTGGATAGAAATAGAGTCACTATTTGATCAGCAAAAAATTTTCTCAAACCGCACTCAAGAACATCCTTTTACAATTGTTCCAAGAAGAGCTGGTATCACTGCATCTCTTATTGTATCCAGTTGAATGAATGAATTCCAGGTGGTTGCTGATGAAACTCGGGATGCCGTAAATCAAATGAAGTGTTATGTTGAAAGCCTCTTGTAATTCTTGAAAAAGAGAAGAGACTCCAGTCTGTGGATTTCCTTCTAACTCTTGTGCATCAATGAAAAACACTTTCACTTTCACTTATTTGTACCTTCATTCTCTCACTACCTGCTTAAAATTTACTTAAGCCAATGGTCTTAGTAAACATAGTTTGATTTTTACTAGGATTATTAAAAAAAATAACCCTACAAACTTTGAATCTTTTAATTGCTCAATATTACCTAAATCATGAAAAAATGTATGTTTAGTGAGCTAGAACTTGACTTTTATTCAGAGATCCTTTGTCTTTTGTGGGAAGTTTAATGTCATGCAAGCCAGATATAAAGGGGCTAATGTTTAAGGTCGAAATAGCTTTGAACGAAATGGATTAGAATTGACATAATTCCTTGAAAGTTCATCTGAAAACATACTACCATACTCAAGTATGAGGGAAAATATGTAAACTATGGCTTAAGAATATTTGAATATGAGGAATGATATGAAAAAGAGCTAAAAAGGAATTAGAAGAAGTAGTTTCCAAGAATGAAGTTACTATTATTTAACAAAACCCGTTAGGGGCTTGAAATATGCAGGGCCACCTAAGGGCATTGGCTGCATGGTTAAATAAATAGCATCTTTCGGGTGACAAGTCTGTTATGTGGACTGTTTATGCAAGGCAACCTATGGGCATGTGCTGCATAGTCAGGAAAAAGAACTCTCAGAAATTTACTTTCCTAGTGCTAAAAGCCAGTGAAAGTTTATGGAGATTCATATTTTTTAAAGTATAGAGTTTGTTGTATGGAAAGATGTACTTGAATATGGAGAAGATATTTCCAGACAAGATTATCGAAGAAATGGATGAATATCACTCCTACGAAGGTCTGACCCAAATGTAGGGAAGAAGAATAAACCATAGACTTGAATACTTTCAGATCATGAAAAAGGATATTGGACAAATATGTTAAAGATGGCTATTTTTTTGCGGATCCCTACATACTGTCGTTTAAGACAAATAAGGACAAAAGAGGCATTCTTCCCAAGAATGAAGTTACCATTATTTAACAAACCCGTTAGGGGGTTGAAATATGTAGGGCCACCTAAGGGTATTAGCTGCATGGTCAAATAAATAGCATCTTTCGGCTGACAAGTCTGTTATGTGGACTGTTTATGCAAGGCCACCTATGGGCACGTGCTGCATAGTCAGGCAAAAGAATTCTCAGAAGTTTGACATTTTTGTGACTAGAAGTCATGAAAAGGGTTATGAAGATCTGAAAATATTTAAGGTTAGGATTATAACACATAAATATGGGTATTGTCCAATGTATATAGAGATACATAGGTCAATGATAACCATAATCATGTTGTGGGTGAGTCTCGAATTGAAATTTTGGACTTCACTACGTATCTCATAAGAATGAGAATCAAGCCATACGTAGTTCTTGAAATGCAGTTTAACGTAATGCAGGACGAAAGTATGAGAGATCTTAGTTTAGGGTCATAGAATTCGGACCATAATAATGAATACACAGTGTGTGTTTTCATGAGGACTTTTCAGCCAAGGGACTGAAAGTGAAATTTGGGGTTAGGCCCAAAAGACTTGGGTCTAGATTCGAGGGATACTCGAACGTTCCTACGTATCCCATAAGGATGAGAATCAAGCCCACGTAGTTCTAGAACTACCCTTTGTACAAATTTGGTTCGTACATGTGAAGGGTGAAAGGGGACTTTAGTACAATGATGGTTTAACCCAAGATAAAAAGTTTAGGCATTGCCATGTATGCACGTAGTCTTTTGAAATGAAACATGATTGAAAAATCAATTTCAATAGTAGTTCTCTCTCAAATGAGGAAATCAAAGAGTATTGTAGTTTATTGTCGTACCAGACCAAAGTGTTTCATAGTTTAACGTCATATAACAAGGACAAAAGTGAATCAATGTAAAGATATTGATTCTAGGGGCGGTTTCACGAATCAACATCATATGAGATGATGGTGAACCGATGTGAAGAGATTGTTTTTGGGATTGAACCCTGGGAGGTTGCCTACATACCCAGCCTGGAGGGCAAGGATCAAAGTCCGTGTAGTTCAATTAAAGAATGAAATAATGATCAAGTTGTTCTTGGGGGACAACGATCTAATAAAAATGTTGTTGGTAATTACACATGGTTAGCGGCCCAAAGAGAGTTTTATGGTTGATGTTTGCTCTAAGATCACGTGAGTCATACTCGGTGTGAGAAACAAGAAGTAACAACAATCTTAACGATGCATAGTTTAATGTCATGTAGGACATAAAAAAGGGACTATGCAGTTTAAAGTCTTCCAGTTAGGACTATTGGTGCTGCATGGTTTAGTGTCATGTAGTAGGGACAAAATACAGTTTAATGTCATGTAGGACATATCAAGGACTTTCTGTACAGTTTAGCGTCATGTAGTTAGGATGATGGGAACAATAGAGTTTAACGTCATGTTGGATGAAAGGGGGCAACTGTGTAGTTTAATTTCATGCAGTGAGGACAAAAGAGTGCACCATTTTAACGTCATGTTAGATGCATTGGGGATTTTTTTCACAGTTTAATGTCATGTTGGACGAATGTGCGAATAGTTTAAGGTCATATGCATGGACCGTGGATGGTGCAGTTTAATGTCATGATGGACGACGGTGTAGTTTAAGGTCATACATGACCTTTGATGATTATATAGTTTAACATCTTGCTGAACGTAAGGGACTTTTATACAGTTTAGCATCATGTAGTTAGGACGTCACAATTTAACGTCTTGCTGGACATAAGGGACTTGCAAATAGTTTATGGTCATATGCATGGACCAGGGATGATGCAGTTTAAGGTCATGCTGGACGGTTTAGGGAACTTTTTCACAGTTTAACATAGTGTGGGACGAAGTTGCAGTTTAAGGTCATACTGGACCATTGCTTTATATTTTAACGTCATATAGCAAGGACGAACTGGTGCTGCACAGTTTAGTGTCATGTTGCAGGGACATCTTCTTTTCTACAGTTTAACGTCATGTTGGACGAAAGAGGGACTTTCCTACAGTTTAACGTCATGTTGGACGAAAGTGCAAATAGTTTAAGGTCATATGCATAGACTGTGGATGATGTAGTTTAAAATCATACAGGACCTTTAAGTGCTTATGTAGTTTAACGTCTTTCTGGACGTAAGGTATTTTCTTACAGTTTAACGTCATGTTGGATGAAGTTGCAGTTTAAGGTCATACTGGACCATTGCTGTATAGTTTAACGTCATATAGCAAGGATGAACTGGTGCTGTACAGTTTAGTGTCATGTTGCAGGGACATCTTCTTTTCTACAGTTTAACGTCATGTTGGACGAAAGAGGGACTTTCCTACAGTTTAACGTCATGTTGGACGAAAGTGAAAATAGTTTAAGGTCATATGCATAGACCGTGGATGATGCAGTTTAAAGTCATACAGGACCTTTAAGCGGTTATGTAGTTTAACGTCTTTCCGGATGTAAGGGATTTTCTTACAGTTTAACATCATGTTGGACGAAGTTGCAGTTTAAGGTCATACTGGACCATTGCTGTATGATCCAATTGTAAGAATATTGGTTCTAGGGACCATATTTAGTGTTTATACAAAATATTTCTTCATAAATCTGGCATTGGTTGGAGTCATAATGAGTTCTCCATCCATCAAGATTAATGAATAAGCTCCATTGAAGTAGACCCTATGTATTGAATAAGGTCCTTCCCATTTTGGTTCAAGATTGGGAGGCTTCTTTCCTGGTATCATTGGTGTTCTGAGAACCAATACCAATTCTCCCTGAATGAATGAACGAAGACGGACTTTTTTGTTAAAAGATCGTGCTATTCGATTCTGATAGATTTCCAAGTGGTGAAAAGTGCACAATATTTTCTCATCTAACCATTCCAATTCATTCAATCACTTTTGGGATTGCTCATCTGTAGATAACTGATCACAAATGGCTACTCTGAGTGAGGGCAATTGAACTTCAATTGGCAAGACTGCTTCTGTTCTATATACCAACGAATATGGAGTTGAGCGCGTTGCATTGCGGGTGGTAGTCCGATAAGCCCATAAAGCATGAAATATTTTATCAGGCCATGACCTCTTATCTTTATCCACCATCTTTTGCAGTATATTTGAAAGATTCTTGTTAAAGGCTTCTATTTGGCCATTGGCCGCCGCATGATACCGAGATGAATGGTTGGATTTAATGTTGTATTCTTGATACAATTTCTTCACCTCAGAAGAACAGAAGTTGGTGCCGTTATCCGTCAATATGGTATGAGGGACACCAAATCTAGTAATGATGTTAGATTTGATGAAGCTAACAATGCATTTAGAACTGACTTCTTTGAAAGGTACTGCCTCTGCCCATTTGGAAAAGAAATCAGTAGCAGTAAGAATGTACTTAAACTGCTTGGACGTAGCTGAAGGGTAAGGTCCCACCACATCCATTCCCCATGTGAAAAATGGCCACGAGTATTTAGCTGTATGAAGCAACTCTGGAGGTGGATGAATGAAGTTGGCATATACTTGGCATGAATGACACTTCTTTGTGAAATTAACACAATCTTGTATCATTGAAGGCCAAAAGTATCCAAGCCTTCGAATTTGATCAGACAGTCTATGTCCAGACTGGTGGGCACCACAGACTCCTGCATGCACTTCTTTTATGACAACCATTGTCTCTTCACCATCAACTCATCTGAAGAGAACTCCATCAAAACCAAGTTTGTAGAGAATTTTCTCTAAGAGGTTTGGGCTATCATAAAGAGTAAAATTGACCACATGTCTCCAGATTTGTTCTTTCTCGGGTCTATCAGGTGGAAGTGTTCCATTTTGAAGGTATTCCCTGATAGGTGACATCCATCCTGTAGTATGACCACACAGTTCAGGAATGGGACTAATTTCATTAATTTCCTCTGTTCTGTCTTGAATTTAAGGTGAAATTTCACGACGGTGGGCAATACTGATGGTTGTCTCGTCCCGATTTGGATCTGCTAGAGCTGTGGCTATATTGGCTAGCGCTTCCGCTTGAGCATTTTGTGATCTTGGGACATAAGAAAATGTCGGTTCTGAAGGGAATTACGCCATTAACTGTCTGACGTAATCATACAAAGGGATTAATTCTTCTTTTCTGATGGTATAATCCCCATTGACTTGTTTGATTACCAGGTCTGAATCACCTTTCACCATTAAGTGATTCACTTGTTCTTGGAGCACTAACTCCAATCCTGTGATAAGAGCTTGGTATTCAGCTTCATTATTAGTACCACCTTCCCACAATAAAAAGGAATAAGGTAACAATGCCTTATCTGGAGAAATGAGTACAATTCCTAAACCAACTTTGTTGAATTTAGGATTTTCCATTTTCTTCCCTGTTGGACTTCTGGAAGCACCATCAAAATACATTTTCCATGTTTGAGGACTCTCTTGAATAGAGAAAACTTCCTCATCAGGGAGTTCAATATCTGAAGACGTGTCTTCCACTGAAGGATGTTCAGCCAGGAAATCAGCCAGAGCATGGCCCTTAATTGCCTTTTGAGATACATACTGAATGTCGAACTGCTGCAAAATAACTGCCCACCTTGCTATACGTCCTGTAAGCATTGGACGTCTAAGGATGAATTTGAGCGGATTATTGCGAGATACCAATTGGACCTCGTGATGTTGCAGGTAGTGTCTCAGTTTCTGAACTATAAAGATTAATTCCAGGCAGCACTTCTCAATACTTGAATACCGGGTTTCTGCTTCAAGCATAGTTCTACTGAGATAGTAGAGGCTATTTTCATTCCCAGCATCATTCTTTTGAGAGAGAAAGGCACCCAATGATCGCTCTAGAGCTGTCACATAGAGGATAAGTGGTCCACCTTCAGCAGGTGGCATGTGTACTGGTGGACTCAAGAGGTATTTCTTGAGAACATCAAATGCTTCTTGACATTCTTCAGTCCAATGGTAAGTGACTCCTTTCTTCAATAATTTGGTAAAGGGTAAACTTTTGCCTGCCAAATTGGAGATGAAACACTGAATATAGGATAAGTGTCCTTGAAGTACTCTTAATTCGTTCAAATTCTGAGGAGGTGACATACCAAGGATTGATTTGGTCTTCTCAAGATTGACTTCAATACCACGATGACGTACAACAAAGTCGAGGAAGTTTCCTGAGGAAACCCCAAAAGAACATTTTAAGGGGTTCATCTTCAAATTATGCTGTCGAAGCTTGTGGGATATGGTCTCCAAATCAGCCAAGTGACTAGATCGTTTCATGGATTTGACTACCAAGTCAACCACATAACATTCAACGAACTTCCCTAAAAAGGGTTTGAAGATGCGATGCATGGCAAACTGATATGTTGCGCCAGCATTCTTTAGGCCAAAGGGCATCACCTGATAACAAAACACACCCTGAGGGGCTCTGAAGGCTATAGATTCCTCATCTTTTGGGTCCATTTGGATCTGATTATATCCAGAATATCCATCCATGAAAGAAAGTACTTCATATCTAGCCATCGCATCAATTAAGAGTTCTGTAATAGGAACTGGGAAATCATCTTTAGGACAATACCGATTAAGATCTCTGAAATCGATGAAAACCCTAATTTGTCCGTTCTTCTTCTTTACAGGGACAATATTTGCCAACCACTTGGGATACTGAACTTCTCTGAAGAAGTTATCTTTGATCAGCTTATCCACTTCAGCTTCAATTTTGGAAGCATAAGTTGGGTGTGTTCTTCTCGCGGATTGCTTAAATCCTCGATATTTTTTTGGTAAACCCAAATGATGAGTAGAAACATCAGGATCAAGCCCAGGCATTTCTATATAATTCCAAGAAAAAATATCTTTATTTTTCTTTAGAAAAGAAATATACATCTCTTTCTCTTCAAGGGTCATGGCCGCACTAATTAAAGTGGGGCGTGGATCTTTCTCTGTACCCAGATTTACTTCTCTGAGTTCATCCACAATGGTAGAGATACCTTCTTCAAATGCTGGAGGAGCATCTCTAAGATCTTCCTCTTCCTCTTCATCACGTGTTATTTCTTCTGTTTCTACTTGCAAAGTATATGACAAAACGAAATTCTCATGATCATAAGAGATATCAAAATTTTCAAATTTTGAAGAAGAAGCTTCCATTTCCAACCCTATTGATGATAAAGGGCCTTCTTTGGGAAAAAAAGAGGAGATGATGGATTGAGAATCGACATCATTATTCACCTCTGGTGTTTCTATAACTTCTTCTGGCCTGATTGGCGAATTATAGACTTGTTGGACATCAGCAGATGAAATGAAAACATCACCACTTATGCTTTCATCACTGTTTGGTAGGTTACTAATTTCTCCCATGTTGTCTGGCTCGATTGCTGTAATTGACATTATGGATCTTTCCATAAGAGTATTTTGATTTGGGCCTATTTTTTCAATTTGAATGATAGTTAACACATAATCTGTACTCACATGTGTAAATGGATTTATTGTAATTTTCTCCAAACCATATGGAGCATTAATTTTGGTAATTTCCTTCATTGTAGATTTTTCTCTTCCCTTCATGTGATAAAATTCTGCCTCAATGTATTGAGACTCACATGTCTTGAACGGGGCCTTATCACCATACAATGTTCCAACTTGACCATTGAAACAGTATTTGAGACATTGATGGTATGATGAAGGAATAGCTGCATGCTGATGTAGCCAGGTTCTTCCAAGCAAGACGTTGAAAGCTGAGTCTTGATCAACAATCATGAAATCCGAATTGGATACAAGATCTCCAAACTGAGTTCTGAGTGTAACTTCGCCCAGTGGTTCTTGTTCATTTTTATCATATCCTCGTAAAATCATGGTAGAAGGAGATAAATCAGATTTCATGAGGCCCAATCGACGAAGTGTACGAATGGGCAAGAGGTTGACTCCTGAACCATTATCAATGAATGATCTTCAGATATCTATACTATTGACTTTTCCAGATAAGTACAAAGGTTTTATGTGCCCATGAACAACATCATCTTCATCTTTATCAGTAAAAGATATCACTGCATGGCATTCTGCAGGATTATTCTCTATGTGATAGACTTTAGCTGCAGCAATTTCAGCTTCAAACTCATGAGGACTTGACAAAGATTTGATGATTGCTTCCCGAAGATCTTTTGACATATTCAAAGCATCCAAAATTGATAACTTGGCTGGTACATGGGCCAAGTGTTTCAATATATCATACTTTTGATCTAGAGGTCTGCGTTTCCCAACAGGAATATGCGGTTTAGAAGGTACCTTGGAAGCAGATGCTTTGGAAGCTGATGCATCTTGTATTGAAGTTGGCAACATCATTGGTTTTAGAAGATTAGACCGATTAAGTCCATTTACTTGCTGAGATAAAGAAGATGTAATTTTCAATCGGTCTTCCAAAATAACTGTGCCAAGACTGAGTTTACTATTAGAAGAAGAACTTGCTTGTTCTTTTTGAGCTCGCTGAAGGGATCTACCACGAGTTTCTGCTGCATACACAGTGCTAGCAGGGGTAGAATTGGAGTAGTGTCTTCGAAAAGATCCACGTCTTCCCCTGTATCCTGAACCTCGGGAATTTCCTCGGATTCCCTTATTTGATACATTGAATTCAGGCTCATCAAAATTAAAACTGGAATATGAATCTGTTAATTGAATCATATTAACAGAACCGAAGATTAACTCTTCGTCTGATAAAGACTCGGCCTGGTTAGCCTGTTTAGGCTGTGCCGTTTGGTGGGGCGGTGCCCGTGGCTTTGAAGTAGATGGCATAAAGTCTACCAGAGTCAAAGACAATTTAGTCTTTGACACATACTCATCTTCTTCTGATTCTTTTTTCTTCTTTGAATCAATCCGTTTCTTTGAGGATTTTCCCTCTGACGAAGAGGGTTTTACCGCAATATTCATGGAAGAAGACGCAATTGGTTTCTTTAATTGTGTTCGCAAAATGGCATGAGTCCGATTGATTGTCATTCTGACCATCCAATCATCATACTTCTGTGCATTTCTGCTTTTGACTTCTTGCCATTCACCTTCCTCCTCTAGAACTGTAGCATTAACACATGCTACCTGAGTCGAAGAACCTTTCAACTTGACTTGTCCCAAGTCGACCATCTTTTACAGGTGGTCTTTAAAGAAAAAACACTCCTGGATGGGATGCCCCAACATTTGATGAAAGGGACAATAATTGGGACGGTCTTCATATCCTTCCTTGTTTGGCCTCTTGGGCACTGGTAATTGAACCAAATTATTTTCCAGAGCTGAAATGAAGTAACCAGGAACTTGCTCACTTCAGAAAGAGTATGTTCTACTCTTCAGATCCTCAAATTGTTTTCGTCGTTGATCTCTTTGATCATTTGGACGAAACGGCCTTTGTTGTTGGCGTTCAAGAGGTGGAGCCCTTCGAGAAGATGAAGGTTTTGAAGTAGAAATAGGTACAGGTGCTTGTTTAAGCATAACTGTAGCAGTTTCTGCTTTACCCATTCTCCTTCCTGGAGCTGATTGAATTACACGAGATTTAACCTTAGCCTGTATAAGGGAATATTCAATCTGTTGAGCGATTGAAGTAAGATCTCGAAACCCTCCTGTGTACTTCACATGGATCAATGGCATGCGTAATTCGTCACGCAAATTTTCCTCACAGATTGGCAACAGTTCCTCCTAAGGAAGTGCTAAACTCAGGGAATATGTTAATCCCTTCCAACGAGCAATGAAATCAGAGAATCTTTCATTCTCCCTTTGCTTGAAGTTTGTAAGATCGAAAACTGTCGTTTTTGGCAAAGTTGAGCTGAACTGAAGAGGGAATTTCTGACAAAGATCCTCCCATCTGATGATTGACCGGGATTGCAAGCTTGTATACCAGATAAAAGCTGGTCCTTGCAAGGTTCGCACGATGAATCTGAGTTTCACTACTTCTTGCTGTTCTAGAGTTCCCATCATAGGATCACAGCAAGACACGTAATGTGTCAAATGTTGTTCAGGGTCGCCTGATCCATTGAAAGTAGGGAAAACAGGGTTTCCAAAACTACATGGAGGAGAAATTGAATCTACCCATTCAGGGTAAACTTTCTTTTCTGGTTGAACTTGTGCCCGTTTCCCTTCCATAGTTTCTAACCGAGCTGTTAATGACTCAATAGTAGTTATCAAATTTTGAGAAATATTCGGCTGAACATGGTTTTGGGTACGTGCAATGAATGGAGCTTGGACAGACGTGGTGGTTGGTGCTGCAACTGATGGTAGTGCTGCCAACCGTTGTTTCACTTGACCCATAGGATTAGACCTCTGAGGGTGTACTTATAAAGGAGGATATTCTTGATCCATCTCAGTAACTGCAACAAATTCCTCTGGCTGTCGGACTTCAGCATTCTTAAGAAGAAGACTAATCTGAAGTAGTTCTGCATTCGACCATCTTAATTCTTTCATTTCATCCTCTTGTTGTGCAAATCTTTTCTCTAATGAGAGCGATTGACCTTATCCTGAGGAAGGATATGTACCCTGATTATTTACCTTCCCTTTGTTGGATACTTTTTGGAGAGAAGGAAGTGGATTAACTAGGTTCTGAGTAATCCTTTGACTTCGTGTACGCACACCTTCTTCATTTGTATCGGCGTGTACATTTTCTTGAGCAGGATGCTCTTCATCTGATTCCCCTGAGTGAGTCTCCTCTGGTGGATTAGCAACAATGGTATTGATGAAATTGATTGATGCATAATGAATCACATCCCTTCTATCAACATTTCTGTGATATTGTCTTCTTTCATGTCTTTGATGAGACATTGCCTTTTGTTGATTCAATCCTTTAGGATCTTCTTGACGAGATATAATTTGGAGGGAATCTCCTGATAATTTGGCTCTTCGTTCCTCTTGGGGCTTCTTCCCTAATCGAGAAAAGACCGACATTCTCTAAGGAGGGGATTGATGATTTGAAAGAGTCCCCTATATTGTGAACTGGGGATGTTCCTGTTGTTTCCGCTCAACTCCTCGAATCCCATTTGTTGAATCTGAGGGTTGGGTTAAAGAAGTCCCCATTCTGACAAGCTGGGGTGTCTCTTGACATGCTATGTCTGAGACCTTCTTAAAAGATCTCTTGATCTTGCGAATCTTAGTTCAGAAATTAGCTGGATGCATTAGCCTATATCCACTTTTATCACCTAGTTCAACAGACCGTTGGATGATTTCCGAAACTTCTGTCATTTGATGATGTGTTTTCTCATACGAGAGGCTTGTGCAATATTATCGCCTGCTTGATGTAGGAGAAATTCAACAACTTGTTCTCTATATCTTGATTTTGAGAGGAACTAGTTGAAGCCTGTTCTTGAGCAAGCTTTTGATTATGAACAAAGCACATTGACTGTGGCCGGCCATGGGCAATAACATTGCATGAGACCATTTTTGGCGGGCTTTGCTGACTGGAAAGCACTATGAAATGTAGTGCTCCGTGAACACCCCATCCTCTGATATGAACACCAGATGGGGCATTGGCAATTAACTGACGCAATTTTCTTAGTGCGCCAAGGCATGAATATTGAAGGGTTCTCTGCTGCTTTTCAGCCTTCGGATACCGAGATACTGATAGAGATGCCAAATCAATCTGACGTTGTATCCCTTATATTATCTTAAGATGATTTTCATATTCATCATAAGATAATACCTTCTTCTTCAATTGACAAAGAGTTTTCCATATGTTGAGAAGAATATCATTGATTCCATCATCCGTCAACATCTTTGGAATGTCGTACTGGGAGTCAGCCAAAGGCCAAAACATGACTGGTACCTCACCTTTTGCCAGTTTTTTCCTCATGTTTAGCATTTCCTCTTTATCATTAAATGAATATTCTTCTACCTGTTTTGACCAGAGTTGGTGTTTCCTTGTTGCTTCATCGGATTCAACAAGATTGGTAGAGAGATCATTGATCAAACTAGAAGATGCATGACTTAGGGGTGGTTCGGAGAATGACCTACACCCTGAGCTATCTTCTGATTGAGAAAGTATTTCACTTGTTAGTGATAAAGCGTCAGACATGACTGGTTTTTCATTTGCAAGTGCCTCAAGATAAGAGGGCTTTCTCAGCACTACATTGTCCACTGGAGTATTTTCCAGGCAATGTGAATCACTACTACGGAGAGGACTTTCGCAGCGAAATTCATCATCATGGGGAGGACCACTATAATGGGTTACAACAAAAGATGAGATCTCTTGCTCCTTGGTCTTCTGACCACACAGAGGGTTCTTGTGGCTCTCATCTGAAGAAGAAACTTCAATATTGACCAAATTTTCATGAAGAAAGCCTTCATGAGGAAGTGTCTGTTGAAGACTTCTGGAATTAATGTTCCCATTATTGGGAACTGAGGGAGTAGAACCTTGAATTCCAATAGATAAATTTCTGAGGGCTTCAAGAACTCCAGCATCAAGGAAGTCCTTGTTACAAATTGTCCTTTGATCTCCTGACTGTGCTGGGCGAATCTTTTTCTTAGATACCTTCTTACTCACTTTGGAAACCACTTGTTAACGAAAGTGGTTACTCTGAGCAGGTGTATGTGCCTGATCAGGAAAGATGGTCAGGTTAGGCTGACAATCTCCACTCAAATCAGGTGTATGTGCCTGACTTGGTTGTCCGTATGATATGGGGGAGTATGCCCCATAACCCTCTTGGACTGGAATAGATGTGTGTGTCTATTTCCGGAGTGAATCGTTGATGTGTCACTCCACTGCTAGGGATAGATTAATGTGTCTGTCCCTGAGATGATGCTGAAGCTATTATGATATCCTGGCAAGCATCCAGAATATGAGCAAGAATCTGCTTATGCTCTTTCACCATTAACAAAATATTCTTGGTGACTTCAGCCGTCGGAACGGGAATATACGTCCATTCCGGGTTTGGAGTAGGTGTATGTGCCTGCTCCTGTCCTCCTTTTCCTGTCAGTGAATCCTGACAGTACTCAAGTGTGGGGGCAGAGATTTGAGTCTGCCTCCTGTTTGTCGTCGGGGCTTTCCGACTGACTTCTCCGTGCGCTACCAAGCGAGACTGTTGGTAGGCTTGATTAGTATTAGTAGGTGTATATGCCTGCTGATTACACTTCGCCAAACACGGTTGACGAGATCCATCATATGTAGTCAGATGAGCCTGCTGACTAACTGGTGATGTATAAGCAGGTGTATGTTCCTGCCTATAGTACTCTGCCAGAATTTCCTGGTGGGATTGGCGTGATGCTGCCAGACGAGTCTGCTGGATAGAGAAATTAAAATGGACAGGTGTGTGTGCCTACTCGTTTTTCGCCACCAAGTTAGGTTGGTGGACTTCTCCGGAGATGACAGGGATGAAAACCTGCCCATTGTTAACCGGATTCCGTCTCTGGAGGTTCGTCTTGCCTGCTCGGGTTCGAGGAACCTGAGATGAATGCCTGGAGTTGGTACCCTCATCATGTTGAGGGAGCACTATCGCACGAGTTTGGCGGCGATTGTTGACGGGAGCCCTCGGGAAGGACTTCTATCTTTTTGAATTAAGGCCCTGAGGGACCTGGTCATTCACTTCCTCAAAGTAAGGGAGCGAATTGAAATTGCGTTCCGGGGCTAACGACCCGAAATGGTTAGAGACGGTAGTCAGCACCGCCTACCTCTTAATCACTGTTCGTCATTGTCCGGATGACCTGTGTGAGTTGTTTACTTGGAGGGCCTGTCGGGCAGCCTCCAGAGTTGGGATGGTACCGTGTTGACGGTACTTCTTAACCAGCACATTTGATACCCAGCATTGAAGACGCTGAGTAGGTGATGTCATCCTCAGAGCGGATGACGATCTAGTAGGAATAGCAGCAGTGGTATTTGTAGCAGTAGTATTCACAGATGTGAATTTGAGAGCAACCATTATGGAAATACAGAAGATCTTGGAAAAGAGTTCCTGTTTGATATAACAGACATAATCAAGATAAATTCATCCACTTCATCCTTTGGATGATCACATATGTCAATGATTGTTTTTGTTAGCCCTCTTACTGAGTTTTAAATAGGGTCTTAACAAATAGGTAAAACATCATTTTAACTTGGTTAAGGATTCACCTCGGGTTCACCATTTTTGTTTCGCACGGAATTCGGGGATGACCTCCTAGATGGGAGATTCAAACATTCCGATCAGTTTCTAACGGTTTTGTTCGTAGAACCGGAAACATCCAATGATTCCACATCCGTTTGGACCTACTTTCCAAAGGTAGGTGCTCATTAGCTTGTGGACTAATGAGGCTTAGGAATTTTCATTGGTCGAGAGGATGGGAGGTCGGACTCATCACACCTTTTTGAGGGGAATTATTGTCTACTCCGGGATTCTCTTTAAAGATTTAAGTTATGTTCGTGAATCCTTATTACATTACCAAATATAAAATGAGCTTTCCTTTAGTTTTAACAATCAATGATTAAATATGTAAGAAATTTAGAGAATCTTTTATATGTATTCGAGGTTCTTCATCAATAGAGAATCATCTATATCTATTTAGAGATTCTTAGTCAATGGTATCCTTCAAAACATTTATATAAAAGTCTATTGGTCATTTATGATGACCAGGCTGGTTTTAAAGCCACTCAGTGGGGCACTTGAAGTTTATCGTCATTCAGAAGGACATGAATTATTTCAGAGTTGGGATCGAACCCATAGATGGGCTACCTACGTATCCTTTGTTTTGAAAAAGGAATCAGAACCCACGTAGTTCAAATAAGGGAGTATGACGTTTATGATTGATGGCTCAAAGAAGGATGTCATAATTACTTTTACACTTTAAGCTCACGTGAGTCATGCTTGGTGTGAGAAACAAGAGGTATTGGTAAAAATTAGACAATTGTGCCATGAAAGATGCAATCATAAGAAATGGTTTGGGGCTTATGTATGTATGACTGCCCAGATGAATGAAGTTTAGGATTTAATTTAAGGAGAAAATCCAGGAACAGGGTCCATAAAGGTATATGTGCTTCATGGAGATTTTGAATACTCTAACTTGGGACTTATTCCTGAAAAGGAAACCCAAATTAAGAGAGGATTGATAACTGGGTTTTACTCCTGAGAAGGAATCCCAGATCAAACGAAAATTAGGACTGGTTAAAGAGAAATTAAGGGACATGGGGCTTACTCCTGAAAAGGATGCCCAAGATTATGACTGAGACTTATTCCTGAAAAGGAGATCCAGGTTAGGGATTAAGGTTTGGGGCTTACTCCTGAGGAGGATGCCCATATTTGAGATTGGGGATTACTCCTAAGAAGGATGCCCATATTTGAGATTGGGGCTTACTCCTAAGAAGGATGCCCAAATTAGGAGACTCGGGGCTTACTCCTAAGAAGGATGCCCATATTTGAGATTGGGGCTTACTCCTAAGAAGGATGCCCAAAATTAGAGGACTTGGGGCTTACTACTGAAAAGGATGCCCATATTAAAGGATTATGATTGGGGATTACTCCTGAAAAGGAGATTCAGGTTACGGATTAAGGTTTGGGGCTTACTCCTGAGGAGGATTCCCATATTTGAGATTGGGCCTTACTCCTAAGAAGGATGCCCATATTTGAGATTGGGGCTTACTCCTAAGAAGGATGCCCAAATTAAGAGACTCGGGGCTTACTCCTAAGAAGGATGCCCATATTTGAGATTGGGGATTACTCCTAAGAAGGATGCCCAAAATTAGGGGACTTGGGGCTTCTTCCTAAGAAGGATGCCCATATTAAAGGATTATGATTGGGGCTTACTCCTGAGGAGGATGCCCAAGTTAAGGAATTAATGTTTGGGGCTTACTCTTGAGAAGGATGCCCAAGTTTGGGAACTTTAAGAATTTGGGGCTTACTCCTGAGGAAGATGCCCAAATTAAAGGACTTATAACTGGGGATTATTCCTGAAAAGGAGACCCAGGTTAAGGATTCTCTCATCTTAAAGGATGAGGTTGAATGAATGAACTCTCAATCTTTGGTGACATAAATATGTATAAATCACTATGTTTTGAGAGATATTCCACAGAATTCCTTTCAAATAACGAAGTCAAATCAAGAAATCATGACATAAATGGCTTTAAAGAGTATCTTGAAGACTAAATCTTGAATACGAAAGGTGAAATGGCTTAATAGGGGTAAAATGGGCAAGATGGGCACCCAAAAAGGTAGGGGCGTGCACGTCTTGAAAGGCACGCAAGTCTTACGTGGGTGCGCAAGTATTGGTCGCGCAGGTATACCTGCGCGACATGTGGGGTACTTGCGCGATTTTCACCCAGCATTAGAATACTTGAGCGACTCTTGATTAAACCTTTTAGAATCCTCTTGAGGTTCTTCCAGAAAAGGGACGCGCAAGTTCTATTGAAGGAATAAGGCGGCGCGCAAGTGTCGTCACTTCCCTTAAGGGCTGGCCACTCAGGCGCACAAGTGTTGATGAGTTTCAACACTTATTCCTTCCTCCTTCTCTTTAGATCTTCCATTCTAGGTAAGAAATTACCTTAGAAGTGTTCCAGAAGCTTTGAGAAGAGACTTGGGCGTCGGGAACTTCAATCCGAGTTTCTGGAATTTTTTTTAATGGGGGGCCCACAGGGTCTATTTATAGGCAGGAGAAGACCCTAGGCGGTTACCGGGCGGTTACCACTTAGGTCGCGCAAGTCACTTGCGCGCCAAGTGAGTCACGCAAGTACACTTGCGCGACCATGGGGAAACTTGCGCGGCCTATGGGCAAAGTTTTCCTTGTTCATCCCTTGTGTCAATTTTTGATGTTTTCTTCAATGGTTGAATCACTTTGTGTCGAATGGTACCCTCAGTAGGTGACATGAGGGTACTAGCATGATGGTGATGGTGATGGCAGTTGATAGGTGCCCTACTCGGTGGAAACTGAACCAAAAGGGATCCGTATTTGGCCTCCTGGTTCACCTTTATTAGATTTGGAAGATTTCGTTTGTCATACTCTGAGGAAAAACTCTTGAATCTATTAATCATGGTGATGAGAACCACTGGATTAGCAACATCCTTTCACCGGTGATGTGGACTCACTGGTAATCATTCTTGGAAAACTTGAAAAGTAGTATCCATGGTATGGATTATACCATTTCGGTGGTACTCGTAGACCATTGTATTCACCACCTGTCATTGGAGTCATCATGTGGTTGAGGTTATCTTGCAACCCGTAGAAGTTGTAGTCATAAATGTTTTTTTGGAGAGAATACTTGGTGATGAAGAAATTGTTTCGAATCAAGATGTTTTCAATATCTGTATTCATGTAGACAACAAGGAACAAGGCTACCAATTTGTGAAATATTTTAGGAATAATGTTTTAAATTAGATCTTAATAGTTAACACAACTATCCTAATATTCCTAGATTCAACCATTCTTCTCATTTGGACTTGTAAAAAGTAGGATCAAATTACTTCATGAGAACTTTGGTTACAGAGGACCATCTATTAGAGCATGCTAAAATTTCATCATTGTTTGTATAAGGTTTTCAAAACAAAGTGTCCTAACACATTATAACCCGATCATTCTATTATTTATGATATTACCATCTATTTTATCATTTGGTTTGGAAATAGTGGAAAATGAAATGGCTTGACTGAAAACAACTGATAATTTTTTCATTGGATAGATTCATGTCAGGTTCATCATTTTTTTTCATATAGGGGAAAACCAAATAGGCCAATGGATAATAACCTGTAATTTTTTCATTAGAGAGATTCACTCCATGTTCACCATTTTTTTTCATATAAGGGGAAATGACATGGCCCAACTGATAATAAAAAATCATTTTCTTAATTATAGAGATTCATGTCAAGTTCACTGTTTTTTTTGTTAGGTTTTTGAGGTGTGAAATGGGTTTTTCACATTGGGATACCATTGTCACTTTTCCCAGAAACTCCCACTGGTTCCCCCATATGTAGCTAGCTACATACCTACTTTCCAAAGGCCAATAGTCATCTAGGTGTTCATTCCTAACAGCTCTTGGGGACTCTCATTGGTCGAGAGGATGGGATTTTGGCTTATCATACCTTTTTGGGGTAAATTGTTACCTACTATGGGACCCTCTTATAGATTTAAGATATATTCATGAATCACATTCTAATCCCAATATAGGACTAGTTACCCTAAAAAAATGATTCATTGGTTAATTATGTCTTTAAATAAGGAAAGGGAGTTTCATTTTTGAATTAATGTGAGTTCGGGCTCATTAGTGAATCCATCTGTATGTATTTGAGGTTCTCTATCCATATCCTTAATGGTGAATAACCACTTTATGTGTAGAATCCATATGACCAAATGCTTCGAAATGTGATGCGATTTGAGGAGGTGGTTAATATTATATGGAGGGGATTGATCAATTATAAATAATCTTATAGATATTTGTAATTAGAGGAATAAAAAATCTCGTAGTTCGTTAACCCCATGCAGTTTAGCATCATATAGAGAGGATATATGTGTGTGTACTGAGACACCATATGTGTGAGCTTAGGTCTCGAGGAGACATCTTATGAATCTTAGTTATGACTAGAATAAAATATATCATAGTTAAATTATTGGTACTTACAAACTGAGGCTTCCCATACCATTATGGATGTTTATAGAGAAAATGTTATGATTATTGAATCTCTATAAACCCACATGATCCATGTTCATTGTGAGAAACAAGGGTTACAAAGTAATCAATGTCATTGATATGGATTGGGGGGGGGGGTAGATGTTCTGATATCCCTAGATGATTAACATTAAGATCAAACCTCAAGGAGAGGTGGCCCACATATCTTAAATATCAAAGGAATCAGAGTGTTCATAGATCTCTTACACCCTTTGGATAGGCCCCAAGGTATATGATCTTATATAAGGTGTTTTCATACCATAAAACTCATCGTGGATTACATACATGGATTGCCCTGGTGAGTGGAGGTTAATGATAATCAATTATATGTTTATTGAACCTCCTTATGCCAACGTGAGCTATGATCGATGTGAGAAACAAGTGGGGAATGATGATCAGCCTTGTGCTGTATATGTATAGGGACTTGTTTACTGGGACAATCCTTAGGTTGTTTGTTACATTGATTAGGATTTGAAAATGATTCCTACTTATCTTGGTTATAACGGGAATCTGATTTCTTGTAGTTCATTTATCCCTTAACCTTCTAATAGGGTAAAGTGGATAATCACATTCGAAAACCTTATAAACGCCTTGGATGATTATATAACTCTATGGGTTCTTACCAAGATGGATTTCCTATTTATTTGAGAAATACTATATGATTTTGGTAGTTGGGGATTATACAATGAGGTTTCCCTTATAACCCAAGGGTGTATAATTCATATTCCATGATCTGTGAAAATCCCTAAGCTCATGTGAGCTATGCTCATTGTGAGAAACAAGAGTTATCCAGTGATAAATTTCATTTCTTTGGACAAGGCCTTGGATACTGGGATTACCCTAGACAATAAACATGGATATTTAATGTTTAAGAGGTGGACTACAAATCTTGAATATAGAAGGAATTATAGTCATCATAGTTCCCTTTATATTGGAGATTACACAATGAGGCTTCCGTTATATTTGGTGCTTACACACTGAGGATGAATAGGGATATAAAATCCTAGGGTGCCACTATGGATTGGCCTACTTTTCTAGAGGGTGTCATCTGACCTCTATGACTTCTTCGGGGGACATCGCATGACCTGGTTGGATTGTCTAGGAATCCATCGTATGAACAATACAGACACATATGGGGGGTCTATCAAGAGTCAATGCGACATGTTCCAAGAGATGTGACATGTCTTGGAGGATATCCCTCAAGGGAATCATGAGTCTGGGCTATGTGTCTGGAGGAAATCGTGAGAGGGTGGTTTTCATGCACAGTTTCTTTCACAAGACATGACTGATATGAGCGAATTCCATTATAAGAGTCAATAAATGTATCTGAAGGACGTCATATGGCTTGGGTGATAGACCCATAGGGTTTCTCAAGACCATGGTGGTTCACCCAGGGGTCCATATGACTTGTTTTGACATTTTTGGGGTATTTCAAGCATCCCAAATAGCATGATAAAGGAATTTTGTGAGATTTGGGCGACGTTTCCTAGTGCTGTTGTGTGTCCTTGTATGACTCACATGAAGCAATTGAGGGACAACATGATTGTATTTCATTTAAGTCTTCCAATTTTGATCATGGTCATTTCCCTTGTATTGCGAATGACTTAGGTTTGTTCAGTATCGGTTTATTTTAATTCTCATGTGATTTAGTGGGTTTATGGGATGTTCTTCGCATAACCTACCAAAGATCTTTTTCATGATCTATGAATGATCTCACAAAGTGACTTATGCCTATCACATAGATACATTGGGTACCTGTATAAATATTAACTACCATAAGGTTGGCCAGTTGCATGATCAATTTATTCGATAAGTCCAATTTGATGATTGGGGATTTTATGATAAAGAGTTTCCTTCATGTAGTAGCTGATCATCCAATTTAAAAAATTCAACCCCTCTCTTTAAGGTTGGGGTGGAAAATTTATAGGCCTCTCCACCCTAATTTTTCAATAATTTTCACGACATATCTGGAATGAATCTAGGATGGATTAGGTGAAGGGGGTTGGTACCATGCGGCTTCGTGAGTCTTTGTTGTTGGTCGTTTCGAGTGCGTCACCTAGTTTTTAGCGATCATGAGTATCTTCCATCAATAATTTCTTTATCAGATTATTGACAATCAATGAAGTATTCTTTGATCATGTGAGAACGAGAAAGGACTCTATATCTTATCCAATGGATATGACCAATGGCCTTCGTGACATCCATGGTTCCCATTGAAAGGAGTTCTTGAAATGCTTGATGATTTGTCTGTGGATTTCCGCAAGACAAGGATGATTTTTCTGGGGGTCTCATGAGACTATAATGTGGACTTATTGGGTGCATCACATGTATTTTAGTGACTGAAGGTACCTATCACCTCTTCCCTATTTTATTTCCATTTCTTTATGTGACAAAGTTTGGGAGCCATGCCAGATTTCATAGGCAATGTCAAGGAAAATTACATTATTTTTTGGTGAGGAATCGTGTGACCAATATGGGTTATGTGGGGGTGCACAAACATTCATAGGCATATCTATCCCTTTTACCATAGAGCACTGAAGGGGAAGAACAAATTTTCCTAGACATAACATAGGACTTCCATGCAGTGAGGCTGACAATAAAAATGGCCTTCACAAGATGAGGAAAATGGGTCACTGGGATCATATGGTGTCTTGTGATTTCTCTAGGGGTGCACCAAATGTCCTTCAATGACCACGATCACCTATTAAATCCTCCATCTTATCCCCATTGTTTGATTTTACAAAGGCTCAGGAGTTATATGAATTTTGATGAGTATAGTCGAGGACATTTACTCTATTTTATGATGATCCCTCACGTGAAAAATATGGTTTATATGGGGGTGTGTGAGAATTTTTGTTAGAAAATCTATCCCTTGGTCCTTAGGGTGTCGAAGGGGAAGTGTGGAGTTACCTAAAAAACAAATAGATGTCCATGCAGTGAACATAATATGCCAAATTGAATTTGTGAGATGAGGTAGACATGTCGCTAGGGACTTGCAACATCTTACAGATCGCAATGGGTGCACCACATATCCTTTAGAAACCATGAGTACCTCTCACCTCCCCCCTTTATGTCATTTGTTTTATTTTATAATGGTTCGGGTGTCACACGAGTTTTCTTGGATATTATTGAGGAAATTTATCCGCTCAAATGATGATATGGTGCATGATCTTTACAACCACTAGGGGTTTCTACCTTTGGATATTATTCCTTCTTATTTATGGAGGAATTTTTGATGGTTTTCAGGCACTTTCCAATAAAAAATAATGCATCATGGGTAGTTAATTTGGTTGGAACCACACGACCATTGGTTATCTGGAGATCTATCATAATAGAAGGATGTTTTTTTTGAATGGGATTCCATGGGATTCACTACCGGTAATGCACCGCACATGGAGTCTTTGCGTGAGTTTGAAATGGTCACATAAATACAAGTCCCTTGGAGATTCATGTGACATGAAATTCTTAGTTCATCTTCTTTGGTGGGGAAGGAAATACCCATATTCAGGTATTTTTTCCATTTTTATTTTACTGATGCATATTTGGTAGGTGTTAACAGATACACATGGTTTATTACCTATCTAATTCTATGGTAAGTATAAAAAAAGTTATATCTAGGATAAAATTATTTATTCAATTTATTTTTTAAAATATGATGGATGTTTTCCCTCCACACAATAGTGGAATATTTCAATGAATAAATTCTATTTTCATAATATTTATCCAATCATATATAATAAAATATAAAATGGGATTTCTGATAGTTTATTTTTTAAATATTCACCAAATGGATTTATGTTTTATTACCTAACACAAAAGTGTCTCCATGTTAGAAATATATTCTAGATAAAACATAATTTATAAAATTTTAGAGGGAGTATTTTTTGAGTTTGATAAGTTTAAAGTGTTAAGAGATTTGGGTAAATAATAATATTAATGACGTGAGTTACATCGATTTTTTTTGAAAATATTATCAATGAAAATAAAAAATATATATGTTCCAAATTTGGTATTGATTAACATGGAAATAATTATGAGTATTAATGATAATAAAGTTTATTAAAATCATAACATTAGGTGTTTCAAAGTAAATAAATTTTATAATTATGTCCAAAGGGTTGAATGTGAGAAATATGAATCCAAACATCACCATTATTCAAATAATTTTTATTCATATATGTTTACTAATTTAAGGTGTTTAGTGGGAGTATTCATTTAATGGTCACATGGAAATGAGGCATGAATTATTTAGAGTTTATAAAAACCTAAATAGAGTAGTAAACATAAGTACTTTCTAGTCGTACATAAATTGAGATATGATTAGACAAATAATTATATATGGTTTTAGAGGAATATATACTAAATCATAAACTATTACATGGTTAGAGTAAGTACACCTCCATTTATATTGGGTCATGGTTATTGGTACCATGATATATAATTACTATTATATGATATGGTATATCATTAAGATAACTTTTTTACTATAATTATCATGTTGATTCATCTTGTGACACATTATATAATGATGTGTGGATTAAGCGAATGTTAAAATATGTTTTTAAAAGTTACATAATTGATGACGTTTTTGTTGTAAGTTTTTCCATGGTGGGAATATTTTCTTTTTATTTTGATAAATTTTGGAAAATTTTACTCTAATAATAACATTTATTCAAAAAATGAGTTCTATTTAAATGATTTGTTAGAGCTCCTTCAAAGAAAAATCATGATTATTAATGAATATAAATGTCTCTTTAATATCTTCTCTTCATTTTCTATTAAGGAGGTGGATTAAGAATACGTTTTAATTAGAATGGGTCCTACATAATAATTTAGGGATACTAATGGAATATTTATACCTTTGGATGTAGGAACCAATTGGTTTCAACTAATGAAACATGAACAAATACAATATTTTAGAGGATTCATCATAGAAAATTAGGTATAATTTATTTTATGCCCTTTTTGATATATAATTTATTTCTCCAATAAAAGATCTTTTACATTGGTTATTTGTATTATTATTCAATATTTGGGAAAACATATATCCCACACAACCCTTTAATTATATTAGAGTTAATATCGGTGAATAATATATTAGATTAACTTTGGAAACAGTAAAATTATTTAATTTTTTCTAGAACTAGGATTGAAGTTATAAGACTATTCTATATTTTACAATGTCTTTATAAAAAGTATAAGGGTTAATAAAACATTTCATGGTTTATAGGAACATTCAATAAAAATGTAATTTGTTTAATTTTTTTGTTTTCTTTTTATAAAATAAAGTATCATTTTTCAATATTATTATATCACGGTTCCTAACTAAACAATCATTGTTTATAAAAAGGGGTTTCGATGAGAAACAAATGTCATAGTAAATATCAATTGGTAATGGTTTATGAAATTTCCATTAAAAAGTATCCCTTAATAGTAAACTATTTATGGGTTTAAGGTGGGACCTTTGAATAATTTTCTACACAAAGAAGATTGGGAAGAAAAATTTTGTTACGGTTCTTGGTCATGTTTTTGAGAATTTTTAATAAAAAAATTCTCAGAAACATTTCCCTCCATAAAACCTTTAGGCATTAGATATGATGACATGAATTTATATGATTTCAAATTTTCACATGTACTCATGGAAACATAACATTCCTAAATTATGTTGACCTCACTTGTTAGTAGAGTCACTATTTGTTTCATCTTTCTAGTGTTGATTCAATTAACAAGTGAACTTATCTTAGACTTAATCAGATAATACCAATGATCTCTCAATCCACATGAATTAATATTTATCATATATAATGTAAGAGAAGAAAGTATACAAGACATAAGAATTTTACTTGGTTCATCCATACCAGGATACGTACAAAGAGCACACACCAATTTTCTCTTGACATTCTAATATCAACTAATAATATTTTAGTGGTATATTTAGTCTAGGCCACTACTATTACTATGTTGAACCCCATTATAATATTTAGGGTTGTCTCACTACCACCCAAGGGTAATTCCCTTTAAAATATTTAGGAATAGTTGATTTCAACCCAAGGGTCACTACCTTTTTCCCTCTCTTCACTCACTACTTAAGGATGGAATGATTTTTGGACCATATTCTAATGCATAACCTCCCTTTCTGATAGTTAATTCACTGATTAATGTATGTTTCTCTTCACACCACTCTTTCACAAACTGATTTTGAACATCACCATAGAATATTAATGTTCCCTATTAAACTATTATTAAATAAATATCTACTCTGGTAGGGTATATAATACGTTTTAGTCACTTTTTCACTATTCATCTAATGAAAATTCCCAAAACACACTTTTTACCTACTTCCCTATCCTTTTTGAATCTTTTCATTTTGAAAAAACTTTCCAATCATTACCAAAACTCATCACCTTTGTGAAACTCATGACCTTCCATGAAGATGAATAAACTTTAAAAAAACTCCCTTATTCAGATATACTTAAGTATCTTATTCACAAAACTTATTTTCTTATGAATACAATATAAAAAAACCCTTCCCGAAGCTCTTTAATGAATTCAATGAATTTAGATATTAAAGAAGTAAGAATTACTTAAATTATGGTAGTAGTGATCTATTTATAAACATTATTACACTTTTTTAAAACATTATCACTCACCACTACCTTTTTTCAAAACTTTTCATTCAGTCCATATACAACACATTCTTTATGAAACCTCTAGGATTACCTTCTATTCACTTATGCTTCTGAAAAACAAAGAATCATCGTATAAATTTTTATATTACTAAAAATTACCACCTTATTGAAACTAAATTTCATGATTTAATAAATATTTGATCAATCCCATTCCTTTTCTATATTTTTATGGGTTATTATCAAAACTTCATTTTCATGAAACTTCAAGAAATTATTTCCTCTTTTCAAAAAACCTAGCACCTTCATGGAACCTACTTTAAAAAATCAATCAATATTTCACGCACTTCAGACCTTTTACATTTTATTTGAGATATATTCGAATCACCATGTTCATGTAACCTCTAATTTATTTGAGTATTTTTCTTTTTCTCTATTTTTCCAACTGAAAATTATCACATTCACTCACACACTTCCATACATATTCCTTCATGAATATAAAAATGAATTACTAGTACTATAACTTCTCCAAGAATGTTTCATGATGATTCCGTATTTGGGTGCTATTTTTTATTCAATAGTGTTAACTCATCTCTCAATATTATCATTATCGTCATTCTAGGATCACATAGTGGTTCATGCAATCTACCATTTTCCCTTTATTAGAAACATCACAATCTTATGCTAATGTTGACATAATGAACAAAAAAATACAACATGTTCTTCCATACCATGATAATGAAAACATTGTATCTAACAATTTAACACACTATAGTTGATAGTTAAATATTTAAAAATGAATCCAACACACAAAAATTAGAAAAACAATACTCATTGGTGTCCAACAATCTCCCACTTTGGATTTGTTGGAAAAACCATCATCAGTCATTTTACTCTATCATAATTCCACCAAATAAACCATTGCTGATAACAATTTGATATGAATACCAATACTAATTATAGATATCTATTGGAAATTTATACCAACTATTTCAAAAAGTGTGGCACATGAGATTACCACTTATTTAAACTCCCAGAGACGCTTCTTTCATCAAAAACACATTCTGTGATTTATCTTTATTGAACGAACTACTTATACATCATAAATTTTTTAGCCTTTACTTCTAAATCTCTTTCTGAAGGTCTTGGTAAGAACACCCAAAGATCTATGATATTTTATAATTTGAGAAAAATGACCCATGGATTCATGATATTTTATTCTCCCACATTAAAATCAAATACAAAGTTTTCTTTTATAAATATGAACCATATATAGAACCCTAAGAAAAATCATACCTTTGGAAACATGGAAAGAAATTTCAGAATAAAATCATTCCCCCTATTTTAATGATTTTATAAAGAAAAATGTTCAATAATTTATAAACCATCTAGACCATAAATTACATCATTGAACTCTGTCTCCATTATCAAGGATGTTCGTAAGGGTATTTCTAATTCACTTTTTTTCAACATGGTCCTTGGATCCGAGAAGGAGAGATAATAAACACCTATGGTATGTAACTACTTCACTTGTTAGGCCTATTGGTTAGACCCAAAAATTCACTCCTTATTCTATATCATTTATTTATATATGAAGAAAAGTTTGAGAAACCTCTCCAACTAGAAAACATCTTTCAGCTGTAATTTCTTTCAATAATATTTTTAGTTGGAGAACTTATCACTTAGCAAAAAGACATCGAGAAAACCTCTAATCTATGTGATATCAGAATTAGTATTGGAAGAAAGAGATAAATTTAATAATATAGTTATATTACATTACACTCACTTACTTCCATACATCTCAAGCTTCCTAATAACTTCAACTTATTTTAAGGAATTATTCTAGATTTATTCTTTAGATCTAGACACAAAGATGATACCAATTGTTGTGATTGATACCTAATTTCACAGATACCAGTATGATGGATGATTACATACATATAATAATTCTCAATACCAAAGTTTCAAATGATGAAATTTTTTTCTTTTCATATAACCTATTGAACTATACCTGGTAAGTGATTTCATCTCTCACTTAGAGAGTGTATTTCCTTGTTTTTTTGGAGAAACCATATGTCAAATTTTCATATACAAACCCTTTGAAATTATTATATTTTTCACCAAATATAGAATATAAATTTAGATTGAGAGTTATCCATCAATATAAACCTCTAATATTCTAATATTTTCCAAATTACATCGCATGTTTAATAAAAAAACAAATAAAGAATGATGGATCATTTTGTTGTTGCGTCCCCATTTTTCTATCTTCATGGCCTGAAATCTGATAGACCAGGCGCCCTTGAAATTAATGATTTATGGATATTGACACCACTTGAAATCATTTGAAATATCAATTCTCATATTCAAATTCCATTCATTGGGATTTCACATTATTTCTCTAATTCTTCTTCTATTCCCATTCATTACTATTCCATATATAACAAAGTTCTCTCTTATAGTAATTTGAATTAGTTGTAGATTTGGTGAATATCCCAAAACCAATTTTGAATTTTTGATACAACTTCCCCATGTATTATATCTCCCCTAAATCCTTAAATATTTAACACTAGTTAATAAAATTTAAACACATAGGGAGAGGATATAGTACCCTCCCTTTAGTTGAGGAATGAGGCTAGCGTTGGTGGAACACCCCTTTTGTATCAAACTTTTATTTTACCCCTTTCTTATTGAAGGAAAGGAATTCCATTGCATCATATACTTATTCTTATTCTTGATCATTTTTATGGTAATCTTCTTCAGTTCCTGGTTAGTGTCTCCCCTTTTAGTGATTACACTTACACAGACTTCATTTTAGATGTCTTATTTGGACATCCCATTTCCTAGCTTGGGAATTTCCTTCTTCTTAATATCCCAACTCAAAAAAACTTTTTTCTTGGATATACTATTAACAACAAGAATATAATCACATATTATTGATGTGAGATGTAATTTTCAAAATTTAATTACTTTTATTCATTGAAAATACCCCATAATGTAGTTCATTTCCTAGGTTGAGAGTAGTTTCTATCAACATTATAAAATTATAAATTAATTAAAAATTGGATTTAAATATGGTGTTTATTTTTGAAATATTAATGTAGACCTTTATTATTGAAAAATAATACACAAATCAAGAATATTAACTTTTAATGGTTGGAATACTAAAAAGGCCAAGAGTGACCGTGACATCAACGATTACTATGATTACTATTGGTACAGACCATATTTTTCCTCTCCATGAAAATATAATTACATAGTAGGCATTATGACCACGACTTCGACTTACCACAAGAACTACTCATGGTCACCTACCCACATTACTACACCACAGTCTCATAGTAATTCTACCTAACATGAGTTATATCTGTTGATCGTGTGCTAAATAATTCCACAATGGAAAAAAATAGCTGTCTGTATAAACACAATTTTTTTACTATGGTGCTATTCTCATTGTAGCCATAACTATCATGATACCTTACTTTTCAGGAACCATATCAGGGTTATTACATTAACCTAAAAATTCATTATAAGCATTCTTATACTAATATTTACTCGCATATAATACCATTACTCTAGCTTCTAAACTTTTATTATAGACCCCAAGCCTCTACTTCCCCTAAAGTAAAAGATCCCTCTTAACTAATTCTTGAAGGTGATCCAAAGACTCGGTTATGGTCCAAAAATTTCCACCACCATTTATATTACATTTAGAGGAGAAATAGGATGCCACATACTCTGCAGGTGAAACCTTTTTCTTCCACTCTAGGATTTGAGATAAACATAAATTGGATAATTTGTATTGTGATAATAATTGAATTAATCCACTATGATCTAGGATCTTCATTATCTAAGGCTAAGATCCATCCAATCATTCCACAGGTGAAGAAACCCTGCATACACAGTCTCGAATGGATATCGTGTATTCCACTCTATCACAAAGGAGATAGAATCTTTTCGACACTAGATCCACAAGAAAAGACCAAGACCCCATGAAAATCAAAAATAAATAAAGGTGAAACATCAAAATTATTTTTCGATAAACTTCCCTATTAAATTGAACCGTTGGAGGGTCTAGTTTTTGAATATATTGTAAGAAAGAAAATATATTATATTGAGAAGCTTAATCACCACTGAAAAAGAAATGTTTGGCCGTTACTAGACAGGGATTGTAGAATTTATGTCATATATACCTGAATAGAGTGATGTCTTGGTGATAAAATAATCTTATCTATGTGATTCTATAAATTACGAGGCACAAATCTTAATTCCCAGGCCTATTTTTACTTAAATTCTATGGTGTGAATAACGAGATCACTACACCCTCATAGAGATATAGGGAAATCTCATGGAAGTTCATTGAGGCCTTATAGAATTCATGAAAACCCTCATTATGGATGCGTTTCAACCATTCAGTAGAAAGTAAACTTTCTACTTTATCAATGAACACATTCCTCAATTATATGAAAAATAACATTCCCCTCACATGAAGAGAACCATGTAATCCAAGAATCCATTTATATAAGAAAATTCTTGGACTCAAAGTACAGAAGAACCCCAAATCTTTTTCCATAAATCTTGTATTTTAATATTTTATTTTAAAACACTAATGACAACATAGTAGACCCTTTTTGTTTTAGCCAATGGAAATCCCCTCACTTCCCCTGTTGACTAATTATTATTTTTGAATGCTATTACTAACTCCTTTGTATAATTTAACAGATTTTTCTATATATTTTTCTTCAGATTTCATATTTTTTATGTTCTTAATATTATTTTATACATTTCACTCATAAGAAACATTGATTATGTCCAATACATGCATGAAAAAACCTTGGGTTTAATTGAAGGGTAAATGTAGGTATCTAAATACTGTGCTAGGAAAGGGTAGGAATTACATTGATCATTTTGTTTCTCTATATAAACCAAAATTTCATGATTTGAGTAATTATTTGGATTCAATTTATTGGAGGAAGAATATAAACCAAGTGAACAATGATTGAATATGTGAATGAGGAAATAATACAAGGCTGGACCACTGATTCTTTAATTGATCTTATAACCAACCAAGTTTACTTAATGTTTCCTTAAAATTGAACCCACAAAACAATATTTCTACACACACATAGAACAATTTCTTATCCCAAGAAAATATATTTCCCACCTTTATTACATATATCATAGGTTCAATTATTTTTTTGTTTAGCAACCCACTATAGGAACACATCAAACATGGATCCATTATCGCGGAGGTCTATGTTTTGTTTTTTTTAAATGTTTTCAAATGACTAAATCCAATTATTACAACCTCACAGGGTTTGATCTAGAGGTTGAGAGAACAATGATGTAAAGACTCAGAATATTAAGAAACAAAAAATAAAAGTAAAGATGGGTTTTCACCATTCTATTGGTGGATTCACTCTCCTTAGTTTCCTCCTCCTCAAAAGGTATAATAGAAAGAGATAAGTTGGAATGTGATCTAGCTCAATTTAATAGAACTTTGAGAGATATTTATAGACCCAATTTCAATTTTAACAACCAAAAATTTCTATTAAATTCTTAAAAAGACTATAAACTTAAAACTAAAATTATTTAGTATAATTCCTAAGTTTCATGGGATATCAAGTGATAACCCCAATAGGAATTTAGGTTAATTTGATGATGTTTTCAATGGATTTATAACTTAACGATTCAATGAGGATCAATTCATCTAGAAGGACTTATACTTCTAAAATGAAAGAGTAACAAAGGAGTTTCTCTAAAATATAATGGCTTGAGAATTCAACTCTTGATAGGAGCTATAAGTGTTTTTACTCCCGAAATTACTTCCTACTTCAAAGAGATATCAACATCAAAAGAAAATTTATGCAATTAAGTAGGAAATTAGAGAAAATATATCTATGTTCTAGGAGACATTCAAGAAAATAACCACATCCTGACCACACTATCTAGATGAAGAACATATCTTATTGGTATATTTATACCAATTAATGATGGATAATGACTAGATTCTAATTGATGCTTCATCAAGAGGAGCACTGATTGATATGTCACTAGAGGAGGTCAGATAAATCATCAAGATGATCTTAAATAATTCTCAATAGTTCAGTACTAGAAATAAACCATATGATTAGATGAGGTAAAAAGATCAAACTAAAACTTTTTGAAAGTAAAATTAAAGAATAACTTCTCTTATGATAAAATTAGTTGTGAAAAAAGTAAATGAATCATTATACACCACACCCCCAATGTATTATGAACTATACTATTCACAAGATCATTTTAATGATGGATTACCTCAATTTCAAGGAACCAAAAGTTTTAATGCCATGTTATAGAAGAAATTTCTGAAACAACCAACTAGAAACTGAGGATTTAGAGAGTAAAAAAATTGGAGATGGAATCTAAAAAACTCAAATAAATCCATTTCAATAGGATTCTTAATAACCATTTACACCCTCTCCAATTCAAAGAAATAATTTCCAACCATCTACAAGTTACCAACAAGGAAAACCACAAGATAATTTCATGAAGGATATACTGAGAGAGGGATTTAAATATCAAAACAACCAACACAACACCTTCACCACTCGTGGGTCAAAATTAAAATAATTAAAATAACAATTAGGCTAGATCATGTAAACCCTAAATAATATTTTAAATTAATGATTTGATAATATTACTACTCAAACAAGTCCAAAAACTCTAGGAAATATCAGTGCTATTACATTGAGGAGTGGAAAAGAATTAGAAACCAGTAAAGGGTTAACCTTGGAAACTAAAAATAGTAGTGAACGTCAGCAAATATCAGAATTATCATCCATAGGGAAAGAAATAGAGGAGGAGGTAGGAGAGGAACCATAAAAAATTTATGTAAAATCAAGGAGTATCCACAATAACCCCCACCTCACTTCCCTGTAACAATGAAAGAACAAAAAATAACCAAAGAGGAATCAATACTATAGGAGATGTTGGAAGTCTCCAAGAAATTATAGATTAGTATCCCACACTGGAATCCATTTTCTAGATTCCAAGGTATGTAAAATTCATTAAGTACATGCACACCAGTAGAAAGAGATTAAAAGGAAATGACTAAGTATGACTTGGTAAGAAATATTCTTCTCTTTTCACCTCTCAAATCCCCCAAAAAAGTAAATATATAGGTAGGTTTTTTATTCCTTGGACAATTTTTAAGATTAATTTTTCCAATTTAATTTGGGAATTGGGTGATTTAATTAATGTAACGACTTATTCAATTTATTATTATTTATGGATAAGATCACTTAAACCCACATTTTTGGTTGTAAAACGTGAAAAAAGAGCCCTTTCCTATCCGATCAGTGTTCTTGAGGATGTCATGGTTAGTATACAAGGTTAAACATTACCTAATAACTTGTACTTTTTCAACATGGAATAAAGAAAAGGTAAATATAATTCTCCTAATATTCTGTTAAGACCCTTCTAAAATACTTTTAAAACCATCATAAATGTTAATGAAGGCACTATTTCCATGAAATTTGGTGAAGATAAATTAGATTTGAACATCATTGATTCAATATAACATCCAAATGAAGATTAATCTATTTTTTTCATTAAAAAATGGTGAACTACCCTATTCCTATAGGGAGGAAATTGAAATGTTTGATGATATAATTATACAAGCACAAGATCTGAAAACAACCATTCTACTAGAAAAATATATTTTTGAAATTTTATTTTATTTGTGAAAAAATTAAACTATTGATAAAGTTAAAGAAACTGATGAGAATTATTTTAATGAATTACTAAAATCTACAACTAAAATTCCAACATTAAATGGATATGCATCCATCATAGATTATAATGAAATAAAAAACTCTAGACCCCACAGAAATTAGAATTAACGATTTTACCATAAAATTTAAAATATGAATTTTTAAAAAAGGATAATAAAATGCTTATCAAAATTTCCAATAATTTAAAACCTTCCCATGAAAACAAAAAACTGAAAATTTTCAAAAAATAATTTTAAGGATGTAGGATGGACATTGGAAGATATTCCACAAATTAGTCTTAAAACCTTTATGCATAATTTTTTTGAAAGGAGAATTGAAGTTAGTGAGATAACCCCAGAGAAGGCTCTACTGAACCATCCAAGAGGTTGAGAAAAATAAAGAAGAGCTAATTTTAAAGGTTGAAATAATATATCCCATCATAGATTCCTAATGGGTGCACCCTATTAAAAATTTCCCAAAGAAAATTATTTACAAAATTGTGAAGAATAATAATAATGAATTGGTATCCACTAAAATTCATAACAGTTGGAGAGTTTGAATCAACTACTAAATATTAAAAAATGTAAACATAAAATTATATTTCCCCATACCTATTTGTAGAATAAATTCTAGAGAGACTTTTTAAAAAAGGGAGTTGTTTCTTCCATGATTATTTTTTTGGATATTTTCAAGTCCCTAGAGCTCCTTGTGACAAAGTCAAGACCACCTTTACATGCCATTTTGGTACATTTTCTTAACAAAGGATGCCTTTTTCCCTCTATAATTACCAATATACCTTTTAATGCTGCATTGTATGTATCTTATCATACCTCATTAAGAGTTTCTTAGAAGTATTCCTTAAATTATTCACTGTATATGGGACCAGATTTCAAAACTTTCTAGAGACTATAAAAAAGGTTTTAAAAAGATGTACTGAGAACCAGCTGGTTTTAAATTTTAAAAAATTATATTTTTTCTTGGAAAATGGAAATTTTGGGACATTGTATTTATAAAGAAGGAATTTAAGTTGATATTACAACATTTATGTCATTTAGACACTACTTTATACCACCACTATCAAGAACATTTCATCATTTTTTAGAAACATTTGATTTTATAGATGGTTTATTATGGAATTTATAAAAATTTATTTTCCCCCAATGAAATTACTTAGGAAGGAAACTAATTTTGTATTTTATGATTCATTAATGATATTAGTTGATATATTGAAAGAATTTTTAACCACCCCCTCATCATCATTCCTCCAAAATGAGGCCACACCTTAGAAATACTATGTTATTATTCCAATAGATATATAGGGGTCACGCTATCCCAAAATATTGATAATATTCCATGAGTGATAGAATATATTTAATAAACCCTAGACACATCCTATATTAACTAGATAACTATAGAAAAAAGTGTTTTTTATATTATTGTATCTTTGTAAAAAAAATTATTTCTTTATAGGAAGTAAGGTAATTTTTTATTCTAATCACACATGTTTATGATAATTGCTCAATAATAATGATGAAAAGCCTAGACTGATAAGATTGATGTTGTTGCTGAAAGAGTTTAACCTCAAGATTAATGATAAGAATGGTTGAATAAATATAGTGGATAAACACATGAGTAGGCCGACTCAAATTATTGAGGTATAAGAAATACCAAAGACTAGTATTGATGTTTCCTTCCAGGGTGAATATTTATACAACCTATCCCAAGTACCCTGGTGTGATGAAAAATAATTTTTTTGGTCATAAAAAAGGTAAATTCATTCTTATTTATGAATCAAACTGCTAAATTAATATCTGAATCAAAACACTATGTTTGGGAAAATCCTTATTTATATAAAAGTTTCAAGGAACAAGTCATTAGAAGATTCATTATCAAGGAAGAAATAAATTCTATGATTTCTGTTGGTCATACAATTTTATGTGGTGGATATTTTAGACCTCAATAAACTATAATAAATTTTTTTATAAGATGAATTATCTTGGAACTACATCTTTAAAAACTCCAATGGTTTTTACCAAAAAAATCCCCAAATTCCGATTCCTTGATGAAATTTCCAAAATGAAAAAATTCCCCAAAAACATTTTTTGTTTATAAAATATTTGGTGTATGGGGAATTAACTTCAGGGGACAACTATTTGGGTCATTTGGATTTCCCTATATTTTTTCAGTAGTATACTGTGTGTCTAAATGTATTATGGCCAAGGACACTTCGGATGATGAATAAAAACTATAAAAAAATTTCTAAAACCAAACATATTTTATAGGTTTTCAATAAATTGAGATATTATTAGTGACCATGGAATCCATCTCTAAAAAAACTTGGAGTTCCTCATAAGAAAATATGGTTTACTCCACAAAACATCCTTCGCTTACCACCCATAGAAAAATGGTTTGGTAGATGTTTCTAATAAATAATTTAAACATACCTTTGAGAAAACAGTATAGCCTATCTGTAAGCATAGAGTATAAAAAATAAATGATGCAATATGGGCCTATATAACTACCTATAAGATCCTATTATGTATTTCATATTACCAAATTGAATATGATAAACATTTCCACTTTTCTATTGAGCTACAACTGAAGTCCTAATGGGGAATTAAACAAGTAAACCTAGAGTTTATCTAGACTGGAGAACAAAGGAAACTGAAATTAATGGAGATTCAGTAATTTAAGAGAGATGCATATGATAAATCAATATTTTATAAGGAGAAAAAAAATCCTCCAATGAATAGTTTATCCAGAAAATATTATTTCAATTTGGATACAAATTATTTCTAGGATGAAACTTTTCCTAGGTATTATTCATTCAAAATAGACTGGACCATTCATAATAACTTATAATTTTCCTTTTTTTTTTGAATTTTACATTGGAGGATAAGGTTCAAAGAAGCCATTCCATGTGAATGTAAAAAAACTAAACAAGAACCATGAAGATTTTTTGGAAAGAACCTATAGAGGAGTATAGACTCCTCCCTGCTACTAAAAAATAAGTATTTCCAGGTTGTCTCTTTCCTTTATTATAAAACTAAATTTTCATTTTATTCTACACTATATTTATTAAGAAATGAATAATAAAAATAATCTAGGATAGTATTTGAACCATGTGATGGGGAAGAGAGAAAACATAATATGTAACTAAATAAAATCCATTTTCCTAAAAATACAGTTATTTACATTACTATTTTTTACAATTTACAATTTTTATTTTTCAAATGTTTATGAAAATTCATTTCTTCCCTGCCTAATTTGAAAATACTATACAAGAGTTGAGTAATTCATAGGTTCCATCACTTATGGACATTAAGTGATTTTATAGCGAGTTTTTCCCTATTTTATGTAATTCTGATATTTGAACTAGTAGATGGAGTGTGAGTGAGAAGATTTATGTGGAAACAATTTTATAACCTTAATTCACAAGGACTTTTTAAGGTAATATGAGGTATCCTAACTTTTATGAGATATAAAACATTAGGGGTCCAACTTAAATTAAAATGATATATTTCATTTGAACTTAAAATAAAAATGGGCAATGGAACGAAAAAATGGTTCTATGAGAAATGGGAACTAGGTGTGTCTCTATTATTAAATAAAACCATATCAATAAGTTTCATGAATAGTTCTTTGCACATAATTATGGTTTGGAAAAATAAATATCAAAATCACATTGAAAAAAATGAGTTCATTTAGGTGAGGGTAATATTAAACCCATAAAAAGAGGGGAAATTAACTTATAGAATATTCATTAATGTTATTTCAATAAACCAAAAAATGAACTTTGGTTTGAGGAAACATGAGAAAGATGGATAAACGACTTCCTTTTTTAAAACATTGATTCAACTTAACTATAATTCGATCCATTATAAACATAAAACATTTATTAAATTGATGTGAGGTAGTGATTTGATTCACATATGAAGCATGATATTTTTTCACAGTAGATAATATCCTGTTAACTTCTAATATATATGGTAAATTTAGATATAATTAAGATGATTCTAATTTTTCTATTTCAAATAAATTAAATTTTGTAATAAATTACTCAGGTTTGAAATACTCTAAGTGTTTGGGAGTGATGTGAGCTAGAATTTTCAATATTTATTTATTTTATTCTTTAAAAATACCACACATTTTAGTTTAATTACTAGGTTGATAGTAATTTCTATTGACATTATGAAATTAGAACTTAATTACTAATTTTATGTAAATATGGTGTTTATTTTTAAAATATTAATGTGGAATTTATTTATTGGAAAATAATTTACTAATAAAAAATATGAGCTTTTGTAGCAAGAAAAATTAAAAAGGCAAGGAGTGACCGTGACATCCATGGTCACCAGGCTTACCGTGGGTACATGCCGTATATTTCCCCTACATGAAAATACTATCACATGATATGTATGATGACCATGAATTAAACCTTCCACTAGATATACTCATAGTCACCTGTATACCTTACCACACTATAGTCTCATGGTAAGTCTACCTATGATGAGTTCCATCATCTGAACATGTTCTAAAAATTTCCACCAGTGAAAAAAATAGACCACATGAATAAATTTATTTAGTATTCCACTATTCTCATGGTAGATATACCTATTGTAATATATTCCATTAATGTTTCAATCTCAAGATCAGTACACTGACCATGAACTTCATGGTAACCATGATTAACATAATACATTCCCACTAACCCTACCATATCTTTGCCTTTGAGGATTCTATTACAGACCCTAAGCCTCCACTTCCCCTAAAGAGCAAGATGCCTCTTAACTAATACATGAATGTGAACCATAAACTAGGGGATACTCCATAAGTCACCACCACTATTTATCTTCAACCTCAAGGAGAAATAGGAGTCCACCTACCCTACCGGTGACAACTTTTTCTGCCACTCCAGGATTTTATATAGAAATGGTGTGAAGCCATGTTATTTGTGGAGTCACAACAATGCTCCATTATAATCTAGTCTCGGTAGTGAATAAGGGTGAGATCCATCTGAGAATTCCACGAGTGAAGACACCCTAAATCTACAGTTCAGAGGGAGATCTGAAATTTACACTATGTCAAAAAGAATTTAACTACTTGTTGATAACAGATCCATGTGAAAAAGGACCAGTCTCCATTGAAGATCCAAAGGAAATAAAGGAGAAACAACAAACAATGTTTTTGATAAACATTATTCCCCATTAAATAGAACTAATACTAGTGTAATTTTTGAACCATATTTTAGCAAGAAAATCCATTCTGGGGAAAATCTATAATACCATTGATAATGAAATGGTAGGAATTCGCTGAGTAATGATGGGAGAATATGAGTTGTAGATACTGGATGAGAGTAATATCCCAGGGATAATTTTTTTCTAGATTCATTTAAAAATAAAAGTGCCCAAAAATTTAATATCAAGACTATCTTCAATTAACCTATATGGTGTGAAGCACAACATTAATCCACCCACAAAAATATACTAGGATAGATCAAGGAAGAGCCCCAATGAATTATATAATTCATCTTTATCCTCATTTTGAAGTTTTTTTAGACATCTATTATAAAGTAAAAATGATCCCTTCTCAAAGATTAAAATATTGAATTATCTGAAAAATAATGGGCCCCTCATGTGGATAAAACCATGGAATCCAATAATCCATCTATATAAGGAAACACTTGGACTCAAAGAAGAGAAGAACACAAAATCATCATCTATGAATCACGTATTTTCATTTTTTTGTAAAACAATATTTTATGGATTGATAGAACTTCTATGGTTTGTCCAAGAAGAATTTTATCACCTCCCATATTGATGAATTCTGATATTTCCATGATATTACTAACTCCATGATGAATATTATGGTTTTTTCAGCAGTGGTTTCATCAGTTTTATGATTTTAATCAATTCTTCTTATTTACAGCATTGTACTCACAACCCATCGGGATTATGTCCACTACATGTGACAAAATACAGTTGGTGTATTTTGAAGGTAAATGTAGGTATCCAAATGCAATAATAAGTGAGGGTTGGATGTTCATTGATTATTGTGATTCTCTATCTGAACCAAAATTTTCTGATTTACGTAATCAGTTAAATTCAATTGATGAATAGATGTTTAGAAACAAATTGAATAAAGATTCAACATGTGAATGACTAAATATTTCAAGGATGAACCACACCTTCTTTAATTGATCTAAAAACAATCCTTGTTTACTTATTGTTTATTTTAATGTAGACCCACATGACACGATATCAATACACACACAATATAATCTTCTCTAGGGATAAACAGAGTCCCACTTTTACTACATATTTCTTGGGTTCAAATATTTTATTTCTATTCACCCCATGATAGGCGTGCATTAGTTATTAATAGGATCATTCTAATCTACATGTACTTATGGATTTTTATACCTACCTCATTTATCAACTTTCATGAAAAATTTCTTTTATAATAATGTCTATTTCACACAAGATACTTTTGGAGTCCTTTTAGCTTTAAAAATATTATTATTTTCATTACAATAACCCTTCTGTTTAACTCCTAATTTGAAACTTCTATTTACATTACTATTTCCCATTTTCTTAATAATTTAAATAGTTCTATTCATATCATTATTTATGGTATATTTGAGAAAACCACTTAGTAAATATTCATGTATTTTATCTTTGACAACTAAAATAGACACCTTAAATGTTTTCATCCTTTTTTACCCTTATTTTATTTCTGTTGCATCATTCTAATAGTTGTAGAAGCTTCATTATTTTTACTAAATAATTTTTTCTCACGTTCCAAGAGAGATGCTTTTAGGAATATAATGTTCATTCCTTATACACCTTTCTTTGAGTTCAATTATTTTCCACAAAAATTGTAAATCTGATTCCCATCTTAAAAAACATTCTTTAAATGAAAGAATTATTCTAGTGAGTCATATGAATGAATTATTTACTTAAGAAACTTTTAGTTCCCTTTTTTGGTTTGACCATTTTCCATATGAACCTAATTAGCACAAATAAAACACCTCCCATTAAAACCAAAACTCGGATGGTTGTTCCTTGGATGGGATGTTGTTTAATCATATGATGTTCTTCCTTTAAACCCTTGATATTCTTGAAATATATTCATGGTATGTCCCATGATTCAATAGTAGTATCACTTAGTGGATAACTTCCTCCCAGATTAAACTCTTCTTGGTTTATTAGGATAATTACACTTATTTTTTACTCTATATTTCCACATTTTTATAATTTACTTTTCACACTAACATAAGATGGATATTATTTTTCTCATTTTAATTCCATTGAGCTCCATGATCTTTGCATACTTCTCCTTTAGCTGTTTACTTATATTTTTTCATACTTTTTTTGATTTTGTTTTAGATTTTAACCTTTCTATATATATTTTATTTTCCACTTCATTGGAATGTTATTTAATAAATTCACTTGGAATCTTAATTATATTCACCCATATTTATAATTTCATCAATTTGGGTCACCTTTAATTTCCTTATCCTTTGGTTCTCATCAAAACAATATACCATTTGTGAAAGAAATTCATCCACCAAGTCCATTATATTTTGATCCTTATTTGATTCATGGATCTTTATTTGGAACTTGATTTACAATCTTTCACTTTGTAATATATTTCCTTCATATCCCTTACTTGAGTATCATTATTATCCCTCAAATTTTTAGTGACTTTAATTAGTCTTTGATTGCAGATTTTTAGTTTACTGATCTCAATTTTCAAAATATCAACATGAATTCATTGAGATTTATTCTTCGTTCAGCTCCTGGATAAGATCCTCTATAATGTGGATAGATTCCACCTTTCAATTCATTTATATTTCATCATCTTCAGTAGTTCTAACATCACTGATCATATTAGGCTCCTCAGATAGTCCTACTGAATCATTGTAAGAAAATGTATATAATAAAATTGATTCATCTATACCTTCTATTTGTGAGCTATTGGGTTCATTTATATCTATCACAAAGTTCTAAAATACTATTCCATTAAATATAATTCCTTTAGTGTTTTTATTTTTCTTAAGATTATTTCTCTTTCCCATGTCATATGAGATAAAAATATTTTAATTGTAAAAACTTGTTTGATAAATTCATATCAAAGAAAGTAAAACAACATAAACCTTCCCTCTGATACAAATTATTGGACCCATCTGATATTTTAGTGAGGGATTCCTTGCTAGGTGGGTTGAATCATGGTATGAAACACATTCATGTTTCCCTACATACCCGTGATACTCTCACTATCCAAATTGATATTGACCTCACTTGTTATTAGGGGAACTCTTGTTTTCACCAGTTAAGTGTTAACCTAATTAACTAGTGTAATTATATTAGCCTTATTCAGATATGATCGATGATCACCCAATCCTCATGAACTAATTTTTCATCTTACAAAATGTTAATGAAGAAATCACTCAAGACACAATAATTTCACTTGGTTCACCTACACTAGACTATGTATAATGAGAAAACACTGATATTGTGTCGATGTGTTAAAATGTACTAATAATCTTTTAGTGGTGGATTTAGGCTCGGTCACTCTTATACCTAGGGAAACTCTCCATACAAGATTTAGTGTAGGATCATTACCACCCAAGGGTCACTACCTTTACAAGATTTAGGGCTAGCTCACTAAAATCAAATGGTCAATACCTTTATCCCCTACAATTTATAACTTATTTAGGGGGGAAGTTATTTGTCTATAGGCTAATGCATTACTTTAATTTTTGATAATTGATGCACTGATTAGTGATCATTTCTCTCCACACAGATCCTTCACAAACAGATTATAAACATCACCATAATATATTCACATTATGATTGAATTATTCTTCAAAGAATATCTCTTTTAAAAAGGTCTACAATTAGTTTCAATAAATATTTTTAATATTCATGGATGAGAATTCCCAAAAAAATATTTCTCACAACATTACAATACATCACAAAAATTTTCACTTTCAAAAAACTTTCCAATCCTTTGTGAAACATTTAAATTCTATGACACACATAAACTTTCGTAATAATGATGAAACATTCAAAAAAGTCCCTTGTTTAGACTTAAACATGTATTTTTTTCAAAGAACCGATGTTCTTATGAATGATTTTCAGAAGAAAAAACATTGTTCTATTATTTGATTAATTCAGAGCCTTTATGTCATGAATGTTTGATGATTACTTAAATGAGGGTGGCATCAACCTACTTATATAAATTTAAACCACTCCACAAAAACATGCCTCTCACCGCTGCATTTTCTTAAAACTATTTATTTTTTTCACATAACTCCACTACTTCTTGAAACATATTTTAACATGTTTCATTTGAGTACAATTAAAAAAACATGGAATCGACACATAAATTTTCATTATTTAGAAACATACCACCTTCATGAAATTCAAATTCACAAATCAATCAATCAATCATGAATTTATTTCATTTCCATATTTTAATGAGGCAGTATTAAAGATTCATTTTCTAGAAACTTGTTGAAACTCTTTCTACCTTTCATGAAACTTACTACCTTTATAAAACTAAATTTTTTGAATCCATTATTATTTCAAAAACATTATAACCTTCCAATTTTCTCTTGATATGGCTTGTAATTACAATGTTCATGAAACTACTATTTTGTGGAAGTATTATTCCTTTTCTCTATTTTTCCTATATAAAATTATCACATTGACTCACAAAATTAAATACCTATTCCTTCATGAATACATCAAGGTATTCATGGTCCTGGAACATCTACATAAAATTGTAATGTTTCATCCCTATTTGGGTTATCCTATTTCTTTGATAGATTCATCCCATCTTTTAGTATTTTCACTATTTACATTTAGGGATCACACATTGCTTCATAAAATCCTTTATTTTACCTTTATTATGAACATCACATTCCCATGAAACTATTTACAAAGTGAAAAAAATCCAATTTCCTCCATTACACCCAATGATTGGAAGCACCACATCCAAACCATTAATAAAATAGGGTTGGTAGTGATTAAGTGAACAAGAATTGAACAAAAATACATGGAAATACTAATTTTCATTGGCGAATAACATATTACATATCAAAATTAGCTTTTAAAGTATTTTTTTGTATTGTTTTTATACATAATGTTAAATATATGAATTTTTAACTCATTTATGAAATACCTATTCATGTTTAAAATTTTTGTATATTATGAATGTTGAATTATTTATATTAACTTGTTTAAACTTATTATTAAAATTTCCATTTTATGTATAAAATATTTGCATTCTAGGAATGACATATAAGATTAAGTTTTCATTAAACCAAGACTATGATATTTTATTACAGTTATTAATTCAATAATAAGGGTTGTTTGTGATTTATATATTATATTTTTTAGTTTTGTATTATAATTAAGGTATATCCTGGGTATTGATCCCTAAATAGTGGGATATATGGTTAGAATTTTTACTTGCTTGGTATATTTGAATTTATTCTAAATTTTTTTTGGTTGAATACCTATCACACCATGATTTCTCCTACATGTATTTTGGTTTCATATGATTATAAGCCTTTCAATAAAAAGGATTCATGAAATTTATGGATGAAATATATTTGGATATAATTGGATATAGTTATATTTTTATTGTTGAGTAAGTAACCAAAATTGTGAGTTATATAATCTATTATTCATTACTATGTTTGGAGCAAATTAATTGGGTTAAAGTAATATGATTCAAAAAATAATTCTATAGATTCATGAATATATATAGGGATAAAATGATATATAAATATTGTATTAGATAAAATTTCTATATAATGTAGGAATAAGAATCATATTGAAAGGGTGAGACTAAGAAAACCATTAAAATACTATATGTGACATTCCATCCAAATAAAACCTCTTTAAAAACCACAATCATCCAAAAGGGTGGGTTTATACCAATTAAAAGTTCCCATATATTTTCTTTTGAAAGCCATAGTGGATCAGGATAACACTTATAGTTTGGTTAGAACGACCCCTTGTGATATTTTGGTTTCAATTATCTAGGAAACCTTAAGAGTTAAAATATTAGATGAATAAAATTTAGTTTATCCATATGACGGATTCTGGATAAGAGTTTTCCACTAAACTATCAAAAAGTCTTATGTGATATGATTGGAATAATAGTATGCCTAAATAACTAATTGATTATAAAAATGGTAAATTAGTCTCATTATAAAGAGAAATATGGGTCTTTCCTCACAAAATAGATATGAAATATGGTGTTGTCTTTTTTAGGGAGAGTATACTTAATAGAATTATTTTTCTAAATAATATAAAACATGATACTCACCTAAGGTTATGTCTGGTTATAGAATATGAAATACATCATGAACATTATTTTGAGATCTATTATAGGTTGTATATATAGTTTAATATATTGGTATCTAATGTAGGCAAGTGTTATCAAGGGAAACAATTGTGAGCATAAGGATGTGAATGTTATAAAAACCAATTTTTTTTTAATTTTGAATCATTGTTATTAGATACTGGGTTTGAATTACACATTTGTGAAGATAAGCACGTACTAAAAAATTATTGAGAATTGATGAAAGTATAAGTAGATATATAAGTTGTAAAAGGGTAAAGAGTGGTTGCATTTTATGTCAACACTTATGATCTTAGTTTACATTGTATATTAGTTTTAGGATTGGAAAATTAATTCAAAATTATCACCACAAATTTAAATATTATTTCTCTATCTATTTTTGATTAAAAGTGATTTTCATTTACTATTATGACCAAGAGTGATTCTATATACATTGATGAAATGTTTTATGGTATTGTTAAAGTGGTAACTGGTTTATAAATTTTAGATAACAAAAATAATTTATATATAATTCATGAAAATAAGTCCACAATAGGTGATACTAACACTACTTATCATTTTTATTATATTGAAGGGAATATAAATGAGAAACACATATAAAGACTTCATAGATTATGATTTTTGGAATAATTTAATTATAGGCCATTTGATAAATTAAAATATTATTTATTTACAAAACTTATGAAGAACATTTTAGAAAACAAGATGAGTGGGCAAGTGGATTGTTGGATCTTCTACATTGTGATGTATGTGGAAGAATCAGTAATAAAGAAAATATTGGGTATAGGTACTTCATAACCTTTATTGATGATTTTAGTCAGTATGGTTTTTGTCTCTTATGAGATAAATTTTTTAAACCTTTTAAAATTCGAAGGAATTCCAAATTGAAATAAAAACTAAAATTGGTAAAATTATTATGATTCAATAATATTGAAGTGGTGAGTACATGAACTGAGAAGTTACTAGTTATATGAGAGATTGTGGAATTTTGTCATAACGCACCCCTCTTGGAACACCATAGTGGAATAGTGTTATTGAGTGGTGGAATCATACTTTTTGGGACATGTTTTGATCAATAATGAATCAATGTAACCATCCTATATCATTCTACATGTGTGTACTAGAATCTAATGCATTCCTACCTAACTGCATTACATAAAAATTAGTTATTAAGAAAAAACATTGAGATATGGATCAGGAGGTATCTAAATTTTTATTTTATAAATATTTTGGGTTTAGAAATATACATATGACATTTATCAAATAAAAAACATGGATATAAATTAGAAAAATTCATATTTATTGGTCAGACAAAATAAACTAAGAGATAATATTTCAATAATTCTAATAAAAAAGTTTTTTAGGTCTCAAGATACTACTTTCCTTGAGATGGATACCTTGAATCCAAGAGTCAATAAGAGAAATTTGATTATATAGTAGTTCAAGACACTTAAATAAAAATTGTATATGAAATATCAGACCAGAAAAGCCAGTAGTTGGTCAGATCTGGAGGAACCACATGACCTTAAGAAGACCTCTCTATATGACAATGGTTTTTAACTAGTAGCCAGAGTTTATAAAGTAACATAGATATACTATACTTATAGTATCACCACATAAAATAAAATATATTTTACCAAATTAAAATCAAATTTGATGAAAAAATTAGTACATATAACTAATAACCCATAATCAATAATATACAATATAAAAAATTTCTAACAGATGACATCCATGTCATACATATAATAGGCCAACGAGCATGTACCCAAGTGGTACAACCACCTGCTTGGAATCCAAATGACCCATGATCAAATTCGGGCAGGGACGAATTTATGGGTACAATAGCAGGGCACTATAGCAGTACTGTAGCAACGACATCATTGTTGTGGTGGAAGAACTGTAGTAGGTACTGCAGGGGGTGATGTACTGTAGCAGCGCGGGGACTGTAGAAGTACTGGTCACTGAGGGGTCATTTGGTCCAAAAAATGGGCTTTCAAGCCTTGTATTAAGGCTAGTTGTCCTTGGGAATTCGGGCTATGTAATGGGTCTCCCTCTACCCACACTAAAGAGGTCTTTAATTTAATAATAAATTGAGGCTTCGACCCCAAACTTTTAAAAAATAATACATACAATATAAAATACAATGGTATCCTAATGAGGAAACCAAATAAAAAAATTAATTAAATTAAAATATAGAATATACTCAACATTAAAACTCAATACCCTCCTCAGACTAGTCTCTCGATTCTCCATCTGTCCAACCCATCCAGATCTCTTATAGAACCTATAATTTTAAATTGAAGCATGAATATCTTCACACACACTAAAGTGAATGTGAAGGGTGTGAGAAATAAATATTAGTCAGACACCACCAATAAGTTTCCATTGATATATCATAATATTCATTGTGTTTATGCAAAAAAATAAACAAACAACACGCCCGAATTCATGCAAAGTGGTTGTGTGCTTCCCAGGACACAATGACACCTAACCTCATTTGTACTATCTATTTCTTGTGTACGAAGTTATATAATGGCAAAGATATATCTCATTATGTTACTAGTAACTTCTTTATCAAGGAACAATATCACATAAAGTCCCACATCAAGTCCCATATTGAATCAAAAACCACACACTCTCACTTAATATAGGCCCCACATCATTATCCCATGCCCAAAACTCTAACTCACAGTTGTCTCAATACCCAGATTCCCATTCCAACACATCAAAATTCAACTTACTATAACTCATGATGTGGTACAATTATCACATAATATACAACCTCACATACTTGTAACACCCATATATTTAAATAGAAGAACCTTATTTTTAATATCCTGGGTCCTGAGCAGCACTAGGTTAATCAAACCGCAATATATTATTAAAATATTATTATTGAAAAGTTACCATTAATATTGGTGGTATGAATTGAAGTAAAAATATAAAAAAAATATCTCTAAATGTATTTATTAATTCAAAATAAATAAGTAACCATTTTCCATTAAAGTCATTTTATGCTTTCGAAATATGATTTCTTCAAAAATGTTATTTATTTATTTATTTTACTTGGATAAGATATTTAATTTCTTAAAAATATATTAAATGTAGTTTTAAAAAAGCTATATTTTTTAAATCAGAATATGATGAAATTTTCAAATTATTTTGAAAAGATTATGTTTTCAGCGAGTATTGAAATATACTGGTTTTGGTAAAACATTCATTTCATTAAAGAAAGTAATTAAAAATATGACTATATTTTTGATTTAGTATTAAATTTAAATTTTATTAATTTTTTTTGAGAAATTAAATAATTTCATTTGAGTTAGTAATTTTCATTCTTTTGGTATACATATATTTTTATTATTTAAAACACATTTTTTTCTTTTGAAAAATAGTTTTAATTGCTTAATGTTTTACATTATAATAAATTAAAATAACACCTAATGAGGAATGATTTAAATGAAATTTATAGATTATACATATATATTAATAAAATTCATATAATTAATACTACTATTCATCGATTTAATGTATAATGATTTTTTTCTTGAAAAAGACATTTTCCTGAATAACTAATTTTCATCACCCTTTATAGTATACGTGTAAAGTGATTTTCTACCACTTATAGAGATTAAATTTTGTAAAAAACATATATTTAGAATATGAACAATTAATATTATCTAATGAGTTAATTTTATTTTTTGTTTATAATGAATAATAAAACCAATAAAAATTAATCATCACGATAAATAGATAAATCAAGTTAACCATGGTTAAAACTAAGTTATAAAACCACCCGTTTAATATTTAGTATTATTTTATGAAGGTATTTAAAAATGTATCATATTAGTCTCTATATTTATTTTTTACAGGACACATTTCATTAAAAGTGACACGTATAAAACTTTAAGTAAAGAAAAATACAAAATATCACTTTATTAATTTTAAATATCTAAAATGTGTTCTCATAGATAAAAAATAAATTTGTGAACAATTATTAATTATTATTTTGAGAATAATGTTTTTTTTCATAACTGTTATTGTTTTTTATAAATTTTAGTGATTATATAATTACATTAATTTCTTAAATAAGGACGACACAAGTATTTCATTAATTAATAGATAAATAAAATAAAATATTTTAAAAATATTAAAAGTATTATAATTTGGTGATTTATTGGGTTCCCTGATTATTCTATATTAATATATCATATTTGTGATGTGTTAAAAATATATATTCTATTTCCACTATTTATTGATGTATTTAAGGTCAAATTAAATAAACAATGTCAAAAATTATATTTGTGTTATTTTATAATAAATAATATTTTATTAAAAAATTTAAAAGTTATAAAAATAATATATTTTGAAAATTGAATTTTATATGTTTGAAAATATCATCTATGGTACATTTATTTCTCAATTTCCCTTTTATTGTAACTATTTTGACCCATAAAGAGTAAAAACATCGTTATTTCTGCAATTGTCAAAAAGGTTATAGTCTGTAATGATAAAAAGATAAGGGAAAAAACCTAATCTAAATTTATCAAAATATTATTTTATGATATTATTTTGAGAAATAACCATCCAATATTTGAATTATTTTTTTTATCCATTCTTCGAGGAAAATTATTTTTTATTAGTTTAATAAATGATAAAATTCCAAGATTCCCCCACCCTTATCTAATAAAAGGGAACTACTATCCACTTTTATCCACACTTAAATAGTATTTTGGTCTAGCTCTGAAATACAAAAATACTTTACTTACTTCCATTACCATATCCTAGTTCTAATTATTAAACCCTCCTAGGAAGGTTTTTGGTGTAAACATAAATTTTTTTCTATAAAAGCAGAAAAGTTCTTAACCAATCATTTTTGTTTTGTTTCTTCTTCCAACTCCTTAAAATATTATTTAACATTATGGTATGATAAATTAATTATATAAAATATAATGATATGTTGTTCTATGAATGTAATACCCTATACCCATATCCTCTTCCATCAAATGGGAAATAAAATCATCATTTGTGTGTATGGAGGACTACCGCCACACGAACCTATGTAATTTTTTTTCCATCACCACCACTCAAGGATAGTTTAAATGATATATTTAATATATATAAGACCTTAATAATATTTTTTATCATTCTATAAATATAATATATCATATAATTATTTACCCTTTTATTCATTTTAAAATGATGACAACATTTATGGGTATGTGTGGATTACCAACTCCACGAAGTGTTATGATTCATTTTTCAAAAAAGAAACAAATAAATAAAATTTTAATGTATATACTAAAATAATATGATATTAATTTTATAATATAAATTATTTAAAGTAAAAAAATACTTATTTTCATTCCACTAGGATCGTTGAAAAATTAAAACGTTTGTCATGCATACATACGACTTATTGTCTCCATGGTTGTAACGTAGTTCATTTTTCATAATAATATTTAATGGTTGTATTTAGAAGTATTTTTTATGTATAAGAATTATAATTATTTCATTATTATTACTATGGAGGTGATGGAACAATGAACTCATTTACCATAGTCAAACGACTGAAGTCATTTTGGACATATGAACTGGATATCATCAAAACATCCGATGTGAACATAATTGATTAAGTAATTTAAAATAAAATTTTATTAAATAAAAGAAAATGAATAATAAACATGAAAAATGTTATTATGAAATTAGAAAACTAAAACAAGTTTATTATTCAGAAATATAAATAATGTGCATGATGAGTCAAACCAGATGTAAGGGATTCTATCTCAATTTCATTTCTTGTGGGATATTTTAATGTTATACACCTATTTCTTAAATTGTGTGTATATTTTCCATTAACATGATATATAATGAATCCATAATTATTCATTATATTTTAAGTTTCAATTCACAGTAATTCAACTAAGGGTAGTTTTCTTGAAATTTACTAAATTGTAAGGCGTTTCATAACTCAATTTCTTTTCATTAGGTTATATTACTCTTTTATTTTCTTTGATATTAATATATAATATGTGTAATGATGTTTGATTATTTTATTTTTTGTTTAAACCCGTTTTATTTGGATTTAAATTTGATACACATAATAAATTTGTTTTGATAAATTATCACTTTAGTGGTATAATCTTTGTAAGATATTTTGTTTCAATTTCTACTCTATTAAGATCTATTTCTCATTAAACAATTATTTATTTTAATGAGGCTTATCTACTATCCATTTGATAAGTTATATAATTAATCTCTTAATATTCATAGAATTTAATGTTTCATTTGAATTTATTTCTTTCATGGGGGTTATGATTCAAAACGTACCAATGTGGTAAGGGTTTATTCAACAATATCTTTGTTATCCAAGATTATGTAGGTTTATTCTTTGGATGGGGAAATTATTTCATTTTTCTATATTAAAAAAATCTATTTTATTATCCTACATTTATTGTGTAATTATAATTTTTTTTACATTCATTTTTACTCGTTAAGTACTCTAGAAAATGAAATCATGTTTTAAGGAAAATCAACTACTTTTTCTACACATTCCGGTATATTCTTCTTCCATATCCATATTTTACATAATAAATTTTAGAAAATATTGTTAATATTATCCAATTATTTATTAACTAAAATTTTTACCCATTTTTACTTGAAAAAATATTTAAATGAAATATTGTTTATGTTTTCTGAATATGTTTCTTTTTGACCTTTTTAGTGAAAATATGAAAGGGATATTTGTTTTAACGTACTCTTTATGAATTAAATTTTCCAACTAGAATGACCACTCACTACATTGAAACATTTTTTACAATTTTACAAGGATATTTTCAAATAAATTTTTTCCCTAATATTATGAAAATTTGTATTTGTAATTTTCAATGTGGGTATTTTTCTCAAAATGTTTTTAATAATATTTTAATTGTATTTATTATCATTAATGAGAAAAAACCATTATTTTACTTATACTTTAATAGGGGATATATTGTAATGATATCATCCTTAACCTTTCACTATATGGTTAATAATCATTTTGACTCAGGAAAGTATTGAAAATCCCTTTCTTGATTAATTTTCCTTTTATTCACTTTATCTTGCAACATTCACTTTTAAATAATCATTCAAAATTACATTTCTATTAAATATACATATTTGTTTTATAATTTATATTGTTATTTAGTAAACAATATACCATTTTTACATATGGTTTATTACTTTTAATGTTATTTTATTGATTGAGGAAAATCTTGACAAATCCACATTATTTACTCAAAACAGATATTTATTAATGATGGATATTTTTTGTTATAAATTTAATTGATCATTAAATATATGAGGAATTAATTAAAATTTTTGTTATGGGTGGGGACCGATTATAAATAGACCCACTATACATCAACATGTCTCTTGAGACAAATTAGTATGCCAAACTAAATGGGTTTCTCGTGTATACCGACCCATTGATTAAACTACATTGGAATAAGTATTTGATGATATAAATATCATAATATCTGAGATCATGATTTAAAATATTAAATATTTCCTTCATTGAAAATTTAGTAATTATTATTAATTATATTTCTATATTTGATATTATCCATGAAGGCATTTTATTCCTGAGTTATTAATTAAATGAAATGTTTTTTCTGTTATTTAACTTTATATATTTTCTATTCCTAATTTACTCATGACAACTTTCATAGTATGTTAACCTTACTAATAATTTTACCCCACCATTATTTTATTTAATTTCCCCAGGATATGAAGAAGGAATATTTTAATGAGTTCAAGGATTCAAATCAGTATGAAGTATTTTTAAGTATTCGAATGCAGTGTGGGGCTCAAATACATATCTAATTGACCAAGAGTACTAAACTCTCCAGTCCTTTAATATGAGATATCTTGTATATTATTCCATTATAATGAATAAACCAATGTATTTTTGTTTCTATATATCGATACTTTAATATTATTATTATATAAATTTTAGTAAAAACCTTGGGAACTAGATTTAGGAAAAAAAGATCAGGGAACCTAACCCTTTGATGATATTCCCCAAAGACACAAATTTTATGGTTCAGATGATGATATTTAATTAATTTTTGGTACCATCATGGGTTAATGAGTCAATGGTTGATTATAAGTTTAAAATGAATGATTTCCCTTCTGAAGTTTTATGTGATGAAAATACATTGGTGAGGTTAATTGAGATTTAATAGATGTCTGTGGTATATGTAACACTTATGTAACACTTATTTTTTTAGTAAGATGGTTATTTGGGGAATAATTATTTTATATTATTTGTAAATTAGTTTAATTTTATTTATAACCTATAAGGTTAATATTATCATTGAAACTATGGTAATAATAGTGAACTAAGATTATTTGATTTTCTAGATTAAATAATCTCTATAGAAACCCATGGTGGTTAACAGGAGATTTCATGATTAATGTTATTTTTACAGATGTTGATCATATTTTTGGTCATGTTATGGTAATTATATTAATATAGTATTATAAAAAGGAAAACCATTACATCGAGTGACAAAACTTCACATTTGATATGGCCGTAAGGATCGAACCCACAACTAAATGGCGACAAGGGTGCAATGGGTACCACTAGCCTACATGATGCAATGATTAGTATAAAATTGTTTTTTATTAAATTTTTTTAAAGATAAATTCTATGTTTATTTTTGGAAAGATAAAATATGATATTTTTTATTATTTTGAGGTGATTAATGATATTTTAAGAGATGATTTATTTGGTTAAGGTATATATAACAATTAGGTTTAACTTAAAGGAACATTTCGAATGAATGAAATTCAATTTTGGGGGATGCAAGTTAAATTGTATGATATCACCTTTTAGGTTAAAACACTATTAAATAATGATAATATTGAGGTTAATTAAGATGTAGGGTTATTTATTTTTGGAATAATCTAAGTAGAACCTTTTTTTTAAATTTTGAAATACATTGATTTATTTATTCATACGATGTTTTAAACATTTGTGATATTATCTTACTATGTGGTAACCATTTCATTTTTGGTTAATTTTTAAATATTCAAGGAATATATTATTATTATTTTATGGATACTATGATATGTTAAATGTTAATTTTATTGTTTTAGGAATATAAAATCCATATTGGATATTTATTTAATAGAGTAAGAGATGAAGTGGAAATTGATAGAAGAACAAAAAAATGATGAAATCATTATTATGATATTGAAAGATATTTAGTAAGTATATTTACTTATGTTCTTCCTCTAGATGAGTATTTAATTACTCAACTTTAGGAAAGGTATCTAGAAACAAAAAATGTAATCCCATTACAATCATTTCCGATGAATTTATGGTCTATTCACATATTACAAATTTATGGTTTTGTGGCTATAATTTTGTTCTTCACCATGTTCTATATATCTCCCTTTTAGTATTTCTACTACATGTTTATATTTTCAATTCCCATGAATGTTCTCATAATTTGAAAAATAGTTTTTCTATTATTCTAGTTTTCCTTCATATATTCATTTCCCTATTTTCAAGAAGAAGTTTTATTAATTCTTTTATGATGTGAATTTATGAAAAATTAATTTTCAAATATCAAAGATTTAATTTACAAGTACTAGTTAAAATTATGTGGATGAAGTTTGTTTAAGGTGTTAATAATGAAACACCCCATGATTTAAATATAAGAAAACTATGTTTGATAGCTTGTGTCACATGTAGCACTATTATTAAACTAACCATGATATACTATTATAATATTATTATTTAAACCTGACTATTAAAATTGGTGGTTTGAAGAGGAATAACCATATTACAAAAAAATATCTTAAAATGTTTTATATAAACTAAATTTATTTATTAATTTATAGTAAATGAGTACTAAATTTTTATTAAAGTCATTTTATTCTTCAAAGTGAAGTTTTTTTAAAAAATGTTTTTTTGTGCACGGATAATATAATGAATTTATTCCAATATTATTAGTTATATTTTATGAAGAGGATTTATTTTTAAATATTAATATCAAAATTATCTTAGGTTTTATTTTTTGGATTTTTTTAAAAATATATTTTTTCTTCAGTGAATAGTGAAAAATATTTATTTTCATAAAACTTTCATTACTTTAAATAAATAAATTGAAATTATGATTATATTTTTTTTGAAACCCTAACTCCTCATACATAGATATTACATCTATTTAGATGAACATTCACTACATTATATAAACAAAGTCTTAAGGACCGTAATAGCTTAGTTCCATTTCAAACGTGGAAACATAATATTATAACTTGGTGAAAGAAATTCAAATTATACTATAGTGATCTTAAAATTTAGTACTATTCATAAGAATACACTAATTTAAACCATTCTTCTTAACCATTGGAAGAGGAAACATAATAATGGGTGATATCAAATCCTCAGTAAGGGAAATGAAGGAAGATATGTAAGCATGAAATTTGCATAATGATATTAGAACATGAGTGTAACGTTGGAAAACCATATCCTACCTATCAAAGACCACAATCATGAGTCATGGAATAAATATTATATGGAAATAATATAAGAATCATAAGAGACTCAATAGAATAATCCTTGAGATCATAACATAATAATAAGACATGGAATTTTCAGAATATATATAAATAAAAAAATATTATATCAAGGATACCCACCAAGAAATTCATAACATGTTAGGATTGGGCTGAAAACCATGTACCTACATTGGTATTGGGATGACCACCCATGTACCCTCATTTTTGAGCATGGGATGACCACCCGTATACCCTCATATTTGGGATCGGGATGAAAATGCATGTACCATCATCTTTAGGCCTGGGCTAAGCACCCGTGAACCCTCTTATTTGGGAATGGGATAAGCACCCATATACCATCATATTTGGGAATGGGATAAGAAACCATCCACCCTCTAAGATCATAATTAATTTATCACTACCCAATGTATTTTACAAAGATATAGATCCCCCCGGTTACATAATGAAATCATGCATATGTGTTCCAAAAGAGAATAAATATTCATCATATCATAATCCATGAAATGAAATGGGTATCATAAAAATTTCATCGAATCATAACCTATGAAAATGGATATTATTTATAATCATTTCATCATAGTGTAACCCATGAAAAGAAGCAAGTTTCATAAGCATTTTTTCATGTTATAACTAGTGTAAGATTAATGCATTTCATAAAAAGCATGTCATCGTAAATGTAAAACATATAGAAAAATAATAAGAGTGATATCCTTGGATAATATCCCTAATAAATCATAAGTACTATAAAGTTATGTCTTCTTAGAGGTAAAATAATTTTTATCGATAATTTAAAACATTTCTTAAGGAAAATAACATTTTTTTTGAAAACGATTTTTTAAAACATAAATCCTTTTTGAAGATACAGTTTTTTGGAAACAACACTCGATGATATAATAATATTTAAAAATCATTTTAAAACATTTCCTGAAAAAAATATGCTTTCCCTTTAAAAAAATTCTTTTTAAGACATAAAATATTTGTCAAAACAATTTCATTGAAAATTAACTTGAAAAAATATAAAGAAAGATTTGAAAGTATTTTAATCACTTTTTAAGACATAAAATATTTTCAAAATAATTTTCCTAGAAAATGAGATTATATAACACTGAAAACAATTTTTAATTTTTTTTAGAAAACATTGTTTTGAAAGAACACCGATTTATGATTGAAGAGAAAAATAAATATGGATTTTCAAAAAAAAATTGATTATAATAAGCACAAAAAGGGGAAAAATTACTAAGAACATTTTAGAGTTATATCATAATATTTTATCATAGAAAAACAAATCATAATCAATCTCAATAAATGATGAAATTGTAGCGTAAAATCATTACCACTTTGGTAACCTTAAAATAGTAAGCCCCATTTAGGAATAAAGTAAATTGGAATGTAAAATATCATAATGATTAATAAATTAATAATATGTTTTGTTAAAGGTGATATATATATATAAATATATTCCTCATGAAAAAATATTGGAGCATAAAATTACTAAGAAATTTTTAGAGTTATATCCTAATATATTATCATTGAAAACAAAATCATAATCAATCTCAATAAACTATGATGTTGTAGCATAAAATCATTACTACTTTGGTAACCTTAAAATAGTAAGCCCAATTAAGGAATAAAGTAAATTGGAATGTAAAATTTTATGATGATTAATAAATTAATAATATGTTTTGTTAAAGGTGATATATATATATATACTCCTCGTGAAATAATATTGGATCATATCATAACATATGTCTCAAATATCGAAAATTGAGATAAAATCTTCACCGATTTGATAACGTTTGAACCATAAACCCCATGAAAGGGAGATACTTTAAAGGGATATATAAATAATAATAAATTTTTTTATAAGAATCATAAAATACCTTCATGGGTAGTATATACACCACATATAAGAAAGAGTTGGGTAATATAACATGTGTCCCAAAAAAAAGGGAGACGAAAATCCATGTCCTTATGTCTTGGCTCTCGTTGTACCCATTAAAACATATTTTATAATAAATATATGTTTATTATAAATTTATAAAAAAACAATATTAATATATATCATATCATATATTATTTTCTTATGACCTTTTATCACCATTTTATTAACCATTCCTTGTTAAAGTTAAATTCGGGTAATATCTGATTTTTTTTCATAGATGTTTTGATTTGTTATATTTTCAATTTTCTTATTTAAATAATGATTTTATTATCTAAATAATTATAAAAACAATATAAATAAAATATATATTCATTATATATTTATTTATAGTAATCCAAAAAATATAGTGATAGGAAATAAAATACGCCATTCATGGATATTGTAGGTCGTACAACGACATAAACACTACTTCAATTTTCATATCATATTGAAAGACAGAAAATTAAATAATATATATATCATCATTATTGTATAATTTTTATGTAAAATATGTTATATATTTCTATTTAACACATCCTTAATATATTTATTGTAAAGCGTAAAAGAATCAAATCACTTATGAGGTAGTAGTCCACCGTATACACGAACGACATTATCATATTCAAACAAAATGAAAAACATGTACATATATGTTATATAAAAAATAAAAAATAATAAGTACATCAAAATTATCATATAAATCATATATAAATAGCGTGTACATCATTATGAAAAACCTTTAGAGGTGTTAATAGTAAAATGAACAACATTGGTTTGTATGGTGGTAGTCCACCACACAGAAAAATGGTATTTAATGGATGTGTGTGTGGTAGTAAGTCACACAATTTACATAATAAAATCTCAGTTTATGTAAGATAATTACTTTATTATATAATCATGATATAAAAATATTTTAAGGTGTTTCAAGGATAAAAAAACCATTCATTGTGGAATGTTATCTATTCTTTGTGTATCTCTTTTTTCCTTACACCAAAATAATTCCCTGGTTGGATTTCTACACAATACAATGATTCTAGGATGAGAGGAAGTAAGTTTTTAAGTTTTTTGGTTTGGTATTTTTTAATAAAATTTATTTTTATGGTGAGAAGAGGGGGAGATAATACGTTTCTTTTTATAAGGGAGGTGAGTGGAACTTGTGTAATTCATTGAAAGAGTGAAATCCACCCACGTTTTCCCATGTCAAGTGTCTCTAATAATGGACCAATATTTATAATATAAAGTATATGTTCTAAATATGTCCATAAAATTATTGTTTAACACGTTTCAAGGTAATTTTTCCCTTGTTTTTATGTTTATTCCATTAGTAATTTTTTTTATTTAATCACTCTGACTAATTTTAAATGCTTTCACTAATAATTATGGTAAAAATAAAATTTCCATTATAATATATTATAAATTATTATTATTAAAAATATTAAATCTATTTTTACCAAATTAGATTCAAATTAGATGAAAAAATTAAATTAATATTAATCTTATAGGGGTGCTAAGAAAGTGGGTTTTAAAGGCGAAATTGTTCCAAAATTTACAAAAATATTGATTCTCTATTTTAGAATAAAATTCATTTCAATAACCTGAATTGTATTAGTTTTTTTATAATTTAACTAATTATACTATAAATAAAATTTAAATTATAATTTAACTATATATATAATTCGAACAAAAAGGCAGTTTTAAATTAAAATTCAATATTTTTCACTATTTATCAAAAATTGAATCTTTTAAGAAAAATACCAAATATTCATCCTATAAAAATTTAAATGTTTAAATTTCAAAAATGGATGTTTTTTTAAAATATAATTTTATAAAATTTTAAAAAATTAGATTTAAAATAAATACACCGTTAAAAGGCGGTAAAGCTATATTTTTGAAAAATACATCTTTTTCTGCGTAAAATTAGATTTATCATTATCTATTATCCATAAAAAAACATAATATGAATGTTAAAGAAATTATTGAATATATAATATATAAATTTCATTTATATCATTCATCAAAAGTGGTTTTTTAATTTATATATAAATAATGTTTTAATGTAAAGAAAAATTATTGTTTAGAAAAGGAATTTCTTTGTTTTAAAATATTTTTTATTTTCATTTCTAATTTTTTAGTGACCAAAAAATTTTAAAAAAAATTTAGACAATATTTTTACAATTTTTTCAATCCTTTTAATAAATTCCATTCCAATGGATATTTGATAACTATCATGTTAAATAATAATATTAATAGTGTATTTTATTTTGGTAAAACTAGATATTGCATGTAATACAAGTTATAGAAGGAACTCAATATTATTTGTAAAAAAATCCAACTTAATGTTGCATTTACCACAAGATAATATCAGTTTTGTGGTGAGCACAAGCTTTAGATGGTGTTTCATATGAATAAATATTAATTTGGTGTAGCATGGAATGCAAGCCATCAAAGAAATCTAATTTATTCTAAAAATTACAATTCATAAAAACTCCGGGTGTTACATTATACCCCATTAAAATTAATTTATCCCTTCAAATTAATCAGGGTCATTAAAGGTTTAATACTTTAATATTAATTTTATAGAAAAACACTTCTTAAAAAGAAATAATAAAACTTCTTTTATGAAAAGAAATTTAGAAACATAACAGTTACCCAAAGTAACTCATAGAGAGGATTCAACATATGAGAACATATGTGGCATGTAAAAACTTTATACATATAAGAGAAAATTAAATCCCAAATACTGGTGGAGAGTGATAGAGAACATGGGTAGAAGAAATTTAATGACCACAATGCCATAAAAAAAGATGATTGGAAATGGTCAGTGATATCATAAAAAATTATGATAATAGGAGAAAATTTTATTTCATGGCCCTTTTCCTAAAGTTGGAATTTTTTACAAGAAGATACACTTACATGATTTCATTCAATTTCATAAGCACAGTCTCATTGATTAGTTTTTCCTTGATCAATTTTCAATTCATCTCTTACTCTAAGAAATATAGGTGGTTTTTTTGTTTTAAAGCACTAATGGATAATTAGATCTGTAAATAGAATGAAAATTCCTTCTGTATACCTTTAGTCATCACAAAAAAATATTTATCATTGGTTATCCAATATTCTAAAATCTTTATATTGTGAAACATTAAATTCTAAAACTTTATTCAATGTTCAACTTAAGCTATTCAATAAATGGTTATCCTTATAACCCTTCCAAAATTTTTAATTTATAAAGGTCACTTAATTTACAACACTCACCTAAACATTAATTATCTAAATATAATTAATAAGATATTAATATTAACATGTCTAATATATGAATACCATGGTTATATATTCTCTTAAATCTTGGTAATAACCAAAATTATAATAAATGTATCTTAGAATATCTTTAATATTGTTAAAATCCCACCACGTAAAACCTCAAGAAGGGGATCCTAATAATTTAAAATTTTTATCAACCTTAAACTTATAAAGCCATGATGAAATCCATAACTCTTATGTTTATCTTAAATGGAGGAATATACACTTATGGATGTTAATGCACCATTTATTTCTTATATAAGACCTTATCTTATACAAAAACATTTTCATTTGAATCATGTGTTCATAGTTATTCCAATAGAATATGTTATTTTTTATTCCAAAATACATGTTTATAATAACATAAAATATCACTATAGGATGATGAATAATAGTTCCACATGGTGCTCATTCATATAAAATCAGACATGAAATTATTAACTAATTAGTGGAGGATAAGTGATCCCTAATTATCACAGTTCATTTTAAACATTATGATAGAATAAGATCTCACTTTATTCTTTGCCTTCATTTGTTTTTGTGTCTTATCATCCACATTAGGCCATAGATTGAGGAACTTTTTAGAATATTTAAAAACTCCTTGAAATTGAATCACTGAACTGTGGGTGGTGTCTTCGGTGTGGTTTTCCCATTTTTCACATCATTCAATAACATTTTACCATAATTTTAGCATTCGAAAACTATATGAACTTCATTTCCAAACATAAAACATTTAATATTACCATTAAGATAATTCCCTCCACTTTTCTTCCCAAAATATGACTATAAAGGAAAGGTCATCATCTTTTCTCCATGGTTTTTAAATTTTCCTCTGAATTCGTTTATTATATTCTTATAAAATCCATGAGACAGATATATAAATACAAACTCCATTTCCACTTTGATAGAAAAACTAAAAATACCTTCATAAAAACTAATTTACCTTGTGTATGAATCCATTTAGATATTTAGTTTTAAGACACTAAATATTTGGACAATCTTACATTTTGGATGAATGATAATACCTGAAGAGTACCTCACAAGTCTTGTAAAATTTTTATCATTGGAATTAACCGATTCATTATCATTATTAAAAACCTATTTTATTTAATTATCCATATTAATACTAAGAATATAAGGAATTAAATTATTGAAAAATAAGTTATTGAACTCATCCCAATCGTTGGATTCAATTTCATCTTGTCACCTTATATTCATGATATGGTTCCACCATTGGTCTTACTCTCCTTATAGCGGGCATAAAACCAAAGGGACATTTTCATTCTATGTTAAATGGATAATAAAATTTATATTTTTAACATAACCACTAAAATAATGTGGGAGCTACCTCATGAAGGACTCAATAGAGCGTTGTTCACTCCTTTTCTCATTTAGATGTTAACCATTAAACATAGATTGATAATGTCATGTGGGTATAATAATTAGGCTTTTAATTTTAGATCCCATAACATTAGGTTTCTCTGCATGAAAATCCTTTCATTATCAATTTAATTTATCCTTAATTATGTTCCTTCAGGTTTTATCTATTAAATAAAACAAAAAAAATAGTGTGAGAATCATTAATCATTGTAGTGAACCACATATTTTTGAAAATTTACTTATACAATGTCTAAATAATAACAGATCCTTTTTAATCTATGAAGACTTTGTTTTATCCTAAGTTATTCATAGTCAAAATCTATTTAAATTATTCATGATGGTTAGTAAAGAGTTTTTTAATTTCCAAAGAATATACCTTGGGAGTGTCAAACAAGGTGTGAACCAAGGCCTATTTTCGTGCACTGGTTCCTAGTTTAGTCCAACTCAATATAATGATTTCAAGGATATTACGCCTATGTACATCTGGGATAGATCCATATCCAATTACAGTATTTAGAAAGGTATGTAATTGCTAGTAAACCACCCGCTCAATCCTTTACCAAAATTATTAGATGTTTTCCGAAACACTAACTCATACATAGACAGATCCATAGATACCTCCCTAGACATATCCTTAGAAACATCCATAGGGATCTCATTAATGTTTTGTTCCTCCTAATTTCCAAAAGTTTACTATACCTTTAATTTGATACCAACTGTAGTATCCTTGGATTATCATACATGGATATTAAATATATCTACATTAATATTCAATAAATTTTACAAACACGCACCCGAGGATAGTAATAATTTAGTGCCTTTGTAAACTTGGAAACAAAATATTCTAACTTGGTGAAATATTTTCAATATCTCCCATAAAGATCTTACCCTTTAGTACTATTTACAAGAATACCCTACTTTTGTTCATAACCTGGACAAAGAGAACATAATAAAGGGAGAGATGAAATTATTTGTAAGGATAAAAAAGGATGATACATAAGAATGGAATTATCATAAGGGTATGAGAACATGATAATAACATTAGAAAACCATATCCTACATATCATTGATCATAATATTGAGTCATGGAACAATGATTGGAAGATCATAAGACATGAATCATATGGGAATCACGAGCACAATTCATGAGAGAATAACACAGGAAAAGACATGGAATATTTGGCATTCATATAAGCATATAAAATATTATTTCAAGACTACCCACTGAGACATTAATATCATGTTAGGATTGAACTAACCACCTATGTACCGACTTTAGGATTAGGATGACCACTTGTGTACCCTCATATTTGGGATTGGTCTAAGAACCCCTATACCATCATCTTTGGGATTGGGCGAAGAACCCATGTAACCTTAACTTTGGGCTTGGCCTATGCACCCAGGCACTCACTGTGCTTATACATCATTTATCATTACCCAATGCATTGGAGGGAGATATAGGTCCCACCTGTCAGATAATTAAATTATAAATATTTGTGCCACAAGGTCATAAATAGTAATCATATCATAACCTATGAAAGGAAATTTGTATCATAACCATTTCATCATATCATAACCTATGAAAATAATAAAGGCTTCATATTTATTTCATCATACCAAAACATGTGGATAGAACTGGGTTTCATAAGCATTTGTTTATGGTAAAACTCATAGAAGAGAAACATGTTTCCTGAAAAACATTTCATCATAAACAAAAACCATTCAAATAAATAATAATAATGTCATCATTTGATCATATATCCATTAAATCATAATTTACCTTGATTATATCATCATATATAGAAAATAATTTTGATCAATAATTTAAAACATTTCTTGAGGAAAATAACATTTCATGAAAAATGATTTTTTTGAATACACAAATAGCTTGTGAAAAAATATTTTTCCAAATAACACTTGAAGATATATAATTATTTTAAAATAATTTTAAAAAATTTCTTGTGTAAAATATTGTTTTCACTTTGAAAAACACTTTTTAAGACATAAAACATTTTGGAAAATGTTTTCTTTGAAAATAACATTGAAAACATATAAAAAACTTTTTGAAACCATTTTATTTTTTTTAGACATAAAACATTTTAAAAACATTTTACCTTGAAAATGAGCTTAAAATAACACATAAAATATTTTCAATTTTTTTTGGAAAATATGGTTTTGAAAGAACATAAATCTTTGAACGAAGGGTGAAATAAAGTCATATTTTGATAAAAACATTTTCTTGATTATCTTTAAAACCAAAGAGTATAAAAACTATATCATTACTTGGATATATCCTGAATAAGATTAGGATAATAAATTTGATGAGAATTACTGAGAGTTATATCATAATATTTTATCATTGGAACCTAAATCATAAACAATCTTGATAAAATATGACATTGTAACATAAAATCATTACAACTTTTGTAACATTAAATTGTAAGTCCAATAAAGGAATAATATATAATGGGACTTGAAATATCATGATGATGGGTAAATTTATGATAATACATGTAAATGGGGTTGTATATATATACCTCATGAAATAATATAGGATTATATCATAACAAATGTCTCAATGAATGAAAATTAAGACAAAATTATTTAGCAACTTGGTAACATTTGAACTATAAACCCCATGAAAGAGAGATGATAAAATAGATATATAAATACTAAAAAATTTAATTATAATAATCATAAAATAAATTCATGGGTATTATATACACCACATAGAATAAATAGGTGTTGAATAGAGAATGTGTCTAACAAAAGTAAAAAGTGAGATGGAAATCCCTTACCTTAAGTCTTGACTCTCATTGTACTTGTTAAAAAATATTGTATAATAAATATAAGTTCATTATAAATATATCATTCAACAATATATATATATATATATATATATATATAATATCATATATTATTTTCTTATGACCTTTTATTACTTATTTATTAATAATTCAATGTTAATGTTATATTTTAGGTAATAATTGCTCAGTTTCTTTGTAATTTTTTTGAATTGTTTTATTTTCTATTATCTTACTTTAATAATTGTTTCATTATATAAATAATGATAAAAATGATATAAATATCATATTTATTCAACATATATTTATTAAGAGTAATCCATAAAATTTAGTGATAGGAAATCAAATAAACCATTCATGGAGATATTAGGCAATACATACAAATGAGCACTATTTACAATTTTTCTTGTCATACTGAAAGAAAGAAAAATAAATGATATATATATATATTATAATTATTGTATAATTTTTATTTCATATATATCACATATTTTTGTTTAAATCAATTTGAATACATTTCTTGTAAAGCATGAATGAATCACATCGCTTCGTGAGGCGGTAGTCCGCTGTTTATATGAACGACGATATCGTTTGACCAAAAAATGGAAATCATGAACATGTGGGTTATATAATAAATACAGGAGAGTAATTAAATTATAAATATAATAAATATAATACATTAAGAGTATTTACATCATTATTCCCAATCTTGAGTGGATGTATTGGAAAAAATTAAGTACATCAGTTCATGAGGCGGTAGTCTGCCTTACACATGAACCATGATTTTGCAACTCATTTGTTGGAATTATGTTTTCCTAAAGGTAATAACTTTAACATAATAACATTTTAGTATATTTAATATAATATGGTTATTATATAAACATGATATAAAAATAATTTAATGGGTTTGAATAAGAAATGTAAAAAATGTTGAATGTTACCTCCTCCTTGTATTTCTCCGTTTGGTTTTAACAAAGAATTAAATTGTTGGATTTAATTGCAATGTAAGACATATATAATAGAATTATATAATTGGATAATTTATTTGGTTAGGGATTGAACAAAACCACTTATTTTTAAGGTGTGAAGAGAGTGGGAGAGGGGTGGCCATTTATAAGGGAGGTGAGTGGCACTCTTTTGACATTTTAAAAGAGTGAATTCCAATCACGTTTTCCATGTAATGTTGCTCCAATATTATACTAATTTATATAATAGAAGAGATAAGGTATAAATATTTCTATAAAATGGTTTTCAAAGTTTTTACATCATTTTTCATTAGGTTTATTGTTTAGTTCCTTGATAAACTCATTTTTCTCTTAATCATTGTGATTAATTATAACTACTTTCACTAATAATTCTAGTCATAAATTAAGGTGGAACTACTAGAAATTATAAATTATTATTACTATAAATATAGAATACATCGTTCTAAATTAAATTCATATATTTTTGGAAAATTAAATTAAAATTAATATTGTAGATGTGATGAGAAAAAGAGTTTTTGAAGAGAAGTTGTTCAAACGTTTACAGTGTTTTTTTTATAAAATTTTAATATAATTTTATATAATGGTATAAATTAGATTAATGGATGTATAATTTAAATAATTATATTTTTAAAATAATTTTAAACATAATTTTACAGCATAATTTATTCAAACAAAAAAGTTGTTTTCAATTAAATTTTATTATTTTTCACTATTTATCAAAAAATAAATCTTTTCAGAAAGATCCAAAAAAATCACCATAACATAATTTGGGAATTAAAATTTTAAAAATATAATTAATTTTCAAAATATAATTTATAATATTTTAAAATATTATTTTTAAAATAAATACTCTATTAAACGATGGTAGAATTACCTTTTAGAAAAATACATCGTTTTATGTATAAAATTATATTTATTACTCCCTCTTATTTAGAAAACACATATGATGAATGTTAAATAGTTTATTAATTATATAATATATAAATATAATTAAAAACATTCATAAAATGTGGTTTCTTAATTTATGTCTGTTTATAGAAAAATCATTTTTTAGAAAAGAAATTTCTTTATTTTCAAATAGTTCTTACTTTCATTTCTAATTAATTGGTCCAAAAAATATTAAATAAACATGTGTAAGAAATATTATTATAATTTAGTTAATCATTTTAATGCCTTCTATTCCAAATTATAGTTTACAACCATCATATTAAATAATAATAATAATAGTATATTATAGTTTTGTAAAACATGATCTTACTTGTATGCTATCAAAGGAACTTGGTATTTTGTGTAACACAAGTGAAAATATTATTATGTGTATAGAAATATAATATTAATATTTTAGGTATATCAATTTTAACTTGGAATTGTATATAAAAAAAGCTTAACTTGGTGTAGTGTGCAATTCAATCCATCAATGAAGTTTAATTGATTTGAAAAATTTAATTCATAAAAAATCATGGTGTAATAATTTTAGTTTTTTTATTAAATTTAAAGATGATCCATTTTATTTTTAATTAACTTTATTATTGGAATCTTCATGTATTAGTCATATTTTAATGATCACATATCATATATATTCTGTAAAGACTGTTAATCTTGTGTAATCTATCTTAAATCATGTATAGATGATTAGTATCCTTATGCCTTAAGTAAAGCTATCCAAGATCTTAATTACTATACATTAAGTTTGATCACTATACACTATATTTGATTTACTTTATAATGATTTTTTATGAATGATTAAGTCTAATCTATTCTATTAATATCACAGCTCAATTCTGAATACAGATATTTGGTTAAGTCTGAGACACCGTGAGTCTACCACCGGTTATGTTTTTCTAGAAAAGGATCCAGACACCGTGACCAGACACCGTGACTAGACACCATGACCAAACACCATGACCAAACACCGTGACCATCCTGACACCATGACCATCCATTAACCATGACCATCAAGACACCGTGACCATCCATAAACCATGACCATCCAGAAACCCTGACCATCTAGACACCGTGACCATCTAGACACCGTGACCATCCAGACAATATGACCATCTAGACCCTGTGACCATCTAGTCTTCATGACCATCCAAACACCGTGACCATCCAGATAGCATGACCATCTAGACACCGTGATGATCCAGACACTATGACCATCCAGACACTGTGACCATCCATACAGCGTGACCATCAAGACACTGTGAATATCTATACACCTTGACCATCCAGTTACAATGACCATTCGTACACCATTTCAAGGAGACACCATTTCATAGAGACACCGCTTACAGAAAAACTATGAAAATATTTCTTAATCTATTTTGTTGTTTCTCAATTTAATTTCTAACAGTCATATTTCAAGATTTTAAATGCACTGAAAAAATTAATGGTTCTTTGTAGACATTTCACCTAATAGTACGAGGTACAAGGTGCAGAAAAAATGAAACATGTCAGCTCCAACACATACACTTTAAGGAAAAAAGACTAAGTGGGGACTAGAAACATAATATGACACAAAGATCGTAACAACGAAGAACTCACAAGATTTCCTGAAAAAATAACCAAAACATACAACTAAATATTATTGAAGAACACACAATGGATTCTTGAAACAACAAGATGGACACCAGAGATCAGAATTGTTGAGCACATCTTCGCATTGTCAATACCACGAAGAACACAAGACAAATCTAGCTGACTTACAATACTCTGTTTTCCATGAGAGGACTTGATTTCTGCATCTATTTTATCTCAGAAGTCTAGAGCTTCATAGACTAACAATAATAGCACTTATAACCATATCTCTATACTTTTGATCTATTATGTACTATTTTTATCTTTTGAGAAGCATGTGTGTATCTGTATATAAACACACACTGTCTCCTAGATTAAACTTAAGGATAATCGATATCTTTTCTCAAACACCTTTTTACACTTGTGTATACCCACAAATAAGAGTGGAAGTGGTTGTGTGTAATCCATTGTTCATAGTCACAAAGAACTGTGGAAGAGGTCATGTGACCTGGAAAATCTTGTGTACTATTGTATATCCCGATACAGGTTGTGTATCTAGTTTGTTTATATAAACTTCTTGGTGGTAGGTGACCACCAAGTGGAGTGGATTATGTCTCAGCTTGAGACTGAACCACTTGTTTTATATCCGCTGTGCTATCTATTTTAGTTGTCTCTGTTTTACTGTTTAATCGAAAAATCACTAAATTTACTATGATAGTTAATCTTGGAAAGAAGTTATAATTGTATTACCTTATTATAACAGCTTCAAAAGTAATGTTAATTACCAATATTAATATTAATGAAAATTAATCATTCTTCAAAGAATTTATTTAAACAGTCAAATTTTCATAAAAGTATAACCTAGATTAATTGGGCTATATTTAACTATTGGGGAACCTTTAAAGAATACTTTTAATTTTTTTTAAATTGATACTCAATTAATCCCCTCTTGGGTACTATAAGTCAACCCAAATTTGGTATTTCATGAGTGTTTGTTAATCTTGTTAAGACTCTATTTTTAAATTTATTCAAATGCGATTGTAGTTATACTTTAAAGATCTGGAAATTTATGTAAATTAAAAATTTCAATCTCTTTTAAAGTTATTTATTTATTTGGGATAATACATTGAAAGATGTTGCAACCAACATACAACCATTCATTAATGAAACCAATTATTCTCAATGGAAAATGAAAATGAAAATGTATTCAAAAAGTATGATATTTGAAATGTGGTCTTCAATTATAGATGAATATAAGATTCTTACTAATGATATAATCACTTGGGATGAACCTATCAAAACTACCTATAATAAAAATTGTAAATCAATGAATTCTTTATACTGATGTTTTGGAGATGATGAATTCAATATAATCTCTGCTTGTAAAACTGCCCATGAAATTTGGGATATCTTATCTATTTCACGGGAAAGAACATATAGTGTGAAAATAAATGAGACTTAATACTGATACTATTAAATATTATAACTTTAAAATAAAACATGATGAGCTTATTTATGACATGTATCTCATGTTCAAAAAAATTTTCAACACAATTGTTTATCTTGGAAGAGAATTCATTGCTAAGGAAGAAATCATTAGAATTATCATATGCCTACCTGATAGATGGAGAGGAACCTCTGTCTCTATTAGAGATTCATGCAACATCATCAAGCTACCTATATAATAACTCATTGGGAAATTGATTATGTATGAAGAGGAGTTTAAATTCAACAAGGAAGAGGAGGATAAACCAAAAATAAAATCTGTTGCATGCAAGACCACCACCTCTATACACAAAGAAAAAGGTAAATTGGAAGTTTCTATAGAAACTTCTAGTAGTGAACAATCATCACCTAATAGAGATGAGGAGATGTCACAACTAGCTATAAGGTTCAAGAGATTTTACAAGAAGAAGAACTTTTTCAGAAAGACTTACCTCAAGGAAAAATATGATCACAAAGGAATTTGGAAGAAATTATGGAAAAGAAGTGAAAAGTATGATTAGATTGTCTGCTATGAATGTAATCGAAAATGAAAAATCAAGGATGACTGTCCAAAGCCCAAGTACAAGAAAAAATATGGGGAAAAATATAGAAAATATAAAAAGGAAATGAAAGCAACATGGAGTGCTTCTGAGGATAGTTCAAGTGACTTAAAATCATCACATGATGAAGTGGCTAATAAATCCAATATGTGTTTTATGACAAACACATCTAAGGTTACACTTGAATCTCTTATACACAATTCATACTATTCTGGAGATGACAGTGAATATGAAAATACACCTAATGAAGAAATGTTTGAATACTGTAATATGCTTGAAGAGACATGAAATGAATTAAAAGATAAATACAAATCTTTGAAGAAAAATCATGTTATTACCTCAAATATTAAAACTGAACTCACTAAAGAAAGGGAGAAAAAATTCTGAATTAATCAAAGAGAACAATGAACTAAAACTATTCCATGAGAAATTCAAGAAAGGCTAAGAAAAGTTTACCAATGGTAAAAATACCCTTACTCAAATGCTAGGTAAACAAATTGCTCCTAAATATATTACTGGCATTGTCTATCAACCTGGTAAAAGAAATTTTTGAAGAACTAACTTTGTTTCCAAATCTAGGACATACAGATTTACTCCCAACTCTGGAAAAAAATCAATTGGTTCAAGCTATGATACACACTCTACTGTTTCATGTTTTTTCTAGACCAAATACATTTTATTTTTCAAATACTTTTCATAATTCTTATAGGAAACCTATGAGGAAGATATGGGTTCCTAAATCACTTATCACTAATATTACTAGACCCAAACAAGTGTGGGTACCAAAATCTATTTTTATTTGACTATTTTGTTGGAATGTTTTTTAAAGAGTTCATGTAATAGCATATGGTACTTGGATATTGGGAGTTCAAGACACATGACAGGAGACTTCTCATGCTTTATGAATTTAATAAAAAATAATGGAGGACATGTCACCTTTAGTGATAATTCTAAAGGAAAGATTATTTTCCTTGGCCAAATCAATAACTCTAACTCAGTTTCGATTTCTAAAGTACTATTTGCTGATGGACTGAAATATAATCTACTTGGTATTTCACAATTATGTGATGATGGATTTCATTTTAAATTCGAAAATTATGCTTGAATTGTTTTTAATTATAAATATGAATTAGTGTTTTCTTCTTTAAGTAATGAAAATGTTTATTCTGTTAACCTAGATTCTTTAAATTCTCAAAATGAACATATTTAAGTGTGTTTCACAAAGATTCATGTCTTTGGCATAGGAGACTAGGATACTGTAACACTGAATCACTTAGAAAGTTAACTAGAAAAAGCTTAGTCAAAGACCAACCCAAGATCGAGTTTCCAAATGGTAAAGTGTGTAATCGTTTTCAAAATGGATAGCAACACAAAATTTCCTTCAAACCAAAGAAATAAGTGTCAATTTATCAACCTCTCGAATTGGTTCACATGGATTTGTTTGGACCATCTACTTTTTTGGGCTTAAACATAAAGAGCTATGTTTATGTTTTTGTAGATGACTTTTCTAGATATACTTGTACATTCTTTTTGGCACACAAAAGTGAAGCCTACTCTCATTTGACCAAATATGCAAAAACTGTTGAAAATATAAGTGGACATAAAATTAAATCCATAAGAATGGATCATGGTAGTGTGTTTGAAAGTCAAGTGTTTGAATCCTTTTTCACAAAAAATGGTTATAGTCATAATTTATCTACCCCTATAACACCTTAAACAGAATGGAGTTGTAGAAAGAAGAAATATAACCCTGCAAGAGATTGCTAAAACCATGATTAGTGAATATGATCTACCTATTTATTTTTGTGCTGAAGCTGTAAATATAGAATGACACATAATCAATAGAGTGTTGATTAGAGCTATTCTTAAAAGTAATCTTTATGAGTTATGAAAATTGAAAACCCAAAGTTAGCTACTTCAATGTTTTTGGTTGCAAAGTCTATATATTTAATTATAAGGACAATATTGACAAATTTTCATCCAAGAGTGGTGAAGAAATTTTTTTAGAATATTTAATTTCTATTAAATCCTATATATTTTCTAATAAAAGAAATAAATGTGTGGAAGAATATGACCATGCCAAATTTGATGAAACAGATCCACATGAGCCTAAGACCACTCTAGATAACCTGGAGGATGATGTATCAAATCTTTACATTAATTCAAAATCCTCAAACCATCCTGCGAAAGTGTCTGTGAAAACTTCGAGTTTTGGAAATTCCTTAGACTCAAGTCACAATGAGCCTGAACCTAATGATGAACCTGAAATCACTAGTCCTTCTTTTTCTAGAGCTGTTATAACTCTAAAGAACCATCCTTTACATGTTATTGTAGGAGAATTATATAAGTTAACTCAAACTAGAGCTTCTCTTAAGAATCAGGTTGAACATCAAGTCTTTTTATCAAAAATTAAACCTAAAAACATTAATGATGTTATCAATGATGAATTTTGGGTGATGGATATGAAAGAAGAACTTAATCAGTTTGAAATGAACAATGTTTGGAAACTTGTTGAAGGACCCTAATACACAATCACCATAGGCACTAAATGTGTATTTATAAATAAAGTATATGAAGCTGGTAACATAGTTAGAAACAAGGATAGATTGTTTGCATATGGATATAATCAAGAAGAAGGAATTGAGTATGAAGAGACCTTTTCACCAGTATCCAGACTTGAGGCCATCAGAATTATTCTTTCTTATGCCCCACATTTGAATTTCAAATTATATCAAATGGATGTCTAAAGTTCATTTTTAAATCGGCATATAACTGAGGATGTATTTTTTGAGCAGCCCCTCGTTTTACAAACCCTCATTTTCGAAATCATATTTTTCTGTTATCAAAAGCTTTGTATGGTTTAAAACAAGATCTAAGAGCTTGGTATGATATATTAAGTACTTTTTTTATTTCAAAAGTTTTTTCAAAAGGAATAGATAATCCTATCCTTTTTATAAAGAAAATTTCCAATGATGTTTTAGTTATTCAAATATATGTAGATAATATCATCTTTGGATCTTCAAAAAATTATTTATGTATTGATTTTTCTACAATGATGCGAAAAAAATTTCAAATGAGTTTAATGGGTGAACTAAACTTTTTTCATGGATATCAAAACTTTTAAAACAATGATGGTATTATTTTAAATCAAATTAAATATAATAGAGACCTTCTAGAATGTTTTGGATTGGATAATACTAAAAGTAGTGACAATCCAATGAGTACCACTTGTAAGTTGGATCTTGATGTAGATTGAAAATATGTTGATCAAACCACTTATAGTGGAATGATTGGAAGTTTACTCTACTTAACTAATATCCGACCTGACATTATGTTTAGTGTGTGTATGTGTGCTCATTTTCAAGAAAATCCTAAGGAATATCATTTAAATGTTGTAAAGAGAATTTTTAAATACCACAAGCATTGATCCAATCTAAGACTGTTCTATCCCAAAGAACATTCATCTAAATTAGTTAGTTAATCTGATGCTCACTTAGGTGGTTGTAAGTTAGATAGAAAAATAAAATCTGGAAGATGTCACTTTTTATACAAGTTACAATTATCATGGTATAGTAAGAAACAAAATTATGTTGCATTATCAACTGCAGAAGTCGAATAAATAGCTGCTGGTAGTTGTTGTGCACAAATTTTATGGATGAAACACACATTACTAGATTATGGATATCAATTCAGGAATGTGCCTATAAATTGTGGAAAACAAGTGCTATTAACATCTCAAAAAATACTGTTTCACACTCTGGGAGAAATCATATTGATGTAAGGCATCACTTTTTGAGAGATCATTATCAAAAAGGGTACATCCCTTTGGAATTAATTGGTACTGAATATCAACTCGCTGATATATTCACCAAACCACTAAATTATGAAAGAATAGATAAAATCATACATGAATTGGGTATGACAAATCATTAGAAGTTATCTTAATGTTTTGTATCTTACTATTTTATATCATACTATTTGATATATTATGGTATCATGTTTACGGTCTCACAGTTACTATTTCTTACTTACTGTCTTCCATTTACTATCGCAAACAATATAGTCACACAGTTTCGAAATGACATAGTTAATGTCTCACCGGGAATGCGTTTTAATGTCTCACTGTGAATGTCAATTACTATCTCACCATGAATGATTATTACTATCTCACTGTGAATGATTGTTATGGTCTCACTCTAAATAAGCTTCATTATTTCATTTATAAATTAGAACTCATATCATTGTAATTACTTATTTTACCCTTTTACTTTCCTGCGCTTTTGTTTTTGTGATGATTGGTATTCCTAAATGATAAAATAAAATATGTTTCACTCGTTCTTTACTCGAGATCTCTTATCTTATCTAAAACTGTTACCCTTCTTTAACCCTTCTCTCTCTTGAACCTTTAATGAATGCCTAGGAAAAAATGCCCTTCGTCATCAAATCTAGAGAAACATAGTTCAAAGAAGAAGAGGAAAATATTGCTGAAGATAGCACCAGAGGGCCCCCTGAATCCGAACATAGTGAACAGAGTAGTGGTACCTGAAAAGGAGATTTTCCCTAAGTGGATTCAATCGAGTAAGTCTCTAGTTTTGAACGTTTTCAAAGAGAAAGGAGGATTATATTGGTTTCCAAAGGAGGATAGGCCTATTTTCTCGAATTTAGTTACACAATTTTACTAGTATGTTTAGTTTTATTTTGATAAGGAAGATGACTATGTTTTGAGGAGGTTGATTAATGGTCATAGATTCATGTTTTCCTTGAGGTTTTGGGATGGATGCCTTAGAATACCTCATGAGGGTTTTTGTGAGGACTATCAGAGAGGTCCTCTACCTCCATGTGATATTTTTGTCTTGGAAGAAGCTTTGAGAATTTTAACTAGAAATGTAACCAAGAGGAGTGACATAGCTGTAGAGCTCGATGGAGAAACTCGAATCCTGTTTAAATTTATTCAGAATCTGATTAGCCCCAGAAAAATTGATTTCTCTGTAGTTAAGTATCATGATGTATTTTTGATACATCTAATGAAAAATGGACATAAGATCAACATTTGAAAGTATATTATAAACTATATATTTGAGTTGATCAAAACAACCTCTAAGTCAACCTCCTTATTTTATTCTAGGATTATTTCAGCCATGCTTCATGTGAAAGGTTTGGTTGGACAAAATGAAGAAGTTATCAAGGATTATGAGTTTTTTATCTCATAGGTAACAATAAAGAGGATGAAAATAAGTTGGAATCCTTGGATAAAAGCATGGGTGGAGGACAATAATAGGATCTATAAAAAGATAAATCCAGTGGAACACCCTTCAAGACCTAAAGATGTTTCTGATCCTGGTTTGGAACTAGATGAATTTTTTTATTATCCTGCAGAAGAAGAAGAAAAAGAAGAGGCGGTTAAGCTGCAACAGAAACTGTCCTAAATTTATAGAAGATCATATAAAAGATGATCTGTCTCATGTGCAAGAAGCTGCTGGTGAGGAACATGTAGAGGAAAAAACTACTCCTAAAGTTATTATTTTTTCTTATGATAGAATAGAACTAGCCTTTTAATTAGCTAAATAATAAATGGATGAGGAAATGAGGGATGAAATTGTAGAAATAAATCAAGGATCTAAATCTCCCAGTCCTGAGAAGGATGTACCTATTGATGGGGAGCATCCCTCCAGTTTGGAATCTGTTGAAGTGCCTAATCCATTGGATCCTAGTTCACTAGATGCATGGTATAAATTTTTCAGTTATTTTGATGTGAATGATTCATAGGAAGTCATAGTAAAAATCCTTGATGTGTCTACTATGTTTCAGTTAAAAATGAAATCTTATCTTGAATCCATATCTGCCAAAGAACTTGAGCCTTTCTCAGCTTCTATCTCTAAGCCCTCAAAAGAACCTTCACACATGGTGAATAAGGACAATATGAAAGAATATGGAGCTACCTTATTGGATGGGGTTGACAAGATTATTAATAATCCACCGGCTTCTATAACCAATATTAGTGAGAGATATGATTCACTGTTATTAGAAAAATCCATATGGAAAATTCACCCCAAAATGCATAATGAGATTCAAGATGTCATAATTTAGAATAAACTTCTTAGTGATGAAGTAAAGAATTTATGAGGCATGTATGAAGATATGCAGAGAGTGATGAACTCTAGACCTTAACCTACTTCTCATTCTGTTGACAATATTGTTACTCAGAGCCCACAAGAATTAGCCTCACTAACTCGACCTCATCTAATCTATTTATCTGAAAAAGTATTTGAAAGAAACAAGAAGATTTTTCAAGAGATGTGTGAAAATTTTATTGGACTTAACAAGTTAAATGATGAGAATAAGGGGTGCCTTAAAAAATTTCTAAATAAACAGAAATCTCATACCTTGACTATCACTTCTTTTCATGCTACTGGAAAATCTTCTCAACATAATTTAGATGGTGATCTGCTCAGAACAACTGTCAAAGAGAAAATTCAAGCTGTGCTTAGTGGTTTTAATAAAAAAATATCTATATGAAGATATCAAGAACAGTGAAAGAGTTCTTGATTTGGTGAGAATCCATTCCATGATTACAAATGATGTTCAATAACAAATTTCCCTAAAAGTGTAATTATACTTTAATCAGATCTTCTTTAAGAATGACATTACCAATCACTTTATGTATCTTGTGGAAAATCTGAGGATTACCCCTGTTACTAAAGATTTCAAAACTCAAGTCCAAAAGCTCACATATTTTAATCATTTGTTGGACAAGTTTATGGAGAACCAGGATAACTTTGAAAAATCCATTCATTATGGTGGAGATATCATTAATGATTTTACTAAGCTTTTAAGTCCTTATCTTTATGTTCAGAGTACTACCACTTTTGCTCTTATAGCTGCACCTATGAGATATGGTTTTCCTACCTTCACCTCTTCCCTAGCCTCCCCATCTATGTCTGTCCATCTGTCCCTAATTCAGATCAGGCCGGTAATCCTTGATCAATAGTTTTATCGGTATTCTAATACCCCTACCTTGGCCCCATTTGTCTTTGAAGGTCTTACTTTACCTTCTCTATGAACCAGTTAACTCCCTTCTTCTACTTCAACCTCTGCTCCTATGGCTTCTTCTACTAATGTAGCTGCCGATGGAAAAGAGAAGATCAGCCAGTGATAAAGAACATTGACTACTATCTTTTGATAGGGATGTTGTTGCATTTGTTTTGTTGTCTACTATTTGTAAAGAGAATATTTCTATCTAATGGATTGTGATATTTTCTTAACCATTTCTTATTAACTCTTTTTGATATTCCTAAAAGGGGGATAAAATATGGCCATTAATGAAATAATAGAGAAATACATATTTTATATATAAGGGGACGAAATATGACCATTAAAGAACGAATACAGAAATATGTATTTTATATGCACACTGGAGACATATGTATTATCTCACTCACATGATTTGTGATCATAAAAAAGTGGGATATTGTTGGATTCTTCATTTATTAATAATGTTTTAATGATACAAAATCATATATATTGTGTAAATCCTGGTAATCCTATGTAATCTATCTTAAGTCATGTACTGATGATTTGTATCCTTATGATTTAAGTAAATCTATCCAAGATCTTAATTTTTGTAGATTAAGTTTGATTACTATACACTATATTTGATTTACTTTATAATGATTTCTTTGTTGAATGATTAAGTCTAATTCATTCTATGAACATCACTACTTATGTCTGAATAAAAATATTTTTCTATGTTTTAAACACCATGAGTCTGCCACTGGTTATGTTTTTCCGGAAAAGGACATAGACACCATGACTGGACACCATGATCAGACACCGTGACCAGATACTGTGACCAGACATTGTGACAAGACACTGTGACCATCCAGACACCGTGACCATCTACACACCATGGCCATCCAGACACCATGACCATACAAACATCGTGAACATCCAGAATCTATAACCATCCAGACATTGTGACCATCCAGCCAATGTGACCATCCAAACACCCTAACCATCCTGACACCGTGACCATCCAGACACCGTGACCATCCAGACACCGTGACCATCCAAACACCATGACCATCCATACACCATGAATATCTAGAATCCATGACCATACAGAGCCCTTGACCATTCAAAAACCATTTAAAAGAGACATAGTTTCATGGAGACACCATTTTCAGAAAAACTGTGACACCATTTCTTAATCTGTTTTTCCATTTCTCAATTTAATTTCTAACGGTCATATTTGAAGCTTTTAAATGCACTGACATAAATAATGTTTCATTGTAGACATGTCACCTAACAGTACAAGGTACGAGGTGCAGATTACATGCAACCTATCAGCTCCAACACATTCACTCCAAGAATAAAAGAAAAAGTGAAGCCCATAAACATAGTGTGATATAGAGAGCTTAACAATGATGAAATCACGAGCTTTCCTGAAAAAATAACTGACACATTCACAAAATATTCATGAAGAACACATAAAGTATTATTGAATCAACAAGATGGACACCATAGATCAGAATCGTTGAGCACATCCTCACATTGCCAATACCATGAAGAACACGATCCAGATCTAGCAGACTTACAATACTTTGTTTTTTACGAGAGGACTCGATTTCTGCATCTGTTTCATCTCAGAATTCTAGAGATGCATAGACTAACACTCAAGGCACGTCTAACCTTATATCTATATATCTGCTCTGTTGTGTACTATTTTTAGCTTTTCAGTAGTGTGAGTGTCCGTATAAAAACACACAATAGCTAATACATTAAACTAAATGATACATGATATCATTTGTCAAACACCTTTTTACACTTGTGTATACCCACAGATAAGTGTGGAATAGGTTGTGTGTAACCTGTGGCTCATACCCACAAAGAACTGTGGAAGAGGTCGTGTGACCTGGACAGTCTTGTGTACTATTGTAAAGCCTGATACTGGCTGTGTATCTAGTTTAATTATATAAACTACTTGGTGGAAGGTGATCACCATGTGGATTGGATTATGTATCATCTTGAGACTAAACCACTTGTTTTATATCCGCTGTGCTGTCTATTTCAGTTGTCTCTTTTTTATTATATAATCTAGAAATCTCTAAATTTACTTTGATAGTTAATCTTGGAAATAATTTATAATTGTATTTCCACTTTAGAATAGATTCAAAAGTAATGTTAATAACCTATATTAAGATTAATGATAATTAACCAATCTTTTAAGAAGTTATTTAAAATGTAAAACTTTCATAATAGTATAACCTTGATTAACTTGGCTGTATTTAACTATTGGGGAACCTTTAAAGAATACTTTTTAAAAATATGTTTTGAATAGATACTCAATTCACCCCGTCTTAAGTACTATATTTTGACCAGTATTTATTTTAATAATTAATTTTCTTTATCTGGTATAAATCTATTTTACTAATAAAAATTCTTTTTTTGAAATGTTTTTATATATGAATTATGTATTTATATTTTAAGAAATTAAAATAACATGTAATGAGGAATGACTTGAATAAAATTTATATATCATATATATATAATAATATAAATTGATATAATAAATATTACTAGTTATATAGTTAAAGTAATACTATATTTTCTTTAAAAAATTAATTTTCCTAGAAAACCACTTCTCATCATGTTTTGCGAGATACTTATAAAATTAATTTATACAACTTATAGAGATTGTATTTAGTAAAATTGATTAAATATATATAATCAAAATAGTTAAAATTATTTAATAAGATGAAATTTATTTTTTGTCTCAATGAATTGTAAAAACAGTAAAAATTCATCACCATAATAAAATGGTAAATTAGGGTAACCTATGTTAAAAATAAGAGATAAGCCCAATTTTTTTCATATTAAATATTATTGTACAAAGATATTTGGACCTTTATCACCTTAGGCTCAATATTATTTTCTGAGAGATGTTTCCATGAAAGCGACCCATATAATATTTGATGTAAAGAAAAATAAAAAATTTCACATTTTTAATTTTGAACATCTCTTGTGTGTTCACATAGTGAAAAAATTAATTTGTGAAAAAAAATTAATTATAATTTTATAATAATGAAATTATTCTTAATGATGGTAATTTATTTATAATTTTTAGTTTTTATATAGTTACTTTAAATTATAACTAAACACTAACACAATATTTTATTAATTAATTGAAAAATAAAATAAACGATTTTAAAAATATTAAAAACAATATAATTCTGGTGATTTATAGTGACACATGATTTTTATAGATTAATATATTATATTATTGATGTATTATAATTCCTGATTCTAATTTTCCTTTTTCTTGATGAATTTAATTCCAAATTAAATGAGTAGAGTCAAAAATGACATTAGTGTAATTTCATAACAAATAATACATTATTAAATGATTTAAATTTTTTAAAAGTACTATATTTGGGGAAGTGAAATGTATATGTTCAAAGATATAATCTATGATCCATTTATGTCCCAATTTCCCTTTTATAGTAACTATCTTAACCCCTAATGAGTAAACTCATCGTTTTCGTGGTAATTATTATAAAGAGATAATGTGGGTTTAAACAAAGAGATAAGGGTAATAACCTAATATAAACATAAAAAATATTATTTGATCATAGTATTTCAACCAATTATCATCCTACATTTTAATTACATAATGTTGGATCTTTTTCTAAGAAACATAATTTTTATTAATATAGTAATTTAAGAAATTCCAAGAGTACCCCTCCACTCTCTTATAAAAGGGATCCTCCACTCTTATTTTATTTGAACAGAAAAATAATTTTGGATTATCGAATACCTATAAAAATTCCTTCCTTACTTATATTACCACATTCTATGTAACACCCTGATTTTTTTAAATGATAAAACTACATTTGATAGTATATGCGACACGAAACACCAAACCCAAAAAATAAATAATTATTTAAATTTGAAAATTTTAAGAATTCTATTTAATTTATGGATATGAGTAGGATTAAGTACATTATTAAATATATACATTCCATAAATAAATTTATTAATACTTAGTAAATAGTCAATCAATTTTTTTGTAATGTTCTTTTGTTCTTCAAAATATGTTAAATTCAAAAAGTGTTTTAAATATCTTTTTAAAAAAACAATATAATTATTTTCTAGAACATTAATAAAATGTATTTGATAAAAATAAATCCATTTTTTAAATCATGATATCAAAATTAAATTGTGTTAAAATTTTGGAATTTTTCAAAAAATATAGAATTTTTATTGAATAGTTAAAAATACCAGTTTTATGTAAAGTTGTCATTTTTTTGAAAAAATAAGTAACATAAAAGTACAAATATTATTTTCATTTTTTTAAAGATAAAATAAGTATTTTTTAGTATTTTTTAATTAAATTAATTATATTTAAATAATATTTTCACCTGATTTTAGTATAAGTTTATTTTTTTATTAGAAACACATTTATTCTGAAAACTATTTTAAAATTCATAATATCTATCTATTATAAAAAATAAGTAATGCATAATTAGAAATTATTTAAATAAATCTTTTATATTATATAAACATTTTTTTGAATTTAAAGTCAAATAATGAAGATTACTAGTTATAGAGTTAACAAAAAATCATATGTTCCTCGAAAAATGCATTTTTTTAGAAAAAATATTTCCATCATTCTTGCAGGTTTTATTTTAAGATAAATTATTCCACCTATATGAATTTATTTTTATAAAATGCATTAAAAAATTGGAAAAATCTTAATTAATATTAGGTAATATGTTCAACTTAGTTTATGGACAATATGAATATTAACTGTAGTAAATATTCATTATCACAATAAAAGGAAAATATATTAATTAAGGGTACAAATTATTTAATAGATACTAGAAACAAAAAACCCTAAGAGTATGAATATATATATATATATATATATATATTTCCTTTTCAGTAATATAACATTTATATTTATACTTTATTTTATTTACATTAAAAATAATTAAATAATCAGTAGGGAAAAAATTACATTTTTATACGATAAAACACAAATTGCAATTTTTGAGTAATTTGAAATTTAATTTATGAAATTCCTTTCGACGAATTAATTTATTTTTTAGAAATAAATGAAATTTTAATAAAATATTATTATTAAATTGAGGTTGTTAAATTTAAATGATAATATAATTTATATAACTTCAAAAGAAATTTCTATAGTGGTTCAAAAACTATTACTGTAAAAAAACCATGCATCTCTCAGTAAATGTCAATTCTATTTTAAAAAATAAATTTCATATATTTATAAAATTATTTTTATAAAATAAATATTTTTTTTTGGAATAAGAACATCAAAATTATCCAATGGTTAATGTTTCATAATTTTCTAAGACAATTGATTTTTCATGTAAAAATTAAAGACGATATAAATATACAATGTGTATTATGACCTCATAATGACCAAAAAATGACGTAATAAATACTATAAAGTGTATAGATGACCAAATATATGTTTTATATTTTAAATAATTTAATATTAAGTTTATTTTATTAATTTTAATAATACTTTATGAATATTTCAAAACCTATAATATATTTTTTGGTTTTAAAATCATTTATTTATAAATATAACTCACTTCCATATCATAAATGGTATAATTTTAATAAGTTCAACCCCTATTCTAACAAAATATGGATAAAAACTCATAATTTCTTAGAAAATTAGGAAAAACTGTGCGAGGTTTTTGGTTTGGTTATTTTATTATATGGAGTCCAAAACCAAAGTTTGAGAAATAATAAATAATTCTCGCAACATTTCATTTATAAACCTCCCCAATATCCCATTTATCATTAGACTAAAACCTTGGAGAACATCCTTACTCTGCCCTACCATGTCTATATTCATACCAAGGTTCCCCCAATCTCTCAAAAAGATTCTCCAAATCATTTTGAATCACCCTCTCAAGGTAAGGGATCCTATCTTTCTCCTCTTTATTCAAGTATATTCATTTTCTTATGTATTTTATCTCTATATAATAATTTTGGTATATGTTATTGCATATCTAAAATAATTTATATTTTATGTCTAAATAATTATATAACCCTTTATCTATGATTAATCCCTTCTATGATCATTTATACTCCCCCATTAAACTACTGAAATATCACTGCGATTTCCATGCCAAAACCATTGTGTAGTGAATAACCATACCCATTGCTTAAAAAGGGTGTTCAAATTAATGAAATTATACTTATTTTATTAAGAACTTATATGTATTTATTCCAAACTACTTGACCATGTAATAAAATGTGATGATAAATTATTCCAGATTTTTTGATCTGTGTGGCACACTTATGCATGAGAGCGAAATGAAAGTGATGAGTGAACAGATAATTATATCAGGATCCAATTAATTGGGTAATGTTTTTGTCTCATGAGGCATCATGAAAGGGAATAGGGAGTAAACCTACTCTGTCATGAGACTTTTCCCATAATTATGTAGTAGTAGTTATCCTTGAACTATGTTTACGATGTATTGTTTTAAGTTGTTTCCACATTTCCCATGCCCGCTTTATGTAATCATGCAATATCATGCCTATTTTTTATGTTTATGATTCTAACCCCTACCATGTCTCATTTATATTCCTATTTTCAAAAATGTATTACTTTAATCATGTTATCTAATATTTATTCCCTTACTTGTATTTATAGCTTACCAGTTTGTTATGTTTGACCCCATGTTATCCCATGTAGTTTTAAGTATGAAGAAAAAATATTAGCATGTTATGAATGTTTTCAATAATGGAGATGTATTACCTATTTTATTTTTTATTTAATTTATATAATTCCGATATATACTATAATTATTGATATTCTAGGTCATATTATGTGCAATCTTATGTAATAAATCATGAAATGAAGTGTAATAAAGAGGTGGGTTCTTATAGATGGTATCAAAGGGAGGTTTAGTGATTTATGGGATTATGATTAGAAAAATTTAGTAATATCCATAGGAAAAATATTAAGTACAGGAAAAATATCTAAGTTTTGATAATGTATAGATTAAGTGGTTTCTAAGTCAATACATTACTTTCTTGATACTAAGGGGATATGACTCTGTCATAGATGTAGATAAGGGTAAAACCTGAAAATACCTTGTTGAGCTAGACTCGACTACAAACTGCTGAATGAAAATAGGCCTTAATGGAATCTTGGTTTGACAATCCTATGGGATATTATTTGGTAAATACATAATCACATTATGAACCACTATTAATGGAATAATATACCCATAATATTTAATGTTAGGAAATAGATCATGGGAAACATAGATTGAAGCCTAGAAATTAATAAGTTTAGGAAATACATTTAATTTATATGTTTTACATTTAATATCAATTATATTCCCATTTTTTTGATTAATATTTTAGAATTTACCACAACAAATTTTCCCTTTATTCTAATGAATGATTGGAAATAGGTTGAACCGAGTCAATAAACAATGTGAAGTAAAATGTTATTACTTCCCAAATAAGATAGTATTAGTAATTGATAATTATATTGTATAATTATTATATCAATTAAATTTTAGAAATAATAATCATGAAAGATATAATTATTGATTAAAATTAGGATTCTATAAGGAATTAAAAGAAATATGTAGAATAGTACTGAAAACCTATAATAGTGATTTAGTGATAAAGTGATATTTTAAAAAACACATGATTGAATTATTGATAACCTTTAATAGATGTTTGATGCTATTATAGACCTGAATAGTATTTGGACAACATTTATAAGGATATTCTTATGTTTAAAATAAACGAGACAACTTTTGAATATTAATGTGATTGATTTTTAGTATGATATTTTGTTAAAAAATTATTACTGGATCAACTATTTCTGATTTTGAGGTGATTATTGATTTTTTATGAGATGTATTGTCTGGTTAAGGTATATATACCCATTAGAATTATTTGAGAATAATTCTATTTTATTTTTTAAGGTTTAATATTTTGGTTATGGGAAATCTTTTAGGTTAAAACATTCTTTAATTTTGAGGTTATTGGTGTTATTTTGGATATAAGGGTGTTTATTTAAAGAATGCTCTATGTTAAATCATTGATTTTTTTCTTCAAATTTTTTAGATTAATGTATTTGTTTTATTCATTTTTTGTATTATAATTATTTATTATAACCATTTTTGATTTATTAAGTATAATAGGAATAGTTTGTTATTATTTGGTGCGTCATGTGATCCATTAAAAGTTTATTCCAGTGCTTCGGGAATAAAAAATTCATCTTGAGTTCACTTTGTTTGGAAAAAAGATGAGATTGTAGTGGAAATTTATTAATGGGTGAAATTATATGTTTCATGAAATTATATTTCATTATTGTCTTAGTATAATTAGTAAATTAATTCTTTAAATCTAAGAAAACAATCACAAAACAAATTTTTTTTCATAAAATTATCATTTTTGATGATTTGATGGTCTTTTTACCCATTAAAAATTTAAGGTTTTATGGTCATTTAATTTCTCTTGACAATGCTATCTATCCAACTATATTAGTTATTTGGGCTTATTTTTTTCATCCATGTCTATGTTTTCACATCCCACTAATTTTATCCTACTTGGAAACCTAGTTATGTGACGACCCTCGTACTTCTCTTTCTCTCATTTCAAGTGGATGTTTTATTAACCATTTATATGATTTTGGTTTTAAATAAGAATATTTCCAAATATTTATTACCGATTTAGGAATAAATTGAGAAGAATTTTTTTTTAAATTGGGGGGGGGGAGAATATAACATCACAAGTTTTTTAAAAGATAAAACTATGTTCATTAGAATATGTGATACACAACACCCAACCCAAAAAGAAAATGTTTATTTAAATGTGACTAATTAATCCTTTACATTAAATTTGTTGATATGAATAGAATTATGTATTTTATTATATATATATATATTCCATAAATATATTGATAAACTCTTTGTTAATACTCAATTAGTTTTTGATAATGCCTTTATTTCTTCAAAATATGTTTTCTTTAAAAATTATTTTTATTTATTTTTGTAAAAAATAATATCCTAAAAATGTAGAAAATTTATTTAATAAAATTAAATCCATTTTTTATATCATTATATCAAAATAATCATAGGTTCAATGTCTGGTATTTTTTAGAAAGTATATAATTTTCAATGAATAGTGAAAAATGACATTTTATGTAAAATTGTATTTTCTTTTGATAAAATATGTAATTTAAATGTCAAAATATTGATTTAATTTATTTTAAAAAAATAATTATTTAGTTATTTTGATTTCAATTAATTACATTTACATAATATTTATACCATATTTTATTATAAGTTCATTTTTAGGATTGAAATAACATTTTTCTGAAAACAATTTTAAGATGCATAATATTTATCAATTATAATTAATTAAAATAAAACCAAATGAGAAATGGTTTAAAGGAAATTTATAGATTATATATATATATTTATTAATTTAAATTCATATAATTAATATTACTAGTTATTCAGTTAAATCAAAATCTTCTCTTCCTTTAAGAATGCATTTTTTGGGAAACCACTTTCCACTACGCTTGTAGGTTTTTCATTAAATTAAATATATTCCCCTCTGTGATATAATTTTTTTAAAATGAATTCAATATTTTTAATAATAATAACTAATATTAGGTAATATGTTTAACTATGTATTCAGACAACATGAATATAAATTGTTATAAATATTTATTACCATGTCAAAAAGAAAAATAGGTTAATTAAGGGTAAACATAATTTAATAAAGACTACATAAAAAGTAATCCAGATAGTATGAATATTTATATTTACTTTTCATTGAAATTATTAATAAATTTATTCCTTGTTTTTTTACTTTATAATTTTTTATTTAATCATTTGAATAACAATTATATTTTGATACGGTAAAACAAAAAATGTATTTTTGAGAAATATACAATATCAATTAAGAAATAAATTTTTCATAATTAATGTATTTTTTGGAAATAAATTATATATTAATATAATATTATTTTTAAATTATTATTTTTAAATTTAAATGATAATCTAATTTTTATGATGTCAAATGATATTTCTATAATGGTTAAAAATCTGTTATTGTTAAGAAACCCATAATTTCTTAATAAATGTCAACCATATTTTTAAATTGAAAATTCATATGTTTATAAAATTAATTTTATGAAATAAATATTATTTTTGGCATCAACATGTTGATATTTTATGATGGTTAAAGTTGTATAATTTTCTAAGATAGATAAATTTTTGGGTAAAAATTAAATACATTATAAATATAAAGTGTGTATTATGACCTCATAATAACTAAAAAATGATGTAACAAATACTATAAATAGAATACTTATCAAACCTATTTCCAATTTAGAATAATTTAATTTTAATATTATTTGATTAATTTTATATATCCTTTTTTAATCCTCTAAAACCAATAATTTATTTTAAGTTCTTAAAATCATATCCTTATAAACATGACTCACTTCCACACAAAAAATGGTATTATTTTAATAATTTAGGACCATATAATAAAACAATAATTAAAAAACCAAACCTTTTCAAAATCCATGTTCAAAAACCATGGGAAGGTTTTTGGTTTTTGTTAGCTTATTATATAGTTTCTAAAACCTATGTTTGAGAAATAATAAATAAATCCCAAATCAATTCCTATATAAACCCCTGCACAATCCCATTTATCTTAACTAAAAAACCTTGTATCACATCCTTACATTTCGATCCCCTCTCTAGAGTCATCCCAAGGGGTACCAAATCAATCAATAAGTTTCAGAATCACCCTCTCAAGGTAAGGGATCCTATCTCTCTCTCTCCTCTTTATTGAAGAATATTCATTGTCTTATGTCTTTAATATCCATATACTAGCATTGGGATATTTTCTTATATATCCTCAATACTTTCAATTTTATTTTTAAATTATTAGATACCCCCTTTACTCTCATTAATATATTCTGTTAACATTTATACTTCCCCGTTATACTTCCAAAATTTCACCCTGATTTTCCAAGTCAAAACCAATTGTGTTATGAACACCGATACCAATTTCTTATCAAGGGTGTTCACCTTTATAAACATATATTTAGTTATTGTGGAATTATACGTAGTGACTATACACTCCATGATCATGGAATAAAATGTGATGAAGAATGATTCCATGTTTTATGATCTATGAGGAACACTTAAGCCTAAAAATGAAATGAAAGTTACTGGTGCCCCCAAAGTTATATAGTGCTCCAATGCATTGGTTGATGTTTTAGTATCATGAGACATAATTAAAGGGATAAGAGAGAGAACCTAATCCATCACATCACTTTTTCCATCATGATTTCTTATCATTTATCATTAAAATATGTTTATGATAGAATGTTTAAAATTGTGGCCACATTTCTCATGTTTTATTTATGTTATTGTGCTATATAATTCTTTATTATTCATGGTTATGATTATCACACGTTCTATGTCTCATTGATATGACTATTTTCTAACATGAAATTATTTCTTTATTTTATCCTCTGTTTATTACCCTACGGGGATTTATTGTTCACCCCTTAGGTTTTCCAATTCATTTTATAAGTATGATGGAATAATATGATCATGTTAAGGATGTTTTAAATAATGGTGATGTATTCCCTAATTTTAGTTGTTAGGTAATGTACCTAATTCACCAAATACGAGACCTATCCTTTTTTATGGTTGATATATGTGTAATATAATGTAATAAATCATGAAAAAGAGTGTAATAAATAGAAAGGTTTTCATATTATAGAGTCAAGAGTTTTATTATAAAACCCTCCAAGGAAGGATTTTGGTGTAAACCTGAAGAAGTTGTCTGAAAATGAGTTATCATTATTAAATTAGGATTTTTCATTAATTTATTCTTACAACTATTGAAAATATTATCTAATAATGATCATATACAAAAATAGTATCCAACATATAGTAATATTTTTTAAGTCAATGAAATAACCTATATTCATATTCTATTCCATCAAATGGGAAACAAAACTGTTGTTTGTGTGTTTGCAGGATTACCGCCTCACAAATAGATACAATTTGTTTTGAATCACCAGTACTAACTAATGGATTTAATGATGGATTTAATATAAATGTTGGATATTAATGACATATTTATGTTTTTTAAAGGTAATATACCATATAATTTCTTACATTTCCATTCATTTAAAAAATATAATTACATTAATGTTTATGTGTGGGTTATGATCTCCACCAAGAGATGCGATTCATTTTTTCATAAACACATCACTTTAATTATGTATATAATGGTAAAATAATAATAATAATAAATTTATTTAATAATTATCATTATTTAAATATTAAATAACACTTATATTCTTTTATTCATGATTGTTGAAAAATTGAAATGTTACTCTGGGGTACGTAAGATATACCGTCACCCTGATTGACACATAGTTCATTTTAATAAACATATTTCATTGTTAGTTTTAAAATTATAATCTATGTACAAAAATTATAACAATTTCATGATTATTATTATGAATATTATGTAACAATGACCAATTTTACTACACTAAAACTTCCAAATTTATTTTGAAGATATGAACTGAAAATCGTCAAAATGTTTGACATGAACTTAATTGATTGATTAATTAAATATAAAATGGTATCCAATAAATTAAAATCAACAATAAAAATGAAAAATATACTTAATAAATTAAATAATTAATATATGTTTTTTATTCAAGATAATAAAAAATGTACATGATGATTCAGACCCAAGATAATGGATTTCATCGCAATTTGATTTCATTGAGGAATAATTAAATGTTATGTACCAATTTTTTTATAGGGTGAAAATACCATGATTTTAGATGTTATATAATAAATATATCATACTTCATAGTATTTTATGTTTTGATTCAAATTATTTTATCCAAGGGGACTTGACTTCAAATTTACTTTGTGGTATAGAGTTTTATAACTCAATTTGTTTTCATTAGGCTATTTTAGTTCTTCACTATATTTAATATTTTAAGATAATGTATGTATTAATTTTTTATTATTTTATGTTTTATTTCCTCTTATTTTATGTGGATTTATATTTGATATAAATAATCAATTCATTGATTAATTCCTACTTCAATGGTATGATCTTTTTAAGATATTTTATCTCAATTTCCACTTCATTGAGAAATATTTGTTATTAAAAAAATATTTATTTCTAAAAGGTGTATCTAATACCCATTTTATAAGTAAAAAAATGAATCTATTTACATTTAGGGTTTTTAATTCTTCATTTAGTGTTTTTTTTCACGTGTGTTATGATTCAGAACCAAGCAAAGTGGTAAGCGTTTATTTCACAATCTCTTCTTTATTTTTTATTATTTATGTTTCAAACTCTGATAGAAGAATTATTTTACCTTTCTATATTAATCCCAATATATATTTTTTCTCTAATTTATATTTCAAAAAGAAAATTCCTATCATTTTCTACTATTTAAGTATTCAATATACTAAAATCCTATTTTTTTTTGGAAATTAGACTTTTTTTTCTACTCATTCATGTATATTTTTCTTCCAAATCAATATTTTATAAATTTTTCTAACGAATAACTTAAAATTATCCAATGATTTATTAAATATATTTTTACCAATGTTGTACATTGTACACAATGGTTTAAAAAGAATTTTATCATCTTTTTCCAAACACGGTACTTTTTGATTGTTTATTAAAAAATGTGAAAATAATATTTATTTTAACATACTCGACGTGAACAAAGATTTCCCACCATCATGGACGATGATTAATTTTAAGATTCATTTAGACTTTAATAAGTTTAGTTTCAAATATTTTGTTTTTATAATAATCTTGATATTTTTAAATTTTATTTTCAAAGGGAAATAGTATTTTACTAGAGAATGTTCTAAATGATCTTTTTATGGTTTTTCGATTCATAAATGAAAAAACCCTTTATTTTATTTATAATTTACATGGTATAGGTTGTAAGGATTCTATCTGGAATCTTTATATGGTTGTTTTATAAATTTTTTGACTACGGAAATTATTGAAAATCACTTTCTCGATTAATTTTATAGTCATTAACATTTTCTATAAACATACATTTTTTTGATCATTGAACATTAAATTTCTCTGAAATATTAATTTTATTGGTATTATTGAAATGATTATTGTAGGACCTAAGAACACCAAGAGTGTGGAGGGTAAATCATGGTGTCAATTTTTTATTTTAAATAACTAGATCATGTTCCCACATTTTTAATAACTTGTAAAAGACATATGATGAAATACTATATTTATTAAACATTCACATGAATAGATACAACATGATAGTTTTACTTTGTTCAACACTAAGGGATTATAAGAGGAGAATACATTGAGTTTTTTTACATTGTACCTAAATTCACTAAGAATCACTAGTTATTGGGGAATACAGAAGACAAAACATAGTTTCTTTGAGACATAAAAAATGCATTGAAAACAATTTTAGGGATAATACCTTGACTCCCTCAAACACTTCCATAGACTCATCCTAGCTGAATAACATTGGTGAATTTTTACTCAGTTTAACAACTTAAAGGTCACTCATGTAGATTGGTAATTTAAGACTTTTTACCTGGTTAGCACGACACAATACTTGTACCATAGTCCTCAATTGATGAAATTCTATACAATGATAAATCAAGCTAGGTATTCAAAACATTTTAGGCACAAAACTCCTAAACCTGTTCGCAACACTTGTTCTTGCATGAAAATTTTTGTTCTTATCATGAATGTCTATTTTTCATGAAAATAATTCATGAACATCACTTGGTATTGATGGATATAATGAAAGTCATGTGCTTAAATTTCATTGAGGAACTATACAGTGAGCCTGTCTTGTGCACAATAGTGGAATCAGATCTTTAATGGAAATGTTACATAGAATTAAGGGGGTATCTTTTGATTAATATACATGTCTGAACATACACTCAATTTACTTGTTCTCCTTCCAATATTCATTAAACATTCCACCTACACTAATGTTCTCATTTTTTCATCTCTTTTATCATGCAAACTTCATTTCTATTTCGTTGGTGCATGCAACTCTTTATGTGTTGCGTAACACCAGATTTCACACAATTTTATATTTTCCACACAACTATTTCAATTTCCATATTTTTATATGAACATCCTGAAACTTCACTTGTGTGAAATTTTTTCCAAAAAAACCTCACCATTTCATTCAACTTTTTTCATTTCAAAAAATAACTTTATTTTGTAAAAAAAATCTCCATCCTCCAAATTTTGGTGCCCAAATATTTGGAAAATACTGGGAAAAAATTACACCTCAACACTGAATCTGTATGCATTGTAAATAAAATTCTATTATAAATTCATTGATCATCACATTGTGAATAGATAATAAACAAAAAAACACACCATTTATAGATTTGAAAAACCTTGGTTACAATAATCCCTTCCTTTGGATTTGTTGGAAATTTATTGATAAATTCACTATAAACACCATCTCTAAACAAAAACATTATAGGAATGAAATAACACATCCATCACTATAGGTCTATGTGATAAAATATTGGCGTATAAAACAAGAATGGAAGAAGATAATTTCATGACACTATAGACCAGTTACTAATCCAATAGATACCCTATCCTTTTACATATAACATTACAGAACAAGACAAGGATTGTAAAGTTAAGTGTCTTGAAAGACTAGGTATATAAAAATAAAAACGTGGGACAAAAAACCTTTATTTAATCATTATAAAGTGCTCATAACTTCCTTTTATGCCATACATTTTCCTCGGGTACCCTGGGGAACACATGAATGAAGGGATGAGCTAATAGACTAGTAGAGGAAAAAACATAAGAATAAAGATTTAGTAAATGGGTTAGAGTTCATGATATAATGATATAAAAAGGAATTGAACATATGGAATAATGACATATAAATTTGGAATCATAAAAATATGAATTTATATTAATGTTTATGTAACATAAAACATGACTTTAGAATTAGTCAAGGCTAAGAGACAAGACTGTTGCACAAGGTAGCATAAGCCAAGGCTTACCACCAAGATCATCTCACATAATGTCTCGTAAGACAAAAAATTACCCAATTCATTAGAGTGTTATCTAGGTGAACCCATATTTACTTTACATGAACATTTTTTCCACATAAATAATCATACATAATTATAAGGGTTACCCATAGAAATAATTGGGTACCACAATCATGTCTTAATGCATAAAAAATTGGTGTGTCATAAAAGTGTACATGAAATAAAGAAACAAAAATATACATGGACATTAATAAGTGAAAATATGCATGTATAATAGTAATCTATGTCAGGTTTAAGTGAAAACATGTAAGAATAGTATTTAAGAAATTTTAGCATTAAAACATTTTTGTGCGGTTTTAAGGAAAATACTAGAGTCTTTAAAATAGAAAAGGGTACAACCCATTATATAAAACCATAAATAAACCAATAAGGTTTTCATAATACAACGAATGATTTTATAAAGACAATGGTGGATTAAAATATAAAATATAATGTACTTGAAATCAGGTAAGAATTTGGGATGTTCCCTCAAAACAGGTTTTCTAATTGGGTAGTATTGAGGACATAATCACTTAAAAACATGTATATCACTGATAGATAATGATGAAAGGGTATTGATAGATGAATTTGGTACATGTACATAAAATTTGGGATATTTACATAATAATATAAGATAACTTCATTTTGGTTAAAGCAATATCAAGAAACCCGAAAGAATTATGGAGATTAGGGTGGAATCCCTTACGGATTATCAGCATAGTATCCGGTGTAGTTCAGAGGGATTAATGGGAAAGAAAGGGGTTTATTATCACATAAAAATAATGTGGATGTATGGGGGAGTTGAAAATCATACCCTATCATTAGTTATTACACATAAAATGGAATTACATAGAGGACATTCTTGAATAAAGGTGAAAACAAAGAGGATCCCTTACCTTAAGTCCAATGGTGTTATCCAATAAATATTAATGACCTGAATAATAAAATTAAGTTCATTAATTAATATTTCTAGAACATATTTATATGTAAATTATTTTTATAACCTTTTTTAGTTCATTCATAACCTTTTTTTTATTTGTTATGAGATTCAATTTCATTTTTGGGTTGGTTTATTTCCTTGGTTTTAATGACCAGTTCATTTATATTCATGTTTAGATAAACATGTATGATGAATGTGGTTGTATAGATTTTAATTTAAATGAAATTATTGAAAATCTAAAAGATTACTTAGTTATAAAATGCATTTTTTTATTTAGAGTAATGGTGAATCATTATATAAAACATCAATGATAAACTCTTGGATTAATTTGGGGGTTTTCCTCATAATTTACATGTTTTGTATTACTATTTTAAATCAGGTGTGATAAAGGATTTCAGGACAATAAATAAGATATAAAACATATTTAATAATCTAGTTCAAAAAAAATGGTTTTATGACCATAATTTAAGATGGTAATAGAAATTGAAAACCCATTGTACTCGAATGTGATAAATAAAATCATCTAAGATAGTGTGTTTACAAATAAAATAAATGAAGGGTAAATGAGATATGATAAAAACATATCCATTTATAATAAAAAAATAATAGTTCATATAAGTCGCTTTTAATAACATTTGGATTAGGAGAGTTAAGTATAGAAAAGGAAAAAAAGGAACCCAAAGAGAAATTGAAAGAAAAGAAAAAAGGAATTTACCTATTGATTTAATCTTCCTTGAGAGCCTATTAAGGGGAGAGGATTTGGTATTTTTAGGAGAAAAAAAGGATATTGGACGTGGGGGAGGATATTGGGGAGAGATTATGGTAGAATTTATGTTAGGAACACGACTTTATAGGAGTGAAGAGAAGAGGGGATCACGGGTGGTTTTTATAGTAGAGGGAATGGGGGATTTCATAATATTTTAAAAATTAGTTTATTATTTATACAAAAGATAATAAATTTTTATGATTCCATGAACAAGATTAGTAATAAGTTTATTTGAGTAAGAAACAATTGGTCTTAAATTTACCTAAAAGTATCAATGACTCTCTAAATCATTTATTTATCTTAATCTGCAAATTATTGTATTTTACTATTCCTAAAAATTCAATTATTTTAGAAAAATACAAAGAATTAACCCCAGAATTTTTTTGATGTATATAATCTATAAATAAAATACAATTTTCAAAAATATTTTTCTAAATATAAATAATTTAATTTTTAATTAAAATTATAATTTACCTAAAAAATACAGTTTTTAAAACTATAACCGATTTTATAATGTTTTAAAAAATTACATAAGGTCTTATAAAACTCTCATAAAACCAGAAGACATACACTTGTTAACTTTTGAATATTTTTATGAAAATTAATTTTATTTTACATTAACTAATTAATTTTAATTATTTAATTATGACGTATAAAAAATACCAATACTTTTACTATGATTATATTATCACATATAAGATGCCTAACTTTAATTTGTACACTCATGGGTGAGGTTAGGAGTCTTTTGGATGATTTAATATTAATAAGGTTCATATTACTATTAATGAGGGTAGGTTACAATTCATAATGTTAGGCTACTATTCACTAAAAATTAATTTTGTCTTATTGGACTCCAAAAATCTTATTGACTGCAACGGTGTATGTCAGATTTTCGAAATTCAAATCATAGAAGTGTCAAAATTATGTTTAGAGGTCACAAAGTACTTATTAGTTAATTGTGTTGTTATTTAATGTGATTATATGACATAATTATAATAAGGGAATTCCATTGATAAAATATTGGGTCGTTACAAATCCTGCAGACCAATCATACAAACCAAACACTCATTAAATCCCACTTATCTTCCCCTTTGGAAATAAACCCAAAGAACCTATATTTTTTACTTTTAGTGCAAAATAAATTCCCCTTTGTCATATCACCCCCATAAACCAACCTCACTTACACAAAAAGATTAAAAATGTTAACAAAAATGGAGGGGAACAACGAGAACATCATCATGCAATGACATGTGGCCGAACACCATTGTTCAACTAATGTTTCTTGAACATTTTTTATGACAAAATCTTTTTCATTATTTAAACCACTTTATCATTAGTTCCAAAAAGTTTCATTATAACCACACAATGTTCAACTTTATTTTTGATGTAATGATATCTAATCTCAATATGTTTGGTTCTAGAGTGATGAACCAGATTTTGTTTGGAATGATTACACTCTCTTTATCACAATGTTTCACCATCAGATGTTTCACCTAATCTTCTATATCATTAAGATTCTTATTCAATTTCAATAATAGTATTCATGAATTTTTCATAGTAATATACCCTGCTTCAGTAGTACGAAGAGAAGCGATTTCTTCTTTCTTTCTCAACTAGCACACATATTGATTCCAAAGAATAATGAACCACCATTTGTGAATATTCTATTTACGTAATCTCCTTACCATCTAGCATAAAAAATTATTAAAATTCATTATCACTTCATGATAAAAAGTATAAGAAAAAATTGAGAGTATCTTAAATATAACCCATGATTCTTTTAACTACTACCAAATGATCTTCCTTCAGATTACCTTGAAAGGGATTTTCTATGATTATTGCGACGATGATGTCCATCCTTGTTGTTGTCAAGTATAATAAGATTCCAATGATTCTATTATATAGGATGGGATCCAAAAATGCCCCATCCCTATTCTTTACATGTTTTTTTAAAACCTCAATCAGATTAACCATTGGTTTGGAGTCATGCATGTTGAATTTCTTCAAAAGGTCTCATGAATATTTCTCCCAAAAAATAACGGTATAATCCTTATATTAAACCACTTATATTCTCAAATATTATTCTAGTTCCCCAATAATAGATAGTTAATATTGATATTTCATATGATTATAAAATTCTTCAACTGATCCATTCATTCTTTCGCAAAAAATAATATCATCCACATACAGAAGAACCATAAATTATTCTTTTCGAGAATTATTCACATAGAGATTATAGTGAAAACCACTTAGTTTAAATTTATTCTTCTTCAAATCAGCATCCATTCAAGAATACCATGTTCATGGTGCCTGCTTCAGAACATATAGAGGCTTATTTAATCTACATATCTTAGTCTTATCATTTCTAATCAGAAATCCCACTTGTTGATCAATTAAGAATAATTATTCAAGAAATACACTTAAGAATTATGCTTTTTAACTTCCATATGATAAAATTTGTACTCTATTCGAATATCCATGGAAAGGAATAGAATAATTGATTATAGTATAGCTACTTTAGAAAAAATTTCTTCAACATAAATTCCATTAATATATGTATAGTCTTTACACACCAAGAATGCCATGTTTCTAATCACATTTCCATGGTCATTGAATTTTTTTTTCTATATTCACTTTATTCCAATCACATTGAGATTTTCTATTATCTTAACCAGATATAACTTCTTGTTCTTATCAATCCAATCCTTTTCTAAATTCATGGACTTATCCCATGTTTCATCCTTAGCTACTTCTTAAAATGGGGTTGGTTCCACAACTAATAGGAATGTAAAATGTGCCTAATTCTTCATTATCCTTGTCTATGTGTGTTCATTCCAATTCCAATTATGTTGTATTGATCAATTTATGATATTATATTATTATAGTCAGGTTCTGGTGGAGTTTCATTGATAGTGGGTTCCTGTTATGATTCTTCTTCTTAATCATCATCATTCTATGATCCCTAAATGTTTTCATGCCTTCGACTATTTATGTATTTTAATCTATCCATTTTAAACTTTATTCTTCATTATAAATCATATCAACATATGAGATATTCTAGGTATTTATAGTTTAACCTCAATTATATTGACATCATTTCGTTCAACAATATTTCTAAGACAATTATTGTAGCATTTGTAGGCTTTACTGTTCATTGAATATCCATAAAATATTCCCTCATCTACCACATCACCATAGGTTCCTTGATTACCTTATTTGTTTTAGATGAAGCCTTTACTTCAAAAACACAAAAAATAATTCAGAGAGGGATTAATGCCATATCATATCTAATATGGCATCTTGTTTTCTCCAAGAAAAATCTGTGTTCTATTTTGAGTGTACACCATTAATTAAACAACCTGTTTCCTGTAATAATGAGAAACCTGAATCTTGATCAGCATTGTTATATCCATATTATTCAGCTTTTAATTTCAATGTCCAATGACCCCATTTTCTTGAGGGTTTCTCACTATAGGAACCTCATGAAAAATCCCATTTTTTTCAATGTATTTTTCAAATTAAATAGTTCTGAATTATTCTCAATGATTAAATCATAGTATCTTGATTGTGTGGCCAATTTAGTTTACTTCTAATAGATAATTTCTCTTCATGCAATCAAGAAATCACCATTTCTTCTACATAAGCATCACACAAGACATTCCACTATAATCATCAATAATAATAATGAATTACCTATCTCTATATATGATAGCCATGTTCCTTAGACCACATAAATCTGTGTAGATGAGATGAAGTATATTCAATTACATTTGTTTCTTAAGCTGATATGATCTCCCAAATATCTTTCATCACATGCATGCATCAAATGCCTTTTATTGATTACACATCTAATTAGGAATATAAAAAAATCTTAATCTTAGATATGTGTTCCATTATCTATTTATCAATGTGACCCAATATATAGGGCCATAAGTTGTTTTATTCCTTAATTGTTAATAAAAAAGCGTTCTCTTTACAATCAACATGGTATAAGTTTCCATCTATTCTATATCCTTTATTAGAAAATTATATATCTTTACCCTGGTAGTATGACCCTTATGATTAAATTTCACTACCAATCCTGAGTCATAGAGTTTACTCTCACTCTGGAGACTATGATGCTTTATGTAAACCTAGATAACTTCATTTTTCCTTAGCTCTTCAATTTTTATTTTTTTATTTTCACTTCCCTTAATCTTTATTGCACAATCATCACTAAATATCACTATTACAATAAAACTCTCCTTAATATTCTCCTACATATCTAAATTTCTTATCATATGAGATGATAATACACTATTAATTATCTAATTATTACTTTTATTTATATCTTTGAGAACTATTTCTACAATATTGGATTCTCAATCTTCTTATTTTCCTTCACTGAGATACTTGAATGAGCAAAGAAAGAAGATGAAAGTTCCAATTAATTTTCAATATTCTTGGTTTCAACATACTTATATTCTTATTCCAGATGAGTGAAACTATTTTGAAGAGTAACTTTTCTTGGTTTATGTGTATTGAAATGTCTCTGAGTTCAATAGATATTGTTCCCTGCATTCCTCTACCTATAATGAATATCTTTATAACCATAAATATATTTGTGAATAATATATCCATAGAAACTATTTCTTCAATATGATGAAAGATATAGTACCATTATATTTTTTTTACTTCTAAAATCTTACCCATTTAGATAGATCCTTTCCTCTTCATAGTAAGACATGGTATGTCCCAAAAATCCACAGAATTGGTATTTCATAAGGGGGAATATCTTCTCAATTAGATTCCTCCAGATGTATCATTTTTTGTAAAGGTATTTCACTGAATATTTTTTCTATGGAAACTTTAGGAATATTTTCAACTATATATTTTTTGGTTTGAAGATTTTTTTGAGAACATGAACCTTTGTGATATGTGAAAGTTTCTACTTCACTTTATTTTGTATATTCTTGTTTCCAACCATTGATTTTTATACATCATAGAAAATTCCAATTTTTCACTTAAATGTGAATCTATAATGATTCATGGAATTCTCCATGCCTCCATAAATACATTAATATCTTTTTGGCATCTCTATATCTTAAAATTTTCTGAACTATAATTTTTTCTTCATTTCTTTTGATTTAAATTTAGATTCTAGTTTACTCCTTAAAGTAACAACTTCTTCTTCATGTCTATCAACTATCATATCCTTTTCCGCCAGTATAGATATAAGTTCCTTGATGAATTTTTCATAGTCTTCAATACCGTTTTTAATTTACACAATATATTCTAATATTGTAAGTATTGTTAAATGTTTTTAGGCCTCTACTTCTTATCAAGAAATTTATACTTCATGTCAATCAACATACCATGATGAATCTTTTAACACAAATATCATCTTCTAGTTTATCATTATTTTATTGAAAAAAACATCAAGAGGAACCTCAAGTAACATCTTGATATCAAAACTCCAATAAATTGGTTAGGTTTATCATTTTTATGTCATAAATATTCAACTGTATCAATCATGGATGCTTCAGTTTCAAATTTAAACATCGGTTCTAAATCCTCCAAAAAGACATTATCATCTTGTTCATCATTGTAGAAGAAACTCATTATCTATATTTTATTTACTAATTTTAAGTATCCCTTGTTATATAACCTTTTCTATGGATTCTTTATGATTTATGCTTCACTTTATACATCATGAAATTTCCTTAGGCATCGAGTGGATATATTCCCTACAGGACCACAACCAAAAAAATGAAACAAAATATTTCCTTAAAATATCCCTTTTTCTCTCTTAAATTTATTTTAAAATTAAGAATGTGGTTCATCTTACTCATTATAACTTACTTTGGTAATCTCATGTTTTCCCATGGATTTGAATACAATTTCATTTCTTACTCAAGTGGAGACATCTTCTGGTTTTACTCTCATTTTACATGAAACCATATTTCTTAGAAGATCATCAAGATAAATCTTAGACAAATATATTTCTTCAAGAGCTAAAACTTTTAGATTATACATAAGTGGGATCCACCTCAGGATTATCTTCAAAATGTATATATCCTTAATTTATTCCCCATGTCTTTGAATAAATCCAAAAAAATCAGTTATGTGATTATATAATCTCTCTTCATTTTCATCTAGATGAATTTTTATTTCATCATACCGATTATGCATGACTTGATGTTTTGCCTCCTTTCATTTTTATCTCCTTCATATATATTTTTCAGTTTCATTCACATGGAATTGGAAATTGTAAAACTCAACACCTTTAAATATATTTGATTAGACAATGCCAATGTAAGATATTTTTGAACTCTATCATGAACCTTACGAATTTCCCTATCAATTTTAGTCATAAATATAACTTTCACAACACTGAAATGAATCCTATATGATTTGGAAAATAGAAATTCGATCAAAAGGGATTGTAGAAGAGATCTCATTCTATTCATAAAAATTTCAAAGTTTCTTCCATCAAAAAGTGGAACTCCCCTTGCATTCACTGTATTATCTATAACAATAGAGGATAAATTTAACACCATTAACATATTATCTATAATAACCCTTATAGGACCCAAAAACTCCCTAAGAGTGGAGGGGTGAATCCCGGTGTCTTATTTTTGTTTTAAATGATTAATATAGTTCCCATATTTCTAAGAAATTTTAAATAATATCGGATAGAATCATGTTGTTATCAAACATTTACATGTAGAGAGAAAAAACAAAAATTTTACTTGGTTCACCACTAAGGGCTAGTACATAGAGCATATACAGATAGAGTATCGATCAAAAATAAATCCAATAAGCCTTAGTAGTTATTTTTTAATAAATAAGATCATACACTATTATTATATGTCATAAATAATTCATGTATAAGAATTTTATGTATTACACACTTCCACCCTCAGAACACTTCCCGTGAATCCCCCTATCTCCTTGCCTGGGGTGAATTCTTACTAAAATAAATGATTTGAAGGTTTCTTCAGTTTATTGGGAATTTAAATCTTTGTCCTTGATTGGAATGAGACACTACATTCACCAGTCCTAAATTAATACACTTATATACACTAATATATCAATCCAGATATCTGAAACATGGTATAAGGACAACTCATGCACTTGTGTGCCACACTTATTCTTATGGGAAGCTTTTTTTCTTTGTCCCATAAGTTTATTTTTCAAGAAAACTGATAATAAACATCAATTAGACTTAACAGACCCAAGGAATGATTTATGTCAAAGTTTCCTTTCCATAACTCTATAGTTTACTAGTCTTGCGTGTTAAAGGGGTACCAAATCATCTTCAGAAATGTAACATAGAATTATGGGGGTAACTGCCTATTTATTGATATGGAAAGCCCTATGTGAAAGTTCCTTGCATTCCTTCCACTATTCCTACATCTTTCCCTCTAAACCAAACTTCTCATTTTTATGTCGCGTTTATTGTGAAAATTCCATCTCTATTTTGTGGCTGCACAAAACTCTTCCCATGTCACCCAACTCTTACATTCGCACAATTCCAGATTTTGATCAAATATATTTTATTTTCAATATTTTGATTTGATCACCCTTAAAATTTTAATGCATGGAATTTTAAAAAAACATTCACCCTTGCATGATTTTTTTATTGTTGTGAAAAAAGTTTATTTACCAAATAAACTTTTCCCATCCTCCAAATTTGGGGCCCCATAAATTTAGAAAATAATGGGAAACAATTCCACCTTTAATACTAAATATATATTCACCATGAAAACACTAGTCTAGAAAAATCCTTGATCAACCAAGAGTGGATTGAAATAAAACAATAAAAAACACCATTTACATTTGTGAAAAACCTTGTCTCCAATAATTATTTCCTAAAACTTATACCATTTTTTTCTAGTGGTGTTTTACTAGGAATTTTATTTGATTAACTGGGGAAAATATTGATTAATTTGTATTCATGACTCAATAAGAGTATTTATTGATAGAGAATATTGTTTATAGATTAAATTGAGCAATAAATATATTATGAATGTATTATACATGAAGTGATGGGTGGGGAATAGTTATAGATATACCCTGGATGCATCAAAAAAATCTTATGAGATAGATAATTTGGCCAAAATAAAATAGTTTAAGGTGTATACCTACCTATAGATAAAATGGTCTTTGCATAATGATTTTATCATGAACCAACCCAATAGGGCTTGCCTAGCCAGTGATGATCCAAGTGAGACTACCATGAGCCTACCTCCAATAGGACAAGGGGTGGAAACCAAGTCTAAGTAGGAATATCACACAAATGAGAAGACTTAGACAATAGAACCCATATGCATAAACACACACACACACACATCCATCCCCATGTAACAATGTAGAGATAATAACAACAACTGATACCAAAATTCATGCATACATCTATTAAAAAACAAGAGTAAAAAAATATCGAATGGATGAAATGGAAAAATAAAATCCCACTATCCTAAAAAAGAGTTCAACCTTCTTAGAAGGTGTGGAGTGTTTTCAAATGCAACCACTAATACAAATCTCATTCTATCAAGCCCACAATGTTATCCCCTCTCTGGGTACTCTTAAGAATTCATCCAAATGCATATCATATGTATAAGAAATAAAATGTGAAGTCATATCCCATGTATGTGTGGGAATAAAAATACCCATTACCAAACCTAAACTCTCAAAATAAAAGGTAGAGACAAGAATGAAATATTACACTCATCCTATAGCTAGAGGTTATTGAAAACCCAAGTGATAGAGAACATGGTTCTCCATAACCATCTCTATATCTCCGCTATACATGGCTACTCAACACATCACCTCATGGTATGTCAATCAAGATAGTGACATAACCGCAAGTATTAGTAGAATCACCAAGATATACTCATCACATACTCTAACTCACCTAAAGGTTTTAACCTCATAGAATCCCACAAGATTCAACTCGAGTATCAAAGGTATCACTCATCCAAGAGAACCCACTCCATATGCCCTTACAACCCTGATGACACAAATCTAAGAGGCCTCACTCATCATGTATCACTAAGATGATTTCACATCCTTGTATCCCATATGCAATATGAATGATAGAACATGATCGTCTAGTCTCTCTATAGAGAAAGTCAAACTGAAACCCAGTAGATCTCAATACTCATATACATGATTACACCCATGCCTACTGGGGGACTCCATGAAACCTAATTGATCTCAAAATATCTCAACACATAGATAGGGTATTTATCCTTGAACCATTGGGGGACACCATGAACCCAATTTGGAACTTCAGAGATCATAACAATTAGATAGGTGACCAAACCAGGGACTACTGGGGGATGTGGAAAGGCCTATCCAGAACTACCCACCAAGTAGAGGATTATATGCATGATGGAACCTTGAATTATTATATAATTACAAGATATGTAGGGGATTAGTGCCCATATATGTGGGTCAAGCCGTTAACCCAAACTCAACCTAGGGTAGATGAATATATGATAGAGAATACCACCCCAGTCACATAAATTGATATGAACAAAATCGTCCAAAAAATACCCTATAGAGGATCAATATAATAGGCCATTGAAATTATTCCACACTATAACCTATAGAGGAAGGATTAATGGAACACACCCAACAAATATTTTCGAAGTATCCCTGATAGAGGAATCCCACTAGCATCACTTCACACTTCATATATAACAAAAAAATTATGGCCCCCAATCCATTATATAGATAAAAAATCATGATAGATTACTCATGGGCCTTTATCTGAGTTCTGAAGAAGGTTATGTGGAAGGGACATGTATCTGAGGGCAGTACATGATATGTATCTAGAGGTAGACCCATGGCCATGTCCCCTCATTATATTCGACATTCAAAAAGGGAAGTACAAGATGATTAATTTTTGATTCATGGCATGTGACCCCTCCTTAACACTTGGTCATGTCCTTGATATCATAGCATGGATGACCATATTACCCTAAAAGACTTGTATGTATAGTTCATGACATGTTATATCAACCCATGTTTTGGATCATGTCCTCTTCCACGTTCCCATGTACCTAATCCCATGATGTGTTTCTAGTCGTGTCCTTCTACATAACTAGTTTCTCTTGATATGGTGTGCCTTCCCATGTCCTCAGTCACATGTCCAAGCACCACAACATGGAATGTACCCAAGAACTTGGTTTTTAGTTCCAAAATATCATCCTACCTAATCAGGAAGAAAACATGACATGTGATCCTGCACTACACACTCTATGATTGGGATTTGCAAACCAAACTTCCCTATGATACTTCTGAAACCCCCGATTTTCACTGATTACCCATAGATCCACCCCAAGGAATCTCAATATTTTTATAAGGGATATAAAACGTAAAAATAATTCATAAATGGGGTCTGGTATGTAAAGATCATAAATATTCCTACCTTATGGATAAATGTAAAACCATTGGGTAAAAATCTACACTATGAAGCCTCTACACTAGGATCAATAATTGATCACCATCAGGATTAAAACATGGTGTCACCTCATGTCTCACAATTCCTCCTCAGGCCATCCATCAAACAAGGTATGAAAACATCTTCTCCTTCTACCATTCGTAGAACCTGGGGGTGGAGGGAAATAAATTGATAAATAAAATTTTATTTAATTAATAAAAATTCTTAATTTAATACCGAACCAATAGTCTTCTATGACTTAGTTCCCAATGCATACAAAATAAATTTTACACCATGGGTAAAGCCCACATTCTGAACTCAACCATGGTAAAATATTTTCCATCATAGATTCCATTTGGGTGTTATTAAATATTTCCTTAAAACCCGCACACACGTGATATAAAATATTTAATATTTCTTTATCACCACACAAAGGCTCTCTTGTCCACAAAATTCTACATAAACTCAATAAATGGCTCCAGAAATATTCCTAGAGATATTATTAAGTATTACATGAAAAAATAGTGTCGCTACACTCTCACCACCTTTAAGGATTTTTATATCAAAAATAACAATCCTTCAAACAAGGGGAAAATGAGATCATAACTAGATCTCCCACACTAGTGAGATCTTGAGCGTGTCCTCATGATGTTAATATAAAGTTGCCTATGGAAACCTCTACCCATGAAGGGTCTTCTCTAATTAGTTCAAAAATTCCATTAGGTGTCTTGAAAAAATAAATTTCACTCAACATATAGCTCATCTTGGTCGACATCACGCAAAGAGTCATGCACATTCCTCCTCAACTATGGTACATAAAAAAAATCCAAGTACCTTGTCTAAATATGATCATGGGGTATAGTGGTAAGCCCCCTCAATAACCTAATATAGTATCCAGAAAAAGATTCTATGAACTCCAATAATTGCATGCCATCCGGAAAAGATCATGTAACCCATGATAAGGAAATATATCCTTGGACACAAGATATCCACATTAAACTTTGAAGGCCACCATTTTCAGTACACAAGGGACTCCTAATGTGTCCAAAAATTCCTCACCCATCCTTGGATGAAATACAAAGACACACATCCCAATATCTCTTCTAAAAATTTCTCTAACATGGGTGGGAAGTGGGCCTACCTGGTGAGACAATCTATGATCACTAAGATAGTTTCATGAAATCTCTCTAATCCTGGAAAACCTATCATGAAAACCATAGTTTCCACCCCAACACCACTACCATCTAGGAACCTCAGTCTATATCTACTAATATATGATAAATCAAGATCTAACTCAGTAATAGTCCACCATACCCTTGGACACTACAACTGATACCAAGGGATCTCAATACAATGACCCCTCTCTTAGGTGTTATAATGAGGGAAATCAGCCTCCTCAGCACAATGTCTCATAGTAGTAATTTTTTCATTATCAATCCTCAAAAGGTTGATTCACTCCCCACAAAAAAATCCATCTAGAACATGTCAAGTGGATATCTAGAAACATGTTACCTCATAACAGAAATCCCCAAGGAACACCTCCATGCATCCCTGATGAAGCGGAGGAGTAAAGACCATAGATGAGAATATTCTACACCCACCTCACCCATAAGTGTCAAGTGTAAAAAGGTGAACTAATAAATTACCCCACTGAACAATAGTGGGAAGAAACTTTAGAATGAGAATCCACTCTTATGAATATTCCCTTGTGTGGATATAATGTTATCATGGTCTGAAACCATAATGGGTACACCATCACTCTCATGTATAAGTAAACATATCATAATAAGTTGACCTTTTGAATCAAGAAATTAATATATGAGATCTCCTAATGAAGATATTACTCTTATACTATGTCTAGAATCTATCCCTATGTTTATCGTGTACAACATTGACACTGAGAACATGAGGGTATCAAAAAAGATAACTAATATGGATAGATCCAAATAGGGATAAAGGGATTAGTTATCAAGTCCCCCATCCCACTCCTAGGAAAACAACATAGGGATTCCCATGTGAACACACTAGGTCTTACAATACATTCCTCTAAAAACATATAACTACTCCACCAGATCAGGAAGCTATATGGGACCCATCCGATATGATGGTGCACATAACGGTGCAATACCTGGGTGCCAGTCCATGTAAAATTAAATCTCTCATTAGAGAGATAAACTTGGAATGTCCACATGAAGATGTCCTAATTCTTCACCACTACCATAAGAACCAGGAAACTCACAGTATCCACTCTTTCAAGGGTCATACATTCCAATTGATAAGAAGTCAGAGGTATCTTCCTACTCTTGAGATCAGCCTACTTATCCAAGTATCACTCCAAAACCAAGGAGGAAAACCCCATCCCAAAAGATAGAAACACTAACACACCAGCTAGTGAAACCCATCTCATCATGGATGGTATAAAACTAATCCACATCGAGGAAAAAATCACGTGGTCTCTCTTCTACTAAATAAATGTTTTATGTGAGGGTCAATCCTACCGATTCAGGTCACAATACCCATAGGATTTCATGACCTCCGATCCAATCTGTTATAGCATACAAGAATTAGGTTTAGGGTAAAAGGATCCACTAGTATTTCTATTCCTCAAGAAGGATATACACTTAGGGAAAAGTTGATCATAACTCCATGTTAACTATAGCTAGGGTAGGGAAGTCACATGTCATAACTTGAACCGTACTCGATCCTCTTAGATATAATTCCATTATTTTTGAATCTCATCATTTATAATTCCCACCTATTCAATACAAGCAAGGCCTACTCTAATGCCTCAACACACCAAACATCTTATAACACATAAGTCAAAGGAACTCATACATCACTATTTGAATCTATCAACATTGGGTGGAACTAAATTTACTTCATTGGTTTAATCCACTCAATAGAATTTATCTTAGTGGGTGAAGTATCTATCTTTCTCAAGATTCCAAAGTTACATCAAACATCACTTTCACAAGGCTACACTGATTCCCTGTGTCACCCTATAAAGTCTAAAGAAATAACAAAAAGAGTAGATCACTCTTGTGTCTAAAAATATTACTATAATAGTAGAAAAGACATAGATCATAAATATAATAATCTATAGAGGCTATAGGTCATAGGACTATATAATATGAAACTATCCTCACCCTTTTCCTTTAGATCCTCAAGCCTGGTGCAAACCACCTAGGGGTGGTGGTGGAAGTAGATCAAACCATACTCTACCTTCAACTACTCCCCTACCCCTCTACCATGTCCTTAATCATGTGGAACTCCATGATCTTGTCATTTTCTATACTGGGGTGGCCATTAAACATCTTCCCATCTGTAAAACAATGGGTTGGAAAATACCATGTGAGATATTCCCGATTTCCATAGGAGAAACACCACCTCTCTAGTATCTGATTAGAATCGGGATGATAGCACGGAAACACAGACCCTACATCTAGGTATCAAATCTGGAAGCTTCTCACATAACATAATACCTAAACATACCATTTCCTACCAGCTTTTGATGTCTCCTATCCTATGTTTGTAACACCAATAACTAGTGTCCGATCATCCAGAAAGCTCTCCACCACTAAGGCATGCTCAAGCACTCCAGCAAAGGTGAGAATTTATTGAGATATCACTGAATCCATGATATCTCAGAATAATCCCAACTCAATGGTCCATAATTGGACAAATTTATTCCGAACAGTATTTCGGGATTATCATGAGATGTTAGTGAAACTCACCGAATACTCCTCCATGGTTATGATACCTTGTCGAAGCTGTAGAAGCTCCTAGACACACACCGATCGCAATGAAGATGGATACAAATATTCCTTAAAGAACTTCTCAAACTCTCTCTTAGTTGGAATCATATCATCATACATCTATGTCACTAGACTACAATATATCCACATTTATCCCCAAAGAAGACTCACCAATAGGATAACCGGCTGATCAAGAGGAGTCCTCAGAAGATAGAAAATCCAGCTGACTCACTCAAGTTTGTCATCACCCACTTAGGGGTCTATTTCACCCTAAAAACTTTGAGGTATTATCCTTTGAAACTCTTGTAGCATACTCATATTGTCTGTTCCCTCATATATTTTTTTCCAATGAAACCTTTTTCTATAGTGTTGGTGGTGGAATGGACAAACCACATAGAGGTTATAGCCCATATTAAAACTTTTACATTGATGCCTCATCACTTGGTGGATAATCATCATGATCCTACCATGTAATACAAGTTGTATTTCATTACTCAGGAGTCCTAAACTGATCAATTCACACCATAATCAAGGAATATATTTGGGGATCAAAATAAAGGACATGGAAACCACAACCCAGTCTTATGTGATGAATGTACCAAGATGTCCCTACATTCAGTGCCAAGATGTACCAAGTCAAAAAAAGGTTATTAGAGTCCTAATAAATAGATAAATCATCTTTCACACAAACACTAGAGTCCCTGGATTGAAACCCAAAGTTGAGACACTTAAATACTTTTTTTGTGAAACCAAAACAAAGATCACAACTAGAAAATTTCAAAACTCTTGTCCCGAAGTGGAACCTATCAATGATACCACTTTTTCATGACATGACCCACAAAATCTCTCCTAGACAGTGATGAGACAATTGTGACTACCCCAATGTATCATCCAATAGGCTTGGTTCTGATGACTAGCCCTGAGTTGGCATACCACAAACATGGGATGTCATATCGTATTGTACCTATAAACACAAACACATCCATATATATGCAATAATGAATAGATAATTATAACAACAGATACCGAAATACATGAAAACATCTATCCCATAATAAGAGTGAAAAAAGTACTAAAATCATTATAGGGAAAACTAAAATCTCACCAAACTAAAAATATAATTCAACCTTCTTATAAAAAGGAGGATACTATTAAAATAAACCACTGGTACACCCCTTGGTCCATCTAGCTCATTGTGATTCTCCTACTACAGGCCCTCCAAGGACTCCATTAAAGTCTAGTATTTTTTATAAGAAACAATATGTAAATGAAAATCTCGTGTTGGTGTAAGTATAAAAATACCCCAAAGGTGACCTAAAAACCAAAAATAAAAGTGAATAACTGAAAGAAAATAGTCTACTCGGCCTATAAAAACAATAGAAATAAAAACCCAATTGAGAGAGAACATGAATATCCATCTCTACATATAGTCTATACATGACTAGTTAACTCATCACCACATTATAGGTCAATAGATATACATGACATAACCATAATGATTCCTATACTCACCTATATATAGTCATCATAGACTCTGTGTCTCATAAAGGTTCTTACCTCACAACACCCCACAAGAATCAACCTATGGGTCAAAGGAATAACTTTATAGGTAGCACTCACTCCATGAGATATTCTATCCCTAATATAACTCATTTTAGTGGTCTCACTCATCATGAATCAGTATGATGATGGAACATTCATACCATCCATTATGGAATAAAACATCGAGAACATGATCAGTGTGTTTTACCATTGGGAAAGTGTCATTGAAACCTAGATGATCTCGATACTCAGATAGGGGATCAGACCCATGCCTCATGCGGGACTCCAAAAAACCCACTAGAACTCCAAATATATCAACACAAAGATATGGGATCACTCCCTGGACCTCTAGGGAACACCATAAACCAAATTTGGAACTCTAGATATCATTACACTCATATAGGGGATCACACTATGGACTATTGTGGGATGCCACATAACCTATAAAGAACTACCCTCTATGTAGGGGATCATATAAATAATGATATCTAGAACCCTACTAGAACCACCAAATAATTAAAGGATCAAGTCCTATATATGTCTGTTAAGACAATACTATAAACCCCACCTAGGGAAGGTGAAGAGATGTTGAAGGATAACACCTCAGTCTCATGAAGGGATACCACATACTCTATTTGAACCAATCTCATAAAGAGGAAAAAAGTACAAGATGATAAAGTGTTTCCAAACTGTACCCTGATGGGGATAAACTAATGGAAAACACCCAAGTAACCTTTCTATGAATCGCTAAAAGAAGTTTCCCACGATAATCACATTGCATCACATCTCTAATGTCAAAATCATGGTCCCTATGGAATTCTATAATGAAAAAACACCCAGGAGAAGTTACTCAATAGTCTTCATTATAGTCCTACATATGGAGATTTACAAGTTAGATGTATCTAAAGGGAGTACACAACACATACATGGATAAAAAGTCATGCATCTCGAGGATGATCCCTAGATGTGTCACCTCACTTTACTTGGAATACAAAAAAGGGAAGTACATGGCGTGAATTTTGGTTACACAATGTGTGACCCCACCTGAACACATGGGCTTGTCCTCACTCACAAGGCCTAGTTTCCATGATACCCTACAAAAAATTTATGTAAATTATAATGTTTGTTCTATCAACCCAAGAACCAGGACACGTCCATTGGCCTATTCCATTGTACCTAATATCATGTCGTGTACATGCACGTATACTATTATATGACCATATATTTTTGTAATGACATTCCTTCCCATTTACTTGGCCACATGGTGAAGCCCCACTTCAAGGCGTGTATGCCTAGTACATTACATGTAGTTAAAAATGATCATTTTTACCAAACATAAAGAATACATGATGTGTGCTCATGCACTATACATCATGTGATAAATATTTTTGAATGGAAAATTACTACAATACTCCCAAAACCCCTTCTTTTAATAAATTACCGACATATCTAACTTTATGGGATCTATAGTAGTCACAAAGGTGATCTAAAACCTTAAAAATGCATAAACAGGTATCAAGATGTATAGATAATAAATTGGCCTACTTGATGGGGAAACTCCAAATCTTCAGGTCCAGATCTATACCCTAAATCCATTTCACTATGATTCGGAAGTGATCTTCATAAAGATTTAATTTTAGTGGATCCTCTTCTCCCAGGATTCTACCATGGATCATCTATCACACAATAGAGGAAAAGATAACTTCGCTATAACATGGATGGAACCCAAAGGGTAGAGGATACTTTGTTTAATAATTAAATTCTATTTAATTTATACACCTACTTCATTTAATATCCCACCAATAGTCACCTTTGTTCAGGTGCGCAATGCAGATAAACTTTATATCACACATAGTGTAAAAAACATGTTTTGAACTCAACCACGATCGCCAATTTTTAATAGAAGACACCATTCGAGAGTTATTCCATATTTTGTAAAAAAAATATTCACATGTGATATAAAACACTTAATATTTTTATTACCATTGAACTGAGTCACTATATGCCATAGAATTCACAGCCTACTCCGCAACTGGCTATGGAAATATTCTAAAGTCTTAAATGAAAAAACTAGAGTCACTATAACATTAACAGTACATATATCATGATGTTTTAGATCATGAAATATAATATTAATCATGTACCTAATTTATAATTTAGTTATTATTATCCATGATATTATTTTATTTGATATTAACCACACATTAATTTTATTATCACTTTTTTTGATTAAATTGATTCGATTTTCAACTATTAACCACCCTACAATGATTATGGATTATTTAATCATGATATATTCCAATGTATGTAACCCTTATAGAGTATTTGAGATCAACCTTATTTTCATTCCTTTTCTAAGGATATAAAGAAGGAATCGTTGAATGAGTTTAAGGATTTAGAATATTTAACATCACTATATTATATTTTTATGTTTTGACATGTAGTGTGAGACTAATGTATGTGTCTACTTTACTAATACTACTAAACTATTCATTAATTTAGGATTATATATCTTTTATCTTGTTGTAATGTAATAAGGAAACCACCTTCTATGGGTTACTAGAGATGAGGTCTTTTCAATATCTCCACCCTCTCACTATGGGTGAGGTCTTATAACTATGTCCTGAATTAGAAACCTCTCACATAAGATAAAACTATTATAGAACCCTTTATATTAGGTTTATCTTTTAAACACAACACACAACGATTCTATTTCACTAATAGTGTTCTATGCTAGAACCCTCTAACTTAGAGTGAGGCATTTTGTGAAGTATCATCATATATTATTTGATAAAAATAGGGAATGAACACACAAATAAAAATAATTCCAAAATAGCCTTTTCAAATCCCCAATTATCCACTAACCCATTCTTAGCACACCACTATAGAATATCCTAAAACACAACTCATCATCATATACCTTGACCAATCTCACTAATTGTACTTGGTTGTACCCATGACCAACACCCCTCTTAGAATTTATCCAAATCTTAAGGATACAAGAGGCTCACATAATGATACCCGCTTACCTATTTAGGCCCATAACAACACCCATATAAGTAACTATTTCATTAGATAAATTTTCATATGTTCAATGATTTTTACCAAAAAGGGATATAAGGATATTTCCCGTTGTTATCCTAACAAGAGCAATAAATATCAAGAGGTTAACTAATCCAAATAACAATAACCCTACACCTTTCCCTAGGTAACAAGAAAATATAGACATATTCTACACATCATCCCACCCAATTGTCACACATAAACTACTATCAATTAAATATACACTTACTATACTATAAATGGAAACACATATAAGTACAAATCCCTTATACACCTAACACCCCACTTGGATGTGGGAATTTATCTGCAAGTGAACTACATCACCATAATTTAGCACATTTTGAGGGGTTTTATGGTCCATGAGGCGCAATTTTCTTTTTCCCTTGTGACACCCAAACCACCTCAATTTCAAGAACCCCCACCGAAGGTCCTCTATGACAAGAGAGACCATGAACCTTCTCATATGGATGAAACTTGAAAATTTTCACTAACGACACAATTTAAAATAACCATGTGTCCATTTGGACCAAAATAGATATCAAAACCATTGGAGAAATATCTATTGGGCCACTCGAAAATTACATAACAAAGAATACCACACTCATATCACACAATATATCTTCTACCCTAGCCTACCAAAATCAACAAGGCTCACTATACCACTTTTTAGAAATCCCAATCCCAGGACGTAATGCACATGCCTATATATCACATAAAAATACATGAAATATGGTGAAATATGATAAAAACCACCTACCTTGATCTCATATGAGTAAAAAAGTCCAATATCCAAACTCGGTTCATCCTCATTCTCTCAAAATTGAGAAATTAGAAAGACATGACCTAAAATTAAATTAATTTTTAAACTATAATGAAAAAATATATATTATGAGATAAATATATGAATTTCCTTTGAATCACCGAGGAAGACCCATGATTTATATTTATCATGAATATAGTAATATATAGGCATCCAAGAGTAGTTTTAAGGGAAGGTGTGAGGGGAAAAAATGGGATAAAATGTAGTTGCGGAGGGACTGATTGAGTTTCTCACCAAAGATAAATATTTACCCTTTAAAAAAAAATTAAAACAGAATATTTTGTAAATACATCTAGGATACTATAGGGAATTAGTTAGGAGACCAGTGGGTACCGATTGGCCTTCCAGAGGCTCCTGGAGTCTAGGGTTATCACTAGATACCAAACAGAATTCTATCAACAACCAAACATTATACTCGAATAATCCTCATGTGAAACCTATTATCTCCTCCCAAACACCTAGAATTTTTTATAAATATCTCTTTGAGTTTCTTCAACTCCCAAACTCTAGACCAAAAACCTGATGTTCAAATCATCCACAATCTATAGCTCAAAATTCAACTCCTCTTTGATTCTCCTACCCAAAGATAAATATTTTATTATAGTTATTGAGATAGAATGTTAACTAGTCATTCAAAATTTTATATAAATACAATTTAATCCTGATAAAAAAACATCAGAGTTTTGAAAGGATTCATCACAATCTTGAGAGATATAGATTTCTTATAGGAAATAATGGTGAAGTATTGTTTATGAATGATAAAACCCATACCTAACAAGTGTCCATTGTGAATTCGTATTTCTTTAAATAGTATTAAGTCATGATATATGAAATAGGATCAATGTACTCTAATTTTTTTTAGAACATGGTGTATGCACCTAAAGGGGTGTGGCCCATAGGGTGAAAGTAGATTTTTCATAATAAATATAGCATGGATGGAAGAGTGTCTACCTTTAAAGTTTTCTTATTTTTGATGTTTGATGGCCACATTCATGATGTTAACTATGTATATAAATTTTCACCAGTTATGATAATAAATTCAATTTAGATATTAATTTATATAACTATAAATTATAATTATATGGTATATCAAATGGAAGTCAGAACCGGTTTCTATAACATTAATTTATTACAAGACATCTATATGATAAAGCTTAACTTTTTAAGGAGTGAAATGATATTGGTAATGTGAAAAGGTTTTAAAGATCCATTTTTATATTGAATAAAATATTCCAAAGCTAGAACATATGGGCTTATGATGTAATAAAAATGTTTTATTTTAGTAAAAACACGAATTTTGATTTTTTTTAGTAAAGTAAGATATTGGGTGTGTAATTTTAATTTGGGTTTTTAATATAAATTATTTACTACACAACAAAAATAATATCCTTCCTTTACATGTTGTAAATGTATGGTTGTGTTTGTGATTCATAATGAAGGACATGGGTGAAATAATCTATATAACGTGTATGAAAATTTATAAGTATAAATCAAATAGGTTTCATGGTTTTTGTCAATAAACATACATCATTATAGTTTTAAATAGGTTTAACATGATGAAATATAAGAAGGGTTCTTTACCAGTATTTCGTAGTATGATTCCAGTGATGAATCAATGTCATTTTAATGGGTTATAAATGAGACACATGGATAATATTTCTTATGCCTCCATCATTGGATTTCTTATTTTTTTCATGTTATATAATAAGATCAATATCAATAAATATTTAATAATAAAAGGTAAATAATGATCCCAACATAGTGAATGTAATTGGATTATTGTGAAGGATATCATTAAATAATTGAAAATAATTAAGAATCCATTATTGGTCATTTACAGTGATGAATATATCATTATATACGGTTAAACTATCATTAGTTTTCAAAATTATACATATGAAATGAGATCTAAATATAGTATTACTTTTTTCTTCAATTATGGAGTTATAGGTTATAAGTGTTCCAAAAAAATCTCCATGGATGGATTGATAATAGAGGTAGAGTATGTAACTGCATTATATACTATGAAAGATTTTTTTGGATAAATATATTCATAACTAAACATGGGAGGGTTTTTATCATTTTTGGAGTAATTGAGATTTACAGTGAAAATTATTGAGCTATTTTTCAATCCAAATAAACCTAGCCACAACAATGTATTAAACAAACCATGTTATAACACCATATCTTTTTAGAAATTATTGATATGGGAAATGTAATTTTTTAATGAAAATAAAAGATAAGGTACCAGATCAATTGAAAAATAATTTAGCTCAATTAAAGTGTGAGTTTCATGTAAAGTATTTGGGTGTTGGATACATGATAGGCTGGGTATAGTGGCCCAAGATAAGCATGACATTATTTTGAATCTTTCCTATGAAATAAAATGTTACATTCCATTAATAAAATTAATAATATACTAGGGATTGATAGGTTATGTTTCTTTGGATACTAGATACCTAGAAATATTATTTTACAATTATTTTGTAATATCTTCTGAATTTCACAATAATAAACCATTTTTTAAAACATATAATTAATAAAACATGTCTCATAACACAGGGAATGAAAATAGGAAAAGGGGTGTGCTCAAATATCGTAGTAAGGGATGAATAAATATTCCATAATGGAAGAGTTCTTAAGCATAATGAAAAAAACTCGAGCATAATAGAAATGTGTTATCATCATGAGTTATAACCACAAAACATAATTTATCATTAAAAGACATGGTATAATAACTTAAATCTACATAATATCAACAAGAAAACATAATATTCATAACATGGATTGGAATTATTTATCATAAAACTGGAATCATGAGAGTATATGATCATAATGTATAATATATTTCAATTATTTCAAAAAAATTATCATATAGAAACATTTCATTATTAAGTCACACCCTTGCACTAATTCTTGTAAGACAACATAATTATAACCACGTATATATCACCTTCATGACACAAAAACGTTCACCCCTACTTGTGAGAAACTAAATTGTACCCACATATACATATCTCATGAGATTTTGTATTTTAAATATGTATTTGAGGATGATATAAAACCACACCCATCATTATCCAAACTTTTGTGTGCCACTTGAAAACCATTCACTTATCACATCAATAAGATGCAAAGGAAAAAAAATTTGTTTCATTAAATGATTAAATGAAAATAATTCACTTATCATAATCAATATATGAGAATTATAGCTCCCATACTTTTCATACATAGATATTACTTATTATTAGAAAAATATTTATTACATAATATAGCCATCATTTCCAAAAAATGGTTTATATTTCGTTCCTTTGGAAATAGAGATACATAAGAAACATATTGAATAGATATCTACATCATCTCTTACTTAGTTCTTCATAACTAACAGACCTATTAGATATATCATACTAAATACCTTTCTTCATAACATAAGGAAATGAAACATAATAAAGGGGAGCTTATATGCTAAATAAGGGTAAATAAGGAAGATATCAACGATAACTTAAACATCAGATCATAATAATAGTATTGAAAGATAAGAATAACATCTATAAACCATTCCATGCATATCATAGATCATAATATTGAGTCATGCAATAAATATTGATAGTTTATAAGACTTAAATCATTAAGGAATCAAACAAAATGTTCCATGAGAGAATAAAATAGGTATAAGAAATATGTTTCTATCATACACATAATTATAGAAAATCATTTCCTTATTAGTCTAGGCTCAATTATAAGACTCTCAAATTAGATTAGGTTCACTCCCAAATCTATTGTTTTAGTCTGTGTTTCACTCCCAAGTCTACCATAGTGGATAGATTCCCTAAATAATCAAGGTTCACTCCTTATTCCATTACTTTATATCTCATGATATATCTATATTTACCCAACAAATTAGAGGGATATATAATTCTGGGTGAACCTTTAATAAAATGAAATTAATATGGATGTGTTCTATAAGATCATAAAACATTATTCATATAATAATCTATGAAAAGTAAATGGGTTTGATAAAAACTTCATTACGTCATGACTTGTGGAAATGAAATGGGTTTCATAAACATTTCATTAATTCATTATGTAATAACCCATGAAAATGGAGCAGGTTTCATAAAAATATTTTCATCATAATTATAAACCATCCCATGAAAGAATAAGTATGGAATCATCAGATCATATCCCTAATAAAGTATTCATGACATCTAACTATTCCATCCTAGATGAAAATTACTTTAATGATGACTATGAATATTTCTTGAGGAAAATATCATTTTCAGTTTGAAATCACTTCATTAAAATAAAAAAATTTCTAAAATATTATGAAAAATATATTACTTGATTTTTTTGGAAATTTATAAAGGTATTATAAAATATTGAGTTGTAATTATTTAAATAATTATCATAAATGTCATATAAGTTAAAATAAAACATTCCTTTTATACTTTTGTAAAAAATTCAAATAGCACTTCATTCAGAAAATGACAAGAAGATTACTTTTTATTTTTTTAAAATAAATTCATTGATAAAAATGAATTTTAGAAATAATAGGATAATATTAAAAACATTCCTGAAAATAGTTTTATAAATCAGGGATATGGAAGAAATAATATTTTTGATCGTAGAGAGAAATAAAGTCAATTTTACTTAAAAAGATTCTTTCAGTATCTTATGTACTTAAAGTGAGTAAAATGAAAGAAAAACATGTATTATCATGATATAAAAATAGGTGAATAAAATTAAAGTGTTTATTTAGACATAGATCATGTAATTAACATCATTATAAAGACAATTATAAATAATCCCGATAAACAATGAGATTATAATGTAAAACCCTTGCTTCAGATCCGAATTCCTTCCTACATGTTTGAACCACATGAAAAATAAATAAAAATTTATTTTAAATATATTCTCAAAACATAATCATATACACAATTCAAAAAATTATGTACTAATAACCTTTTACAGCCTTTTATTAACAATTCTTTTTTAAAATTACTATTTAGGGTGATAACTGCTTTTTCATGTATATTTAGGTTCAGTAGTTTTAGTCCTTACACATTGATCGTGGTTACATCATATCTATAATTTAAATTAATTTATAAATTTAATATATATATATATAAATAAATATATATATATATATATATATATAGAGTCATCGATGAAATTGGAGACAGAAAAATGAATTACATCGTTCATGGAGATGATAGGTCGTACGTACCCATGAATGTTGTTATCACCTTTTGACAGATAGAAAGAAAGAAAGGTAAATAATAATTCATATTTTAAAAATAATTATTATATCATATAAAATATAAGTATTCTTTAAATCTATCATAATTTCCATCCACAAAAATAAGAAATGGAAAACGAATCATGTTGCATCATAGAGGTTGTAGTTCACATGCGTGCACATGTGACATTATCGTTTTCTAAAGGATTTGATGGTAAGATGGTATATATGATATTAGAATTAAAATAATAATAATTACTACATAAATATATTATGTAAAATTTAATATCATAATATTACTAATCCATTAAATATGATGACGGAAAATGAATTGTATCATTATGTGGGGACAATAATCCGTACACACACACGAGCGATAATTTGACTTTCCATTTTATGGGAAAGATGATGGATAATAGTGGATTAACAATAATAATAATAATATTTAATTATATTTAGGATAATTAAGTTTTTATTTTATGATAAATAACATAGAACTTGAGGAGGTAAAATAAGAAGTAAAAAAAGTAATGTGATATGTTACGGCGATTACCTCTTATTTGAATGAACTCTTTTAGATATCCTATTAAAGATCCTAGTGTTAGTGTTTTTGGAGGAAAATAACCTCTATAATATAGATAAGGATGTTTATAAGATATATTTTATTCGATTTGATCATGAAATAAGTCTCAAAGCGGTGTAAAGAAATGAAATAAGGGGTGTCCTTTTATAAGGGTGGGAGAGGACACATTTAAGAATTTCATAAAAGACTAAAAAATAATTTAGTAACTATCAATAAAATTTATTCAAAATGGATATATACTATAATAAAAATAGTATTTGTTCAAAATTTCATAAACTAATTATATTTAGACAAGTTTTGATGTCATTTTAATACTTATGTTTTTGATTATCCCCTTCATTAACCATTTTTGACCTTAACAGTGGTGCCAATGATTTCAGTCTAAAAGGATTAGAATGTCAAAATAAATGGAAATGTTACTCATAAATGGATCATGGTTGATTTTTTCATCCATATTCCATTTAATTGGGTGAATATAATATTTTTATGGTTTTTAAATCATTTAATAAAATATTGTTTATTATAAATTATCCTTAATGTCAATTTTGGACATGTTCATTTAATTTTTATTTAAAGAAACAATGAAAAAAATTTAATTTGAATACAATTATTTAAAACAAAACCTATAAGTTATATTCAAATATAAAATTTTTGGGGCACTATAACAAGATCATATTATTTTAATTGTGCCTATTTATAAAATCATTTATTTTATTTTTCTTTTAATTGAAGAAATAATATATCAGAATTGCATAAGAGTTTAAGATATATATATATATAAATACTAAAAATTAGAAACAAATTAACACCATTAAATAAAATTAATTAATATAAAAATAAAAATTAATATTCAATAAAATTTTTCTCTTTCCCTTATTTGAACATATAATAGATTTTTGAATGTAACAGAGTGACATCATGTATTTTTATTAGCATAAAATATTATATAGGTTATTTCCATTAAACAATGTCCCTTAATATTTTTTTTGAGAATATGGTGATTAGATTAAAATATCCTTTGACCTATAATAATTAATATGAAATTAGAAACCTTAACATTTAGTTTTAATCTTGGTTAAACCAATTTACCCTTTACTGCTGTCGTAAATTTTACCATAGTTACAATTCACAATGACTTAAATTGAGGGCTCATATGTACCAAATTTTTATATCCCCATTCTAAATATGGAATATATTTTTTAGAGTTAAATTTATAAAAGTTGTATAAAATCATTTTAAATTAAGTGCTGAAAATGAGATGAAATCAATTTTGAGAAAAAAAAATTTTTAGGAATAAGAAAAATTTATTCTTATCCCATGACAAAGAAAAAACACTTAATTAATGATAAATTTTGGACAGAATTTATAATATATAAATTACAGTAAAATTATTCAAAAATAGTTATTAATATAATTTATAAAGAAAAAATACATTACATATATTAAAACATTTTTTTAGAAAAACATCTATTTTATATTAAAATTATTTTTAATTACCTTTATATTTAATTGATAACCAATGAATTTATTTTATAAATATATACACCACATATTTTTCATAATTTAGTTATCCCTATTTATACGTACCAATCCCATGACTAGGTGACGACTATCTCATAATAAATTTTTAATAGCATATCATGGTTAGTTTAATCTCAGTGTTCCTTGTAATGCAAGATATTATATAAATTTTTTTAAAGAGAATTATATTCTAAACATTTAGGGTGTTTAATTATACCCCCTTTAAAATTTATTTATACCAAATATTTCTACACTCTGATTCTAAAATGTGAGGATATTTCTACTTCATTACATCCTCGTGTTCCTAGGTAGATTTTTAGAATTTTTGACACATATAGGGAACTTTTACTAGGTGAGTATTATTGTTTCATATAAATTTGTCTATATGATTCAAGATTTCTACTGGTTTTTCTTCATAGGAGGGGTCGTTCTCTATTGATATGACCTATGATTTCATTACATGTGAAATATCAGGTATGTACTTCCTGAGGAGAGATACATGGAACTCATCGCGAAATTGAGAGATGTTTGGTGGAAAAACTGTGTGATAATCTACTATCCCTACACATTCTAGAATCTAAATGGGTCAAATATTGCAATGTATCAATATTCCCTTATTTCAAAATCTCATATTTTTATTCCATGGATAAATTATTAGAAAAACCTTCTCACTAACTTCTCTAGGTCTCACCGATGATTATTAGTAAAGATTTTTCTATCCAATCCGATCTTTTTGATGGGAAACTGAATAGCTTTAAGTTTATATTCCATTTCCTCAGCTGGTTAAGGTCAAAATATCTTTATTTTTCAAACTTTATCCCAATACATTGGATTTCAACAAATATTTTTATAGAGGTATTCATAGGAACCCATTTAAATGTTCAAGTGAAAAATATTGCTATAATAAAACTAGAATAGATAATGGTCTTGATCCCAACCACCATTGAAATCCATATAAGAAGATACAACATATCCTATATGGTTTTAATTTATATCTCAACAAGATAAATTTTCCATGGATTTTTATTAGTACTAAAAATCCGAACTATATTTACTATTTTATGAAGGATTTAACAGAACCTTGAGCTAAACCTCAGATCATGATGAGACACAGTAGAATAGAGTACTCCATGAAATCTTACCATTACATAATGTATATTTTTGAAATAAGATCAAGATAGAAATATTAAATATTGGTAATGAAGTATTCTGAAATTATAACAAAATTTACTAAAAACCAAAGAACATTATTGAGTCTTGATGTTTTGGGGAGTCTGATGAAAAAATCCATAGTGATATTTTATTCTTTCCATTTAGGGTTGGGTAATGTTTGTAATATCCACTTAGCACATGATTCACTTCCTAGTTGGCGAGGACTCCTTAAGTGCATCCAGGCGACCTGAGATCAAATCTAGGTAGGGGCATATTTTTTGGTATTATAGCTGCTTTGTTGCAGGGACTGTATCAGGAACTATTTGGCACTATAGTATCCATGAATATCCCCATTTTGGGCCTTCAGGCCAATGATTTAGTCCCTTAGTCCTTTAGTTCCTTTGGGACACCAATGAATTCAGGTCAGTAAGGCCTTTGGGCAACCACAATGCCTTTATGACACCTTAAGTGTAGATGCAGACTAGACAACCTACAAGGAACAAGCTCCAGAAGAAGGATGAGAAAGGAGCTTTCACCATAGCAGAATCTAAACATATTGAAAGAATGAGAGGGTATGATACCTTCCATTGGGAAAATCCTATGCTTTCATGAGAAATACTAGCTGGACAACCATGCAAAGGTGGAGAGCTGATATCATGATGAAGATGATAGAGAGGAGAAATTTCATGTAGTTAGTCAGGGTTGTATATAATGTTTGAAGCCTATAGGCAATTAATTCCTCTATGTCCTATGGGCCATGTAATTATTATACCTATGGGCCTTGTATGGGTTCCAATTCACCCCTTGAAATGTGGATTATCAAAAATCAATAAAAAATGAAGGCCTTCGAGCCATTGGATGGATAATAATATCCACTTAGAATTCTATCTCCAAGAACTTACTTAACAATGTGCTAATAACTGAGAAATATTATAAATAAAAAATCTATTCATGATATCCAACCAGAAAGATTCTGTCAAATCTATATACATCTTTTCACTTTTAGGATTAAGAGAGAATGATGAACTACCAACCTCATACAATAGCTCCTTCTTCAAATTAGGTATGGACGAAACACTAATATGGTTCCTGAAGCATATCATTATATTGTAATCCAAGTTGAACTGAATAACATTATTCTCATACTTCTATAGTTCCAAATTTTCTTTCTATGGCTCTTTAATCCTCACAAGGATAGATGGTTAAACACCCATTTAAGAAAGATAATATTTCCCCCATTTATTCAATATTTCTAGATCATTCCATTCTAAATATATAAATATATGATATTTTTTGATCCTCAGCATTGAAACGATATCATGATGCTTTTGACATAGGGCATCTAGCACCTTGTTCTCATTCCCATGGTGGTAATATATTGAGTATTCGTAGTCTATAATCAACTCCAACCATCTTATGTAGTGCATATTTAGCTCATTCTGAAGGAATACATACTTTATCATTTTTTGATCATTATATATAACATAACATTCTCTATAAAGATAATGACCATATATATTTAATTAAAAAATTATCGATCTTACTCCAAATCATAAGTTGGTAAATTTTTCTCATGAACCATTAGTTTTTGTGAGTTATAATATATATCCATATCATTCTACATGATAATGCATATTAGTCCCTTATTTAATGCATCACTATAAATTAAAAAATGTTCCCCACTATACTGCAATGTAAGTTAGGTCCCTAAGGGTAATGAAATTTTATCTATAGGGGGTGAATAGACCGGATTTCAAAATCTAATTTAATAGATCAATTATCTAAAATAATTATAAATTATATTTATTAGGGTTAATTACATGAAGAGTAAAAGGAAGAACACAATAATGTTTTTATATTAGTTTTGTCCATAGAGGTACTAATATAATCTTATACCCATATAATTTATGAGAGATATACATTTCACTAATATTATTTATGATGAGAAATCATATCCTGATTATAAAGTACTTTATGTAGTGGAAAAATAACCAGAAATCTGAATTTTGTATGGGGTGCCAAAACCCAATTACAACATTGACATCAATAAATGGTTGTAAAAAACCAAATGGTCCATAATTTCAAATTAGGGTGCCAAAACCTAATTATGGAGGAGATTAATAATTTTATTTTTAAATTATTAAACATGAAAATGTGGGTTTCTGAAATATGGGAAAGAGTGTTATTGACATAAATAACCATAATAAAGAAGACAGAAAAAGAAAGAATAGGTATTGGTTCTTGAGAAACTTATTAGAATGTCGCATCAAGTATTTAGTATCCATAGATGTTATCATTAATACATTGGGATATCATTCAATATTGTTGAGAAATGTTCATCACAAGTAGAATGTTAAACAATTCACACGAGCAACACCACCACACTCTCTGCACTGTACACTTGAAAATTTAAAAGGTATCGCCAATTTGTTTTTGCATGAGTAGCCAATCACTAGTGTACAGAAATAATATAGATTCCATTAAAAAAATAAACTTAAAATATATTAGTAATTATTTTAAAATGTAAAATTCAAACAGAATAATATCGAATTATCAATGAGAGAGAGATGGAGAGAGGGAAAATAATATTATCACTGCATATTATTTTCTGAACTCATGGATGGAATTAAAAAAAGGTTGATTCAAATAAATATTAAATTATCAATTAAATACATCAAATGTAATCTAAAATAATTGGTTATTGAGTGATCTTGTGAAAATATAAATTTTGAATACGAAATGCGAAATTAAAAAACATTTTATTAAAAATGAGCAGTAAATATTATAAGAAATTAAAAAGTTAATATCTATTCATTAAATATATTATAACAAGATTTTGTGATTTTAATATAATCTAATATTAATTTATAAACAATAAAATCATCGAAAATAACTAAAATTAATAAATTTTTGAGTTTCATGTTTCAAGTTTCATTCGTTAAAGTAAAACACTCTTTGATCTTCACAAAAAATGATTAAAAAAATGGGAAACACTTTACATAGGTTATAAATAATTATTATGAATTTATAATTTCGTTATAAAACTTTAAATATTAGAAATAAAATTTCATAAAATCAATATATTAAATAAAACGTAAAGAAGAGAATAATTACTTACACGATTTCTACGTAGCGAAATTCACATAGGTGAATTTCACGTAAGAGATTTTCTCTATGCAAGATAATTAACCACATAAGAGAATAAAAATAAGGGATTCATGTTATAGATTCAATTAAGGTATTAATTTTATAGAATTAATCATGTAAGTTATTTTATTATGTATCCAAATTTATCACACCATCGATTCATGTAATGGAATTCAATTAAATTGAAAAATTATTGAATTTTCAATTTTTAGACATAAAATAAACCATGTTACAAGAATAATCAACTTTTGTTCCCTTTTAATTATATATAGATTATTTATTTATAATATTAATAAATAAATAATCAACTTAATATTATTTCTATAAGTCAATTTATCATTAAATAATAGTTTCAAAATAGTTCTGGAAACCTATATAAAAAGGACTGCCATTTTACAGTGACTTCAGACCAAATTGATGACATGATATTGATCGATTCAAAATTTTGTGAATTCTAATGAAATGTATGTAATTTTGTTTTATCATTTAAAAAAAATATGTCAATTTTTAGTTCATTAGCTCAAGATATGGTTGAAATATAGATGGTAGCCGAATTTGGAAAATCGGTTCTGTGGATCACGAATTTGATACATGAATTTCAAAATTTCAACATGGATTATGATTTGGATACATGGTGTGAAGTAATTTTTATATATGAGAATAGTAAAAAACATTTATAATATTTATTTAAAGGAAAAATGACTTATTTATCATAGTAATTCAAAATAAGATTTATTAAGCATGTTATAATAAATCAAAACATAGAGTCTAAATATGTTTGAAGTAATGAATAAAATGATATGAACATGAATAATTATACTTTAATTAATGACAAACTCAAAGAGTCAATTCATTAAAAGGATATAAAAAAATAATACTTTTTAATTATAAAAACATAACGTGGTTTAAGGATCCACTTAACATTATCCCCTTGTATGATAATTACAAAACCAAATATAATTTAAAAAAACATCTCCCCCATTTTGAACTTGTAAAAATGATATAGTTTCAATTGAAACATGAATTATTTAAATAGTGTATATAACATTAATAAACATTCATAACTAAGAAAATATTTAAAGTATCTACTATAAAACCATTTTTTTAAAACCTTTATCAAGGATTCACACTAAATGCATCCATTGTTAAAACAGAAAATTACATGAAATGAGGAGTATTTTGAAAAGACTATTTGAAAAATATAATGAGAAATATTTTAGAAGATAAAATTTTAAACAAACTGATGAATTAAAAAATAATGTGACATCACATATGAAGTATAGTTCTTAAAATAGCTATATAAAAACAAATATGTATAGAAATTAACAATAGTAATCATAAAAAAGATTCTATATTTTATAGAATGCATATAAATCTGAAATTCAGTTTATAAATATACTCAAATACCCCATAATCACGTGAAAACATAAAATTATTAATAATGAAACACAAGAAGATAATTTTTTTTTTCCAAAATTTGTCAAAGTCTAAAGACTAAGTGATGATATCAACAAGTTGGTTTTTAGAAGGGACAAAATCTAAAACAACATACCAAATATTTACATGATCTCTAACAAAATTAAATCTAACATCTATACTATTTTCTATAGAATGTTGTAATGGATTTTTATATATTTAAATTATAGAATTATTATCACATTATATAGAAAATTTATCAAGATAAATACCAAAAGCACATAAATATTTCATAATCCATAAACATTGTTCTCAATAATTAGCTACATAGATATACTCATATTTTATAGTAAGTAGTGAAACCAACTAATTATTCTTAGAAGAATATGAAACTAATTTAAAAAAAAAGACAAATACTTGACGTTCATTACATATCAATTTTATACCCTCCAAAATGAGAGTGAAAATAGCATTTTAATTCAACACTATTATACTAAGGAAAAAAATCATAGTTAATACTTCCATTATAATATCTATTTATTCATTTTATAAAATTAATATGAATCTATTTAGGATCATCCTAAAATATTGCACATAGAAAAAAAACCTGATATCTAGTTTCGATTTAGTTAAATAGAGAAAGATAACTATCTTTCCTCTATTTTAAGAAACTTGTTTTTATATAAGGTAAATATCCTTTAATTTTCGTTATAAATATTTTTTGGAACTAATATGGAATCCTAATGAATTACTTGTTGTTTTGGGGTGTGTTTGGGGATTTTCAATGCACATAACCATGACCAGTGTAGGTAAGTACTGGGCCTCATGGTTAGTAGAAACTATGAGTCCCAGTCTGCATGATTTGTTTAACTATTCTCGGGTTGGAAAATTGGTTGAAGGAGACCACACTGTTTATGGAAACTATGCTTCCAGGGGCACACACACATATGGGTGGTCATAAATTTTTAGTAGATCCAGATCAATTGTTTTGGAAAACCATTCACATAAAATCTTGTGGCGTCCCTCCTTAGATAGTGGGAGGAAAACGGTTGGCTCACTGTTTGACCAAACATGCAGGAAAACTATGAAACAAAGATATTTTTGGGTGATTTTAACCTTTTGCCCTTAAATGATTATAATTTTAAACCCGCCCATACTTTCCTCTATTCTCCAGCGTGCATGGGGTTTCTTCTCCTATTGGGCTTCCACATTGGTTCCACCTAGGCTTCTGGATATCTCTTTCATCAAGTTTCCAATCTAAGAGATATTCATCTCCTTGGATTTATCTCAGGAATAGATCTAATTATAATCTTATATTATTTGTTTATCATGCTAGATTTTGTACTATCTTGAAGGAGGATTATATTATCAGTTTTCAAGGTGTTCGTAATTTCTTCTATTTTCTCTCGATCCATGGATAACGAAGGGCCTATACTGGACAACAAGAGTACTAAGAGCTCAATGTAGGTGGTCTAGTCTTTATCCCACAAGTATTGATGTTTTATAATATGCTCGATTGTTTCTCATGATGGTTTTTCTATGTGTTAACCCTATTTTAGTATGACTCAAATTAGTTTCCTTAAAATATAACCTTATGACCTTCTAAACCCACCTTAAATGGATGCCACCCCTTAAGCCATGCCGATCACTTTAGCAATGTTTAAATTAATGATTAAATGGTAAAAAAATGTTCTAAATTGTGTTTCCATCACTCCAAAGTGAGTGTATTCTATGTAATTTAATTGAATATCAGTGGTATGCTATCTTCACATGATTAAAAGGAACAATGGTTATTCCAATGTTATAATTTAAATGTAAATGAACTATAAAATTTTTGAAAGGCCCTTCTTATGTTGCTGAATGATTCTTATAGCATATGATGCCTGGGAATTCCAACCCATGATAGTTAATAATGAATGGGAATGGAATACCTTATAAAACTTTGATACTGGGAATGGAAACTCATACTTATATGATAATTTGAATAGTGACCTATACTATGATACTGGGCATGGAGTCCCCTATTTCTATGATACTAGGAATGGAGAAACTATACTATGATACTAGGAATGATGTCTTGTAACACCCCGAGATTTTATGAAAAATATTCTTTTAATTTCATTAATGTCTTGTGTTGTATGCTACACCAAGATTACCTTGCGCTATAAGCAAACACCGTATTAGCTTGCAGTATACGTAAAACTATTCTTGGGTCGTGTTACACACAATTTTGATAATAGTTATTCTTAGCAACATTGAGTATATATATATATTCAATGTATAAATGAATTATGGTTGGATTATGTTATATGAAACAACGAATGATTCTTGTACAACACGCAACCTTGTCTTGGCTTGCATTACACGTAATCACGACCTTCCTCGATAGCGTGTGTTGTACGCAATATCGGGTTTTACTAAACAACGATATATTATTATAATATTATTATGAACTAGCCATTATGAATAGTATTAACTAAAATTTGAATTTTATAACATTATTATTCATCTTACACATTTTCTAGAACATGGTATAAGAACAAAATAAATGTTTCGGGTAAAATAAGTATTTTTCTAAAAATGCAGTTTTGCCGCCTTTTTATGGCGCACCCACTGTAAATATAGTTTTTGACATGTTTATAAGTTCAATTTGACAATATAAATATTTTTTTTTGGAATCAAGAAATAAAAATTTACTTTGGATTAATTTTTCATTTTATTCTGGTAACTTTCATATTTTGATGAATAGTAAGAACACGCTATATTTTAATTTAAAACAACTTTTTTAATTGAAATAATTAATATGGTTAAATTATAATATTGAATGGTTTTAAAGTATAAATAGAATATATTTTTACCATTTAATATAATGTATGTCATTAGCATTGATTTTACATTAAATTCGTAGGTTAAATCAATTCAATCTTTTGCAATGTTTTAAAGAAAAATCCTTTTTCTTTCGACAACGGGATTAATTTTAATTTAATTTCTTTAAATTTTGTGTATTGAATTTGGAAAAATGGATTCCATATTTGGAATCAGTGGGTCCAAATTATGTTTATAATCTACGTTTTATTTTTGGGAATTATAAATAGTAACTACGGTAAATTTTATTTACCATAGTTAAAGGTAAATCGAGTAATTAAGGGTAAATATAATAGTATAAAATTATCCTAACACATGCCAAAATTCTATTGGATGGCTAAAAGTAGACCCATATAACCTATGGATCGGATTATATTCATTTTATGTACTTTTGAACATGAAAATAATTTAATTATTATAAAAACCAAAAAAAGTGACAACATGTGACTCTCTTAAATATTATAAGTATAATAATTTTAATTTAGTGATAAACATCATAAAACTTCGAACATGAATAGTCTCCAGAAATCTAATAAAATTATCTACATCTGGATAATTTATTTATAATTTTTAGGGATTAAATAATTGTCATTAATGGTGATACATTAATGATTCAGAAATTATTTATTAAGTGAAAAATAAGTAATATAGTTTTTATTGAAATAATAATACACATTAAAAGGCCCAAAAACCTGTCCAAAACTTATTGGTAGTGTATATATACACCTTAATCATCTAATTACCTAATAAATAACCATTTGGAGCCTTATAAAAGTGATTATGACACTAATAATATTTTATTTTAAATGATGCCAAAGTTGTCACCTTCATAATTTAATAAATATAACAATTTAAATGTTGTGATTTTAAGATGATAAATTCGTGTAAAAGTATTATTGTAAAAGTTAATACATTTATATTAATCATAGGATTTTAGTTTTAATTTTTATTCAACAAATATGTATATTAAATAATTATACAAAACTATTGTAGTAATTATTTTATTAAGAGATAAACCAAATAAATGGTTTTGAAAATAATAAAATAAATGTTATATGAACTATTTAATGTGATCCACAAATTTTATAGATACATATGACCTTTTATGAATCTATTAAATCTTTTATTTTGAACATATCTTCTGTATATATTTTATTTAAATTCAATTAAATGAATAGTGTCAAAATTAACACTATTGTTATTTTATAAAAATAACATATTATAAAATTATTTAAAAATCACAAAAATATTTAAAAAATTTTAAATTTAAATTTATATGGTCTATAATATTATAAAGTAACCAATTATGTAAAATTCACAACAAATAAGTAATTATTTGTTATAATTTAAAATTTAGAATTTTATTACCACAAATAAACATAAATAGATTAAAAAAGGATAAATCAAAATGATAAGGTTTAAATTAAGATCCAAACATGTATAAATTTGATTGGTTGATGAGCTTACAACCCTATCTCATCTAATCTTAGAATATGAGTCATTTTTGGTGGTTTTTAAGTGGGGTTAGATTTATTATAATTTAATATTTTTAAGAATTCCAAAGGTGCTCTCTCCTCCCTTATAAAAGGGAACCTCCTCCCTCTCTTCCTCACACCACTTTGAGCCTTCAACCTCAGCCAAAACCTGAAAAATTCTATTCTCCACTTCCCTCGAAACATCGTAGAGGTCCTGGTCTTCTTCAAAGACAAATTTTAGTTCCCTAAGAGGAGGTCTCAAAGAGGCGCTTCAAAGAAGAGGTAATGTCCATTACCGATTCTTTCAGCTTTATTTCTTCTTCCACTTCTTATTTTTTAGTTGTTTCATTATGAGGAAATAACATCAGTATCAATAATATACTGATATGTTATTATAAGTATGAAACAACCATATTTAACCACCTATCCATCCAACGGAAAATGAAATCACCGCGTGTGCATACGTACGGAATACCGTCTCCACGCCGTGGTGTAATCTATTTTCCACCACCACCTTACTTGGATGGGTATAAGGGTGAAAGTAATGAATATATATGATTATTGTAAAGTGATATTGATTCTATAATATTATACATACACTTTAATACAATTACATGATCTTGGGAATGATATCATCACTCGTGCGTACGTACGGACTACCGTCTCCACGACATGATGAGATTCACTCTCCATGTTAACCATTCATGAATGATTATAAAGTATATATAATGAATAATAATGAAATATATGACATAATAATGATACTGTATTTATGTATATATATATATATTTATTTCATTTACTTAATTCCATTCAATTCAAAAGGGAAACGAAAACAGCGTTCATGCGTACGTACGGCCTACCGTCTTCATGAATGGTGTATTTCGTTCCTTTTATTGATCTATAATATATATGTATATGATGAATATATATTATATATAAATCATGGTTTACATTATGGAATTATGTAAATCAGTATATAAGTAATAATATCAAGAACGACAAGTCGAAACACATACGATAAATAAAATGATTTTACCCAAAACGCTGCTTTAACATCGAATTTACAAAAGAACGGGTAATATGAAGTTATAATTGAAACCTATATGATATCATAACAATGAATATGATTCTTTAATAAGTAAATTACATTATTTAAATCATTATACAGGAGGTTCAGATACGTACGAAGCATATCAGACCTAAGGTAACAGATAATTTTGCAAATCTCATTTTTATCTGAGATTGCGTATTCATAAGTATTTACTGGGGCTATTTCTATCATCCACGTCCATGTTTTATAAAATTGTTTTCATGTATGTTTAAAGTCCTTTTTACCCATTTTGACTATTACTACATGGTATGTAAGGAATCTTTCTTTTGTTTACGTTACGAGGTACTTTTTGACTTTTCCGGCAAAAGTACGAAAAGAATGTTTTTTAACTTATACGGCACGAACAGATTTTTAGAGTTTTATAAAGCCTTATTTTCATGAAACTTCATCCAAAATATTTCAGGAATATTTTAAATAAAATCTCTTTCTTTTAAAATTGCATGAATTTTTGTGAAAATAAATTGATTTTGAAGAAGAAAGGATATTTTCCTCAAAAATTCATTTCAAGTGTTTTACCAAAACCATTTTCCATCTAAGATGAAATTATTTCATATGTGTATGTTTCAAGTGTAATGTCTCTATGATTTACATGGTTTCAATTTTATTATTATGAAATGATATCCATTTCTTTTATATAGATTATGTGATGATGGGATGATGTTTATGAAACCCATTTTATTCGTTGGGTTATTATGAATGATGTATTTTTTGTGGAACAAGTAAGAATGATTTCATTATGAGATTGGTGGGACCTATATCTCCGTCCAATGCATTGGGTAAAGATTTATATCTCACGAGATTTACATGGCTGGAACGGCAAGTTAAACCAGTTCAGTAATACAGGACTGGAACGAGGAGTGAACTCGATTCAGAAAGGGACTTTGTCCTCTAAGATGGTCTTGGCTGCAATGCCTTGGCTACTATGGAAATCATATCATGTGCTTAATGGTTTACACAATTAGATGTTTTATTCCCATGCTATTTTATCATTCTTAATGTTTCTTTATGATCTATGCCTTACGTACTTCCATGTTTTATGTCATTGCTCAAGCTTTTGATGTTTAAACATTATGTTCATGTTTTTAAGTTCAAATATATATGGTATGTTTTATTTTATCCATGATTACCCTTACTGAGCATTTGAGCTCACCCTTTTTATGTTTTATTTTCCCCCAGGATCAAAAGAAAGGTTTTAGGTAAGGAAACAAAAAGTGGAAGATCTTTATGGGAGATGTTGAAGATCTTTCACCACCATTAGAAGATTACGTTCCAAGTTTCCAAAGACACTAAACTATTACGGTCCTTGTGTTTATGTTTTGTTATGTATTATGTATTCTGCAAAAGTACTGTAATTTCTATGTACATCAATCTTAGGGTCTCTACATGTATCCTATTTATGTGATACTGGTCATGGAGACCCTCTACTATGATACATGGAATGAAATCTCTTATTTTTGTGATACAGGTCATGGAATCTGTATACTATGATACTATGCATGGCGTCCCATACCACTATGATATTATGAATGGCGCCCTCTACTACTATGATACTAGGAATTACGTATATTGGTTTCTTGTCTAGAGATATTAGGGCATAGGTCGAAGCAGGTTGTTTCAGCATAGTTTCCTCTCCGAACCAAGGATAACCCATTTATTTTTTTTATTTTCTTTATTACATCTACACAATTCTATGTTATACCCACATATGAGATATTTATAGAAGCCATTTATGGTGACATACTATGTTTATTTGACACCCTATCTAGCCCAAATATGGTACCTAGGTAGACTATATACTTGTAGGTGTAGATAAGGGGAAGAGTCCTCTTATAAATTTATAACTTACTTCATGGCTTAGGATGGGTATATGGTAGAAAATGACTGGGCTGGAGCTTAGGATACCTGTATAGACTTTTTTTCTTTTGTTCCTTTTGTATATCATGTACTGTACTTGCTATTTGGAACCATGTGTAAATATTTCTCCAATTTTATAGAGACATGACTTCATCATCCTCTTTATGTGATTCAGTTTACTGGTTTTGAATATTATTTAGTGTATGGAAGTTTATATCATGCCTATTCTATGATAGGTTGCTGGTTGAGTTTATTATATGAGATTTTGCTGTATTTTCCCATTATTTATATGCTTCCACTATTTAGTAACCTATTGATCATCCCACTTTGATACTCTAACCATAGGGAATAGTATCCCAATGGGAACACCCTATGACCTCACTTTTAGTGGGATTCCTCTAAAATATGGGGTTGTGTGCTTTATTCCATGTAACCTACCAGCTCGTTGAACTGTTTAAGTGGAATTAGGATCTGGATGTCAAAAAAGTACTATTAGAGGTTTTTTTTATTGACATACAATTTTGAGAAAATGGAAAGAGGATTAGTAATGATACGAGACTTGGTAATAAGCCATTATTGGGTATAGCGAAACCACATTCTGGGTAATATCAAATTTCCTAGAATAAGGAATTGTTGTTATGACTTTTTTTTCTATTACAGTTGATTTGAATCCACCATTTGGTGATGCACATGTTATGTAATGGTTATTTCAATTATAATTGAGTTTTAATTTTTTTTCCTTGACTCGATGAAATGAAGGAAAGGGAATCATTAATAATGCATTAATTTAGGCACCTTGTATGAAATTAACATTCCATGCATATTACATTCCATATAGAAGCATTATGTTGTTTGAATTTCCTATTATTATTAAGTGTTATTTGAGTACAAGAATTTTTTTTTTCATATATGACATAAATATTGATGGAATAATGTTTTATTCAGGGGTTTAAGAAACAATATTTGATACGTAGAGTAATCACTGTAACCTAAAAGTGTTTTCCTACATAGGCTACAATAAACACCTTATGCAGTAAATTATGGAACATTGAGTCATGGACCATTTTTTACATGGACTAAAATGTGCTATGGTATGGATCAAGTGGATGAAAAATTTCATTTCATAAGTTTTATAGGACCTTATGGATCTAAAGTGGTGAAAGATTTTGTTCAATGATCAAAATAAAAAAATTTAAACGTAATGAAAATATAAATAAATTGAATTTGAATTTGAGAAACATAGAGTTTGAACCTGCCCTAATCATAGTAGTGGAAAGTAGGTAGCATCTACTATCTTCTATATAAATGTTTCTATCTCCCAGACCTGACTCTTTGATATGGAAGAGGGGAAAGACTACAAAATATAATTGATTAGAAACAGTTCTATTCCTATATTTGTGGCTTATGCCGTTATCAAATTTTATGCGAGGTGTGAGTTTGGAATCTATAGAACAATTCCCCTATGATGTCCTCCAGTCTTACTCTAAGAGGGTGGTGATGACCATACTCCAGAACTATTGGTACCTGATGCTCTATTGATACATATAGTACTACCTTATGTGGCCCCTCCTTATACTCTCAATATAGGTAATGTTTCTTGGTTTTGTGGAGATTTTATACACCTGATGTAGACTATACATGGAGATTTGTACTCCAACAATTCTATGGGAGTGCTTCTAAAGGAGTTCCAACAGCACCATCCACCCATGTTTTCTAGGGATGAAATACCCCTAACTATAGAGTTTTATACTGATAAAATTATTATTATATTCATGCATCGGGGAGACCTCTTAAGAGGAGAGTAAACTCCACCACTTATATTAATTGAGGATATTCCAAGAAATGGTGGGATATTCTGAAGAATATGGGTCACTATTAAGAAGTGACTTAGAGGGACTTCCAATAAATATTATTTTATTATTTCATTCTTAAGACCCTGAAGACTAATTTTGATATGAGGTTCATGAAACTACCCAAGGGTTCTTTGATAGTTATGGAAAATTCAACTCATTTTATAGAGATTTAGTGCTTTGAACCCATCTATACTGATAATGGGAGAGTGAAGAAGAGATGATTTAAGGATGGTATGAGACATCATATTCACAATTAGGTTAGTGTATTATGGTTTAACACCATATTTGATATAATGAACCAGGAACTTATCATCGATAAAAACATGATGGAAGAAAACAATGTGAACTAGGGAAGTTCAGAACCCATTCATGGTAGTGGTTCAACTAGAGGTCAGAAGAAACACTTTGAGACTATATGCATGAGAAGAAAAACTAGGTGACACCAGTTGATAATTAAATGGGGCGTCACTATTGAGGGAAGCCTTCAATTAAGAGGTCCCATTTTCATAGAGACACTGTTGAGTACTGAGGCTATAATATATTGGGGAATATACAGTGTTTATTCAAGACTTCCCCATCGGTGTTGAATGGGAGAGGATTTGTGTTATCTCCACCATTAGGAGAAGGATCATTATCACCAAGCTAGATTGGTATCTTGAGTACTACTGTACATATAGATCGAGGATGTGGTCATGGATGAGATAGTTGGACATCTAATATATAATTCCCGTGAAGAATAACCACTCTAGACAGTCAGGGTGCTACATAGGGTGGGGAATCATGCCATATTTATTTAGTTCATCCTATAACAAAGGTGAAGGGTATCGTGAAATATTCTATATAAGGTACTATTCTAGTATCCTGTACTATAATATCTTCCTTATATGGTACAAGTGAATAAAATTACTTTATATATTTTCTTCTAATAAAGAGCCTTGTGTTTAATTTTCAGTTCTCTAGTGGCATTAGGATGCAGAATACACCTTTGGGAATATGTTCAGAGAGTATACACCAGTAAAAGAACTTCCCCTTGAGGTAGAAAACTATGGATTCTTTTTGGACCTCTCCGTTCTTGAGATGGATGGAATTTTTTTCCTTCGCAATATGAACTGGATGGTTATCTATCATGACTATATAGATTTTTGTTCACCCTTTGGTGATGTTTACATTACCATAGGGTGATACTTATGGTCAAAAGGGTGAGAGGGATGTCCAGGAGGGTAGAGATGGACTGATGTATCTTGAGCTAGGTGGAGTGACCACCTAGATTTCTATCCTTTACATGAAAGAAAATGGACTACATCACACCGAGTTCCCACCTATAGTATATCATTTCTGGAATTTTTTCCCAATGAATTTTCTGAACTACCATCTAAGAGAGAGTTAGGGTTCACTATTGACCTACTTCTTGGAGCTGCACTGGCATCCATTCCCCGTTACTCGATGGATAATACCGAGTTTCAGGATCTCAATGGGGATCTGGAAGATTTAGAGACTAAAGGGTATTATATGTCCCTATACTTCTCCCTCGGGTTCACCACTCCTTTTAACCAAGAAGGTGGAAATAACCATCAATATGTTCTTGGATTTTAGGAAGTTATGTTAGCATATAGTGAGAAAACAGTATCCCTTACCTCGTATTGATGATCATTTTGAAAATTTTAGAGGAGCAAGGGTATTCTCAATGATCAAACTGAGATCAGACTATCATCAAGATTGATTTAGGCCTTCATATTTTCTACATACGTATTTATATATTCATTTCGACATATATGATCATCTCATGATGTTGTTTGGTCCTTTGAATGTGCCTTTCATCTTCTTGAATTTGAGGAATAGGTTTTTCCATCCCTATTGAGATTCCTTTGTATTGGTCTTCATTGTTAAAACCCTGGGGTATTCTGATAATCAAAGAGACAATGAAACTCATCTTGAGATCATTTTGAATGCAATGAGAGATAACAACATGCATGCTAAGATTAGTAAATGCAGCCTTTTGAATGAAAAGTTCACTTCATTGGTAATATTATCTCAGAGGCAGGAGTTTTAGTTGATCTAGAGATGGTGAGAGTTATGTCTACCTGGGATCAGCCCAAGAATGTATTTGACATCAAGAGTTTTTTTGGGAAATCTAGTTACAACATGTATTTTATATAGGGATTATCATTCTTTGAATAAGAACTTATGATCTGGAATAAATAGTGTGTGATGTTTTTATTATTTTAAACATTTGAGAAAACAGTTTATGAGAAGAAATAGATATTGACTTCAACACTGTTCCTGATTCCAATAGAGCAGGTAGAAAGCAATAAAATATGTTGTGATGACATAGGTATCAATCTAGGAGTAAATATGCTGTAAGAATATTTATTTATTTCATATGATCCGCCATATTTGAGGCCACATGATTACAATTAACTCATGCATGATCTTGTGTTAGTCGTAATTTTACACGCCACATGTTGTTGGAGGAATTACCTACTTGGAGAGAATTTTGTGGTGTTTGTGGACCAAAAAATCCTCAGGTATATTTTCACATAGGGAGAATTGAATATTAGGAAACAACGTTGGGTTGGATATCTATAGTTATTTGACTTTTAAATTTCCTATAAGCATGGGAATGATAATTATGTTTTCGATTTTCTATACAGGAGGACTCTGACAGAGGTAGTTTAGGATGCCAGTAGCGAATGTAAGCTTATGGATGTTTTTTATGAGATTCACATTGAGCATTAAGACAATCACAGATTTTAATTACATGTATCTTTATAAGTTACATATTAAATTCTTGAAATTTTGTAGACAAGGTAGTTTTCAAATCATATGGGTTTGTTCATACGTGATGTCATTTCTGGTTAGGACATGTCTCTGGATTGGACTATTGATTATGGTGATATCCTACATATGCATGGGCATATCTGGGTTCCCATGGATATGATATAGAGAAGATGATGTGTGAGTCATATTCTGAATATATAGAAATTTACCTAGTTATATCCAAGATGTATCGTGATATGCGCTAATAGTACTGGTGGATGGGGATGAAACATCAGATATCTGGTTTTATCCAGAGGTGTTCCACATGCCAGTAGGTGATGGTTGAACACCAGTGCCCAACATGATTGCTACAACCATTTCCGGTCCTCAAATGGAAATGAGAGGATGTTGCAATATATATTTCCATTTTATTACCGAGGTCACCTCAAGGTAGTTACTTAGTTTTTGTAGTCTTGGATTGACTGACGAAAGTACTCTGCTTCCTATCTAGGAGACTTTCTTCGTTGATGAGATGAGAAGACTCTATATTCGTGAGATCATATGACTACATGGGGCCCCTCGTACTATCCTTTTATATAGGTATGATCATTTTATATCAAGGTTTTGATAGGTATTATAGAGATCCTTGGGTAAATTAGTGATTCTGAGAACAACATTAAACCCCTATACCAATGATCTTTTAGAACGAACTATACAGGGATTAGAGGACATGCTACAAGGATGTCTAATATTTTTATATGACGTGAATATCCTTTATTATTTTTTTATAAATATTATTTTGGTCCTAATATGGATTCTTGATGACTTCATGATTCTTTTAGGGGTTTTTACGGTTTGTTTGGAGCTCAGAACCCTAACTAGTGGAGAAAAAGACTAGGCCAAAGAGTAAGTAGAAACCATGAAATCTAGTCCACATGGTTTACCTACCCCTAATAAGAGTGGAAAATATGATAAAGGGGGATTAAAAGTTTGAGGAAACCATGTATCTAGGTGTGCATTCTTATGTGGGTGGTATGCAGTTTTTAGCATTGATGGATCACATGATTTGTGTACTGTTTTGAAAACTATGTGCATAAAACCATGCTGGGTCCCTCCTCCGATAGTGGGAGACACACAATTGGTGCATGGTTTGGAAAACCAATTGACCAAAACATGTGGCCCATATTTTTGGGTGATTTTACCATTTTACCCTTAAATTATTATACTTTCAAAACCTCTTCTACGTTACTCTATTCACCATGATGCATGAGATTTATTATCCCATTGAGGTCAAACCTTGGTTCAACCAAGGATTATTGATATTTCTTCTATATAGTGTTTGATAGAAGTGACATTAACCTCCATGGATTCCACTCAAAATGAGATAAAATTTTTTACCTCATACTATTCATTTATGTTTCTTACCTTTATTCTATCTTGAAGCAGGCTTAAATGCCCAATTTTTAAGCTATTTGTCTTTTCTTATGTTTTCTCTTGATCCTGGCCAAAAGAATAGATAATAAAAGATAAAGAGAATATTATGATGTTTAGGTAGGTGTTATACTCTTTATCCCTCAAGTATTTATTTTTTATAATATGTGTCATTGTACTGCACACCATATTAATTGTACATTTCCCCTAATTTAATTCTCACTAAAATTGTTTCCTTTAAAGAGAACCTTATGACCATATTAGGTCCCATTAAATAGTGTCCATACCTTGTAGTATTCCACTCACTTTTCCTTTGTGGATATAAATGATTAAACAATCAAACCATCATCTAAATGGTTTTTTGTGACTCTTAAGAGAAAGTATTATAATGAATTGAATTGAATGTGAGTGGCACGACCACTTCACACAATTAAAAGGAACAATTATTACCCCATTTTATTATATAAATGTTAATGAAATATATATTTTTTAAATGGATATTAAAATTTCATTGAATGATTTTTATAGCTTATGATGTATGGTCAAGATCTCCCTTTGTAGTTAATAATGAATGGGAATGACTCCCCTAATATAAATTTGATACTTGGTATGAAGTGCCCTATTTTAATGATATTTGGCATAGAGAATATATACTGTGAAACAGAGCATGGAATCCCTTATTTTTGTGATAATGGACATGGATACCCTATATTGTGATTCTGGGCACAACTTCCCCTATTTCTATGATACTAGGCATAGAGACCCTATACTGTGATATTGAACATTGTCTTCCATATTTCTATGATACTGTGAATGAAATCCTAATACTATGATACTAGTAATGGAATCACTACTATAGTGATTCCGAGCGTGGAATCCATTACTACTATGATACTAGGCATTGAATCCCATTTCCCCTTGTTTAGAGTTATTTAGGCACAAGTTGAAGCAAGCAATGTTAGCCGGATTTCTTGTAAGAACAAGAGTTAACGTATTTTTAGTTATTATTAATCATTTTCATTATTATATATGGACAATTACATGTTATAAAAATGGAATGTATATTTATATATTCTATTGATGGTGGCCTATTGAGTTTTTATCACGCCTTATTTGGGATGCTGTTGGTACCCGAGAGGACTATATGCTTGAAGGTGTAGATATAAGGAAGCATCCTCTTACAGATGCATAACTTGTTTCATGAATTAGGATGGGATAATGGAAGAAGAATAAAATACTGGATATTAGGATGCCTGGATAAATTTTTTTGTCTTTTGATCCTTTTTGAAATCATATAATCTATTGACTTCTTACTTCCATATATACAAATTTTCACTATTTTTTAGAGGCATGAAATCATCATCATCTCTATATGATTCAATTTACTGGTTTCCATTGTTAATTCATGCTTGGATTTCTATATCGTGCCTCTTATATAGAGGATTAATACTCTATTTTTTTATACGTTCTTATGATATTTTATTCTACTATTTATATACTTCCACAATTTAGTTATCTGTTGATCATACAACTGTGCTACTATGACTAGAGGGAATAGTTTCCTTATGAAGACACCTCAGACCCTCGCTACTAGTTTGCAGCCTCTGGCATAAGTGGAGTCACTCTTGTGGCCACATAGAACACTACATAGGGGAACCATTTATGTGGAATATATGTCAAGATGTCAAATATATGAACTTTAATAACAACATATTTACCAAAAGAATCAATATATAATTTACAACTAGAAATAAAATTAATTTTCATATATTTAAAATAATATAGACCAAAACATTTAACTAACTATTTTGAAAACATAGACTCATTAATAAAGAACCCATATTTTCTTTGATAAATTTGAAGTCCAAAATAGAACATTAATTCTCCCATTAAGGTCATGTCTAACAATGATGACATAAAATTATAAAAATCATTTCCATGTAATTCCATATAAGAAAAAAACTATATCATCAACATAAATTTTCTAAATTAAAGTCTCATTAGAAATTATTTTAATAAAACATGTAGGACAAATATCACCTTTATTGAAACCATTATTTAATAAAAACAACTATATCCTTTCATACCCATAATGAGGCACTTTTTTGAAACCAAAAATATATTTAGATAATTTTAAAAAATGATTAAGAAAATTTTCAATTAAAAAATTATGGGGTTGAGAAACATAAACTTCTTCATTTATTACTCCATTTTAAAAAAATTTTTGAAATCCATTTGAAATAATTTAATTCATTGAAAAAAATGAAAAAAGTAACAAGAATATAATATCCTCTATAATAGAAACTTGTGAAAATGAATCATCAAAATCTATACCTTATTGAGAGTATCCCAAATCAACAAGTTTGGAACTATTTTTGAAAATATATTGGGATTAATCTAGATTATTTTTAATGATCCAATTTATTCAAATTACATTCTTATCCCTTTGAAATTAAACTAAAGAGAAAAAATTATCTGTTGATAAATCTTTAATGTCATCATAAAAACATTAGAATCAAGAATTTAAATTTTTATTATTTTCATCAAACATAACTTGAAAATATTATTCAATAGCCATAGTTTTTTTATAAACTCTATAATAATTAATATTATATTAATAACCATGAAAAATAACTTTATCATTTGTAGAATGAAATTTTTATTAATTTTCTTTCAAAATAAAAATAAAAACATCATAACCAAAAACTCCAAAACAACCAAATTTAGTTTTTTACTTTTAAAATTTTCGTAAACTGTTTTATTTTATAACAATATAACATGAATTATTTTTGAAAAATAAAATTTATAAAAAATTACCCGAGGATAAAAATATCTACGAAATCATATTCAATTCACATATATATAGAAATTTCAATAAGTGTTATAATTTTTTTTTCTGCAAAAACATTTTTTTGGTTTTCTATGAGAAACAAAGATATGATAATAACCATTTTTTCACAAATTGTTTCAAAATATAAATTATGAAATTCACCTCTTTTATCACTTTTAATCGACAAAATCATGTCACCATTTTCATTTTCTACTAAACTAAGAAAATAAGAAACCTTTATAAAGTATCATTTTTATGTGGAAGAAAGTAAAACCATATAAATACACTATAATAATCAATGAAAAATAAAGCATATTTATTTAATAATAGGTTATAAATTTGAGTCAGACCAAATATATCAAGACATAATAACTATAATTGTCTATTAGTATTTATCTATTTGATATTCATGAAAGGAAATTTATGTTGTATCCATTTCATGCAAGAATTAATGACATGAATCTTTTCCTTCTTCAAGTTTGGTAAATATATCACATTATCATGTTTTAAGAGATTACGTGACATTATTAAATTAACATGAAATAATCATGAAGTCTAAATAATCATATCACCTTACAAAAAATTCAAACTCTTAAATTGTTGAATAGTTATTCCATCAAAATTAGTAGTATAAATATTTTCTTTTTGATTAGATTAGAATAATAATGAATTATCTTTGAAAAAAACTCTTATTTTTTAATTTTATTTCCATTATATTATTAAATAATTGAGATATACAAATTAAATGATGTTTTGAACCTTTAACATATAAACCATTATAAATAAAAGTATAATTAGTGATACCAACATTACTAAAACCTTTTACTATACCTTTATAATTTTCTCCATAAGTAATAGTGTCTTCATCACATATGTTTTAAGTGGTAAAATTTGATAGGTATTGTTAGCCCATGACATTCAAAAAGATAGCCACATTTGTAAATATAAACTATAATTTACATATAATCCTTGTTTCATGAAGCTCAAACACATTCATAAAGATCACTTAGCCTTCGTGAAGCTCACAAATTTTGATCCCCTTTTTATAGCCTTCACAGTATTCGATACATTCATGATTCTTACAATTTTCAGGCAGATTTGATATCCTTTTCATGCTTCCTTTCTTCACAAAGTTTTTTGTAAGAATAACTTTTTTGAAACATGTTCCGAAATTTAGAGCCAAAGGATTTTCATTGAGTCTTATTCTACTTTTATGAAGGGTTAGAGGAATATTTATAGGCAATTCCTCCCATTCTGCAAGTTTCCATCCACTTCATCACATATTCATGATTCTCTACAATCTCTTTCATGAAGTTACCTCTTTCATGATGTACCATGAAAATTTACCACTCATTAAGCATCTTGTAGTATTAGATATTACCATCAACCCTTCGGTCATTTGCGATGATCCACTTCGTATAGTATTGGAGGTGTTTCAATTTTGACCGCTCATTCATGATTGTCCACACATTCAAGAAAACCAGCCTTGAAGAAACCAAATTTCTTTGAAAATATATTTAACATCACAGAACTGCACTATTTGTGAAACTCGTGAATTTTTCATATTTTTTGGAGGTATTCATGGAAATCCAACTTTCACACTGATTGTGACAACTAATAAATTTTGGACCCCAAAAATATGGTGAACATTGGGAAACAACTCCTCATTGTATACTCACTTTTCTTAACCACTTCTAGAGAATCCATTCTTTTTTCATGGGTCTTTGTGAACATTCCTAGTCAATAATGTCTCTTGAACATCACAACTGATCATGTCTATTTTCCTTGTCAATAATTATAATCAACCTAGAAATTACTATGATGATACCTTGTGGGATTTTCCCCAAAAATCCCCCATTAGGTTTTGTTGAATGATTATCACAATTTGATACCTCTATAAATATTCTTACAACATCATCCAAAATATATTTCTTTTGATTCAGATGGTGATAAAGGATTTACTCAACACAAAATCTAATCTCACATGATCCATGCTCAGCATGAGAAACAAGAGTAGCATGAAAAATTCATTAATGAATCACTTAATTCCAAGACTACTCAACCTATTTCATCTAAAAAATTATATATTATGATATATAACCTTGGTAGATCATATTCAAAATCATCGTATTTAAAAATCCCGTTGGTTCACCGACCCCCTAAACTCTGTGACCTAACATGGTGAGTTGAGGCATCTTATCCATTTCTAGTGTTGTTCATCCCAACTATGAGTGGATATCCTTCTATTCTCAACCTTTATCCATTTATTTCACTATCTAGAAAGATCACATTATTATTCCTTATTTCTAGGGATTTTGGAAAATTTTATGATTCAAAATATTTGATATTGAATCAATGCCTAGTACTTGATTGGTAGATGTCTGTGAGTATATAGAAGATGCTTTATAAAATATCTCTTAAAACTATAAATGTTTTGTATTCTTTATGATTTTTAGTATCATTGAAATACTTTATTGTTAATCTCAAATTTAAAAATAATTTTTTCCCATACTTTATAAAATTAAACCTCTTTACGATCCATGAACAACCTATTAGTGTAGAAGCCTAAACATTATCCAGCCATGGGGTGCTCTTGACTTGGGGAACTAATTGGGTAATGAAAGGTATGATCATAGGGGTGCCAAGAATGAGTTGTTGAACATGAGTGTGATTTGGGATGCCTATAACACAAAATGGGACATGAGGCATGTTCCACTTATATGAGACCTATTGAAAATGAATATATATAAATTTTAATTTAATTTTTGATCAATTTTTATTTGATTAAATATTTGGAAATTCTTGAAGAAACCAACCAAGGATTCATGTTAAAAACATAGATTTTAATTCCATTTGAAAACCCCATTGGATTCATGATGATTTGGTTTAGAATACCTTGGGGAAATGTAATTTGGATTCATAGTGATTTTGATTTAGGAAGCCTTGGGGAAGTCCCCCTTGGATTCTAAACTAGTGGACTCTCTCTTTACATAGAATGGGAACTACTTCCTCCCTATAAATCCATCTAAATTAAATCAATTTTTAGTACTACACATAAAATATGTAAGGCTTTACTTAGTTTTAATATTTTGCATCTATTATTATTTGTTTCTATTTTTATTTGACCTAAACCAGGTGGTGACTTGTGTTTCATGACATACCTAATAAGTTTAGTTTGATTTTATTTCTATTATCGTTTTATAATTCATGTGTCATGATTATATGAATCAACTTGATTTGAAGTCTTTATAGCCACTCCTTTTATGTATTTAGTGAATCATATCGACTAATAGAGGTTCTGGTGAGATGTATCCCCACTCAAAGATGGTAAATGGTTTGTTTAGTCATATTTTATCGAGGTGGGTAATGGATATAAGGATGATCCATGTGAAGGGATTGGGGACGGTTGGGGTAGTGAGGTAGGTGTTTTTCCTTTTTTTAGTGGGGTGATATGGTACTTCATGTGGACTTTAGTTTGGGTGTTCTGAAATGTAATAACTGTTCAAAATAATTTCATTTTTGTGCGTTAATAAATTATTTAAAAAACTCTTTTTACACATTCTGCATATTCAATGAAAAGCCTTCACTTTGTAATATCTTTAACAATTTTCTATCAGGTCTATGTTGTCTTCTTGAATGTGATAAATGAAAAAATTATGAAACATATCTCCCCTCAAATTTAGGCACACATAACTTAATTAGTATATCTTTATATTGTCTTAATAGTTCACTACATCAACTAGAAACTCCTTTCTTTATCGTTTACTTAAATATATTCTTGATTAAAATTCAATCATATTGAATTTATTATGACCAAATGACTTGTAAAAATTCATTTTAGAGAATGTATAGAAGTTGGATGTATAAAACTGATTGGATCTCAAGTGATTTGAAAAAAAAATTGGAGATAATTTTAGTCTTTTCATTTCAAAATGCTTCAGATAGTGGTCGCATACACTGCCCATGATCCAATTGTCTTGGAAGACCTTGGTTGAGCCACGAAGAAGTCAACTAACACATAACCAAATATGGTTTTCAAGAAAAATACTATGTGTGGTATCACAGTGGGGAGAAAATGAAATCTCAAATTGCTGATGATTTAAATGAAAGGACTGGACTGGAGAATTTGTTAGATGACTGGTTTCCATTTATTCTTCAACATAGAAAAGAAAGGATTTATACTCAAAAAGACTTCAATATGAAGGAAGATTATGCATCTAATGAAAATGATGATATTTTCAGGGTGAAAAAATTTAATGAGTCTAGCACGACTCTAGTATATCGATAGTGTGATAAAATGAAAAAGCTAGAATTTTTAATCTGATTGATTCATGGGAAAACTATGTATGGGATTTCTAATATAACTATCGATTACATTCTTACCTTTTTGAAGTATTTACTTCTAGATGATGCAGTTATTCCTTCAAACCCCCCATATTGCATGGAAGTTTGTTGGGGAACTTGGATTTCCAAGAAACAAAATTCAAGTTTTACCGAAAGATTGCAGTTTATTCTGAGAAGAAACCAATAAATGAAATGATTGAATAAAATGTGGCAAATCCCGCTGGAAGTCAAAATCTAATGAAACACCATCCCACGTGCCATAGAAAGTAATGTGGCACTTTTTATTGATCCCCAGACTCCAAAATCGTTTTATTTCTGATGAAATATCAATAAAAATGAGATGGCATGATGCCAAGAGAAAGAAGACTAATTATTAGTTAGTTCACCTTGTAGATGGATTTGCATGGAAGAGATTTGATGCTTGATATCCTGATTTTGTAGCTGACGTGCATAATCTGAGGCTAGGTCTTTCATGCGATGGTTTTAATCTGTTTGGGAAGATTCTTACTTTGCACATCACATGAATAGTTTTTATACACATTTATAATCTTTCCTTATGGTTGTGTATGAAAAAAACTATCACTTTCATGAGTATACTCATATATGTACCTCTTGATCCTGACATTTATATTGACATATACATGAAACCTTTAATAAAAGAGTTAAAACTTCTTTGGGATGTGGGTGTGCACACATAAGATGCATATTCGAAAGATATATTTCTGATGCATGTTGTTCTTATATAGACGATCAATGATTTTCATGATTATGCAATGATGTTTGGATGGAGCATAAAGGGAAAACTGTCAGGTACTGTTTTTATAAAGAATACACGATCCAGAAGATTGAAACATCATTGTAGTTTCAGTTTTATTGGACATCGATGATTATTGCCAATGAACCATCTATAAAGAAATAATCATCAATGATTTGATAATACCATAGAGAAGGATGACCTACCTCAGCGTATGTCTAGAACTGAAATGCTTAATGGATTGAAAGATTTCTGTTTTTCATTCGGGAAGGGTCAAATGAAATCTGGAAAGAGAAAGAATGTTTCCACTAAAACCTATTACAATTGGAGGAAGAGGAATATCTTTTTTGATTTTCCTATTTAGTCAACCAATTTTTTACATCATTTCTTAGACGTAATACACATTTAAAAGAATATATGTGAAATTTTTCTTTCGATACTTTTAAATGTTATGGGAAAGACAAAAGATGATTTACAGTCTCGGCGTGACTTGGTGGATTGGGGAATCAGACCAGGATTGCATCCTATGCTTATCAGTGAAAATAAATGGCACGTTCCATGTGTTTCTTATGTGATGACACCTATAGAAAAATCAATTTCTAGAATTATTAGAGAAAACTAGAGTTCCTAATGGCTATTCAAGAAACACATCTAAACAAGTCAATAGAAGAGAGTTGAAGCTAAAATCTTTGAAGACTCAGGATTATCACGTTCTTCAGTATGAGTTGATTCAAATAGAAATCAGTAATATTTTTTTTTCTAATAATGTAAGGGTGGATGTTATTTGGTTGTTCCATTTGTTTAGATATCTTTTTGCTAAGAAGTTTTCCAAGTCTTTCTTGCAAAAAATGTTGACAGATGCCCCATTAATTTTGGGTGATTTGGAGAAAATATTTCCTTCATCATTTTTCACAGGCATGCTACATATGACATTCCATATTCCCAATGAAATACTACTTTGAGGACCTATTTATTTTCATTGGATGTATCCAACTAAAAGAAATATGTACACATTAAAGTCTTATGTTTGAAACAGGAATCATCCTAAAGGTTCTATCGTGAACAATTACTTGGCTCAAGAATGTATGGATTTCTTCTCAATGTATTTTTCTGATCTTACTACAAGAATGAATAGACCAATGAGAAATGAAGAAGAATAGTATGAGAAAATCGAACCCAATTTTCCATCACTTCCTCAAATAGGAATAATTCCAGGATCATATTCATTGAAGACATTAAGCCTTGAAGAGCGTGAGATGGTACATCACACCGTTTTGTTCAACTGTGATTTGTTCGATGACTACATCAGGTAACTAAATTGAATATTTATATCTTACATATATATCTGTTAAACTATTCACATTTTTTATCTACAGGGAATTGAAAACAATGATAAATAGAAAGAATTGTTCTTAATCTTTGTAAAGGAGGGAGACCTTTCATAGCAAAGAGATTTCGTCTTGGTTAATATTGAAAGTAAAAAATATTACTCTTTAAAATAATTAAGTGAATATTTAATTATGTTTAATATTAATTTAAATTGAAGGTATTGAGTTTCCCTATTGACTCTGTCTATGATGAAATAAGAGCTTTGGATTTTGATCCTTATATCGTGGTTCGTGACTGTAAATCAATTGTTATCAATGGGTACAAATTTATTATCACTAAACGAAAAAATAACATGAGAACACAACATGATGGTGTTATGGTTATTTCCACAACAGATTGTTATGCTAGGGTATCAGATAGTAGACCATGATTTGAGATTGTGGGTTATTATTGAGTCATTGAAAAAATAATAATGTTGGATTATTACCTTCATAGATGAGTCACGATGATGAAAATCCATTGGTTTGATTTGATGACAAGACATGGCACATTTATAGATGATTGTGGATTTCAAGTAAATAATACGACTCACAATCTTGCTATCGAAGAACTATATGTATTGGAATCAATCTATAAAAATGTTTTTCTGTCAAAGACCAACTTCGAACTGAATTTGGTTTCATAGTTGATGTAATTCCAAGAAATATTTTTGATTATGGTGATGATGGAATTGAAACAATTTCTACTACCATTGGAACCAATCCATTTATTTCTTTGGATGAATCCAATAGCTCAATTTTCAGAGTTGACTGTGAACCTGAAGTTATGGTAGGAAATATATAAAATCATCCATTCATGTTCTTAATTATTTTGTTTCACCTCGAGTTGGGGTTTTAAGGTTGGTTCTATTCATATTGATTTAATACTGATTACAAATATTTTGTATCCGACCTGACCGTTATGTTAATTTTCATTATTTATTGGTTGAAATTTTTATTTGAATTGCATTTTCTAATGGGGAATTGAAATGTATTTGAACATACGAAGCCAAAATTTATAACTTGGTGAACATTTCAATGCTTCAACTTGGATTTGTATAAAATTTGTATGACTCTAAGACCTCTCTTTAAGATTTTACCAGTTAATGAACTTGTTGGTTTGTATTCTTCTGCAAAACATGTATTGAAACCTACATCATCTACCTTAGCTAAAGAAATTAAGTTTTTCCTTAATTTTGACAATTTTTTTTACACTTATGAATTTGGTAGAATCAATGTTCCATGATTTTAATAGACTGATGACACTTAGAAAATAATCATCCTTCAAAAAATTAAATTTATTTATTACATATTGTACGATTTATTGACTTAATTATTTATTTGTTCAAGCTCACCTAAAACAATGGTTAGTTAAATTATCCATGAATCCCCCTATTCTCTCTAATTTATTCTATTTCTTGGGTTACTCATTAGTTATACTTTTCAATTTACTTTGATATTTTTCTTCCAATTTTGGAAATGAAACCAATTGAAGAAGGGTGATGAAAACATATTATAGACAACAATAGTCGTGTGACTGAGCTGGGAATTCCACCACAAGTGACTGTAGTGAGTATTTTATTTCAAATATATTTATTTAAATAATATATAATTTCATGTGGTTAATTTTTTTAAACATTTTTTCAAGATACATATATTAGGTTATAGTTATTTAATGAGTAACCTAGTAGTGGTCCCAGTACTCGGGGTGTTCGTACGGGGGGGGGGGGGGGGGGGGGTACGGGAGCTAGATGATCTGGTCGGCATACCCAATTAGACCATGCCCCTCCCACTGACATACCATCTATCCCACATTCTGATCTCGGTGTACCATTAAGGACACACAGGATATTTAGTCCTCCCATGTTTTCAACACACTTTACATCTTAGCCTCCTCACCCATCTATACTATATTCGATGATGATTCCCACTCCCCATCCAGCATTTGGACAGCCATCCCTGTCATCTTATTTTACTACTGATTCGATCTCTCCGGGATTTTATATTCCATCTTCTTTGACTCCTGCTCTACCAGATTTTGTCCCAGCGGAGAATACATTGGGACTCACTCCATATGTACAGGGTGTTCCTTCAATTTCTTCTAATCCAGCGGTTCCCATTGATCAGAATACCACATGTATACTTATAGAACCCTAACAAATTGTTACAACATTATTTATTCTCATTATAACATATATTGAAAAAATATTTGTTTTTATTTCATAATAGACAAATCTACTTAGAGAAGGCAGGGGAGGGGGTGTACACGCATGTGTGCGGTGTGGAACTACCACACGTAGTTGCTGGTAGACTATAATAATGATAGTCAGATGATTGAAATATCAGGGCCGCAATGTCGCAGTTTTTTGGCGACGCTTTCCAAATACTCTGACTTCATTCTTGTCAGCCTGCACTCATGGGGATAACTACCAAATGAAGTCAAGGATAAAGCCTAGGTAGAGATATGGGTACAAATATATGTGGTATTTAATGTAATATATTAATTTTTGTAATTATATGAAATAATATTTTTTTTCCAGTTGTGTTTTAATTTCCCCGATGGTGAGGGTGCATGACCAACACGTCAAAAGGATTTATGAGAGCTTTAGAGAGCTTATAAACATGAGTTGTACATTGGATGAAGTGCTAGATTTGTCATAGAGTTATAGGTGGTCCCTTTCGTGGATGACTGTCCATTCTAACAGTACCAACAGATGAATACTCATTAGATGAATTTCTAATTTACGGTATTGATCATAATTAGAGGTATCTAAATGAAAATATTCATGATTTTTATTAATAATAATTATTGAATTTTAATTAGTAAGCATATGGAAGAAAAGAAACATTGATGCTATGAAATACATCCACACATTGGGACATACTATGATGCCAGATCATGAGAGACAACAGGTATGATAGTTTATAATCATTCTTTATGACTTTCAGTTTCTATTGCTTCCTACATAATTTATTCGATTGCTAATGGTTTTATATAATTTTAGTTATGAAATTTATGTTTTTCTGGTATCCTATTTTTAATTATGGTTTACTATATTCAATGTCATTTTAGAGGAATAAATTGAATATAGAAGGACATGTGCCTCGATAAAAACTGTTTTTCTCGAGTAGAAGGAAGAAAGATGGAACTGTGGTTAATGAACCGAATCAGAAGCAGATTGTAAGTTTTAATTTGTAGATTTAAAATTTTAATATATATTTTGTAACATAATAATTTATTTATATTTGTAACAGGATGCTTTAGAGGCTCATTATACCCATAAACCTGACAATTTTGGGCCAAATGATCACTTACATCAGGTGTTGGGAGATGAGCACCCTGGTAGAGTACGCTGCCGACCTATGAAGAGTATATTTACGATGAGGTATTGGCCCTCCTTAGGTATGAGATATATTTCCACTTAGTTGCATTAGGTTATGTCCTAGTCAAAATAGGCTGAAAAAAGGGCCATAGAGACGTCAGAATAGTCTATTATGGCAAAAACTGCATTTATGAAACTGATGGAAGATTTATGTCCAACAATTCCACCAGAGGCCAACACTTCAGGTGATGAATATATTTCATTGATGAGTTCTATATATGGTGAACCAGGTGGAAGATCTAGTGGTGGTTGAGATGATGGTGAAGAGGAGGTCGAGGTGGAGGAGGAGGAGGGTGAGGAGGAGGCCAAGTTGGAGGAGGAGGGTGAAGAGGAGGCTAAGGCGAATGAGGGAGATGAGGAGGCCAAGGATGAGTACAAGGGTGATGAGGAGGTCAGGGATGATGATGGGAAAGATGATGAGGATGGGGGTAAGGGTGAAGATTATGGTGATGATAGTGATGGTGATGAGGGAAAGATTGATCTGTTACATTTTTGACTGATATTACCGTCTTTTGATATTTACTGATTTTTTGTGCCTGAATATATGTGTGATTAGGTAGGCCACGTTATCTTTATTTTTTTTCTATAAATAATAAAACCTGATTTGAGGATTTGCTGTGAAATTGCCATATTTTAATGAAATTGTAATTTATTAGTGGAATTTAAAAAATTGGTGGTCTTCTTAGAAGTTAATATAATGAAATTATTTTTTTAACATTTCAATAATTTGCATAGAAAATATGTAAATACCATCCCATGAACCTGGGACAGCCCCCAACCTCCTCCCTAGACCCCTGACTGCCCCCACCCTTCTCCCTGGACCCTAGATAGCCCCCTAGACATCCCCCAGATCGCCTCCCCACACTCCTTCCTGGACCCCAGACAATCCACCATGCAGCCCCTTGAACAGCCCCCCACATTACTCCCTGGAAACTGGACAACCCCCTTCTTCCTAGACCCTGGATAACCCCCACCCTCCTCCCTAGACCCCGGACATCCCCCCAACCCTCCTCGCTGGACCCTGGACAGCCCCCCACCCTCCTCCCTAAACCCCAGACATCCCCCCAAATAGCCTCCACACCCTCCTTCCTGGACCCCAGATAGCCCCCCCCGGACAGCCCCCACCATCCTCCCTGGACCCCAGACAACCCCTTAAATAGCCCCCACACCCTCCTCCATGGTCCTCAGACAACCACCAGACATCCCCCTCGGATAGCCCCCCACCCTCCTCCTTGGACCCCAGATAACCCCCTCCATCATGAACCCTGGACAGCCCCCACCCTCCTCCATAGACACCGGAAAACCCCCCACCCTCCTCCCTGGACCCCGGAAATCCCCCTACACTCTTTCGTGGACCCAAAACAGCCCCACGGACAACCCCCCACCCTCTCCCAGGACCTATGGATGCCCCCAGATAGCCACACAAATAGCCTCTCTACCCTCCTTGATGGACCCCAGACATCCCCCCAACCTCTTCCCTACACCCCGGACAAATCCCCAGATAGCCCCCCTGACAGCCGCCCTGGTAGCCCCCAACCTTCACCCGAGACCCGGAAAACCTCCCCACCCTCCTTCTTGGACCCAATACAGCCACCGAAATAACCCCCGGATAGCCCACCCTCCTCCCTAGACCCCAAACAGCTCCCCAAACAGCCACCCAACCTCCTCCCTAGACCCCGAACAACCTCCCCACCCTCCTTCCTAGAACCTGAACATCCCCCCCCCCGACAGCCCCCACCCTCCTTCCTGGACCCCAGACATCCCCCGACCAGACACCCAGACATTGGGCAAGAAACGACTCGACATATATAAAACATCATGATAATTCAAAAAAGTCGAAGTACCACCTACCATGATTCTGGAGACAATCACACTCTTAATTAGACGTATCAGATCCCAATCTAAGAACTCTTCAGGATTCACCCTAAATCCCAAAAAAAGAGGGTTTTAGATCTTTGGAAGATGATGAGAGAAGAGTGAAAACCCTAATCGAAAAGAGGAAGCAAGGAGAGGATTAAACTCACCCGGATCTTCAATCTACACTTGATGACACTCAAACTGCCCAAGGATCAATGAAGATCCGCCCTTAAGAGCTCTTGGGAGAATTTGAATGTGTTTATACTTTATCAAAAGGATCCATGGGTCATTTTTTATGTTTACGAGTCAACCCCGCCTCAATCTGAGGCACGGTGTGGCCGGTACCACTCAAAGTGTCTCACCTTTATTTTAAATGCACATCATTTTAAGTGAAAACAGAAGCTCGCATATGAAAAACTTACTTAACGCATTCAGATTGTGCTGATATTTTAGGACAATGATCCATGAGTCATTTGTGACGTGTAAAAGTCAAGCCCACCTCAATCCGAGGCATGATGTGGCCAGAATAACTTGATGTGTATTTCTTTGGTTTTAAAAGGACACCCTTTTATTTAAAAACAACTGGCACTAAGAAAACCATCCAAACGTATTCATATTGTGCTCATACTTCAGAACAAGGATACATGGGTATTTTTTGACGTGTATGAGTCAATCCCTCCTCAATCCGAGGCACGATGTGGCCGGAACCACTCAAAGTGTCTCACTTTAATTTGAAATGGGCATCATTTTATGTGAAAACATCAACTGGAATATATATTATCGACAAAACACCTTTCAATTATATTGACACTTCAAGAAAACAATTCATGGGTCATTTGTGATGTGTACGAGTCAAACCGCCTCAATCCGAGGCACGGTGTTGTCGGTAACAATCAAAGTGTATCTATTTTTTTAATATGGACACTGTTTTATGTAAAAACAACAGACATATGGAAAATTGACCAAACATATTCTGATTGTGTCGATACATTATCACAACAATCCATGGGTCATTTGCGACGTGTACGAGTCAACCCCACCTCAATTCGAGGCACGGTGTGGCCAGTACCACTCTTAGTGTCTCATATTTTTTTGAAATGGACAAAATTTTAAGTAAAAAAACAACTGGAATATGGAAAACTAACCTAATGAATTAATATTGTGTTGATACTTTAGGACCACGATCCATGGGTCATATGTGATGTTTACGAGTCAACCCCACCTCAATTTGTATCATGATGTGTCCAGAATCACTCGAATTGTCTTTATTTTGTTTAAAATGGACACCCTCTTAAGTAAAAAACAACTTGTATATGGAAAACTGAACAAAAGTATTCATATTTTTTCGATACATTTGCACAAGGATCCATGGTTCATTTTTGACGTGTACGAGTCAACCCTGCCTCAATACGAGGCACAATGTGACTGGTACCACCCAAAGTATCTTCCTTGTATTTGAAAAGGACAACATTTTAAGTAAAAACAATTGGCATACAGAAAGAGACCAAACACATTCGGATTTTGTTGATTCTCTAGGAAAACGATCCATGCGTCATTTGTGGCATGTAAAAGTAAACCCCACTTTATTCCAAGGTATGGTGTTGCCAATATCACTCGATGTGTCTTTCTTTTGTTTGAAATGGACTACATTTTAAGTAAAAACAACAATTGGCTTACAAAAAACCGACCTAACACATTTGGATTGTGTTGTTACTTTAGAAAAAGGATCTATAGGTCATTTCTAACATGTACGATTCAATATCACCTCAATCCGAGGCACGGTGTGTCCGGTATCATACAAAGTGTCTTTCTTTTTCTTTTTTGAAATGGACAACATTTTATGTAAAAACAAAAACTGGCATATGGAAAACTGACCTAACACATTCGGATTGTGTTTATACATTAGAACAAGGATCCATGGGTCATTTGTGATGTGTACGAGTCAACCTCACCTCATTCCAAGGCACGGTGTAGTCAGTATCACTTGTAGTGTCTTTCTTTTGTTTAAAATGGACACCCTTTTTAGTAAAAATAACTAGCATACTAAAAACCAACCAAACGTATTCGGATTGTGTTGATACTTTAGCACAAGGATCCATGAGTCATTTGGGATTTGTATGAGTCAACCCTGCCTCAATCCAAGGCATGATGTGGCCGGTACCACTCAAAGTTTCTCACATTTATTGGAAATGGATATCATTTTAAGTGAAAACAACAATGAGCATATGGAAAACCGACCATACATATTATGATTGCATTGATACATTATAAAAATGATCCATGGGTCATTTTTTATGTGTACGAATCAACCCTGCCTCAATCTGAGGCACTGTGTGTCCGGTACCACTTAAAGTTTGTCACTTTTATTTGAAATGGACAACATTTTATTTAAAAACAACAACTGACATACAGAAAACCAAACAAACACATTTGTATTCTGTTGATACTTTAGGACAAAAATCCATGGGTCATTTGTGACATGTTAGAGTCAACCCCGCCTCAATCTGAGGCACAGTGTGGCTAGTATCACTCGAAGTGTGTTTCTTTTGATTAAAATGGATACCCTTTTAAGTAAAAACAACTAGCATACAGAAAACCAACCAAACATATTTATATTAGGTTTATACTTTCTCACAACGACCAATGGGTCATTTGTGATGTGTAAGAGTCAAACCTGCCTCAATCGGAGGCACGATGTGGGCGGTACCACTCAAAGTGTCTCACTTTTATTTGAAATGGACAACATTTTAAGTGAAAACAACAACTGTCATATGGAAAACCAACAAAACACATTTAGATTGTCTTGATACTTTAGGAAAACGATGTATGGGTCATATGTGACTTGTAAGAGTCAACTCCACCTCAATCCGAGGCACGGTGTTGCTATTATCAATTGAAGAATCTGTCTTTTGTTTAAAATGGACAACATTTTAAGTGAAAACAACTGGCATACTGAAAATCAACCAAACATATTCAGATTTTGTTGATACTATAGGAAACGATCCATGGGTCATATGTGACATGTACGATTCAACCTTGCCTCAATCTGAGGCATGGTGTGGCCGATATCACTTGAAGTTTCTATCTTTTGTTTGAAATGGACACCATTTTAAGTAAAATCAACAATTGTCATACAAAAAACTGGCCTAACACATTCGGATTGTGTTGATACTTTAGCATAAGGATCCGTGGGTCATTTTTGACATGTATGAGTCAACCCCACCTAAATCTAAGGCACAGTGTGGACTGTATCATTTGTAGTGACTTTTTTTTATTTAAAATGGACACACTTTTAAGTAAAAACAACTGGCATATGGAAAACTGACCAAAAAAATTCGGATTGTGTTGATACATTAGCATAAGGATCCATGGGTCATTTTTGATGTGTATGAGTCAACCCCACCTCAATCTGAGGCACGATGTGGCCGGTACCACTGATAGTGTCTCAATAAATTTTTAGTGAAAATAACAACTGGCATATAGAAAAATGACCAAACATATTCAGATTGTGTTGATACATTAGGAAAAAAATCCATTGGTCATTCATGACATGTAAGATTCTACCCCACCTCAATCCGAGGTACGGTGTGACTGGTACCACTCAAAGTGTATCACTTTTTTTTGAAATAGACAACATTTTAAGTGAAAACACCAACTGGTATATGTGAAACCAACCAAACGCATTCAGATTCAATTTATACTTTAAGAAAACAATCCATGGGTCATTTGTGATGTGTACGACTCAACCCTGCCTCAATCTGAGGCACGGTGTGGCTGGTATCACTTGAAGATTATTTCTTTTGTTTAAAATGGATACACTTTTAAGTAAAAAAAACTAGCATATGGAAAACTGACCAAACATATTCAGATTGTGTTGATACATTAGCACAACAATCTATGGGTCATTTGTGACGTGTAGGAGTCAAACCCGCCTCAATCTGTGGCATGGTGTGGCCGGTACCACTCAAAGTGTCTCACTTTTATTTGAAATGGACACCATTTTATGTGAAAATAACAACTAGCAAACGGAAAACTGGCCAAAAACATTCAAGTTGTCTTGATACTTTAGAAAAGCGATCCATGGGTCATATGTGATGTGTACGATTAAACTCCACCTCAATCCAAGGCATGGTGTTGCCAGTATCACTCAAAGTGTCTGTCTTTTGTTTAAAATGGAAAACATTTTAAGTGAAACAAACTGGAATACGGAAAACCAGCCATACATATTCGTATTCTATTGATACTTTATGAAAACAATCCATGGGTCATATGTGACGTGTACAAGTCAACCCCACCTCAATATGAGGCATGATGTGGACGATATTACTCAAAGTCTCTTTCTTTTGTTTGAAATGGACACCATTTTATGTAAAAAAACAATTGGCATACAAAAAACTGACCTAACACATTCAGATTGGGTTTATAATTTATCAAAAGGATCCATGGGTCATTTTTGGCGTGTACAAGTGAACTCCACCTCAATCAGATGCACTGTGTGGCCGGTATCACTCGTAATGTATTTCGTTTTTTTAAAATGGACAACCTTTTAAGTAAAAACAACTGTCATATAGAAAACTGACCAAACATATTCAGATTGTATTGATACTTTAGAAAAAGGATCCATGGGTCATTTTTGATGTGTACAAGTCAACCCTTCTCAATATAAGGAATGGTGTTGTTGGGACCACAGAAAGTGTCTAGCTTTTATTGGAAATGGACAACATTTTATGTGAAAACAACAACTAGAATATGGAAAACTGACCACACATATTCTGATTGTGTTAATACTTTATCACAATGATCCATGGTCCATTTTTGATGTGTACGAGCCATCCCCACCTCAATCCAAGGCACGGTCTGGCCGGTAAAACTCAAAGTGTCTCACTTTTATTTGAAATGGACAACATTTTATGTGAAAACAACAACTGACATATGGAAAATCGACAAACACATTCATATTATGTTGATACTTTAGGAAAATGATCTGTGGGTCATTTGTGACATGTACATGTAAACCCCAACTCAATCTGAGGCACGGTGTGGTCGGTATCACTTGAAGTGTCTTTCTTTTGTTTAAAATGGATACTCTTTTAAGTAAAAACATTCAGAATAAAAAAACTGAACAAACGTATTCAGATTGTGTTGATACTTTATCACAATGATCTGTGGGGCATTTTTGACATGTAGGAGTCAAAACTGCCTCAATCCATGACACAGTGTGGCCGATAACACTCAAAGTATCTCACATTTATTTAAAATGGACAACATTTTAAGTGAAAACAACAATTGGAATACAGAAATCTGACCAAACACATTCAGATTATCTCGATACTTTAGGAAAACGATTTGTGGGTCATCTATGACGTGTACGAGTCAACCCCGCATCAATCTGAGGCATGGTGTGGCCAGTATCAATCTAAGTGTCTATCTTTTGTTTAAAATGGACAACATTTTAAGTAAAAACAACTATCATACGAAAAACCAACCAAACGTATTCATAATGTCTTGATACTTTAACACAAGTATCCATGGTCCAGCCTCCCACAATCCACTTCTCATGTGAGTAAATCCTACCCTAATTCTAAAACACATGACATTTGATACGCCAAGGGAAACTAAATTCCCTAAGTCATACCATATCAATGATACACACACATTATCATCATCACTATGTTAAAAGACACTGGCCCCAAATCATGGGACATTATATTTGTGTTAGGTTGAATTCATTTATCCATTTCCTTATTTTGGGGTTATTAGCTTCTAATTTCTGAATTCAATCGTGTATGTGTTATACAAAATGTAATTTTGAATGTATTATTAATTCTCTATAACAGATATAATTAGGTATTCAGTTTTTTATGTATTGTATTCATAATTGTTAATTAAATTATGTATGTATTAAATTCAGTATTCAATTATGAATTGAATTCCAGATTGCACTTATAATTGTCATCTCAATTCTGAATTGAATTATAAATCCATTATGTATGTTTATAATTACCTTATGAATTATATTTTAATTATTTATTTGTATAGTTATAGGGTTAATTATGTGTTAAATATATATGAATTAATTGTTTATATGTATGTGTTATTTTTGGTTATTGTTGGTAATTTGAGTTGGGAAGTTGGAAATGCAGAAATGGAAGCCTACAGAAGGCTACTGCCTAAATTGCACAACAAATCCTATACCAACGGTTGTAAACTGTTGGAATAAGGATGTGAATGTGTGTTATACTAATAGTTCTAGAGAACGATTGGTAAAAACACTTTCCTAATTGTTTACAAACCATTGTGATATAGTGAAATGTCCAGCCTTTTACCAACGGTTTACACAAACCATTGGTAAAAGCCTATACAAAACTATATTACAACAGTTTGAAACCATTTAGATAATATGTTTACCAATGGTATTAAACTTTTGGTGAAAATTTATACAAACAGTTTGAAATAACCATTGGTATAATGTAGTTTTCCTAACATATTCAAACGAATTTCTAGAAACTATTCGCATATGTGTTTCCTGACGGCTTAATTCCCTACATTTTGGATAACTGTTGGTATATATTACACCAATGGTTATCCAACCTTTACCAACCATTCTGAACCTTTGGTAAAAGATTCATTTCCAGTAGTGTATTAACAATATTTCTTTCATCATCATGTGATAGTTTAATCTGGGTAGCCACGGGAGTCATCATCTCTTTGAAAATATACATTCCAAATCTTCTCACAATAACTTTTGCATATTTTTATTTTGTAATAAATGTTTTATTCCTTCCTTTTTTCAACTATATACTAAGAAAAAATGTAAGTTCACAGATCATTGAAATTTCAAAACATATTTTCATAAATTCTATGAAATGTTTTCACTTAGCTTCATCTGATCAACAAAATATTATTTCAATGAAATACATGAGAACCATCATCCTTCAATTTATTTCATTATTGATATAGAGATTGTAATCAACACAACCACTTTGAAAACTGAGTTTCTTACAAAAATAATATGGCATTGAATACCAAGATATTAGTGCTTGATTCAATCCACATATATATCCTTTATCACCCAAAAAACCCTATAAAGTTCATGAATTATAAAACCATCTAGCTACTCAATATAAACTTATTCTCCAAGAACCACATTTAGAAACACAACCTGATATCAATATAGAAAATATGGAACCTTCTTTTCATAACTATGGCCAAGAATAATCTGATTATATCTATACTAATAATAGGTAAATATATTTCATGAATATCGATACCCTCTATCTGGGAGTACCCTTTTCACACAAGTCATGCTTTGTTTCAAATAACCACACCATATTTATTCTTCTTGTTGAAAAATACCCATTTAGTCCTGATGAAATTCTTATCTATTGGTCTCGAAATAATATCCCATGTCTGATTATTCTCAATTTGTTCAAGATCACCATTCATAGAAAGAAACTTGTTGTCATCTACAGATACATCATTAAAACATTTATGCTCTACTTATGATATGAATGATTTTTTGTAGAGTCTTCATCCTCATTGTCAACACTAGTACTATCTGATCACCGATTATGCTCTATCTATAAATGTTTTCTCTAAACATCAGTATTTGTTAAGATAATCGATATTTCTAATCCTTTTTATTATACACATCTTCTTCTGAATCAGCCTCTCTAAAAATAACTACCCCTGAGCTGCTTATCTCTTAATCACCATACTCATGCGACTAATCATGTATTTAATGAAGATTCTCATTATTATCTTCTATAGTTACATAATTTTTTTAACTATCTTTACCACCTTCTTATTAAAAAATTTATATGATTTGATTATTCACATATATCCAAAGCATATCCCTTTATCTCTATGGGATTCAAAATATCTATGTTTCTCTTTATAGATAATGAAATACTTACATCCGAAGACTCAAAAGTACTTCGATGTTGGATTATTTCCCCACCATATCTTATATGTATTATTTTCTCTTTTTGTACATAATAGATACCTATTTGATGTGTAGAGTTATGTCATCACTTATTTTTTTGAAAACTTTTCTTAAAGGTCTTTCTCAATGAGCATTGTTCTAGCCATGTTGTTGATAATTTTATTTATTATCTCAACTACACTATTTTTTCGAGGAGTTCATACTACTAAAAATTGGTGCATTTTAAATTATTTATCAATATAATACACCACTTGGATATTTTCGGACTATGTTTTATTATCAATTTGGAACTTCTGTATTCTTTAACCTAGAAACTTTTCAACATACCTTCGATACGTTTTTCTGAAAGTGAACAACTCAAACTTGTAAATGATGACTAAAACCCATGAAATTCTACATAAATCATCAATTAAGAGAACATAATATCTCATCACATCAACAGATATATGTGAAATAGGCATTCACACATCAATTTACACTATCTCAAGCACTTTTGTTGACCTTTTTTCTTTTTACTTATATGTATTTTGAATAATATTCTATTATTGAAAAGAATCATACATATGAGTATGATAATGTGATAACCTAGGGAGTCCTCAAGAATAATCCCATTTCACTATATCTTCCAATGATGTTTGGTGAAAATGACCAAGGCATTTATACCATCATTTTTTTCTTATTCCATGGAGAAAATGAACATATCTTATTCTCTAATTGCAAGGTAGAGACCCCCCCTGCGTACGATTTCCCTTAAAAAAAACTGCACCATATTTTAACTTAATGATACACACTTTTTTGAAAAGATTTTGAAATGTACGGAGTCAATTTTTTTACATACACATAGAAAGTTGTGACTGATACCTTCAACAATAAAGACATATGCATGCCTCATATATTTTACCCAATAGACGGCTTTTCCTATGATAATAATTTTCAATCCTTCATTATTTCTAAATAATACAATACCTTCCTTTTCATATCTTGTTTATTTAAATTGTTCCTTATTTTTGGTCATATTGTAGGTGCATCCACTATTAATGAAACAAATTCCAGTGTGATATGATGCTTTGAAAGAAATTTATGCAACCACTACCTTTTCATATCTATTACTGTTGATACATGTTTTTGAATTCATATGTGATATAGATTAATAATCTTGATCTTACTTGAATTATGAAGGACCACATTCATCTTATAGAGCAGTAAATCGATTTTTCATTTTCAACTCATTTTATGATAGATTTATCTGCTTATTATGATTTTATTTAGTCTGCTTCAACACAGTCCTCTAAATAATTGATGATCAAATTATTTCCACGTGTCTTAATCCTCTACACCCATAATAGTGACCATAAAATTATATCTCATAATATTGAGTTTTGTATGGCCTCCTTGATTTATGACAACCCTACTCTTTATTACACACTAAAACATGATTTATTACATAAACATCACTTGATAAAACATAGAAGATCGAGAGTTATAGTGTCTTTGTGGCTTAGGATCATTACATAACAACATAAAACATTAAATATAACATCTTTATAGAAAAATTACTTTACATGACCGCTACATTTCCTCGTACTTATCATTGAATTGGATAACCTGAGGACATGCATAAGAAAAGGGTGAGCTATAAATCCCAGTAAGGGAATAAACATGTAATAACATGAGGAATAAAATACTTGTTAGACAATAGGCATATCAATTATAACGACCCATACATTACATACATTGTTATTACTTCAGAAATGAAGCACACTTATTACAACATATAACAAAACCAGGAAATGACCGTATAGGTATAGTGTCTTTAGAAACTGGGAAACATAAACAACTGGTTCATAAATCATCTATGTTGTCTCCAATTTATTTCATCATATCTAGAGTCCCTTTTTGGCATATCCTACTTAATAACCTTCTTCCTGACCTGGGGAAAGAAAACATACGAAAGGGTGAGCTCAAATGCTCAGTAAGGGTAAACAAATGAAATATCAATCACATCATATTCATAAGAACATAACATTTTGGAAATCATAACCTGCAAAAGAGATCACAATTTCATAACATGGGATAAATCATAGTAGTGAAATGTAATACCAATAATCATAACTTAAAACAAATAACTTTGTGGAATACACAAATAATCATAAAAAATCATTTCTTAGTAGACAAGACTCATTTCCAAGACTATCTTAGCGCACAAAGTCCTTTTTTGAACCGAGTTCACTCCTCATTTCAGTCTTGTTTCACTGAACCAGTTTAAACTGCCGTTCCAGCCATGTCTATCCCATGAGGTATAAATCTCTACCCAATGCATTTGAGGGAGATATAGGTCCCACCCATCTCATAATTATACCATTCTTATGTGTACCACAAAATCATAAATCATACATCATTTCACAACCCATGTAATAAAAATGGGATTCTTAAACATCATGACGTCATAAAACAATTCATATAAGATAAAGGAATTCATAAAAATAATTCCATAACAACATAATCAAATAAATGTAATAATAGGGATAGAAACATAACCCTATATTATCTTATATGGAAAATAATTTTGATAAAACACATGAACTCCATTCTTGAGGAAAATATCCTTTCTACTTCAAAATGATTTTCCTTTCTTTACATGTCATACAATTTTAAACTAAAAGAAGTTGATTAAAAATAAACTTTAAAACTTGTAAAGGAATATTCTTGGAAATAATGTTTTGAACATCCATTCATTCCGTATACGTTAAAAAAAAATTCTTCTTGTACTTTTGTCAGAAAAGTCAAAAAGTACCTCGTACGTAAAACGAAAATAGATTCATTTCATATCTTTTACTAAAAACTCACCAAAGGGTAAAATTGTATTTAAAAAATTGTAGGTGGATGGAAATAATATTACATATTGAGGAAACATGGATTTGGATGATAAAATACACCCTAGTAAATACCAATGTATAAACAATCTCGGATAAAAATGAAGTTGTGATATTTTCCCTTACCTTAGGTCCGATTTGCTTCGTAAGTATCCAAAACTCCTATATAATGATTTAAATAATGTCATTGACTTATTCTAGAATAATTATTATTTTTATGATATCATATATGGTGATATTTTTAGCTTCTTATTAGTAATATTTCATTGCTACCTGTTATTCGGGTGATTATTACTTTTTGTTCTTATGCGTGTTTTGTCGAATAAATTCTTATTCTTATTTTTAGGTTATAGATAACTCATTTCCAGAATTTTATTTGTGTAATACATATCATATTTATTCACTCAATTCATTTATTTAATCATTATCAAATGAATATCATGTAGAACGAGTCACATCACATCGTGGAGACGGTATTCCGTACATATGCATGAGCGATGATATCATTCCCATGATCGTGGAATTGTATTGGAGTGTATGAATACTATTTCAGAATCAATAGAATGTTAAAATAATAATATATAGTTATTATTTACACAATTATACCCATCCAAGTAAGGTTGTGGTGGAAAATAGATTACACCACGGCGTGGAGATGATATTCCGTATGTACGCACGCACAGTGATTTTGTTTTCCGTAGGATGGATAGATGGTGAAATATGGTTGTTTCATTATTATAATAAAATAACAGTATATGAGTGATACTGATGTTATTACTTCATAATGAATCAACTAAAGAAGTATAAGTGGAAGAAGAAATAATGTTGAAAGAATCGGTAACAGACATTACCTCTTCTTTGAAGCGCCTCTTTGAGACCTCCTCTTAGGGCACTAAAATTTGTCTTTGAAGAAGACCAGGACCTCTAGGATGTTTCTATGGAAGTGGAGAAGAGAATTTGGCAGGGTTTGGCCAAGCATGAAGGCTCAAAGTGATGTGAGGAAGAGAGGGAGGAGGTTTCCTTTTATAAGAGAGGAGAGGGGATCCTTTGGAAAAAATAGAAATATTATTTTATTATAAAGTCATATTCAGTTTTTAATAGCTCCAAATTGATTTATTTTGAAGCTAAGATGGGTATGGGTCGAAATAATTTCATCCAATAGAATTTAGACAAGTTTATATTTCTATTTTAACCTTATCATTTAGATTTAACTTTAAGTTAGATAATTTAACTTTTACCATGTCTTCTTGTTTTCTTACACTATAAGGTTAATAAACCTACAATAACAGACCAAACGAACCACAAGTTGTTTATTATTAATATATATAACCTTATATAAGTCATTTGGCCGAACCTAATATTTTTAGGAATAAAATAACAATTAATAATATAATATTAGTTTTTAAAACAATTTTATGTCAATTTTGACACTATTTGGTAATTGATTTTTGTGAAACTCATAACAGAAAGATTAATTCGAAAAAAGTTAATTAAATCCATACTAACATGTCTTGTTAACATATAAAATTAGTTTAATTCATAAAAAGTCTCAAATTACATTTATTTGGGTATTTATAACATCAATTTTGTTAATATTTCAATAATAAGATAATTACTACATCATCATTGTGTCATAAATAAATTAAATTATTTAATGTCTAAAAGTTATAACTAAAATACCATTATGTAGTAAATCTTCTTAGATTTCTAATTAATATTTATAGTGGAATTTATCGTATATATAACCCTATATTAAAAATGTTTTAGTTATAAAACTTTGATTTTAACTATTTTAACTTTTCTTTAAATAAAATAATATTAAATGTCCTAATCTAATCCAAGTGGATCTAAATGGTCATATGTTATTCCTAAGGTTGTTTTTGGTCGAATTAAACTTATACCATAGAATTAGGACATGTGTTAGGGTAATAATAATATAATTTTTACCCTTAATTACCCTATTTACTTTTAACCGTGGTAAAAAAAGTAAAAAGTTACTATTCACCAAAATATTTTGATCTTATTGAACAACATTTTAGTCTTTGACATTAACCGTGTCTCTCAGATTTTCGAAATTCCACTCATAGAAGCAGTAATATTATGTTTTATGTGAATTTGGAAATTCTCCTAGGACGTGGGTAAAAGACGGTGAAAAGTTCAATAAAATTTTTATATATTTAAAATTATTATAAAATAATTCCAATGAATTGCATTGATCTTATATAGGTATTATGTATCAATTTAGACCAAAAATAAATTTAAATAAAATAAATAATTATTTAAATTAAAATCAGTTTTTAAATAGAAACCCAGTGTTTTCACTATTTATCAAAAATTGAAAGTTTTCAGAAAAATACCAAAATTTCATCCAAGGATAATTTCGATATTCTGAATCCAAAAATGAAGTCCGTTTTGAAAAATAAAAATTTCAAAATTTAAAAAAGTGGGTATTACTATTCATAACGGCTAGTTTTAATAATATTTTAATAGCATATCGTTATTTAGTGAAACTCGGTATTGCGTATGACGCAAGCTATCGAGGAAGGTCGCGATTGCATGTAAAGCAAGCCAAGCTAGTGTTGTGTGTAGTGAAATATTCCTTTCATGATTTATATAAAAACAAAATATTTCTCATAAAAGTCTCAGCTGTTAAATCAATGGTGCACAAGAGAAACATGAACATAAAGTCATGATAAATAATGATAATCCTAACATGGAAATGTGGAAAAAACACTTAACATGGAATGTGCTTGAGCCAAGGCTCATTGCACTTGGAGCATGAGTGAACCATCATTACACATGGAGCACCAGGAAAACCTCACTGTACTTGAATTATCATGAGTCAACACCCATTTCACATGATGTGTCATGATACTCTACTTTACCCAATACATTAGAGTGCTATCAGGGCACACCATTCTTAATCATTTCATTTCATGCATACGTGTGCCACATGGATCAAAAAACATGGATTCATTAAAAATAATCATTTATTCCATTATAAAGGAGCGTGGAATTCATACATGAAACTGTTTAAACAATAAGTAATTGTTAATAAAGGTTAATACCCGGGATAGATAATGGGTCATGGTATTCACTACACAATGACTTTGTCTTGGAAAATCATGGGACAATTTTGGCAGCATAACGATGTGACATAAGAACTCATAAAAATTATTGATGAGAGAGAAAAGGGTTTCTCATCATTTTTTTCATGAAATGGACAGTAACAAGGTCATATATATTCATGTCCCAACAATTGTAATGGAATTTTGATTCATGATACAAAAGAATTACTTGAATGTAAATGAGGAGAGAGAAATTTCTTACAGAATTTCAGCATGGTAACAGGTTTACATGGGAGGAATTTAATGAGAAATAAAGGGGACTATAATCATTCAAAAATAAAGAGGTAAGTACAGGGTAGGTGTGAAATCATACCCCAATATTTACAATTGAAGATAAACGGGCATAAGAATATTAACAAACATGGATAAAAAGAGAAAGGTTGGAATCCTTTACTTGGAAGTGTGATCACAAAAGCTTATGGAGAGGCTTGAGAGAGGCTTCTTTAGAGCTAGGGGAACACTGGGAGGATTATAGAGAGATAATGGCAGGGGTTGGTCGAACTCCAAAGGATTCGAGTGAAGAGGAAGTGGGAGCTTGGATGGGTTTATATAGGAATGGAGAGGGAATTCTTTATTATTTAGGTTCGGGACACCTCACATTAAACTAATCAAAAACACAAAACAACCCATGGTTTTTGCCCATGGATTTTTCCAAAGGGGAGGGGAAAACAATATTTTATATGGCCAAAGTCCGAACTTTATAAAATAATAGGGTTGCTTATGTGGAGGTGAGTCACACTCTCAAGGAAAACAATTTAAAAAGACAAAATGTTTTATAAGCCTTGAAGGGTCCACAAAAGCTTTGTAAAATAAATCAAACAAACCCAAAATCAGATTATTTTAATTAAAAAAATATATATTTGCCGAACATAATGTTTATAGTATTTATTAAATCATTATTGGGTTATTATGATGTCATAAAACACATTATATATTTAAAAAATATTTAATTTTTACGAAAATAATTATATTATCTCATAAAAATATGAATAATTCACCATTGCATAATTTCAACATCTTGATTCCAAAAATAATATTCATTTTATCCAAATAATTTATTAAATATGTGAATTTTTATTTTTAAAATAAAAAATCGACATTTTCTGAAAATTCATGGGTTTTGACAAAAATAGCCTTCAAACCTTAATAAAAATTAAAATTTTGTTCATAAAATTATACAATAATTTATATTTAATAAAAAAAAATTTAATAATAATAATTATATTTTATTAAAATATTATTTAATTCAAAAAATCCACTAATTCATCAAAATAGATTTTGTAGTTGAATATTAAGTAGAATACTATTTGACCATTAAATAATATTTACAAATTAACAATAATAAAAATAACATATATTCTCTATACAAGAATAATGTACATAATCTTAGTACTAGGTTCATTTTACATAACTCCTTAAAACACACGCATAAGACCTTAGGGTATGGTTCACGATGGTGATAGACTCTTGGGGTGGCTCAGATAACGTTGCTCGAGTGGTAATCTCTATCAACTTCTACTTATCTCATAGGCGGTTCCTCTCGAGATTAATGTATTTAAGATCAGTATGGGCTTGGTTAGGAGAGAAGTCTAGTGATTCCACATCCTTTCTGAGATCGGACAAATGGGCTTCATTTGGGGAAAGTCTACTGGATGAGGCCATCACCTCTTTGGAGTAAATTCGATTTGTTAAAGCCCTATATTTACACTGATCATGTGATCACTATTAAACAACTATATTAGAAATGGTCACAATTATGAATGGTATTTTAAAATCCAAAACATAAAACCAAATAATTGCATACATTTTAGAAAACCATAAGAAGACATTTAAATAGTCCAAGAAGAATTTTGAATAAAATTTTTTTGGGGCATTATAATCTTCCCCCCTTAAGAAATTTATCCCTCAAAATTTACTTTTCCCATAGTAAAATTAATGTCGGAAACTCTACTTCATCACTTCCTCTTATTCCGACATTGATTCTTCAAAATTTTGATTTTTCCACAACTCCTTGACGAGGGGAATTGTCTTATTTCACAGAACATTTTCTCTACGATCTAAGATTTTCACTCATTGATCCTCATAAGAAAACTCATCCTCTAGATGTACTTACTATGAATAGAGTACATGTGAAGGTTCTGGTATGTTCTTAATTAATAGGGATACATGGAAGACCCCATGTACTTTGGCCATGCTAGGTGGAAGTGCAAGTCGATAGGCCACGACCCCAACATGATCAAGAATCTCGAAGGGGACGATGTACCTAGGACTTAACTTCCCTTTATTTCCAATCCTCATGACTTTATTCCATAGAGATATGCATAGAAATACCATTTCTCCATCTTTAAACTCAAGGTCCCATCGACGGTTATCTGCATAACCCTTCTGTCGACTCTGGGCTACCTTGATATGTTGCTGAATGGTTTTCACCTTCTACACCATTTCTTCGATAATTTCTGGTCCTAACAGCTTACGATCACTGACTTCATCCCAACATGCCAGTGTTATGAACCTCTTCCATATAGGGATTCACAGGGTTCCATTTGAATGCTTGAGTGGAATCTATTATTATACAATAATTCAACCGGAAGAAGATGTTGATACCAACCTACTTTAAATTCCATTAAACATGATCTTAACATATCTTCCAATGTATGAAAATTTCACTCAGATTAGCCATATGTTTGAGGATGATAGGTCGTACTGAAGTTTATTTCAGTATCTAGAGTATGTTGAATACTCTTCCAAAACATAGAGGTGAATCTTGGATCTCAATTGGATACAATAGTTAGTGGTACTCTATGCAGCCTTACCACTTCCCTGATATATATCTGTGCCAGTTTATCCAATTATAAATCCTCCGAAATTTCAATAAAGTGTACATACATTGTAAGATGATCCAAAATAACCCAAATTGCATTTTTTCCTTTAGATGTCCTCGAATGTCTTTTGACAAAGTCCATGGTGATGTTCTCCCATTTCCATGCTGGTATGGGCAATTGTTGTATCATCCCATTAGACATTTGCCTCTCGGCCTTAAATTTCTGACACACTAAGAAAATTGATGTATACTCAGTGATATCCTTCTTCATATTATCCTACCGATAATGCTCTCAGATATCTCGATATATCTTTGCGTTTCCTGGGTGAATCGAGAAATTTGAACTATGTGCATCATCCAAAAGTTCCTTCTTCAGCTCCAGACATGATTGAACACATATCCTTTTCCCAAATCTCACAATTCCATCTTCATTAGCCCTGAAATATGAGGATTTTCCTTTTTTGATAGCTTCCACTTTCTTTTAAATTCCTACATCATCCTTTTTACCATCCTTTAACCCTTCCAAAAGATATGGTTGAGCAATACTTTGTGAAAGGATTGCTGATGTTCCCTTATTTATGATTCCCATGCCCATATTCATAAAATCAAAGAAGATTAGACCCTTATAAATTCTCCTCAATGATAAAATCTCTGGTTTCTTTCTACTTAGAGAATCCACCACCTTGTTCGATTTCCTAGGGTGGTAATGGATTGAGCAATCATAGTCTTTGATCAGCTCTAACAATCTTCATTGGTGCATGTTCAACACTTTATGTGTGAATATATAATTGAGGCTTTTGTAGCTGTATATATTTCAATATTCTCCCAAAAAAGATAATGCTGCCAAAATATTAAAGTCAAGATCACCAAAACCAACTCCAGATTATGTGTTGGATAATTTTTCTCATGAAATTTCAAATTCCTTGAAACATAGGAAATGAGTTTTCCATTTTGCATCAACACACAACCCATTCCATTTTTCGAAGAATCACTAAATACCACAAATATTTCTCCACTTGTGGGTAAAGTGATCGCAGGCGTAGTGATAAGCCTATTTTCAACTCCTTGATGCTTTATTCACATTCATTACTCCAAGAAAACTTTACTCCATTCTGAGTTAACTTGGTAAGAGGGTTGGATAATCATGAGAAATTTCTCACAAATCATTAAAAATATCCAGCTAACCCCAAGAATCTATGGATATCCATTACTAATGTTGGCGTCGTCCATCCCTCTATTGAAGTAGCCTTGGAGGGATCCATAGATATCCCATTGCTTGGGATGATATAGACCAAGAATGATACCTCCTTCAACCAAAACTCACACTTGATGTACTTTTTATAGAGCTTCTCCTTTAACAAGGTCTATAGTACATTTATTAGATGCTCCTCATGATTCTCCTTGGTTTGGGGGTATATTAGAATATCATATATATAGAATACCAAAAATTTGTTGAGTTAATATCTAATGACTCTATTCAACAAGTCCATTAAGATTATGGGAGAATTAGTGAGTCTGAAAGGAATTACTATGAATTCATAGTGCCCGTACCTTGTTTGAAAAGTAGTCTTGGGGATATCTTCCTTATTCACCCTTACTTGATAATATCCCGACCGAAAATCCACCTTGGAAATGTATTGTGCTCCACGTATCTGATTGAACAAGTCATCAATTCATGGGAGGGGATACTTTTTCTTTATCATGATTTTATTAAGATCATGATAATCGATGAAAATGCGCATTGACCCATCATTATTCATGAGAAGAGGACTAGTGCACCCCATGGTGAAGTACGTAGGTGTATAAACCCTTTATCTAGATTCTCTTGTAGTTGTTCCTTCATGTCCCCAGGCTTTAAAAAATTCATAAAATACAGAGTCTTTGATACTGGAAACTCCCCAGGTATAAGGTCAATTGAGAATTCATCATCTGTTATAGGAGGGAGACCATGAAATTTATCAGGAAACACTTCAGCGAATTCCCTCACAATAGGCATGTCTTCAAGGATAGTCGCCTCTTTAGACTCAATCGTCTGAGCCAAATACACATGCTCATAGTGTAGTAATATCCATTCTTACGGTGATGGAGCTAAAAAAGATTCATCTTCATCCTTTCACTTTTATAGAATCGGGGGTTGATTCTCCAGATGGAGAGTGACTTCCCTCTCATGGAAATTTATGTTGGATCTATATAGGGAAAGACAATTAATGCCAATAATTGAATCAAATTATACTAGAGGGAGTACAATGAGGTTCTTTGGTATTTTCTATGTCCCGATTAAGAATGGATAGGAGTTATATTCAGAGGTTTCAATGATTGCCCCATTTTCCGTACTCCCCTACATCTTTACTTGCATGATTTTTTGTGGTGTTGGGATTGTTCTTCTAAACTTTTGGGATATAAAAGAATGAGTAGAACCTGAATCAAAAAGTACATTCATTATTCTTGAATTAATAACTAGCATACCTATCACCCCGTTTTTTTAGGGTTCAATTTGGCGGTAGTACTGGAATAAGCATTCCCTTACTACCTTGGAGGTTGTTGGTTGCCTCCAAAAACCCTTAACTTAGGGAATTGATTTGCAAGATACCATGGTTCTTTGCAGTTGACGTAGTGAAAAATGTGTTGAGATTCAAACAGAGCGTTCCTCTACTCTATCATATCCGCCATTATTTTTTCGGCAGTTAATAGCTCGGTTCCCTTCTATTGCACACCTAAAGCATTTCATCACCCCTTCAGGAAATTTCTGTGGTACTTCTTTCCACACCATTGAAAGTTGGGGTGCTGTATTTTCTTAGCACCATTGGAATTATCAATTGGACTTCTAGAATTGAATTCCACATTATTTTTCATATCCCTATGATACCCCTGAGATTCTCCAATATCTATTCCGACCAAGATGGAACATCAGACAATTTCTTCATAGCTGTCAAAGTCACCGATTACCAGGGCTTTCCACGAGCTAGGTTTCATCCCACCAAAGAAGAGGTGAACCTTTCATTTGGGGGTAATGAAAAATTCAAAGGCATATTGTGCAATCCTTGTGATGTTTTCCTCTTATGCTTCAAAATATTTGTCACCTTTTTTCAGGAGGTAAAAGAAGTCCCTTTCGATATTAAGCTGGAGGGTGCGTGGAAATTATTTATCAAAAAACATTTTCCAGAAATCTAACCATTCTACCACTCCGATCTCCCCCTTAGGCTTCATATTTTTGATCAATTCCCACCATTGATCAGCTTCACCCTCCATACGACAAACATCCTTGAGGACCTTCTCTTGTTTGGAACATTGAATGATGGAGAATAACTTTTAAATAGATTTTATCCATTGTTCAGGGATTGAGGGATCAAATGATCCATTAAATGTGGGATGCATTTGTCTCATGAAGCTTTCGATAATGACTTGTTCTTTGGGGGGGGGGGGGTTGAACATTCCTCTTGACCCATGCTTCTATTCTAATCTTGAGTTAACTGAGAGAGTATCATGAAAAATTTTGTGATTCCCACTCCATCAGATTGGGCATCTCATTAGCACATTAATCAAATTGATCGTCACATTGGTTGTTAGTGCGAGTCCTCCTATGACCAGCCTTTGGCTAGAATAAATTAAAAGTTAGGGGTAACACATAAAGGGTAATCCAAGGACAAAATAGATGACTTATAAATAGATTTTGTTTCCTTAACTTATGAATCTTTGGGCTTTAATCTATGTTATCCAAAATATATTATTTGGGGATTTTTTTAATTACCTTAATAATGGTTAACACTAAGCTTGTGAAATTACCAATGCATATCCCTTGGACGTGTCATAACCAAGAGTGTTGCAAGGCCCATTGTCGTGTACCGGGATATCCCAGGTCTAGCCCAAAACTCTGTGTCGGGGTTTTCACCCCTAGGTACATCTGTGAAAAGGCCGCCTCTACCTTCTCATATCTAGATATGGATGTATTTTCATGATAAACCACTTAATCAATACCCACAAAAAATAGGTATGTTTTTATTATAATTAGTCTTTTTTCTAAGTCTTCACTAGGGTTTTCTAATCCAAATCCCAAAAATAACTAAACCGATCCTCTGATACCAACTATTACAACCCCGTTGTTTTATTACACACTAAAACATAATTTATTAAATAAATTCCACTTGATACAACATAAAAGATCTAGATTTATAGTGTCTTTAGGGCTTAGGATCATTACATAACAACTTAAGACATGAAATACAACATCTTTATTTAAATTTTTTTACATGACGACTACATTCCCTTGTACATAACATTGCATGAGATATCCTAAGGACATGAATAAGAAAAGGGTGAGCTATAAAGCCCAGTAAGGGAATGAAAATGGAATAACATGAAGAATAAAATTTATTTTAGACAATATTAATATCAATGGGGGCACACTAGAAACATGAACATAGATGCATGATAAAGCATTATAATAATAACATGGAAATGTGGCAACAACACTTAACATGGAATTAGTATGAGCCAAGCCCCATTGCACATGGAGCATGATTAAACCCTCATTGAACATGAAGAATGAGTAAAACCTCATTTCACATGAATTATAATAAGTCAACACCCATTGTACATGAAGTATCATGATACTATACTTTACCCAATGCATTGGATCTCTATCAGGGCACAACCGTCTTAATTATTTCATTTAATGAATAACTGTGCCACATGGATCATAAAACATGGATTCCTCTAAAATCACCATTTATTCCATGATAAAGGAGTGTAAAATTCATACATGAATTTTAAAAAAAATACATAAATGTTCATGAAGGTGAATAACCTTGATAGAGAAATGGTCATGGTATTCACTACACAATGACTTTGGCAGGGAAAATCGTTGTGCAATTTCGGCAGCACAATGACGTGACATAAGAACTCATAAAAATGATTGATGATAGAGAAAGGGATGTATCATCATATTTACATGAAATGGAAAGTAAGGGGGTCATATAGATACATTTCCCAACAACTGTAATGGAATTTAGATTCATGATACAAAATAATTACTTGAATGTAAATGAGGAGAGAGAAATTCTTTATGGAATTTTATCATGGTAACAGGTGTACATGTGAGGCATTTAATGAGAGATAATATAAGGCCCCGGCCTTAAACCTTACTTAATATTGAATTAAATGAATAATTCACGTTGAGGATCTTTTCAGGTTTAGAGTTTTAGAGAATTAGAACATAACTATTACATCTCAAAAGATTACAAAGTAGTCACTTCTACTAAGTTTCCATAATAAAAAAAACTATTAAAAAGAAACGTGTCTAGTTCCATGTTTTATATAGGATGACATTCCCTTGATCCCATCCTTGACTTTATTCCACATTAAGTCCTGTGAAAACATTTCAAAAAAAAACTTGGGGTGAGCATAAAAAGCTCAGTAAGGGATACAGAAAGAATGAAAACTGTTAGTTTTTCAAACATCATGTAAACCATATATACTCTATCAAAGTAATACCTTCACCTTCATGAAGTAGTAAAAACTCTTCACTGAATAAAGTATCATTACTTATCTTTTTGTAACCAAAGGATTACCATAAAACCCATAAAAAGAACACATAACATATATAAAGGTAACTTGGGACATAAACATACTTAAGTGGAATAACCATACGGTCGACTTCCACACATATCACTTAATGGAATAGCCATACGGCCAATTTCCATACATACTTAATGGAATAGCCATACGTCCAACTTCCATACCCAATGCATTGGAGGTTATAACGTAACCACCCGTCTTGGTATTCACGGCACCACCCGTCATATGGTTTATAACGTAACCACCCGTTAAAATGTCCAAGTACCAATATAAAATCTTAAAACATAAAACAAATATAAAGGAATGATAACATTTCCACATTTCAATCACAATATATCATAAATATATTGACATAATAGAATCCTTTTTCAAAACCATTTTCAATACCAAAATACATAAAAGAGTATATGGTATTTATTATATTCTAAAAACATTACGGCTTGTTGAGAAAGCCAAAGACCAAATAATACTCGCGGTGGCGGAAAAGGTCGTTGTCGCCGCGTACGTTAAAAGAAACATTCCTTTTTGTCATTTTGTAAAACGCTTCGTAGAAAAAGATTCCTTTTGTATAAAAGTAAAAGTCAAAGGGGTTTATACACCGTATAAAATAAAGTTGTATATAAAACGAAATATGCCTCAATGAAAGGAGATTGAGACGAAGTCCCTTACCTCGGGTCCGACTTGACTCGGTCGTTATTTAACGTCCTGAATAATAAAATTGAGTTAATTTATACTTGATTTATAACCTTTTTAAAGTTAATTATTCATTTTATATCACTTATTTCCATGTTATAAACATTATGTAACCATTTAAGTTAATAATGTTTGTTTTGTCAATATTTGGTTCTTAAGTCGAAAGTGGACTTCTTACAATTACATGTTGTTCGTGTGGTCAAAGGTTCTTTATATCCAGAATGAAATTCCCGATTTGGATATAATATGTATCATATATATCCAGCATATAAATGTATTTATAATATTACATAATCATTTAGAGGTAAGAAATGAAATGCACCGTTCATGGAGACCGTAAGCCGTACGTACGCATGAACGCTACTTTCATTTCTTTGGAATTAAAACTAAATGAGAGGTATGTATATTTTAATTCCATAATTATATTCATCATTTAGATATATCATTAATTATATATATCCATTATATACATGTACTTTTAATAGTACATTACATTTGGGGATAAGAAATGAAATGCACCGTTCATGGAGACGGTAAGCCGTACGTACGCATGAACGCTACTTTCATTTCTATCTCATACTTTAATGGAAAGAAATATTAATGATATAGAGGTATATTATAATTCCAGTATAACATCATATATAATAACTTTAAATCCATCCTTTACACGTCCCACATATGGCATTAACAAATCACATCACTTTGAGGGGGCGGTAGTCCGCACTTCCTTAAATGAAGATATCATGTTTACCCATAATGGAAACCATAAAGGTATGCCCAAAATTAAAAATAAAGAAGATTAAATAAAACATAAAGATATTATATATCATATATAAAAATAGTGACATCATAATGGCCACCATTGAAGGTGTTAAATGAGTATTGAACAATCATCGTTTCGGGAGGCAGAATTTCGCCATCCACAGAAACCGTATGTTCTTTAACCATTTGATGTAGTTGTGTGAGAGTGTAGCTCGAATAAATCTTATAACAACATCCTAGTATATTGAAGATACTGGTGTTGTTACAAAAGAAGTAAATAAAAAGAGTTTAGGGGGTTGGAGAAGCAAAATAAAACAAAAGAACATGAGAGAATGAATTACCTTTAAAAGTGTAACTTCTTTTGATTTGAGTCTAAAGGCTTCCTTTAAAAGAATTCTGCCAAAAGGGAATCCTCTAGCATGAGGAGAGGGATTTGGAGAGAGTAAATGGGTAGGGGTTGGCCGAGCCAAAGGCTTGAGGAGTGTGTGAAATGAGGTAGAGGTGGGGGCCTTTTATAAGAGGAGAGGAGGGGCACTTTTGGAAAGTAAAGAAATGTTACATTATTTGAAAATGTGTTTCGGTTTTAAAAGGTCCCACATTGAAATAATTCGTGGATAAGGTGATAAGGGTTCGAAATCCACTCATCCAATAAGTTTTGGACATGTGTAGTTCATAGATTTTTCATTATCTTTCCATTTTATTTAAATCGTTAAATAATGAGGTCATCACTGCATCATCATGATGTCATAAATAAATTAATTTATTTAAAGTCTAAAAATTATAAAAAAAATAATATGATGTAGGAAATATTTTTATATTTCCAATGACTATTTATAATCAAAAATCTGACTTGTATAACCCCATTTGAAATTTGTTTTAGTAAAACATATCATGTTTGTGTCATTTTTACTTTTTACATTAAATAAAAAGTTATTTATGTCATTTCCCAACCAAAGTGGCTCCATGGGGTCCCCAAGTTGACACATGGCTTGTCTTGGTCGGCCATGACACAAACAATGAGGTTAGGACATGTGTCAAGCTCATATTATTTTATAAAAGCATTATTTTTACCTTAAACTACACTAATTACCACTAATCGCGATTAAAAACTTAATAAGTTACTATTCACCAAAAAATTATTTTAATCTCATTGAACCACATTTTACTTCTTAATGACAACCATGTATGTCGGATTTTTGAAAATCAAAACACAATGATGGCAAAATTTCATTTAAACGGAAAATCTGTTTTTATAAGTACCACTTAGTGGTTTCACTATTCATAAAAAATTGATGTTTTTCAGAAAATTACCAAAAATTCACCGTAAGCTATATTTGATATTACGAATTCAAAAATGAAGTATATTTTACAAAATTCAAAACATATAAGTAACATTAATTAATTTAATAATTAATTCCCGCTGTCAAAGCAAATAGCGTGTTTTTATGGAATAATAAGTATCAAAAGCTTGACACTAGTTTAAGTCCGATTTCAAAGTGAAATTAATTCCAACGACCACTATTGGATTTAATGGTGAAAATATTTTCTAATTCCACTTTAAAACCAATTCAAAAGATAATCTAATCATATAAATAAATAAGATTAAAAAGAGATTTTGAATTAAAATACAACATTTTACACTATTCATAAAAAAAATGAACTTTATCAGAAAGGTACCAAAAATTTACACAAAGTAAATTTTGATGTCCCAATTATAAATAAGAGTTATATTTGGTCCAATAAAATTTATAAGATCGATCAAAACTATATTTAATGACGGTTCTCCGTCAAAAGGTGATAAGTGGACCTTTCGTGAAAATTAGGGTATAAATGCCTAAAATTGAACTCTTTCCATATTTTAAGCCTTTATCTTTTATTGGGTAAATGTAAAAACATTTAAAAACATATATAATCATATTTTAGTTATTTCTATCCATTACCTCCAGTACAATAGCTACTTGTTAACTAACATTTAAAATAATATTATTTTATTACTTGTGTGCAACGTAAGTTTTCAAAGAAACTCATCGCTACGTATCGAGTACGCTATCGAATGTAGAAACCCCTTTTAATTAAAATTAATATTTAATTCATAAATATTAATTAATATGAAATTTTTTTATTCTTTATTTACCTGGGATGTTACATCCTTCCCCCCTTTTGGGAATTGCGTCCTCGCAATTTTATTCACTTATAAAAATAAGTGGGGGTATTTATCCCTCATAGCATTTTCAGATTCCCACGTTTCCTCTTCAATCACATGGGTTTTACACAAAACCTTTACCTGATGAATCGCCTTATTCCGTAACACTTGATCCCTCTGGTCAAGAATCTGGACCGGTTGTTCCTCATAAGATAGGTTCTCTTCCCGCTGAACTACCTCTGGACTCAAAACGTGAGATGGATCTGGCATATACTTCCTCAACATTGAAACTTGAAAAACATTGTGTACCTGAGATAAACTCGGAGGTAAAGCCACCCGATATGCAACTGATCCAACTCTCTCCAGAATTTCATATGGTCTAATAAACCTTGGACTCAACTTTCATTTCTTACCAAATCTCATCACACTTTTACAAGGAGAAACCTTGAGAAAAACATGATCACCTACCTCGAAAGATAGATCCTTCCTCCGGTTATCCACATAACTCTTCTGCTTGCTCTGAGCTATTCTCATGTGCTTCTGAATCAACTGAACTTTTTCTGCCATCTCTTCTACCAATTCTGGTCCCATCAGCTTCCTTTCACCCACTTCATCCCAAAATGATGGAGTTCGACACCGCTTCCCATATAATACCTCAAATGGTGCCATCTGTATACTGGAATGAAAACTGTTATTATAAGAAAACTCAACCAAAGAAGGATGTTGGTCCCAACTTCCCTGATAATTCATAGAACAAGCTCGTAGCATATCCTCCAATGTCTGAATTGTTCGTTCTGAATGCCCATCTAATTGAGGATGAAAATCTGTACTAAAATTTAATTCAGTACCCAACGACTTCTGAAGGCCTTTCCAAAAGTTAGAAGTAAACATGGGATCACGATCCGATACAATGGAGAGAGGAACTCCATGTAACCTGACTATCTCTTTAAGATACAAATGGGAACGTTGATCAAGAGAGAAAGTATCTCGTATAGCAAGGAAATGAGCAGATTTAGTCAAGCGATCAACAATAACCCAGATTGCATTATTACCTTGAGATTTCTTCAGTAATCCCACAACAAAGTCCATGGATATATTCTCCCATTTCCACTCTGGCACTGGTAAAGACTGAAGCATCCCTTTCGGTAACTGCCACTCTGCTTTAACCTGTTGACATGTCAAACACTTCACAGTAAAATAAGCAATATCTCTTTTCATTCCATCCCACCAGTAATACTCCCGCAGATCTCTGTACATCTTAGTACTTCCAGGATGAACTGAAAACGGGGAACTATGAGCCTCACATAACAACTCATTCTTCAACTGTGAATCACAAGGCACACATAACCTCTTCCCAAACCTCAAAACACAAACACAAACTTATCCAAGAACTCATGGAAAATTTTATTCATAAGGTCCATGAATACAGCAGGTGCATTGGTTAACCCAAAAGGCATAACTAAAAATTCATAATAGCCATATCTAGTACAGAATGCAGTCTTCAGAACGTCTGCTTCTTTTACTTTCAACTGATGGTACCCCGAACTCAAGTCAATCTTCGAAAAATACTGAGCTCCCTAGAGCTGATACCACTTCATTCGATGGCCCAACATCTACTGAAGTTGTTGCAAAGGATTTTACCACCCCTTTCTGCTTGTAGTCTGGCTGCATTCCCCCAGTTGAGTTCTTCGTTGGACACTTGTTTGAATAATGACCCATTTCATTACACTTAAAACATCTTACCGTTGGCTTTTCATTTCCTGCTTGATCATCTTCCTTACAGTTACGAGCAATATGACCAGACTTACCACACCGAAAGCACTTACCGGACTTGGATAAACATTCTCCAGGATGCATTTTACCACACTTCTCATAGGATGGATATTTGGTTTTCTTACCTCCTTGCTTCTTTGATGAATTCTTCCCCTTTTCCTGCCAACTAGACCTCTTATTCTGTTGTTTGTCATAGAACACCTGATCACCGGCAAACTCCATTTCCACCTTCTCCGCACATCGAACAAGTTTTTCATAACTTTTGAACTCACGAGAAGCTAAAGCCCTTCGATACTTTGGCTATAACCCTGAGTAAAAATGGTTTATTTTACTATCAAGATCTCGTATGAAGTTTGGAGCATACCTTGCCAATCGAATGAACTTTTCTTCATATGCAGCCACTGAATCATCCTCCTGCCTCAATTCTAGGAACAGTTTTTCCATCCTAAGACAAACCACCTTAGGAAAATATTTCTCAAGAAACATACCTTTGAATTCGTCCCAGTGAAGATCCTCAATCTCATCACTATCCCTTATATTTTTCACCATCGACCACCACTGATCAGCTTCACCTTCAAAACGGTAAACATCAAGACTAACCTTTTCATGTTTTGAACACCCCATGACATCAAAAATCTTCTGCAGTGCTTTAATCCACCCTTCAGCTTGCACAGGGTCAGATGACCCTCTGAATGATGAGGTATGTTGCCTCATGAAATGTTCCACCACTGACATGTTCCTCTCGGTTGATCTGGCTGATCTCGTGCATGGATACCACCACCATTTATAGCCTGAGTCAACTATGCCATCACTGCAAAAAACTATTCAGTTCCGATTCCAACCATCTCAGGTTGCTGATTTGGAAGGTTATCTTCCCCCTGATGTCGTCCCAACATAGCTTCTTTGTTTCCTCTGCGGAAAACCATTCTGAATACAGAAATATCTTAGGCGAAGCAACATGGTAATCCGTAAATTCTATATCATTTCAATCATATTATAATTTAACACTTTTCTAACTCCTAATGTTGTCTAAACCGACCTCTGATACCAAAAATAAGGCCCCGGCCTTAAACCTTACTTAATATTGAATTAAATGAATAATTCACGTTGAGGATCTTTTCAGGTTTAGAGTTTTAGAGAATTAGAACATAACTATTACATCTCAAAAGATTACAAAGTAGTCACTTCTACTAAGTTTCCATAATAAAAAAAACCCTTAAAAAGAAACGTGTCTAGTTCCATGTTTTATATAGGATGACATTCCCTTGATCCCATCCTTGAACTTATTCCACATTAAGTCCTGTGAAAACATTTCAACAAAAAACTTGGGTTGAGCATAAAAAGCTCAGTAAGGGATACAAAAAGAATGAAAACTGTTAGTTTTTCAAACATCAAGTAAACCATATATACTCTATCAAAGTAATACCTTCACCTTCATGAAGTAGTAAAAACTCTTCACTGAATAAAGTATCATTACATACCTTTTTGTAACCAAAGGATTACCATAAAACCCATAAAAAGAACACATAACATATATAAAGGTAACTTGGGACATAAACATACTTAAGTGGAATAACCATACGGTCGACTTCCACACATATCACTTAATGGAATAGCCATACGGCCAATTTATATACATACTTAATGGAATATCCATACGGCCAACTTCCATACCCAATGCATTGGAGGTTATAACGTAACCACCCGTCCTGGTATTCACGACACCACCCGTCTATGGTTTATAACGTAACCACCCATTAAAATGTCCAAGTACCAATATAAAATCATAAAACATAAAACCAATATAAAGGAATGATAAAATTTACACATTTCAATCACAATATATCATAAATATATTGACATAATAGAATCATTTTTCAAAACCATTTTCAATACCAAAATACATAAATTAGTATATGGTATTTATTTTATTCTAAAAACATTACGGCTTGTTGAGAAAGCCAAAGACCAAATAATACTCGCGGCGGCAGAAAAGGTCGTTGTCGCCGCGTACGTTAAAAGAAACATTCCTTTTTGTCGTTTTGTAAAATGCTTCGTAGAAAAAGATTCCTTTTGTATAAAAGTAAAAGTAAAAGGGGTTTATACACCGTATAAAAGAGAGTTGTGTATAAAACGAAATATGCCTCAATGAAAGGAGATTGAGACGAAGCCCCTTACCTCGAGTCCGACTTGAATCGATCGTTCCTTAACGTCCTGAATAATAAACATGTGTTAATTTATACTTGATTAAGAACCTTTTTAAAGTTCATTATTCCTTTTATATCACTTATTTCCATGTTATAAACATTATGTAACCATTTAAGTTAATAATGTTTGTTTTGTCAATATTTGGTTCTTAAGTCGAAAGTGGACTTCTTACAATTACATGTTGTTCGTGTGGTCAAAGGTTCTTTATATCCAGAATGAAATTCCCAATTTGGATATAATATGTATCATATATATCCGTCATATACATTTATTTATAATATTACATAATCATTTAGAGGTAAGAAATGAAATTCACCGTTCATGGAGACGGTAAGCCGTACGTACGCATGAACGCTACTTTCATTTCTTTGGAATTAAAACTAAATGAGAGGTATGTATATTTTAATTCCAGAATTATATTCATCATTTAGATATATCATTAATTATATATATCCATTATATACATGAACTTTTAATAGTACATTACTTTTGGGGATAAGAAATGAAATGCACCGTTCATGGAGACGGTAAGCCGTACGTATGCATGAACGCTACTTTCATTTCTATCTCATACTTTAATGGAAAGAAATAATAATTACATAGAGGTATATTATAATTCTAGTATAACATCATATATAATAACTTTAAATCCATCCTTTACACGTCCCACATATGGCATTAACGAATCACATCACTTTGAGGGGGCGGTAGTCCGCACTTCCTTAAATGAAGATATCGTGTTTACCCACAATGGAAACCATAAAAGTATGCCAAAAATGAAAAATACAGAATATTAAAGAACAAATAAACATATTATATATTATATATCAAAATAGTGACATCATAATGGCCACCTTTGAAGGTGTTAAATGAGTATTGAACAATCATCGTTTCGGGAGGCAGAATTTCGCCATCCACAGAAACCGTATGTTCTTTAACCATTTGATGTAGTTGTGTGAGAGTGTAGCTCGAATAAATCTTATAACAAAATCCTAGTATATTTAAGATACTGGTGTTGTTACAAAAGATGTAAATAAACAGAGTTTAGTGGGTTGGAGAAGCAAAATAAAAAAATGAACATGAGAGAATGAATTACCTTTAAAAGTGTAACTCCTTTTGATTTGAGCCTAAAGGCTTCCTTTGAAAAGATTCTGCCCAAAGGGAATCCTCTAGGATTAGGAGAGGGATGTGGAGAGAGTAAATGGGCAGGGGTTGGCCGAGACAAAGGCTTTAGGAGTGTGTGAAATGAGGTAGAGGTGGGGGCCTTTTATAAGAAGAGAGGAGGGGCACTTTTGGAAAGTAAAGAAATATTACTTTATTTGAAAATTTGTTTCGGTTTTAAAAGGTCCCACATTGATATAATTAGTGGATAAGGTGATAAGGGTTCGAAATCCACTCATCCAATAAGTTTTGGACATGTGTAGTTCATAGATTTTACATTAACTTTCCATTTTATTTAAATCGTTAAATAATGAGGTCATCGCTGCATCATCATGATGTCATAAATAAATTAATTTATTTAAAGTCTAAAAATTATAAAAAAAATACTTTGATGTAGGAAATCTTTTTATCTTTCCAATGACTATTTATAATAAAAAATATGACTTGTATAACCCCATTTAAAAATTGTTTTAGTAAAACATATCATGTTTGTGTCATTTTTACTTTTACATTAAATAAAAAGTTATTTATGACATTTCCCAACCAAAGTGGCTCCATGGGGTCCCCAAGCTGACCCATGGATTGTATTGGTCGGCCATGACACAACCAATGAGGGTAGGACATGTGTCAAGCTCATCTTAATTTATTAAAGTATTTTTTTTACCTTAAACTACACTAATTACCACTAACCGCGATTAAAAACTTAACAAGTTACTATTCACCAAAAAATTATTTTAATATCATTGAACCACATTTTACTTCTTAATGACAACCATGTATGTCAGATTTTTGAAAATCAAAACACAATGATGGAAAAATTTCATTTAAACAGAAAATCAGTTTTTATAAGTACCACTTAGTGGTTTCACTATTCATCAAAAATTGAAGTTTTTCAGAAAATTACCAAAAATTCACCCTAAGCTATATTTGATATTACGAATTCAAAAATGAATTTTATTTTACAAAATTCAAAACATATAAGTCACATTAATTAATTTAATAATTAATTCCCACTGTCAGAGCAAATAGCGTGTTTTTATGGAACAATAAGTATCAAAAGATTGACACTAGTTTAAGTCCGATTTCAAATTGAAATTAATTCCAACGACCACTATTGGATTTAATGGTAAAAATATTTTCTAATTCCACTTTAAAACCAATTCAAACTATAATTTAATCATATAAATATATTAGATTAAAAAGAGGTTTTGAATTAAAATACAAGATTTTACACTATTCATAAAAAAATGAACTTTATCCGAAAGGTACCAAAAATTTACACAAAGTAAATTTTGATGTCCCGATTCTAAAGAAGATTTATATTTGGTCCAATAGAATTTATAAGATCAATCAAAACTATATTTAATGACAGTTCTCCATCAAAAGGTGATAAGTGGACCTTTCGTGAAAATTATGGTATAAATGCCTAAAATTGAACTCTTTCCATATTTTAAGCCCTTAACTTTTATTGGGTAAATGTAAAAACATTTAAAAACATATATAATCATATTTTAGTTATTTCTATCCATTCCCGCCAGTACAACGACTACTTGCTAACTAACATTTAAAATAATATTATTTTATTACTTGTGTGCAACGTAAGTTTTCAAAGAAACTCATCGTTGCGTATCGAGTACGCTATCGAATGTATAAACCCATTTTAATTAAAATTAATATTTAATTCTTAAATATTAATTAATATGAAAATTTTTTATTCTTTATTTACCTGGGATGTTACAGATAAAGGGGTATCTCATCATTAAAATACAAAAAGGGAATAATGGGGGAGGTGAGAAATCATACCTCAACATTTATAATTGATGATAAAAGTTGATAATAATATTAAGAAACATGGATAGAAAGAGAAAGGTAAGAATCCCTTACTTGGAAGTGTAATCCCAAAAGGTTGGGGAGAGTCTTGAGAAAGTCTTATTGGGAGATAGGGGATCCTTGGGAGGATTATAGAGAGAGAAGATTAGGGGTTTTTCAAACTAATAAGGCTATTAGTGAAGAGGAAGAGGGATCTTGGGTGGGTTTATATTGGAAATGAGAGGTAATTCTTTATTATTTAGGTTTGGGACACCTCACATTAAACTAATCAAAGCCACAAACCATGCCATGGTTTTTTTCCATGATTTTTTCCAAATGGGAGTGGAAAAAAATATTTTATAGTTCTAACGGCCTAACTTCTTAAAATAATAGGGTTTCTTATGTGTAGGTGAGTGACACTATCAAGGAAAAAAATATAAAAGGACAAAATGTTTTATAAGCCTTGAAGGTCCCCTTAAAGATTTTTAAATTAAATCAAACAAAAAAATCTCATTATTTTAATGGAAAAACATATATTGGCCAAAAATAATGTTTATAGTATTTTTTTACATCAATAATGGGTTATTATGATGTTATAAAACATATTTTATATTTAAACGGTATTTAATTTTTACCCAAAAAATCGACTGACAAAAAAAATTATAAAAAATTCCCCATCAGATGGTTTCAACATCCTGATTCCAAAAATAATATTCATTTTATCCAAATAATTTTCTAAATATGTGAATTTTTACTTTTAAAATAAAAACAGATATTTATTGAAAATTCATGGGTTTTTATAAAAACAACTTTCAAACATTAATAAAAATTACAATTGCCTTCATAAAATTATACGATAATTTACATTTAATAAAAATAAAATTAATAATAATAATAATATTTTATTAAAATTTTATTTAATTCAAAAAAATCCATTAATTCATCAGAATAGATTTCAGAGATGAATGTGAAGTAAAATACTATTTGTCCTTTAAAAACTATTTAAAAGTAACAATATTAAAAAGAATGTATATTATCTATACAAGAATAATGAATATTATCATAGTACTAGGGTCTTGTTACATAACCCCTTATAACACCCGTATAAGACCTTAAAGTATGGTGCATGATGATGAAAGAATCTTCAGGTGACTCAGATAACTTTTTTCGAGTGGTAATCTCTATCAACTTCCACTTCTCTCATAGGAGGTTCCTCTCAAGCTTAATGTATTCAAGCTCGGCATGGGCTTGGTCAAGAGTGAAGCCCAGTGATGACACCTCCATTCAGAGCTCCCAAAATTGGGCTTCGTTTGGGGAACGTCTACTGGATGAGGCCATCACATTGTCTGGGTAAATTGGATTTTTTAAAGCCCTATATTTACACTAATCATGTGATTACTGTTCAATATCTATATTAGCAATGGTCACAATTCTTAATGATATTTTGAAATCCAAAAAATACAAAAAAATAAGTGCATACGTTTTACATAACCATAATAAGACATTTAAATAGACGAAGATGAATTTTCTTTAATTTTTTTTGGGTCATTACCCGATTGTTCTTGTTCCCTTTGATACCTCTTAGTTATAGAACAAACATTTTATGAACATCTTATCTTTTCAAAATAATCGAATCTTGTGAGGGGTTTATTGCTATGTATCACTACTACACTACCTCTATTACCATGGGTTATATGAACATTTTAGTTCTGATTCATACCCAAATCAATCTTCAATCTTGATGGTAGTGATTTTGTCCCGGCTTCAATCATTTCTACTTTCTATTTTCCTTCAAGAACCATAGTAGCAGTAATATTCAGATCTATCATTCTCTTCCCCTAACATTCCATTTTATGTTTCACATGAGATTTGAAATCTAGTTTTTTATTTTCTATAGAATTAGTGACCTGATTTGATAGAGTCAACAGTTTATCTCAACCATTTATCTTCTTTTATAAGCTGACAAACTCCTCCTCAAGCTTTTGGATGATTGTTTCTTGATATTTTTCTATATTATTCAAACCATTGATAACCCTTTTATGTTATATATATTTTTTATTTTACTCACCGATCTTATATGAGTTCTCTAGACATGATGACTTAGGGTTTTCTATTTCATATATTATATAATAGTTATATTCTTCCCACTCCTGCATAATGATTTTAACATAATGAACCACCCTATTAGATTTATTTATTTTATCTCTACAAATTTCTCTCTCTTCATGTGAAGATTATAATTTAACCTAAAGGTAAAATATTCCTTTAAATTCTCTTTCATCATTATCATTTTATTCCCCTATTTTGGAATTTCTGAAAAATACCACCATTTCATTTTCTTCATGATCCTTGCTGTCCTCCAACTCTTCTATATCAGATTCACCTGAATTGCCGCCTTCCATTGAAAGAGGATTATTCTTTTTGAATAATTTTTCGTAGAATATTTTATACCTTTAATGTATATTGAATACTTCTTCTAGAGAATTTTTAATTGATCCTCATAATTTTCATGAAATTTCTTAGGTCACCTCACTAGAAGATGTCCAAACTTACCGCATGAAAGGCATGCAAGTGAGATTTTCCCTTTGAACATTACATTTACTTATTGTAAATTTGATTAATGGAATGAAATGAATTCATCTATCTCTTCTTCTTCCTACCCATCTTCAATAGTCAGAATCTTCATAGTCTTGAATGAAAATTATTCATATTTTCTTTTTTCTACCAACCCATTATCATCATTTATCATCTTATATGCAATAAGAGTACCATGAAGGCTATCTAATATCAGACCCTTTGAAACATTATCTTATAATATTGAAACTTTTGGATTGAAATGATGTGTAAGTATTCTCAATATGCACATAATAATATTTATATCATCAATAATTTTTCCTAGACCACACATGTCTTACACAATATTGTTCACCTAGTCAAATAATGCATCAAAAAACTCATTAGGGTGCCTTATGAGATCCTTAAACTGGTTCCATATAACTTGCACCTTTTCTTATCTGAAATTTTAGTCACCCGCATAAATATGTAGTTACTCTTACAACATAGAATTTGATGAGTTAAACAACATGAAATTCACATAGATTGAATTAGAGAGGGATCCACATTAAGAGTTGATTACATTTCAATCAGTATTGAATTCCCTTAAAGAAGCTTTTGATAAGGAACCACTATCAATATTGGCCAAAGTTATATACATTTCTGCAATAAAGGCATCCATTCCTAATGATCAAAATTAGAATTTCGTCCAATTTCTCCATAATTGAGAATTTGTTTCCATGAAATATCAGAATCCGTTTGTGATTGACAACCTCCATTAAACCCTTTAAGATTGAAACACTAAAATTAACCTTCATCTCTAATTCCAATTGTTATCCTAACTAGGTTAAATACCCTAATAGAAGGGGGTAGTGAATGAGGGTTTGAAATATTAAAAAAAATCCCCATAGGATCTTGTTTCATTATTACGAAAAACATTCTTCCCTACCTCTCCTATTGAAATGGATGAATATATATGGAATTATGCATGAGAGATAAAAATTTGACTTGATTCACCATCAATAGGCTATGTCCAAGGAGCATACAATGATAATGTTCTAATGTACCAAATCCAATAAGGCTCACCTCCAAAATAATGTTCAATCTAGATCACTTTTATAACTAGGGTCACTTACTTATCAATTTTTAGGGACAAATAAATTCTTCAAAATTTTCACTCCCTTGATATCTCTTTATATGGATTAATATAGGTGGAAGGGATCACCTTATTCCTCTTCTTTTGTTCACTACTCTGGAAGGGATCTACATGCAGTTTGTGGACATGTAGGTCCAACATTAGAAACAATAAATTCATCCCCAATTATAGGTAGATTCAATATTTAAGTTATATGTTAGTCAACTTAATGAATATAAGACTACTATAATATTAATGGGAAATACATTTTCAACACTTTCATGGTTCTCACTACATTCATGAAGTATAAAATAAGCCCACAAAAAATATCCCAATACATTACAAGCATAAACTTTCTTTTTGAACCCCACAAATCTCGAGATGATCACCTCTTTTAGAAAGCTCATCCAACCATTGAAAAGAAAACCCCTTCATAAATCTAAAACACTTTTGTGAATCTCACTTATCCTTTACGATGCTCAAGAATTTCAGTTTACTCTTTAGAGGCTTCATGAACTTCAATTATTTTATGATGCTTATAATTTTTTGATGGATTTCATAGATTTTATGCACTTACTTTCTTTGTAAATTTTTTCTTTATAACAACCTCCAAAAATAATCTTTATGAATTTAGAGCATACATATTTTTTGTTGATTCTTGATCTACATTTATGAATGGGGTATAGGGCTATTTATAGGTGTTGACTTACATTCATAAATCTTCTATTATTATAGTCACCTTTTCACAAAGATCTCTAGTCAAATTTTCAAATCTCCCTCTTCCGTGAAGCAGTAGGGAAATTTTTCATTTATAAAGCTTCTCAAATATGTAGATATTATCATCAACCCTTCACGCATTTGATATACCCCACTTCTCATAGTCCCAGAGGTGTTATGTTTTTCATGGAACCTTTTCAACATTCGTAGTAAAAAATATCTCTGGATCTCCACAAATGACCTTGTCCACTTGCCTTGTCATCATAAAAATCATCCAAAAAAACACTACAATGATACCTTGAGGGATTTATTTCCAAAAATATTCTTTTTATATTCCTAGATCACCCACTATCCATATACCATATTTTTTTTGTAATAAATCCAATGAATTTTTTTACAAAATATCAATTACATAATTTTTTTTACCCAAGATACATTAGGTCCAAAAAGATTAGTAAAAAACAAATTTGGTACCACACCAAATTTAAAGAAATATTTCATGGACCTCTAGATAATAAATATTTATAAATATAATTTTTTATATATCCCAATGTCTATATGAATGTATGAGAAAATTTATTTTTATAGTGACCTTTGATACCACATTGAAAACATTTTACAATATAACTATACTCATTTTTTGTTTTAACAAAATGGTTTTGATACATTTAAGGTTATATTATATAATATTCAATACCATCAATATTTTTATTTATTATATTCAAATACCTCATCTTAGGATATTTATCAAAACATTCAATAAATTTAAAAAAAATTCTTAATACATTCAAATTTATTTTTCTAATTTTCTTTCAAATATTAAGAACATTTAAAATTATAATAAACTGTTGATCATATGTAGAATTATTGTTTTCAGTTTTTCAATATCTTATAAAAGCATTTTATTTTCATAAAAAAGTTTTTCATTATTTTCCTAAATCTTATTGTATAATTAAGAATCATTCAAAACATATTTCATCCGTATTTCAATTTAATAATTTAACATAAAAAAATACAATTTTTAGAATAATAAATAGTATAGGAACATATAGAATAGAAAATTAAATCACTAACCCCATTATGTGAATCCATGAAGAACCGATTAGCAGAATATTTTTCATTACAAGATTTTTTACTAGAATCAAATTCCGCCGTAAAAATACAACTCATTTTCAATGACGTTTTATATTTTTTTATATTTATTATGTATTTTTTGAAAACCAGGACTCATATGAACTTTCTTACTATACTAAAAACACAAAACATCTGCAACATTATAATTAGAATTAAATTTATTTTTTCCCATTGATTTATCGTTTTGAGTATTTCTTCTAAATTAGTTCATGAACATTTTTTTTCATTTTTAAATATTGTCACAAATTAATCCATATATTATTTTTCACTATCCTATATATCATAACTAGATGTGTCATTAGAAACAATATTTACATATTTAAACAAAAAACCTATTCTTTTAATTTTCTCCTCTTTAGGAATGTTCTTGAGTTTTAGTTCATTATAAATAAGTGATCCAATCAATTAACCAAGAGTGTAATTTTTAAAGTTATTTATTCCATCAATGATGACCTTATATGAATCCCATTTCATTGGAAGTTATCATAGGGCTCATTCAATAAGAACGTGGTTCTTAAAAACATCTAAAAGTTAATTCATACCATCTATAATGATTGTTAATTAATGGAAAATTTGGATCAATGTCCTCTCTTCACTAATCTTGATGTCTTGGTACTCAGTTCGAGGCATTCAAATCTAGGTTTATATCAATTTTCTTGAGCCATGTAGTGTAACTTGAGGAATATTCCAAATCATATGATGTGTCTTTCATGAAGACACGTGAAAAATATAATTCTATTAAAAAAATACTAAAAAATATTCATGACTTTGTAATTTAGAACATATATATAAGCATCATTTTTAACATGTGAATCTAAATCATCTTCCGTTAGTGTGTATGATTTTTTCAGAATAGACCGATAGTATATTATTAACTATTTATAGTATGAATTCATTCTATATCTGTAATATCCAGAATCATTACCAACAATTTGAGGTAGATTATGAGGAATCTATGTATTGTTTTTATATATTCCTTCCATCTTAATGATATTTTCATTTGATTATTATGTCTTTAATTAGTTAGCGAAATAAAATATAAACAAAAGACTCTATAGAAGGATTGAATAAATTCAAAAAGGAATGAGATATGATACATATTATAAGGTCTCAATGTGAAGTGTAAGATGGTCTATAAGGTTTTATAAACCTCATTAAAAATTTTAATGAAACAAAAAAGTAATTTAAATTAATTATGAAAGTCAATTATTAGAGTCAATTAGTAGTAGAATAAAGGAATGAACACAAGGATATTTTTTATAGTAGTAGTATGGTAAAAATTAGGCATGAAATACTCTTATAACTATATACTCATATAGAGGTATGTTGAGTACTAATATTATTTTTAAATTAGAATCATAACCTAGTTAAAAAAATATTTTTTATACATGGAGAAAAACTTGAAACTTGCCTTTTTTATGATAATCCACAACCAAATTACAAAATTTTTAATAGAAAATGGGATTCACATCCCAAAGGGTATTTAATTTAGAATATATGAGTCCCAATCCAATGATAGAAAAGGTTATTGTTTTTTGAAAAATCATAAACAGAAAAATGATTATATACAATATATGGTAAGAAGTGTTACAACCACAAGAAACTTGGATAAAGATGATAGAAAAAGAAAGCACATATACTGTTAAATGAAAAAATATATTAGGATGTATCAATAAGGTATTAGTAGAAATATAATTTTTCTATCATCCCTTGTGATAATTTCTAGTAGTTGTGAGAAATATTCAACAACAACAGAGTGTTTAACACTTAGAAGTAGAAAAACCAAGAAAATATTCGCACTATATTATATAAAAATATAAAAACTCTCATAAATAAATGTTTTATTATTAGTAAATCCCTTCTGTACAATATAAAATCTTGATTCAGTTAAAAATAAACTTAACACAACATAGTAGTCCTTATAAAATTAAAATTACAATATAATAATACTAGATTATCTTGGTGAAAGAGAAAGAGGAAAAAATAGTATAATTTTATAATAGTGGCTCTACAATGGGTGAAAATATAAAATAATAAGGTATGATTTAAATAAATTTGAAATGATATGTTAAATTTTGGATATGATCTTCATAGAAATAGGTCAATGAAATATCCCATGAAAATATCATGTTTACATTGGAAATAAAAATAAAGAAATAATTAGTTTATAATGAGAAAAAAATTTGGAAAAAAATTCTAATGTTTATAAAAATACATTAAATATGTTAAAATCATTTTAAATGATTTTGATAAAATCTAATATTATTTTTGAAAATAATAAAATAGAATAATCCAACCAAAATAATAAAAATGATTTTCTAGTTTCATGTTGTAAGCTTCAAGAATGAAGCTAAAACACAGTTTGATCATCATAAAAACATGTTTAAAGTAATTCGAAACAATTAAACTATTTTATAAATAATTAATATGAATTTATAAATTCATTATAACAATTTAAAAATATAAATTAACATTTTTAAAATTGATATATGAAATAAAACATAAAATTGAGCATAATTTCTTATAGTATTCCTACGTAGTAAAATTCATATAGGCAAATTTCATGTTACTATTTATCTCTATGTAATGAAATTGGCCATGTAGGTAACTAAATTTATGTGACTGACATAATTTTTTCACATAAATGAATCACGTAACAAAATTCATCTTCTAGTTTATATGCTAAAATATGTGAATTTTTCATGTTAGCGACTAATGTAAAAGAATTCCTGAAAACATGAAATAGATTTAAATTTTTATTTTCAAAACTAAAACACACATTGATAAATATGGACATTGTTTTTTTTAATTTTGGATTATATTTTTATAATTTCATTATATTTCTAAATAAACAACAATTACTTTAATTGGATTTTTATAAATATAGTCTTTATAAAAAACATTAATAAAATAGTTCTATAAAACTAAACAAATCATTCTAAAAATATATAGTGAATTCAAACATAATTTTAGACATGATATAGTTTGATTCATACATTTTCCATTAGAATTAAATATCTCTATTTTTCTAAATATTTTCATGAAAAAATATTCTCTAAATTTAGAGTTCTGTAGTAGATGATATGGATGAAATACAGAGGGTAATCAAATCTAGAAAAGTGGCTATATGGATCAAAAATCACTTATGTGAATTTCAAATTGGAATTTTGGATTAGGATTTGTATTGATGGTGTACAATTATTATTCTATATTGGAATATTAAGAAACAAGCCTAAATTTTATTTATATATCTCAATGAATAATTTTTCCTCGGAACTCAAAATAAAACTTTTTGAACATGTTATAATAAATAAAAACATGAAATATAATGATTTTTATGAAATTAATGAAATGATATGGTCAAGACTGATTATACATTTATTTATGCACAATTTAATGTTTTAATACTATAAAATGAAATAAACACATTATACTTAGTAATTATAAAAACATAAATTATTTCAAGGAGCCTCTAAACAATGTAGGCACAATTTTGCTGACTAAAATTATCTTAAATTTCATGAGAATTTTATCACATTACTCTATCCAAAGGAACATGGATACCATTATAGTTAATCAGGTTAGTGTATTAGATAGTTAAGATAAATTATTCAAAAATTATTGATAATATTCAAACAACCACTGAAAAATATAGATCCTACTCACAGTGGTTTGTTTGTGACAATGTTCAACAATTTTTATCTTTAATGATTCCACTGATACACCCTCTCATGATATTATATGACCCAAAAACTTTTTATAGACAAAATTATCACTTTGAAAATTTTTATACAACTTCCCCTTCCTTTGGATCTTTAGTGAAATCTTGAAGTGATCTTCATGCTCTACCATTTTCTATGAACATATAAGAATATCATATATACAAAACACTAGAAACTGATCATGGTAATATATAAAAACTCCATTCATTTAATCCATGAAGATAATAGGGGCATTATAAATACTAAATTGAATCACTATAATGTAATAGTATCCTGAAATGATATGGAAGGCTGTGTTGGGTATATCCTCCTTCTTTACCCTTAAATAATGATATCCAAAATGAATTTAAATCTTGGAAATGTTTTGAGCTCTTTTAATTTGATCGAACAAGTCATTAATACAGAGTTGAGGATATATTTTCTTGATAGTGATCTTGTTATGTTCTCAATAATCAATATAGTCACATTGATCCATCTTTTTTACATGAAGAACTTGTTGACCACAAGGTGATTTACATGGATGAATTAATACATTGTGAATATTATACTGGAGTCTCTTCTTCAATTATGGTAATTCAATCATGTTCATTCTATATGAAGTCCTTGAAATAGGTGTAGCACTAGGTATGGGTTCTATATAAAAATAAACGTCATGATTCAGTGGAAGACTAGAAAAATATTCTACAAAGAGATAAAAATATTCCCACACAATATTTATATCATCGATGTTGAGTTTCTTTCTAATCATTTGAGATTAAAACCCCTTTTTAAATATGAATAAAGGCCCAAATATTGGATAAAATTTCTATTGGATGTTCATATTTATCATCAAATTCAATGAAGATCATAGGTTGGTTTTTAATATCAAAATCGAATTTCCATCATCTATAATTGATGTGGGATTTTTGTAAATAATGATAATCCATGCCCAAAATACCATCCAATTTTAATAGTGGGAGAATAACAAGATTTTCAGGATACAAATTCCTACTAACTTCAATTAGAGAAGAACCATAGAATTTAGATGCGATCATTGTACCATTAAAGGTCTTCACTAATAATTCAACATCTAATCATTGAGGTGGCACTGTGATTCCCATGTAAATTTAAAAACTTATAAAAAAAGGTTGGTTGATATATAATCCAATAATACCTTAGCAGTTTTATAGTGCCTTGTAAGTGTACCTTTATTCACTTCATTATCAGAGTCCTCATAAAAAATAGTGATCTCATGATATTTCCCTTTGTAATTGGGCTGAAAAGTTCACTAAAATTAATCATTTCTATTAACCTTTAGGTTTGAGCACTGCTTAGCATAATTCCCATACTCCTTTCAGTTTAGATACGAGAGTGTGGGTGGTGTATTCTATTGAGATTTTTCATTATTCCTTTCATTGAATGGAATCTTCATTTCAATTTTTAATTTTATTGCTTGATGAAATTATTTTGTAAACATAAAAAATTTAATATTCTCCTTAATAGAATTTACACCATGTATTCTTCTATAGATTGAGTATAAAGGAAATCTCATATAATTCTATCAATGTTTTTTAGAAATTTATTTTAATTCTATATTTCTTTTATTATGAAGACAACAAGATGGGTATGTAATTACAATATCTATTTCCACCTTGAAAGAAAATTGAATTTTTTATTCATAGATATCAATGTATCTTATGGATAACCCCCTTAAGAGAGTTTGTTTTAATCCATTAAATAATTGATCAACCGAACTTTCAGGTTTGATTAAAATACTACAAGCGTAGCTCATAATTCTAGTAAAATATACCTCATTATAACTAAAATATTTATCATCCTTATAATTATATCAAGTAATTATTTTTATTTTTTAATATAGATAATATATCAAAAATAAATATTAAAAAAATATGCTTTGGAACTCATCCTAGTCCATGGATTAAATTTCATCAAGTTTCCTCATTTTCATGATTAGATTACATATTTGATCTTCTTCTCATTCAAAATGATAAAAAACAAAAATATATTTTTACTCTCAAAACACTAAATAATGGAAAAGATTTTTCTAGTAGTACTAAACTGTTGCTCAGGAACTAGTGGATCAACTATCCCTCTAAAAGAATTTGGATGTTGCCTCTCGACAGACTCAACATAATATTGTTCACTCCTTTATTTGTTTTGAAGATCAACATGATTCATATATTGAGAATGTTTTATATGCATAAAAATGATATTTTACAATCCAGCTCCCATAACTATGGTTTCATAGGAGGAAAATCAATGAATTTTCCTATATATTCATTATTAACATGATTCATTCCTGTTATAACCAATGACTAATACCAAAAAGCAGAGTGTGAGAAATAATATTTATAGTGGGAAACTATATAATACTAAAAAATCAATTATTGGATGTATAAGTCAAGAAACATTTTTTGAAATAAAGGGATCCATAAGTTTAACCTAGACTATCCAAAATCCTTACCAAAACATTAGGATGATATAATATACTTAGAAATATCCCAAAATTATCACTAATGTTTTCTCATTATAGTTTACAAAGGTAACAGAAACTTGATTTGATTCCAACTATGATGACCTATACTTTTTATACATATATATTACATTTTATTATATGAATAATCATTATATAATATAACAATAAACACCAAAATCCTAAAGGTTTAGTGCCTTTTAAAACCTGGACACATAAGAAATATATTCATAAAAAATCTATCGCATATCCCACTTAGTTATTTTTAAATATAAACCCTATTAGACAAATCATACATAATACCTTTATTCATAACCTAGGGAAAAGAAACATTATGAAGGGTGAGATCAGATGCCCAGTTAGAAAAAAAGGGAGATATCAATGATCACATTAACATAAGATGAGAAGAAGAGTATAATAACATGATTATAAAATATTAAAATTATATCCAATATATCATTAATCATAATACTGAGTCGTAACATAAATATTGGTAGTTTATAAGACTTGAACTATAATGGAATCAAAGAACATTATCTATTAAATCATAACATAGGTATAAAACATAATTTTGTGGCATACAAATAAGCATAAATAAAAATTTCCTAAGAATTCATGGATCTCTTCCAAGACTATCATAGTGGATTGTGATCACTTATCATTCCATAATAGTAGTAAATGTCCATTACCAAGATTATTATACTGTACAATGGCCTTTATAAAACTAGGTTCACTCCCTAAAGTAATCATTTTTATCTCATTAGATATCCATATTTACACAATACATTAAATGGAAATATAATTCTAAACCACCCGAAAACATAATTAAATCTAAGGAGATGTGTTATGTAAGATCAAAATACATTATTCATATCCTAAATTCATAGATTCGATGGCCACAATGAAGATCAAGACACAAGAGTGGGGGGAGGGGTGAATTGTGGTTTTTGAAACATTGACAGATTCAGAACACTTCTCTTATAAAGCACCATTCCTTTCCTTTTCTCTATGAGAAGAGATAGAAGTGAATATAAATAATGGAAATGAATAGAATGATTTATAGTGGTTTAGGGAACAAATATCCTTCAGTTTACTCGACCAATGGTTAACTCCACCAGCATGTTGATTTTCACTAGGTCCTATTATCGTATGAACTTTAAAATTCATAATTTGAGAACGGGTAGTTAGAAAATTATAGGACATAAAAAATCCTTATAGTTATTTTACATGGAACAAAATATCAACATATTATTCCAAGAATATGAAACATAACATCGAATGAGTAAAAGAAACTAAATCTCAAAAAAATAAGAACAGTTTGACTTGTTTGATGGTATGAGATAAACTTCATATCTCTGAGGGAAAACCTAGAGAATAAATCATATCTTAAATGTATAATGATAATGTATATATATTTAATGTTTTAAGAGGATTTATTCAATTTGAAACAATGAAAAAACCAGATAAATTTTTAAACAAGAATGACACCAAAGTATATGTTCACTAAATACTTCATCATTATTTCATATACAGATGTAATAAATAAATGTAGTCGAAGAAACGACAACAGTAACAAGTAAATCAGATAGATATTAAAATTTATGTATCAAAACTATAGCTGTGAAGGAAACAAAATGTATCCTTTTTTGTATATAAATATGTGTAAATATATATATATTTTTCAGATGAAAAACGTCTCTATATTTATACAGAATATCAAACAGATCAGGGTCAAACAAGATCCAAAAATATCTCACAATAAATCATGAATATTTGAATTCAAAAAAATTCAATTGATTCATAACATACTTTAAGAAAAGTAATGTTTCCTCTAATGAATATGATCCATTAAAACAACTATAATGAACCTTTAAATTTTTCATAAAAAACATTTGAATATATCTCTATTTCTGTTAAGACTGTTATAGACATCTCAGATAATATCATGGATTTAAAATTCCGTCAATGAATAGTAAAACATTGGGTTCCTTCATGTGATTAAAAGATACAAAATGTGTATTCGATTACCAAGGTAGGGTTGATGTACCATAAATTTTTTTCCTCAAATACAGGGCTAAATCCGTATGTAAGGTTGATGAACTATACTCTTCTCTTTCTCAAACACTAGGTTCCATACCAATGTAGGGTTGATTATCAACACAAGCTATTCCAAATGTAGGGTTTATTCCTTACATAAAACATTCCAATGTGAGGTTGAAAATAGTTTTTCTATAATAATCTAAAAATAATTCTTAATTCTTCAATGAATATTCCCCACATATCAACATATTGAATATAAATCTATAATAAATAATTCAATGAATAACATTCTATTTAAATTCACTTATTTTAATTTCATTAGAAAAACAAATGTCGGTTTTTGTGAGCATAAAAATGAAAAATAAATTTAAAAAATTATTGAACCATCATATTACAAACAATATCCCCCTTTTTTTATGATCACAATACCCATAAGAGAAAAAAATAAAATTTAAAAAAAATGCATCGAAAAATCCAAAATAAATTTTCACCTTTATTTTTGTATAATATTTATTCCAAAAAGAAAAATTGTCCCCCAATATAAATATTCTCTCATATGAAATGAAAGAAATAAAAATAAATTTTATTATAAATGATAATAAACACATAATATTATCCTCAAACTCTCCCCCATTAAATAACTATAAACTTCTCTCCCTTTATTGACCCTTTATGATTTTTTGGTAGAAAACTTCCCTAACAAGACAAGGATATTATAATGAATAAATTTATCTAAATTTATGAGCATAGTAATAAAAATACAATATGAAAACTCATCCCCCTTATTGTGACATCAGAAATATAAGAGAATTAATTAACCCCCCCTAAAATTTATTATTTCACTAATAGAGATAAAAAACAAATTTAAACAATGATCTTTGTAGAATTAATTGAATATTTGTTTTTAAAATCCCCCATAATCATTGCATATTGAATCTGTTTAACATTATTTTTTGCATAAGTAAATAAAAAAATTAAAACCATTATGGAAACAAAAAAAATACAAATAAACAAATTGTATTATTCACCACTAAAACAATATAATTAAACAGTATATAAATTTTAGTTTTTATGAAAATAATAAAAAAAATTAGTTTAAGAATGAGTAGGATATTCTTATTAACTTTAAAAACTATGATTTTTTTGTATAAAAATCCAAAATTCTTGAAAATTCATCTAATCTATTTTGTACAACAACTGTTCTTTGATAAGATGAATATGTACTCTATTTGACTAAAAACAAGTTCATTTTATTAATATCAAGATTTGTACTAGATTTTTTTCAGAGAAGCTCCATTTTGATTAGCATATATATTTTTAAATATTTCGGATCTTTTTTTGAGACTGAACTATCTTTAGTATGTTGGTAGTCCTTTTGTAATTAACCATGTTATTGATTACTTATATAGATAATTATATAACTTTCTTAACAGATACAACTCAAATTTTATCTTTTATTTTTCTTTATTAAAAGAGATAAATTTAAATAGTATATTTCATAAGTTTTTTGAAATGAATAAACTTCCATTTCTTCAAAACTATTAACTTCTTCATTTATTACAAAAGGATCCACACATGAATCTTTAAAAAATGAGATTGAATATTATTTATATGTGTTTGAAGGATTACATTTTTTCCTCTTGTGAGAAAAATTATATTCTAAACATGAAGTACTTGATCTATTCATCATTATGGGACTTTTTTTAATAGTAACTTGAACAAGATATTTCGAATAATAATAAGAAGAATAAAAAGATTTTAACAAGCAGTAAAATTTGGTTTTGAAAAAAGACAAACGACATTTCATTTTCTTGAGATGAAAAATATAGAACAATAATTTCAAAAAGACATGGTACTCAAGAAAAGTTTTTTTATTTCCTAACCAAATAATTTTTCTAATAATAAATGATTAATTATTTTTAAAATAAGAATATAAACATTTTAGAACAAAAACTATTTTTTTGAACTAAATATTTAACAAAACTTCTATATATAATCAATATAAACAAAAAAATGATTTATATAATAAATAAGAATATTTTATTAAGCATTGAAAAAATAATTTCTTTTTTTATATATTAAGATTAATATACCATATGTATATAAAAATTTAAATAAATTACTTCCTAGATCTATGAATTTAGTACTGGGGATTTTTTATAATGAACTACTTTAGATTTGTTCACTCCTTAAGAAGATACTTCAACATACATCCATCGATCAAACACTTTAAAATTTAACAGTATTGATTAGTTGTATAATCCTAAAAAAATTAAAATCATGCTGTTTTTGGTACCCATATTCTTCTAGGTCCAACAATGTTATCAATAAATTTTTTAGGTAACCAAACATGTGTTTGAGTATGAATCATACAATTTGAAAAATCTTATAAGAAATAAGAACTTTTAACACAATAAATTTTACATTTTCTAAAATAGAAATCATTCACATAATGACCATTTGTACCATAATAGAAACATCTAAAAATACACATGTTTTTACTTTTTAAACCAAAAAATAAATAATTCTTATAATGTTCCAATATTTCACTATTACATCATATTATAAATATTTCTTTCGGTATTTTTATTTAGCTAATGATTTGATTTAAATATTTTTATCATTTTGTTAACATATCAAAATAATGTTTTAAATCATAAACTTTATCCATTAATTATTTAATCATAATGTTGTGTGAATCATAAGAAATTTTAGAAGCAATAGTCTTTAAATCTATAATCTATTTTGTTAAATTTTCTTTATCTATTAGAACAATATCATTAAATTTCTTAAAATTTCTTTTTCTTTATTTAGTGATTTATATTTGTCTTGTTACATAATACAATATCATTTTAACGCATCATAATAATGTTTTTGAGAACTAGTGTTTTGAGAGTATGAGGATTGAACCTCATTTGTATTAGTTATTAGACATATTATTTTATTCTCAGCTTCTTTATTTGAATAAGATTTACCGTATAATGTAGAAGAATTAATCCAGGTTTATTTTAAAGATTTTATGAATGTACTTTCATAATTGACTTTCCTTTGATATTTGAGTAAAGTAATATTATCCTTTATATGACTTCTTCAATTTCATTCACAGTATCTATCATCTTTAGTGCCTTTCATTTTCATTATATACAACTTTTCATGTTTTTTAGTAAGATCTAATAGATCATTATCTTGATGTATAAAATTTGAATTATATAATTCATCATTTGTAGTAACGATATAGATTTAATCATTTTTTATATGAATTTCAACTTCAACCTACATCTCGTCTTTATACATCATCAATGTATTAACTGATCCATTCATTTTAAAATTATTACTGATACAGACTTTCATGTAGATTTAGATATTCTATTCCACATAGAAGAGAATACTTATAATACTTATAATGTTTGATATGATTATGAAATTAAATATTCTAAAGCAGTAACATTATTGAAAATAACTTTCAACCTTTCATCCATTTGGTTGATAGTTTCATTTTCATTTATTCTAAAATTATCAAAATTTACCTTTTTAGTAGTGTATCTTAATTTTTTGGTATTTTTAGTTTCCTTATAGGCAAGGGTAATCATATTCCACATATTATATTTTGTAGTAAATTGAGAAACTCTATTGAGTTCTTCAGTTCCTAAACCACACACAATAGCATTCATATCTTTTGAATTGATATCATATTCCTTTTATTGACTAGTACCCCAATCTTCAAAATATTCTTTGGTAATGTCATAAGGCTTAACAATCTTTAAAAAAAACTTATTATATGGTTTTTTAGATTAACAATCACGTGGTATTTTCTCCATACATAATAATCACCATCAATATAGGGATCAAAAATCATCGACAAACCTTCTCTAGAATTATACATTTGATGATGTCTTTTTATGAATCTTTAAATCATGATTGTTAGAGACAAAAAATATTATGTAGAAACCTATGATACAAATTGTTGATATTGAATAGGTAATAGAATTATATACTAGTAATACCCTACCTATGATACCAAATGTTAGGTCAGAATGGCTATAATGAAGATAAAGACACAAGAGGGGGGGGGGGAGGTGTGAATTATGGTTTTAGAAACATTGAGAGATTCATAACACCTCACTTATAAATAAGAGATTTTTTTTTCAAGGATGGGTGAGAAAATAAAATCAAAAATAGAAATGAACATAGTGATGTATAGTGGTTCAGGGAACACATATCCCATAGTCAACTCCACCAATGCTAAACTCCACGAGTTTGGTGATTTTCACTAGGTCCTCTTATCCCAAGAACATAAAAATACACAACTAAGTGAAGGTAGTTGAAACTTTAAAATAATTAACAAAGTCTTGTGGTTCTATTACAAGGAATCACATGTCTAGATCTTAGTATAAGAAGTTGACACTAAACCATGACCAAGTACGAGCAGCCCAAACTCAAATAATTAAAAAAAGGTTTTATTTGTTTGATGGTATGGGTCAAATTTCACAAATTACAGAAACAACTTATAAATGAAATCAGATCTTCAAGATAATAAATCATCATATAGATCTTCATTGTTAAGAGAGGATTTCTTTAAACAATAAAAATGAAATCACCAGATTGTTTTTTTAAACATGAATACCTACAAAGTGTATCTTCACAAAATGATTCGTCATTCTTGGATAAGAAGATATAATAAATAAATACTGTATATTCAATGAATATAACATCAAGAAAATCATATAGATAAAAACATGAATGTCTCCAATGTTTCTAAATGGAATAAAATACAGACAACATTTTTTGTATACGAATATGTGTATATATATATATATATTTCCTACTAAAAACATTGATATTTTTATACAGTAGATTGAATAGCTCTGGGATACATAAACATCATAAACATCACACAATAAATCATAAATATTTGAATTCAAAAACATTCTACTGAGTCATAAATTCCTGTAATAATAGTTACATTTTTACTCTATTGAATGAGAGTATTTAAAAAAATCATAATGAGAATTTAAATATTTTATAAAATAGTGTTGAATCAATATTTATTTCTGTCAATACTATTGTCGAAATCTCAGATAATATTGCAAATGTAAGACTCTATCATTGTTTAGTCAACCATAGGGTTCCTTCATTTAATGAAAAAACAAATAACATAGGGATGATTACCAAAGTAGTTTTTATGCACCATATGATTATTTACTCAAATTTAGGGTTTCTTAAGAATGTACAGTGGATAACTATACTTTTATTTCTCCAACATCCAGTTCCATAATAATATAGGGTTGATTATCCATATGTGTTATTCCAAATGTTGGATTTCTTACTTATGTTATTCATACCCATGTTGGACTGATAATAGTGTTTCTTGAATACACCATAACACCTACCCAATACTTTATGAATATTAGCTATAGACCAAAGTCTTGAATATAATTCCATAAAAAATATTTCAATGAATATTAATTTCATAAAATTCAACTAAATTAAATACATTCGTAAAAAATAGGAGTTTTTGGGCATCAAAACCAAATATAAATTAATGAAACTTTTGAATCCACATATTTTAAAAAACAACCCATGAAAAATAAATGGGTTTCATAAAACTTTCATCAGGGAATACCTTTGAAAAAAAAGGATTCATAAACATTTCATCAAATCATTATGGAATAACCTATAAAAATGGAAAACATTCTACAAAAATATTTTCAACATAATCATAAAACATCTATACAAATAATTGGGATGGTATCATAAGACCATATACTTAAATAAATCAGTAACATCATTGATATCATCTTATATGAGAATGAGAATAAATATCACTTAGAATATTTCTTGATGAATATATTATTTTCAATTTGAAATCAAATAAGATAAAAAATATTCAAAAATATTATAGAAAAATTAATCCTTAAAAAATAATTGGAAAAATATAAATTAATATTCAAATCATTAAGTGGTTATGATGGAAGGAAATTCCAACAATTCTATTTAAGTTAAAATAAAACATTTCCTTAATGATTTTGTGAAAATAAATAAAAAAACCATTTTGGAAAATGTTAAGAATATCCCATTTAAAACATTTTTTAAAAAATAAATCATGAGTAAAAATTAATTTAAACAATCATAGGATAATATTAAAAATATTATTGATTTTTTTGAGAAAACTTGGATATGAATGATAAAGTATTTTTGACCGAATAGAGAAATAAAGTTGGTTTTACTTAAAAATATTATTTTAGTCTCTTATGTACTTAATGTGATGAAAATGAACGAAAAACATGTTTTATATATATATAACCACAATATAAGAAAATTAATGAGTTTATTGAGTGTCTTATCATGATATTGAATTATGAAAAACTTAATAATATAAATAATGAGATGTAACAAAAAACTATTACGTTTGGTCTAACTTCCTTTATATGTGGTCGAACATCTTGTATAATAAAGATATATTTATTATACATATAATATAGAATGAATCTAATATATATTTAATCTAATATATGATTTACTTATAACATTTTATCAACAATTTATTAATAATTTTTAATTAATATCACTAGTCTGGGTGATAAATGATTTGTTTTTTATGTATCATTTAGTTTGGTTGTTTTGGTCCATGCACATTTATCATTGTACCTATAAAAGAAAAAACTGTGTCAACTAGACATGCCACATGAGCTGGCCTATCACAATGGAGAGGCACAATTAGATAATAAAAAAAATCTCATATATAACAAAACAAGACAAATAACCTAAGTACATAGTGAAATAAATATATACAAAAAAGGTCCTTACAATCCTTGAAAAATCCACTAAACCATATAGTATGACTAGAAAAGATAGATAAGTATCCATATGACCAACCATCACCTCCCAATCATCCAACTACAATGGATTCAATGAAAATAGAATCATATATTCTACATAATTCCATTCCATTTACCTGAATCCTACAAAACAATGTCTACAATCATCCAAAGGAAAAATTATTGTGAGATCACAAATCCTTGTAAGATTCCACCATATAATATATAGAAGTTCTAATAAAAATAATTTTATATTTTTAGATTTAAAATAAATAATTTTGTACAATGAAACTTCATAAATAAAAATCATCTATAAATCATCCCTGGGTCTTTTATGAAATACTTTCAAATTATCAAAACAAGGAATATGAAAAGTATTAGTGATACAGAATGAGATAACAGTCAATAAAATTGATGTATTTTATATATGTTAAACACATATAAAAAAACCATGACTAATCTATATTAAGTAAGACTATGATAAAATAACCATGACCAATATATCCTGTAAAAAATATAACAAAATATCCTAGAAAAATCCCTTATGAAATAATTCAATCAAAATAAAAAAACACAATTTGGTCTATAAAAGTTTGGTATACATTCTAGGAATAAAATTAAACCCCCAATACATACCTATATTGGAACAAACAAGTGCAATATCTAGTGTCATTAAATACTCTTAAGTGAAAGAACACCTCATGTAGCATTACACACACTATGAATGACATGTCTACTATTAATTATATTATTTTTATTGATGTTTTAAATATTTAGAAACCCATTTAAAAACCATACTCAAAATTTATAAATAAATTCAAATCCAATCGAATCTTCTTTGGTTCTTGAAAACCCATTTTTCAAATCAAAACCACTATTCATGCATTTTATCAAACACATGATGTGAACTAACTGTTTAAAAAAAATACCTTTTAAAAAATGATTTATTTAAAAAAATACATTATTATCACAAATAAAATCAATTCAATTAATAAAAAAATGAATCTATAAGAATAATAAGAAATTAATTTAAATGAACCCTTTTTATTGAGACACCTACCCTAAGAACAGAGGTTGAACTAACTTACTTCATAAACATAGATTGGGAAAGATAAGGTCAAGTCCTCATAATCCTAATAACAAATTAAATACATCAAGAATTAGTAAAAACAATTATATAAAACATTCAAGTCCCATTTAAGGTTCCACAAGATGATAGGATAAGAGATCCAATGAGGATTTGTGAAGAAAAATACAAAATTAGGAAAAAAACACAACATACCTTTAGTTGATTTGTCAAAAATGAAGAAACAATTCCTAAAATACTAAAGAATAAGCCTCTATATCACTAAAAAAGTATTAGGTTGAGCCAGAACTATATTAAGAGTTTATTAAGAATAAAAAAATATGAAAAAATGAAAAAAATAAACTTTTTGATTTTTGGAGTGGCACACCTGGTTAGGCCACATGACTAAAACAACTGTGCACCAACCATATATGGCTTTTATCTCTTTAAAAATAAAATACATAGAGTCCCATGTAACAAGACACATGGTTTGGTAAAACCATGAAACCCCATTTTACAAACACATAGACCCAACATGGTTTTCTTTGGTGTGATGCATTGGTTCTTTAACCGTTGTTAGGCCATGAAAACACCACCATTAAAACACATACCCATACCACATAGTTTCCACATAGTTATAAATAACCATGAGAAAAACGTGAAAGTAGTTTGTCTCCTAAAAATAACCACTTTATGCCCTCACACAGTAGAAAACTCTAGAATAAATTTGATGACAAACTATGATTAAAAAAAGAAAACCTGAGATCAAGTGGGTGCAATAATTATACACACCATAAAAAAATATTATCTTGAAGAATTACACAAAATCTTAGACCCAAAAAAAGATAAGTCCATGAATATATCAGAAATCATTCCCACTCCCACGTATTTTGGGTATCCCGTATGCACATTTAGAGTACCTACACCAAGGAAATAAATTTATGACACATTACATTATCCTGGAAATATATAATCTGAGATGGTAGCTCAAAAACGGTTATATAAGGCTCAAGATCAATGTCATATCATTAAATCAAAGGGGGGATGGTCTTTTTGATACCTCATCCGCTATGAAACATGAAACAAAACGTAGATCAAAGTCAATCAAGATGGTATGTCTGACCGATATGCCACCTTTACAAGTAACTCCATAATCTCAAGGGGTCCAATAGAACTTGGTGAAAACTAACCTTTCTTATCAAACCAGTGATTCCATTAGAAAGGTGAAACCTAGATAAAAAACTAATAACAGACCTCAAACTCTTACATCCGACAATGATGGTCACCATAATAATTCTGACAACTCTATACTAGGACCAACCTCTTTTGGATCAGCAACACCTTTTATATTGTCTTCTAAATGAAAATTTTCCCAATAAAGGACCGCTCCCCTATCTCTACCAAACACAAGTGAGGTAAAAAATACATCTATATAAATCTTCAAAGGGTTCCATATTTATCAAATATTTATAAGTATTTTTATAGGACAATTAGACCGGGGGAAGTGTCTTTTCCAAAGATCATCCAAAATAAAGAACTCAAGACCAAATTGTATCTTTAAGACCCTAGATAGATCCCTCTATATGTACGTCCATTTTTAGATGATAATCCATGATTAATTTCTCTTACGAACCCATTTACTTGTGAAACAAATTCAAGAAACTAGATTTAAACCTCAAGTACCTGTTAGAAAAAATCATAATGGGGTCCCCATGAAGTCTCATAATTTCATGGATGTACAGGTCTCTAAGATCTTCAACATTCATCAAATCCATAATTGGTATGAAATAAACTGATATAATAAGTCAATAAATGCCTACCCAAATGGAATCCAATTCACTTTGAGTCTATGGAAAACCAATGATGATGTCTATTAAATAATCCTCCTACTTACATTCCATAATGGGTAAAGGTTTCAATAAACTAGTCGGTATCTATTATTTCATATTAATTTGATGAAAAATGAGACACCATGATAATAAATCTATAATCAACCACTTCAGCCCTAGACATTAATAACAATGTCTCATGTTGGGATACATCATGGTAACCCTAGGGTGTATGGACCAACCTGATAGCTTCCCAATATCCATCAACTACTTCCTCAATGAAATCAGAACTACCAACCTACTAAAGAGGCAAAAATCTCCACCGGGAGACCGAGACCACTCACCTGATGTATCCCCACCATAATTATTTTCCTATGTTTTGCAACATTATTTTTTTCACATGATTGAGCCAAACACTCTCTCATTAAATGATGATTTAGTTTTCATTTATTCCAAGAACACCCATCCACAAAACTCATCTACTATCTAGATCATCTCAGTAAATAAACTCTTTAGAGACCACTACTCAATCGATTCCATCATGGATTGTTTCTATAATTTTATTATAAATACATATCTAACCAAATTAACATTTCTGAGGGGTGTATTCAATATCAAAATAAAATGTCTGAAGATACAACATCCAATGTCTCTATCGTAAGTTCAGATCCCATTGAGTAAAAATATATTTTAGGATCTTATGATAACAATGCAATATAAACCACTACACAGAGAGATTGTGACACCAAATTTTGAGTTCATGTATAACTGCTATAAACTCAAGATCTTGGTTAGGGTTGTTCTTCTCATTATGTAATAATTGGAAAGATAAATAGACCCCCACTTGTTTCCCATGAATTAAGAAACATCCCAAACTTGTACCTGTAGAATCACAAAAAACATTATAACTTGAACCTGGTTCCAAAATAATAAAAAATGGTGTTGAAGTGAACCTCACCTTTATCTCCTATAAATATATTTGAAAATTTTGATTCCATTAAAATTATACTCCCTTATGGGTTAATGTTTTTATCAAAGATATGTGCTTGGAGAAATACTGAACAAAATATGTTTATTAACAAGCCAAACCCAAGAAACTCCATTTCTAAAACAAATTTATGGGCTGCTCCCAGGACATAATTGTATGCTTTTTCTTAGGATCCACAAATTATCCACTATCAGATATGGTTACCCCAATAAAATTAACTTCCTAGATCCAAAACAAATATTTGGAAATATTCGCATATAGATGATCTCCTTTAAGGTTTGAAAAATGATATCCAAATGGTCTATATTCTTCCAATATGACTTGGAGTACAATAACATATCATCCATGAAAACACAAAAAAAAGTATTAGAACCAACGAAACATTCATTTCACTAAATCCACGAATTCCACAAGAGTATTAGTGAGACGAAATGGCATAATGAGAAACATTTTATAACCACAATGGATCTTAAATACTCTCTTAGTTTTATCATCTTCTCAGAATTTGAAATGGTGGTTTCCTAACTAAAGGTCAGACTTTGAAAACTAATTATCCCCTATAAGTTTTTCAAAGATATCATCAATCCTAGGAAATTGATTTCTTTCCTTAACAGTCACCTGATTCAACTTTTGATAATCCATATAAAGTGTGAGACTACTATATACCTTTATAAAAAAGTGGAAATGAAAATACCATGAAAAATTGAATGTTTGTATAAATCAATTATCCTCTAATTCCTCAATTTAGACTTTAAATTCCCCCAGCCTAGGAGGTTCCATTTATAAGATATCATAGTATTAGACATCACATCAGGGTGCAGGTCAATAGTAATATCGACCTCTCTCTATGGTGTAAAACTATAAAAATCATCTGGAAGGAACTCATTGTAAAAAAAACCACTATAGTAAGAAAAAAACCCTTCTAGGTTCAAAAAAAATTATGAAACAACAAAGAAAAATTTCATGAGATTACCCTTGTATAAGGAGAAACAGGCCTTGTCCAACCCGATCTAGAGTCCCACTCATCCTATAAAACACGAGTGAACACATACGAAGATAAAAAATAAACCCAATGATGATAATATTCTATCAAGGACATAAAAATTATCATCAAATACATTCCATGTTTCTGGTCAAGGATTTCAAAATCAATTACTAAAATGTCCCACACCACCTATCAATAAACTACCACCACTTTACTGACATGATACTTGAAACAATGTTCGGATTTGTAACACCTTTAGTTTGTAAGAATTATTTCTTGGAATAAATTAAATTTCATTGATATATTTTATTACATGAAACACATATTTATGATTTTAATTACATGAAAAAATGAGTTTATCTTATGTTACACAAGAAACTGAGTTTAAAAAAAAATTATATATTGTTAATATATTTTAAACATGACTGTTATAAATAAGGAATTAAACTTTTCGATATAGATAGTAATAAAACGTTTTTAAATGTGAAGTGTCATGTTTTTCTAGAAAGAAATTCTATTGATAAAAATGAACATAATTTTTCAATAATGTTTTTTTATGTTTAAAAATACCATATTTTAAAAAAATATTTGTGACCAATAATAAAAATAAATTTTGACACAATTTAGAAAATTTATTTAATAAAATAAACTCTATTTTTAAAATCAGAATATCAAAATTATCTTAGGACTAATTTTTTATAATTTCTGAAAATTCTAATATTTTGATGAATAGTAAAAAATACTGAATTTTAATTGAAAATAATAGTTTAAATTATTTATAAATTTAAATTATATTTTATATTGGTTTTAAATTAGTTTTTTTTTCAATTATAAATATATTAATACAATTTAGGTTATTTGAATCATTTTCAAATTTAATTTGGATATAAATGCTTTGTAAACTTTTGAAAGTTTTCTCTTTGTAAAACCCATTTTATTGTCTCATCATCAGGATTAATTTTTAATTAAAAATTTCTACTTATGTGAATTAATTTTGGAAAAATTGTTTACATATATATTAATCATCATAAATTATATAATATAATATATAGAGCTTAATTTTGGATCATACTGAATAGCAAAAATAGTAAAAATTATTTATCGCGGCTAAGGTTAAAATGGTTTTACCATGAGGGGGTTAAACATTCTAGATAAAGGTTATAAAACTAAAAACATTTACAAAATATATTATTTGTCCATACATGGACCCTATAATGTGTAAGTATTTAGAATACTCTTTTTTTAGTCTTGTGGCTTGAAAAAAATAAGGGTACACCTTTTTCATTTCAAAAAAATTCTAGTGTACCACTCACAATATTTATAAAAGGATACCCAACATCCTCTCAAATTCAAACCTTAAAACACATTTTTTTCATCCAATACATTGCCCAATAAATTCCCAACTTCCCTCCCCTCATCATATATTCCATATTTTTTTGCATAAAGTCAACCTTGGAATAAATTTTGTGCATAACTAAGGAGGATACCCGAAGAAGAGGTAATATTCTTCCATGAGCGGTCATATTTTATTTCTTCCTCCACCTCTTTCAATTATTATTAAATCATGATAACATGATAAAATTATTATATTCCATATGTTTAAATTTTTTATGTTAATTTCAATACCTAAAACTATCTCCACCTCAATCAAATGGGTTACAAAAATCATCACTCGTGTGTACGATGTACTGTAGCCTCGCAAATTGATGTCATTTGTTTTTTCTTTACCACCTACCACAGTTGGGTGTGATTAATAATGTAAAGTATATATAATTTATTTATAAAATGTTTAAACAATTTTATTTATTATATCATATTTACCATATTAATTTCTATTATTTATGGGATACGATAACGTCGCTCGTGTGTATGATGCACCACCATCTCACAAAGCGATGTGATTATTTTTTCACTATGGTTTTACATGAAAGGTAATAAGGGTAATTTTAATGAATAAATGATATATAAATGAAATTATTATGATATCAATAAAAAATATTTCATTATTAAAATATAATATATCCTTATAATTCTTACCTTTTCACTCACTGAATGTTAATAATGTCATTTGTCTACGTGCGTACAACAACCTTTACAAAGGAACGTGACTCCCTATTTTCTTCACCAAACCACAAGGATGATATATATAAGTATATTTAAAGAAATAATATGTTATTAGTGATATTAATATCATTATATAATGCTAAATTATTCCCTAAATACTTTTTAATGATCATTTAAAAATAGAAACGTTAGGCATGCGTATGTACGACTTACCGTTTCTACGATCATAATAGACTTAAATTCTCAAAACCGTATTTCATGAGTGATATTAAAAGTAAAATTAATGTTTACATATTTCAAATATTCCCTTAATATTATTTTTTATTTTATGGAACCATGATCAATATAATATGACAAAAAATAACAATTTAAAACATATACAAAAAACAAACCAGTTATTACGCTAAATGTAATTTTAATAGGTAATTGGTAATAAATTGGTAATAAATGGTCATAAGTAAATAATATATCAATGATATTTATAATTATGAATCAATAATTTATTTATAATAGATTTATATTTATTATACTGGAGGTTCGAACTTGCACAAAGGATTTTGGGACATATGGTAAGGGATTTATAGTCTCTCTTTTGTTTCTGGGAGACAAATGAAAATCCACCACTTGATTATTTTGTGTGGTTTATATACTATATATTTTAAAATTTTTAACATTTATACCCTGAAATTAGTGATATTTAATGTTTTATTTTATGTTAAGATTTATTGGGTATTACGATTCGAAAGATAACCAAGCAGTAAGGGATTTATGTCTTAATCTTTATTCTTTATGGCTTATGTCTTTCTTTGCACCTATGTTCTTTTAGGCGGTGTACATAATTTTTTTTGAGATGTAATATCATAAGTTTATTTTTTATTAGGAAATTTTATAATTTATTTAATTTCATTCCTTCATAGTCTATATAATTTGAATTTACCAAAGAGTTAATGATTTTATGTTACAATCTCATCATTTATTTGAATTGTTTCTGATTAGGATTCAGATGATAAAATATTATGATTCAATTCTCAAGAAACTCATGAATTTTATTATTATTATTTTATTTCATGAGAACACATTTTTTACACTCAATTTTATCACTTTAAGTACTAAAGCGTTTTGAAGGATAGTTTTAAGAGAAATCATCTTCATTTCTCTCTTCAATCGAAAACCTATTTTTTATTCTGAAGTGATGTTTTATGAAAAATTGTTTTAAAATTTTAATCATTAAATAATTGAATTATTAAAAAACAAATTTACCCATGTTTTAATTCTTTTAAAAAATTATTTGAAAGGAATATTCATGTCATTTTCCAATCCATGCAATTTTTGATTTCACATAAAATGTGAAAATAATCTTTATTTTTAACATGGACAAAATTAAAAATATTTCGTACTATCATAAAAAATCAAAGATTAAAATATCTCCTTATATATTTTCAATGTTATTTTTAATGAATATATATTTTTTAATATTTGGGTAATATTTCAATTTTAGAGAAATTATTTAAAATTTAAAAAGTATTTTGAAAATGGCTTAAAACATTTTTTTAAAGAAGAAATTATATTTTCCTCAAGAAATGTTTAAATGATTTAAAATATTATTTTATAAATTTTAGCAGTTAATTTCAGAAAAATGTGTTTCAAAAATATTTTATTTATTTTTTGTTTCAGATAGTTATTTTCAATGAAAATTTATATTCCTCAAGAAAGATTCCAAGTGTTTTACCTTTCAAAATCATTCTCCATATATGATGAACACCTTTGATATAAAGTATGATTTTGTGGGGATATGAACGAAGGGTACCAAAAAAACTATTTTATTTTTGAATGGTTTATGGTGACATGATATTCATGAAACCTATTTTTGTTCATGGGTTATACCATGATATAATTCTTATGAAACCCACTTCTTCTCCATGGGTCATGCTATGGTAAAATGATAAAATGATTATGAAAAGGTTTATTTTTCAAAGGTTATGATATGATGAAATGTTTATGAAAATAATTTCATTTCATTGGTTATAATATAATTAATTTTTAATGAACTTGTGGAACAAATATATATGACTTTAATTGTGTGACGCATTGGACCTATTTCTCCTTCTAATGAAATTCCTAAATATTTATATCCCATGAGATAGACAATGATGGAGCAGGGAGAGAACTCAGATTAATAAGGGACCATGTCCACTATGATTTTCTTGGCAGTGAACCTTGAATGAGATGATGGATTGCGGAGTGAACCTATTCCACTATGATATCCTTGGAAATGGGCCTTAACTACTATATAAGTGATTCTATATGCATATGTGTCTTCCAAAATATTATATATTATAAAAATGTTTTGTTATCATGGATCATGTAATTTTATTCCCTTATTATTCATGTCTTATAAACTACAAGTATTTATTCTGTGACACACGATTATGATCTTTGATATTCAGTTTGTGGTTTTAAAATTTTATTCCAAGGTTATCATACCATTATTTTCATGTTATTCTTGCTTAACTCCCTTGTTTAACCATACTTAGCATCTCATGTCACCGTTTATTATGTTTTCCTTCCCCAGGTTATGATTAAAGGAATTAAGTAGGGTTTGTTTTTGAAGAATACTAATGGGGAAGATATTTATGGAATATATTGCAGATATTTCACCAAATAAGAATATTGTGTACCTATCTTGCGAATACACTAAACTATTTTGTCATTAGGTGTGAATTTGTGTAATTTATTGAATATTCATATAAAAAGCTATAATATATTTGTATAAAATTCTTAGGTTGATATAGTTGGTATCATATGAATATTTAATTTATCCTTTAGATACTTGGATATGAATACATTACCGAGATACCTATGAATTTTTCAAAGGATATATCTAGGGATGTATCTAAGGATAAGTTTATATATGATTCAATGTAGAATAAAATGTTTTGAAATTTTGGTAAATCATAGAGTGAGTTGTTTCCATGAAATTAAATATCTATCTAAATACTAAAAGTGGATGTGGATATAGCACAGAGGTATCTTGGTGTAATAACTATAAAAAATAAATATTGAGATGGACTCCATTGTCACCTGGTGAAAGATAATGGTCTTTTTTACACACTTGGTTTGACACTCCATAGGGATATGATTTATAAATTCAAAAACTATTCATAAACCATCATGAAGTATTTAAATAGTTGATTTATTTAAATGTCCTAGGATAAACATAAGGTTTAATATATTAAAATTAATGTTTCATGGTTTAGACATCCTATAAGTGTTTTCTTGTCTCCAAGTATGATAAGTGTTCCTAACACTATGTTTTTTAGTTTTAGTCAATAATTGGATCCTAAATGAAACATGTTAATGATGAGTGTAATGGAAAATAAAATGATTGACATCTTAAGAATCCAAAAATTATAGGATATGGGAAAAAATATCATTTCAATTATCATAAAAATTTGTTATGTTATGAATCAATATGGATATAAAAATAAAAAAACAGAGGTAAAAACATTATATTTAAGTATTCAACAAGCTCTTGATACATATTTTTGTTTCAAAACTGCAGATGATCGGTTTGAGTGAAAATTTCAAACCCTACATGGTATACTAAGATCATGTTATATGTATTTAAAAGGTGGTTGGGATCAAAACATTATCAAGTTGAATTTTCTTGCAAAAATTTGTTTTAATCAATCTTTCAGAGGACACTTTATGTACCCCTTTATTAAAAAAATTATTGAACTCCAACATAATAGAATGAAGTTGAAAAAAGAATGCTATTGGGAGCTGATCTAGCTAATGAAATTAAAGAGAATAATTGATCCATTAATAAAAAAATTCATGAAAATTTGTATATATATATATATATATATTGTTAATCATAGATGTGATCTTTAATTTCATGTTGGTGAGATGTTCTTTCTACAAAATTCACTTTTGAAGAGATAAGGGAAAAATAAGCCACAGGTATAATAGTCCCACTGATAATATTTATCGTATTAGAACTATATATTATTACTTACTTCTTCCACTAAAAATATCGTAGGTACATGATGTGTTCCATGTATTTGTCTTGCTAAAGTAAATACTTAATCCATTTCATTACTAAAATTAGAGTTCGTACCCCTAGAGCATGATACTTATTATGTGAAAAAATGTGGATATTTCAGATCAAATAGATAGTGTTCTATTATAAAATACCACTCGGGTCAATGTTTAGTGGAAAAACCACCAGTCTTAGGAATCTATGTGGGAACCTAAGGAAATAATAAAACAGAAGTATCCCCATTTGTTTATATTAAAGTGATGAATTTAAGAGGTGAAATTAATTTTATGGGTGGTAGAATGAAACACCCTATGTTTTAATGCAATATTATTTTTGAATAAATTAAATTTATTTGATAGCTTGCATAACACAAAATAATGAGTAAATCTTGGGTTACAGACAACATTTAGTTTAACTATCATTACTCTCAAAAATGAGTTTAAAAAAACCTTGATATATTATTAATATTCTTCAAACGTAAAAATTTTAACCTAACCATTAAAATTAGAGATATGAATAATAATTTATACTTCTGGATATTAAGTACAATTTTAATTTATAAATAAAACATTTTGATAAAGAATTACAATTTTTATCAATAGATTATTTATATGTTTTGAATATACTATATTCTCAAAAAAATGTTTTTTTTGTAAAAAAAATAAAATTAATTATTGAAACTTTAAGAAAATTTATTTTATAAAATAATTTTCTTAATTAATCATATAAAAATTATCTTTGGGTTATTTTTTGTATAACTTCATAACTAGATTAATATTTTTATGAATTGTAAAAAATATAGAATTTTAATTGAAAACTACAATTTCGTTTAAATTGTGTATAATGTTAAATTATATTTTAATTTTTTTAAATTTAAGCATGTTAAATTATATATCTATTTATATAATTTAGTTAATTTTAATCATTTTATTATTTTATTTTTATATAAAATCATTGCATCCTGTTGAAAATTTTCTCTTTTAAAATCCCATTTTCTCAACGCATATACAGAATTAATTTTAAATGAAAATTTTCAACTTATGTGGATTGAATTTGAAAAAATGGATTACATATTATTTATAACAATATTTTTTATATTCCAATTACTTGAAATTTAATTTATGTGCATAATGAATAGTAACGACAGTAAAAATTATTTACCGAAATCAAGGTAAAATTAGGTCTACTTGGGGTTAAACTAATAGTATACGGGTAAAAATGACCAAAAACATGTATAAAGTATATTTTATGGAAATATTTAGACCATATAATATATAATGATCTAGAAAAAAAAATTATGGTTCTTTTTGGCATGAGAAAATTATAGTTACATATTATTCTTTTTGAAACATTACAAGTGTGCCACTCACCTCTCTTATAAAAGGGAACCCTATCCTCTTCTCGTTATACCTTTAAGAACTTTTGGTTTAGAAAATAACTCTATGAATAACTTTCAAACTTCCCTTCCCTGGTCATATAATCCTTAATTTGGATATAGATCCATCCTATGATGTATTTTGGTGTGAATACATGGATGATACACGAAGAAGAGGTATCGTTCTTTAACAAGCATTTTTGTGTTATTTCTTCCTCAAAACCCTTCAATTATTTTTTAAACATGATGACATAATAAGAGAAGTACATAAAATATAACCATATTCTATTATTTTAATTGATTGGTGTAAAACCATATTCACTTCAATTAAATGGGTTTTGAAATCATTTTTCAGGTGTATGACATAAAACCCCCTTTGAAAATGAATGTTATTTATTTCTCATTTACCACCACTCGTGGACGGGTATGATGATATATATAAATTATATAAATTATATTTATAACATAATTATATGTATGTATTCATTATATCATATTTTACTTTTTTACTTCTCATTTCGTATTTGATATGATAACATCGCTCATGTGTTTGATGAATTATCGCATCACGAAGCGATGTGATTCATTTTTCAGTAACGCATTAAATGTAAGGTAATAAAAAAATGAAAATTATAATATGTTATATAAATGAAATAAATATTATATTGATGACATATTTATCATTCTAAAATGATAACATATCATTTTATTTCTTACATTTTCACTCACTGGAAGATGATAACATCATTCATTTATGTGTGGACTACCGTCTTCACAAAGCGAAGTCACTCTCTATTTTCATCACCACACCTCATGTATGATATTTTTAAGTATATTAAGAGAAAAAAATATTTTAATTACGATATTATGATCATTAATTAAATAAAAAATAATACTTATCTCATTTCCTTAATTATCATTGAAAAATTGAAGCACCACTCATGTGTATGTACGAGGTACCATCTCTATGATCACAACATACAATAGTTTTCTCAAAAATATATTTCATGATTGGTATTAAAATTATAATTTATTTATAAATATAATAATTATTACATTATTATTATTCTATAGATTATGGAATTGTGATTAAGGTAAGAGGATTGAAAATAAAAAAATCAAAACATATATGTAAATCAAAGTGGTTATTTCATGAAACCTGATATTAAAAATTAATTGGTAATAAATAGGTAATAAATGTTAATTTTTAAATAATATATGTATAATATATATAATTATGGTTCTATAATATATTTATAATACTCTTATAATTATTATTAACTAGGTTTTAATATGGACGAATGGAGTCGAGACATATAGTAAGGGATTTCTAGTCTCTCTTTTATTTCGGGGAGGCATAAGAAAATTCACACCTTGTTAATTTTCTATGGTGTATATAATTAAAATTTGAAATTTTATGCCATTAATCTTATAATTTTAATGATATTTAAATTTTCATTTCATTTTATTATTTAGTGGGTCATATGATTTGAAAGATATCCAAGAGGTATGGGATTTTCATATCAACTTGACTTCCTCAAGATATATGTAGTGACATACAAATAAATTCTTTTATGAGGTGTATTAAAAACCAATTTGACATGTAATATCAGTATATTTCATGTTTCACTTAATTTAATTCCTTAATGGGGCTTCAAATTCAATGTTTCCAAAGTGGTAATGATTTTTTTATAATATTATCGTTTATTGGGATTGTTTATGATTATGTATTTGATGATAAAATATTTTGATCAACTTGTAATGAAACTCTTGAATTTTATTATTCTATTGTTATATAATTACAATACATTTTTTAAATTAAAATTTCTCTCTCTATTTAAAAAAGGTTTTTTAATAATCTTTTAAGAAAAAAATCATATTTATTTCTCTCTTCACTTGAAAATCCATTTTTCTTAAAAATCATATTTTCTATTTTTTTCAAAAATGATTTTAACATTATCCAAATGGTTTACTAAATACAATTTTACCAATGTTTTAAATTATTACAATTTTCTTAACGGAATCTTCTGTCATTTTCCAAACCATGGTCATTTGGTTATTATAGATTACATGAAGAGAATATTTGTTTTTAACATCCACAACATGAGCAGTATTTCTTACTGTCATGACCCCTCAAAGATTTAAATATTACCCTAAAATTTATTAAATTTATTTTCAAAGAAAATGTTTTCCTTGATATTTTTGATACCATAATATTTAAAATTAATAGTTTCACAGATAAAAAAAAGTATTTTAAAATTGGTTTTAAATGTATTTTTTTCAATAAGAAAGGGATTTTTTGTTATGAAATGTTTTAAATAGTTTTTAAATATTACTTTATAATATTTCAAGGATACATTCAATGAAATGGTGTAAAGAAAATTTAATGCATTTTTTTTTACAAAGTTATTTTCAAATAAAAATTATCTTCATTATGAAACATTCCATGTGATTTATATTTTAAAATAATTCCCCATTTTAGATGACCTCCTTTGATGTAAATTATGATGTATTGGGGATATGAACCCAGGTTACCATTCTTATTCTTTCTCTAAATGGTTTATTATGAAAATATGTTTATGAAATCTATTTTTATTCTATTAATTATACCATGATACAATTAATATGAAACCCAAATATTTTCTATGGGTTATTCAATGATAAAATGATGAAATGACTATGAAAATATTCTCTTTTTGACATGTTATGATTTTTTGAAATGTTAATGAAACCCATTTAATATCATTGGTTATTAGTTGATGAATGTTTTGGGATCTTATAGAACACATGTTAATGATTTTCATTGTGAGATGTGTTGGACCTATATCTCCCTCAATTGAATTGGGTAACGATTTATATCTCTTGAGTTTGACTAGCTTGAGACCACGTGTCAGCTTTGTTCAGTAGGACACTTTTTCCTCTATGATGATATTGGGAGTGAACCATAACTACTAATGAAGGGTTGTGGAGTTAAAATATTCCACTATATTACCCTTGGAATTTCTCCATTACTATTATGGAAATTATTTTATATGATTATGTGTATGCAACATTTTATTATTATGAAAATGAAGTTCTATCAATTATAATGTTATTCTATTCCCTTATGATTCATGTATTATGAACTACCAATATTTAATCCATGAATCCAGATTATGATATTTGATATGTAGAGTATGGGATTCAAATGTTATTATCATGTTCTCATATGCTCATGTTCATGTTATTCTCATATACCTCTTTTTTTACCCTAACTAAGCATATGAGCTCACCCTTTATTACATTTCCATTCCCCAAGTTATGAATATTTTTTTTAAGTTGGGTGTGTTTATAAAAAACAATAAATGGGAAAATATTAATACGAGATGTTAAATTTATTTCACAAAATTAGATGATTATAAACCTAGTCTCTAAAGACACAAAAATATTACAGACCTCAGGAATGTTTTTTTAATTTATTGAATATACATCTAAAAATATTTATTATCTATATATGTAAACCATGGGTCACTATAAGATATCTTTATTAAAGTTGTGTAATTATCCAATAATAATTAAATTTTTTCCAAACAGAAACCCACTACATCAACTAATTTTGATGATATAAAATAATGATTAGCACCTATATCAAAAAATCTAACTCCACCGAAGAGGAAATAAACAACTTACCTCTAATAATATCTAGCCTAGCTTCATATTCATCTTCTATACACGCCATCACATGAATATGTTTATTCTTATCCACATGAACATACACCTTATCATTATGATTAGATCAACAATTCTTGAAGGTATCTATACGAACCAAAAACCCTTATTAAGAGTGGATATAGCCTTAATCACTGGGATATCCTTTCATTAAAACCTTATATATCTAGATATTCTACAACTATAAAATGTATTATGATTCTACATATAGTTATACTTGGTATGGACATTTCTTGCACATTGGTACCATAAAAAAGGATATTATCCAGATGAAGCCTCAGAAACTGGTCCTAAAGAAAACTAACCATTATTTCACTTTCTTTTCTGGCTTGAAAACGCACACAAGATTAAAACTGCACCAACTAAAGATCCACACAAACTAGTCTTCCCAGCTATGTCAGCCTTTTCCAAATATTCTTTTTTGACTACATCCATGAAATTAAGAAGGAACATGAGAATCAACATCGACTGAATATCATGCCTTAGTACCAAATCAATCCTTTGAGCCATTAGGTACTCATTTGTGACTAGCTCCATTCCTAAATGAAAAAAATTAGAAAAATGAGTGGAATACTATTGAATATCCTATTCTCATTTATACAAATCCAGAATCTTTTGAGTCCTTGTTTCATGTAACATCTCAGAGTAAAACTACTGATTGGATATTTTCCAAAAAAGTACATGTAGTATCTTCATAAAATATAGCTTGCACCATAGAGTCCCATCATCTCCTTCATGTTTTCTAAAAAATGTATGTGAAAAAACCCACCATAAATTCATTGTAATTATTCAAGAAGTTGAATATCCTCTCAATACACACAATACACAACATAGATTAATGGGGTCCATTGTCACCACAGAAGATGGGTGGATGCTACTTAGTGAATTCCAAGCAATGATCAAATACACATCCTGGGTTCCGAACAACTGGTTTAACTAGAGTCTGAATAATTTGGATGGTAGATTTTACAAATTAAGGGTTCACCGAAGGATTTTTCTATGGAACATTCTCACAGCATCCTCACCTAGATTTGGAAGAGCTCTTCTAGAAGGTTTGGTATAATAAACAAAAGACATTTACAAAATATACTTTTGTGACAAATTTCTAAATCCTCAAAAAAACATCACAAATTCATGTATATGGAAAAAAAATTATGAGGATTGAAAGCAATAATACTTCCCATAATGAAACATAAAACTTTAAAAAAGAACTGGTCTATTTAAATAATCTCCCCCTATAGTTAATTCAAAGGAACTCAAACTCAAATTCAAAAACATAGAAAAATTATTCGACCTCACATTGTAAATCATGTTCAGATATGAATGTGAGTTGTCTTGGAACCCTCTCTTACTTAATTCCAAAATCTGGATAGACCTTACACTATCTACCCAGGACACAGAACCAATCACCGTAAGTGTTATCACACTATAGTCTTTGTATTTACCTTTTATACTATTCTATAATGAACTAGCCCAAGTCAAATTGACAAGCCAGCCATGCCATCATATCATGTTGGAGAGTAATAATAGAATAATGTAAATAGGACCTGCATATAATAAAATATATATATAACCAGAGTACAATGTATAAGAAATAGATACAACCATTTCCCATGCCATCTAAGCCAAACATGATAAACCATATATTAAGACAATATAAACCCAAAAAGGCTCTATGTGACCATCCATAACCTCTAAACCATCCCTCTATGAAAGATATAATGAAAATAGAAGCTCACATGCTATATAATTCCCTTCTATTTAACTAAATACTAATGACATGTCTACGCATTCCTAAAAGAAAAAAGTTTGGTGTGAGCACAAATCCCAGAATGATTCTTTCATAGAATCTACACAAAGTGTAATATCAAGAGTTTTGATGTTGTAGATTTTAAAAAATATAGTTTCACAATAACTTTTCCTAAATCAAAACCATTTTTAAATCATCCACTAGTCGTTCATAAAAGCATTTCATATTCTAAAAACATGTAACAATCCAAATATAAGTGATAAATAATTAGAGAATAATCAATTTAATCCATGAATAAACCATATGATAGACATGCAAGAAAATAACCACGACCAATCTACCATGTGAAATAATGTAATAAAACAACCATGACCTATCTATCATGTGAAGGCATGTGAGAAAATAACCATGACCAATCCATCATGTGATAATAAAATAAAAATGAAAAATAACAAAAATTAGGGTCTAAAGTTTGGGTATATACACTATATAGAAACAAAAATCCTCAATTCAGGCCTATGGTGGATCTGACCAGTATAACCTATAACAGCCTTACACCCACAAAAATGAAATAAAACCACAAGTGTCATTACACAAACTATGAGTGAAATGTATTTTACTGATGCACCCGTGGTTCTTAATGTGAAAATTTTGTCCAAATCCATTTAGAATACATGATCATAATTTATAAAATATTTTCAAAAAGTGTTCAATCCTATTTGGTTCTTCAAAACCCATTTTCAAATAAAAACATCCACTCAATCATTTTGTGAAACACTTAGTGCACATCCATCGTTTTTTAAAAAAAAACCCTTTAATAAAATGATTTTTTCCAGGAAAACCACATTAATCACAAATAAATTCACTGAAATGAATAAACCAATGTAATTTACAAAGAAAATATGAAATTCATAGAATTATATGATAGTATAGAGAAACCTACCAAAGGAATGGTGGTAGAACTAATCTTTTTTGAAAAAAGAGACCAAGGAAGAGGAGATCAGGTCCTCATGATCCATGATCCATAAGAAATACATAAATAACATAAAAAACCTATTTGTTATAGAATTCATAGCCCCTTCAGGTTCTACTATATGAGAGGATAAGAGATCCAATGATGATTTATAAAGATAAGAAAAAACTAATAAAAATGCAACATACCATGGGTTGGACCACCAAGAATGATCTAAATCTACCTAGAATACCCAGAGAAATCCTCCATATCAATGGGGAAGGATTATATCGATAGTAAAAGTGATTAGGAATAAAAATTAGTAAGGTAAAATGGTAAAACACTTCTTAACGGTTCAGAGTGCCACACATGGTATCACCACACAATTAGAAAAACTGTGTACTAACAATACATGGATACTCTATCTTTGAAATGACAAGGCACACAGTCTTCTCGGAAAAGACACAAAGTGTTGTCAAATTGTGAAACTCCCTTGGACAAAAAACCCAAACCTCGCATGGTTTGGTGAGCAGAATGGTTTCTTTAACGATGGTCAATTTTTTCAAAACCCCACTGTTAAAAACTAGATCTATACCACACGGGTCTATGTTGTTATTAATAATAGTTCACTAATAGTGTACATGGAATGTCTCATAAAAATATATACTCTTTTTACCACTATTCACCAAAAACATAAAGAACAAATTTAAATACAAAGACACCTAAATATATAAATATGGTTATTCATAAATGTTTATATAGAAAAATTAATTACACCGTTCTTGGAGACAGTAGGTTGTACATATGTAGGAACAGTTATTTCAATTTTCGACAGATAGAATGAAAGAAATCTGAATAATAACTCACCTTTTTAGAATCAATGTAAAATAATATAAATCATAATTTTATTTCAAACCTATCCTTATGAAAATCTATGGAAAGTGGAAATGAAAAATTAATCACATCACTTCATGGAGGTGGTTGTCCACACGTACACATGAGCGATTTTATTGTTTTTGAAAAGGTAGGAAGGTAAGTAGGTAGGTATAATTATATCATTATATAAGAATAATTATTTCATAAACATTATATATAAACATTAATCCCATCATAATACCCTTATATAAAATATCGCGATGGGAAATGAATTGTTTTACTACGTGGAGATAGTAAGTCATACCTATATAAGAGTGATACTTTCACAATACATTTGATTGGAAGAGGGATGATAATGGTGGTTTACTAATCATAATAACATTTAAATACATTTATGATACTGATGTTATTTTTAAATGATAGTTACTGACTACTAGAGGAGGTAGAATATGAAATAAATGGAAAGTGACTGATTAAAGAGATTACCTCTTCTTTGAAACAACTACTTTATATATCCCCTTAAGGAACCTAGGGATCGTATTCGTGGAAATAAAAAACCCACTATAATATTTATTTTTATTTTTATAAGATAATTTGTTAGGGTTTTTTGATTTAAAAGGCTCAATGTTGTGTAAAGAAGAGAAAGGAGGGGCGGCGTTTTATAAGGGATAAAAAGGACACATTTGGGATTTATTAAAATATTAAAATATAAGAAATTAAATCTTTAGAAAAATGAATCCAAATGAATATAGATTAATATAAAAATATTAAAATTTTAAAATATCATCCACTAGTGAACTTTTGAAAATTTTATCTTCCATTTTTAACCTTATCTTTTTTGTTAATCACTTCATTTTCCATTTTTAACCTTAACCACAATAATAATTATTTCACTATTCATTGGTCAATAATGTTACCATAAATTGAAAAGTTAGTCATATATAGAACATGTTTGATATTTTAAACAACATGAAATGTACTTGGATGATGATAATATTTTTATGAATTTTAAATAAGTTAATAAAATACGTTTTTATTATAAAATACTATTATTTTCTACTTTAGAAATATTCGTTCAATTTGTCATTAATGACACCAAAACAAAGATCAGATTTGAATATAATGCATTAAAACATCATTATCATCTAATATTTATCTATAAAATTTTTGGTACAGTATAACTCACTTAAATTATATTACTCGTAATATATTTAACATCATTATTTTGATTCTTTAATTAATTGAAGAAATATTGTGTCAATGTTGCATAAATATATAATGTAATTATATATATAATAAAAAATATAAATTAATTATCATCATTAAAATAATTTCGTTATTATATAAATAACCTTTAATAAATCATTAATAAATCACTTTTTACCTATGTAAACACTTAAGATATATTTAAAAGTAAGAGAGTTATATTTTGTATTTTTCTTTGCAATAAATATTATAGGTCATTTTCATGTACAAGTGTATATTAAAAAAATTAAATATCAATAATAAGGTGACAAGAATCAAGTTAAATTTATAAAATAATTATTATTATTAAGAATAGTGACCTTAAAATTTATTTTTCATGTAGGTTAACCCAATTTTCCTATTACCGAAGTGATAATTTTTACCATGGTTAATAGTCATAATAATTAAAAATTAAAGGGACCTAATGAACCAATTTAGAAAAAATGATTCCATACATGTAATTATTTTTTACCAATTTAATTTATTTTTTGTCATAAAGTCATTTAAAATTAGTTCACAAAATGAAATGAAAATAGTTTTTTTAGAAAAATAAATTTTGAGGCATAAAAATAGATTCATTTTTATCCTATGCCAAGAAAAAAATTAGATTAATTTTAAAAAAATTTATTAAATATAGAATATATAAATTTCATTGAAAATCTTTCACTATTAGTAATTAATTTAATTTATTAATATAAATACATATTTTTCACATAAAAATAGTTTTTTAGAAAAACCAGTCATTTATTTTCAACTAATTTTTATTATATTTTATAATTTATTTATAACAAACTAATTGATTTTATTCAAATTAAAAACAAATTTGTTTCATAATTTATTTAGTCATATTTCTACTCAATTTTCCAACAGATATGTGATAACTCTCCCATAATAATATTTTAATAATATATCATGGTTTTTTTAAACATAGTGTTGATTGTAACCAAAGCTATTAAAGAAATCATGTTTATCTAAAGATAAATATATTCTAAAATTTTTGGTTGTTTTAAAAATTTAATTTAGTTTTATAACACCTTTAAATGAAAATTATACACCCTTTATACCATAAAAAAACTATAGAAATAAATGTGGGTTTCATAATATTTTTATATAGTATAATATAAAGATATAAATGTGGGTTCACTTGGAAGTCTCATTATTATCTGTGATTGTTTATATATAAGTATTTATAGGGGAATATTTATCATACATGTCTATGTTTCCTAGAAATTTATTTCAAAACATTTTCAATATTCTTAAACAATTGTTTAAAGTCATTTTTAGCCATGTTTTACTTTTTTTGAAATGTGTTGAATGTAATATTTTTTTCATTTTACAAACCAAGTAAATTATGAATGAAATCTATTTTTTTATTTATTTTCAAGATAGACACTTTAAAATGTTGATTGGTAAACAAAAAAATACTCCGCAGGAATCCAAAAACAACATATCTGGATTCAAAATTCAATGTTCAAAAGTTAAACTGTACACAGGGACCAAACCCAAGGAGATATCAAGCTTTATGGAGTGTATCCACCAATGCCACTTTTGTAGTATCCTCATCATTAGAACACCATCGTTGTCACAGAAGACACCCAACCCCATAGAAACCAGAGAGACAACATGAACCACCATTTCCGAAAACACCTTTAACCACCTTTGTCTATAAAACATGAAAGGAATGTTATTTTTTAACTTATATAGACTAAGAAAAGGTTCCTTTAAAATCTCACAAGATTATTTTCACACAAAATGTTTTCATTGAAAATTGAACTCCACTTTTAAAATAAATTAAATTATAAAAAGATGTATTTCCCTCATTTTTTTAATAATTTTATTTGATTACTTTCATGTATGTGAACATCATTTTTTTAATTTTATGCTTAATTGAGGTTGGTATATTAATAAATCATTTAAAATATTTTTTTGAAAGGGTTTATGATATGTTTGACTATGGATGTTCTGTTTTTATACCGTTTATGTTTTATGGTTAATGTATTAGCATTTCATATGATAGGTTTAATACAAATGTTTATGTTGGTTATGTTTTGACCTTTTCATATTAGGAATGAATTTGACATAATATGTGGTGTTTGGGGCCTTCTATAGCCCCATGATGCATGAATACATCTCATGAGATAAATTAGTTTGGGTATTGGATAACATCTTACCCATTTATTATTGTGTTTTGGCGTAAGACTTGATGGTATCTTTATAATGTCCAAAATTATTCATTACCTCATTATATGTTATTATTATTCCATGTGATTATTCAACTAGTAGAATATCCATGGTATGTATATTTCTCATGTGATAATTTATATGGTGATATATTATTACCTTATATCCATTCCATATTATGATCAAGATTATGTTTTAATGTATTTTGTTTTTAATTATAAACCTTGCCTTATTGTTTTTGTTTATTTATGATAGCTTCTACTGTATTGTTTACCCTTACTGAGCATTTCAGCTAACCCCTTTCTTATGTTTCATTTTCCCTAGGATGTGAAAATGTATATTATGACTAAATTTTAGGGATATAAAAAGGGAATTAGAGTGTCTTCAATGGAGTAACTAAGTTTTTTTTAATTTCAATATGTAATGTAAAAATTACGAATTTAATCTAGATTCCAAAATTGCTAAAATAAGTGGTCCATTGGGATTATAATCTTTTATCTATTCCAATGTAATAAAATAAGGCACCGTCGTTGGGCTACCTGTGTTGGCGTCATTACAGTTGGTATTAGATGAAATTTAGTAGAAACATTATAAAATGGATTTATAAATGAAATATTAGGGAACATATCCATAAGATAGACTTTGTGGATATGTATAGAATAACATGCTAGAGTTTGGGTAAATTAGACATTATGTAGGAATTCCTTGTAATACATCCTTGTCTAGATACACCAAGAGGATGTTTTCCTAGAACATATGTACCTAAGAGTAACAACCCCGGCAAGGTGCGCCGTACCTGACTCAGTGTAACTTTGTACATAACTATAAGCCTTATCACACACCTGGTTTGAAACTCCTCAGCGATATGATTAAGATAATTCACATTTTATTTATGAAATATTATAAAGGATTTAAAAGTAAATATGTCCCAAAAGAAATAATTTTTATGAATATGAGATTCGATATACATAAATTTTAAATTTATGATAAGTGTTTTACTAGTTTAAAATTATGAATTGAGTTACATAACCTAATCTAGCGTATTCCATTGTTTAGAAATGGTGCCTAGTGGAATGAACAGAAGCAATATCAAAAAAATTAATCCATGTAGGGATTGTATTCCTTTACATGATAATGAAAATGAAGGTGGAACAACAACTAGTACTGAACAACTTATAACAATACTGGGACAACTGACTCTGGTTATGAACAATAACATTACCTATATGTAGCACCCTGATCCACAATGTCAATGAACACTGTTAAACCCCTTAATTAGAAAACAACATCCATTTTTAATGGGATTATAAATCAATTTATAGTTGATAAATGGATAAGTTACTTGGAGATGATATTTATTTCTTTGGGAATTAATTAATGGGAGAAGGTTTTCCTAACATTTTTTCATATCTCATGAGATATTGATCAATGGTGGTCATTGATTCAAAACATGGAAATGAGAGAAGAAATATAAAACATGGAATGAAGGTAATTTAAGGATATTTTGTTTGAAATATATTTTACTCATGAAAAACAAGCAGATATAGAGAGGAGATTTTTGAGTCATAGAAAAAAAAGAAAATGAAAATATTTCAATGTATAAAGAAAACATTACTAGGTTATAAAATAATGCTACAGATTACATATGTAATCCAAAGAGTACTATTGATCAACTATTTTATGGGTTAAAACCATTCATCTAATGAGAATTGGTCTCCTAAACATTATCATCGTACGAAGATATAGTATCATTTGGTATCAATATATGAAAGTAATTATCTATGTATTATTACTTTAAAGGAATTGAAGAGAATAATAGGTATGTTAAACAATTTTAAAAATGAAATAAGGAAAAGGGAAAGAAGATAATAGTTCACTTTAAATCTAACAATATTTGTGGGATGAAACACCCCAGTAGTTGCATAATGGGAATTGAAGTTTATTAAAAGTGTGGAGAAAAAGGCCACCAATCCTGTGATTGCATAGGAAATAAATAAGGTACCAATCTTCAATGCTATAATTTTAATGAAATGGGGTATTATGAAAATTATTTTCTTATGTTTTAAGGAAATTTTCCTTAGAAAAGTCTAAGGGGGGAAAGCCAAGCTCATGTGATCAATTACCGAGGTTTAAGTACCTAATGAAGTTGTAGATGGTACCTAATCATCTCCTCAAACATAGCCAATAATTTATTAGATTATTTATCATCACGTGATTTTATATCTTCCTAGTTTTCCAAGAAAATCAAATATTTCCTTTTTGATTTAATAAGGGATTTGTCTATTAAAACACTTTAGGGATGTCTTGCAACAATGATGCATCATTCAATCCCCTTTATGAAGCATAAAGATGATTTACTTTCTGAAATTTCCATAATACCTATGGTTGACTTTGATATAATCCTTGGTATGTATTAGATTTCAAAATATTATGCATAACATTTTTTAATATTAAATAAATTACGATTTGGAGGAAGAAGAAGAATCCCTTATCTTTAATTTAGAAACATCGTCAAAAGATTCTTATCACAATCCACCCCCAATATCTCTACTGAATGAAATTATTAGAGAGGAAGAGAAAAAACATCTATTGTTGAAGAAGGGAATCCCAAAATTGAGGATGTACCTACTGAACAGGAGTAAATTGTTTTATTTCCTACGGAATAACCTTGACATTTTGTAGAGCGTGAAGTTGAATTTCCTATTGATGTAATCCCTAATGCAAGGCCAATATCAAAGACTTAATATTTATTAGCCCATGTAGAATTTTTGGATTAGAATAAAAAAATAAAGGATTTGGGTAATATGGAATTTATTCACCCTATTTTTTAACCATAGATAGACCATATTCTATTAATTAAGAAGAATGATGCATCAATGAGGTTGTGCATTGATTATATAAAAATAAATGATATTACAATAAATAACAAGTATCCTCTACCTCACATTAATGTTTTGTTTGATAAAAAACATGGATCCTAATATTTCTCAATGATTTATCTACATGTTGGGTATCAAAATTATTGAGTGAAGAAGGAAGACATTCCGAAGATAGCTTTTCAGATGAGGTACAAACATTATGAGTTTATAGTAATTCCATTTGAATTGATTAATTCACCCTCTATTTTTATGAATATAATGAATAGTTTATTCAAGGAATAATGATGATTTTTTTGTGGTAATAATTGATGATATTTTGGTGTATTCTAAAATCAATTCAGATCAAGATAATCACTTTCATATTATTCTTGAGACTCTTATATGGGAAGTGTTATATAACAAATTTCTTAAGTGAAACTTTTGGATTCAAGAAGTTCCTTTTATTGGCCCTATTGTCTCCAATGATGGAATATCAGATGATCCTACAAAGAAAAAGGTATTCATTGAATTTCCTACACTAATAAACACAACAGAGGTACATAGTCTCATTGGTTAGGTAGGTTATTATTGGTTGTTCATTGAGAATTTTTCCCGATTTGATAACCTATTAACAAAGAATACATGTAAGGGTTAATGTTTGTTTGGAAAGGGGAATGTAAAAAAAATTTGATGAACTAAAGAGAAGATTAGTCAATGAAATGATTTTGACTCTACCATCTGGAAGTTAGGGGTTATTCATATATAGTGGTTCATTTAATAAGCGAATAGGTTGTGTCTTAATGAAAATTCATAAAGTTATCATATATGCATCAAGGAAATTGAAGACTCATTAACAGAACAATGCAACCCATGATATGGAGATAGTGGCTATAATATTCAATTTGAAAATATGGATACATTATCTCTATTGTTGAAGATATGTGATATACATGGATCATAAAATCCTGAAATACACATTCTCGCAGAAAGAGATAAACATGAGATAGTGGCTATGGATCGAGCTACTCAAGGATTATTATTGATCAATACACTACCTCACTAGGAAGGAAATTAATGAAGCATATGCATTGAGTAAAAAGGATCATGGATTTCTAACCTAAATGAGGATTGAGAGGGATCCAATGTTCATGGACCTAGTAAAGATGTATGTAGTAATTTCAAAGGAATGTGAGACATCAATCATATTTCAAATGATTAAAAAATCATATTTTTAGTGAAGATTAACAATTCTCAATATAATGATGAGTAATTTCAGAATATTATTTATAGTATGAATCAAGGAAAATTAACAGATTTTTTTAATGAAGAAGGTGTTCTAAAATTTTGAAAAGGCTATGTGTTATATCTATACCTGATTTGAAAAGAGAATTGTTGGATGATTCCCATATCATAATTTTTTATACAACTTTTTAATATAAATATTAATATAGAATTGAAGAGAAATATTTGGTGGGATAACATGAAATGAGAAATTGGTGATTAGGAGTCCAGATGATTGGTTTGTACACAAGTGAATGTTGTATGGAAGCATCCTAAATGAGACCTACAACCAATTCCTATTCCTATGTGGAAATGGGATGAAATTACTATGGAATCTGTCAAGGGAATACCAAATACTCATGTGAAGAATTATTCAATTTGGTTCATCATTAATTTAATAAACAAAATTGAACATTTACTTTATATAAGAGAAGGCATGCATATTTAGTGTCTCATAAGACTCTATATTAATGATGTTGTAAGACTTCATGGTGTACCTCTATCGACTGTGTCTGATCGTGATCACCGTTCAACATCAAAATTATGAAAAATTGTTTATAAGGCCCTAGATACTAAGCTTCATTTGAGAACTACCTACCATCATCAAACTGATGGAAATCTTAAAAGAACAATTCAAGAAATTAATGACATGTTTTGGTCACTCTCATTGGACTTTCAAGGCATATAAGATCAATATTTACCTTTGGTATATTTTTTCTACAATAATAGTTTCCATTCATGTAAGAAAATGGTGTTGTATGAAGAATTATATGGCAAGAGATGTCTTACTAAAACTTATTGGGATGATGTTGGTGAATGAAATCTTGTATTCCCATAACTAGTTGAGGAAACAATGGAAAAGGAAAATACTATTCAAACCCATATCAATGAAACTCAATGTAGGAAAAATAGCTATGTCAATAACCGAATAAATGATTTAGAATTTCAAGTGAGAGATCATGTTTTCATGAAGGTATCTCCATGTAAGGGTGTTATATGATTCAGTATGTTAAGAAAATTAAATTGTAGGTACATCAAACCTGTTGAAATTCTAGAACAAATTAGTGATGTGGATTACTATTTAGAAATGCCACCAAGTATTTCCAAAGTACATGATGTGTTACACATATCACTATTAATAAAATAAATGTAATACCCAACACATGTACTTACATTTGAATAAATAGAATTGGAACCTGATCTATCTTACTGTAAAGAGACTATCTATATTCTTGACATTGGAGATCAAATGTTAAATAATCGAATTACTTGACTAGTAATGGTACTTTTTAGGAAACCACAAAAATGAAAATGCGATGTGAGAACCTAATTACTTTATGAAGATGAACCGCCCCAATATTTTTATGAGGTGATATTCTAGATCTTTTGTGGATAATAATTTAAAATGATGGAAGAATGTAACACCACATTTTTCATGGTACATTTTCTTTTTAAAAAATTTCAATAGATTCCGTAGCACAGAACACTAAGTTTAGGGACACCACGATCTATTCAACTTGACATTTAAATAGAATTTATGAATAGTATTAACTAAATTATGAAATTTATTTATATACCAGATAAATCCTGTAAGAAAATTATATAATAATAAATCCAATTTTTTGCATAAAAAATTTAAAATTTAAATGGAAATTTTACAACCTTTTAATGTCCCACATATTTTATATCGAAATGTTGGAAATTTTATAAATTTTATTTGTTAAAATAAAAGTAATTTTTTTATTTGGAACATAAAAATTATCATAGGGTGATTTTTTTATTTTTCAGAGATATTTCATTTTATGATGAATAATGAAAAATACTACATTGTAGTTAAAAAAATAAAATTTCATTCAAAATTATTTTAAAATTATTTTAAATGTTTAAAGAGATCAATAAAAAATATATTTAACTAATTTAGTTCATTAAAATAATTTTTATATTGAAATTCGATATAAAAACTAATTAAACTTTTAAACATCTATTTTACCTGCCATCTCACCATATCTATGGGATTAGTGTTAAACCTAATTTAGCCACTTCAATGAATTGAATTTAGAAAAATTTACATACAAGGTTGTAATTGGTATGATATTTAGATTCTAATAGGAACAAATTAATTTTTTTGTGGATATTATGAATATTAATTTTAGTAAATTTTTACTTACCTTGGTTAAGGGTAAATCAGACAATTAAAGGAAAAAATGTCATTATAATATTATAATGTTACCCTAACACTTGTACTAATATCATAGGATGAGTGTGTTTGAACCAAAATCATGATTAGGCCTAAATTATAACCATTTTAGTCACATGGATATGAATATTACATTTAAAATATTTCATTTATAGATAAGTTAAAAATGTCATTCTCATGTTTTTAATAAGTATCAAATTTCTAATACATTGTAATAAAAAAGATAAATTCAAATATAAATATTAAATTAAAAATCAATAAATTTATATTCATTTTGATAATTTATTTTTAATTTTTAGAGAATAAAAAATTTAATATAAATATTTCATAATAATGATGTAGTAATTGTTCAACTAATCGAAATATCCAATAAATGATATTAAAAATATTAAAATAAATTATTTTTGATATAAATAATGTAATAAAAATAATTTATAGATAACATAGAAATGTTAGTGATATATTAGAAGTGTTGGTTAAAAGTTATATTTTTTATATGGAATTTTTAAAAATAAAAATAATGAATAATATCAAAATTGACATAAAAGATACATTAAAATAAATAACAATTTTTAAATGATATAAAATTCATAAAAGTCTATAATTCATCAAAATAATTATAATAAGGTTAAATATATCATAAATGATCCATTTTGGGTTATTTTATAATTTTAATGTAATTATATTAACCCTTAAAAAGTAAAAAGACAAGCTGTCACTATAAGAGTTAAAGGGTTCAACTAATTGTTATAGCCAAAAGATAAGGGTAAGAATGTGACCTAAAAGTTACATACCAATTATTTATAAAAGAATAAATTTTCATATATATTATATTTTTTAATTTATAATTAATTTGAGTTTAATTTGGACACTATCTATGAAAGCGTACTCAACACACCACAATGGGTTTTTTTTTGAAATGTTACGTTTCACAAAACTTTGAGTCATAGTAAAAAATAATACATTCTTAATATTATTATTTTAAATGGTATTTAACTCCTTGACATTGAATTGGAGGGAATGAAAATAATTAAATATATTATTATTTTTCATCCTTGTTATGTGTTTTTACATTTTCCCAATGAATTTTATAGGATTAAAATAAGAATGAATCCAATTTTAAGCATAAAATTCCTTGAATTTTTTAAAAGGGTGTTTTACCTCCTTTTAATAGAGAAACCTTTTAAAAATAGTTTTATTTATTTATAAGTTTTAGTTGATAAAATAAGATTCTTATTATAAGTGGGATATAAAAATTTACTTCGGTTGAATTTTTTTTATTTTTCTGATAAAATACATATTTTTTATGAATAGTGAAAAATACTAGAATTTAATTCAAAACTGCCTTTTCATCTAATTTATTTATATAGATAGATTGAACTTTTAAGTGGTTTTAATGTGTAATTAGATTATGTTTTTATCATTTAATCCAATTATGGTCATTTTATGTAAATTCAAATTTAAATTGGGCATAAAAACATGTTAAGATTTTGATAGTATTTACTTCTTAAAAACATGTTTTCTGGTTTTGACAACGAGAAATAATTTTAAAGTAATTTCATCCAATTCCTTGTTTTGAATTTGGAAAATTGGTTTCCATATTTTTAATCAGAATTTAAAAGTTAAGTAAATTTTTACCTTTTTATTTTTGGTCATTCTGAATGGTAACATCAGTAATTATTTTTATTTACCATGGTTAAAGGGTAAATTAGGTAAATAAGGGTAAATATTTAATATTATTATAATATAAAACTAACATAAAATGTGTCCAACTCCTATTTTATGAGACATTTATGACCATGGGAATCCATGGTTCTAATTTAGGACCCCATGGTTCTACATGGGATTTATAATGACTCTTTTTAATATTTATTTTAAAGAAAAGGGAAATATAGCATAAATAGGTATCTCTTAACTAAGAAAATTTTAATTTGGTTTATATAAAATAAATCTAGGACTATAAATAGTCATTAGAAATATAATAATATTTCCTACAACACGGGATTATATTTATAATTTTTATACAATAAATAAATAAATTTATTTATGACACAATGATGATGCAATGATTACCTTATTAATGAAATAGTCAAATAAATGAAATAATTAAATAAATGAAATTATAGATATAAAAAAATGAAATTTGAACATTTTTTATGCCATCCAAGAATTTTATAGATTATTGTGACATGTTATAATTTATTTAATTCCTTTTGTTTGAAGGAATCAAGTAGTTATGAGTTAAAAAAATCAATTTCTAAATAGTGTCAAGGTTTACAAAAATGAAGTATAAAAAAATACTATTTTATTAAATTATTTAACAGTCCAAAAAAAGAAAATATTTGGATAAATGAATTATAAATTGTTAAAAATTTCTATAGTGATCCACTTTTGGTTCGATTGGAACTTTATAGTAACTATAGTAACAATATATAATGAAAATACAAGAAGACATGGTAAGAGTTAATGTTTTTAACTGAGGGTTAAAGATAAAAGATAAGATTAAATTTGTGACCTAAAATTTTCTAAAACAGATTGTTTGAGATTATTTAGACCCATCCTCAGATTATCCTTGAAATTTATTACATTTTAACTATTGTAATTTGAAAATAAATTTATAATAAAATAATATATCAAGACATTCCCAAAGTGCCCCTCCTCCCTCTTATAAAAGGCCACCACCTCTACCCACTTCCATAAACCTATCATGACCCTTGTATCATCCAAATTCTTCTTAAGTATTCTACAAATATCACTCCATTACTCATAAGAGCCTAAGATTGTGCCTAAGTAATCTCAAAGAAGGCTTTTTTCTAAAAAAAGAGTTACCCAATTTTGAGGTAACGTCTTCTCTCAAGCTCCTTTCCTTTATTTTCCTTCTCCACCCCTACAATCCTTTTATAAAATTATTTGAAAAAAAAACCAGTATCATAAATATACCAAGTTTTTGTTATGATAAGGGTTAGACGTACACATACACACACCACCATCTAATGTATATAGAACATATTGTTTTTGTGTACGGTGAACTACCGCCTAATGAAATGATGATTGCTAAATTTTCTCCTACTACATATCGTGGTGTATATTATGATGGAAACATATTTATATATGAAATTTATTATATTTATATTTTCTCTATTGTTCTTTAATTTTTATTTACAACATACTTTTATGGTTTACATAGTGTGTAAATACAATAATTTCATTTGAGGATGTGTGGACTACCACCCCCTCAAAAGTGATATGAATCGTTCATTACATTCATGGAACTTATAAGGGATGGTGATAATGAAATTATGTAACATATATAATATATATATGATAATGTAGTTATATTTTACCAATTTATATTTTATTTATTTATTTCTTAAATATGACAGGAAATGAAAGTAGTGTTCATGCTTACGTATGCCCCACAGTCTCTATGAACGGTGCATTTCATTTCTTATATAAAAATGTTATAGACTATTAAAAATACATATATACTAGATATATATGATATTTAAAATCATTAATAACATTTTGGAGATAATTTACTTATGACCACATGGATAATTTGAATCAAAACATGTTCATTTTTTACTCAAATATCGAACATTGAAAAGACATCCGATATGAACTCAAATAATTAATTAATTTCTATAACATGGTAATAAGTGACATAAAATGAATAATAATCATTAAAAAGATTCTATATAAAGTTAAAATTAACCTAGTTCTATTATTTTGAAAATTATAGAATGAATGAGACAATTCAGACTCAATGTAAGGGACTTTGTCTCAATCTCCTTTCATTGAGTCATTTCTTAATAAAATGCACCTTTATTCTTTTATAAGATGTATATTAAGCCACTATGAAATTTCATAACCATATTTTATCAATACTAATTTTATTTAATTAATCATGGAGATTAATATTTATATGTTTAAAGTGATATGGGACACCTGGAAAATATAAGTATTTTAGTATCACATATTTTTCTTGCTGATATTAAATTACATATTAATTTATATGGGAATAAAGGGAATATAGCAGAATTTGAAATGGGAGAAAAAAAGAATTTGGGGCCTTCATAGTGATGGTGACCCCCCATGAAGGCGACATACGTAGTCAATATGAAGAACATACCACCAATGCGGACCTGGTGGCCTGAAAAAAGCCTCGTCTATGGTGGCCCATGGCGGAAGCCGATGGTGGGTGGAGGCACACCAAGATAGTGCTCCGAGGTCAGCTGCCATAGCTGGATCAGGCTATAGCACGGTGGGAAGAGCCATAGGTATAACAACCCATACATTATATACATTGTTAATACTTCAAAATTTAAGTACACTTATTACAACATATAACAAAACCATGAAAGGACCATATAGGTATAATGTCTTTAGAAACTAGGAAACATAAATAACTGGTTCATAAAGTATCTAAATTTCCTCCCATTTCTTTAATCATATCCAGAGTTCCTTTTGGAATATCCTACTTAATAACTATCCTCTTGACCTGGGGAAAGAAAAAATTCAAAAGGGTGAGCTCAAATGCTCAGTAAGGGTAAAAAAAGAAAAACCAATCACTTCATATTCATAAGAACATAATATTTTGGAAATCTTAACATGCAAAAGAAATCAAAATTTCATAACATGGGATAAATCATAGTAGTGAAATGTAATCCAAAAAATCATAACATAAAACCTGAAACTTTGTGGAATTCACACATAATCATAGAGAATCATTTCTTAGTAGTCAAGACTCATTTCCAAGACTATCTTAGCAGACAAAGTCCATTTCTGAACCGAGTTCACTCCTCGTTTCAGTCCTGTTTAACTGAACCGGATTAACCTGCCATTCCAGCCATGTCTATCTCATGAGATATAAATTTTAACCCAATGCATTGGAGAGAGATATAGGTCCCAGCCATCTCATAATGTTACCATTCTTACTTGTGCCACAAAATGAAAAATCATACATCATTGCATAGCCCATGTAATAAAAATGGGATTCTTAAACATCATGACATCACAAAACAATTCATATAAGATAAAGGAATTCATAAAAATAATTCCACCACAACATAATCAAATCAAGGTAATATTAGGGATAGAAACAGAACCCTATATTATCTTAGATGGAAAATAATTTTGATAAAACACTTGAACTCCATTCTTGAGGAAAATATCCTTTCTACTTCAAAAACATTTTTCCTTTCATAAAATGTCATACAATTTTAAACTAAAAGAAGTTGATTAAAAATAAACATGAAAACTTATAAAGAAATATTTTTGGAAATAATGTTTCAAAAATCCATTCATGCCGTATAAGTTAAAAAAACATTCTTCCCGTACTTGGGCCGGAAAAGTCAAAAAGTACCTCATACAAAAAACGACAAAAGATTCCTTTCATATCTTTTACTAAAAACTCACCGAAGGGTAAAATTGGATTTAAAAATTTTTATGTGGATGAAAATAATATTACATATTGAGGAAACATGGATGTGGATGCTAAATATTCCCCAGTAAATTCTGAAGTATAAAAAATCTTGGATAAAAATGAGATTGTGAGATTTTCCCTTACCTTAGGTCCGATTTGCTTCATAAGTGTCCAAAACTCCTGTATAATGATTTAAATAATGTCATTGAATTATTCTAGAATCATACTTATTTTTATGATATCATATATGGTCATATTCTTATCTTCTTATTAGTAATATTTCATTGCTACTTGTTATTCGGGTGTTTATTGCTTTATGTTCGTATGTGTGTTTTGTTGAATAAATTATTATTCCTCTTTTTAGGTTATAGACACCTCATTTCTAGAATGGTATTAGTGTAATATATATCATATTAATTCATTCAATTCATTTATATAATCATTATTCAATGAAGATCATGTAGAACGAGTCACATCACATCATGGAGACGATATTCCATACGTACGCACGAGCGATGATATCATTCTCATGATCGTGGAATTGTATTGGAGTGTATGTATACTATTTCAGAATCAATATCACTTTACAATAATCATATATATTTATTCTTTACACCATTTTACCCATCCAAGTAAGGTGGTGGTGGAAAATAGATTACACCACGGCGTGGAGACAGTATTCCGTACGTACGCACGCGCGGTGATTTCGTTTTCCGTAGGATGGATAGATGGTGAAATAGGGTTGTTTCATACTTATAATAACATATCAGTACATGAGTGATACTGATGTTATTACTTCATAATGAAAAAAATAAATAATAATAAGTGGAAGAAGAAATAATGTTGAAAGAATCGGTAACTGACATTACCTCTTCTTTGAAGCGCCTCTTTGAGAACTTCTTTTAGGGCACAAAAATTGGTCTTTGAAGAATAACAGGACCAATAGTATGTTTCTAGGGAAGTGAAGAAGCTAATTTGGTAGGGTTTGGCCAAGCATGATGGCTCAAAGTGGTGTGAGGAAGAGAGGGAGGAGGTTCCCTTTTATAAGGGAGGAGAGGGGCACCATAGGAAAAACTAAAAATATTATTTTATTATAAAGTCATATACGGTTTTTAATAGCTCCAAATTGATTTATTTCTAATCTATGGTGGGGATGGGTCGAAATCCTTTCATACAATAGAATTTATAGAAGTTTAGGTTTCTATTTGATCCTTATCATTTAGATAAACTTCAAGTTAGATAATTTACCTTTTACCGTGTCTTCTTGTTTTCATACACTATAAGGTTAATAAACTTACTATAACAAGCCAAACGAACCACAAGTTGTTTATTATATATATATATATAACCTTATCTAAGTAATTTGGCCGAACCATATATTTTTATGAACAAAATAACAATTAATAATATAATATTTGTTTTAAAAACTATGTTATGTCAATTTTGACACTATTTGGTAATTGATATTTGTGAAAATCATAAAAGAATGATTAGTTCAAAAAATGTTTATTAAATCAGTACTAATATGTAATATTAAACTATAAAATTATTGGAATTGATAAAAAGTCTCAAATTACATTTATTTGGATATTTATAACATCAATTATGTCAATATTTCATTAATAAGATAATTACTGCATCGTCATTGTGTCATACATAAACTAAATTATGCAATGTATAAAAATTAAAAATAAAATTCCATTATGTAGGAAATATTTCTATATTTCTAATGAGTATTTATAGTCGAATTTATCTTATGTATAACCCTATATTAAGAATGATTTAGTTATTAAACATTGATTTTAACTATTATAACCCTTCTTTAAATAAATTAATATTAAATGTCCTAATCTAATCCAAGTGGGCCTAAATGGTCATATTTTATTCCTAAGGTTATTTTGGATCGATTTACACTTATCTAATAGAATTAGGACATGTGTTAGGGTAATAATAATATCATTTTTACCCTTAATTACCGTATTTACTTTTAACTGGGGTAAAATAAATTAAAATGTTACAATTCACCAAAAATTATTTTCATCTCATTAAACAAAATTTTAGTTCTTGATATTAACCGTGTCTCTTGGATTTTTGAAATTCCACTCACAGAAGCGGTAAAATAAAGTTTTATGTAAATTTGAAAATTCTCTTAGGAGGTGGGTAAAAGACGGTGAAAAGTTCAATAAATATTTTATATATTTAAAATTATTATAAAATGACTCCAATGAATTAATTTGAACTTATAAAGGTATTATGTATCAATTTGGACCCAAAATAAATTTAAATAAAATAAATATTTATTTAAATAAAAAGTCGGTTTTTAAATAGTAACCCAGTGTTTTCACTATTCATAAAAAATTGTATGTTTTCAGAAAAATAAAAAAATTTCACCCTAGGCTAATTTCGATATTCCAAATCCAAAAATGAAGTCCATTTTGAAAGATGAAATTTACAAAATTCCAAAAAGCAGGTATTACTATTCATAATTGCTAGTTTTAATAATATTTTAATTGCATATCATTGTTTAGTGAAACTCGGTTTTGCGTATGACACAAGATATTAATGAAGGTTACAATTGCGTGTAATGAAAGCCAAGATAGTATTGTGTGTAGTGAAATATTTCTTTGATGATTTATATAAAATAAAAACAAAATATTTCTCATAAAGTCTCGGGTGTTACAATAGGCTTGGCCGATGGCTGGAAGTTGAGACATGACTTACAGCCGCGAGCCACGGTTTGCAGGAGCACACAATCAATTGACTTCGTGCAGGGAATCTGGCCAACTGCACAATGGCAGGACCCCTTGAAATGATTATAGTGGGAGGTGTCAGCCCTGAGGACGACACACAGGGTATGGGGAGCCAGACACGACCGTCTGTCGTGTCCTGGCCAAGCGGAGAACTGGTCTACCTTTGGAAGACCGGGTGTGCTAGCGGGACGAACCCAACCAAAAAAGCTGTGCCAGATTTGCGTTGGGTCGGAGGACTGATATCAGTTCGATAAACCCTAGTTCGGGTCGGGATGGGTTGGTCCGGTTGGGTCAGCCTGAACCCAGACCCCAACCGACCCCATTATTTAAAAAACATTAATAACGTTAAAACCCAGTGTCCGGTTGAAAAGTTTTGTATGAAGTTCAAGCCCTCGCGACGAGGTGTATCTTTTTAAATAATCAATGGAGGTTTTCATGGATTTTTAAATACAAAAAATGTATTGGGGATAGGTTCTTATGTGATCAAGCGTGCTACGTATGGAAACCCTATGGTTGGATGAGACCTAAAGATTGCTGATGAGTGACCCTATGTTGATTGGTTACTATAACTTCATGGGAAGAGGATTCTATGAGACCTGGAAGACCCCTGGTGGGGAGATACCTTTTTGTGATAAAATAGACCCCCAATACTCGATATGAGGAGTACCTCAGTATGGCCATAGGTGGGAAGTCGCTTTTATATGACCTGAAATGCCCATGGTTTGGAGGAACTTCTATGTAACCTAACATACCCATGATAATCATCTAGGATGAGTACAAAAAAAGTCCTTGGTTAGTGGGAAGAGGATTTCGTGTGACCTGGTAGGCCCATTGTAATCATTGAGAAGGAGTTCTCAAGCATCCCTTGGTGTTCGATGATGTGACTAATTGTTCTACATTCATACTCTAGAATATACCTAGTGTGAGTTGTCTTTATATCTGATCATGCTTGATGATGATGCATTTTAGTTTGTTTTTGGATTTCTTTTTGGTATTTACTTTGTGTTTTGGGCTTTGTACTGAGTATGTTTTTACTCATCCCTACACAGGCTTCACCCGAACTTGTTGTGTCCGATGCAGATGACTGATGCCTTGGCTGAGGATATCCTGGCTCAGGATTCGATGGTACCCAGTGAGACCATGTGGGCAAGAGATACTACTATGGCTTCGAGAATCTACATTGTAATTCACCATCTGGTGGGGATTTCAGTGGATGATTATCCAGAGTTTCATTATTACGTTCTTTTCTTCAATTTTTTGTGTTTTTATTCTAGCATATTTGACATTCAGTTGTACTTGTTCTCAGTGGTTTTTTAGTGGCATGTTTGTTTACTATTACAGAATTGGAACATTTTTGTGTGTGCACGTTTACAAATACTCAATAAAATGCCACTCACTAATAGATTGATGCCTTTGGAAAAAGTCACCAACCCCTGGCATATGAGATACGGGCATGGGGTATGTCACGACACAAGCCCCGGGGACGGGTCGTGACATTGTGGTATCAAATATGCTCGGTTTTACCTCAATGACCAGGATTCTATGTTTTGTTTTTGTGGAAATAGTGTTGAATGTTCTGAGTTATCCTTTCATATTTGGGGAGTCTAGTGCTGGTGTGGTGACCAATGTGTCCATACATGAGGTCCCTAAATTCTACTTTTCGGCTCTATACATAAAAACAGTAGTTGTATAAGTGTCTCCTTATGATATTTTTAAATAATAGTTAGCTCACCAGGTATAATCTTATGATTTTGGAACACATTTATCTATTTCAGGATTCCTCCACACAGACATCCAGCAAGGCTTCTGATATGTGATCATGTGGACAACCTACCTAGCGATGAGGCTTCAGTTCTGGGACTAGTCCTAGAGATGTCCCCACCATGTGATGCACTGATGTTGCCACAACCCGTTGATGAGAAGTTACTATCGGAGTTACCTGTAGAGGTCGTACATAGACAAAGGACCTTGCACAAGTTTCAGAGAAAAAGTCCTCCAAGGTTCAGGGGAGAGATAGATCTTCATTTCACTGAGGACTGGTCGGAGGCAGTGACATGGGTCATCCGATTAGTGAGGACACTGCTTGGCCATATAGAGATCTTGGCCATGAGCCTTCTGTATGGATCAGTAGGGAGATGGTGTAGATTGACCATCTAGACACTTGATGAGGCATCCCTTACATGGGTAGACATCAAGAGGATTTTCTCGGAGGAGTTTTTTCTCGTGATCTTTCACTCTTTATGAATCCGAGAGTTTCTTCACCTGCAGTAGAGAAGCCTGTCAGTGGATGAATACTCTACTAGGTTTACATACCTCTCTTGGTACTTCAAAAACATGGTGTGAGACCCTTTCATCAGGGTTCAGACCATTGAGAAGAGACTCATACGGGATATCAGGGCATCCATGGTGTCTCTCATCATCCACACTCAGGCTGGAGTTCTGGAATGAGAACTTATGGTTGAGAGATTCCTAGCCGAGTAGGATATGACACCCCAAGCCACCAGTAGACCTCGGGAGGAAGAGTCTTCAGTGGGGAGTAGCAGAAAGTAGACAGAGGGGACCGAGAAGGAAAATTATTTCCTGGGATGACCCCAAGACTTAGGTTTGGTAGTATGGGGCTCCTATAGTATAGGTAGTTGGTAGGGAACCAGGATTTGTTTCACATGAAGTGGGTAGGGAAACATGGCTTGTGACTGTCTAAATCATCGCACAAAAGATCAGCAGACGGGTTAGGGACCACTAATATAGAGGAAGTGGATTGAGTGAGGAGGTTCATAGGGCATCAGACATGGCAGGGGAGAAGGACAAGTGGTAGGTGGTGGGTGGCAGTTCGATGTGCTACCACAACACCCACGTAGTTGTCCACCACAGGCTCAGGGAGCCAATGGATAGGGGTGAGGCCAGCTTTAGGTGATAGAGGACTACGAAAATGACTATCCAAAGATTACTAGAGGTATGATCTATGTCTTATGCACCTTATTTGTAGTTTTTATAGACAAAGGTGCTTGTCAGTCTTTCTTTCCACAAACCTTGTTTGAGGTTTATAGATTCTGGTGGAGTTGTTGGCTCAATCCTTATTATTAGGGACTCTTATGGGAGGGGATTCAGTGATTACACACTGGTTCAAGCAGCTTGATCTTTCTCAAGGAGGTAAGATATTTGTCTAGTATCTCATAGCAGTAGTGTCGAGGCCTTACAACGTCATCTTGGGCATGGACATGTTATCCACCATCCATTATCAGATCAACTGTTTTAGGGAAAAAGTGCATTGTGCCTGCGAGAATGGGACCAGATTTTCCCTCACTAGTGAGAAGGGAACTTTTGTAGCACATGATAGAATTTCTTGGAGGAGGGTGAAACCAATCACTCACTAGTTGGATCGCCTCACCATCGGTGCGGTGGATGCGAAGATTCCAAGATTTCCTGTAGCGGTGGAAGAGTATGAGGTTGTATTTCCTTGGGATTTTTTGAGACTACCTCCTCACAGGGAGCTAGAATTCTGCATCGACCTGTACCCTAGGACGACAATGATATTCACACTAGCATATTAAATGGACATCATGGAGCTATGTGAATTGAGGGTAAAACATGAGTACTTGCAAGAGTAGGGGTTCGCAAAGCCCATAATTTCTCCATGGGTATCCCCAATGTTCTTTTCCCTAAAAAACGATGAGAGATTGAGGTTGTGCGTGGACTTCAAGTGCCTGAACCAGGTGACTTTGAAGAACAATTATTCACTACATAGTATTTACGAACTCTTCAATCACTGGAAGAGAGCGAGTTGGTTCTCATAGATTGACCTCAGATCAGCCTATCACTAGCTTTGGGTACGAGATGAGAACGTACAGAAGAAAACCTTCAGATACCGTTATAGACACTAGAAGTTCTTGGTGATTCCTTTCGGAATGACCAATACCCCAGTAGTGTTCATGGGATTGATAAAAATGATATTATATCCTTAACTCGATAATTTCATGGTAGTTATCATTGATGACATCATGGTGTACTCGACGTCAGAGGAGGAGCACGCTACCCACCAGCAGATAGTTCTAGATACACTCTAAGAGAACCAGCTTTATGGTAAGCTCTCAAAGTGCCAGTTTTGGATTGGGAGTTTCACTTTATGTGACATTTCATATCAGAGGCTAGAGTTGCAGTGGATCCGGAAAAGATAGAGGCATTTCTTTCTTGGGATCCACCTAGGAGCATGACAGAGGTGCATAGTTTCTTGGGGATGGTTGGATACTACCAGAGGTTTGTGCACAACTTCTCTAGAGTAGCAGCACCTTTATTAGCCTTGACAAGGAGGGTAACACTATTTTTTTAATAGGGAAGTTCCATTAGAATTTATAGGAGTTGAGGTTGAGACTGAAGGGTGAGCCCATCTTGAGACTACTAGAAGAGGGAATTGGGAATTTTGTTTTCTATAATGCATTATGGACCAGATTGAGTTGTGTCCAGATTCAGGAGTGAGCAGTGATCACCTATGGATCACGAAAGTTGAGGTAGCATGAGTAGAACTACATGAAGCATGACTTGGAGTTAGTAGCAGTGTTCTCTGCGTTGAAGATGTGGCGGAATAAATTGATGGGTGAATAGTTTACCATCTACTCTGACCAGAAGAGACTTAGGTATATTTTCTAAAATAATCACCTAAACATGAGACAACAGCAATGGCTAGAGTTCCTCTAGGAATATGACATTTTGATATTGTATAATTTTGGGAAGTGGAACGTGGTGGTAGAGGCACTCAGCAGGAGGTTTGGTTTACGGGTGCTGAGTGAGGCGACAGAGCAGTTAGAAACGATGTAGATATCCTTCATGGATGGTGATGAAGAAACTTACCTTCCGTGAATGACCATCAATCACAAACTCTTATAATGAGTTAGGGAGGCACATTATGTGGATATTGACCGTGATGGCCGATGTGATGAGATATCCTCATGATAGGCTTCTGATTGATTTTTGATAGGTAGGGATCATGTAATCTTTTTCAAAGGATGCACCATAGTACCAATGATGTTATAAGAGGAGGTGCTGATATAGTACTATAAATATTTTTTGGTAGTTCATCTTGGTGTGGCAAAGATGTAACAGGACCTCTGGTGTCAGTACTAGTGTTCAGGGATGAAAAAGTGGTGGTAGTGATCATTTCACGATTACTCAATTCCTAGAAAGTAAAGGCCAAGCATCAAGTCCCAACAGGCTTGGCACTGCTACTTGAGGTACCAGAATGGATGTGGGATAAAATCTCTATGGAATTTGTTATGGTGTTAACAAACATATCCAGTGGCCAGAATTCTATGCGGGGGATCGTTGACCGACTCACCATGTTTTCTCACTTCGTACCATCTGAGAGCATGGATCGTTTTAGGGCTTGGGATGCCTATATGTCAAGGAGATAGTGTAGATACCCGGGGTGCCTTTGAAGATAATATCAAACTGTTTTCATGCTTCACATGTTAGTTTTGGAAGGGATTGTATGAGGCATTTGGGACTCAGCTTCATTTAACCACAAATTTTCACCCTCAGACAGGTGGTCAGACGGAGCAGACTATACAGACCCTGAAGGACATGCTTTGTGATTGAATCCTTGTTTTTGGGTTCATTTGGGAGGACCACCCACCACTGGTGGAGTTTTCAGACAACAATAGCTATAACTCCACAAATTGGTATGGAACTATTTGAGGCCTTGAACGGGTGGCCGTGCAGATCACCTCTATGGTGGATAGACCTAGGGGAGTCATCACTGATGGGTCCAGAGGTTGAATGGTCTACCACTGAGAAGGTTCATATCAACAAGGAGTTTATGAGCACTCCAAAAATTTGGTAGAAATCGTATGCTCATAGGAGGTGGATACCCTTTGAGTTTGAGGAGGGAGACCATATGTTTCTTCAGGTCTCACCTTGATGAGGATTGCAGAGATTTTTTTCAGGTGGAAAGTTACCTATGATTTTCATCATACCTTTTGAGATCCTCAGCAGATTTGAAGAGGTGGCATACCACCTAGCTCATCCCCAATAGATCCACCATGTGAAGGATGTTTTCCATGTGTCTTAGCTGAGGATTTACGTACAGGATCAGTCACATGTCATCGACTAGGGTGAGCTGGACATTGATTATGGGGCAACTTTTGTAAAATTCCCGGTGGAGATAGGGGATCAGAAAATGTCGGTCCTTCATGGATAGTACACTCCTTAGGTGCGCATTTGGTCACATCACGTGAATCTACAAGAGGGCACATTGGAGTTGGAGGCTCAGTTTCATGCTTAGTACCCCCGTTTGTTTGTTTATCCCTTATTTTGGATTTTGGGGATTTAAATTTCTATGGTGGAGAGAATGTCATATCATAGAATTTCTGAATATTTTTTTAAATTTTATGGATTTATTTTGAGATAAAACTCTTTGAAGAAGTGTGATTTCAATGATCGGTGATCCCAGAATAGAATTTTGAGGTTTTTTAAGTTCACTTAAGTAAATGTGTGAGCGGGTTTTTCATAATTTTGAACAAGTGCTCAAATCAAACATCATAGGGCACCATTGAACTCATAATGCCAGGATTCGCCTAGAAAGGAGTTAACTTCGACTGGAAATGGTCGGAAAATAAATATGTTTTTTGGAATTATTCAAAAATAATAAAATAACATAAAAAGTTATTTTATTTTATTTTTCACCATTTAGAGATGGATGGTGGAACTATAGTGCGACAAAGAGATGCTTTAACTAAAACTCATTAATGTATCATTTTTGTGAAGTGTAATGACACATTTATTGAAGCACAACAGGAACGTTGTTTCATAAATGAAATAGTGTAATGATGCGATGTCACAGTGTAACAGAAACACTATGAACTATTTTCTTTTAATAAGATAACAATTTGGGGGAATTAATATTTAACCATAGAAATTCTTGGGCGAATCTAGAACATGAATTCCCTCCTACGATGAATGAGGAACACTAAAATGATCACTATAAACTTCGATGCTTTATGAAGGAAAGTACCAGGAAGTGACAGACGCCAATAGGGTTAGAATCTTAGAGGGTGGAATGATTCCACAATGAACGTTAATCGAGGTAGGGGTAAATTGTTATAATATTTCCATGTTTTATTCTAAAATGATGAACACTGGTCAACCAAAGAATAGGTTGATCCATGGATCACCCATTCTTTGGGGGGGGGGATGTTTCTAGGGTTTATATTCGAGATTTAATTATTGTTGATAGAACATCATCCCAAAACCTACCACTATTTTTAAACTCTAACATGGAGGGATAAGACTGACATGAACACAGATTGATCCCCTCCCATTGTGAATTCTTTGTTGATGAGAATTTAAAAGGGACGACATGGAGAATTTGGAGGCTTTGATGGGAAGGAAACACCCCACAAAGGCCAGACGAAAATTTTGTATGAAGAATGAACCACTAGTGTATACCCAATAACACATGAAAGCAGCTGTGGATGGGTGAAAATTCACCATGATGGCTCACAAAAGTCAGTTGCTAGAGCTGGCTTAGGTCACAGCATAATGGGTAGAGCCACTGGCTCGGCTAGCTATTAGAAGTAGAGATGGGAACACTCAGCCGAGTCAGTGGAGTATTCCATAGTTGTGGTCCACTATTCAAAGGATCACATAGTTGATTGACTGTGTGTGGGGAATCCGGCTGGCTAGATTTTCCGACCGCGTGGCAGCATGTCATGACCAACTGACTGTAGTGGGAGGCATTGGCCACCTGGGACGAGGGGAGGCAAACATGGCCACCTATCACATCCCAGCTAGGCAGAGAACCAGTCCTCCTCTGGAAGACCCACATACCAATGAGAGGGACCTAGGTTATCCTGGGTCTTGGTCAGGTTATTCTGACCCGGTCGGACCAGAACCAAACCCAAATGACCCTTTTTTGGAAAAATCGTTAATAACTTGAAAACTGAGCATCTGAATGACAATCCCTTTGTGGTGTTGGAACCCTCAAGATAACAAAGATCTTTTAGAATACTCAATGGAGGTTTTCGTGGATGTTTAAATATGATGAATGGATTAGGGAGAAGTTCTACTAAGATAAAGCATGCTATGTCTGGAAACCCTGTGGTTGGATAAGTTCTAAAGATTGCTGATGAGAGACCCTACGTGGATCAGATACTATTTCCTTGTGGGAAGAGGATTCTATGTGACCTTGAAGGCCCACAGTAAGGAGCCGGTTTTTTTGACCTAGAAGACCCTTGGTACTTGACAAAAGGAATTCCATAGTATTTCCATAGGTGGGAGGCGACTTCTGTGTGACCCGACATGCCCACGGTGGGGTGTGGCTTCTCTGTGACCCAACATACCCACAATACTAATTTGGGATGAGAAACAATAAAGTCCTAGTTTAGTGAAAAGTGTCTTTTGTGTGACTCGGTAGGTCCAATGTACTCACTGAGGAATATTCCCTAGCAACCCACGGTGTTTGATATTGTGACTAATGGTTATACTTTCCTACTCTAAAATATACATAGTGTGAGTTGTCTTTCTTCACGATCATGCTTGTTGATCATGATTTGTGGTTTGTTTTTGGACTGTTTTGTGTTCTTTCCTTGGTTTTTTGGGGTCCCTAATGAGTATTTTGTTACTCAATCCTACGTGGCCTTTGCCCGTACATTTTGTTTCCAGTGCAGATGACCGACTCCATGATAGAGGACTTGGTGGATTTGGATTCGGGGGTGTCCCGTGAGACCCGGTTGGTGGGGCATACTTCTACGACTTCCAGCAGCTACTCAATACATAACCATCAGGTGGGGTTTTCATCAGATGGCTATCCATAGTATCTTTTGTACTTTCTTATTTTCCAGTTAGTCTTTTGTTGGGTTTGTATTATGGAACATTTTACATTCATTTGTACTTGTACTCAGTGGTTTTTTGGTGGCATGATTGTTTACTATTACTTCGTTGAGACTTAGTTGTGTGTGTCTGTGTATAGGTACTAAAACAATTTCTTCCCACATGTAGGATGACACCTTCGACCCTAGTCTCCAACCCCTAGAATTCATGAGACATGCTTCGGGTAAGTCAGAACACGATCCCTGGGGGACATGTCATTACAGAAGAGGAGTATGTTAGTAGTGGAATATTTTATGAGGTAACACCTCCCATAATTCATTAGATCATCTAACGCAGTGGTAGCTAAAGGATGTATCAATACACTAGAGAAAATATTTGAATTCCTAGGATGTTCAGAAGGTCAAAAATGTAACTCTCTCCATCTATCGTTTTGAAGGTGAAGCTGATCTATGGTGGTCATTAGTAAATAATACTAGAGAGAACAATGATATTGATTCCATGAAATGGGAATAATTTATAGAAATTTTCCTTGATAAATATTACCATATGGTTGTTCGGCTTAGTATGGATAAAAAATTCCTGGAATTTAATAAAAATAAAGATGATTCCATTGCTATATATGAAGCTAACATCATAATATTTCCCAGGTATGTTCCAGATTTTCTTTGAGACAATGATATTAAAATTAATAGCTGTTACCTAGGATTGAAACATGGGATGCAAATTACTTTATAATCCTAAGAATTTAAAAATTATGAAATAGGATTTTCTTGTGCTGATAAAGTTGAAATAGTGTTTTTTGACACTTATATTCCACACAATTATAAGAGTAAGAAAAAAAAATGTGTTAGGAAATGGAGAAGAAACCAATTATGAATTCTGAAGGTAAGACCAAAACATGTTCCAAGTGTGGTAAAATAAATTTTGGGGAATGTATGTGAGGATCTAGAAAGTGATACCGGTGTGGTATGTTTGGTCACCAAGTTCGTGATTGCAAATAAAAGGGTCCTAAACAACACAATATTGAGAAAACAGATAGACAGTCTACAATAAGATGCTTTATCTGTAATGATTTGGGACATTATGCCAATAAGTGTATGATGTTAATTCTACAGGGTGGGAATCAGTATGATTGGAAACAAATATGTTTGGGAAAATATTTTACTACTACTAAAGTTGATGTATAGACATCTGGTGAAGTGATGGAATCTCTTGAGAGCCCGATATTTTTCAATGGATAACCATATGTTCAAGGTTTTAGACACACCTTCTATGGTTTTGTGTGATGTGACAATAAGTTATTAAGGACCTTTCTGGAAGACATATTACTGGGTTATGTTTATGCATGTATTTTTTTTAATGTTGAAGTATGAATTTACTTTTGGACCTCAGTTTTAAGATATTGATATCCTTTATGGTCTGTGTGATGTTTTATTCTTAATTTTATTCTTAAGGATGTAAATCATATACTAGGGATATTTTGAGGATGAAATTGTTCTTATAAAATAGAATTTTATCAAGTAATTATGTTTCTTAAAGTCCTCATTATAAGAATTAAATTAATTCCTGAACTATATTAAAAGAATCTTAAAAAAAAATTATTTTTTTATATTTCTTAATTTTTTTACCCATCACATAATTATGGTTTTGAGATGCATAGCCGTCTAATGGCTATGTTCTCTATAACTTTTTATTAGTCTTTGAGAGTTATTATTTTCATCGATATCCTTGTTTTCTTAAAGGGAACCATAGAATATGATATCTTATGTGACCTTTGAACTTCCCCTTATTTCTTTTAATGTGATAGTTTTGTTGACTCCTTTTCATATGTGTGAATTTCAATGAAGATTACAAGCCCAATTTTAAAACATGAGGGCGTAATTTCCAAAAGGGGTGGAATGATGTTACATACTAGGTATTTATAGAATAATACATTTTCATATATATTAATATTTTTGAATTTCATATTAATTTCAGTTTTTAGGGGACACTATGTATGAATGTGTACTCGACACACAACAAAGGTTTTCTCTGAAATCGTACGTTGCATGCAACATTGAGTAATACCGAAAAATAATAAAATAATAATATTATTATTTTAAATGGTTTTTATGCCGTAGACATTGTATTTGTAGTAATGTTTATAATTAACTATATTATGATTTTACAATTTTTTAAAATGTTTTTACATTTATCCAATGAATTTTAGAGGCTTATAATTAGAATGAATCCAATATTAAGCATAAAATACTCTAATATTTTTAAAAGGTCATTTTACCTCATTTATATGGAGAACCCATTTCAAAAAAAGTTTTTCTTTCACTTTCATATGTTCTATTTGTAAAAATAAACTTATTATTTAGATGTGGGACATAAAAATTTACTTCTGTTGAAATTTTAGTATTTGTATGATAAAATCCATATTTTTATGAATAGTAAAAAATACTACAATTTAATTCAAAAATACCTTTTCAAAAATTTATTTATATAGTCAGATTATCCATTTAATTAATTTTAAAGAGTAATTGAATTAAGTTTTTATAATTTAATCCAATTATGGTCATTGGAAGTAATTTCACATTTAAATTGGACATAAATACATGTCAATCTCTTGATAGTTTTTACATCTTAAAAACCTGGTTTTCAGTTTTGACAACGAAACTTAATTACTGAATTAATTTTTGAAAATTCTATGTTTTGAATTTGGAAATGTGGCTTCCATATTTGGAATCATATGGTTCAAATTATGTAAATAGGTACTTTTTTATTTTTTGATATTATGAATAGTAACTTCTGTAATTATTTTTATTTACCATGGATAAAGGGTAAATCAAGTAAATATGGGTAAAAAAACTGCATTTTAATAATATTAAACTACCCTAACACATGTCATAATAATATTGGATATGATATTTACGACCATGAACATCCATATGTCGCATTTAGGACCCCATTGAGCCACTTGGGTGTGATAATATCCTTTTATAAAATTTATTTTAAAGAATCATGAAATATAACAAAAACATGTATCTCTTATCCAAAACAATTTTATTAGGATAATATAAATGATCTATTTGACTATAAGTAGTTATTATAAAGATAATTTTTTTGCTACATCATGGTATTTTATTTATAATTTTTAGATATCAAATAAATAATTTTATTTATAAAACAATGATAATGCAATGATTACCTTATTAATGAAATATTCAAATACATGATATTGTAAATATTAAAATAAATTTCATCTGAACATTTTGATTCCATAAAATAATTTTATGGATGATAATCACATGTTATATTTTATATTATTAATTTTTTAAGGAATCAATTTTTTATGACCTTATCAAAAAAAAATTTCAAAATAGAGTGAACATTGACGTAAATCAGTTAAAAAAAATAATATTTTATTAAAAGATACAATTATCATAAATATTTACGATTCATTCCAATAACTAATATAATGTTAAACTTGTATTTAATGATACACTTGAAGTTATGTTGGAATTTTATAGTAACTATAGTTACCATATATTATTAAAATAAAAGAAGACATTGTAAGAGTTATTGTATTGATCTAAGGATTAAAGCTAAAAGATACAGTTATATCTGTAACCTAAACATGTATAAAACCAATTTTTTTAAAGTATTTATACCAATAATAATATTAAACTCTAAATATTTTACTTTTTAACTATTATAATTTTAATATAAATTTATAATAAAATAATATTTCAAGACATTCCTAAAGTGTCCCTCCTTCCTCTTATAAATTACCACCATCTTTACCCACTTACTCAAACCTCTAACATAACATGGATCATCCAAATTTTTCTCAAATAATATCCCAACATACCTTCCTTACCACTAGAAGACTCAAAATTGGCATAAGTTAACTCAAGGAATCCCTTGGCTCAAATTTACAGGATTTACCTAATTTTGAGGTAATGTCTTCTCTCAAGATCCATTCCTTTATTTTCCTTCTCTACCACCTAAGATATTTTTCTTTTATTATTTTATAACAAAAAGAATAACATCAGTATACTAGGATATTTTTATTCTAAGGTTTTGACCTACACTTAAACACACCTCTGTCTAATGGATATAGAACTTACTGTTTCTGTGTATGACAAACTGCTGCCTCACGAAACAATGAATGTTCAGTTTTATCCCACAACCTATCATGGTGACCATAATGATGGAACTATATTTATAAATGATATATATTTTATTTATATTGTCTCTATTCTTCGAGAACTTTTATTTACAATATACTATTATGCTTTCCATAGTGTGTAAATACAATAATTTCATTAATGGATTTGTGGACTACCACCCCCTCAAAAGTGGTATGACTCGTTCATTCCATACATGGAATGTATAAAGGATGGATTTAATGAAACTATCTAAAATATAAAAAATATATATTATAATTTAATTATAATATATATAACTTTTATTTTTTTATTCCTTTAATATAATAAGAAATGAATGTAGCGTTAATGCATATGTACGACCTACCGTCTCTATCAACGGTGCATTTCATTTCTTATCCAATTTTTTGGAATATTAAATATACATATATACTATATATATATATATATATGATATTTAAATCATTAATAATATTATTGAGATAATTGACTTATGAACAGATAGATAATTCGAATCAATACACATTCATTTTTGACTCAAATACCGAACATCAACAAAACGTCCGATATGAAATTAAATAATTAAGTAATTGCTATAACATCATAATAAGTGATATAAAATGAACAATAATACTTAAAAAGTTTATAAATAAATTAAAAATTAACCTAGGTTTATTATTCAGAAAATTATAGAATGATGGAGACAAGTCAGACTCAAGGTAAGGGACTTCGTCTCAATCTCCTTTCATTGAGGCATTTCTTGATAATATACACCATTATTCTTTTAAAAGATGTATATACAGACACTATTAAACTTCATAAACATATTTTTTCTATAAAAATGTAATCTTATAAATCATGGAGATTAATATTTAAAATTTTAAACTTGTATGGGGCACCTTGAACATTTATATATTTAATTATAAAATATTTTTATTTATGTTATTAAATTACATATTAATTTATTTAGGTATAAAATTAATATGCAGAAAACTTTATGTCACTATTTAAATTTATTCAAAATTTTAAAAATTAATATTTTTATACTAATAATTTTACATTCTTTAAAAAATGACATAATTATTTTTTAACTTATACGACGGCAAAGACATATCTGTTGCCGTAATCGTTATTTGGTATATGGATTCCTCTATAAGCATTGATGAATTTTAAAATGAAAAAAAATCTATTATTACTTTATTTGGATATATTGGTTTTAAAAATGGGTTCTAAAATTAAATTTGTTTTTTTATAAGGAATTTTTTTAATATGGGATAAGAAGAACCATTCAAAAAATGGGTCTTGTGATGAATGTGTTTTATTCATGAAGTTGTACATGATGCTGATATAGCTTATACGATGGGTTGATCCCCATTATATCCAATGAGTGATCATGATATAGCTTATACAAAGGGTTGATCCCCATTATAGCTCATAGGTGTGCCCAAACCCGCTTATATGAAGGGTTGATCCCCCATTACAGCTCACATGTGAGCTCGATATAGCTTATAGGAAGGGTGATCCCCATTATTGATCTCCAATATCGAATTCCAAAAAATGGTTATTTAAATGGGAATATGTTTAAAAGGGTTTTATGTATATATTGATCTAATTCACCTAAAAGAGTTTTAATTTATTTATATATGATTTATTGTTTTTCATTGAGCAAAAAGAATTATTGGTATTCATGTGAATTTTTTTTTATTTCATCTGCTCAAAAAAGATTGCATGTGTTATTAGGTTTTAACTATAATAATGTTGTTTATTTATTTTTTTGTCCCCTACTAATTTTTTTGTGCTCATCACATGTTTTCAAATATTTTCATTGGATTGAAGGGATAATAGAGTCAAAGATGGAATTAAGGAAAATTTATAATGATTAAACTTGAAAATAAACCATGTTTCTGTTTAAATGATTTAATTTTATGTAAGAAATGGATATTGATGGAAGTATTCAATTTTTATTTCTATGTTTTTGTTAGGTAATATTTATGACATAATTCTCTAAATCTTTAAACCTGAAAAGATCTTCAATGTGAATTCTTAACTTAACTCAAGATTATGTGACATTTGAGGCAGGGGCCTTATAATAAACATGTCCAAAAATTATTAGTTGAGGGGATTTAAATGAATTGTCATATTATATTTGAATTCACTCAATTTGGATTTTTTTAATCGAAAATAAATTTATGTCAGTTTAGTATTTTAAAGGATTCCAATAGTACCCCTCCCCTCTCATACAAAAAGGAACCTCATCCCTCACTTCCTAACACCACATTGAGCCTTCTAGGTCAACCGAAAACCTAAAAATTTCTCTCACAAAAAAATTCTTATTTATGTTCTAGAGGCCCTATTCATAAAGAAAGATCAACCCTAGCATTTCTAAGAGAAGATCCAAAGGATGTCCACTGAAGTTGAGGTAATTGTTTTACCAATTCAGTTGAGTTCAATTATTCTTAAATTTAATCTTCCTAATTTGTTTCCATATAGATGTAAAAAATTTAGTATCATATATATTTTGGTATGTTATTATGATTATAGGATAACCATATTCCTCTATTTATCTATCCTACAAAAAACTAAGTCACCATTTGTGCGTACATATGACTTACTGTCTCCACGATGTGGTGTAATTTTTTTAATCACCAATTCATTTGGTTGGGTATAATCATGTATATAATAGATAGAATAATAAATATGAAATGATATTGAATATTTATAATTAATATACCATCAAACTTCTTACCAATTTAACATTAAGTGAATGGTACTATTACTCATGCGTATGTGCGGCCTACTGTCTCGACAATGTGATGAGATTCATTCTAAATGTTAACCATAAAAGAGTGATTATAAAAAATATATATGATTAGTTAATATTTTTTTTATTAACATAATATAATTTTTTATAAAATTAAAATATATCCTATGCATAATAAATAGGATTTAGAAGACAAAACAGACATAAGAAAATGAATAAGTTAACACCATAAACAATGGTAATAATGAAATATTATCAAAAAAACTATATAAGAGAATAATATATGATATCATAAATATTGTTATTGTTCTAGTATAATTTTAAAAAATTATTTAACCATTATATAGGAGTTTAACACACCCTCAACAAAATGAAATTACAAGTTAATGGTTAAATTTAGAATATCATTATTATTCAAAAATGTTTTTACGTAAGTATTTACCAGGACATATTTGTCACCCATGTCCTTGTTTCTTAAAAATGAATTTCAAAATATTATTTCAAAAATTATAAAACTGTTTAAATTAATTTTTACCCATGTTTTAATTCTTATAAAATGTTATGAAATTTATCTTTTATTTTCATTTTCTTAATGATGTACTTTATGAGATATTCAACAAAATATGGAAGGAATATTATTCTTTAAGACATAAATAAGGACTAATTTACCGTATTAAAAAATTATTTTCAGGAAAAATTATCTCTTTTAAAATTGTGGACCCATTTTGAAATAATGTTAATATAGAACGTGGCATTTCTCTCAAGAAGTTTTTAGTGATTTCAATAGACTACTTTACTTTACGTCATCATCCATTGTTATATTTAATGCCTAAATGAGGTTCGTATCATAAAATACCATATACCATATTTTATTGAAATGGTTTATGATATTTTTTACTATGGATGTTCTATTTTCATACCATTCATGTTTTATGGTTAATTTATAAATATTTTTATACGACTTTCAATACTAATATTTATGTTGGTTATGTTTTACCTTTTCACATAAAGAATGAATTCGAATTAGTAAGTGATGAGAGGGACCCTATATAGCCCCTAAATGAATTTTTAGGTCTGATTAGACAAACAAGATTGGGTATTGGCTAACTTATTACCAGTTTATGTATGGTGTCTTAGCTGAAGTATTGACAATATATTTATGATATCTAGAATTATACATTCCCTCATTACGAGTTATTGATAGTCAATATGATTATTCGAGTATAAGAATACCCATGATTATGTATATTTCTCATTTACTATTTATATGGTGTTATTTTATCAACTTATATCTCTTCCATATTATGATATAGATTATGTTTTAATGGCATGTGATTTTAACTGTTGACATTTCCTTATTGATAATGTTTTTTATGTTTGATTTGGATGTAATGTTTTCCCTTAATGAACATCTAATTTGGCCAATTTCTTATTTTTAATTTTTTCATAGGATGTGAAAATTTATATTACAACTGAATTATAGGGATTATAAATGTTAATAATAGTGTTTTCAAAGGAGTTACTATGTTTGTTTTAATTTCAAGAGGTAATGTTAAACATATGTATGTAATATGGATTGCAAGACTGCTAAAGTAATCGGTCCTCTGGGATTCAAATCATATATATACTCCAATTTAATAATATAAGGCACATTATTTGGTATAATGGGGTCAAGGGTATTAAATATAATTTCATTGAAATCTTATAAAACACCAACACAACGCGCATACATGGCACATACAAAGAAAATAATTTTTTTAAAAATATTCAAAAGAATATATTTTTGGATAAATTATAATTAATCACGTATTTATTGGATAATTATAATCTATAAGTTATGATGAATGATTTTATATTCAAATTACATTTTTATCTCAATTTCTTTAAAGTTAATATATGTGAATAGTCCTGAAAATGACCATAAATGGCATTTAATCTTAGATTTTTTAAAATAATTAAAAAATTATAAAATTATAATATTGAATAAATTGGATGTAATTTTTTTAGTATTTTAATTCATGGATTATGTGTGATTCACTTATAATTTTTTAAATTACTTTCATGATTCTTAAAGAGTGAAAATTTTACTATAACGACTAGGGTTAAACTCGCTAAGTGAGGGGGTAAAACCAAAATATAAGATTTAAAATGACACCTAAAATGGTATAAAATTGATTGATTGATTATATTTAGAATATATAAAATTTTATTCAATAATAACTCAGTTTTAATACATTTTATATGACCTAGACACATTATATATATATATATATATATTAATATTTCATTCTTCTACTAGATATCCATCAACCTCATCGATAAATAGAAACCACTTCTCCTATCTTAATCACACATCAAGAGTTAATTATTTTGGACAATATATGCAAAAATATATTCTTAGGTTCCTTCCATTTATGCTTGAAATTAGTTTCTTTTCCTAAGACACTCTAATGAATTCTTAATGTGTAAGACAAAGGGCGATTCCAAATAATATGCGCAACTCTTAAACGTGTTTCTTTATTTTATTTATTATTCTACCTATATATATTATATCATATGAATCATTATATAATAAAATGTTTATATTAAATTGAATAATTATTTTTATTTTTATAGTACAACCCTTATTAATTTTTTTTTCAATCATTTGTAAGATGAAAATGACGCTCTTGAATATGAGTGAACTTCCACCTCTACAAAGAAATGTGATTCATTTTTCATTAATGATTTATATATATCATAATAATGACAGATTTAGTGAATATATATGATATATATGATGTAATAATGTTTCTTTAAACTTTACGTATCAGTTACCTTTTTATCATTCAGCCCCTCAAAATGTGGAAACATTATATGTGCGTGTGTATGTACTACTACCTCCATGATGTGATGTTATTCAATTTTCATAACCACCATATAAAGATGAATATAAAATATTATATAAAGAGTAAATATGAAAATTATTACATGAATAATATTATAGAGCTAATGAAACCATGACCATGGTGAACGGAATAGAACCTCCAAACCTAAAATTGCATGGGAAATAAAACAATTTTCACAAAAAAGATAATTCTAATAAATAATTGTTGATTAACGAGTGATGAGATGTTATAAGTTAATCATAAATGTGATTATAACATTTAATTTGATTATTTTAGTTATTTTTAATTAATAAAAATTCGATTTATTGTAGGATAATAGAGTATATGTAGTGAGTTAGACATGTGGTAAGGGATTTGTATTACAGTCTCATTTTATTTTGTAATTATTTACATTTAGATTTAAATTGGAAAAATTATATGATAATAATATCTTAATCCCCATATATTTTATTCCCCTATTATTTTGTTTGGTGTTTAGAAATTAATTTTCCATTTCCTCTCTTTTTGGATAAGTAATGAACAAGGAAGTAACATGTATGTGACTTTATTTTAAAAATTCACATTTTAAAAATATCTATCCAATTATTTTTATTCCATGTCAAGGTTATTTTAAATATTTAAATAATAATATTATTTATAATATAATAATGGTTTGAATAAACTTTAGAACATATCTTACTTTTGTTTACAATGTTTAAGAAGAAGTATGTTTAAATATTTTCCGATCAAGTTGTTTTCTGGACTTTTTACAAAAGTGTTAAAAGAATATTATGGTTCAACATATAATGTTTGTATGATTGTTCATGAAATCATAAGAATTATTTACATTCAATATTATTATACAGTTTTTCATGGTTATTTTCAATTATTTTTTTTAAATTTATTGAAAACTTTTATTTGATCTTTTATAAAAAAAACTGTATTATTTTCATAATGGAATGAAAAGGATTTTGAAAGTGATTAAGAATTATGTCCTAACAAAAATTTACAATGATTTTTTTAAATATATTTTTTAAATATATTTCTATTTCTTAAAGGTTTGGTTTTATTAAAAACCATTATTTTTGGGTTAATTGTTGTTCATGTTTTTCCCTAAAAAAATTTATGGTTTTGTGGTCATCAAATTTCATATGGTCATTTTCCTTATCACACTTGATCATTTAGTTGGTTCATATTTTCTCTTTAATTCCCATATATTTTGTATCGTTGATTTATATAACATCTTCTCCTCAACATATTTATTATATTATCCACATACCATTTATATTCATGGTATTAGTTGAATAAATATTTTTAATAATGTTTTTTCATTGAACGCGGAAATATTCTATACTCTTGATTAAATATAGATAATTATTGATTTATAAGTAATTTTGGTAATTATTTATATTTATCATTAAATATATGAGGATTTAATTTTATGTTCAAGTGATGGGGGTCTTCTAGTTATAATATCTCATTGATACATCCAAATGTCAAATGATACAATAGAATTTAGCATGATGTATAAGTTGAGGCTCTATGATCATGTCATAAATGTTCGGTAATTATTTTATTCATTACATATATAAGTAAAATATATTGTTTGAAAAGCCTTTAAAATATATTAAAATTTATTGGCCAATGCCTTTTTTCACACCCACCATTTTTTTAAAATATTTATTTTATTATTTTTTTTGGGAATCAGGTAGTTTGGGTGAAATCCGACTTAAAATTTTGAGTTTTTATTTAAAAACAAACATTTTTCCATGAAAGTGTTTATTGCACCACTTTAAAAGCCTCAAAGCCTCACTTGGGTCACTGAATGACCTCGCCCGGATCCACGCATGCTTGCCTGATTTTCCACTAATTAAAAAATAGAATTAATAATATTGAAATAAAATTAAATGAGTAGTGAAATGATAATAATAAAATCCGAAAAGAGTTATAAAATTTAATAAATTTTGTTTTAATGATAAGAATAAAAAAAATAATATTATTATATGGGGATATTATTATTATTATTGGTATAATTATTTTTATTTTTATTATTTTTATCATTATTATTATTTTTATTAGGGTTAGTTTTATTCCATATTTATCTTTTCATTTTTAATTATTAATTCTTTCTTATGATTGGGGTTTCACCCCATCTTTTTTTGGTGCACAGTTCCCACATTGACTAGGCCGCCGCCTGACTCCACCCTTGCTCCCCTGCAACCTATCATGACGTGCCCCTTACCCCTTGGAACCTCTTCATGCTGCACTCTCATCCCTTGCTCACCTTGGCCATCCACCTTCGTACCCCCTCCCCTAACTTCAACGTGCACCGCCCTCCCTCCCTACAAACATGTGCCATGCCATGTACTCATTCCCATCCTGGTATTCCACTTACTCCATCGCACCACCCTACTCTCCAGCTAGTTCGAAGCCCCCTTCTCCTGATGGCCTCCTTCCGCACACTACGTCTCCACTAGAAATCCATTGGCCTCCTCGCTCCTGTCTAACCTTACTCTCTCAGACACTGGTGACACCACCCCCTACCTCCCCTATTGGCACAACTACAGGGGCCTTTCCTCCTTCTACGTGAGCAACCCCTCCTATGGTTATTCCTTCACCGTTTTCTTTCTCTTGAGTTATTTACCTTTTAGCGGGTGTGAGGTCCTTATTAGTGGTCTATTTTTATTCCTTTTTTTGTTCAGATTCTTTTTTTATGGTTCCATTTAGGATTGATGTGGTGATAATTGCACGCATTTGGATTTACACATTGAATTTTGGGGGTTTCTCTAACTGAGGTAGGTGATTCCGCATATAAATATTTTTTTTATGAATTAGCTGGCTTGTTTGATTGATCTACCATGTTCTTTTATTTATTTGTTTCATGAAAATTTGTTTTTGGGGAAGTTTATCATGCTTCATATTTGATAAGTAGACTAATCAGATTGTATGGATGCATTTTTTTGGAATTTTATATTTAGTCAATTGTTTGCATTTAAATAAATTGTGCAGTTGGTTGTTGATCTATGCAAGTGCGGTGAATTGCATTTTTCACATGCTGTTGTGTGTGTTTGGTCATAAATGAACGTGTTTTGTGGGTTGTGTAGGTAATGTTATGTGATTTATTTTTAATCTATCTTATAATTTTTTATTTATGATTTATTGAGTTTCATAAACGGTGAAAAAGTGTTCTATAAATGGAGTAGAGTATTCCCAAAATGTTTATATAAAGTATGTCACAATTTTGAAATTACATTTGAGTGCCTATGTTGTTGAAATACGTTTTGGGTGTTTAAATGTTGATTTTGACATATGTATTGTTGGTTTGGATTACTTGTGTTCTTAAACATGTGTTATGGTTTGATTGGGAGGTGTGAAAATATATTTTGGAAGTGTTTGACAAACATATATGATGAGGTGAATTTTAGAAAAGATAAATGGTTATGTTTTGTTTACGCCTTATGTGGGAAGTGCCTGATGAGATTTCAAATGGATTTGAAAAAAAATGAAAATGAGTTCTTTGATAAATTTTATAATGGTTTTCTTAAATCTTGAAATGATTAATTTTAATTATGTAATTTGTTTATTTTCTATTTTAAATGTTTCAGATTTTTTTTCAAATGTTTTTTGGTGAGTGTATTATTTCAAAGTAGAATCTATGTGTGTTCAAGTGTGGTATTGTATATGGAAAATTCCTTGTTTGTTTTGTTTATCTGAATGTGATATGTGGAATTTCATGTGAACATGGAATTTTAAATGATCAACAGAGGGAATATTGGGGTATTAGGTGGGGGAAACTATGACTGGTGGTCTGGTGTTCCAGAGGTGAATCGTTCTAGTTTCACTGGCAGGACTAAGGTTTGTAACACTAACTAAACATATGAATGAATGAGGGATGTGGTTTCTAAGCCACATTTTCTAAGGGTCATGGTTTCTGAGCCATATTTTCTGAGGGTCATGGTTTCTATGACACTTTTTCTGAGGGTCATGGTTTCTAATACACGTTTCATCTAGACACTATGTTCTAGGATCCCACTGGTCAATAATACCTATAGGGACTCTCGCACATTTTGTGCTCCTGGACTGCATTACACTCACTATCATCATATGGTGTAACTTTGGATTTCTCTTAAAACATTTTGTTTTTTTAATGTTTTGGTTTTTCTTAAAGGTAAGGTTGTACTCTTGATTTAATTTGATTTCTTAGAAGCCGTTTTTATTGATGTTTCTTCATTAAAGTGATCAAGATTTTGTGTCCACTAATTTATTAATCTGGAATGTGTATTCACTATTTAATATTTTTATATTTAACCTTTTTGTTGGGTGACTTTCTACTGGGAATTTTTCTCACACCCCGCATACACCTTTGGGTGTTTGTAGATTTCTTTGCCCTTTGTGTTTTCTATGTTGAGGCATCATGCTTAGTGATGGTGGTTCTGGTTAACGATGTTTTTTCCCCGCATAGGTTCGAAGATGGTGGGTTGAGGAGGTGGCTCCTCATGTTGCATGAAGGTGAAGATAGATGTATTAGGTTTCTTTTATTTTTAGTATTCTTAGAGTTTTGGGTGGAGTTGAAAACATTATATTTGGTCCAATGTTAAGGGGTTGTTTGGTTCTATTTTCTAGATTTTTTATTATTAATCTTGTTAGTTGTCTTTTTGTATTCTATTTAGGGTAAACCATTCCCACTAGTCACTCTTGATACCTATGAACCTGTGCCAACCTGTGGGGATCAGAAACGCCCTTTGGGATATGTTACGGACCGGGTCGGTGCCAGGTCGGATGGCGACCTGGATTGGTTCATGAAAAAATGGTATCAGAGGTAGGTTTTCTCTCTTGAGTCATGTCCCTTTGGGATAGAGTTAGGTGAAAAAATGTTAAGGGTATTGGAACTCGACATTCTAGCTACAAGCAATGTGCCTCGCCAACACACCCCGTGGCATGACTTGAGTTACACAAGTAAGTTGAGTTTTATCTGAGTCATTGGTAATTGTGATTAATCATGGTTAGGGGAAATGAAAAGGGAGTAGTTTCATTGGTCCTAGTGTTCTCATAGAGTCTGGCATGCAATGTGGATCCAAGGACACTGTCCTTGAATACTCTACATGGATGTAGCATGATTGGCGTATGGCAGCCAACCATATGTCTCAATCACCCACCGACACTAGTCTCATCATGTATCATTCCTTGTATCTTTATTTTTGGATTTATAGATATTTTGATTTTATGTAAAAATGATTTGGTCTTGGAATTTTGTTTTGAAATGAGGTGCTTTAAAAAGAAAATGATGTATGAAGTTTGAAAATTGTGGGTTGAATATTTTGGTTTTGAAAAAAATGTAAGGCACTTGTTTTGATTCTTGGTACTCACATGGGAAACCACATGAATGAGTATATATGGAACGATAAATGGTTAATGGAATGAGAGGATGAGTTCCTAGATGGACATGAGGTGGCTGCTCGCATGGTACCAGAACCTGCATGTGCGAGGCCCATGAGACACCATTGGTGTATGTACAACCCACCGGCTTCATTTATTTTCAGAATGTTTTGTTAAATAAATTTTTATTGTTATAATAACCAGTGATTGTGTGGTGTGGCTTTGTATTTTGGAAAAGATGGATGTGAGGCGTTTTGATCCAAGAATCCATTTTTTACGGATTTCAGTCTTGAATTTGATTTCTTATTCTTAAGTTGGTGTGAGAGTGTGTGGTTAATGGATTATTCTGAAAAATTCTTTGGGAAGCCCTTTCATTTGTTTCCCCTACACATTTAGTGTTTTCTTGCAATAGGTCTTGGCCATTGTACTAGTTTTATTAGGTTCCTAATTTTCATTTTTGATTAGTGCACACCCCCATAAAGCATTAACATTTGAATGAAGTGTGGCCACATGAAATTTTCCATTGAATAGCCCTCTAGTTGATTAAAGAAAGGACTCTACATTTTGTGTAATAGTGATAAGTATATCCCTCATTATTTTCAATTAAGCAGGTCCTCTCACAGTGGGATGATAGATGTGAGAGGATTTGAAGGGAGTTTTGGTCACTTTGAGTTGTCTAAGTCGTCAGGTATGAGGTTTGACACCATTGCATCTGAAGTTTCCCCTAGAAGCGGTGAAAGGAATTCAAGTGGGTAAGGGTAAAGGTGGTTCAGAGTTATTAGTGTTGACTGATGCTTGAAAGGCTTGTAGTTATTTCATCGGCCGTATGGTCCAGGTTTGGTGACGTCTTGCAATGTGAGCTCTCTTCAAAGGGAAAAGGTTGATTTCATGAAAACCCTATGAGAATCACTGTTTTCATATGAGTGTGTCCTCTTTTAAGGGAGTTCTATTTTTTTATATTCAAAGGGGAGTGGTTTTCATGCATCCTTCCTTCTTAGAGTTAATTGGTTTAGGTGAATTGGTGACGTATGTGCATTATCAAAACTTCTATTTTGATGGAAGTTCCATGAGTGAGTAGTTGGATGTGAAGGTGTGTTGTGTCTATTGGTGTTGTCTCACTTGTTGTGTGGTTGCGTGTAGAACAAAAAAGCTCCATTAATAAGTATTCAATGCATGAATGTGAGGCATGCGACGCTTCAAAAATTTGGGCTCCAAAAATAGGAATTGGAGTAAAGATTGCACATGTTCAGGAACCGCAAGAGTGTATAGGACCCCAACATTATTTCTGTTATTGGTATTGATGATGAAGACGATTTAAATTGTTTTTTTGTAGTAGTTCCATTTCTAATGACCCATTTTGGTGTGTGAGGTTACCCATGGCTATGATAAATCATGGTAGTCTTTTTAACTTAAATTTATGGAGGTTTCATTCCACAGAATGTAATCTCTTTTAGTGGTCCTTATGGGGTCTTTTGGGTATATGGGTATCAAATCTGGATAGAGTTTTCATTTAGGGATGTGGAGATATTGTTGTGTCTTCGGCCATGGTTTTGACTCCCCAGTAGTTGGGCCTGACCCTCTTCTCCCCTTGTGGTGGGGTGTTTGGTCACTGTTGGGAAATATTTGAAGTTTCTTTATCTTCATTCAGTTAAAATGGGGGGTGTCTGCTCGGGCCTTCTTGTATTGGTTTTCTAGTCTTGCCTAATGATTTAGTAAGTTTCTAATGGTGGGGAGCCGCTTCGATCCTTCCCATGTTGGCCTTTTGATTCTGTTCCTTGAGACAACATGGTGGTAGGTGAAAAGTGTATTATTTAGATGTGGTTTGGTCTTGTTTGTTCATTCCACTCAAATGATGTGGTTTTCCCTATTTGGTTCTCAGAGTGTTTGGATTTGTGATGTTGGATTCCGTGGGTGTGAGAGATCCTTTCTTGATCAATTAACTAGAATTGTTCTAACTTTTTAGAGTGGGTGACACACAGCGAAAGGTATTTTTATGGGTTTCTTAATAATTTTTATGTCACTTTCTCTAATCACGATGTGTCTGCCTCCTTTCACAAGCTTTTCATAGGGATCATCTTTGAACTAAAAGGGGCTATCAGTTGGTACCTTGGGTTTCAGCCTTAGTTATGGATTTTTGGGGATGAAAAGAGCTATGACGGGGAGATTTGTCACACACACCATTTTTTAAATTATTTATTTTATTAATTTTACTAGGCAATGGGTATTTCATGTTAAATCTGACTAAAATCATGATTTCTTTTTTAAAAACACATATGTTGGCCTTGATAGCATTTAGGGCACCACTATCGAAGTTGCACGGCCTCACCTAGGTTACCACACAGCCTCACCCATTACCGTGAATGCATGCCCGATGTGAAACTAATTATATAAAACAAATTGTGTAACACCCCAAGATTTCGTAGTATGTTAGTTCTTCAAAGTAATTTTAGAACTTACACTTCATGCAACATCGAGTTCAAGCGCACCACGACTTACCAAACTACCGGTTCAAAAGCGTGTATGAATAGTATTAAAAGAATTTGATCTTTATATAACACTTATAATTTTATAATCCATATTTTTAGTTTCTTAGAAATAATTTAAGTACAAATTAATTTTCTTCTGATAAATGAATTATTTTTAAAAAAATGCGATTTTACCACCTTTTAACGGAGAACCCTTTTTTAAATCTAATATTTGTAACATTTATATATTCAATTTTACAAAATAAAAATTCTCTTTGGTATTGGGACATAATAATTTAGTTTCAATAAATTTTTGGTGTTTTTCTGATAACTTTCATATTTGCGTGAATAGTGAAAAATAATATATTTTATCATAAAACAGCTTTTTTAATAAAAATAATTTAATGTGTTCAAATATTCATATGAATGGTTTGGATGTATAATTAGATTATATTTGTACCATTTTATCCAATATTGGTCATTGGAAGTAATTTCAGTTTGAAATTGGACATAAACAAATGACAATCTTCTGGTAGTTATTATTGCATAAAAATATGTTTTTTGGTTTTAACAACGTCAATTGATTTTAAACTAATAATTGAAATTTATATGTTTTTAATTTGGTAAAATAGACTTCATTTTTTAATTCATAATATCAAAATTAGCTTAGGGTGAATTCTTGGTATGTTTCTGAAAACTTTTAATTTTTGATGAATAGTGAAAAACACTGATTTATAGTTTAAAAATGAAATTTTATTTAAATAATTATTTATTTTGTTTAAATTTATTTTAGTTCAAAATATATAAATAATACACATATAAGTTCAATGTAATTAGTTGAAGTCATTTTGTAATAATATTAGATATATAAAATTTTATTGAACTTTTCACCGTCTTTTACCCACCTCCTAAGAGAATTTGTAAATTCACATAAAACATAATTTTACAACTTCTATGAGTTGAATTTTGAAAATCCGAGAGAAAAATTTAATATCAAGGTGTAAAATTTGTTTCAAGAAGATAAAAATAATTTTTGGTGAATAATAACCTTTTAGTTTTATATACCACGATTAAAAGTAAATAGGGTAATAAAGGGTAAAAATGATATAATTATTACCCTAAAACATGTCCTAATACTATTGGATAAGTATAATTTGACCAAAAAAACCTTATGAATAAAATATTAACTTCTTTGGTCAACATGGATTAGACTAGAACATTTATTATTATTTGATTCAAAGAAGAGTTAAAAAAGTTAAAATGAAATATTAATAACTAAAACATTTTTTGTAAAGACCCGCAAATTTCAAGGAAATTTTTTTCTTAATTTTCTTTGGAATTTTACAAGAGCGCAGCTTCAGACGGCACCTGATTCCGAGGCCCGGTGTGCCCGGAATCAATTTCCGAAGTTTGGCTCGGGTACGTTCAGTGAACGGACGAGCGGGTTTTTCTATCTTTTGAACCGGTGCCCGGAATCGAATTCTGAGGGCACCGATGAAATCGCAGCGCCGGTATTTGCTTAGAAACGCCTCTTCCGGAGTTGCGTTTGCTCAGACGTGGTTTTTAAATTTTACGGCTTTAAGTCAGAAATAAAATAAAGTTTGTGCGACAACTTTATTTTATTTCACTTAAGCTGCTTGGAAGCCACTTGAAGTCACTTAAAGACGGCTTGAACTGAGTTGAACTGGATAGGATGCTATCCAGAAATATCCTACCCCTTGGTAGGATATTTGTGCGGTGGGACCCGCACGAGCCCCGCCGTTTCTTTCGCTAAGTAACGCACCCGCGAAAACCCGTCAAAGTAACTGAAAAGTCAACCAACGCGTTTTCTTTAATTCTTAACAGACCATTTAATTGGGCGGTTTATTTCGTGAATTAAATGGACTGTTTCTTCGTGAATTAAATGGGTCGTTTCTTTCGTTGAATTAATTCAACGAATTGATGGATCGTTTCTTAACCGGTTTCGTGTTGGCATGTTTATAAAATAAGACCAACATAAAAATCCTTGGAAAGGATTTGAGAGAATCTTCGTTCCTCCACCCTCTCCGCGAAGAACGCGAAGAACGCGAAGAACGCGAAGAACGCGAAGAACTCCGGCGAACGGAATTCGACGACGCACACCAAGATCTGCGACGTCGACGAGATCTACCCGCGACGTTCTTCGGCGACGTCTTTCTTCCGCGGCCGATCCTCGTTCGGCAACAAAGGTGAGAATCGGATCTTTTCTTCTCCCTTTTTAATTTCAATATCAACGGATTTAAACTAATTAAATCCGTTGATCTTGATCCGGAGATTGGCGACGCGACGAGCGATTCCGCGACGACGCGGCGATCTCCATCTTCCGCGACGAGCAAATCCCGCGACGATCCCCCGTTCGGCAACGACAAGGTAGGGATTTGATTGTGATTCTTTATCCCGTGTTTATTCTTTTGAAATATAGAACCCGATCACGAAACAATTTTAATTTATTTAAAATTGTTGATTGGTTTCTTCCTGTTTCTCCCGTCGATTATGACTAACGCGGAGGGTGCGGGTCTAACGAACAAGACCCGGCAACCCTCCGTCGATCTTCCTTTGTGTGCGGATTTGGCGAGCGACGGCAAAAGCGCGACGCAAGGGCCATATGTTGATTCCGCAGTGGAGGACGCATCCCGGGAGGAACAACGGCGCAGACGGGAGGCAAATCGGGCCACCGGAGCATCTCCGGCGGCCCGCGGAAGGAGGCGGCGGCGCGGGTCGCCGGCGCGGCGGCGCCGGCGACCGGGGGCGGCGGCGCCCGGCGCGCCGCCGGAGGAGTCCGCCGCGGCCGAGCCGCGGCGGCGGCGAGCCGCCGGACCGCGTCCGCGGTCCGGCCTTCCAGCACGCGGCCCGCGCGGGCCGCGTTTTCTCCAAAGCCGCGGGTTTGACCCGCGACGGCAGCGCTTCGGCCGCTCGGCCGAAGCCGAGCCGGTCCGGTCGGCCGGGCCGCGCCCAGGCCGGACCGGACCCGGCCGGGCCGGTTCGGGCCGGGTCGGGCCGACCCGGTTCGGGCCGACCCGGTTCGGCCGACCCCAGGGGGGGGTTCGGGCCGGGTCGCCCCGGGCCCAGTACCCCCGTTTCGGGCCCTCTACGGTCTTTCGCCCATATCTTGGGCCTGGGACCTCCGATTGACGAACCGTCAGCGGCTACGCGATCCTTGGATCGAGACGGTCGTTTCGGTATATTATACTCAAGGTTTCGGAAGACTTTGGGTTCGGCCGGGTTGGTTCGTACACGAAGCCAACCGGGCCCTCGGAGCGGAAACGCTCATAACTTGAGCTACGGACGTCCGAACGACGTACCGTCAGCTGTGGTAGTTTCCTCTAAGTGAGACGGAACTTTTGGCATACTCCGCCCGAGGATCGGATACAGGCGGAGTACGGTCGGGTTGGTTTTGCCCTAAAAACCAACCGGGCCCCTGGGACGAAAATGCCAATAACTCTCAGACCGGGCGTCCGATTGACGCGCCGTCTGTCGCGTTGAGATCCTGTTGTCGATACGGAACTTTTGGATACATCAACTTCGGACTACGTGTCAGTTGATGTATCAGCCCCTCGGCTCGTGGAGCGGACCCTCCTAAACGAGCTCGCTACGTGCGGGAACCCTAGCGCTGGCTGTGACCTCGACGGCAGAGCAGAGATCCTCCGTGGACTGCGACGACGGCAGAGCAGAGATCCTCCGTGGACTGCGACGACGGCAGAGCAGAGATCCTTCGTGGACTGCGGCGACGACTGTGCAGAGATCCTCAGTGGACTGCGTCGACTACTGCACTCAGCGATCCCACGTGGATCAGTGCTTCAGGTTCTGTGTGAGCCCGATCCTCCGTGGGTCCTTACTACCGGTTCTGTGTGAGCCACTGCCTACAGGTTCTGTGTGAGCCCGATCCTACGTGGGTCTTTTTGCGGGGGTTAGTACCTATCGATCCTTCGTGGGTCCGACGACTGAGACGGATCAGTGATCGTCTTTGACGTCATCTGAAAAAGTATACCTGGTTGAGCTGAATCTTATGTTACTCTCCTTTGTGGATTGTGTTGAACTATCCTTTGTGGATTTACTGTTTACTCTCCTTGTGGATTTGAGTCTTGCTTTCCTTTGTGGATTGAGTTGTTCTTGAGCTCGTGAGCAGAGCTAGAATTGGGGACTTAGGTATATGTATGGGCATATACCTAAGTCGAGTCAGATGTTACTTCGTGATTGCATCTTTCTTTTGTGCTATATCCTTTGTGGATTTCGGGAGACCTTCGGGGGTCTCGGGGTCCTTACTGAGTAGTTGTACTCACCCCTGCACGGGCTATGCCCGCACTTCGTGGTGTTGGTTGCAGACGACGGACAGCGCTGATCGCGGTTGGGGCGTGGAGCAGGACGGTACCTGGAGGTGGACCACTGGACGGGACGTGCTCAGAGCGGACGTGGGGCCCGAGGAGCTTGGAGGCTATCTGTACCCACCCTTCAGGTGGGATTGCCAGTGGACGACACGAGGCCGCCGTCTTTTCTTCAGTTGCTGTTCTTTTCCTTTTCAGTTGTACTTTACAGTTGGGCTTGTATTTCCGGCCCCTTTACCTTTCTGCACTTTACTTTCCGCTTGCTGACTCTGTGTGGTTGTTACTTATAAAGGCAATGCCTTCCCTGTTTACTGGGATTTTACGCCTTGGTGCTAGTCGCCAGCCCCTGGCCTATGGAAGGCGGGCTTGGGGTAGTCACGGCACGGGCCCCGAGGACGGGTCGTGACAAATTGGTATCAGAGGGGTCGGTTCTACCGCAGACTCTGATCGTCCTTTCTTTCTATGTGAAGCAATAGTGTTTAGTGTATTGAGTGTGGTTATCAGTTCAGGGAGCCCAGTGTTGGTGCGGCGGCCGACGTATCCATACACCAGGACCCTGACTCCTGATTTCCGACTTAATGCATGAAAACATTGATTGCGTGTACGTTTCAAGTTTTCTTTGTGATTGCTTGTGTCAGCTCACCGGGTATACTGATCTGCTTTATGAAAGTCTCAAGTTTTCCTTGTGATTACTTGTGCCAGCTCACCAGGTATACTGTTCTGACTGTGGTGCTCTTGTTCTCCTTTTCAGGATGGCCCCGCGACGATTGCCAGCTAGGGTTCCGAGTGTAGGGCGCGACGGCAGCCCACCGAGCGACGAGGCCTCGGTGCAGGGCCCTTTGCCAGCGGTGGCACCGGCGGTAGCCTTACCCGCCGAGCCACCGATGCTTCCAGTACCAGACGCCGACGATGCACGTCGCCTCAGGGCACTGCACGAGTTTCAGGGCCAGCGACCGCCCAGGTTTCGCGGTGAGGCGGACCCCCAGGCCGCCGAGGACTGGCTAGAGGCGGTGGTACGGATCTTCAGGCTAGTGAGGACACCAGCGGATCTCATGGTGATCCTCGCAGCGAGCCTCCTGCAGGCGGCGGCAGGACGATGGTGGAGCCTGATGCTCCAGGTTCACGATGAGGCATCCTTGCTCTGGGCGGACTTCGAGAGCCTCTTCCGCTCTGAGTTCGTCCCGGCCACCCTCCGAGCGGTGCGCATCCAGGAGCTTCTCCAGCTGCGCCAGGGCAGCATGACGGTCTCTCAGTACGCGGCGAGGTTCACGGACCTATCTCGCTACTCGACCGACATGGTACGGGACCCCTTCTTCCGGGCCCGGACCTTCGAGCAGGGCTTGCGACAGGAGATTCGGGCGTCGCTGATCTCCCTCAGCATTCCGACCCAGGCGGGAGTACTGGAGCGAGCCCTCCTGATCGAGAGCTTCCTGGCAGAGCCTTCTTCAGTGGCGAGACCTAGCGCAGGGCGGCAGGTAGCTGAGTCTTCGGCAGCAGGTAGCCAACGGATGACTCACGGGTCCAGGCAGACCAGACCCCCACGCAGACGGCCTCAGGACACCGGCTCAGCAGTACGAGGCACACAGCGGAGTGCCAGCCTTTCGAGAGGCAGGCTGTGCTACTCTTGCGGCGGGCAGGGTCACATGGCTCGTGACTGCCCGACTCGCCGATCAGAGGAGCAGCAGACGGTGGAGGGGCCACCCAGGCAGAGGCAGAGGGTCGACCGTGGCGGTCCGCAGGGAGGAGGCGGACGAGGCCGAGGAGCTGGCCGAGCAGCGGGTGGTGGGCGACGCTTTCAGGCTCTACCCCCACCACCACCAGGAGGGCCACCTCGACCACAGGGAGCCGGCGGGCAGGGACAGGCCCAGCTCCAGGCAGTGGAGGCCTACGACCCCGACATGCCAGAGATGATTCGAGGTACGATCTGTGTCTATTCCACCCTTGCTGCAGTACTTATAGACACAGGAGCGAGTCACTCTTTCATAGCCTCTGCCCTTGTTCGGAGCTCGGAGATTCCGACTGAGCCGTTGGCTCGATCCTTACGGCTAGAGACTCCTACGGGAGCAGACTCGACGATTACGCACTGGTGCCGGCAGTGTGAGCTTACTCTAGGAGGCGAGAGCTTCGGCTGGGATCTCCTTGTAGCGGCGTCGAGGCCTTACGACGTCATCTTGGGCATGGATTGGCTATCCACGGTTCATGCCCAGATCGACTGTTTTAGGCGCAAGGTACGATGTGTTCGTACCGACGGGAGCAGGTTTACCTTCACCGGCGAGAAGGGAACCTTTGCAGCACAGGATGGACTTCCGCGGAGGAGAGTGCAGCCCATCTCACATCAGTTGGCTAGCCTCATCCTAGGAGCAGTGGACGTGCGGAGTCCGGCTTTTCCTGCAGTGGTGGACCAGTACGTGGACGTCTTTCCCGACGACGTTCCAGGGCTACCTCCTCGTAGAGAGGTAGACTTTTACATCGACTTGTACCCCGGGACAGCCCCGATATCTACTCCAGCATATCGGATGGCCCCCGCCGAGCTTCGAGAGCTGCGGGTACAGTTGGAGGACTTGCAGAGCAAGGGGTTTATCCGACCCAGTGTTTCACCCTGGGCTTCCCCGATTTTGTTCGCCAAGAAGGCGGACGGGAGCTTGCGACTTTGTGTCGACTATCGTCGCCTGAACCAGGTGACAGTGAGGAATAAGTATCCGCTGCCACGGATTGATGACCTCTTCGATCAGCTCAAGGGAGCGCGGTGGTTCTCGAAGATAGACCTCCGGTCAGGCTATCATCAGCTCAGAGTTCGAGACGAGGACGTGCAGAAGACGGCCTTCAGGTGTCGGTATGGCCATTATGAGTTCTTGGTTATGCCGTTCGGCGTAACCAATGCTCCAGCGGTATTCATGAGCCTCATGAACAGGATCTTCCAGCCATACCTCGACCGATTTGTCGTTGTCTTCATTGACGACATTTTGGTATACTCGACGACTGAGGAGGATCATGCCTACCACCTGCGAGTTGTGCTAGACACACTCCGAGAGCACCAGCTTTATGGCAAGCTCTCAAAATGCCAGTTCTGGTTACGTGAGGTCCATTTCTTGGGGCACGTCATTTCTGAGGCGGGAGTTGCAGTGGACCCCGCGAAGATCGAGGCAGTGCTAGCTTGGGAGCCACCCAAGAGCGTGACAGAGGTGCGGAGCTTCTTGGGCCTAGCCGGATACTATCGGAGATTCGTGCCAGACTTCTCCAGAGTTGCGGCACCACTCTCAGCGTTGACGAAGAAGGGGAAACCCTTCGTGTGGTCAGACAGATGTCAGCAGAGCTTCCAGGAGCTGAGACAGAGATTGACCAGCGCACCTATCTTGAGGTTGCCTGAGGAGGGAGTTGGGTACGTAGTTTACTGCGATGCATCAGGGACTGGACTCGGGTGCGTCCTGATGCAGGAGCGGGCCGTGATCGCCTACGGATCACGTCAGTTGAGGCCGCATGAGCAGAACTACGCCACTCATGACCTGGAGTTAGCAGCAGTGGTCTTCGCTCTGAAGACTTGGCGGCACTATCTGATGGGCGAGCGCTTCACAGTCTTTTCTGACCACCAGAGTCTTAGGTATATCTTCTCTCAGAAGGACCTGAACCTGAGACAGCGGAGATGGCTTGAGTTCCTCCAGGACTATGACTTTGAGATAGTCTATACTCCTGGGAAGGGGAACGTGGTAGCCGATGCCCTCAGCAGGAGGACGGGCATTCAGCTGCTTGAGGAGGCGACGGAGCAGCTAGCCTCCTTGCAGATATCCTTCGTGGATAGAGACGGAACAGCCTTTCTTCAGTCTCTCACAGTCTCTCCTCCACTTCTACAGCGGGTCAGAGAGGCTCAGCGTGGGGACGCTGACTGTGAGACCCGGCGTGCACTGATATCCTCAGGTCAGGCGCCTGATGGTTTCTCCCTTGGAGCAGAGCACGACATCCTTTTCAGAGGACGTACCTTCGTACCAGTCGCTTTACGAGAGGAGGTGCTGAGAGAGTTTCACACTTCTCCCTTGGCGGTACATCCCGGAGTGGCGAAGATGTACCAGGACCTCAGGCGACAGCACTGGTGGCCGGGTATGAAGAAAGCTGTGGCAGAGTTCGTTTCACGATGCCTCACCTGCCAGCAGGTGAAGGCAGAGCACCAGGTACCAGCAGGCTTGGTACAGCCCTTGGAGGTCCCGGAGTGGAAGTGGGACAGCATATCTATGGACTTCGTGACTGGACTTCCACGCACTTCCAGAGGTCACGACTCCATTTGGGTGATTGTCGACCGACTCACCAAGTCGGCACACTTCTTACCCATCAGAGAGCAGGGCTCAGTAGAGAGCTTGGGACGTCTTTACGTCCAGGAGATCGTACGGCTTCACGGTGTGCCATCGTCTATCGTCTCCGATCGAGATGCTCGTTTCACTTCCAGGCTTTGGAAGGGGTTGCAGGAGGCGTTCGGGACGCGGCTCCATCTGAGCACAGCCTTCCACCCTCAGACGGATGGACAGACGGAGAGGACCATACAGACACTCGAGGACATGCTCCGTGCATGTGTTCTCGACTTTGGTCGCAGCTGGGAGGACCACCTACCCTTGGTGGAGTTTGCGTACAACAACAGCTACCACTCCACCATCGGGATGGCACCATACGAGGCGTTGTACGGCAGACCCTGCAGATCACCGTTGTGCTGGACAGACCCTGGGGAGTCAGCACTCGTGGGACCAGAGATGGTCCGAGCCACGACAGAGAAGGTCCAAATCATCCAGGAGAGGATGAGGACAGCTCAGAGCCGGCAGAAGTCATATGCTGACAGGAGGCGGAGGCCACTAGAGTTCGAGGATGGCGACCACGTCTTTTTGCGTGTCTCACCTCGACGTGGTTTACGGAGATTTGGCCGAGGCGGCAAGTTGTCTCCACGCTTCATCGGGCCTTTCCAGGTCCTCAGCAGGATAGGAGAGGTGGCTTATCGCCTGGCTCTACCACCTCAGTTGCACCGGGTGCACGACGTCTTCCACGTGTCTCAGCTGAGGAGATACGTGCACGACCCGACGCACATCATCGACTTTGGGGAGCTGGACGTGGACGATGGGGCGACTTTTGCGGAGGTTCCAGTGGAGATCGAGGATCGACAGGAGCGGGTCCTACGTGGGCGGTCGATTCCTCTTGTGCGCGTCAGATGGCAGCACGGGAACCTCCAGGAGAGCACTTGGGAGCGGGAGGCTCAGATGCGTGCTCAGTACCCCCATTTGTTCCCCTAGTTTTGATGTATCTTTACGGGGACGTAAAGCCCTGAGGTGGGAGTAATGTAAAGACCCGCAAATTTCAAGGAAATTTTTTTCTTAATTTTCTTTGGAATTTTACAAGAGCGCAGCTTCAGACGGCACCTGATTCCGAGGCCCGGTGTGCCCGGAATCAATTTCCGAAGTTTGGCTCGGGTACGTTCAGTGAACGGACGAGCGGGTTTTTCTATCTTTTGAACCGGTGCCCGGAATCGAATTCTGAGGGCACCGATGAAATCGCAGCGCCGGTATTTGCTTAGAAACGCCTCTTCCGGAGTTGCGTTTGCTCAGACGTGGTTTTTAAATTTTACGGCTTTAAGTCAGAAATAAAATAAAGTTTGTGCGACAACTTTATTTTATTTCACTTAAGCTGCTTGGAAGCCACTTGAAGTCACTTAAAGACGGCTTGAACTGAGTTGAACTGGATAGGATGCTATCCAGAAATATCCTACCCCTTGGTAGGATATTTGTGCGGTGGGACCCGCACGAGCCCCGCCGTTTCTTTCGCTAAGTAACGCACCCGCGAAAACCCGTCAAAGTAACTGAAAAGTCAACCGACGCGTTTTCTTTAATTCTTAACAGACCATTTAATTGGGCGGTTTATTTCGTGAATTAAATGGACTGTTTCTTCGTGAATTAAATGGGTCGTTTCTTTCGTTGAATTAATTCAACGAATTGATGGATCGTTTCTTAACCGGTTTCGTGTTGGCATGTTTATAAAATAAGACCAACATAAAAATCCTTGGAAAGGATTTGAGAGAATCTTCGTTCCTCCACCCTCTCCGCGAAGAACGCGAAGAACGCGAAGAACGCGAAGAACGCGAAGAACTCCGGCGAACGGAATTCGACGACGCACACCAAGATCTGCGACGTCGACGAGATCTACCCGCGACGTTCTTCGGCGACGTCTTTCTTCCGCGGCCGATCCTCGTTCGGCAACAAAGGTGAGAATCGGATCTTTTCTTCTCCCTTTTTAATTTCAATATCAACGGATTTAAACTAATTAAATCCGTTGATCTTGATCCGGAGATTGGCGACGCGACGAGCGATTCCGCGACGACGCGGCGATCTCCATCTTCCGCGACGAGCAAATCCCGCGACGATCCCCCGTTCGGCAACGACAAGGTAGGGATTTGATTGTGATTCTTTATCCCGTGTTTATTCTTTTGAAATATAGAACCCGATCACGAAACAATTTTAATTTATTTAAAATTGTTGATTGGTTTCTTCCTGTTTCTCCCGTCGATTATGACTAACGCGGAGGGTGCGGGTCTAACGAACAAGACCCGGCAACCCTCCGTCGATCTTCCTTTGTGTGCGGATTTGGCGAGCGACGGCAAAAGCGCGACGCAAGGGCCATATGTTGATTCCGCAGTGGAGGACGCATCCCGGGAGGAACAACGGCGCAGACGGGAGGCAAATCGGGCCACCGGAGCATCTCCGGCGGCCCGCGGAAGGAGGCGGCGGCGCGGGTCGCCGGCGCGGCGGCGCCGGCGACCGGGGGCGGCGGCGCCCGGCGCGCCGCCGGAGGAGTCCGCCGCGGCCGAGCCGCGGCGGCGGCGAGCCGCCGGACCGCGTCCGCGGTCCGGCCTTCCAGCACGCGGCCCGCGCGGGCCGCGTTTTCTCCAAAGCCGCGGGTTTGACCCGCGGCGGCAGCGCTTCGGCCGCTCGGCCGAAGCCGAGCCGGTCCGGTCGGCCGGGCCGCGCCCAGGCCGGACCGGACCCGGCCGGGCCGGTTCGGGCCGGGTCGGGCCGACCCGGTTCGGGCCGACCCGGTTCGGCCGACCCCAGGGGGGGGTTCGGGCCGGGTCGCCCCGGGCCCAGTACCCCCGTTTCGGGCCCTCTACGGTCTTTCGCCCATATCTTGGGCCTGGGACCTCCGATTGACGAACCGTCAGCGGCTACGCGATCCTTGGATCGAGACGGTCGTTTCGGTATATTATACTCAAGGTTTCGGAAGACTTTGGGTTCGGCCGGGTTGGTTCGTACACGAAGCCAACCGGGCCCTCGGAGCGGAAACGCTCATAACTTGAGCTACGGACGTCCGAACGACGTACCGTCAGCTGTGGTAGTTTCCTCTAAGTGAGACGGAACTTTTGGCATACTCCGCCCGAGGATCGGATACAGGCGGAGTACGGTCGGGTTGGTTTTGCCCTAAAAACCAACCGGGCCCCTGGGACGAAAATGCCAATAACTCTCAGACCGGGCGTCCGATTGACGCGCCGTCTGTCGCGTTGAGATCCTGTTGTCGATACGGAACTTTTGGATACATCAACTTCGGACTACGTGTCAGTTGATGTATCAGCCCCTCGGCTCGTGGAGCGGACCCTCCTAAACGAGCTCGCTACGTGCGGGAACCCTAGCGCTGGCTGTGACCTCGACGGCAGAGCAGAGATCCTCCGTGGACTGCGACGACGGCAGAGCAGAGATCCTCCGTGGACTGCGACGACGGCAGAGCAGAGATCCTTCGTGGACTGCGGCGACGACTGTGCAGAGATCCTCAGTGGACTGCGTCGACTACTGCACTCAGCGATCCCACGTGGATCAGTGCTTCAGGTTCTGTGTGAGCCCGATCCTCCGTGGGTCCTTACTACCGGTTCTGTGTGAGCCACTGCCTACAGGTTCTGTGTGAGCCCGATCCTACGTGGGTCTTTTTGCGGGGGTTAGTACCTATCGATCCTTCGTGGGTCCGACGACTGAGACGGATCAGTGATCGTCTTTGACGTCATCTGAAAAAGTATACCTGGTTGAGCTGAATCTTATGTTACTCTCCTTTGTGGATTGTGTTGAACTATCCTTTGTGGATTTACTGTTTACTCTCCTTGTGGATTTGAGTCTTGCTTTCCTTTGTGGATTGAGTTGTTCTTGAGCTCGTGAGCAGAGCTAGAATTGGGGACTTAGGTATATGTATGGGCATATACCTAAGTCGAGTCAGATGTTACTTCGTGATTGCATCTTTCTTTTGTGCTATATCCTTTGTGGATTTCGGGAGACCTTCGGGGGTCTCGGGGTCCTTACTGAGTAGTTGTACTCACCCCTGCACGGGCTATGCCCGCACTTCGTGGTGTTGGTTGCAGACGACGGACAGCGCTGATCGCGGTTGGGGCGTGGAGCAGGACGGTACCTGGAGGTGGACCACTGGACGGGACGTGCTCAGAGCGGACGTGGGGCCCGAGGAGCTTGGAGGCTATCTGTACCCACCCTTCAGGTGGGATTGCCAGTGGACGACACGAGGCCGCCGTCTTTTCTTCAGTTGCTGTTCTTTTCCTTTTCAGTTGTACTTTACAGTTGGGCTTGTATTTCCGGCCCCTTTACCTTTCTGCACTTTACTTTCCGCTTGCTGACTCTGTGTGGTTGTTACTTATAAAGGCAATGCCTTCCCTGTTTACTGGGATTTTACGCCTTGGTGCTAGTCGCCAGCCCCTGGCCTATGGAAGGCGGGCTTGGGGTAGTCACGGCACGGGCCCCGAGGACGGGTCGTGACATTTTTAATATAGGGATAAACATAAGATAAATTCAAATATAAATATTAAATAGAAATCTAAAAATTATTCCTACATAATGGTATTTTATTTATATTTTTTAAACATAAAATAATTTAATTTATTAATGACACAATGATGATGCAATATTTACTTAATTAATAAAATATTAAAATAATTGATATTATAAATATCAAAATAAATGTAATTTGAGAATTTTTATGAATTAAACTAATTTTATAGGTTAATATGAAAAATTAGGGTTGGATAGATTAATTGTTTTCTAAGTAATGATTCTTTTATGAATTTAGAAAAAACAAAATACCAAATAGTTTCAAAATTGACATAAATGAGTTTTTAAATCAAATATTATATTATTAATTGATATTCTATTCCTAAAAATCTAAGGATCAGAAAAAGGACTTATATAATGATAGGTGTATCATTAAGGAACCACTTTTGGTTCTCCTGGATGTATATAGTATGTTTATTAACCATATAATGTAAAAATACAAAGAGACATGGTAAATGTCAAACTATGTAACTAAGAGTTAAATCTAAAAGTTAAGGTTAATATAGTTCCCCAAACCTGTATAAAACATATTGGTTAAGTGGGTTTAGACCCATAACCATCTTATACTTAAAATAATCCACTTTTATCCATTAGAAACCGAAAATGATTTATTATAAAATAATATTTTAAGTTTTTCTTGGGTTCCCCTCACCCCTCTTATAAAAGCGAACTTCCCCTTCTCTCAAATTCACACCTTCAAAGCCTTTTGGCTCAGCCAAACCCTGCCAAAATATGCTCTTAAATTTCCTCACTTCATATTAGAGGCCATCCATTGTTCATAAATCCAACTTAAAGAGCTCTTTTGATCAAATCAAAAGGAAGAACCCGAAGAAGAGGTAATAATTTTACCACCCTCTTTCATGTTCTTTTCTTCTCCCCCTACTTCTTTCTTTGTTATTTTAATTATAAAATATTAAATACAGTATCTTATATATACTGGGATGTTATTATAAATATGGTACAACCATATTCATTATTCTATCCAACCTTTGAATGACATGTCACCATACGTTCGTACGTACGGATTACCATTTCCACATCGTGGTGTAAGTGTTATTCAATACATTATTATATGGATGGGTACAATAATGATGTGTTTTTCATGTAAATAATAAAATATAACATGATAATGATTCTGTTTATATGATATAACATCCAATTATATATTATTTTTATATCAAAAGAATGATATTTTTACTTCGTGCGTACGTACGGATTACTGTCTCCCCGAACGTGATGAGATTCATTCCCCATCGTATCCATTCAAGACTAAATTTTATTTGATGATTAAAAATAATATTTAGAGACATGATATTATTATGTATATTAATAATATACATCCCATCCATAAAAAATATGGGTCACATAACAAAGAATATAAAGGAAAATGAATCTTTTAACACTTGTAATGACGATAATAATAAGATATTATTAACAAATAATTTTAAAAAGATCATAAATGATATCCTATTAATGTATATGATTCTTGTATAATTAAATAAAAATTATTTCACCATTATAAAGGAGGTTAAACTACCCTCGACCATGGAAAATAAAAAATTAAGGGTTTCTTATCTCAATTTTAATTTCGTGAGATTTCAACTGTTCACCACTTATTTATTCCTTGTGGTGTGTGTAGTGACCATGATTGTATTCATTGTGTAGTATAATTTAATTTATGGATATTTACATCAACATTGTATGATCCTTATTTCATGTGTGTATGTTTCTAAAGTTACCAAATCGATAAGGGAATTTTAAATTTCAATTTCCTCTCATTCGGCTTTACGCATAATTCCTAGATTATTTTACTCCAAGATTATGTGTGTAATCACTATTCATTTGATTATGTCATATTTTTTAATCCCCTTTCCATGGATATTATTTTCATAAACATAATCACTCCATTGATAAATTCTCATGTCATTGATATAAACTTGATAAGTGTAATTTTAACTCAATCTCTATTTGTTTAGTTAAATATCCAATTCCTTGGTATTGTTTTTACAAGAATATGTGTGAATGTCCTCTGATTGGTTTACACTAAATATCCAATCCTATTGAGTGTATTCATATTTTTTACACATAATTATGTCATTTATTTATCCTTAATCTAAGGATATGGTCTTTATAAGAGATTTCATCTCAATTTACATTCCCTTGAGACTTCTTTTTTGTTATACACCAAATCACTTTTATATAGTGTATATAATGTACTTTGACACATTATATCATAAATCCCTTTAATCTCATGTTATTACAAAGTTTTGATTACCTCAATTTTTTGTATTCAAGTTTCTCTCTTTTGGTTAGAAACTCTAACTAAAATATTATTTTAAATGTTTTAAATATTTGCTCTTCTAAATATTTATCACTAATGTCCATATTTTTAAAATGGTTTTAAGGATTTATTTATATGAACATTAAAGTTTTAAAATTTAAATTTATTTTAAAAGTTTCAAACTACTATGAGAAACTTTGATTAAAAAATCTAGTTTTAAATGGATTCTTGAAAAATAGTGTGACTTTTAAATGTTTTCAAGAAAAAGGGAGTTATTTCTCTCAAATAGTTTTGATGATTATTTTCATCTATGTCAAGATCCTTCATTATTATTAATTTATGTTAATCTGTTACAATACAATCATCCATATTGTATTTAATGTGTTATTTTTGACTGTGGATATGATATTTTTATACCATTCATGGTTTGTGGATAAAGTATTGACATTTTATATCCTAGTTTTAATACGAATGTTTATGTTATTTTTCAAAACTTTCATATGAGGAATGCATTGGACATAGTAAGTGATGGGTGGAGCCTGCTATAGATGCTAGATGCATCGGTAGGTCTCATGAGACAAACTAGTGTCTTGGAACAAGGCCATTACAAAATCTTATTTGTAGTCTTGGCACAGTGCCTTGACTATGTGGTTATGATAGTCTGGAATTATGCATTCCATCATTGAAAGTTGTAATTGATATGGCATGTGATTATTCGACTAGTATAATATCAATGCGAATAAGTAAATGGAATTATTTCATTTTTTTTCTATATTATTCTGAATTTTATGTTTATAAGGATTTTGTTTTAGTTATACATTCCCTTAAATGTTTATGATTATTTATGAAAGTTTCCACTATATTGTTATCCTTAATAAGAATCTGATCTCACCCCTTTCTATGTTTTATTTTTCCCAGGATGTGAAGAAGTTAGTTATGAGTGACTTGTAGCCATAATATTGGAATCTTGTATGTTTCTAATGGAATAATTTCATGTTTTTATTTTTTTCAAGTTGTAATGTTGACCTTATGAATGTATCTTGTATTTCAATGGCTACTAAACTGATCGGTCTTTCGGGACATGATTTCCTTTTATCATTACAATGTTATGTAATAATGCACTGATTCTGGGTAATTGGGGTCGGGGTGTTATAGTTGGTATCAGAGTAAATTTAGTAAAAACCTTGGAAGCTAGATTTAGATAAAATCTAATTATAGCACATTTCCCTAAGATAGAATTTTAGGATTAGTATAGAAGAACTTCCCTGAATTTTGGTATTGTAGAGATTTTGTTAGTTTTTCAAGAAATACATCAATGTCTGGATATGAGCAGGTAGAGGTGGCTCTGGCATAGATTTACCTAGGATTAAAACCTAAAAACACTACTTTGAGCTAGACTAGAATGGAAACTGGTGCACGACAACGGGCCTTGCTGCACCCCTGGTTACGACACTCCTAGTGGATATGCTTAGGATAATTTACAATTTCTTCACAAACTGATTTGAAGTATTTTAATATAATAAGAGAATAAATGACATTGGTTAATCCTAAGGTGTTTCAAATTGAAAATATTATGTCATGATATTCTCTAAATGATTTTATGACTACTATTACTCACACATTTCCTTTTGGTTTTAGTCAATGGCTGGATTCCAAGGAAGTCATAGTAACTTTTAGAATGATGTACAAGGTGGGAACAGTGGTGGAAATGAGAAAACAAAATATAATATTGATAGGTGTAAAAGATACCAATTTCATGCCAAATCAGTTTTCCAAAAATATGATCGACAACATATATATTAACTAACTCTTGGACTCAACAAACAATAGAAATGCGATTAATGATAAGAGCTCTAGCAGTGGAGACCATGGAGAAAAGAATCCTCAATTTTCATCATGCAAGAAATGTGGAAGGAGAGACATAGGAATGTGTCTCAATGGAACAAAGAAATTCTTTAAATGTGGGAAAGAAGGATATAAAGGGGATAATTTTCAAGGAAAAATGAAGAGTACTATGAAAGAAAATAAAAATGGTCCTGAGAATCCATTTACAGTCATTTGCCGTAAATGTAGGAGACCTGGCCATTACCTGAGTAAATGCCCTATTCTATATGATATTTTCTTGGTCGAAGAAGAAGCTATGTGAAAATAAATGGTTGGAGAAATTTTTAAAAGTACTAGTTCTCCTTGTTGATGGGATTACTTTGGAATAATTTTCTATTGTATTTGTAACCCCGCAGTTTGTCATGTAAAAATGATATTGGAGGGAGACCTATCTTTTCTCTTGTGGATATATTTATAAATAACCATTTGGTTTTATATGATCATTGGGTTTGAGGTAATTTCAAGTTATTATATTTTGGGATGAAAATGCAAGGTATGAGGTAAAATTTGTGGTTAAATTATGTTATGATTATTTTGAGAAATTAATCTCATTTTGGAAATGTTATAAAATAATGTTTTTAAAAAAGGACAACACACAGACTGTGTGACAACCCATCGCGTCAGACACAACTGTGGGAATTGAACCCACAACCAGAGTGCAATTGGGATTTATCTCCTACCACTGGACTACGTGAAGTCCCTTGTTAGTGTGACTAATTTTTTTTAGTTAAATGATTATATTGATCAATAATATATTGATTTTGGATCTTATGTCTTATCAAATGAATACCCGTAGTATGGGAAAATGATTTGGTGATTAAGTGATAAATGTTATTTTGGAAGATGTTCACTTTGATGGGAACACTATATGCCCAAGGAAAATAGAATACTATGGGATTTCATTTTAGGAGTAATGGATGATTTTTATCTATGTTTTTATTTTGTATTTATAGTGATTTGGGTTATTTATGGAAATGAATAACCTATAATAGAGAATATTTGATTAGGTTAATTACTTTTAAATATGTGACTTTAATAGTAGATGATGTCATTAGGAGATACAATTTAACATGGGAGACTACATAAAAAAATTCTTCTATGTTTTGGGTTTCAATATTAGTTTGGATTATAATGATGGATTTGAAGAACAATTGTTTATTGAATGGTATTTATTTAACATTGGGGTATTGTTGGTTTCATTTTAGAAATTAATATTACTGTTTCTTTCTATAAAGGAATATCGTTTTAGGGGATCATTAGATCTTGTACTAACCATTTTGGTTTTGATTAATCTCTAAATACAAGGTAAATATATAGTTTATCCTTCGGGGATTATGTGATTCTATAGAATTTTATTCTATCTCTTCCAGTGTGACCATGTCTTCTTGAATACTCATCATTTAAAAAAACCAGTTAGTGGTAGAAATTTATTAATGAATGAAACTCTATGTAAAAAGTAAGTATATATCTTTATGTTCTTAGTCAATCTCATAAATTAATTCCTCATCTTTATGAAATGTAACATAAAAAAAAATAATGTTGTCCATTTACGTTTCCTACTAGGATACTAATGACTGTTTGTCCAATCACAAGTTTCTCTTTTTCTTGTTGTTAACTTTATCCAGATCATGTTTTTTGTCCCTCTCCATCAGAACTTGACACTTAGTTTATCTTCCATGTCCATGTTTTCCTACATGAAATCATAGTATGGGTTATCTTTGGTGACCTTTTTACTTTTCTTTATGTTAAAGTGATAGTTTCCTTGACTCTTTTTCCGATTTGGGACTTTCCATTATATTCCCAAGACCAATTTTAAAAATTGCGAGGACATAATTTATTGATGGATGGAAGAATGTAACACCCCAAGATTTATAGTGTTCAACTATACATATGAATGGCTTGGATGTATAATTAGATTATATTTTTACCACTTAATCCAATATTGGTCATTTGAAGTAATTTCACTTTTAATTTGGACATAAACTAATGTCAATATTTTGGTTGTTGTTATTTCATAAAAATATGCTTTTTGGGTTTTGACAACGGGAATTAATTTTAAACTAATAAATGCAATTTATATGTTTTTAATTTGGTAAAATATAATTCATTTTTGAATTCAGAATATCAAAATGAGCTTAGGGTGAATTTTTGGTATATTTCTGAAATCTTTTAATTTTTAATGAATAGTGAAAAACACTGAGTTATAGTTTAAAACTGAATATTTATTTATTTTATTTAAATTTATTTTAGTTCAAAATAGATACATAATACCCATATAAGTTCAATGTAATTCACTAGAGTCATTTTGTAATAATATTAGATATATAATATTTTATTGAACTTTTCACCGTCTTTAACCCACCTCTTAGGAGAATTTTTAAATTCACAAAAAACATAATTTTACCGCTTCTGTGAGTTGAATTTAGAAAATAAAAAACAAACAGTTAATATTAAGGAGTAAAATGTGGTTCAATAAGTTAAAAATATTTTTTGGTGAATAGTAACTTTTTACTTTTATTTACCACGGTTAAAAGAAAATACGATAATTAAGGGTAAAAATGATATTATTATTACCCTAACACATGTAATAATTCTATTTTATATGTCTAATTTTAGAAACAACAACCATAGGAATAAAATCTGAACCTCTTTGGTCCACTTATATTAGATTAGGACATTTATTATTATTTAATTTAAAGAAGAGTTAAAAGAGTTAAAATCAAAGTTTAATAACTAAATCATTTTCAATATAGGGTTACACATAAGATAAATTCGACTATAAATATTCATTAGAAATATAAAATTATTTCCTACATAATGGTATTTTATTTTTATTTTTTAGATATCAAATAAGTTAATTTATTAATGACACAATGATGTTGGAGTAATTACCTAATTAATGAAATATTAAAATAAGTGATATTATAAATATCCAAATAAATGTAATTTGAGACTTTTTTATAAATGATAATAATTTTTTAGGTTATTATGACATATTAGTGTTGTTTAGATGAATTGTTTTCAAAGTAATAATGCTGTTATAAATTTAGAAATAACAAAATACCAAATAGTCTCAAAATTGACATAAAAAAGTTTTTAAATAAAATATTATATTATTAATTGATATTATGTTTCTAAAAATCTAAGGTTTGGACAAAGGAATTATATAATGATAGTTGTATCATTAATGAAGCACTTGTGGTTCTCTTGGAAGTATATAGTATGTTTATTAACCATATAATATAAAAATACCAAGAGACATGGTAAATGTCAAACAATTTAACTAAGAGTTAAATCTAAATGTTAATGCTAATATAGTGACCCAAACCTGTATAAAACCTATTGGTTGAGTGGTTTTTGACACTTACTCTCATTATACATTAAATAATCAACTTTGGAGCCATTAGAAACCGAAAATGATTTTATTATAAAATAATATTTTAATGTTTTACTAAGGTGCCCCTCACCCCTATTATAAAAGGGAACTTCCCCTTCTCTCAAATTCACACCTTCAAAGCATTTTGGCTCGGACAACCCCTGACCAAGAATCCTATAAACTTCCCTCAATTCATCATAGAGGCCCTCTTTTGGTCAGAAATCCATGTTAAGGAGCCTTTTTGATCAAATCAAATGGAAGAACCCGAAGAAAAGGTAATAATTCCACCACCCTCTTTCAAGTACTTTTCTTCTTCCACTTCTTATTTTGTTGTTATTTCCATTATAAAATAATAACTCCAACATCTTATATATACTGTGATGTTATTATAAATATGGTATATACATATTCATTATTCTATCCATCTTTTGAATGACATGTCACCATACGTGCGTATGTACTGATTACCATATCCACGTCGTGGTGTAATTATTATTCAATGAATTATTATTTGTATGGGTATAATAATGATATGTAGATCATGTAAATAATAAAATATAACATTATAATGATTCTTTATATATGATATACCATCCAATTATAAATTATTTTGAAATCAAAATAATGATATTTTCGGTCATGCGTACGTACGGATTACCGTCTCCATGAACGCGATGAGAATCATTCCCCATCGTATCCATTCAAGAGTAAATTTAGATTGATGATTAAAAATAATTTTTAGAGACATGATATCCTTATGTGAATGAATAATATAGATCCCATCCATAGAAAATATGGCTCACATAACAAATAATATAAAGGAAAATGAATCCGTTAACAACTGAAATGATGATAATACTAAGATATAATTAACAAATCAATGTTAAAAGTTCATATATGATATCATATTAATGTATATTATTCTTTTATAATTCAATAAAAATTATTACACCATTATGAAGGAGGTTAATATACCCTTAACCAAGGAAAAAGTACAGAGTAAGTGGTGTCTTATCTCACTTTTAATTCCATGAGATTCCATTGTTCACCACTTATTTATTGCATGTGGTGTGTGTACTTCCCATGATTGTATTCATTATGTAATATAATTTAATTTATGGATATTTAGATCATCATTATATCATCCTTATTTCATGGTTGTAAGTTTTGTAAGTTACCAAATCGATAAGGGAATTTGAAATTTCAATTTCCACTCATTCAGCTTCACACATACTTCATTGATTATTTTACTCCAAGATTATCTGTGGAATCGCTATTCATTTTCTTATGTTATAATTTACACTCCCCTTTCTGTGGATATACTTTTTATACACATAATCACTCCATTGATAAATTCTCAAGTCATCTATATGAACTTGATAAGAGTAATTTTAACTCAATCTTCATTTGTTGAGTTAAATATCCAATTCATTGGGGTTGTTTTTACAAGAATATGTGTGAATGTCCTATGATTGATTTACACTGAATATCCCGTCTTATTGAGTGTATTTATATTTTTGACAGATAATTATGTTGTTGATTTATCCTTAACCTAAGGATACAATCTTCATAAGAGATTTCGTCTCAATTTACTTTCCATTGAGACTTATTTATTGTTATATACAAACTCACTTTTATATGGTTTGTATACTGTACTTTGACATAGTATATCATGAATCCCTTTATTCTCATGATATTAAAAAGTTTGGATTAGCTAAAATGTTCGTATTCAGGTGTCTCTTTTTTTTTCAGAACTCTAACTAAAATATCATTTTTAATGTTTTAAAGATTTATTATTAGAAATCTTTCTCATTAATGACCATGTTTTAAAAATGGTTTTAAGGATTTATTTATAGACATTAAAGTTCTAAAATTAAAATTTCTTTTAAAAGTTTCAAAGTGGTATGGGAATCTTTGATTCAAAAATATATTTTTAAACTACTTCTTGACAAATTGTGTGACTTTTAAGTATTTTCAAGAAATGGGGGATATTTCTCTCAAATAGTTTTGATGATTATTTTAATCTATGTTAATATCCTTCATTATTCTTGATTGAGGATAATCTGTTACAATACAATTTTTTATATTTTATTGAATGAGTTATGTTTTACTGTGGATATGCTATTTTAATACCATTCATGGCTTGTGGATAAAGTATTGTCATTTTGAATGCTAGTTTTAACACGAATGTTTATGTCATGTTTCATAGTTTTCATATGAGGAATGCATTGGACTTAGTAAGTTACAGGTAGATCCCACTATAGATCATCGATGCATCGGTAGGTCTCATGAGAGAAACTAGTGTCTTGGCACAAGTCCTTGACAAAATCTTATTTGTAGCCTTGGCACAAGGCCTTGACTATGTGGTTATGATAGTCTGGAATTATGCATTCCATCTAGGAATCTCGGATGTTTCTCATGGGATAATTTAGTGTTGTTTTTCTTTTCAAGATGTAATGTTGACCGTATGAGTGCATCTATTATTTACAAGGCAACTAAACTGATCGGTCTTTAGGTACATTATTTCCTTCTATCATGACAATGTTATGTAATAATACACCGACTCTGGGTAACTGGTGTGGGGGCGTTACAAATTAATAATATAGAAATAAAATATAATTGGTGGAAAAATAAAAATATAATAAAATATGAAAAGTGTGATAAAAATTAATGATTTTTTAAAAGATAAAAATATTATTATTATTATTATTCTGAGATATTATTATTATTATTGGGATTACTATTATTATTAATATTATTATTAGTGTTAGTTTTATTACATATTTATCTTTTCTTTTTTATTTATTTATTCATTATTTTGATTAGGCTTTCACCCCATCTTTTTTTGGGTGCACCCTTACCCCCCTTGACTAGGCTACTGCCAAAATCCACCCATTATCCTTGGGAACCCATTGCGACATGCCCCTTACACCTTGGAAACTCTACGCACCACACTCCTAGGCCCTGCTCCCCTTGGCATTCCACCATTACACCCCCTACCCTGGCCGCAGCCCACACCACCCTCTCAGTCATCCAACATGTGTTGTGCCCTGCACTCATTCCCATCCCACTCGCTCACTTTCACCATCACATCACCGTGCTCCCTAGCTAGATCGAATCCCCCCTTCTTCCCTTGGCCTCCCACCATGCACCAAATCTCTCAAAGAAATCTGGCAAACTCCCTGATCCAATCCAACAATTTTCCCTTAGACACCATATATGCAGCCCCATACATCCCCTATTGGCACAACCACTGGCGCTTTCCCTCTATCCATGCAAGTAACCCCCCTCTGGTTGGGAATTCTCTTTTTTCCCTCTCTTGATTTCTTTCTCATTCAAAAGGTCTAAGGACTCTTTTAGTGGACGATTTTTAACCCTTGTTTTGTTTGGATTCTATTTTTAGGGATTAATTTAGGATTGATTTGGTGCGAATTGCACATGTTTGGAGTTGGAAAATTAATTTTGGGGGTTTCTCTGACCAAGGTAGGTGATCCTGCGTTTAAATATTTACTTATGAATTAGATTTCTTGTTTGATTAATCTTCCATTTTCTTTAATTTATTTTTTTGCTGAAAACTTTGTTTTGTTGATGTTTAGCATGCATCAGATTTGAAAAGTATCTTTCTCATATGGTATGGCTATGATTTTTTGGAAATTTATATTTAGTCAATTGTTTTCATTTAAATAAATTTTGAAGTTGGTTGTTAATCAGTGCAAGTGCTATGAATTATGTTTTTGACATCGTGTTGTGTGTTTTTAGTCATAAATGAAGGTGTTGTGTGGGTGGAGTAGGTAAAGCTAAGTTATTTCTTTTTAAACTATATTATAAATTTTTATTTATTACTTATTTAGTTTAATGAACGGTGAAACATTTTTCTACAAATATAGTAAAGTTTTGAAAAAATGTTTATATGGGGGCATGTGACACTTTTAAAATTCTGTTTGAGTGTGTGTTGTTGAAATATGTTTTTTGTGTGTAAATGGTGATTTTGACACATATAGTTTTGGTTTGGATTAATTTTGTCCTTAAACATGTCTTATAGTTTGATTGTGTGGTGTAGAAATATATTTTGGAAGTGTTTTACATACATATATGATGAGGTGAATTTTTGAAATGAAAAATGATTATGTTTTTTATGCATTATGTGGGAAGTGTAACATGAGATATTAAAGGTATTTTGAAAAAATAAATTGAGTTGGTAAATAAATTTTATAATGGTTTTCTTAAATCTTGAAATGGTTTCTTTTAATTATGCAGTTGATTTATTTTATTTTGTAAATGTTGTAGATTTAGTTTCAAAAGTTTTCTGGTGTATGTATTATTTCAAAGTGGAATCTGCATGTGTGCTGGTGTGGTATTGGGTATGGAAAATTCCTCATTTCTTTTTTTTATCTGAATGTGATATCTATCATGTCATGTGAACTCTGAATTTTAAAAGAGCAGAAATAGGAATGCCTTGGGTATTAGGTGGGGGAAACTAGGATTAGTGGGATAATGTTCCAGAGGTGACTCAGCCCGGTTTCATTGGCAGGGATGACGATTGAAACACTAACTAAACATATGAATGACTGAGGCTCATGGTTTATAAGCCACATTTTTTTAGGGTCATGGTTTCTAAGCCATGTTTTCTATGGGTCGTGGTTTCTATGCCACGTTTTTTGAGGGTCATGGATTTTAACCCACGTTTAACCAAGAAATGATGTTTTAGGATCCCATTTATATCTAGTAGCTATAAGGACTCTCCCACTTTTTTTGGTCCCAAAATGCATTAAAATAACCATCGGCATATGGTGTAACATTGGATTTTTCATAAAACTGTGGGTTTTTCTTAATGTTTTGGGTTTTCTTAAAGGCAATGGGGTACTCGTAATTTTTTTCTTTGAAGGTATTTTTAATAGATGATATTTCTTTAAAGTGTTAAAGATTTTGTGTCCCTTTATTTATTAAATTGTCAAGTGTTTTCATCAATTAATATTTATATGTGGAAACATTTTATTGGGTGACTTACTATTGGGAATTTTTCTCACACCCTACATGCACCTTCAGCTGTTTGTATATTTTTTTATCTTTTTGTTTTCCAGGTTGAGGTATCTTGCATAGTGATGGTGGTACGGGTTCTCGATGGTTTTTCCATTTATAGGTATGATGATTCTGGTTCGAGGTGGTGGGTCCTCATGTTGTATGAAGGTGTGGATATATGTGTTAGTTTTCTTTTCCTTGCAGCCTTCTTAGAGTTTTGGGTGGAGTTTTAAAATCTATGTTTTGTCCAAGGTTAAGGGCTTGTCTTATTCTATTTTCTAGATTTTTATTATTTATCTTATTATTTGTTTTATTGAATTTTATTTTAGTTAAACAACTCCCACATGTTACTCTTGATACCTAGGAACTTTTTCCAGCCCATGGGGACTGAGAATTCCCTTCAGGCCATGTCACAGACCGAGTCGGTGCCAGGTCGGATGGTGACCTAGACTGGTTCGTGACAACCTTTATGATAAGATTAAAGATATCATGGCTAAGGCCTTAATGATAAATTATAAATGTCCAGATTTATCCATTTACATTATTAAGAATTATGTTTCTAGTAGACATTCTTTTGAATTGTTGAAATTATCAAGGGATTTACATGGAACTCAAGTTATTGATTTAATGAAATGTGTTTTCATTATACACTATTCCAAATTTATTATATGTTATTTACTCATTATATCATCTATTTTTTATAACCCTTACCAAGAATATAATCTCATATTTATTTTTCATTTCCATCGGATTTGAAGAAGAAATATTTGAATTATTTTCAATGACTCTAGAAAGTTTTTCATTATAATTTCTAAAACTTTTAAAGCAATGTGGGTGTCTTTTATGTATCTATTATTTCAAAAATGATAATCTAATTGATCATACATTGTTATATTTTTTATATTTAATATTGATGTAATATAAAATCATTAACTCTTAATTTTTGTCGCCCAGGTTTTTACATTTAATCATCTTTAGAGACACTATATATATATTTGTAAATATCTACAATTAACCACCCCTTTAATAAATATTTGGAATTGATTCTTTCTCTCTATATATGTTCTGGATTAGTCCATGTATACCTTGTAGTCAATTTTTTTCCTTTTATATTGATCACGTCTCTAAAATTCTATGCCTTTTATCCCTAGTTTTAAATTAAAACTGAATATTTATGTTAAGTAGATTTTTCAAAAATCAGGGCATGATGTATCCCTTTAGGATGAAACCTTTTTATTGTGAAATACCCTAAAAATGTTGTTGTTAATTTGAATTAAAAACTAAAAAATAATGGGGTTAAAACTTCATGGTATGACCTCATGATTCATAGTGTAATCACCAAAATATGGGAGACAAAAATATTTGATTTCCAACTATTCCAGTGAGATCATGAATTCCCTGTCCTCAAAACTCAATACATGTATATATTGGTATACCCTATTATATTATGACATTTGAAATTTATAAAACATAATAAATAAATTTCTCATGATATTACCATTATGATGTAACCTTTAAAAACATGGTACAATACCTTATATAATTCCATTGTAACATCATCATTATCTACAAACCTCTAAATATTTAATCTCATATATTAATTTTTATTTAATAAATTCTATTTTTGGGGTAATATTTTAACCAAAACCATTTATTATTATTAAATATCTATTATAGTGTAAGGACCATCTGTCATGGAGTAAGCCTTCAATGATCCCCAAATAGAGTTTCAAAAATTTTCTGTAGCCTCACATTGTGACATCGATTCCTAAATATTGAAAAATCACATTAATTTATTGTGATATTTCATTAAATAATCCTGAATCTATAAAAATATTTTGGAAAAATCAATTATAAAATAAGAAAACTATTTACTAAATAGTTTTTCTTCCATCACTAAAATAACCTCTAAGTAAATCCAACCATATCCAATTATAATCCATAAGGGATCATAATCCTTACATTTCCTTGATATTTTAAAATAGAAAACATATACCATTTATAACAAACGTCTAGGAAATATCCATCATCCATCAAGATTTATGTTAAATAACATTTATATGTATATTTATTAGTGTATTCCTTCATATTCTCTCACCATAAATTCTATATAGATATAAAAGTGATTTCAATATATTCTCATGAAGTCTTATATATTCATCCTTATAATTTAATGAAATTTATGTAAATTCATTGAATGATTTCATAAGGGTGGATATGATGTGTGATCACTATCCTAAACTTCTATTATGAAACACAATATCACCATGTATCCCCATATACAAAACTCTATATTATTATAGGATTATCCATATTCATGATCGTACAATATTTTTTATCGAAAAAAATTGTTAAAAAAATAAAATAGATAACCACTTAATTGAAACATTATACCCCATTCAATTTTTTGGATAATAATTCTATAATTTTAAATTCATACCAAAACACCATCTTTTCAATGAACAATGTATGGATTTATAGTTAATACTTATCCCCTCCCATTGGAAAAAAATAAAAAGTATAGTATTTTTAAATACACTTTTTTCATCCCCCAATTTGTAAATGAAATAGATATGGGTATCTTCATTTGATATTATCCTTAAACTCTCCCCTTTAGAAAATTCCGTCCTGTGTATAATAAATTCTAACCTTATCACCATTTGTCTAAAAATTGATATTAAGTGAGTTTGAACTGACCCATTGAAATATAACTCTTTCATAACCTTAAAAGATTTCAACCACTTTATTTTACATTTAATAATGTAGGCACTTTAAACTATTTTTTATGAAAAACATGCAGATATAATTTCTATTGTCATAATTATAGACTATACCCCTCATCAGTACCTTTATAGTAAAAACTCAACGACACCTACTTTGATCTATTTTTATAAAATACATATTAAAATACAATGTAATTTTTACCAATTATTTAGAATTATTATTGTTTTTTATTTTATGCTCAAAACTGTATACAACTATTGATTAAAACTATATATTTTAATGAGTTAACTTACCATTTCACAAATAGGCATTAATTTTTTTTTCCACCTACTAAGTCGAACCACGATGTTGGAAGCATGATTTTAAGTTATTAGTCTCAAAATTGTCCATTTTACTCACTCACTTCTATAAAATCCGAAAATGTTACCTTTTAATTCCATTGATTACCACTCAGTTATCTCAATAAAACATACCCAAAATTTTCAACAAATAAACATTAAATCACAACTGTGTGTGTCATACTACATGTTAAACTATTTAACTACACTTCTTATAGTAAATCCACTATATGAAATATAGTCTATGATATTTCTTCCTTCACAGTATTTCCCTACTCTAATAAATAAGAAATTTATCCCTTAAAACACAAATTATAGAAATTATTTAGATCATAGGATAAATTATTCTTATTGATCTTTGAATATCCAAAAAACAATGATATTATATCACATTTCATATAAAAAAATTAAGAACTCCACTTTGAATATAGGTTTTCCAATTTTTTCTTCAATGTATAAAGACACTTGATATACCATATTTCCACTTATTAACCATAATATTTGGATTGATACCACATGATAATTTGGATTTATACTTGGACATATATTTAAAGTTAGATCAAGCTTTTTATAAATTTTAAATTATACATCACGAATTTTAATTCTAGATTTAGTAAGATACCACATGAATTTTAAAATTCTGCCTCTATTCTAGTTTATATTTATTTAATAAACCTTTTATATCTAGATAATTCTTTGATACGAATTTTTATTCATCCAAAATCTTTCTTCCCATTAATCCCATTCCCAATTAGTTTACAAACATTCTATTTATTCACTTAATGGATCATATTTTTACCTTAAACTATAATTACTTTATAAATATTTATGATATTTAAATTCATGGGGAGTATAAAACTTCCCAATCATCATTAAATAAGGGAATATGGATGGCCATGGTGAACCATGACTTTACATAAAAATTAGTTCACAACATTTCTTTTGGTTCTATATAGAGGAACATAACGTTTACAAAGTTCATTCTAGATAATTGATTTAGAATCCTCAATCTGCATTGGATTCAAATTTATCTCCATAATGAGACTAATCCCAATTATGCATATTTGCACTATTGATAATTATTTGTTACATATTTATTGAATCATCCCACGCCATGTCTGGGATATTCCACTAGTATTCCTATTTTTTCGTTTTGGTATAATTTTTGAATCCTCTCATATATGATTCTTTATTTTCCTCTTCAATTTCCAATAGAACCACCTCATAATTGGTCATCCTTGGAAATTCCTTCTTCATGTCTTCATCCATAGTTTTTTCAATAGGAGAATATTTATTTTCTATTCTACACACTTGATTTTTCTTTAAAAAAATATTGTGGTATGTACCTAGACATTTGTTGATGTTTTACCATTCATTGTTCTCTAACATCCATTTCCTTAAAAATGATATATATATATATATATATATATCAATCCTAAATATTATTATTGTTAAATTTATTCCCTTTCATCATTGTAATAAGGAATTTACTTATGAAATTTTCCACTCTTATCTTTCTATGAATCCTTTCTATATAACTATGTTTAGTATAAATAAAACTTCACCTGATAAAGTCATACCATTAATAGTCATTTCTCAATTAAGATGATGAAGGATAATTTCATATATTATTGAGCTCATTTTCTCCCAAGTACACATATATAGTATACCCACTAAATCTATAGTTATATAATTTCAATGAAAACTTCCTTTGAGAAAAACTAAATCCATATTTTTAATTTTTTTTATTTTTATGTAGTAATTCTAGATTGATGAAATTGAATAATCTACTTATTGAGGCTACCATGATAGAGGAATATTACTTTATATTAAAGGATTTAAACCTCAATTGAGGATATTTTATCTTTATATACTTATCCATTAATTTACAATCTATGTGACTCATCCATTAACAAGACTCTTTTATGGATTTAGTTATGTCATTAAGTTGTGTTTCAAAGGAATTTTATCAAATGTAAGTTTCTTTTCCTTCACCACTTGTTCTTATAAACTCTGTGAATGTTCTATGAGAAGATAAATTTTCAATTTTATGCTTACACACATTATTCCAATATTATTATTCATGGAAAACTCTTCATACGTAAATATTTTTCTATAAAGACCGAAATATTCAATGAATTTATAGTCCAAAACATGAATAATTTGAAATTGGTGAACCTTTTGATGCAATGAATACATCATTCCTTGATTATAGTAAGAATATTTTTGAAATTGGTGAATATATTTATTTAAAAATTATTTACAAGAGTCATCACATCATTCAAACTTTTTTGGGGAATATATGTCTTTATATTTTCATATATTATCCATAAAATCATCAATAATTGATTTATCAATAAAACTAGTCATAGTTACATCAATGGTTATTCTTTCTTTTTATGTATTTTATTATTATTACTCCATATATTCCTTCCATTTATCATGACATAGTTTTCTAGATCATTATTACTTGATAACTAATCATTTTTATAATTACAATCATATCTTTTAGTAGACACCATAAAAACCTTTGATTCCTTAGATACCCATAAATCTTCTCAAATAATTTTGATGACTGAAATATAATAAAAAACTGAATGATATTGTTTTATAATTAATTATTAATTAATTTATAAAAAAAATTTATTTATTTTTATCATAAAATATTTCATTTCCATTTCTAAAATTACCAATAAAATGAATGTAATTCAAAACATCGGCACCACGAACTTATAATTCACATAACTACTCTTTCTTCCAACCATAAAAATTAATTACATTAAAAAATAGATACTTTATATATAAATCCTTATATGAAAAAAATCCATAAACTGAATTTGTTAGATTGATATATAAATTAGAAGATATGGTATTTGATAAGCATTTTTGTGACAAGTTGGTTATGACAAAATTCCAATGGCACCTTAATGGGGTGTGGGGGTAAATCAAGTTTTTATCTGAATAAAAAGTTTATGCCACTTAATCATTACCTATTCAAGCTTCTTGTTCCCTTAGTTTATAGAACATTGTTTTTGAAAAACCACTCCCTCTAAAGTTACCGCATCAGGGTCTAAAACCAATGGTTGTAGAAAATTACCCATGAGTCCCTCCTCCAGTAGTACCCAGGTTGATGATAAGAATCAAGGATATAAAAATATCACTTAAGGAAGGAATTAAAATCTATAATAATGTAGCATCAAGAGATAGGATAAATATACACAATGAAAATCTAGATATAATATAAAATTAAACCTGAAATCATCCTAAAATGAATGAATTAGGTCAATAAATGAAAATATATTTCACAAAGTGAATACTGAAAGACCAATCCTATGAAATTGACTCAATAATAGCTCCAAAACTGAAGCTTTTAATGTCGATATTGGTCCCCAACGTTCTCCTAGAAACCTGAAAAATTATTTATATAAATGTAGGATGCGTATGAAATGTATACTCAATAAGATCATACCCATGGTCTCTAGTAGAAATGTGAAAAGGGAATAATAATGTTCCAGTGGATGAACAACCAAACCAAAAGGATCATAAATACGTCAATAGACCAATAACAACCTCAATATAGATCACTCACCAAATAATAAACCCAAAATAATAACATAGTATCAAGAATAAAAATAAAGGGGCCCCACAATCACTTCCCCACTAATTTTACAGTACCACTCTCCTATATCAAACTTCCTATGCTCCCATACATTCTATATATTTAACATTAAATTTCTAGACATCTATTATGTGGGTGATGACACATCCCTCCCCACCCACCCTATAAAAGTCTAATATATAGTAATAGAGACCATCATCATCAAATTACAGGCACACCAAATCATAGTGTCCTAAAATATCTAGGGTGGTAGGGTATGATGAACTTGAAAGACAAAAACCTTGTTCCCTATTCCCACCATTCATGTCCCACTAGATATCATATCCTCATAAATGCTATGTAATCTCAAACACTGACCTGTATAATCAGTAGTTAGCCTACAACACCATCTCGTGACATCACTACTGAAGGAAGAGTGTGGAAGATGGGGTTTATATCCATAAATATCACTACTATCCTAGATAATGGGGAAAACACCTAAAACCCAAATCCATTATTCATTTGTAAGGTAATCCGACTTGGATGGGGAACATATATAAACAGCATAACATTCATGATATTTAGATAACACCCAATACCCAACCAACGAGTTCACATAAACTACACTAGCATACACCACAATATAGCCGTTTCACCATATGATATCTACTAAGGCCACTAACACTATTAAATTATTCACACCACACAACCACTATACATAGCCACACATTTAGACTTTAAATTATTGGTTCAAACATTTTCTAGAATTTAATGAGTTTCCCCTAACACCAATCCACTATGAAATTTCATTTCACATAAATAAATTACATTTTATATCATTAAATTAATTTAATCCAATTAATAGACATCAATTTTCTTCCATAATTATTCATTTACTAATCCATGTAATTTAATTTCAGCAATACAATTTATTCCATGGATAGTCGGGAAACTAACACAACCACTCCAAAAAATAGCTCGCCCACCTCACATCAACCAATGCCACCACACCACATAAACCGATATATATCTCCATAAAAAATTTCATGTATCAACCACTACACATCAAAACTACTTAATTAAATGACTACCACACATCCCCACCACCATACTACAAAACCACCACTTACCACCCCCACCACTCAACATAACCACCACACAACTTCCCACATCACTTCTCATTCATTCTAACCATCATGTAAACGAATTGAGTATTTCATAACCTATCCCATCACCCCCATCACTGCACCACAACCCTTATCAATCAATAAAAAAATAACAACCACACATAGAATCATATCATTCCTTCCTTAATTTTAGCTTTAACAAGGGCCTTAATTGAAATTAATTCATTACAAGGAAACGTTATTCTAAACAAACTTCCATATTTTAATGGGAAACTAATTCATTTTATAGATAAAATTGATTACACATTTTATTCTAGGTGATATCAAGCAATCAAACAACAAGGGCCTCACAACCATATAAACCAATGCATAGAAATTTCTCTCAATACCCATGATTTTTAGAAATGGTAATAAAAATGTATAATCTCATCAGTAATAACATAAAATGCTATAAAACATGTGATTTATCTCCATTCCCATGAATTTTAGATTAATTAAATTTATTATCTACATTATTCTGACCCTTACTATGAACCCAATGGATTGAAAAAGCATGAAATCCCAACACATGCACATAAATAGGTAGAGAACGAACATCCCCTACCTCAAATAATCTTTATGATTCTATATGTAGAACATGGTGAAGGATATTCAATCGGAAGACCAAACATGAAATATGAAACCTCGAATAAGCCTGGTTCACATCAAGGGATCATTAAAATCTCATCAGAAAATCACTGCAACCAAAATATCATCATTTCTGTGATTCACCAAAAGAAGAACCAAAGGAAACAAGGGGTGAAATTAGAGAACCCACCATATATTTTTAATGGTCAACCTATAGAAGGAACAGATCAATGTAGAAGGAGAGAGGCTGAAGGTCTCCTAAAATTGTATAGGATTTCACCAGAAATGAGAGGAAAAGGGAAGAATGGATTAAAACTAAGGCCCCTCATAAAACCCTGTAAAGGCTGTGAATTTTCTTGAGTCCCTATATTATAATCATTTAACATAGTCAAATTAATGGATTACATTATCTTCAAACCTAAATACCATCCTAGAAAATTCATAATTCCTTAGCCGCCATTGATTAAATGATGTGAATTTTCATTTCATGTTAGGAGTTCATTAGAAATATAAATCTCCATCCAAAAATAAATCATGAATCATTATCTGCCTAGCCTTGGGAAAAGCCCTCAAAATATGAATACATATTAATATCATAAACCACATGATGATTCCAGGTCTCATCCCCAACTCCACCGAACCCTCTTTAGACCTCCTTTGACACCTCCAACTACCAAACAATCAATCTAATTGGATGAGAAGTAAAATATCAATACATTAGATAGATCTGAAATGATTCTCATCCTCAATAATGAAAAAAAATCCTGAAAAAGAAAGGGGTGGACCCAAAAAAATATCCAATGCGATAACTCTTATGGATATTGTTACAATCCAAACACTACCACTAACAATATTCTACTAGAAAAGCCAAAAAATATATTAGACCCCTCACTAATCTACATTACCATTCCCCACTAGAGAGAACACAAAATCATCTCATAAAAGTGACATCACACATCTATTCTATACAACCATCAACACTAACATTTTTACCTCATTATAAACCTTTATAAAAACTACATCATACATCATGCGACACCACCCCATGAACACAAATGAAGGAAAATCACCCTCATATCATGATATTTTCTACTTTGGGCTGTAATGACTCCCCAACATGGTTTTAAATTGTGAAATACACATATAATGTCTTGATTAAGAAGGGGGTTTCCCGATTCCTATAAATTAAGACATAACATAAATCACCACCAAGTAAAAAAGAAAACATATATCATAAATTAGCAAGGTTCAACCATCTCATCATCAAAGAAAAAAAGTGAAAGGAAAAAACCAAAAAAAAACTCATGATACTAGGCATGAATTTTTCCCTCACACTACGAAGTGATCACATGCAATACACTATTCCTCCAAAACACATGAACTAATAGGTTGTTTTATCATGAAATATCATTATTTTGATAATATTGGATCCATAATATTCTTGCCACAATTATCATGACCTAATAAATATCCTACCCTCCCTATTCATTGATGTGGTTGTCATCATGAAGATACTGACGAAGATGGAATATGTGGAAGTTGTCATGGATCTAGTCCTTACATTATGGATGTTCCTACCAATATTCCACATCAAAAACATGCCCCAATACATCAAAATGCCTGATGATGCTGGGAGAAATCCTTCTCCATAACCAAACATCCACAACCCCCACTTACGGAAAACCCTTAATAACACATGATATCTAATATCAAACCTTAGGAGACTCCACTTATAATTAGAATTGGAATTTTGATGATACTGGACCATCCTCATCCTCTCTCTAAAAAACTTGATAATTTTTGTTGTGCTCTACACCACATTAGGACCAAGAAATAGTGACTCACTAACATATGTTTAGTAAAATGAAGAATGAAATAACTACCTATTCCCTACCTAAAAAAATCCATTCTAACGGATGAATAATGTTTATTATTGTACGAAAATTCAACAAAAGGAATATTATTTACCCTCAATCTTTTAAAATAAAGGATGTAAGCTCATAAAATATCGTTCATCATATGTACGATCTGCTATCTCTTTCCATCCGTTTGAGGGTGGAAAGTAGTGATGAGGTGATAATGGGAGCCAAAGCATGCTATAATCCCCTCCACACCTGTGAAGTTAAAGAAGGATAATGAATAGATATAATGGCCACTAGTAGCCCAGGAATCCTAACCACATTATCCAAATAACACCTCACCATGATATCCGTGATACTGTTTTCACAGATCATAAGGAAATGAGTTGATGTCATTAGCAATTCCAGAATAACACAAATTGCATCACATTTTCCCTATGACTAGGGTAAACCAGTGAATAAATTTATGTATAGTTACTCCCATTAACACAAAAATACATCCATGGGATATAAAAAACATCTAGGAACATTTTTATTATATTTCACCATCTAAAGAACAAAACACTATAGAAAAAACTCTGACACTTACCATTTTATCCAAGGACACCAATCATATCTCATAAAGACTTGATACATATTTTCCACAGAAGGATATACCACTAAAGGTGAGTTGTGAGACTCATGGATAAATCCCTATCACATTTACAACAAAACAAAAAACATCCCCTAGAACAACACCTGATTATGACCATTCTCTGACTATCCCTCTAAGAAATCTCTATGTCCAACATGGTCATACATCACATATACATCTTAGTCTTCCCACATAAAATTATCCACATTAAGAAAAATTGATTACTACGTACTAATATTATAAACATAACCTCATATATTTCTCTCCCCGATATCGAGATTCATTGCTGTAAAACAATATATTCCTTTCTATACATCTTCAAAAACCTAAATTACAATACCTCAAGACTTCCAATTTAGTGAATTATTAATAAAATTAACCATTCTTGAGGTGTATGATATATAAAAATTGAAATCCTAAAAAAATTCCATCATCCTTCACTATATTAATTTCAAATTCTTTTGAGAGAGGAATATTTCATGCTCTTCTGGTATGTGAAAACCACAAACCAATTATTGATGTGGTAAAACCGCTAAAAATTCTTCATAGCACAACTGTTATCAATTATAGATCATGGGTGAAGTAGTAACACTTATGGGGGAATAATTTTATAGAAACATTAGTGATCATAACCCTCTATTTCCTCATGATGCCCCCAAACCCATACTGAAATCATTGTAGAAAACCTCACATTGCACACCAACTTTTAGGAAAAAATGACCTGGGGAACCGAACCACCTCTAATTTTTGTAACCGAACCATTCATAGAAATGATAACTATACATGAAGTTATAGACCTTTCTAATCAAAGTGATTAGTGAGGATATAAGTTCATATAAATCAGTCACCAATATATTATAGTAGCGTACAATACCATTGAAACTATGAGCATTTTCCACATTCTTGGGTAATCCCTGAGAAATAATTACCTATATATTTGATAGGTCTATGACTAAATCTTACTAACAAACCAAATGTAAAATAATTAACCTCTTTTTTCCATAACATTCACATACAATGATTTATATAGAGCTTGTGGTATCGAAGGATCTGCAAGATAGATATAATATAATCAACATACTCCTCCTATAACTTTGATTAAATAAAGATATACTTGATCAACATGATGATGAAATTGTCTAATAAATCACATAATATATAGTGCATTATCCCCATTAACAAAATTGGTGTTATCATATAACCTAATGGAATGACCACGAACTCGAAGTGAAAATACTTATATATACAACTACTCTTTGGGATATCACCATATTTCACCCTCATCTGGTTATATCTACATCACTAATTGATCTCTTAAAACCAACGAAGTCCCTTAAAATGGACCAATAAATAAATTTTCTTAGTAAAAGGGTATGTTTTATTTATAATTACTTGATTCAGCCTTTAGTAGTAAACAAGAAACCTTATACAACCATCAATATTTTAAGAAAATAACATTGGAGGAACCCAAAGTGATAAACTGGGTCATATGAAACCCCTCTATATCCAATATTGCACTTATAGAAACAAAATTAATAACTTAATTGGTTCTATTTGATAATTATCCATTTAAGTAAACGATGCGCCCAATTTCTACTCTATCCTAAACTCAATGACGTGTTGAGGGATAATATCATAAACACCTCTAGTGAAGTATAAAATAAATCCACCACAATCCTAGAAACGTCCTTTACTAATGCTTCTAATGAAAATTTATCTATTAGGATCAGTGTTTTATTTTTTTTAATATTTTTCAATATGTTATTGGTAAGGTATATGGTTAGAAGTGTGGATACCTAAAAAAAATTTATGTTTTCACTTCATGAAAATTGATATCATTGTTGGAAAATTCTCCATATAACTCTAGAAATTTTTGAATATATTATTATTGAAAAAGACATATTCCTATGAGAGAACAAATATTAAATTAAGTGAAAATGATATATATTTCTATTTTCATTATGTGAAGAAAATGAATTATTTAAGGTCATGGAAAATATTTTTTCCCATGTTGATTTGAGAAGAAGAATAGGTAAAAAGTCTATGAAAAATTTATTAACACATTTTTGATGAAGATGAAAATTATTTTTTCCATGGAAAATTATTTGATAATGGCTACAAAATTTATGATGTTGAATTTTAGAAACTCATTATGGTATTTTACTCAAAAAATATGCTAAACCATTCCAACTAGTCTAGTCAACTCAACCATGAATTTTTAGATCATTTCTCATTCATTATTGGGAACTATACTACCCAATGAATATAAGGGTAGGTTAGTGGGTCGTGTATAATCCTAGAGGGGTGGTCCCTTATGTAGGTTCATGAAGAAGGACTTGGATGTGATGGTGATCTAGCATATGTGCAGTGTGGACCATGAGGCATGGGTGTGATATGTATGTTGGAGATGACCACCCACTATAATTTTAAATTGATAACTAAACTGATTGATTAATTTAAGAGACACTATATAAAGTAAGAACTGATCTGGGACAATCATGGGTTGATTATTGTTCCATCACTTTGAATATTATGGAAATAAGTGGGTCATCTGGTTATGATGATCTCAAATATTAGATGGAACCATCATGGACTTCCTCCTCCAATAGAACTATTGGCCTCGTTCAATAATTCATGGTCATTGGAGAATTAGATGCCAAGACAGAAAATTGAGCTTGAGGTTTTCATGATCATTTTCTGGCTAAGATAATGAGTTGATGATCCAAGATCCTTTAAATATGAAACTACATCTTACATTCATGTGAATAAATAAAATTATGACCTTTAGATGAATGAAATATAGTTTCAGATGTCATTTTGTAACATGAAGGATCTTGATATTTAAACACATATATGATCATTATTACATGAATGAGAGTTACTCAATATGAGGAATGATATGTGAAATAATAATAGAAAATATTCCTTGAATATAAATATCTTATGAAAATGAAACCCACGCGCCTTATATTTTATTCAATGATATATTTGATTATATTATAATAATGGTTTATACAGCTTGAAAAGAGGAGTTTATGTGGTGTAATTTGGAGGTTATCCCAACATATAAAAAGTTAAAACCCAAATCTCATGGTGTTTTGGATATTATTCCTTGAAAGGATCTTGTTTTTTGAGAAATAGAGAACCATGAATCATTTGGTTGTTAAAGAGGATCCATGAAACATTTTATTGTGGGGGGATGAAGAATCCAAGGGCTTCGATACTTGATAATTATGAACATAGGGGGTTTCATGAATATTAGTTTTAATGAAACCATAATTGTAGTGACCCATAATTTACATACATAGACATTACATTACTTTTTCAGAATACTTAATACAATACAAAAATAGATGCTCAAAGACCATATTAGTTTGTTGTCTTTGGAAACTCAAAACATAATCTTCAAATCATGGTGAAAGATCTTCAACATCTCCCATAAAGATCTTCCCCTTTGGTTTTTTTACCTAACACCTTTATTTATATCCTGGGTAAATTAAAATAGAAAAATAGTGAACTCAAATTCTCAGTAAGGGTAAACATGGAGAACTTAAAAACAATCCATAAACATTTGAATGTAAAAACATGAACATAAAACATCAAAATCTTGAGCAATGTCATAAATCATGGAAATACATAAGTCATAGATCATAAAGTAACATTAATCATGATAAAATAAAACATGTAATTATAGAAAAAAAAATTAAGCATATGATATGATTTCTATTGTAGACAAGGCATTCCTGCCAAGCCCATCATTGTGGACAAAGTCCCTTACTGAATTGAGTTCACTTCTCATTTCAGTCCTGTATCACTGAATCGGATAATCTTGTCATCCCAACCATGTCTATATCATGAGATATAATTCTTTACCCAATTAATTTGAGGGATATATAGATCCCACCCATCTCATAATGAAATCATTCTTTCATGTGAAAGAAAATAAATAGACACCATTCATAATAACCCAATGAATACAATGGGTTTCATAAACATCACCCCATCATAACATAATCCATATAAAAGAAATGGATATCATTTAATCATAAGAAAAATCAAACCATGTAAATAATAGAGACATTATACTTGAAACATAAACATACTAAATAAGGTCATCTTAGATGGAAAATAGTTTTGATAAAACACTTGAAAAGAATTCTTGAGGGAAATATCCTTTCTTCTTCAAAATCATTTTTTTACAAAATTCCATGTAATTTTAAAATATAATAATTTTTTTTTGAAAATAATCATGAAATATTTTAGAGGAAGATTCATGAAAATAATGCATTATGAAACTGTAAAAATTCGTTCATACCATTTAAGTTAAAAAAAATTCTCCTTGTACTTTTAACGGAAAATTCAAAAAGAGCCTCATATGGTAAACAAAAGAAGTATTCCTTCCATACCTTGTGGTAAAAGTCATAAAAGGGTAAAAATGACTTTAGACGTACATGTAAGAATAGTAGTAAACATTTTATGAATTTTTTTTGAGAAAACATGGACATGGATGATAAACATAACCACAATAAATACTTACGAATAAACAATACTGGATAAGAACGAGATTGGAATAATTATCCTTTACCTTGGGTCCAATTGCTTCTGTATGTTTATAAAACTCCTATATAGTGGGTTCAAACATATTATTAACTTGTAAAAAACCATAATAAGGTTTATTATATCATATATTTTTCACTTATGACTTTATATTAACCGTTCTTTTATGAATTCCATGTTAAAGAAGCTTTTTCGGTAAAATCATTTCACGTATCATACATGTTTGGACTTTTTGTTCTTGATATTATTACTTATATCATGATTTACTTAATTACGTAATGTAAAGCATGATTTAGAAATAATATATATTCAGCATATAAATATATATGATAGATTGATTAATGGAAATGAAATACACCGTACATAGAGGCGGTAGGCCGTACGTACACATGGATGCTATTTTCACTTCCCTATGGAATTGATTGGAATTAAGTAAATGAAATGTATATGTAAAAAAATCCAGTATCATTATTATTTCTTATCTTTCATGATTATTTATTATATATACTTTATAATCACTCTTTAATGGTTAACATGGAAAATGAATCTCATCATGTTCGTCGAGACGGTTGTCCGTACGTATGCATGAGCGACAATTCCATTCTTTTGATATTAAAATCGTATATAATTGGATGGTATATCATATATAGAGAATAATAATAATGTTATATTTATTATTTATATCATTTATACTCAATATTATACCCATCCAAATGATGAAGTGCTTGAATAACAAACTACACCACGACGTGGAGACGGTAAGTCGTACGTACGCATGTGTGGTGAATTTTTCATTCATAGGACGGATAAAATAACTAATATAGTTTTGCAATTTTTATATTAAAATGAAAGTATATATAAGATATTGGAGTTATTATTTTATAATGGAAACAACAATTAAGGAGTAAGTGGAAGAAGAAAGTAACTTGAAATAGGTGGTGAGATATTTACCTCTTCATCGAGTAATTTCATTTAATTTGATCAAAAGGGCTCATTAGGTTGGCTTTATGACTAACGTAATTCCTCTAGGATGAAGGGAGGACAATTTAGAGGGTATTTGGGAAGGTTTTTTTTGAGAAAAATGACTTCGGAGGTGTGAATTAGAGAGAAGGGGGAGTGCCCTTTTTTAAGAGAGGTGAGGGGCACCATAGGAAAAAATTAAAATATTATTTTATCATAAATTAATATTAGGTTTATAATGGCTCCAAATTGATTGATTTAAAAGAAAAAGTGGGTATGTGTCCAAATCCTCTAAACCAATAGTTTTTAGACAGGTTTGGCTCAATATATTAACCATATCATTTATATTTAACTCTTAGTTAGGTAGTTTGACATTTACCATGTCTCTTTGTATTTTTATAATATATCGTTAATAGACATAAAATATACATCCAAGAGAACCACAAGTGGTTCATTAATGATACAAATATCATTATATAAGCCTTTTTCCAAACCTTAGTTTTTTGGGAATAGAAAATCAATTAATAATTTAATATTTGTTTTAAAAACTCTTTTATGTCAATTTTGACACTATTTGGTATATTGTTTTTCCTAAATTTATAACAGAATTATTATTTATAAAACAATTCATATAACCATTCCTAATATATTATATTAACCGAAAAAATTATTAATTCATAAAAAGTCTCAAATTACATTTATTTTGGTTTTTATAATATCAATTATGTTAATATTTCATTAATAAGGTAATTAAAGCATCATCATTGTGTCATAAATAAATTAAATTATACAATGTCTAAATATTAAAAATAAAATACAATTATTTATTAAATCTTGTTATCTTTCTAATGAATATTTATAGTATAATTTATCTTATGTATAACCCTATATTAAAAATGTTTTACTTATTAAACATTGATTTTGACTCTTTTAACTCTTATTTGAATTAAATAATAAAAAATGTCCTAGTCTCATCCAAGTGGACCTAAAGGGTCATATTTTATTCCTAATGTTGTTTTTGGTCTAATTATACTTATCCAACAGAATTAGGACATGTGTGAGGGTAATAAAAAGATCATTTTTACCCTTAATTACCCTATTTACTTTTAACTGTGGTAAATAGAAGATAAAAGTTACTATTCATCAAAAATTATTTTCATCTCATTGAAACTCATATTACTTACTGATATAAATAGCGTCTCTCCTATTTTTGAAATTCAACTCACAGAAGCGGTAAAATCATGTATTATGTAAATTTTCAAATGCTCCTAGGAGGTGGGTAAAAGACGGTAAAAAGTTCAAGAAAATTTTTATATATCTAAAATTATTATAAAACGACTCCAATGAATTACATTGAACTTATATAGGTATTATGTATCTATTTTGACCTAAAATAAATTTAAATAAAATAAATGATTATTTAAATAAAATGTCGGTTTAAACCAATAACTCAGTGTTTTCACTATTTAAAAAAATTGATAGTTTTCAGAAAAATACCAAAAGTTCACCCTTGGATAATTTCAATATTCTAAATCCAAAAATGAAGTCCATTTTGAAAGATAAAATTTATAAAATTTCAAAAAGTGGGTATTACTATTCATAATGGCTTGTTTATGTAATATTTTAATAACATATCGTTATTTAGTGAAACCCGGTATTGCGTACTACATACGCTATCGAGGAAGGTCATGATTGCATGTAATGGAAACCATGTAAGGGCTGCGTGTAGTGTATGATCCCTTTGGTGTGGCATATAACATAATAAAAACTTATTTCATTTATACATTAAAACAAATGTACACTTAATGTTTCATAGAATAATTTCCACAAAATGAACATGAACTTGTGTATAACATGAGAAAAGAACAGTGTTGCGTATACTGCATGCTAATACGGTGTTGTGTATAGTACAAGATGAACATGGTGTAGTGTAAAATAGAAGACATCAACGAAATTAAAAAGAACATATCTAATAAAATCTCAGGGTGTTACATTCTACACCACTTAAAATGAATTTCACCTTCGAAATTCATTGGGGTTATAAATGGTTTACTACTTGAATGTTTCATTCATATAAACCGACATCATAAAAAGTAATACTACAAATTAATTTTAAAAAGTGAAGTATGAAACATAACGATTACCCAAATTAACTCATCACTAGGATTCCACATAGGAGAATATAAGTGAAAATATGGATATGGAAGAGAAATATAACCATCAAGTTCTGATGGAGAGTGGTAGAGAACATGGAAATGAAAAAGCCAACAATCATAAAGCCATAAATTTGTGATGATCTATGGTACCATCTATGACAATTTTTTTGGTTTTCAAGATCATTTCCCTAAGGATGAAAAAATTGGAATTAGAAGAAATACTTAATTGATTTTGGTACAATATCACAGTTGGTTATTCCATGAACAATTTCTATTTTGTCTCTTAAAGAAATGAAGTGGAATTTGTCATTCATGAAGTGTTAGCAGATCACGTGATAGAATAATAGGTCATTCCATCTGTCTCAAACAAAAGGATAAAAAAAGTTATTAAATATACATAAGTCCATCTATGGGGAGTTTAATTGTATATGATTCAAAAAATGGACTTTGACTCCAACTATCATACCTATTAATAAAATAAAACTAATTTCTACTTACCAGGGACTTCCTGTAAGCCAGTGGTTGGTAATAAAGGCATGTTGCACTTTGGTTGTGGGTTCGATTACCGTATCCTTGTCTGACGTTACAGGATGTCGCCCGTCCTATGGGTTGTCCTTTTTCTAAAACTATACTATTATAGCATTTCAGAAATAAAATCAAAAATTTATAGCCTTAATAAATACTATACGATGTCTAAATTAATCCATTACAACCTTTAGGCTTAGCGAAAATACTTTTGTCCGATTACTAGAAATGTCATCTACCGAGCATGGGAATTTCTTCATTTTTCCCCCATATACCATAAGATATATCTTGTTGTTGGTCACATTCCAAACGTGTGAATACCGTAATCATGTATTCTCTTGAAAAATGAAAACCCATTGAGCTTTAGTGAAAACATGAATGCTATAAAAAGTTAACTCTTTCCACATACCGAAATCCTAAAATTACTATATACTCAAACCATGATATCAATTTGTCCTTATATCAATCATGAGCTCATGAATACTATCAAACATATTATTTTCTTCTTATCCCTTCATTATGCGCATATCATCTACTTTCCAAAAATATTTCAATCAATTTTCATGGTCATCAGTGTAATATAATTATTGAAAACCACAATAAACCAATACATAGATATTCCAATATTCAACAATACTATAAATGATATTCCAAAACATTATTTCGAAATCCCATTATATAAACACATAATCATTTCACTAAATCATTTTCATACTCAACATCGCCAATATTGATCTCATGTGACTTCCCTTTGTCCTTTTCCTTAAGAGGTTGTTGGGGTCGATCATCATTAAACCTTGGATTAGGGCATTGGTTAGCATAATGCCCCATTTCCTTTCACTTGTAGCATTGAAGTGTTGGTAGAGAGTTCTTTGTAGTCTTTTCTCTATTCACGTCATTAAAAACCATTTTCCCATTACTTTGAAACTCAGCTGCTCGATGACCTTGTTTTCCATAATTGAAACATTTTTTAGTACCTTTTTGACAATCTATAGCATGATTCTTTCCACAATTTGAGCATAAAGAAACTCTCACATACTTTTCACATTTGTTCTAAGATTTTTCCTTGAACTCCATATTTCATTTCTTGTCAAAACCATGAGATAGATATGTAACACCAACTTCCAGTTCTACCTTGATAGCACAATGCACAGTTTCTTTATAGGTACTGAAGTCTCTAATAGCTAATGCCCTTTGAAGGATTTGTTTTAAACCACTGAAGAATCGATCAACTTTACATTCAGGTTAAATGATAAAGCTAGATACATACCATGAAAGCCTTGTAAAATTCTCTTCGTATATACCAATAGATTCATCATTCTTTTTCTTAAGCTCAATGAAATCCTTTTCCATATTTGTTCGAAGAATATGAAGGAAGTACTTATTGAAAAAAGTTCTTGAACTCATCTCATTCCATGGATTCAATTTCATCTTGGGGCCTTATATTTTTAACTAGAGTCCACCACTGGTATTCTTCACCTTCTAACCGGTAAACATCCAAAATGATTTTTCATGCTCTGTACATCAGAGTATAGAAAATATCTTTTCCATGGTACTGATCCATTGTTCAACAACAAGTGGATCAGAAGACCAACTCAATGAAGGCGGATGTTGCGTCATGGAGGACTCAATAAAATATTGTTCCTTTCTATGCTCATTTGGAAGTCCAGAATGATTCATATCTTCTGTAAGTATAGAAATAAGATTTTTCACTCAATCTCCCATAACATCATTTTGTTCAGAAGGACAATAATTGCATTGTCCATTACATTGATCAACACAGTTCCTTCGAGTTCCAGCCATCTTCAAAAACCCAATAAGAATTGTGTGAGAGGAAAAAATCATTCTAGGAAAACAAAAGAATAAAGAGGGAGTACCTTCAATATATAACATCTTAGGTTTAATTCTACGATTGTTACCGTAATTCATGGACTATAACCTATACGTATACTTATCATTAGGGACATCCCTAGATATACCTTAGAAATATCTCTAGGGATTTCACTAATGTTTTCGCTTTCCAGTTTACAATGTTTTACTAAACCTTCGCTCTGATACCAACTATAAAGACCCATACTTGGCGTACATATATATAACATTACTTTTTCAGAATACTTAACAAAATACAAAAAACATACACCCAAAGACTATATTAGTTTAGGGTCTTTGGAAACACAGAACATAATCATCTAATCATGGTGAAAGATCATCAACATGTCCCATAAAAATCTTCCCCTTTGGTTTTCTTAGTTAAAACATTTATTTATATCCTAGGTAAAAGAAAACATAAAAAGGGTGATCTAAAATTCTCATTAAGGGTAAACATGGACAACATAAACACAATCCATAAACATTTGACCGTAAACACATTAACATAAAACATCAAAATCTTGAGAAATGACATAAATATTGGCAGTACATAAGTCATAGAACATAAAGGAACATTAATTATCATAAAATAAAACATGTAATTATGGAAAACCAATAAGAACATGATATGATTTCCATAGTAGACAAGACATTGCTGCCAAGACCATCATAGTGGACAAAGCCCGTTACTGAATCGAGTTCACTCCTCGTTCCAGTCCTGCGTCACTAAACCGGATTATCTTTCCATTCTAGCCAGGTCTATATAATGAGATATAAATCTTCTCCCAATGAATTAGAGGGATACATAGGTCCCACCCATCTCATAATGAAATCATTATTTTTGTGCAACAAAATAAATATACATCATTCATAATAACCCAACGAATAAAATGGGTTTCTTAAAAATTTTCCTATCATAACACAATCTATATAAAAGAAATGGATATCATTTCATCATAAGAAAAATAAAACCATGTAAATAATAGAGACATTATACTTGAAACATAAACATAATAAATAATGTCATCATAGATGGAAAATAGTATTGATAAAGCACTTGAAATAAATTCTTGAGGAAAATATCCTTTCTTATTTAAAATAATTTTCTTTTTAAAAAATTCCATGTAAGTTTAAAAGAAAATAATTTCTATCAAAAATAATCATGAAATATGGTAGAGGAAGCTTCATGAAAATAAGGGGTTATGAAACTGTAAAAAACCGTTCATGTAGTATAAGTTAAAAAAAATTTATCCTCGAACTTTTAACAAAAAAGTAAAAAAGTACCTCATAGGGTAAAAAAAGAAATATTCCTTCAATACCTTGTCGTAAAAGTTATAAAAGGGTAATAATTACATTAAACGTATATGGAAGAATTATATTAAATATTTTATGAATTTTTTTGAGAAAACATGGACATTGATGATAAAAATAACCCTAGTAAATACTTACAAATAAACAATCTCGGATAAGAACGAGATTGGAATAATTATCCCTTACCTTAGGTACAATTTCTTTCATACGTGTCCGAAACTCCTGTATTGTGGGTTTAAACATATTATTAAATTTTTAAAAAACCATAAAAATGATTATTATATCATATATGATTCACTTATGACATTATATTACATGTTCTTTTATCAATTCCATGTTAAAGCAGCATTTTGGGTAAAATAATTTCATTTATCCTACAATTTTGGACTTATTGTTCATGATATTATTACTTATATCCTGATTTAATTAATTCTAGAATGTAAAAGGTGATTTATATATTATATATACATCATATAAATATATATTATATATTGATAAATGGAAATGAAATACACCGTTCATGGAGACGGTAGGCCGTAGGTACGCATGAACACTGTTTTTATTTCCCTATTGAATTGAATCAAATTATGTAAATGAAATGTATATGTACACAAATCAAGTATCATTATTATGTCATATATTTCATGATTATTTATTATATATACTTTATAATCCCACTTTAATGGTTAACATGGAGAATGAATCTCATCACGTTTGTGGAGACGGTTGTCCGTACGTACGCATGGGCGACAATATAATTCTTTTGATATTAAAATTGTATATAATTGGATGGTATATAAAATATAAAAAATAAAAATAATGTTATATTTATTATTTATATTACTTATAATCATTAATATACCCATCCAAATGATGAAATGTTTGAATAACAAACTACACCACGACGTGGAGATGGTAAGCCGTACGTTCGCACGTGTGGTGACTTTTTAATTCATAGGATGGATAAAATAAATAATATGGTTGTACCATTTTTATAATAACATAAAAATATATATAAGATACTGGATTTATATTTTATAATGGAAACAACAAATAAGGAGGAAGTGGAAGAAGAAAGGAACTTGAAATAGGTGGTGAGATATTTATCTCTTCCTCGAGTTATTTATTTTGATTTGATAATAAGGGCTCCTTAGGTTGTCTTTATGACTAATTGAAGGACTTTAGGATGAAGGGATGACATTTGATAGGGTATTTGGGCAGGTCTTGTCCAATCCAAATGTCTTTGGAGGTGTGAATTGGAGAGAAGCGGGGTTCCCTTTTATAAGAGAGGTGAGGGGCACCTTAGGAAAAACATAAAATATTAATTTATAATAAATATATATTTGGTTTATAATGGATCTAAATTGATTTATATCAAAGATAATGTGGGGATGCATCTAAATCCTCTCAAACAATAGTTTTTATATAGGTGTGGGTCACTATATTAACCTTATCATTTATATTTAACTCTTAGTTAAGTAGTTTGAAATTTACCATGTCTCTTTTCATTTTTATAGTATATGGTTAATACAATTACTATATACATCCAACAGAACCCCAAGTGGTTCATTTATGATACAAATATCCTTATATATGTCTTTTGGACGAGCCTTATATTTTTAGGAATATAATATCAACTAATAATTTAATATTTGTTTTAAAAACTCTTTTATGTCAATTTTGACACTATTTGGTATTTTGTTTTTTCTAAATTAATAAAAGAATTATTAATTCAAAAAAAATTCATATAAATAATAATAATATATTATATTAACCAATAAAATTAGTGTAATTCTAAAAATTATCATATTAAATTTATTTTGGTATTTATAATATCAATTATGTTAATATTTCATTAATAAGGTAATTACTACAACATCGTTGTGTCAAAAATAAATTAAATTATTTAATGTCTAAAAATTATAAATAAAATAAAATTATGTAGGATATTTTTTTATATTTGTAATTAATATTTATAGTATAATTTATCTTATGTATAACTCTATATTAAAAATGGTTTACTTATTAAACATTGATTTTAACTCTTTTAACTCTTCTTTGAAATAAATAATAATAAATGTCCTAATCTAATACAAGTAGACCTAAATGGTCTTATGTTATTAATAAGTTTGTTTTTGGTCAAATTACACTTATCCAATAGAATTAGGCAATGAGTTAGGGTAATAATAATATCATTTCTACCCTTAATTACCCAATTTACTTTTAACCGTGGTAAATAAAAGTTAAAAGTTACTATTCACCAAAAAATTTTATAATCTCATTGAATGACATGTTACTTACTGATATCAACCAAGTCTCTCGGATTTTTGAAATTCAACTCACAGAAGTGGTAAAATTATGTTTTATATAAAATTTCAAATGCTCATAGGTGGTGGGTAAAAGACGGTAAAAAGTTCAATAAAATTTTTATATAACTAAAATTATTATAAAATGACTCCAATAAATTACCTTTAACCTATATAGGTATTAATTTTCTATTTTTACCTAAATTAAATTTAAATAAAATAAATTATTATTTAAATAAAAATTCGGTTTTATCCAATAACTCATTGTTTTCACTATTCATCAAAAATTGAATGTTTTCAGAAAAATACCAAAAATTCACCCTAGGCTAATTTCAATATTCTAAATCCAAAAAATTAAGTCCATTTTAAAATTTATAAAATATAAAAAATTGGGTGTTACTATTCATAACGGCTTGTTTATATTATATTTTAATAACATATCGTTGTTTAGTGAAACCCGGTATTGCGTACTACACACGCTTTCGAGGAAGGTCGCAATTGTGTGTAATGCAAGCCAAGTCAGGGCTGTGTGTAGTGAAAGATCCCTCTGGTGTTGCATATAACATAATCAAAACTTATTTCATTTATACAGTAAACAAAATCTATACTTAATGTTGCGTAGAATAATTTCCATGAAACGAACGTGAAATTGTGTGTAACACGAGAAAATAATAGTGTTGCGTATAATGAAAGCTGATACGGTGTTGTGTATAGTACAAGATAATCTTGATGTAGTGTACAACATAAGACATCAAAGAAATTAAAAATAATATATCTAAAAAATCTTAGGGTGTTACATTCCACCCCTCTTGAAATGAATTTCGACCTCGAAATTTGTCAGCGTTATAAATGGTTTACTACTTGAATGTTTCATTCATAGAAACCCAAATTGTAAAAAGTAATACTAAAGAATAATTTTAAAAAGTGAAGTATGAAACATAACTGTTACCCAAATTAACTCATCACTGGGTTTCCACGTAGGAGAACATAGGTGACAATATGGATATGGAAGAGAAATCTAACCATAAAGTTCTGATGGAAAGTGGTAGAGAACATGGCTATGAAAAAGACAAAAATCACAAAGCCATAAATTTGTGATGATCTAAGGTGCCATCTAGGACAACATTTTTGGTTTTCAAGATCATTTCCCTATAGATGAAAATAATTGGAATTAGAATAAATACTTAATTGATTTTGGTACAATATCACTTTTGGTCATTCCATGAACGATTTCCACTTCATCTCTTAAATAAATGAAGTTGAATTTTTCATTCGTGAAGTGTTAGGAGATCATGCATTAGAATGATAGGTCATTCCATCTATCTCAAACAAAAGGTTAGAAAAGGTTATTAAATACACATAAGCCCATCTATGTGGTGGTTAATTGTATATGATTCCAAAAATGGACTTAGACTCTAACTATCATACCGATTAATAAAATAAAACTAATTTATACTAACCAGGGACTTCCTATAGGCCAGTGGTAGGCGATAAAGGCATGTTTCACTTTGGTTGTGGTTTGGATTCCCTCATCCTTTTCTGAAGCGACAGGTTGTCACCCATCCTATACGTTGTAGTTTTTCTAAAACTATATTATTATAACATTTTAGAATTAAAATAAAAAAGTTATCGCCTTAAGTAATACTATATGATGCCTAACTTAATACATTACAACCTTTAGGCTTGTTGAAAATACTTCTGTCCGATTACTAGAAATTTCATCTACTGATCATGTGAATTCCTTCATTTTCCCCCATATATCATAAGATATATCTTGTTGTTGGTCACATTCAAAATATGTGAATACCTTAATCATGAATTATCTTTAAAAATGAAAACACATTGTACTTTAATGAAAACATGAATGTGGTCAAAATATAAGTCTTTCAACATACCAAAATCACAAAAGTACTATATACTAAGACCACGATATCACATTGTCCTTATATCAATCATGAGCTCATGAATACTATCAAACATATTATTTTCTTCTTATCACTTCATTATGCGCATATCATCTACTTTCCAAAAATATTTTAATCACTTTTCATGGTTACCGGTACCATATAATTATTGAAAACCACAATAAACCAATAAATAGATATTCCAATATTCAACAATACGATAAATGAGATTTCACAACATTATTTTGGAATCTGATTACATAAACACATAATCATTCCACCACATTGTTGTCATACTCAACATTGCCAATAGTGATCGCATGTGACTTCCCTTTTTCCTTTTCATTAAGTGGTAGTTGTGGTCGATCATCATTAAACATTGGATTAGGGCATTGGTTATCATGATTCCCCATTTCCTTTCACAAGTATCATTGTAGTGTTTTTGGAGAATTCTCTGTATTATTTTCTCTATTGACGTCATTAGAAAACTTTTTCCCATTACATCAGCACTCAGCTGCTCGATGACATTCTTTTCCAGACATGAAACATTTTTTAGTACCTTTTAGACAATCTCCACCATTCTTCTTTACACACTTTGAGCATAAAGAATCATTCACCTTTTTTTCACCATTGTTCTGAGATTTTTCGTTGAACTCCATCTTTCTTTTCTTGTCAAAAGCATGAGATGGATATGTAACACCAACTTCTAGTTCTAACTTGATAGCACAACACACAATTTATTCATAGGTACTAAAGTATCTTATAGATAATGCCCTTAGAAGACTTGGTTTTATGCCATTGAATAATCCATCAACTTTACCTTCAGGTTGGATGACGAAGCCAGATGCATACCTTGCAAGCCTTGTAAAATTCTCTACGTATATACCAACAGATTCATCATCATTTTGCTTAAGCTCAAGAAAAGCCTTTTACATATTTTCTCGAAGAATAAGAGGGAAGTACTTATTAAAAAACAAGTTCTTGAACTCGTCCCATTCGATAGATTCAATTTCATCTTGGGGACTTCTATTTTTAACTAGAGTCAACCACTGGTCTGCTTCAACTTCTAACCGATAAACAACCAAAATTAATTTTTCATTCTTTGGACAACGTATATGGAAAATATATTTTCAATGGTACTAATCCATTGTTAAAAAACAAGTGGATCAGAAGACCAACTGAACGACGGTGGACGTTTCCTCATGAAGGACTCAATATAATATTGTTCATTTCTCTACTCATTTAGAAGTCCAGAATGATTCATAGCTTGTGTAAGTATAACAATAAGTTTTTTCACTCCATCTCCCATAAAATTGGTTTGTTTTTGAGTAAAATCATTGCATTGTCCATTACATTAATAAACACGGTTCCTTCCGGTTCCCGCCATCGTCTAAAACCCAAAAAGAATAGCATGTGAGGCAAAAATCATGCTTGGAAAACAACATAATAAAGGGGGATTACCTTCAATATATAAAATAATAGGTTTAATTATATTTTTTTTGGTAATTCTAGGACAATAACCTATATGTATACTTCTCCTTAGGGACATCCCTAGACAAACCTTAGAAATATCTCTTGGGATTTCACTAAAGTTTTCTCATCCTAGTTTGCAAAGGTTAATTAGAACTTCACTCTGATACCAACTATAAAGACCCATACTTGACATACGTAAACATTACATTACATTTTCTGAATAATTAATACAATAAAAAAACAGACGCCCAAAGACCGTATTAGTTTAGTGTCTTTGGAAACTCAGAACGTAATCTTCTAATCATGCGGAAAGATCTTCAACATATCACATAAAGATCTTCCCCTTTAGTTTTCTTAGCTAATTTTATTTATATCCTAGGGAAAGGAAAACATAAAAAGGGTGTGATAAAATTCTCAGTAAGGGTAAACATGGAAAACTTAAAAATAGTCCATACACATTTGAACTTAAAAACATGAACATAAAACATCAAAATCTTGAGCAGTGACATAAATCTTTGAAGTACATAAGTCATAGATCATAAAGTAACATTAATAATGAAAAAATAAAACATGTAATTGTAGAAAACCATTAAGCACATGATATGATTTCCATTGTAGCCAAGGCATTGTGCCAAGACCATCATAGTGGACAAAGTCACTTAGTGAATCGAGTTCACTCCTCGTTCTAGTCCTATGTCACTGAACCTGATAATCTTTCCATTCCAGCCATGTCTATCTCATGAGATATAAATCTTTACCCAATGCATTAGAGGGAGATATAGGTCCCACCAATCTCATAATGAAATCATTATTTCATGTGCAACAAAATAAACATACATCATTCATAATAACCCAATGAACAAAATAGGTTTCATAAACATCATCCCATCATAACATAATCCATATAAAATAAATGGATATAATTTCATCAAAAGAATAATAAAACCATGTAAATAATAGAGACATTATACTTCAAGCATAAACATACTAAATAATGTCATCATAGATGGAAAATAGTTTTGATAAAACACTTGAAATGAATTCTTGAGGAAAATATCCTTTCTTCTTCAAAATCATTTTCTTTTGACAAAATTCCATGTAAATTTAAAAGAAAAGAATTTTTGTTGAAAATAATCATGAAATCTTGTATAGGAATCTTCATGAAAATAACACATTATGAAACTATAAAAATCTGTTCATGCTGGATAAGTTAAAAAAACAGTCTCCTCGAACTTTTAACGAAAAAGTCAAAAGGTACCTCGTATGGTAAACAAAAGAAAGATTCCTTCCATACCTTATGGTAAAAGTCATAAAAGGATAAAAATGTAGTTAAACGTATATGGAATAATATTAGTAAACATTTTATGAATTTTTTTTTGAAAAAACATGGACATGGATGATAAACATAACCCCAGTAAATACTTACGAATAAACAATCTCGGATAAGAATGAGATTGGAATAATTATCCCTTACCTTAGGTGAAATTGCTTCCATACACGTCTTAAACTACTGTATAGTGGGTTTAAACATATTATTAACTTGTAACAGAACCATAATAATGTTTATGATATCATATATGATTCACTTATGACTTCATATTACCTATTCCTTTATCAATTCCATGTTAAAGCAGCGTTTTGGGTAAAATCATTTCATTTATCGTACGTGTTTGGACTTGTTTTTCTTGATATTATTAATTATATCCTGATTTACATAATTAAATAATGTAAAAAATGATTTATATATAATATATATTCAACATATAAATATATATATGATAGATCGATAAATGGAAATTAAATACACTATTCATGGAGACGGTATGTCGTAGTAGGAATGAACACTGTTTTTGTTTCCCTATTGAATTGAATTGAATTAAGTAAATGAAACATATATGTACATAAATAATGTATCATTATTATGTCATATCTTTCATTATTATTTATTATATATACTTTATAATCAATCATGAATGGTTAACAGAAGAATGAATCTCATCGTGTTCGTGGAGACGGTAGTCCGTACATAAGCATGAGCGACAATATCATTCTTTTGATATTAAAATCATATATAATTGGATGGTATATCATATATACAGAATTATAATAATGTTATATTTATTATTTATATCATTTATAATCATTATTATACCTATCCAAATGATGAAATGTTTGAATAACAAACTACACCACAATGTGGAGACGGTAGGTCGTACGTACGCACGTGTGGTGACTTTTTCATTCATAGGATGGTTAAAATAAATAATTTGTTTGTACCATTTTTATAATAACATCACAGTATATAGAAGATACTGGAGTTATTATTTTATAATAGAAACAAAAAAGAGGGAGGAATTGGAAGAAGAAACGAACCTAAAATAGGTGGTGAGATATTTACCTCTTCCTTGGGTTCTTCATTTTGATTTGATCAAAAGGGCTCCTTAGTTTGTATTTATGACTAATTTAATGCCTCTAGGATGAATTTACGATAGTTTAGAGGGTATTTTTCAAGGGTTTGGCTGAGCCAAATGGCTTTGTAGTTGATAATTAGAGACAAGGGGGAGTTCCCTTTTATAAGAGATGTGATGGGCACCTTAGGGAAAACCTAACATATTATTTTATAATATAGTAATATTCTGTTTATAATGGCTCAAAATTGATTTATTTCGAATATAATGTGGGTATAGGTATAACTCATCTCAAAAAATAGGTTTTAGACAGGTTTGGGTCACTATATTAACATTATCATTTATATTTAACTATTAGTTAAGTAGTTTGACATTTACCATGTCTCTTTGTATTTTTATATTATATCGTTAATAAAGATAATATATACAACCAAGAGAACCCCAAGTGGTTCATTAATGATACAACTATCATTATATATGTCCTTTGGATGAGCCTTAGATTTTTTGGAATAGAATATCAATTAATAATTTAATATTTGTTTTAAAATCTCTTTTATGTCAATTTTGACACTATTTTGTATTTTGTTTTTTATAAATTTATAACATAATTACTACTTCTAAAACAATACATATAACCAATCATAATATATTATTTTAACCCAAAAAATTAGTGTAATTTATAAAAAGTATCAAATTACATTTATTTGGGTATTTATAATATCAATTAAGTTTATATTTCATTAATAAGGTAATTACTGCATCATCATTGTGTCAGAAATAACATAAATTATTTAATTTCTACAAATTATAAATAAAATACAATTATGTATGAAATCCTTTTATCTTTCAATTTAATATTTATAGTCTAATTTATCTTATGTATAAACCTATATTAAAAATGTTTTACTTATTAAACTTTGATTTTAACTCTTTTAACTCTTCTTTGAATTAAATAACAATAAATATCTTAATCTAATCCAAGTGGACCTAAAGGGTCATATTTTATTCCTAAAGTTGTTTTTGGTCGAATTAAATTTATCCAATAGAATTAATACATGTGTTAGGGTAATAATAATATCATTTTTACCCTTAATTACGCTATTTACGTTTTATCGTGGTAAATAAATGTTAAAAGTTATTATTCAACAAAAAAACATTCATCTCATTGAAAAAAATTTGAATTACTAATATAAACCATGTCTTTATGATTTTTAAAATTCAACTCACAGAAGTGTTAAAATTATGTTTTATGTAAACTTGTAAATGCTCCTAGGAGGTGGGTAAAAAACCGTAAAAAGTTCAATAAAATTTTTATATATCCAAAATTATTATAAAATGACTCTAGTGAAATAAATTGAACTTATATATGTATTATGTATATATTTTTAACTAAAAAAATGTAAATAAAATAAATTATTATTTAAATAAAAATTCAGTTTAACGAGTAACTCAATGTTTTTACTATTCATCGCAAATTGAAAGTTTTCAAAAAAATACCAAAAATTTACCGTAGGATATTTTCGATATTCTGAATCCAAAAATGAAGTCCATTTTGAAAGATAAAATTTATAAAATTTCAAAAATAGGGTATTACTATTCATAACGGCTTGTTTATATAATATTTTAATAACATATCATTGTTTAGTGAAACTCGATATTGCGTACTACACACGCTATCGAGGAAGGTCGTGATTGCATGTAATGCAATCCATGTTAGGGCTACGTGTAGTTCAAGCTCTATTTGGTGTTGCATATAATATAATCAAAACTTATTTCATTTATACATTAAATAAAATCTAGACTTAGTGTTGCATAGAATAATTTCCACAAAATGAACTTGAAATTGTGTGTAACACGATCCAAGAATAGTGTTGCGTATACTGCAAGCTAATACAGTTTTGTGTATAGTACAAGATAATATTGGTGTAGCATATAATAGAAGACATCAGAGAACTTAAAAATAATATATCTCATAAAATCTCAGGGTGTTACAATAATGGACTCTATAAACCATACCAATAAATTTTTCTTTACTACACTTGTGTATCATGTTAGGGGAAAGGTGTACGTGAAGTAAGAAAGTGAGAATTATATAATGAAATTACAATTTCATGACGGTACATTCATGAATAAGAACATGAACATGTAGTGTAAATTTCCAAAAAATAGTTACATGTGTAAAGGAAGCTTGAGAAGGAAGAATAATAGTTCACACCAATTTGGTTTTGTACACAAGATAGTGGATAGTGTTTCATGATTGCATGAATATGATTAATTATCAAATATATTCACATGTGGAGAAGTAATTGCGATATACCGAAAGAAAATAAATGATAAAAAAACTAAAATAATATTGAATGGAACATTATATGTCATAGGATTGTGCATGAGAAGTCGATGATGTTCATGCATGAAGTGTACTTGAATAATATATATATTGTTCAAGTTATTATTTTATAAAAGAATATAGAATAATTTCTGTGCACCAATTTCACACATAAATTTGAGGATGGTTATTCCCGAATAAGGAATAATATATTGAGAAATGATTCACCAAGGGAAATAATTAATATATGTTCTCTAAAATGATTTGGAAAGAGAGAAAGTTTCAACCATGGGAATTTAAAGATACTTGAACTGTACATTAGAATGGGTGATCCATGAATATCATGGGGTACGATCCATATATTCTCCAATAGTATATCATAAATTCTAAAAAAAGGTGCTTCCGACTGGGGGTATAACCAGTTATTGTAGAGGCTTGATACTGGGGATATAACCAGTTGATAAGAAGAAGATAGTTGGGGGGTATACAACCAGAATGAACTGAAGGATGAATACTTTGGGGGTATAAATAGTTGTTTCTTAATCCTTTGTAATTTATAATTAAATTTTATTTAAAAATCTATGTTGGTGGGTGGGGGTATATCCAACATGGAAAAGAATATGCCTTTTATGTTATCATTATAAATACTACGTGATCTTCATTCTCCTATTACTATTTCAATTATGGGGATATTGAGAGATATAATTTTGTGTATCACGAACCTTAATATGTTTGAGAGGATTAATTTAAAATAAAATTAATTTATAAAAAGAAACCATTGATTCACACCTCCCCTCTCAGTGGTCAATCCGGATTGGGGCACTGTGTCCACCAACTAAGACAAACGATGCTCCACTTCCTATGAAAAATCTGATAACTCAGCTCACCAATGAAGGCCACTCACTAGTCCTCCACATCAAAAAATGAAACTATAATATGGAATTAGTCAATTAATATAGATACATAATACAACCTATATATTCTACATATAACATAATATGGATATTTCTATATTAAGAAGTCTGCCACTATTTGGTGTTTCCCCATCAACATTCTACATCCCTGACACACATCAAACAAGGAAACAGAACCCCCAAATAGAATAAAAAACACATTAGGATCATTAATCCTATCAAAATCTAGTCCCAAGGTCTATAAAAAATTATAAGAAACAATTTAATGCAAGGATACTAAATTAAATGAGGAAAAAATGGTAGATGATTAACTGATCATAGCCCAGACAACCTCTATCCATACTTGCACCATCGCCTCCAACATCAGTAGATAGCCATGAACTGACCCTTTACATATATTTTTTAATCCTACAAGACTGTAAACTAGTTGAGTCTCAATAGTATTGGGGACATCCTGAGGATTCCACTACTAACACCATCTACTATCGTCTACTGAACAAGCATTGGTGGTCCTTACTACTGAAATTACCTCGATGGAAATTGATGTTATTACAAAAAATGGGCATGATTTCCCATATAATACTAGAATACATTAGTGGTAACACAATGATCCTATAAGTTCCCATGTACCCTATAAAAATGGCACATAAATAGGAATCCCTTGGAGGGTACTCAGGATCCACCTTCCTTAGAAGGACATGAAGGGATTTTTTGTGGTCAATTCCCCATTATTCAAAACCCCAAAAGCCTAATCATCCATGTTCGAGTAAAAAAATACATTCCCCATGAGATTTCATATGTGGAACTCCCTTTAGGATTATCCACAGAGAAATAATATACTTAATAACACTAAATACAAATTTTACCTCTACGTATGTAGAAAGTAAAAATTGGGTGACTACATACCAGATCGTTGGGTGTGATTCATTTTCAAGACAAAAATTATATGGACTCCTCCTCTGGAAATACAACAGTGGAAAATCTAAATAGGCTAATAAATCTAATCTAAAGTAACCAGACACTCAAACTGCCCATATAAGCGATAAAAAATCCTATCTCTTTGGAATATTCATTTTTGGTGATTGAAATTCCAAAGGGAACTCCTTCTAAATGTCTATCCATAACACATATTCATGTTTATGGTCATAAAGATACAACCTCTTCCACAAATGTGGTTCTCCCAACATCTTAATAACTTCCAACCACACCAAAAAATCATACAAAGATCAAATTAGACTAAAGTAGATGTCATGATCCTCCGACTAGTGCTCTATCACTATATCAATGATTCTAACCTCACACAACCCCAATATCTACTACTAAAATTCATGAAACCATATTCAATACAATATCATTATATTTTAGGATGATCCTAGGAAGATTCACTAGATAAAACCACAAACTCTCCATTTCTTGATCTACTCATGGATGATAACCGAGAGACATTTTTGAAAAGTACCTAGAATCCCTAAGCTAAGCGGCATGAAATTTTATTAAGATTTTTTTAATTTATTTATTTTAATTCCACATAGTAACCAAATTCATACATGAAATCATATAATCATTATACATGTACCTCTCTTAGGGATATAAAAAATAATAATCCCACCTCACGTAATCATTCAATTTGTTTCATGTCATTTAGTAGGATTATTAGGGACCCTAAAATCCAAAGTCCCAGGTGGTCTCCCAAGAATATATCCCACACTAATAATAACTAGCACCATTTCACCACCAACCCATGAAATAATCATAGTCACTAACTCTATAATCCTTGAAATATCCTAATCAAAACAAATGATAAAACTTTTTCATGACTCCCTCCATCTAGAGGTACTCCTCATCCAACAATGATGGAAAATAGATAATGATCATGGTGTCCTACCTCTAATGGGCCCCAAGTTAGAGATGAACACTAATGGTATAGAAATATAACATATAGAGGACATGAAACTATATAATAATATTGGATCAGGAGATATAATAAATAACACCAATAAAATCTAGTAGATAATATAAAATTAAACCTAAAACCATCGCATAATACAAGTACAATGGCATAAAATTCAAATAAAAGCCTCTAGGTAAATACCAAAAGACAAGTAATATGATAGTGACTCAACTACATCTATAAAACCCAACATATTAAAATCCTTATAAGTCCCCAAACTTATCCCAGATTCCCAATAATAGTGTATATATATGGTGAGCATGACATGTATACTTAGTAGGATGATACACAAGATCTCCAGCACACATGTGAAAAGATCATATCAATGCACCAATGAACAAATAACTAAACCAAGGAAAACCTAAACATGGAAGATAACAAATCCCAAACTCACCATAGATCTCCCACCAAATCATGAATCAAATATAGTAACATAATATTAGTAACATAAAAAATGTTACACCATATATACTTCCCCACATATAATCTATTCTCACACTCCAACGTCAAATGATCTATGCTCCCATCCCTTCTATAAACTTCACATCAAATTTTTTCCATCTCTGATGTGTATTGAGACACATTCCCATACACCCCAATCTTATATGGGATAACATATAGTGATGGTTACATTAATCATCACAGAACATTCTCAACATATTATATATTCATCATATCAATGCCTCATTAAATAACAAGGGAAGTATGGTATTATAGTCGTGAAGAACATCACCCTCATTCCATCCTGTCACCACGCATGACCCCCACCATATATCACATCCACCACACAATAGGGTAATTTCTAACACCAACCCATATCATCACAAGGTAATATCCAAAAATAATTTGAATCTTCACTACTGAAGGAAGAGCAGGGAAGAGTGGGTATCTAGTCATATGTATCACCACCATCTTGGATGATGGAAAAAACTACCAGATCCCAAAACCACTGTATGTTGGTAATATTATCCAATTTGGGTGGGGAGAATATATAAACAAAAAAAAATATTATATATATATAAAAAAATACTCATCATATGGGTTCACATCAACTATATTATAATACACCAATACAACAGTATTTCACCACATGACATCTATAATGGCCACTACCACCACTAAATAAATCACACCACAAAACCAACACACCTAGCCAAATATTTCAACATTAATTTACAAGATTCAACATTTTCCAAATTCAAATTATTTTCTAGTAACTCCCATTCACTAAAAAATATCATTTCTTATTAAAAAATATCATTTATTTACTATTTAATTCATTTAATTTAATTATAAAAAATTAGTTCAAACTAATTGTTATTCATTTACCAACCAATGTATTTTCATGTTAACATTAAAAAATTTTCCATGGATAGAAAGGAAGCTAAGAAAAACCCCACCATAGAACAAAAACAAAACACATTACCACAACTCCCCAAAAAAAACCACCACACATCACCCAAATAACACAACATAACCGTTGTACAACTTCCCACATCTCATATCATGCCAAAAAAATAACATTAATACCCCCACTGATTTTACAACCCATCTAGTCACCAACATCACCACACCACAACCCATATCACACTAGGGAATATAATAATAACAACCACACATGGAATCACATCCCAAATTTCATAATTTTAGACAAGGCCTTTAATTTACATTACCTCATTACTTAGTAAGCATATTCTAAAAAAATTTCAATGTCTCTTTGGGTAATCAATTAATTAAAAAAATATAAGTGATTACCTAGTTTATTCAGGGTGATATCATGAAATAACATAAAAACAGTGGCATAACCATATCAAATATTGAATAATCAAGTCCCTTAATAACTTTGATTTTTAGAAATGGTGACTAGCATTTATTATCTCATCATAACTAACATAAAAAGTGGTAAAAATGATATTTCTCTCCATTCCCATCAATTTAAAATTAATTCAATTTATTATCTATACTATAATGAACGTTACTATCCAGATAATGGAATAAAAAAGCATACAATCTCCACATATTCTAATGAAGCATTCATAATCATTACACACAACATAGAGAAAGAGAAACAACCAAAATACCACATCCACAAAAGGAAACCACAAATCTACCTGGATAACACTAAGGGATCTTCAAAATTTCATCATAAACATGACCTTATCAAAACATCATCATATTTATGAATTCAAAAAAGGAATAATTAATGGAAATAAATTTATAAATAAGAGAACCCACCTTTTATTTCCAACGACCAACATATAAAAGTGATTGATCAAAGGAATATAAGAGGGAATAGAGGATATCTCCAAATAACCAAGTGTTTTCCCATGACTAAGAGAAAAATGTGAGGAATGGGGTATTATAGAGGCCCCAAAAGTTTATAATAAATATAGAGGCTGACATAGTCATGACGTGAAAATCCTATTCACATCATGAATTTTTCTAAGGCCCTAAAATTAAATATATGAATGTCGTAAAAGATGTGAATTCAATAATATTAAATCCCAAAACACATCCACCAATATTTATAGCACCTTAGCCTAGATATAATTTAATTAATTAATTTTCCTTTCACATCATGAATTCATTAGGCACAAAAATCTTCTTCGAAAAATCATTCATGAATTTAATTCCTCTTATCCATGAATCAACCTCCCATGAAATGAATACATATTCATATAATGAACCACCTATTGTAGCAATAATATAACCCTAACACCACTGATCCTTCCTCAAACCTCCTTTGAACACCTCCAACTACAAAACCAGTAATGTAACAGGCCAAGAAGGCACATAATGTTTCATTAGATACCTATAAAATAATTATTTTCCTCAAGAATCAAAACCAAACCTAAAAAGTAAAGGGGACAGTCCAAAAAAAAAATTCCCACGAGATACCTCTTAGGAATATCATTACTCTCCAAAAACTACCATAATAAAAACAAATCACGCTAAACAAAAATATATGCTAGACACCCCCACACGACTACATAACCATTCTCCAATGGGAACAACACCACATAATCTCATACCAGTCCAATGAAACCTCTTCCATATAACCACCTATAATACCTTTTCAAACACTTCAAAACCCATTCCAACATCTTCCAAAACCTTCAAAAAACACTTACCAAAGTACATAAATCAATCAAACCCACATATATATGTCAGGATATTTTCCAAATTGAGCGGCACTGGCTCACCCACATGGTTTTAATACATGCCGTAAAAATAAAAAACTCATTTTACCCTATTAATATAGTTAAAGGAATAACATAAATTATCACTAAGGGAAAAACAAAAAACATTTCATAACTGGGAAAAGTCCAAGCATAACATAATAATAGTAAAAGAAACTAGGAAAGACTAACAAACCTCCAGGTACCGAGAATGAATATGTGCCTCATGATCCAAAGCACTCTCTAAAATCCACTGTTCCGCCAAAAAAATGAGCCAAGGGGATGGTTTTTCCATAAAATAATTATCTAGATAACCATGGATCTTTAATATTATATGAAAAAACATAGTGTCATCCTTGATATCAAACTATACCAACTCCATGAATTGGGAGTCATTATGAAAATACTAATTAATATGGAACACATGGAAGATCTCATGGATCATTTCCATCCATAGAGGAATTTCCAAACAATATTCCACCTCCCCAATGCTCTCAAACTCCAGAAAAGTCCTGAAAATTAAAGAGAATGTTTTATCCCATAAAATCCTCAACTTACCCCATAAAGGGGAAACTATCAAGAACACATTGTCTATAACCTCAAAATATGGGGGCATACATAAAAAATTATCATAGTTATTATAATAGTCCCAAAATTAAAAAATACTCTCACATACATATATAATATTATTGGCAATGCATTGGACCACATCAGGGCCAGGAGACACAAACACCATAACCCCCATTTAGCTTTACTAAGAAAGACATGAAAACCCATACAACACCTCAAACAGTTCCATGACAATGGAAGATTGATATCACTTTTTATAGGTGAACTCAACCAAAGGTATACTATTTAGACACGATCCACATAAACCCATGATGAAAGATTTAAAAATATCATCTAGAATCAGGATGGCCCATTGTGTCTTTGATTATTCATTTGGGTGGAAAGGGGTGCTATGGTGTAAATGGACCCCTAAAATTTATGTAATCCTCTACAAACTCATGAGTTAAAATGAGGATCCAAAACAGAGATGATGGTCCTCATTACCTTGTTAAATATAACCACATCATCCACATACCACCTCACCAATAAATTCACGAAATTATATTCATATATTAGTAGGAAATGAGACAACTTCCTCAGCCGGTACACAATAACAAAAGATACCTAACGTCCTTTCTGTTCATTGGGTAATACGGTGATGAAATCCATCGATATATCATACCATTTCCACATATGGATGCCTAATGGATATAATAAACCTCAAAGAGAATTTTTTATGGATTTGAACCAATAGGAATTAAAAAACATCACCATTAACTCTCCCACCAATCATTTCATCACATGCCACCAAAGCTACCTCCTAGAACCAGATAAATATTGTTCATACTGGGTGGTAATTATAAAGGTGATATATGAAACTCATGGAGAACGTCATCCATTATTTCCTAATATAAAAATATTACCCTTGAAGAACACATGGTTTTGACCATTCAGACCATCCCCATAGGGAATCACTATTTCAAAAAAGGTCACCTATCACATATGCCACTGAGTCTCCCTACAGAGACAACTCTACATGCTGAGTCAAGGATGAATATATATCCACTTGATAAAGGAAAATTTGACAAATAATTTCCCCGACATTGATATGAATAACTGAAATATTCTCTATCAATTAATAAATATCTACTACCTTCCAACTACATCTCCTTGGAACTTCTAAATCAACACAAAAAAAATTCCCCTTTCTTAAGGTACAAGAAATCTCAAAAATCAAAAACCTATTGAAATTCAATACCCCACCACTAGCATAGATTAAAACTGTAACACCATGATATTTTATAAGATATATTCTTTTTAATTTCATTCATATCTTCTGTTATATACTACACCAAGATTATCTTGTGCTATATGCAACACTGTATTAGCTTGAAGTATATGCAACACTATTCTTGGATCGTGTGACACACAATTTCAAGTTCGTTTGATAGAAGTTATTCTACGCAACATTGATTGTGTGTGTGTATATATATATATTCAATGTATAAATGAAATATGGAAGGATTATGTTATAAAAAACAACAATGTAGTCTTGCACTACACGCAACCCTGACTTGGCTTGCATTACACGCAATTGCGACCATCCTCGATAGCGTTTGTTGTACGCGATATCATGTTTCACTAAACAATAATATATGGTTATAATAATATTATGAACTAGCCATTATGAATAGTATTAACTATATTTTAAATTTTATAACATTATTATTCATATTAATCATTTTTTTGAACATGTTATGAGAACAAAATAAATTTTTCATGTAAAATAAGTATTTTACAAAAAATACAGTTTTTTCACCTTTTGATTGCGCAACCACGTTAAATCTAGTTTTTTACATGTTTATAAGTTTAATTGGAAAAAATAAAATTCTTCTTTTGAATCAGGATATAAAAATTTACTTTGGATTAGTTTTTCATATTAATCTGATAACTTTCATATTTTAATGAATAGTAAAAACACGCTATATTTTAATTAAAACCAAATTTTTTCATCGTAATAATTTATATGGTTAAATAATGATATTTAATTGTCTTAAAGTATTAATAGAATATATTTATACCATTTAATATAATTTATGTCATTATCATTGATTTTACATTGAATTCGTAGGTTAAATCAATTCAATCTTTTGCAATGTTTTAAACAAAAACCCATTTTCTTTCGACAACGAGATTAATTTTAATTTAATTTATGCAATTTATGTGTATTGAATTTGAAAATATGAATTCCATATGTGTAATCATTGGGTCCAAATTATTTTAATAGGCTAATTTTTATTTTTGGGAATTATGAATAGTATCTACGATAATTTTTATTTACTACAATTAAAGGTAAATCAGGTAATTGAGGGTAAAAATAAGATTATAAAATTACACAAACAATGCCAAAGTTCTATTTGATGACTAAAGGTCGACCCATGTCACCTAAGGGTCAGATTAGATTCATTTTATGGACTTTTCACCATGAAAAGAATTTAATTATTATTAAAACCAAAGAATGTGACAACATGTCACTCTCTTGAATCTTATAAGTATAATAATTTTAATTTAGTGATAAACTTAATTAAACTTATAAAATGAATAGTTTCCATAAAACTAATAAAATTATCTACATCATTAGAATTTATTTAAAAAATTTAGGGATTAAATAACTACCATTAAAGGTGACACAATAGTGATGTTGAAATTATTTTATTGATTGAAATATCAAATAAAAGGTTTTAAAAATATTAAAATAATTATTACATGAACTATTTTATGTGCTACAATACTTTTATAGTTACATATGACGTATTATAAATCTATTAAAGCTTTTATTTCAAACATATCTTATGTGGGGATTTTATTTAAATTAAAATAAATGAATTTTGTCAAAATTGACAATATTATGATTTTATAAAAATTACATATTATAAAAAATTTTGAAAATGAAAAAAATATTTAAAATTTATAAATTTAAATTTATATGGTCTAAAATGTAATAAATCATACAATTATGGAAAATTCACAACATATAAGTAATTATTTATAATGATTTAAAATTTAGAATATTATTACCACAAAATAAATTAAATAGATTATATTAGGATAAATTAGGTTGATAATGTTTAAAAAAAATTCCCAACCTATCTAAATTTTATTTTTTGATGATATTACAACCCTATTTCATATAATATTTTAATTTGGGTCATTTTAAAGGTTTTTATGTGGGGTTGGAATTTATTATAAATAAAAATTTCTTATAATTCCAAAGGTGCCCCTCTCCTCCCTTATAAAAGGGCACCTCCTCCCTCTCATACTCATGCCATTTTTCACCTTGAAGATCAGGAAAACTCTGACCATTTCACTTCCCCACTTCCCTATAAACCTTATAGAGGTACTAGGCTTCTCAAAATACCATCTCTAGTCCCCTAAGAGGAAGTTCAAAGGAGGCACTTCGAGAACGAGGTAATACCTTCTTCCAATTCATTCAAGTTTTTTTCTTCTTATACTTCCTCTTCTTTAGTGGTTTCATTATGATGTAATAACATCAGTTTCCCACATATACTGATATGTTATTATAAATATGGAACAACCCTATTCCACCTTCTATCCATCATAAGGAAAATGAAATCACCGCGCGTGTGTAAGTATGAAATACCGTCTCCACGTCGTGGTGTAATCTGTTTTTCTACCACCACCTTACTTGGATGGGTATAATGGTGTAAAGAATAACTACATATGATTATTATAACATCACACTGATTCTAAGATATTATATCATTCTCTCCAATTCCATTAAATAATTATGGTAACGATATCATCGCTCGTGCGTATGTACGGATTACCATCTCCACGACGTGATGAGATTCATTTTCCATGTTAACAATAAAAGAATGATTATAAAGTATATATAATACGTAATAATGAATTATATGACATAATAATTCTCCTGGATTTTTGTATATATATATATGTATGTCATGAACTTAATTCCTTTCAATTCAATAAGGAAACGAAAACAACATTCATGCGTACGTACGACCTACCGTCTACAAGAACGGTGTATTTATTTCCATTTATTGATCAATTATATATATGTATATTATTAATATATATTATATATAAATAATGTTTTATATTCTGGAATTAAGTAATCATGATCTAAGTAATCATATTAATAATTTCAAGTCAAAACACGGATGATAAATGAAATGATTTTACCTGAAACGCTACTTTAACATGAATATACAAAAGAATGGGTAATATAAATTCATAAGTGGACCATATATGATATCATAACAATGAGGATGATTCTGTAATAATTCAATGAAATTATTTATATCATTATATAGGAGGTATGGATATGTACGAAGCATATCGAACCCAAGGTATGGGATAAATTTTCCAATCTCCTTTTTATCTGAGATTGTTTATTCATAAGCATTTACTGGGGTTATATTTATCATCCATGTCCCTATTTTCTAAAAATATATTCATGTATGTTTAAAGTCATTTTTACCCATTTTTAATTTTACTCCATGGTATGTAAGGAATCTTTATTTTATTTACCATATGAGGTACTTTTTGACTCTCTCGACAGAAGTACGAAGATGATGTTTTTTTAACTTATAAGGCATGGAATGATTTTTACGATTTCATAAAACCTTATTTTCATAAAGATTACTCTATAATATTTAATGACTATTTTCAACAAAATCATTTTCCTTTAAAATTTCTAGGAATTTTTTGAAAAAATAATTGATTTTGAAAAAGCAAGGATATTTTCCTCAAGAATTCATTTCAAGTGTTTTATCAAAACCATTTTCCATCTAAGATGAAATTATTTCATATGTGTATGTTTCAAGTATTATGTCTCTATGATTTACATGGTTTCACTTTTCTTATGATGAAATAATATCCATTTGTTTTATATGGATTATGTTATAATGATATGATGTTTATGAAACCCATTTTATTCTTTGGGTTCTGATGAATGATTTATGTTTATGTTGTGGTGCAAGTAAGATTGATTTCATTATGAGATGGGTGGGACCTATATATCCCTACAATGAATTGGGTAAAGATTTATATCTCATGAGATAGACATGGCTGGAATGGTAAATTAATCCGGTTTAGTGTTACAGGACTGAAACAAGGAGTGAACTCGATTTAGAAAGGGACTTTGTCCACTAAGATGGTCTTGGAAGCAATGCCTTGGCTATTATGGTAATCATATCATGTGATTAATGGTTTGAAACAATTACATGGTTTCTTCCCATGCTATTTTATCATGATTGATGTTCCTTTATGATATATTCCTTTTGTAATTCTAAGATTCATGTCTTTTCTCAAGATTTTTATGTTTAGATTTCATGTTCATGTTTTTGCATTCGAATGATTGTGGATTATTTTATGTTCTCTATGTTTACCCTTACTGGGCATTTGATCTCACCCTTTTTTTATGTTTTCTATTCTACATGATTTAAAGAAAGGTTTTAGGTAATAAAATAAAAGGGGAACATCTTTATGGTAGATGTTGAAGATCTTTCACCAATATTATAAGATTATATTCCGAGTTTCTAAAGACACTAAAATATTATGGTCCTTTGGTGTCTATTTTTGTTATGTATTAAGTATTCCGCAAAAGTAATATAAAGTCTATGTACATCAAGCTTCATGCCTATATAGTTGGTATCAAAGGAATGGTTTAGTAAAATATAGTAAACTAGGATGCAAAAACATTAGTAAAATCCCTAGAGATATTTCTGAGGTATATCTAGGGATGTCTCTATAGTTAATTATAAGTATAGGTTATAGTCCTAGAATTACGGTAACAATATTAGAATTAACCTTAAGCTGTTATATGTTGAAGGTAACCCCCTTTATTATGTTGTTTTCCCTAGCATGATTTTTGCCTCTCACACTATTCTTTTTGAGTTTTAGACGATGGATAGAACTCGAAGGAACCATGTTGATCAATGTAATGGAAAATGCAATGATTGTCCTCCTGAAAAAACCAATGTTATGGGAGATGGAGTGCAGAATCTTATTGCTATACATACACAAGCTAGGAATCATTCTGGACTTCCGAATGAGCAGAGAAGGGAACAATATTCTATTGATTCCTTCATGAGGAAACATCCACCTTCGTTCAGTGGGTCTTCTGATCCAGTTGTTTCTAAAAAATGGATTAGTACCATTGAAAATATATTTTACATACTTCAATGTTTGGAACAAGAAAAATTCATTCTAGATATTTACCATTTAGAAGGTGAAGAAGACTAGTGGTGGAATCTAATTATGAATACAAGGCCCCAAAAATGATATTGAATCTATGGAATGGGATGAGTTCAAGAACTTATTTTTCAATAAGTATTTCCCTTGTATTCTTCGAACAAAGATAGAAAATGAGTTTTTTGAGCTTAAGCAAAGGGATGATGAATCTGTTGGTATATACGAAGTGAATTTTACAAGGCTTGAAAGGTATGCATATGGATTTATCATCCAACCTGAAAGTAAAGTTGATCGATTCTTCAGTGGCTTAAAACCAAGTCGTCGAGGGTCATTATCTATAAGAGACTTCAGTAGCTATGAAGAAATTGTGCGTTGTGCTCTCATGGTAGAAATTGATGTTGGTGTTACATATCCATCTCATGCTTCTGACAAGAAATGAAAGATGGAGTTCAAGGAAAAATCTCAGAACAATGGTGAAAAGAAGGTGAAAGTTTCTTTATGCTCAAAATGTGGAAAGAAGCATGGTGGAGATTTTCTAAAAGGTACTAGAAAATGTTTCAAGTGTGGAAGAGAAGGTCATCGAGCATCTGAGTGCCGAAGTAATGGGAAAAATGTTTCTAATGACATGAATAGAGAAAAGACTACAGATAACACCCCACCTATGATTCAATGATTCACATTCAAAGAAAAGGGGAATTATGCTAATCAATGCCCTAATCCAAGTGTAAATGATGATCAACTTGAGAAACCAATTAATGAAAAGGATAATGGGAAGTCACATGCGATCACTATTTGTGATTTTGAGTATGAAAATTATGTTGGGTAATGATTAAGTGTTTATGTAATGAGATTTCAAAATAGTACCATGGAAACTCATTTATGGTATCGTTGAATTTTGGAATATCTATGTATTGGTTTTCAATAATTATATGGTACCGGTAACCATGAAAAGTTATTGAAATATTTTTGGAAGGCATATGATATGCTCATAATGAAGGGATAAGGAGAAAATAATATGTATGATAGTATTCATGAACTCATGGCTGATAGAAGGAAAAAGTGATATCATGGTTTGAGTATATAGAAATTTTGGGATTTTGGTATGCAGAAAGAGTTGACTTTTGATAGCATTCATGTTTTCACTAAAGTTCTATGGCAATTCCTGTTTCAAGATAATACATGATTGATGTATTCACCTGTTTGTAATGTGAGCAACAAGATATATATTTTGACATATAAATGATGGTATTCACGTGCTTGTTATGTGACCTTGACAGTAATAGTTTTCTTTATACTATGATATTGGACATATGGATAAGTCTAAATATTGGAATGGATTATGTTAGAACATCAGATAGTATTGTTTAATTCTAGAACTTTTTTTTTGATGTTATTTCTGTAATGTTATAATAGTGTAGTTTTATAAAATGGAGAACACGTAGGACGGGTGACAACCCGTCGCATCAGACAAGGATGTGGGAATCGAACCCACAAACAAAGTGCGACATGCCTTTATCGCCTACCACTGGCCTACAGGAAGTCCCTGGTTAGTAGAAACCAATTTTATTTTATCATGCACGATGATAGATAAAGTATAAGTCCCTTTTGGAACCATATCTGATTAATCTCACCATAGATGGACTTATGTATATAACTTTTGCTAAAATATGCTTGAGATAGATGGAATGACCTATCATTCTATCACATGATCTACTAAAACATTGTGAAAGACAAAATCAACTTCATTTCTTAAAGAGATTAAGTAGAATTTGTCCAAAGAACGACCAACGGTGATATTGTACCAAAATAAAGAAAGTATTTCTTCTAATTAAAATTTCTTCAAAATTAGGGAAATGATCTTGAAAACCAAAAATGTTGTCCTAGTTACCTTATAACTGATGAATTAGATGGAACCTTAGATCATCACATGTTTATGGCTTTGTGATTGTTGTATTTTTCATAGCCATGTCCTCTACCACTCTCCATCAGAACATGATGGTTAGATTTTTCTTCCATATCCATATTTCCACCTATGTTATCCTATGTGGAAACCTAGTGATGAGTTAATCTGGGTAACCATTACATTTATTACTTTACTTTTTAAAATGAAGTATTAGTATTCCTTTTTACGATGTGGGTTTTTATAAAAGAAACTTTCAAGTAGTAAACCATTTATAACCCTGACGAATTTCGAGGGAGAAATTCATTTTATGGGGGGTAGAATGTAACACCCTCAGATTTTATAAGATATATTCTTTTTAATTTATTTCATATCATCTGTTATATGCTACACCAAGATTATATTGCTCTATATGCAACACTGTATTAGCTTGCAGTATACACAACAATATTCTTGGATCGTGTGAAACCCAATTTCAAATTCGTTTGATAGAAGTTATTCTACGCAACATTGAGTGTGTGTATATATATATATTCAATGTATAAATTAAATATGGTTGGATTCTGTTATACAAAACAACAATGGAGTCTTGCACTACACGCAACCCGGACTTGGCTTGCATTACATGCAATCACGACATTCCTCGATAGCGTGTGTTGTACGCAATATCGGGTTTCACTAAACAACGATATATGGTTATAATATTATTATGAAGTAGCCGTTAAGAATATTATTAAATATATTTTTAATTTTATATCATTATTATTCATATTAAACAATTTCATGAACATGGAATGAGAACAAAATAATTTTTTCACGTAAAATAAGTAATTTTAAAAAAATGCAGTTTTGCCGCCTTTTGATGGTGCACCCACATTAAATCTAGTTTTTTATATGTTTATAAGTTTAATTTGACAAAATAAAATTCTTCTTTGGAATCAGGATATAAAAATTTACTTTTTTTTCATATTAATATTATAACATTCATATTTTAATGAATAGTAAAAACATGCTATATTTTAATTAAAAACAACTTTTTTCGTCGTAAAAATTTATATGGTAAAATTGTAATATTTAATGGTTTTAAGGTATGAATAGAATATATTTTTACAATTTAATATAATTTATATCATTAGCATTGATTTTACATTGAATTCTTAGGTTAAATCAATTCAATCTTTTGCAATGTTTTAAACAAAAACCCGTTTTCTTTCAACAACAGGATTAATTTTAATTTAATTTCTACAATTTTTGTGTATTTAATTTGAAAAATTGGATTCAATATTTTGAATCATTGGGTGAAAATTATGTCAATAGACTGCTTTATATTTTTGGGAATTATGAATAGTAACTACGGCAATTTTTATTTGCTACAGTTAAATGTAAATCAGGTAATTAAGGGTAAAAATAAGATTATAAAATTACCCTAACACATTCCAAAATTCTATTGGATGACTAAAAGTAGACCCATATCACCTAAGGGTCGTATTAGATTCATTTTATGGACTTTTTATCATGAAAATAATTTAATTATTATTAAAACCAAAAAATGTGTCAACATGTCACTCTCTTAAATATTTTAAGTATAATAATTATAAGTTAGTGATAAACTTAATGAAACTTCGAACATGAATAGTCTCCAGAAATTTAATAAAAGTATATACATCATGATAATTTATTTAGTATTTTTAAGGATCAGATAATTATCATTAACGGTGACACAATAGTGATGTTGAAATTATTTTATTGATTGAAATATCAAATAAATGGTTTTAAAAATATTAAAATAAATATTACATGTACTATTTAATGTTATACACTAATTTTAGAGTTACATATGACATATTATGAATCTATTAAAGCTTTTATTTTGATCATATCTTCTGTGGGGATTTTATTTAAATTCAAATAAATGAATAGTGTCAAAATTGACACTATTGTTATTTTATAAAAATTACATATTATAAAATTGTTTAAAAATCAATAAAAAATTTAAAAATTATATATTAAAATTTATATGGTCGAAAATGTAATAAATCATAATATTATTGACAATTCACAACATATAAGTAATTATTTATAACGATTTAAAATTTAGAATATCATTACCACAAATAAAATTAAATTGATTATATAAGGATAAATCAAGTTGATAATGTTTAAAATAAATTCCCAAATTTTCAAAATTTTATTGGTTTATGAGATTACAACCCTATATCATATTATATTTGGATTTAGGTCATTTTAGAGGTTTTTATATGGGGTTAGAATTTATTATAAATTAATATTTCTTATAATTCCAAAGGTGCCCCTCTCCTCCCCTATAAAAGGGAACCTACTCTCTCTTCTCCTCACACCATTTTGAGCCTTGAAGCTCGGACAAACTCTACCCATTTCACTTCCCCACTTCTCTATTAACCTTATAGAGGTACTGGTCTTTTCAAAAGACCAACTCTAGTGCCCTAAGAGGATGTTCAAAGGAGGCACTCCGAGAAAGAGGTAATACCTTCTACAATTCATTCAAGTTTCCTTCTTCTTATACTTCCTCTTATTTAGTGGTTTCATTATGAAGTAATAACATAAGTATACCTCATATACTGATATGTTATTATAAATATGAAACAACCCTATTCCACCTTCTATCCATCAGAAGGAAAATGAAATCATCGCGCGTGCGTACGTACGGAATACCGTCTCCATGCCGTGGTGTAATCTGTTTTTCCTCCACCACCTTACTTGGATGGGTATAATGTTGTAAAGAATAACTACATATGATTATTATATAATCATACTGACTCTAAGATATTATATCATTCACTCCAATTCTAATTAATAAATATGGGAACGATATCATCATTCGTTCGTACGTACGGATTACCGTATCCACGACGCGATGAGATTCATTTTCCATGTTAACAATTCGAGAATGATTATAAAGTATATATAATAAGTAATCCTGAAATATATGAAATAATAATTCTACTGGATTTATGTATATATATATATATATATATATATGTATGTCATGTACTTAATTCCATTCAATTCAATAAGGAAATGAAAACAGTGTTCATGTGTACGTATGGTCTACCGTCTCCTTGAACGGTGTATTTATTTCCATTTATAGATCTATTAGATATATATATATTCTGAATATATATTATATATAAATCATGTTTTATATTCTGGAATTAAGTAATCATGATCTATGTAATAATATTAATAATTACAAGTCTAAACACGGACGATAAATGAAACGATTTTACCCAAAACGCTACATTAACATGAATTTACAAAAGAATGGGTAATATAAAGTCATAAGTGAAACATATATGATATCATAACAATGAATATGATTCTGTAATAATTCAATGACATTATTTAAATCCTTATACAAAAGGTTCGGATACGTATGAAGCATATCAAACCCAAGGTAAGGGATAACTTTTCCAATCTCATTTTTATCCGAGATTGTTTATTCGTAAGTATTTACTAGGGTTATATTTATCATCCATGTCTCTTGTAACACCCCGAGCTTCCACGATACGCCTCTCTTTCAATAATGCAATAGCTTGCATTGTACGCAACTTCGAGTTCTAAAACATCGCGACAAATCAAAGTAGCCGTTATGAATAGTAATAACCACTTTTTAAAATTATAGAAATTTTATATTTCAAAATGGACTTCATTTTTGTATTCCTAATATTGAAATTAACCTATGTTGAATTTTTTGTAATTTTCTGAGAACTTCAAAATTTTTATGAATAGTGAAAAATACTTAAAACAACTTTTTTAATCAAAATAATTCATAGTGATAAATTATACTATTGATTGGTTTTAGAGTATAATTAGAATATATTTTTACCATTTTATCCAATGGTGGTCATTAGAATTAATTTAACATTGAAATTGGACATAAACAATTGCCAATCTTTTGATATAAATTGTTTCTTAAAAACACGCTATTTGTTGTGACAGCGGGAATTAATTATAAAATTAATTAATGCAACTAATATGTTTGGAATTTTGTAAAATAGACATCATTTTTCAATTCGGAATATCAATTATAGCTTAGGGTGAAATTTTGGCCTTATTCTGAAAAACTTCAATTTTTGATGAATAGTGAAACCACTAAGTGGTTGTTAAATAACTGATTTTTCGTTTAAATGAAATATTACCACTTCTGTGATTTGATTTTCAAAAATCCGACATACATGGTTGTCATTAAGAAGTAAAATGTGGTTCAATGGGATAAAAATAATTTTTTGGTGAATAGTAACTTATTAAGTTCTTAATCGCGATTAGTGGTAATTAGGGTAGTTTAAGGTATAAATAATACTTTAATAATATTAAATGACCTAGACACATGTCCCAACCTCATTGGTTGTGTCATGGCCGACCAAGACAAGCCATGTCCTAACTTGGGGACCCCATGGATCCACTTTTGTTGGGAAATAACATAAATTACTTTTTATTTAATGTTAAAGTGAAAATGACACTAACATAAAGTGTTTTACTAAAACAATTTTTAAGTAGGGTTACACAAGTCCAAATTTTGATTATAAATAGTCATTGGAAAGATAAAAAGATTTCCTATATCATAGTATTTGTTTTATAATTTTTAGACATTAAATAAATTAAATTATTTATGACATCATTATGATGCAGCGATGACCTCATTATTTAACGATTTTAATAAAATGAATAGATAATGTAAAATCCAAGGCTTACACTTGTCCAAAGCCAATTGGATGAGGAGATTTCGAAACCTTATCACCTTAGCCTCGAATTATATAAGTGTGGGACCTTTAGAATCCGAAAAGCATTTTGAAATAATGTAACATTTCAATCTTTCCAAAAGTGCCCCTCCTCTCCACTTATAAAAGGCCCCCACCTCTCCCACTTCATTTACACTTTCAAGCCATTTGGATAGGCCAACCTCTGCCCAAATACTCTCCCAACATTCCTCCCTTACTCCTAGAAGCCTCACTTTGGGCAGAACTCTTCCCAAGGAAGCCTTTGGCTCAAATCAAAAAGAGTTACCCGATTTTGAGGTAATGTCTTTTCTAATGTTGTTTTGTTTTATTTTTCTTCTCCAACCCCCTAAACTCTTTTTATTTATTTCTTTTGTAACAACACCAGTATCCTCAATATACTAGGATGTTGTTATAAGAAGGATTAGAGCTACACTTACACACACCTACATCTAATGGTTAAAGAACATAAGGTTTCCGTGGATGGCGAAATTCTGCCTCCCGAAACGATGATTGTTCAACACTCATTTAACACCTTCAAAGGTGGCCATTATGATGTCACTATTTTTATATATGATATATAATATGTTTATGTTTTCCTTAAGCTTCTGTTTTTTTTCATTTTGGGCATACCTTTATGGTTTCCATTATGGGTAAAACACGATATCTTCATTTTAGGAAGCGCGGACTACCGCCCCCTGAAAGTGATTTGATTCGTTAATACCATATGTGGGATGTGTGAAGGATAAAGTTAATGATATTATATATGTTATTATACTGGAATTATAATATACTCTCATATCATTATGATTCCATTCCAGAAAATATGAAATAGAAATGGAAGTAGCGTTCATGCGTACGTACGGCTTACCGTCTCCATGAACGGTGCATTTCATTTCTTACCTCTAAATGTGATGTAATATTATAAATGAATGTATGTACTGGATATATATGACATATATGATATCTAAATCATGAATACCATTCTGGATATAATGAACCTTTGACCAAATTAACAACATGTAAGTGTAAGAAGCCTATTTTTGACTTAAGAACCAAATACCGACAAAATGAACATTATTAACTTAAATAATTACATAATGTTCATATCATTGTAATAAGTGATATAATAAGGATAATGAAGTTGAAAATGGTTCTTAATAAGGTATATATTAACTCTAGTTTATTATTCAGGAGGTTAAAGAACGGTTGAGTCAAGTCAGACACGAGGTAAGGGAATTTCTTAACCCAACTTCCATTCTTTGGGTTAATCTCCTACTTTCAAATTATGTCATGATATTATTATGTCCTATTTTGTATTTTTACTTTCTTTATGTGTACCTATAGTGAATACACATAATAGATCTATTTTATTTTAAAAATGATCTTTTTAAGGACTTTGTCTCAATCTCCTTTCATTGAGGCATATTTGGCTTTATACACAACTTTCTTTTATACGGTGTATAAACCCCTTTGACTTTTACGGTTATTCAAAAGGAATCTTTTTATACAAAGCGTTTTACTAAACGACAAAAGGGAATGTTTTTCTTTCCGTACTTATGCGGCGACAACGACTTCTCCGCCGCCGTGACCATTATTTGAGATCCGGCTTCCTCTTCAAGCCATCATTTTTTTTAATGAAAAATAAATACAAAGTTTTAACTCTCTTTTATTTTGGTATTGAAAATGGTTTTGAAAGCATTTTTATTATATCAATGTGTTGTATTTATATCTTGTGATTGAAATGTGGAAATGTTATGTTTCCTTTATGCCTGTTTTATGAGATACGATTATGTTATGGTTTATGATATGTTTAAACCTATTCATATGAGGAATGCATTGGACTTAATAAGTGACGGGTGGAGCCCGCTATAGCTCCTCGATGCATCGGTAGGTCTCATGAGACAACTAGACGTGGAATTGGCCGAGGCCCTTTCCCAATTTGATTTATGGTTTTGGCCGAGGCCTTAATCATTTTAGATGTCTTGGCCGAGGCCTTGACAAAATGTTTCAGAATGTCCGGCATTATACATTCCCTCATTATGAAAGTGGTTATTGATATTACATGTGATTATTCGACCAGTAGAATATCCATGTGAAGAAGTAAATGGCATTATCTCATTTTACTTTTGCCATATTATGTTGAAGTTCATGTTTAAGAGGCTTTTGTTTTAGTTATACATTGCCTTAAATGTTAATGTTTATTTATGAAAGCTTCCGCATTATTGTTATCCTTACTGAGCATTTGAGCTCACCCCTTTCAATGTTTAAAAATTTTCCAGGTTGTGAAGAAGTATTTTATGACTGACTTGCAAGAATAATCAGTGAAGATATGAGTGTGGACTATGAAGACCATGTTTTTTTGTAGTTTTTCACTTTATGATGTAATGTAACGTTTACGAATGTATCTAGTGTTTCCAAGGCTACTAAACTAATCGGTCTTTCGAGACTTGATCTTTTGGGATCATGCCAATGTTACGAAGTAATGCACCGGCTCTGGGTAGCTGGGGTCGGGGCGTTACAGTTGGTATCAGAGGCAGTTTAGTACTAACCTTGGAAGCTAGATTTAGATAAACTCTGATTAGAGCACATAGCCCGAAGATAGACTTTGAGGATTAGTATAAAAGAACATCTTAGAATATTGGTATTGTAGAGATTTTGTGAGTTTTCCAAGCAATACATTCCTGTCTGGATACGAGCAGGTAGAGGCGGCTCTGGCACAGATGTACCTAGGGGTAAAACCCGAAAACACCGCTTTGAGCTAGACTCGAACGGGAACTGGTGCACGACAACGGGCCTTGCTGCACTCTTGGTTATGACACTCCCGGGGGATATGCTTAGGATAATTCTCATTTTCTTTACAAACCATTATGTAAGGTTTATGAGTACATACTTCCTCAAAGGAAACATTTCTTTTTATGATTATGGATTATATCCATAAATAGTTCAATTTATGTTAAGTATTATACAAGTATGGAATTATGTATTTTGATTCATAAACTAATCTGGATTATGCCATTGTTTAGAAATGGCGCCTAGTAGAAGGAATGGAAACTGTATCAATGCACGAACTCCGTGTAGGGATTGCCCTCCTGCTCAAGATAATTATTGTGGACCTGGAGATACAACTGGTGCTGATCAACTTATTACCATACTGGGACAACTCACGCAGGTTATGAATAACAACCTTACTCGTATGGAGCACCCTGATTCGCAACGTGGAGGATCAATGCTAGACCGTTTCATGAGGCAACAACCGCCAACCTTCAATGGGAGTACAAATCCTACAGTAGCTGAGCAATGGATAAATTCCTTAGAGAAAATATTCCATGCCTTGGGGAGTAGTGAAAGGGAGAAGGTTGTCATGGCAGTTTACCGCCTCACTGGAGATGCCGATCAGTGGTGGTCACTGATTCAAAACACAAAGGAAGATGATGACGTATCGAATATGGAATGGAGGGAGTTCAAAGAGCTTTTCTTAGAAAAATACTTTCCTCGTGACCATCGAGCAGATATGGAAAGGCAATTTCTGAGTCTGAGGCAGAAGGAGGATGAGAATGTCGCAAAGTATGAGGCTAACTTTACAAGGTTAGCGAGGCATGCTGCCGATTATATACGTAACCCAAGGAGTAAGATTGATCGTTTCTTTGATGGGTTAAAACCATTTCTCCGTCGAGCTTTAGTATCACAATCCTTCTCATCATACGAAGATATAGTCTCATGTGCTATCAAGACAGAAAAGGAATTCTCTAAGTCTTATGACAACAAAGTAAAGCAAGAGAAGAAGAGAACGGTGGAACAAGAGACAGATAAAGGGAAAAAGGGAAAGAAGGATTTTCCATTATGTGATAATTGTGGGAAGAATCACCCTGGTACTTGCCTAAAAGGAATGGGAGTCTGTTATAAATGTGGAGAAAAAGGTCACCAGGAACGTGATTGCAAGGGAAAGAAAGAGGCTGTCAAAGTTGAATGCTACAATTGTAGAGAAATGGGTCATTACGCAAATGAATGTCCTAAGCGTCAAGGAAACTTACCTCAGAAAAGGCCAAGGGATCAAGGACAATCTTATGCTATTACTACAGTTGAAGCAGAATAACTAATGTATTGGGGCTTTTGGACTCATGGATTATATTCTGGTTATTAGAATAATGTGATCTATATAAGGATTGTACTGCAGTACTTTTTGATTTCAGTAAGGTTTTAATATGATTAAGGTAATCATATTTTTAGTATGTGACAATAAGAGAAACTAATATTTGTTTGGGGAATCTGATAAATTGATTTTGGAATTAAGAGACCTTTTAGAGAAAGTCTGGATAGAGGTATTTTGGATAACTATAAAGGTTGGAGTGGATTAAGTTGAACCTTGGATAGTAAATTTAAGGTTAAAAATTTTCTGGATATTATTCTTGGAATACTATAGTTTTATGAAAAGGACAACCTGCAGGGTGGGGCATAACCCGTCGCGTCGGACAAAGATGCAGGAATCGAACCCACAACCATAGTGCGACAAGCCTTTATTTCCTACCACTAGCCTACAGGAAGTCCCTGGTTATTACAAAATAATTTTACTAATCTAAATAATATGTGTTAATATTTGGAACCTTATACAATTAGGATAAGTATAATATTTTTGAGTTCTATTATCATTTTGAGTGAAAGATGAGTTGAAGGTTGAAACTCTAATTGTCAAGCATAAATATATATATACCTATCTCTTATTCAATGAATAAATTAATTCTTAAACTTTAGTAAAGGGATATTAAAAAAATAAAATAAAATGTGTTATCCTAATACCTTATGTTTTGTTGAACTGAAGACATTTTAAATCAACATAGATTGAAGGCTTTGAGGCCCTCAATTTGACAGTTGATTGTGATTGATGACCTCAATCACTCCCTACAAATATTTACGTTTTTCCTCCAATTATATGTCTTTAATTGCCACCAATGTTCTCCTTATCGAGATCATAATTTGGTGGTGACTTTCTTATTTCCATTTTCCCTCTTATTAAGGCTAAATTTTATTAACCTTATTTCCGATGTGGGTTTTCCACAAAGGTATATTCTATTTTCACCCTCTTATATCAAATTGCGAGGACGCAATTTATTGAAGGAGGGGAGAATGTAACACCCCGAGCTTCCACGATACGCCTCTCTTTCAATAATGCAATAGCTTGCATTGTACGCAACTTCGAGTTCTAAAACATCGCGACAAATCAAAGTAGCCGTTATGAATAGTAATAACCACTTTTTAAAATTATAGAAATTTTATATTTCAAAATGGACTTCATTTTTGTATTCCTAATATTGAAATTAACCTATGTTGAATTTTTTGTAATTTTCTGAGAACTTCAAAATTTTTATGAATAGTGAAAAATACTTAAAACAACTTTTTTAATCAAAATAATTCATAGTGATAAATTATACTATTGAGTGGTTTTAGAGTATAATTAGAATATATTTTTACCATTTTATCCAATGGTGGTCATTAGAATTAATTTAACATTGAAATTGGACATAAACAATTGCCAATCTTTTGATATAAATTGTTTCTTAAAAACACGCTATTTGTTGTGACAGCGGGAATTAATTATAAAATTAATTAATGCAACTAATATGTTTGGAATTTTTTAAAATAGAAATCATTTTTCAATTCGGAATATCAATTATAGCTTAGGGTGAAATTTTGGCCTTATTCTGAAAAACTTCAATTTTTGATGAATAGTGAAACCACTAAGTGGTTGTTAAATAACTGATTTTTCGTTTAAATGAAATATTACCACTTCTGTGATTTGATTTTCAAAAATCCGACATACATGGTTGTCATTAAGAAGTAAAATGTGGTTCAATGGGATAAAAATAATTTTTTGGTGAATAGTAACTTATTAAGTTCTTAATCGCGATTAGTGGTAATTAGGGTAGTTTAAGGTATAAATAATACTTTAATAATATTAAATGACCTAGACACATGTCCCAACCTCATTGGTTGTGTCATGGCCGACCAAGACAAGCCATGGCCTAACTTGGGGACCCCATGGATCCACTTTTGTTGGGAAATAACATAAATTACTTTTTATTTAATGTTAAAGTGAAAATGACACTAACATAAAGTGTTTTACTAAAACAATTTTTAAGTAGGGTTACACAAGTCCAAATTTTGATTATAAATAGTCATTGGAAAGATAAAAAGATTTCCTATATCATAGTATTTGTTTTATAATTTTTAGACATTAAATAAATTAAATTATTTATGACATCATTATGATGCAGCGATGACCTCATTATTTAACGATTTTAATAAAATGAATAGATAATGTAAAATCCAAGGCTTACACTTGTCCAAAGCCAATTGGATGAGGAGATTTCGAAACCTTATCACCTTAGCCTCGAATTATATAAGTGTGGGACCTTTAGAATCCGAAAAGCATTTTGAAATAATGTAACATTTCAATCTTTCCAAAAGTGCCCCTCCTCTCCACTTATAAAAGGCCCCCACCTCTCCCACTTCATTTACACTTTCAAGCCATTTGGCTCGGCCAACCTCTGCCCAAATACTCTCCCAACATTCCTCCCTTACTCCTAGAAGCCTCACTTTGGGCAGAACTCTTCCCAAGGAAGCCTTTGGCTCAAATCAAAAAGAGTTACCCGATTTTGAGGTAATGTCTTTTCTAATGTTGTTTTGTTTTATTTTTCTTCTCCAACCCCCTAAACTCTTTTTATTTATTTCTTTTGTAACAACACCAGTATCCTCAATATACTAGGATGTTGTTATAATAAGGATTAGAGCTACACTTACACACACCTACATCTAATGGTTAAAGAACATAAGGTTTCCGTGGATGGCGAAATTCTGCCTCCCGAAACGATGATTGTTCAACACTCATTTAACACCTTCAAAGGTGGCCATTATGATGTCACTATTTTTATATATGATATATAATATGTTTATGTTTTCCTTAAGCTTCTGTTTTTTTCATTTTGGGCATACCTTTATGGTTTCCATTATGGGTAAAACACGATATCTTCATTTTAGGAAGCGCGGACTACCGCCCCCTGAAAGTGATTTGATTCGTTAATACCATATGTGGGATGTGTGAAGGATAAAGTTAATGATATTATATATGTTATTATACTGGAATTATAATATACTCTCATATCATTATGATTCCATTCCAGAAAATATGAAATAGAAATGGAAGTAGCGTTCATGCGTACGTACGGCTTACCGTCTCCATGAACGGTGCATTTCATTTCTTACCTCTAAATGTGATGTAATATTATAAATGAATGTATGTACTGGATATATATGACATATATGATATCTACATCATGAATACCATTCTGGATATAATGAACCTTTGACCAAATTAACAACATGTAAGTGTAAGAAGCCTATTTTTGACTTAAGAACCAAATACCGACAAAATGAACATTATTAACTTAAATAATTACATAATGTTCATATCATTGTAATAAGTGATATAATAAGGATAATGAAGTTGAAAATGGTTCTTAATAAGGTATATATTAACTCTAGTTTATTATTCAGGAGGTTAAAGAACGGTTGAGTCAAGTCAGACACGAGGTAAGGGAATTTCTTAACCCAACTTCCATTCTTTGGGTTAATCTCCTACTTTCAAATTATGTCATGATATTATTATGTCCTATTTTGTATTTTTACTTTCTTTATGTGTACCTATAGTGAATACACATAATAGATCTATTTTATTTTAAAAATGATCTTTTTAAGGACTTTGTCTCAATCTCCTTTCATTGAGGCATATTTGGCTTTATACACAACTTTCTTTTATACGGTGTATAAACCCCTTTGACTTTTACGGTTATTCAAAAGGAATCTTTTTATACAAAGCGTTTTACTAAACGACAAAAGGGAATGTTTTTCTTTCCGTACTTATGCGGCGACAACGACTTCTCCGCCGCCGTGACCATTATTTGAGATCCGGCTTCCTCTTCAAGCCATCATTTTTTTTAATGAAAAATAAATACAAAGTTTTAACTCTCTTTTATTTTGGTATTGAAAATGGTTTTGAAAGCATTTTTATTATATCAATGTGTTGTATTTATATCTTGTGATTGAAATGTGGAAATGTTATGTTTCCTTTATGCCTGTTTTATGAGATACGATTATGTTATGGTTTATGATATGTTTAAACCTATTCATATGAGGAATGCATTGGACTTAATAAGTGACGGGTGGAGCCCGCTATAGCTCCTCGATGCATCGGTAGGTCTCATGAGACAACTAGACGTGGAATTGGCCGAGGCCCTTTCCCAATTTGATTTATGGTTTTGGCCGAGGCCTTAATCATTTTAGATGTCTTGGCCGAGGCCTTGACAAAATGTTTCAGAATGTCCGGCATTATACATTCCCTCATTATGAAAGTGGTTATTGATATTACATGTGATTATTCGACCAGTAGAATATCCATGTGAAGAAGTAAATGGCATTATCTCATTTTACTTTTGCCATATTATGTTGAAGTTCATGTTTAAGAGGCTTTTGTTTTAGTTATACATTGCCTTAAATGTTAATGTTTATTTATGAAAGCTTCCGCATTATTGTTATCCTTACTGAGCATTTGAGCTCACCCCTTTCAATGTTTAAAAATTTTCCAGGTTGTGAAGAAGTATTTTATGACTGACTTGCAAGAATAATCAGTGAAGATATGAGTGTGGACTATGAAGACCATGTTTTTTTGTAGTTTTTCACTTTATGATGTAATGTAACGTTTACGAATGTATCTAGTGTTTCCAAGGCTACTAAACTAATCGGTCTTTCGAGACTTGATCTTTTGGGATCATGCCAATGTTACGAAGTAATGCACCGGCTCTGGGTAGCTGGGGTCGGGGCGTTACATCTCTATTTTGTAAAAATGGTTTCTTGTATATTTAAAGTCCTTTTTACCTAGTTTTGAGTTTTACTCCATGGTATGTAAGGACTCATTCTTTTGATTACCGTACGAGGTAATTTTTGACTTTCCTGACAAAAGTACGACGAGAATGTTTTTTAACTTATACGGCATGAACAAATTTTTATGGTTTCATAAATCCTTATTTTCATGAAGATTACTCTACAAGATTCAATGACTATTTTCAAAAAAATATTTTTCTTTTAAAATTTCATGGCATTTTGTGAAATCAAAATGATTTTAAAGAAAAAAAGGATATTTTCCTCAAGAATTCATTTCAAGTGTTTTATCAAAACCATTTTCCATCTAAGATGAAATTATTTCATATATGTATATTTCAAGTATAATGTATCTATGATTTACATGGTTGCAATTTTATTATGATGAAATTATTTCCATTTGTTTTATATGGATTATGTTATAATGAGATGATGTTTACGAAACCCATTTTATTCTTTGGGTTATGATTAATGATTTATGTTTATGTTGTGGCACAAGTAAGAATGATTTCATTATGAGATGGGTGGGACCTATATCTCCATCCAATGCATTTGGTAAATATTTATATCTAATGAGATAGACTTGGCTGGAATGGTAAGTTAATCCAGTTCAGTGTTACATGACTAAAATGAGGAGTGAACTTGATTCAGAAAGGGACTTTGTCCACTAAGATGGTCTTGGAAGCAATTCCCTGGCTACTATGAAAATCATATAATGTAATTAATAGTTTTCCACAATTACATGTTTTCTTCCTATGCTATTTTATCATGATTGATGTTCATTTATGATATATGCCTTACGTACTTCCAAGATTCATGTCTTTGCTCAATATTTTGATGTTTAGATTTTATGTTCATGTTTTTGCATTCAATTGATTATGGATTATTTTATGTTCTCTAGGTTTACCCTTACTGGGAATTTGAGCTCACCCTTTCTTTATGTTTTATTTTCTCTAGGATTTAAAGAATGGTTTTAGGTAAGAAAATAAAATCGGAAGATCTTTATGGGAGATGTTGAATATCGTTCACTATGATTAGAAGATTATATTCCGTGTTTCCAAAGACACTAAACTATTACAGTCCTTTGGTGTCTGTTTTTGTTATGTATTATGTATTCTGAAAAAGTAATGTAATGTCTATATACGTCAGGCTTTGGGTCTCTACAAAAATCGAGCTGAGGTTAGAAATATTTATGAAACTTTTGGTCCATGAAATCTCCAAAGCACTCTACCCTGAGGTAATGATTCCATAACTTTAGTGAAAACACAACTACTACCAAATATAGGTCATGAGAGGCATATTTAAACTCATTTTGGTGTAATTAAATAGACTAATAAGAGATTAAATCCCTCTACACAAACAAGAAAAAATATTATCCAAGATAGAACATGTCATATAAATCCCTAAACATCATAATGTACATTAGAATATGATGCATTAAGTAATTTAACAACCTATCACTCAGGTAGTTGAATTATTCATAGAATGGATATATCTAAATGAATTCCTATTATTTCATATTCATTGAAACCAGAGGGACTACTATCTGAGAGATGTAAGAGAAAAACCTCTAATAGTATACTAATATACCAAGGAAACTGAAAACCTCTTCTACATTCTTGGGTGCTTCCCAAAAACCAAATTCATCGATCTTCAATTGATCTAGGAACACACCCTACTGAGATCACACATGTATAAGGAAATAATTATCTTGGTATATTTTTTTAGATATGGTAGTGTCAAAGGAACCACACAATAGTTCTGAGATAATCATCATGATCATACTATAACTTCTAGTAGATCATGAATTTATTGATGGAAATTATGAAGAACTGTTCTATAAAATCATGGAATATAAAGTTCGCAATCCCTATAAATAGAACATGTGCATTCAAGACAATAAAACGAATGGACAAAAACATGACATATCCATACCTATATTCGAATATAGTCTTGGGGATATATTCATCTATCAACTTCATATGGTGATATAAAGAATGAAAATTTATCTTTAAAATGAAACTAACTGCCTTTAGCTTGTCTAATATATCAATGATCATCAGAATAGGGTAACAGTTCTTTAATATTACCTAAATTAATCTCTAATAGTCTATGAACCACAACAAACCACCATATTCCTTCTTATATAAATAACTAGATAATCCTAAGGATACACACAAGGTTGGATAAATAATATATTCCACTAATCACTAACCTTTATCTACAAATAATGCCAATCCACATGCTCTATTTGATAAGGATCAATGGGATTTGGAGATGCACACAGTTGAAAATCTATCAAAAACTAAACATTTAATTGAGGTGTTAGTGTCATAAAACACCCAAAAAACATCTTGTAGCTCCCCTAAAACCCTAATAACATTATACTCCTATGATTCCACAAAAATTCCTGCTAATTAAGACCAATGAGGCTCTAATTTCCTTCCACTCATTCAATAAAAACCACTCCAAAACAAATGACACACTCAAGACCTCCAAATATGAAAAAAACACTCATATAGAAGGTGTAAATGAATTTATGCACCTAATACAACTAATAAATTCCCATTATAACATCATATGGTTGTTTCTTCAGAATGAATTATCCCCACATTGATTGGTGCTTCCCCATCACCAGTCTACGTCCCTGACACACATAAAAAAACAGACTAAACTCTAGCAAGTATAGACAAAACCATATGAATGGGAAGCCTCTCCACATCGAGTACTAGGGTACAGAAAAAATTAAGAGAAAAAATGGAGTGTGACTATTTTAAAGAAAACATGGTAAACACAAGGGTTGATGATAATCTGGTCGTACTATGAATATTAATTGGTTCTAATGGAGCTGCAATCTCAATTGCATGTAACTAACCATGACTAGATCCTATTTCTAAATACTGTTAGTATCCATGAATGAACTCTAAAAATGGTCCTTGAGTATGGGGACCATCAAGAGGCCTCCCTCTTCCAATACCATCTTCCCTGAATGACTACATAAGCATTGATGATCCCAGTTTCTAAATCTACCTTAGAAGAAACTACTTCTACTTATGAAATGGGGCCAAAAAACTATCTAAAAATGGATTCCATGAGTGGATAGAGGGTTAAAATAGTGGTTTAAATTTAACTTCAAAAACATATCATTAAAATGATAGTCCCCAAGTTGTTTCTTGGAATCCACCTTCCTAGAAGGGTTTGAAGGGATCTTCTGCGGTTAGTTCACCACTGGTCAGAACCCTGGCTGCGAAAATGTCAATGAACCATTATCTAATTCTATGATCCTCAATATATAATACTATACACACTCTCAAGGCTCACAGAAATAGAAATTATCCTCTAAATAATCTCTATCATCTTCTCCACCTATGGGAATGATGAATGTATTAACAGAGTGATCACATATTTGAATTGTTTGGTGTAATTCCTCCACCATATAAAATTCTCTATAATTCACATTTGGAATGAAATTATGGGAAATATGTTGAAGGTCCTAAAAATTGATAACAAGATCCTATACAAAAAACTACCCTTCTAAAAAAAGAGAAACTCTTACCTATTTGTTTCTTCCATTGTCAGCGATAGGAATTCCAAATGAAAGTCCTTAGGAATGTCCAAACATAATATATCTTCCTACATGTGGTCACCAAGATATAACATCCACCGATGATTAAAAACTCCCCACAATTTACTAATTAAAAATATCCATCATAACTAAGAAAAAAATTTATTTATACTAATGGTGATATTGAGCTCCTCCAAAGAGCACTCCATATACAGATCAGAGAAACTACCCAAATATTTCCCCAAGATCTTCCTTTGAATGGAATTAAAAGCCATCTACCATGAATCATCCTCATATATCTGATCGATTCCCTAAAATTCAACCCGATCATGCCACTGAACCTCCACTGACTGAGATACACATGGACAATAACAAAGAAAAATATCAAAAAATAAAAGAGAAATCTATATCCCAGTATTAAGAAAATTTATCAAATATTATTTTTTTAATTTAATTTAATTCCCCATAATCACCTATTTTAGAAAAAAACACAAACAATAATGATTCATGTAACTATTCTAGGTCTATATCAGGAAAACTGATCCACCTCACTTGGCCATTCAATGAAATAAGAATCCTGGAATTGGATATTAGGTGGACTTAAAATCCCATATCCTAGCTATTATCCCTAGAATATTTCACATAACAAGATTAGATGATACCGTTTCCCTGCAAACCCATTTAATCTTCCCAATGTATAACTCCAAAATGCATCTTATTTCTTAATAAAAACTTCTAATGCATCTTTTTTTTTCAAACTCCTAATACACATTATTCATGTATATATTAAAGAGTTTTTTAGTATAATGAAATGTGTATTTAAATTATTAATGTTGCTAATAATAGAATAATTTGACCTGTTTTATGTTTTATGGAAGGAAATGATGGATTTATGAAAAAAATGAACAAAAAGTGATGGAAATATGAGCCTAATGTCCCTTCGCATTGTGGGCTTCACTCGTAGTGTGCCACCAAATTGTTTAGGATTTTTCAGAGATAGAAAATAAAGAAAAATAGACTAAACATCTTGTACTAAGAGTACATGTTGTGACCATATCAAGTAAAATAGATCTTCACTGGATAAGTTGTCACATCCATTCACCCTATGAACTACAAGTACAAATCATGTATCTTATTACACATCGTGAAGAAATTAAAATAGTCAAAAGTAGATTCCATGGATTCAATACGGTCAAGGAAAAACTAGATCTGGGTACACTACGTGTAACCCAAGTACATTTCATGACAGCTTTGATGCACAGAGAATAAACAGGCGATGCAAGCAATGAGTTTGGATGAGAAACACCTTTAAATAAGACCCACATACAATATTCCAAGGCACTATATAACCATAAGACACAAGTGCGGAACCAACTAATGAAGGTGTGATGATCTGGAGCCCCTTTTCGCAGCCTTTATGCTTCAGGTACACATGATGTTCTCTCTCATCATGAGTTAGTAGTCCATTTGTGTCAAGTGCTGTGATCAAAGCGGGATGTGTTCTTAGGGAATATTCTATAATTTTTATTCTTGTTTGGATTTCTATAACCCATTATATCAATTCAAAATATCTTTCTTCTGAAGTTTCATAATCATTTCTTGTGAATTAAAGAGTTCATTTTCTATTGCATCAATTAATTAATCTAGTTTTTTATGACCATTATGAGAATGTAGGTTAGTTATGTTTAAACATAGTTTTGGGTCTCCTATCCCAATGATTGAATATTTTATATGGCCATTCAATCAATACAATCATAGAATTAGGGTAGGGTACCCAGACCACAGACCCTTACTAACCCAATTTCGACACCAAAACTGAATAAACCCATATCAGTCGAATCGCTAACACAAGAAACAACAATTCACTAAACCTAGGATTACTCTCATCTTGATTCAAACCCCAATCATTAATTTTGTTATTTCCCTTTTCTATTAACATATTAAACAATTTCAACCTATGTTTCCCTAATTAATTTAAAAGGTATACTCTCTCTCTGTGGTCTCAATCACATGCTTCCCTAATACTACATTTCAATTAATCGAGTAATATAGTTTGGATTTTGTAAATTATGTTTTCTATAGTACCATAGGGATATAATGATTCCCTATAGAGCTATCACCTCCTCACTCCATTGGTACCCATCATGTGTCATAATTGAGGTAAGAGAGATAATGAACCATGTAGTATTAACTCTAGTAGGTCATCGGTTGGAGAAAAGACCAGAGGGTATACAAATATCACATATAGAAGGAATTACCCTCTATATTAATATAGAGTCAATAGATATGATAAAGAAAAACCAAGAAAAACCAATACATAAACTAAAATTGAACCCAAAGCCATCCCAAAACGCATTAAAAATATCAACAAATACAAATAAATGTCACCAATTAAATAAAAAAAGACAAGTCCCATAACTGTGTGTCCACATTATCTACTAAACCCAATATAGAAATTATTTTCTCATTATCCATAGACCTCATAAAAAATAATTTATATATTCATAGGGTGGGAATAAAGCACATACATAGTATTATTATACCCAATGTGTCGAGTGAAAATGTGAAAAGGGAATACTAATACTTCTGTAAATAAAAAAACACAAACAAGAATTTAAATAGTTCAACTAAACAATGCCAACATCACTAAATCTTGCTCTTTAAATCATGGATCCAATATAGAAACATAGTATCTTGAACATAATCATAGGATCCCGGAACTTTCTTCCCACTAATTTTCTACTCTAACTCCCCAACATCAAACATCCCATTCTTCCATCCATACCACACATATCACATCATATATGCCACCATCTATGATGTTTATTTGGATACATCCCTACCTAGCACAACATCTCATGGACTAACATTTAGTGATGACATAAGTTGTCATCACTGAAAAACCTCCTCACATCATAGTCTCATCATATCAAAACCCCAACAAAAAACCGATATAGTATCATATCATGAATGTGAAGGACATCAACCTTGTGCCCCCATGCACCACAGATAACCCCACAACATATGAAATCTTCAACATAACTGGGTAATATCCAACACCAGCCTATATTATACCTGGGTAATATACAAAACTGAGCAGTATAATCCCCATGGAATATAGAGTGGATAATAGAGGGTATCCATACATTCATATCACAATCATCCTAGATGTTAGGGAAAATACCCTGAAACCAAAACATTTGGGCGTTGGTAAGCTTATTTAATGTGGGAGGGGAGCTATATAAATATCGTAAAATATATTATTGAAAGATGGTACACAATACCCAACACATGGGTTCTCATCAATTTCACTAGAATATACCACAACACTTAAATTTCACCACACAATATCTATCATGATAACTAAGACCACTAAATTCATCACACCACAAAACCACTACACATAGAGACACATTTTCGATTTCAATTATTGGATCCCTTATTTTCTATATTTTAATTAGTTTCCACTAACTCCCATTCAATAAGTAATTTCATTATAAATTTACATAGATCATTATTTTATTGTTCAATTCATTTAATCTAATTACCACACATCATTTCCAAACCATTTTTATTCATTTACCCACACACGTCATTTTATTTTATCATTACAATTTATTCAATAGCTGGGTCAAAAACTGAAACAATCATAGAAAAAAATATCTCACACATTTCACAGTAACCATTTCCACCACAACTTATCAGCCAACACATATCACTAAATACCCATAACTATTAATCATCACAAATCATAATCATCACACATCACCAGCACTAAAAAACACAACCATTTCACATGACCATCAACACAATACACTATCACTGTACAACTACACACATTGAATCCTATGATAACCCATAATCAAATCACTACCCAATCAATTTCAAAATGTAAACTGTCACTAGAATCACTGCACTACAACCCACATCACACAAGTGAACTTAACAAGAAAAACTACACATAACATCACATACCATCTTCCAAAATTTCTAAATTAATGAGGGATTTAATTTACTATAATTTATTAATTAGCCTGGGTATTCTCACATTAATTATATATTTTCATAAGAAAACAATTAATTAGAAAGATATAATTTACTATCCATATAATTAATGTAGATATCAAGAAATCATGAAATATGAATAAAAAACAATATCAACTACAACAGAATAAAGGTTCTCAACAATCGTGATTTTTTAACAATGTAAACAAGCCTGTATAATCTCATTAGTGATAACATAAAATGAATTAAAAAAAGTGATTTCACCTTGTTCCTATAAATTTCAGATTTATTCATTTTATTTTCAAAATTAGTCCCACCCTTACAATCTATCCAATGGAATAAAAAATCAATCAATCCCCAAAAATTCACATAAATAGGGATAGAATGAGGACCCCTTACTCCAAGAATATTTTTGATTCACCGTGAATGACATGGACGGGTAGGGACAACTAAAAGAAAAAACACACCCAATGATTCGTTGAATGAACCTTGTTTATACTAAGGTATTATCAAAATCACAGCCAATACTCACCCCGATCAAAGCATCCTCACCACAGTGGATCCTTGAAAAAGGAAAGAAAGGAAAGACAAGAATAATAGGAGAACCCACCTCTTATTTCCAATGGTCAATCTCTAGAATCCAAAGATAAATTTCGGATGATAGGAGCTACAAGTTCCCACAAAATAAGCTGGGGTATTCCTATAACTATGATGAATATGTGAGGAATAGGGTAAATATGAGCCCCCCTAGAATTTATAATCAAGATGGAGATAATCACGTTTATGGAATGAAAGCTAAATTCATATCATGAATTTTTACATGGCATTAAAATTGACAGGATGAATCAATACAATGTCATGAATTTCCTAATATTTAGACCTGATACACATCCACCAAAATCCATTATGCCTCATCCCTAATTTAATTCCCATAATGAATTTTACTTTATTTTGGAGAGTTTATTAGGCATATAACTTATCATAAAAACATAATCCATGTATCTACATGGGACATTCCACAAATAAACCACTCATGTCATGAGTAAATATTCATGTTTTTGAACCACCTTCTGTAACAAAATTGTTTCTTGTACTCTACTAAAACCACCACAATCATCCATCAAACACCATGAATTACCGAACCAGTGAAGTAATTGGACAAGAAGGCAGAAACCATTATATATTTTATATAGTATTACCTTTTCTTTTGTCACACCATTTTTCAAACATAGCTACAAAAATAAAATGACACAAGAATATACATACTCAACTTAGTTCACATACACATGTCTATGTCCATGGAGTAACACACAATGATGTTCTAGTGTAACAAAATCTATTTTAACAAATTTATCAATAGATTAAAATTTAGCTATAGTGAACTACCTCCTAATTATTACAACACCTCACTTTCTCCTTTGTGCAGTAATTTTTGGTAATATATCATATTATAAACTTACAATTATCTTTAATGTCATCATTGGAAACTAAATCAATGTTCATTATAAAACTATATTTTATACTCTATTGAAAAAATGACTCGCTAAACATCTTCTCCAAGGACAGGTATAATAGTCCTCTCGATGAGAGAGATGAATAAATGTCTTTTAAAACAACCATTATAAGAATGATTACAACTCTACATAAGGAATTATTCCAAGAATACAATTACCTCATTATGCAATGTCTACTTCTCTAACAAGATTGATAAACTCAGTGAAATTACATCAATATTGATTTCTCATCAATAAATGGTATGTATTAGTATAATCCATTTATTTTTGGATCAACTTACCGATAAAACTAGTTTTATCATTATCATTATAACTTATCTAGTTCTTAAATAATTGTTTTTATAATGTACTTTTATTACACAACCTTTAGAAAAATAATTGGGATAAAATATTTCTCTATTCAAGCTCTTGGATAATTACATGTGAACTATTTGGTCAATAAATTCAATTTAAATGAATTACATCTCCCAAATATTTACACTATTATATTTATCTATTGAATGAAGACAATATATACAAAATATATAGTTTTCATAAAAATAGTAATGTCTCTGATTATGGTTTGATGTGCTTCCATTGTGTGATCCTTTAATAAACATGGGGTCAATTTAAATGAAATCATAAAAATCTAATTATCAACCCTTAATGATATATCAAAATTAAATTCATTATGTATTGAAATCATTCTTAATAATGAATATTCACATATAAAGAGGGAAATAAATTCAAGTGCCTTCATTGAAGCATGCAATATAATTCCCCATCTATATAATTCTGTATATTTATTTCATCATTAACATCATAATTGAAATTTTAAGTACACAAAAAATCCCTTATATTTCATGGGATAAACATCCCCATTATCCATATTTCTCTATGTATTTATTCATACATAGAAATTATATTTTAATAATAATTAATTTTAGAATGACCACTGAATTAAATAATTTATTTTTATACAACATCCATTATATCATAACAACAATCCTTTAAAATTTAAGACATCAACGATTAACAAATAGACCTACATAAAATTTTCATGGCCTCACATTAAAATGTGATTTTCCTAGACTATAGAAAATTACTTGAATTATCAATGTGATTTATTCCCAATAACTATCTACAAAAAAACCTTTTGAGATATTGATTTGGCTGTAACCAAATAGGTTGAGATATGGGTTTTCTCCCTACACCAAAATCACTTATAGATAACTCCAACCTTCAATTTTATTTCTCAATTAAAGTTCACATTCCTTCTAATTCCATGATATACTAGAATATATTTTTCACAATGTATAATATCCATCCAAGATACATATTGTTTCCTTAAAGTTTCACATCCAATAAACATGATATATAGAGGTATCAAGGAATTCCTTTATCTTTTATCACCACAGATTCCATATAGTCACTAAATTAATTCAATACAACCTCTTACAGTCATCCATACACAACCATATGATCTAATTCCATGTTTTCCAATACTATTAACCCCTCCCTAAGAGTGGTTACCAAGTATTATCACCATTCTCAACATCCTGTATGAGTCACCATATCTCTATGTCTATTTATATCCCAACCAATACAAGGTAGGATTAATATACTCTTTTCTGATCTTCAAGAATTTATTTTCATGTTTAATCATTAGAAGAAACAAAAAAACCTATCGGTTGTAAAAATATCATTATTTATATTTTACTGAAAATACATTCACAAAAACATATTTATAATCCCACACCTTCTCTTCTATGAAACTTTATGGATTTATTTTGAATCCTTCTACTCAATTATATATAAAATATAATGGGTGAAATTTATAAACCCACCACTTTGATCATCCCTTATTAATTGAATGAATATTATTATATCCATCAGATATGATTTTCATTCTATAAAATTTTGATGACTAATTTATGGAAACAATTAACTACAACACTATAATTGTCTTCCAAAAAATGTATTTTGAGGGTTTTACCTCTCCATTTTATTTGTAAATTAATGAAAACCTTTAAACCATTCAATTTCTGGGTTTCACTATAAGTCCATTACACTCTTTAAACCATTTATACAAAGAACCTTTATCTCTTATTTCTATTTGAAAAATTCTCTAATCCTTATAATATTTTCCACGGTAAATTTTCTATTACATCTCTATAGCTCCATGTTTAAAAAAAATATTTTTTACCTATGTATTTATCACCACTTCTTTAGAAAATTTTTTGATATCTATTTCATTCATAAAAAAATCATCCAACTATAGAAACACTACAAAATATTTTTACTTGGCAAAATTTTTATTTCATAAAAATTGATTAAAAATATTATTATTCAACATAGTTAGAATTTGATGTAGTAAACAAGTGTTCAATTTCCCAATATAATTATTTTCTATTTTATTCACCTCATTTATATTATGTAGCATGCGATTTTACTTCCTGGTTTTATCACCCCTTGATCTTAATTACACGTACAAAAAATAATAAGAAAGTACTAATTAACTAAAAAGTGTATCATTGGTACCAAATGTTGAACCAATTGATAAAACGTGTTATAATAAATTTGTGGTAAAACATACAGTAAAAGTTATTTCATTCTTTATTGGATGTATCTCCACTATAAAATTAGGAATGATTCCTATAAAACACAAATTACAGAAATGGTTTTCATTATGGGATCAATCCTTTATCTCTAGCTTTGAACACCTTGAAAAATATCAGATGGTATAATATATTAGATAAAAATAAATAAATCTTGAATTCCAATTTGATTTCAGGTCCCCTCTTATTTATTAATGGTTTAAAAACAATTAATATATCAAAATATCACTTGTTGATCACCGTAGTTGGTGTTATACCACATAAAAATTAAGATTAAAACATTGAAACCTATTAAATTTGAAATTTTGATCAATACCACATGAAATTTTATATCCTGAATATAAATTCTATATTTATCAAGATACCACTTAAATATTCATATTGCGATTCAATACCAAATAGTTATTCTATAACACCACTTATATTTCTGGTTTACGACATGTTAATAATTTCAACGCATGTATATTATTGAAATTACATCATCCCTTTATAAAAGATTTCAAATTATTTCCTTGAATTCATCCCATAGATATTATCTCCCTTATAAAGCCGTATCAATCCAATAATAGATATGATAATAAAATAAATTGGGAGAGGGATACTACCTAATAATTCTCAAATAGAGGAATGTGTTCCATCAGGGATGAAAAATCCTTTACTTCTATCATTCCTCAATTACTTTATTATGTTTCTCCTTTGAGAAACACCACTTGTAATGACATTATTATGAATATTTTATTTTGAATAATATATATTCATTAGGTTGGTATTCAAATACATTATAATGTATCATACACCATTATTTCTCTCTTTACATTCTGAAAAATTTGTGAAACCACATAAATATGCTTCATGCCTTTCCTCTTCAATTAATATTAGAACCTATTTATACTTTTTTATCCTTAGTGAGTCATTCAGAAATTTTTCATTATTCAATGCTTTAACAAGGGTATCACTATTCATTACTATCCTCACTTTTTTAAATTCTCCCAAAGACTCTTTTTTATATACTTAGGCCTGGTTTTGGGGTTTCAATTCATTTATATCCAACATCTATTCCCGGAAACACAATAAATCTAATTTTCAATATAGAATATTTTAATTTTATAACAATTTTATTTCCTATCATCATTCAAATGATGGAATTACTTATAAAAATTCAAATCCTTATTTATTTTATTATATTTATTAATGATATTATTAACCCCAATAGTATATCTATTGATAATTTTATATTCATTCCCCAGTTGAGACATTGTTAGAAATTTTATTATATTTTTAATATTATTTTCTCCAAATAACCTATACATTGTATGCCTAAAGATACCATAATTATATAATTTCAAAATCATCTTCCACTGAGAACCAGTAATTTAATATTTAAGGAGGAAATTTTATATAGAAATTGATTCTATATTTATATCAATGCATGTTACACTTTTTGATGCTATCATGGGAGGGATATTTGATATTTTATTTAAGGATTTCTACCTCATTTAATGTTATTTGATTTTCACGTATTTCTCCATCCATTGGAAAACCACATAACCTTTTATAATATAATATATTTATTATATTTGATCCTCTATTCATGTAATGTTTTTAGATGAATCAGTTTTTTCGTTAGGTTCTGTTTCATTTTCCATTATTTTATTTCAACTCATTTTCATGTTCCTTAATTAGAATGACTTTTCATTTTTTCTTGGAAATCATTATTCAAATATATTATTTCAAGGATAAGTATTTATTTTTGAATATTTAATTCTTTAAAACAAAATATTACATAAATGATTAATCAAATCCATAAATAAATTTATATTGATATATCATTTCATCAAAGTATTAGATGTCGCACTGATTACTGTATGACAATTATATAGATTTATGAATAGATGTGGATTCCATCTATTTACTAGAAATTTTCTTTTCTAATTTTTAAGGGAATATATATATTTATATTGGTAATATTTTTGGACATAATCATCATTAATTGAATTATCAATTAAACCAATCATGCGTACCAGAATGAATATTTTTTATTCTAAGGGTGTTTTATTATTTTTCATTCTCTTTTTTTTAAATTTTTCCATGATTTGTTTCCACAGATTTATTCATTGATAATTGATCATCTATAGATTTTCAATTAGATATCTTAGTAGGTACCACAACATCTATAACATACAAATATTTATTGGAAATTTCCCATAATTTTTTCAATATATAAAATGTATTAGCAAAATGAATAATCTTATTATATAGTTCATTAATAATTTATTTCAGAAAGATATTTTCTACTTTTTCATCATGAAATATTTCATAATTATTTTAGAAATAAGTATCATGATTTATGTAATCCACACCATCATCACACTATTGCTATAAATAATATCGTATCTCCTTCTTCCAATCGAAAAATTTAGTTATATTAAATATAGGAATCCTCATGTATGAATACCTATATGAAAGAAATAAAGAAATTGATTTTATAAATTGAGATTAAAATTATTATTTTCATGCTCTAATAAATTGTTTTAGTAGTATTGAGTTATGATGTAGGTCTTAGAACACCCATAAGGGGGGATGAGGGGTAAATAGAGTGAAATCCAAATGAAACATTTCTTTTTTACTTAACCGACACTAGTCATAAGTTCTTATTCAATCACTGAAATAAATTTATTCAATCTACCACTTCATCACCCTATCTTGATCAAATTTTTAAATGTAAATAAAAAAGACAAATCATATAAGAAAAAAAATATTTTATTGTTTTTCTCACACTAGGATATCTTTAAAAATCATAAACATCGCGATTTACTATTATACCAAAATTTACTATTTTATAGTGTTTGATAGGTATACATTTTAGTTATAATCACCCCATACCAAGAATCCATACCTTTATAATAGTTTTGAGATGGAGAAATACTTCCCAATTCCCATTACACATTTATTCCTCCACTTCACACTACATTGAGGTAAAATATTAGTATATATACTTATATGTCTCTTCATGTATAATATAATAATCTGAATAATTATGCACCATAACTCTAGATTTGATTCATTATTGGAAAACGACCTCAATTAACTTCATCCAAAAATCTAGATATAGTCAACTTCTTGATAGAAAAGATGAATTGATGACTTGTGAAATAACATTACAAAAAAATAACACCTTTACATAAATAATAATTCTAGAAATGAAATTACCTTATTATTTTCCAACTTATTCTAAAAAAGTATAATACCATCAATGTAATTTTTTTAGTAATGAAGATTTATTACTAAAACCAAATGTATCAGTAATATACCATCTTGGTACTCCCTCTATTTGAAAATAGACGTTTTATTGTCATGTTATCTTCTACATGGCTTTCATATTAGGTTATAAAAAAATTTCAATTAACAAGAAGTTTGGTCGATGGTTGGGATCAAATCCAACTCAAAAAAAGCTCTAAGAATGTTCTTTGCACACGATGATGTTAGTTTTTAATTTAATTTCCGCACATCTCCTAAATATTAATCCTTATTTCCCTCATTTTAAATTCAAACAAAATATTCTGAATGATACTATTTTCCAAACACCACTTTGTGGAGTATCCCATTATTTAATGATTAATTTTTTGGGATATTTGAAAAACTAGAGAGCTAATTCAAATACAAAAAACATAGGGGTTTGATCCTTCCAAATATTTTAGGCTAGAACTCATTACAAAATAGCCAAAATATTGATTTTTAAATAACAAAAATCCAAATATACATCAATATTTTATGACCATAAAATGTGAAATTATAAAAAATTTACATATCTCTATTCTTATTTATAGTTTTGGTATGCTATTACATTTTAAACATAACACTCAAACTTCAAAAAATCACCCGTACCTATATTATCAATGAATTACCAGTTTGACACAATCTTTCACTACAGAATATGATCCCTTATTTTGTGTCACACAAACAAACCCATTATTTATACTTCTACAAATATTAATTTTTATATTAGAATAATCAAATAAAACATCCTCAATTTTTTTGCAATCCATTTCCCATAAACATTTATTCTTACACAACATCCATTATGGTATAAAAAAATCCTTTTGTCCTATGAATTAAATAATAAATAACATTGACATACAATTTTTTCACATCCCACATTATGGCGTGGCTTTCCATACCATGGAATAACACTTTATTTTATAACATTATTTCATCTGAATAAACTTCAACCTTGAAAAAATAATATAGTTCCCATTAAATTGTAACAAAAAATGTTGCGACATTGTTCTTCTTCCTTTAGAAAATTCGCCTAGAAGTAACTCCTATATTCAATAATATTTCTACCTAAAATTTCACACTCTATATAATTACATGATATACCAAAATTGAAAATTTATACCATGTATACTATATATTAAATATAGATTCATAATGATTTAAGTTTATCACTGTAATAAATTGATATATAGTGGTTTCATGTTACTCCTTTATCTTCCATCACCATAAGTAAAATATTTTCACTGAAGTGACTTCAATACATCATATACAATATTTTCAAACTCATCTTCATGTGTAAATTCCATTTATCTCAATGTTGTACAACCTTACCCAAGACTTTTTACCCATATGATCACCATTCATCACACATCCAACTATTATTATATATGAACCACTCCAATGTTGGGATATTATCCTCATTCATGATCTTAAACCATTTATGTTTTGTTAATTATTGATAATAAATTTGAAAAAAAAACATATTGGAGACAACCCCATTTGGTTTTTTTTAAATTTTAGTAGATATTTGTGATTTAAACAGTGCGTGAATTTTAGTCTCCTTGATTTCTAAATAAATTCAGTAGATATTGGGGTTTTCATCAATGCATGACTTTCAGTATCCTTGTTTGATGATATAGAGTTGTTTAAAAATTCATGTAAGGTGATTCCACAAATTTATTTTAATTATATTCTTATTTATTCAATTCATTATATTTATTATCTTCTATATATGATTGCAATTTCTATATATATCAGAATACTACCTTATCCACTATCTAGATTAACTAAATATCTATTATCTTTAATTTCAGAATCACTAAATCTTAATGATATTTTGAACCCCTTATATATCCTTTATTTTATTATATTCCTATAATAGATCTTTTATTAACCTTATTTGGCCTCTTTTTTTGAGTTTTACCTCTTATATCCTCCCAAAATTCCATCTAGATTAGGTTACCTAATCTGTTAGACTTCATGTAGAAAATCACTTATGAATGCCATAGTAGTTATTTCATCAAATGTAGGTTCCTTGGACACCATTACATACACTATCCTCTAGGCCATATCTTATAATATTTCCTCTTGTCTTAATCCAATTTTGAACCCTCAATGGATGAAATTTAAGTATCTATACACTAGGATATTTATGGAAACATCCTGGTTAGGTTTAACATGATTTGGTTGTTCCATAAGAGTAAAACTCAATAGAATAAAGGTTTAATTATTGTTATTATTAGTTTTTGTTCAATTAACTTTGGAATAGTTTCATAATACTTGGTACTATAATATAAAAAATTGGGTGAATTCAAAAATGATATCTTCTAAAATGTTAGGAAGACTACTTATATGAATTTCATAGTACCAATTTTTTATATATTTTAGATCTCTTCAGAATGATTGTCAATGTTTTTTTATGGAAGAATCTATTAGTTTAAATTTCATTAGAAAACCTTTTGAGAATTTTTCCCTCTACGCATTTTTACAAAATGTTATCTCCTTCATAAAAAAGATATATAATGTAAGGGAAATTGTAGAAAATGAAAATTGTTCAATATTGACACCAATAGAAGTTAACTTCCAATCTTCGTCATCTTATAAAATATCTAGTGAATATAATTTATAAGGAAATGTTTATAATCCAAACTCAATGAATAATGGAATTTATATGGATTCCAATAAAAAATATGGCAAGGAATTGAAGTAAAAATGCTCAGACTACAATCAATGAATAAGTGTCGACCTATTCAAAGGAGGTTGGATTTAACAATGTGTTCCATTTTAAATTCCAATACCAGCCATTTTATTATCTGTGTCTTCTTTATTCTAGTTCAGGTTTGTGAGGTATTGTTTATTGACAATTTTTATATGAAGTTGTATTTTGGAATTAATTCATACGTTTTTAAGGGTGAGTCTGGATAACCAGTTTTAACAACTCCTATGGACCTTGATGATCCTATCCCAACATTTCATTTTCAAAACCACTTTGATCTTCATATCGATGTTTATGATGAAGGATGGTCAAATGAAAACATACAAAAAAAATTGAATAATTTTTTTATTAAATATAATTATCTCTCATTGATGGAATACATTTAAATACACTCAATTACTTTTATATTGTGATAAAATTTCTAATTTAATGTATCTCAAGAAATTTTTGATATTTTTTATAAATATGAATTACTAGTCTTTGTCATGTTTTTTATTGTTTTTTATTTTTAGGTGGTCACTCCCTCAAGTGAATAATTAATAAAAATTTATTTTTACCAAAAATACATATTATATATGATGAATTTGGTGGAAAAAGGTAAAGAAATATCTATGTTTATTACTAGATCCCTTTATTTATTGAGTATCACCAATATTTTTTTATAGTTCTATATTTAATTATAAAAATGTAGTAGATAATTCATATTATTTTAACATAGTGATGTAAAATGAGATTAAAATTTATATTTGTGTGAATTGAGATTTATTTATTTTATAAATTATTTTAACGAATCATTGATAGATAAAATAAAAGTGATTTAAAGGATTACCAAAAAAATATTTTCATAGATTTTTATGTTTTTATATAAAATGCAACTTATAGTGAAAATGAATTATATATTTTAAAAAAGGATTTTTGTATATAGTTTCAAAAGATGTTATATATTATGTGACATAAGGTGGAAGTACATGAAGTCTAGGAAGATTATAAGTGGTGAGAAAAATACCCAAAATATCAAATCAGGATATGGGGTTATTAATGGGTTTTCTATCCCGAAGTCCTCTATTTTTTTATTTTTTTTAAATAATACAATTATTTATGGATTTAAGAGAGAAACCTTTCTTGGGTTGGTGAAATAGATAGTATGGATTTAAATACAAAAAGGAACATATGATTTTTGATATTATTCCTTATTTATACTAGACTAAAGTACCCCCTCACAAGAACCTCTTAAATTTATATGATTAAAAAAACTCCTGGTGATGATATTGTCTTGTCCTTTCCCCATACAGAGATTTTCTTGGCATAATACCATTGATGTTTCCACATTATACCTCCATATATTCATATTTATATTACTTCCCAATGACTAATAAAACTTCAATATAGATTCATGAGTCTTTTCTAGTATAGTCTAACAACCATATGTTGATGTCTTGAAGGTCTAGTGGTCACGAGGCCCAATATATGGCATGAAATTTCAATTTAGGTGAGTAGTAGTGCTAATATAATACCTCGCTTTAATACTCTATATTATACCCATGCTAAACTAGCTAAATAGCATTGGTATCAACAATTTCATGGTTTTTTATGGAGTAAAGCATTGTATAATGAATGTCACTATGATGGGGTATCGGGCATGAAAATTCATGTATTATATTGTAAAACATGATGACTACTGTATCATGTTGTTTCTACTAGTTTAATCTATTGTGGTTGGATTATAATATATGATAATGATATTCAAATTATTTTCAATGTTTATATTAGTTTTTTTAACATTAAATAGTCAATAAGAGGGAAAAATCAAAATTTATAGATTTATAATATTTAAAACATTTATAAAATGTGCTAGTTATTACCAAATAATTTTGAGACATTTTGGAGTCGAATTATGATAATTTTAGGTTCATATAGTTGTTAAGGATGTGTAAAATAGTTTTTCAACTGAAAAGTCATTTTATTTTGATTTAAAATAAAATGTTATACCCCTAATTTATCTTCATCCTATAATATCAGTCTTCAAAATATCCATAGATTAAAGAGAATTATTACAATGTGTTCAGAGATTGATAATATAACAACCCATACTTTATATACATTGTTATTACTTTATAATTTAAGAATACTTATTACAACATATAACAAAACCATGATAGGACCGTATAGGTATAATGTCTTTAGAAACTGGGAACCATAAACAACTGGTTCATAAAATATCTACATTGTCTCCAATTTATTTCATCATATCTAGAGTCCCTTTTGGCATATACTACATAACACCCTTCTTCCTGACATGGGGAAAATAAGAAATACAAAAGGGTGTGCTAAAATTCTAAGTAAGAGTAAACAAAGGAAATATCAATCATATCATATTCATAAGAACATAACCTTTTGAAAATATTAACCTACAAAAGAGATCATAATATCATATCATGGGATAAATCATAGTAGTGAAATGTAATCCTAATAATAATAAAATAAAACATGAAACTTTGTGTCATACACAAATAATCATATTAAATAATTTCATATAAGTCAATACTCATTTCCAAGACTATCATAGCAGACAAAGTCCATTTCTGAACCGATTTCACTCCTTGTTCCAGTCCTGTATCACTGAACCCGATAAACGTGTCGTTACAGCCATGTCTATCTGATTATATATAAATTTTTACCCAATGCATTGGAGGGAGATATAGGTCCCACCCATCTCATAATTAAACCATTCTTATGTGTGCCACAAAATCATACCCGATAGCATAACCCATGTAATAAAAATGGGATTCTAAAACATCATGCCATCATAACATAATCAATATAAAATAAAACAACTTCATAAAAATAATTCCATCATAAAATAACCAAATCAATTTAAAAATAGTGATAGAAACAAACCCCTATATTATATTAGATGGAAAATAATTTTTTGATAAAACACTTGAACTCCATTCTTGAGGAAAATATCCTTTCTACTTCAAATTTTCTTTTCATTTCTTAACATGTGATACGATTTTAAACTAAAATAAGTTAATTAAAAATAAACTTTAAAACATGTAAAGGAAGCATCCTGGAAATAATTTTCTATGAAATCATAAAAATTCATTCATGCCGTATATGTTAAAAAAACATTCTTCTCATACCTTGGCCAGAAAAGTCAAAAACTATCTCATACAGAAAATGAAAAAAGATTAATTTCATATCTTATAATAGAATTCACCAATACGTAAAATTGGAATTAAAAAAATTTAGGAGGATAGAAATAATATTACATATTGGTGAAACATGGATGTGGATGATAAATATTCCCCAGTAAATTCTGAAGTATAAACAATCATGGATAAAAATGAGATTGTGAGATTTTCCCTTACCACAGGTCTGATATGTTTTGTATGTATCCGAACATCCTGTATAATGATTTATATAATGTCATTTACTTATTAAATATTCATATTTATTGTTATGATATCATATATGTTAATATTCTTATCTTCTTATTAGTAATATTTCATTGCTACTTGTTATTTGGGTGTTCATTTCATTATATTATTATGCATGTTTTGTAGAATAAATTCTTATTCCTCTTTTTAGGTTATATATACCTCATTTATATAATGGTGTTAGTGTAATATATATCATATTTATTCATTCAATTCATTTACATAATCATTATTCAATGAAGATCATCTATAACGAGTCACATCACATCGTGGAGACGGTAGGCCGTACGTAAGCACGAGCGATGATATCATTCTTTTAATATTAAAATAGTATATAATTGGATGGTATATAATATATACAGAATAATAATAATGTTATATTTATTATTTATATCATTTATACTCATTATCATATCCATCCAAATGATGAAATGTTTGAATAACAAACTTTACCATGACATGGAGACGATAATCCGTACGTACGCACATATGGAGACTTTTTCATTCATAGGACGGATAAAATAACTAATATGGTTGTACCATTTTTATAATAACATCACAGTATATAGGATATACTAGAGTTATTATTTTAGAATGGAAAAAACAAATAAGGGGGAAGTAGAAGAAGAAAAGAACTCGAAATAGGTGGTGAGATATTTACATCTTCCTCGGGTTCTTCATTTTCATTTGATCAAAAGGGCTCATTAGGTTGGCTTTCTGACTAAATTAATGCCTCTAGGATGAATGGAGTATAGTTGAGAGGGTATTTGGGTAGGTTTTGGCCGAGCCAAATGGCTATGTATGTGTGAATTAGAGAGAAGGGGGAGTGCCCTTTTATAAGAGGGGTGTGGGGAACCTTAGGAAAAACGTAAAATATTATTTTATAATAAATTTATATTCGGTTTATAATGGATTTAATTTAACTTATTTCAAGGCTAGGGTGGGTATGGGTAGCAATAATTTCAACCAATTGGTTTTAGACATGTTTCAGTTACCATTTTAACCATATCATTTATATTTAACTCTAAGTTAAATAATTTAACTTTTATCATGTCTTGTTGTATTCTCACACTATATGGTTAATAAACTTACTATAAATTGCCAATAAAACCCCAATTGGTTCATTAATGTCATATATATTATTATATAAGTCTTTTTTTAGAACCTTATATTTTTAGGAATATAATATAAATTAATAATTTTATATTTATTTTAAAAACTCTTTTATGTCAATTTTGACACTATTTGGTATTTTGTTTTTTCAAAATTCATAACAGCATTATCACTTCTAAAACAATTCTTCTAACCAACCCTTATATGTTATAGTAACCTATAAAATTATTTCAATTCATAAAAAGTCTCAAATTATATTTATTTAGGTATTTATAATATCAATTATGTTCATATTTCATTAATAAGTTAATTAGTGCATCATCATTGTGTCATAAATAAATTTACTTATTTAATGTCTAAAAATTATAAATAAAATACCATTATTCAGGAAATATTTTTAGATTACTAATGAGTATTTATAGTCGAATTTATCTTATGTATAACCCTATATTAAAAATGTTTTACTTATTAAACTTTGATTTTAACTCTTTTAACTCTTCTTTGAATTAAATAATATTAAATGTCCTAATATAATAAAAGTGGACATAAATGGTCATATTTTATTTCTAAGGTTTTTTTGGGTCGAATTACACTTATCCAATAGACTTAGGACATGTTTTAGAGTAATAATAATATCATTTTACCCTTAATTACCTTATTCACTTTTAATTGTGGTAAATAAAATTAAAAAGTTACTATTCAACTAAAATTATTTTTATCTTATTGAACCATATTTTACTTACTGATATCAACCGTATCCCTAAGATTTTTGAGATTCCACTCACTGAAGCAGTAAAATTAATTTTTATTTAAATTTGAAAAATCTCCTAGGAGGTGGGTAAAATATGGTAGAAAGTTCAATAAAATTTTTATATATCTAAAATTATTATAAAATGACTCTAATGAATTATATTAAACTTATATAGGTATTATGTATCTATTTTTACCTAAAATAGATTTAAATATCATAAATAATTATTTAAATAAAAATTTAGTTTTAAACTATAACTTAGTGTTTTTCACTATTCATTAAAAATTGAATGTTTTTGAAAAAATACCAAAAATTCATTCTAAGCTAATTTCGATAATCCAAATTAGAAAATGAAGTCAATTTTGAAAGATAAAATTTTAAAATTTTTAAAAAGTGGGTATTACTGTTCATATCCTCCAGTTTATATAAAATTTTAATAACATATCATTGTTTAGTGGAACTCGGTATTGCGTACAACACAAGATATCGAGGAAGGTTGATTTTGCGTGTAACACAAGACAAGACAATGTTGTGTGTAGTGAAAGATTACTTTGGTGTTGTGTATAACATAATAAATGAAAACAAAATATTTCTCATAAAATCTCTGGGTGTTATATTCTACCCCCCTTAAAAAGAATTTTGCCCTCGAAATTCATCACTTCGTAACAAACATATGAGTATACCTATAACACATCACATCCTCAAGTTACCATGTAGCTTCTTCTAATTGGTGTTTACTCTATAAAACATTATCCCAATGAGTGGTCTGGTTTCGTTGAACTTTTTCGCTAAGCTCCAGAATCTATATTGGCTGTTCTTTATAAGAAAGAACTTGCTCCAGCGGTACAACTTCTATGCTTAGTACATGTGAAGTATTGGATATTTACATTATCAAAAGAGATACATGGAACACCTCATGAACTTGAGATAGATTTGGTGGATGCACGAATCAGTAAGCTACATTCCCAACACGATCCAGTATTTCAAAAGGACCAATATACCTAGGGCTCAGCTTTCCCTTATTTCCAATCTCATTACTCTCTTCCAAGGAGATATTCGTAAGAAAACTTTATCACCCACTTCAAACTCTATGTCTTTTCTTCGGTTACTGGCATAACATTTTTGCCGACTCTGATATGATCTTATGTGTTATTGAATAGATCTTACCTTTTCTGTCATCTCATCAACAAGATCAGGTCCTAATAGCTTTTTTTCCCCAACATCATCCCAGCAAGTTGTAGTTCTAAATTTAATTCCATAGAGAGCTTCATAATGAGCCATTTGAATACTGGAGTGATAGATATTATAATAAGAAAATTCCACCAAAGGTAGGTGTTGATCCCAACCACCATTGAAATTCATAGATAAAGCTCTCAACATGTATTCTAGAGTTTGAATTGTCCTCTCAGACTGAACGTCTGTCTGAGGATGATAAGCAGTGCTGAAACTCAACTCTGTATCTATAGTATGCTGAAAACTTCGCCAAAACTTCGAGGTAAAACTCAGATCCTGATCAGATATAATGGAAATTGGTACTCCATTCATTCTTACCACTTACTTCACATATATCCGGGAAAGCTGATCAAGAGAGAAATCCTCTCTAATAACAATGAAGTGTGCCGACTTTTTAAGACGATCAACTGTAACCTAGATAGCATTATTACCTTTGGATGTATTAGCAAGTCCAGTGACAAAGTCCATAGTCATGTTTTCCCATTTCCATTATGGTATGGGTAATGGTTGTAACATCCCTTTAGAATTATGCCTCTCAGCTTTAACTTGGTGAAAAACCAAGCATCGAGAGACATATTCAACAACATCTCTTTTCATGCCATCCCACCAGAAGTACATTTTCAGGTCCGTATACATCCTCGTGCATCTAGGTTTAATATAGAATTAATAACTATGAGGATCATCCAATATTTCCTTCTTTAATTCTGGGATGGGAGGAACACAAATGAGATCCTTGAACCTTATTATTTCATTACAACCAATGTGGAATTTAGGAACTTTTCTCACATTCTTTTGTAACTCTACATCTTCTTTCTATGCCTCATTAATATTCACATGTATATATTATTGAACATTCATTTGAGAAATATAATATTTTTCCCCATACATTATAATTCCAAAATCCATCCTTTGTAAATCCATAAATATTGGATCTTTTGTGATCCTCATCATGGATAATCTAGCATGGTCTTTTCGACTTAATGCGGCTACCACCTTGTTTTCATTCCCTGGGTGGTAATGAATTGAGTAGTCATAATCCTTAATCAGCTCCAACCATCCTCTTTGGTGCATAATCAGCTCCTTTTGTTTGAAAATATACTTTAAACTTTTATGATCAGTATAAATTTCACACCTTTCGCCATAAATATAGTGCCTCAAAATCTTTAATGCAATGATTATTAGAGCTAATTCCAAATCATGAGTTGGGTAATTTTGCTCATGGATTTTCAACTGTCGTGAGGCATAGGTATCGCCATATCGTTTTTCATTATAACAACGCCCAATTCTTTCTTGGATGCATCACAATAGACCACAAACCTTTCACTACTATAAGGCAGTGTGAGCATAGTTGCAATGGACAACCTTATTTTCATCTCCATGAAATTCTCTTCACAATCCTCCGTCCAAACAAACTTAACTCCTTTTAGAGTCAACCTAGTGAGTGGATTAGATAATCATGAAAAATATTTCACAAAAAAATCGATAATATCTATCCAAACCAAGGAAACATCGTATCTCAGTTACTGTTGTTGGTCTCGACCATTTTTCGATAACCTCTATTTTTTCTGGATCCAAAGATATCCCCTATTTTGAGATTATGTGACCCAAAAATGAGTCTTTTTTAATCCAAAATTCACACTTGGTAAAATTGGCATAAAGCTTCTCCTTTCTTAGGGCCTCTAATACAATTCTCAAGTGATCTTCATGTTCTTCCTTTCTCTTTGAATAGACAATAATATTGTCTATAAAGACTACTACAAACTGATCAAGATAGTCTCTAAAGAATCAATTCATTAGATCCATGAAGATAGCGGGGGCCTTAGTAAGACCAAATGGCGTCACTATAAATTCATAGTGTCCATACCTTGTACGAAAATCCGTCTATGGAATATCAACCCTTTTGACCCTTAATTGATGATACCCTGAATGAAGATCAATCATGGAAAAGTATTGAGCTCCTCATAGTTTCTCAAATAATTCATCAATGCATGGGAGCAGATATTTTTTCTTGATAGTGATCCTGTTAAGTTCTCGATAATCAATGCAGAGTCTCATTGATCTATCTTTCTTCTTTACAAACGAAATAAGTGCTCCGCAATGTGATTCACTAGGGCGTATGAAACGCTTATCAATATTCTCTTGGAGTTTCTTCTTCAATTTCTACAACTCAATTGAGGCCATTCTATAAGGTGTCTTTGAAATGGGCATAGCACCCGGTATGAGTTCTATTGAAAACTCAACTTCTTGATTTAGTGGAAGACCTGGAAATTCCTCTAGAGAGACATCAAAAAACTCCAATTCAATGGGAATATTCTTAGTTGTGAGTTTCTCTCCAACAATTTGAGATAAATAACCTTCATTTATTTGAATCAAGACCCATAAGATGGAATAAATTTCCACATGAAGGGTATATTCACCCTTCCATTGATAGAAGATCATTGATTGATTTGGAATATGAAAAATGACTTCGCTTATTTGGAAATCGATATGATATCCATATAAGGAAATCCAATACATGGCAAGAATCACATAAAATTCCACTATAGGAAGGATCACAAGATTTTTAGGAATCACTTTCCCAAAAATGTCAATTGGAGAAGAATTATAAACTTTTGATGCAACCTTTGTGCCATTAGAAGTTGTCACAACAAACTCAACAGCTAATTGTTGATGTAGTACAAAAATAGCTTTAGAAAATTCTTCATAAATACATGGGTGGGAGGATCCAGAATCAAAATAATCCTTTGATACTTTGGAGTGGATGGTAAGTGTACCTTTCAACACTTCGTTATCGTACACCACATCACCGATAGAAACTGCATGTGAATTTCCTTTGTCTTTGTCCTTAAGAGTTTGTTGATGTCAATCATCATAAAAAACCCTTGGATTTGGGAATTGATTAGCATAATGCCACATTTACTTTCACTAGTAACATTGAAGTGTAGGAGGTGCATTCTGTGTAATATTTTCATGGTTCACATCACGAGACATATTTTTCCCATCATTGTGGCATTAAAATGCCCGATGACCTTCTTTTCCACATTTGAAACATTTACTTTTCCCTTTAATACAATTCCATCCATTTTTATTTCCACACTTTGAGCATAAGGGAAAACTCATCTTATTTTCAGTGTGGTCTTTAGATTTCCCTTTGAATTCCATTTTCATCTATTTATCAAACCCATATGACTGATGGGTTACTCCAATCTCCATATCAACCTTGAGAGCACATAGAAATATTTCCTCGTAGCTATTGAAGTCCCTTATGTCTAACACCCTTCGAAGACTTTGTTTTAAGCCACTAAATAATCAATCTATCTTACTCTCAGGTTGGATAATAATTCCGGAATCATACCTTGAAAGTCTTGTAAAATATACTTCGTAGGTACCAACAGATTCATCATCCTTTTTCTTTAGTTCAAGAAACTCCTTCTCCATCTCTGTTTGAAGAATAATATGGAAGTACTTATTGAAAAATATGTTCTTGAACTCATCCCATTCCATGGACTCAATTTTATCTCTTTGCTTCATATTCTTGATAAGATTCCACCATTGATCAGCTTCACCATCAAAATAATACACTACTGAGATGAATTTATCATGTTTGGAACATTGAAGAACAGAAAATATCTTTTCAGTGGTACTGATCCATTGTTTAGCCACTAATGAATTAGTATACCCACTGAATGAGGGTGGAAACTACCTCATGAAGGATTAAACTGAATGTTGCTCTATCCTTTGATCATTTGGATGTCTTGCATGATTCATATCTTGAGAATGTTATGTGAGAATGGCTATAATATTTTGTATTCCAGTTACCATAACGTTTGGTTTCTCAGGCGGATAATCATTTAATTTCCCGTCTCATTCAGCATTAACACGGTTCCTTCAGGTTCCGGCCATTGAATAAAACCAATAATCATAGTGTGAGAAATACTAATGATAATTTTAAAACCACATAACCAAGAATAAAATTTCCAACTTTGGGTCTTATCATAGGTCATTCATGGACATTTATAAAACACTAATATTGTATTCTATGCATATACATATCCTTAGGGTTCTTATTAATGTTTTCACATCCTAATTTCTAAAGGTTGACTATACCTTTCGTCTGATACCTACTATAACGACCCATAATTTACATACATTGTTATTAATTAAGAATTGAAGCATTCTTATTACAACATATAACCAAGCCATGATAGGACCACATAGGTTTAGTGTCTTTAGAAACTGGGAAACATAAACAGCTGGTTCATAAAACATATGCATTATATCCAGTTTATTTCATCATATCTAGAGTCTATTTTGGCATATCCTACTTAATACCCTTCTTCCTAACCTAGGGAAAAGGAAACATACAAAAGGGTGAGATCAAATTCTCAGTAATGGTAAACAAAGGAAATATCAATGATATCATATTCATAAGAACATAAAATTTTGAGAATCTTAACCTGCACAAGAGATCATAATATCATGTCATGGGGGAAATCATAGTAGTGAAATGTAATCCAAATAATCATAAAATAAAACATGATTCTTTGAGGAATACACACATAATCATAGAAAATCATTTCATATTAGTCAAGAATCATTGCCAAGACAATCATAGCATACAAAGTCCATTTCTGAACCGAGTTCAATCCTCATTCCAGTCCTGTATCACTGAACCAGATTAAATTTCCATTCCAACAATGTCTATCTCATGAGATATAAATCTTTACCCAATGAATTGGAGGGACATATAGGTCCCACCAATCTCATAATGAAACCATTCTTATGTGTGGCAGAAAATCATAAATCCTACATCATAGAATAACCCAGGTAATAAAAATGGGATTCTTAAACATCATGCCATCATAACATAATCCATATAAGATAAAAGTACTTCATAAAAATAATTCCATCATAAAATTATCAAATAAATTTAGAAATAGGTATAGGATCAGAACAATAAATTATCTTATATGGAAAATAAATTTGATAAAGCGCTTGAACTCCATTCTTGAGGGAAATATCCATTCTACTTCAAAAACATTTTGCTTTATTAACATTTCATAAAATTTTAAACTAAAAGAAGTTAATTTATAATAAACATTAAAAATTTTAATATAATATTCATGGAAATAATGTTCTATGTAATCATAAAAATCCATTCATGCCGTATAAGTTAAATAACATTCTTCTTGTACATTGGTCGAAAAAGTAAAAAAGTATTTCATACAAAAAATGACAAAAGATTCCTTCAATATCTTTTAATAAAAGTAACCAATATGTAAAATTGGATTTAAGAAATTTTAGGAGGATTGAAATAATATTACATATTGAGGAAACATGTATGTGGATTATAAATATTCCCTTGTAAATTCCGAAGTATAAACAATCTCATATAAAAATGAGATTGTGAGATTTTCCCTTACCTTAGGTCTGATATTCTTTGTACATATATGAAAATACTGTATAATGATTTAGATAATGTCAATGAATTATTATAGAATCATATTCATTTTTATGATATCATATATGGTTATATTCTTATCTTCTTATTAGTAATATTTCATTGCTACTTGTTATTCAGGTGTTCATTGCTTTATGTTTTTATGCATGTTTTGTTGAATAAATTCTTATTACTATTTTCAAGTTATACATACTTCATTATAAGAATGGTATTAGTTTAATATATATCATATTTATTTATTGTATTCATTTATATAATCATTATTCAATTAAGATCATGTAGAATGAGTAGCATCACATTGTGGAGACGGTAGGTCATACGTATGCACGAGCAATGCTATCATTCTTTTGATATTAAAATAATATATAATTGGATGGTATATCTTATATAAATAGTCATAATAATGTTATATTTATTATTTATATAATTTATACTCATTATCAGACCCATCCAAATGATGAAATGTTTGAATAACAAACTACACCATGATATGGAGACGGTAAGTCGTACGTATGCATGTGCGGTGGATTTTTTATTCATTGGATGGATAAAATAAATAATATCATTATAAAATATTTATAATAACAAAAAATTATATATAATATACTGGAGTTATTAGTTTAGAATGGAAACAACAAAGAAGGAGGAAGTGGATGAAGAAAGGAGCTTGAAATAGGTGGTGAAATATTTACCTCTTCCTCGGGTTCTTCTTTTTGATTTGATCGAAAGGGATCCATAGGTTTGATTTATGACTAAAGGAAGGCCTCTAAGATTAAGGGAGGTCATATGAGAGGTTATTTTTGTAGGGTTTTGCCGAGACAAATGGCTTTGGAGGTGTAAATTAGAGAGAAGGGGGAGTGCCCTTTTATAAGAGGGGTGAGGGGCACCCTAAGAAAAACATAAAATATTATTTTATAATAAATTCATATTCGGTTTATAGTGGCTATAAAGTGACTTATTTTGAGACTAGGGTGGGTATGGGTCGAAAGCCTTTCAACCAATATGTTTTAGAAAATATTAGGTTACCTTTTTAACCTTATCATTTAGATTTAACTCTAAGATAAATAATTTAACTTTTACCGTGTCTTCTTGTTTTCTTACACTATATGGTTATTAAACATACTATAAACTTCCAATAGAACCCCAATTGGTTAATTAATGTCATATATATTATTATATAAGTCTTTTGGCGGATCCTTATATTTTTAGGAATAGAATATCAATTAATAATTTAATATTTGTTTTAAAAACTCTATTATGTCAATTTTGACACTATTTGGATTTTGTTTTTTCTAAATTCATAAAAGCATTATCACTTCGAAAAAAATTCATCTAACAAACCATTATATGTTATCATAACCTATAAAATTATTCTAATTCATAAAAAGTCTCAAATTACATTTATTTGGGTATTTATAATATCAATTATCTTAATATTTCATTAATAAGGCAATTATTGCATCATCATTATGTCATAAATAAATTAAATTATTTAATGTCTAAAAATTATAAATAAAATACCATTACATAGGAAATATTATTATATTTATAATGAGTATTTATATTCGAATTTATCTTATGTATAAACCTATATTAAAATGTATTACTTATTAAACTTCGATTTTAACTCTTTTAACTCTTCTAATAATTAAATAATACTAAAAGTCCTAATCTAATCCAAGTGGAACTAAATGGTCATATTTTATTCCTAAGGTTGTTTTTTGTCGAATTACACTTATAAAATAGAATTATGTAATGTGTTATGGTAATAATAACAACATTTTTACACTTAATTATCTTATTCACTTTTAACCGTGGTAAATAAAAGTAAAAAGTTAGCATTTACCAAAAATTATTTTTATCTTATTGAACAACATTTTACTTACTGATATCAACCATGTCTCTCGTATTTTTGATATTCCACTCACATAAGTGGTAAATTTATGTTATATTTAAAATTTTAAATTCTCATAGGAGGGGGGTAAAAGATGGTAAAAAGTTCAATAAATTTTTTATATATCTTAATTTATTATAAAATGACTCCAATGAATTATATTGAACATATATAGGTATTATTTATCTATTTTGATCTATAATAAATTTAAATAAAATAAATAATTATTTAAATAAAAATTTGGTTTTAAACTATAACTTATTGTTTTTCACTATTCATCAAAAATTAAAAGATTTCGGAAAAATACCAAAAATTAATCCTAAGCTAATTTTGATATTCCAAATCAAAAAATGAAGTCCATTTTGAAAGATTAAATTTATAAAATTTGAAAAAGTGGGTATTACTATTCATAACAGCCACTTTATATAATATTTTAATAACATATCGTTGTTTAGTGGAACTCGGTATTGCGTACAACACAAGCTATAGAGGATGGTTTCTCCTACATGTAACGCAAGAGAAGACGGTGTTGTGTGTAGTGAAAGATTCCTTTGGTGTTGTGTATATAATGATACGTAAAAACAAAATATTTCACATAAAATATCAGTGTGTTAGAGATAATAGTACATGGATTACCCTGAGAGGAGGGATACCATTTCCTATAAGGGAGTATCATTATGATTATGTATAAGGGGTTGGAAAAAAATCATCATAGAAAGGAATATTTTTTTTATTGAATTAAAATATATGGTTGGATCTCTCCGATAATTTGTTTTGGTGGATTTTTTCTTCATAATTTTGGGAAAAATTGTCCCCTCTAATATTCTATAGTATGAACTTATAATTAGAGAGTTTTTTATGTCATAAAACATATAGTTTATTTACTTCATTTTTAAAAAATTAAATTATATGTTTAATTATTGTAAATTATATATTTTTTATGTTTAATACGATTAGATTCCTATTATATTTTATTTATTTCTATGAATTTTTTCAATTATAATGTTTATATGGATTTAAAGACCACAAAACCTAATATATGTTACATAAAATTGAAATGGAAGATCAATAATTACTTATTTGATACATCACATGTGTTTTATATTTGATGAGAGTTTTTAATCAATGTTTTTATATGGTTTTTTGGTTTTCATTTTATGTTTTATGTTATTTTTTATAGTGTTATAATTATATAATATTTATTTAATTGAAAAAAGTATTCTATGTATTTTAATATGAATTTTTTTATGTTAACAAATATTTTCCTCTTGTAGAAGAGTTATTTTAAGAAATTAATGTCATATTATTTGGTAATATATTTGATATTATATCATATATTCTATTTTTAAAAAAAATATAAGTTCAAAAACAATGCGTTTTGTTGATTTCTTTAAATAAATTTATCATTTTTCATTACAAAAGTTAATATTATAAATTAAATTTTATATAACATTTCTTCATGTTTTTCCATTATTTAAATGAAATAGTAGTTCATTTTTAATCTTAACTCACATGAATTGTTTTTTTCTCTCTATATAGTTTTTTTGAAATTTGTTTTATATTATATGATTAAATAAATTGAAACTGTGGTTACACTTGAGATAATCTATGTGTTATATCTATGATTTGTGTAATTTTAACTACTTGTATATGTTTTTTTGGAATTAACATGAGAATTTTGATGGTTTAATATGAATAATTTGAATATAATTTGTTATTTACAAAAACATATGTGCTATATGTTTATTTTTTGTTAAAATTAAATAAATTAAATTTATAATAAAATCCTAGTGGAAAATATTAGTTTTTTGTTAGTGTTTTATTATTTTTTGACTAACCGTGTATTAATTTTTTTGCTATTTTTTTATGGTATGAAATGGTTTTAATTGTTCATGAATTTATTTATATTTTATAATTTTATTTAGATAAAAACTAGTTAGGAACTTATAAAATTTGGGGCTCTTGATCATTAAAATGTTTAGTAAAAAAAACCAAAACGTTGTAAGTGATTTTTATTTTTTTATACTCATTACCCCAACCCTAATTTAGTATACTCTGAAATACACATTTAACTAGTGTAATACACTTATATAAAAATGTATCATTTATCATTTCATATTTAATTTATAAATATAAAGTGAGTCAATATGAAATTATAAATATTTTTTATAAATTTATTATCAATTAAATATATATATTGATTTAATTAAGAATAATTAATTTAATTTAATTCATATTTAGAATTAATATATAAATAAGATATGAACTGAAGTCAAAATTATATAAATAAATATTTTATTTTTAAAAATATTTAAAAAATGGTATTAATAAAATAATAAATATTAATTTATTCGGGTTGAATTATAGGATACCCTAAGACCACTAATCAAACCCCACCCAAATATTTATCTCATTTTAAATTAATTACCATAACCTTATTAAAACCAGATTTACCACCACCCTAATACTAATTTATCAAGTTATGTAGAATTGTGTATCTTGATAATGAGTACCCAATATTGTCTGAAATGTTGTTTTAGTTTATGTTATTATTTAAATTATTTTTATTAAATGCATGTGTGATGAATGATATACTATGGGTAATTATTTTCAAGGGTTATGAAGTTAGTGTACTATATATGTCGATAGGCTATCATAAGCATTTGAATTTAGTAATTTTCATACATTCATGGTGATATGTTTTTTCATAATAATATTTATTATTACATTATTATGTGGATATAAATGATTCATTGATTTCGACATTGGTAAATATTTTTATAATAAATTATTCATTAATAATATATTTTATATTGAATTTTTTGGTGAAACTTTTTATAATGGACCAACATGTAATTTATATTTTAAAAGTAAATTTATTAATTTAATATTTTTGTAATGTTCAATATTACAACAGTAATGAAATGTTAGGAACATTTCTCAATAACAAGAATTATTTTTTTTTTATAGTTAATGGGTTAGAGACACGCTAAATGTTGTTAATTTTTTTAAATGAGATAATAATGAGGATGTAATTTTATTTTAATATTTCCCATTATATTTATTTTTAATTTATTTGTGGTAATAATGGAATGATAAAACGATTAAAAATTGTATTTTAATAATTTTTTTGTATATATATAGAGTTATAATGAAATTTTTGTTTCAATTTATGATTATTTTACTTTTTATGTAACATACCCAAACCTAAACTTCTAGATCTGGTGTTAAGAAATAAACTTTTCATTTATGGCATCGATAATGATAAAAGTGACCCAATTCATTCTGTCAAACCTTAAAACATAAAAATTAAAGTATTGTTTTGTTAAATTCACGAGTTCTATTTAGGTATGTAGTTATTTAGAATTATGAAAAACCCTTATCAACTTAGATTGATAAACCATTGGTTCATAAATATTAATAAAATTTAAAACTACACAAAAATATTCATATAATATATTATCTATTAAAGTTGTACCATAAATTTATTTTCATTTGAAACCTTTCTAAAAAATATATTTTAATATCTTTCTTCATAACATATGAAAAAGGAAACTTAATGGGGCATTAAATGCTCACTAAGGGTACACATAATCTCTAAAAATTGAAAGAAATATGTGATAATAAGATGAGAATAAGTGTATGATGTCATAATCAATTTTCATAATAATTATATAAGAGAATATAAACCCATAATGTAACACCCAATGGATTTAAAAATAAATTTAACATTGATATAATGAAACACTAAGTCTCTAAAAAACAACACATTGTTATAACCAATCCAATAAATATAATTTTTCCACTTCTTTGATTTGAATTTCAAAAATATGAGATAGACGGTTGCGTTTAAGGTGATTTTTTGATCTGATAGAACAAACATATATTTTTAGAATAGTAACCTACCTTATAAGTAGTAACCTATTCTTATGATTAGTATTATACCCTTATGAATAGTAACCAACCCTTATGAATATTATTATACCCTAATGAATAGTAATGTTACCCTTATGAATAATAATATACAATTATGAATTGTGATATACACTTATGAATAGTATTGTTATAATTTTGAATTTTAAAATGACCCTTATGAATATTAACCACAAATTTTAAAGTATAAATTAAACTGAGCCACCTTATAAATGAAGTAGAATATTTAATAAATTATTAATTAAATATTCATAATTTTGAGTTATAAATATTTAATTACAATTTTAAATTAATAAATTAGTTCATTTTCATAAAATGGGTTCCTAAATAAATATTTTTTCATCATATGATTTTAGGATAATTTTATGGGACCATATTTAATTTTGAAAATTATTTTAATGGATGTTTAAAATATAAAATCTATATTTTTCATGTAAATAATAATTTATAAAAAATGAAATTTCATATATTTGGAAAATTATATTTATAAAATGGATGACATTTTTGGATTCTACATATCAAAAAATGGTTAGGGGGAATTTTTGTGATTTTTCTAAAATGCATGAATTTTTGATGAATTGTAAAATACGACAATTTATGCTAAATGATGAATACTTGGTTTATTGAGTCATGGGTGATGTAAAGATTATGTAGAAACACATGATTCGAACTCACATTCACTTATTACTATTTTTGGTCACATTAATCAAGACTATTCATAATCTGGAGAAAAAATATTAAACTAATGATGAAAATTATGAGAAACCCCTCATCTCTTCCACTATAAATACAACCCCTCCTTACATATTCTCTTAATTCCTTTAAAACATTTTTACTTGTCTAAATTCATCCCAAATCCACTCCCAATATCCTACCCCACATTCAGTATCCCATGTTATCATAAAAAGACAATTCATCTCCCTTAAATATGCCCTCAAGGAATATTAATTCAAGAGTAAATTCCTCTTTTTAATTCTTTTACTTTCTTTTGAAGTTCATTTTTTTATTTTCTATCCTCTCATATCCTCACCCAAATGTTATTAAAACTACATTAAGAAAAATATTCTTTAATTTCATTATTATTATTCAATAATTTATTATATTTTCTCCTTTGCCATTCTTTTATGCTAGTAGTAAAAAACACCATCTGAGATGTGCTCATTTACCACATTCAACGACGATGGGTTTTCAATTTATATTATTGTCTTCAACACTAGACATTAAACCATTATTATAGTTTAACTAGACTATAATATATGTATTATGTTTCATATATGGTCCTATAATATTTCTGTACACATGGTTTTGATACATAAAGAAAAATGAGTTCGTTGTGTTCAAAAATCACTAATCAATCCAAACAATTATCATTAAATAATTCACATAGTGATTAATCTTTACTCCATGTAAATTTTTTTTATTAACAACCATTTAACCTTAGGGATTTTTAATATTAAAATATAACTACAATTTTGGACAACCCTCCTCATTTTACATGATTCTCCGTTCATGTATATAAGTATATTGATTGTGAAACAAATGAACCCGAATAATGAAATTGAACATCTTAACCCGTAAAAAAAGCCATGAATAAATTTAATAAGTTTAAAAAAATAAACTAAATTAAGATTATGTTATTTATTTATTAATTAATGATCCTAAATTTTAATATTCAGATCATTAAGATCAAGTGGAGAACATATTTAGACAAGAAGGTAAGGGTTTCTTCATCTCACTTCCATTTTTGTGTGATATTACATATTCCATAATATTACTTTGGTATGGTGTATATTTAATGACCATTGATTTTTCATATCAATAATATATATATTTATATGATATTAAATTTATTATTTGATTATTATTAATTTTGGGGCTTACAGTTCAATTGATTACAAATTTGTAAGTATTTTCTAATCGAACCTCTATTTTCATTCAGGTTACCCTTATTCTCTACTCACCTAAATTAAATTCTTATTTATTATTATTTACCCATAATAAATTATTTTTATATGTTTTAAATATGTTTACCAATCAGAATACTTCATTATTTTATGGGGAATTAGATGTTTTAAAGGAATCTTTCAATAAGTCTTCTGAAATGCATGCCTGATTCGGGGAATTTCTTTAATTCTTTTCTATTTTGAAGTTCACTCTATAATAAATTTTAAGACATAATTATATTTATAAATTATAAAATTTTAACATGAAAAATCTATTTTAGATCATTTATAGTTTTATGTAAGAAAACATGCCTTTATACTTTAAAATCTCTTTAATGAATTCCTTATACCGCACTAAAATGATATAATTATAAAGATTCATTATAAACACTTTTTCCTTGCTTTCACATTAGTGGGACATAATGTATTACTAAAATGTTGTCTCAATGTCTGTACCTTTTATTGTTTGGTATATACAGGTCTAAAACTATATTTAAAATAAATACAAATGATTTCTTAAAAGAACTATTCTTTCCAAAGTATAATGGATTTATCTCAACTCAACTTAACTTTTTTGAGATATATGACTTGTTCCCCACTTATTAGTTTCATGTAGTGTGTGTAATACCCCTTGGTATAAAATATATAGAGTGTACATATTCTCATGATATTCTGAGATATTATTATTTGAATGTTTCAAGGTGGTATGGGATGCTTTGGGATGCTTAAGTATTATATTCTCAAGAATTTTTTAATGATACCATTTTAAAGTATCTTTATTTATGTCATAATCCATTGATGAATGATGTATTTCATATAGGTTTATCTCCTATGATATCATCCACCATGTATTATTTAATGGTTTATGATTAGTTTGATTGTGGATGTGCTATCTTGAAACGATTCACCATATTACTCATAGTGGTTATTGTTTATGTTTACTGATTGGGAAATGTTTTTTACTTTTCATATGTGAGTTTCAATATGAATTTTTTTGTTTATGTTGATCCCCATTCATATTTGGAATTCATTGTATGTATTAAGTGTTAGGTGCATCCATTTATAGACCCGCAATGCATTGGTATGCCTCATGAGAAAAACTATAGTATTGGCACGAGGCCTTCACAGTATGATTATTTATGGTCGTGGAATGAGGCCTTGAAAGTATGGTTATGATGTCACAAATTATTCATTCCTATATAATGAAGCTAGTAATTAAAAGATCATGTAGTTATTTGAATAGTAAAATACCCATGATTATTTTTATTAAAAAATTATTTAATCATCTCTTATTCCTGCCATAGTATGTACAACAATATTTTTAAGGGAATGTATTTTTAGTTATTCACCATGACTAATATTTATGTTTATGATTTATTCTACTATATTTTTTTCCCTTTCTGAGCATCTAAGATCACCAATTTTCTAATGTTTTATTTTTCCCTAGGATATTAATAGGTTTATTATGAATGAATTTTAGGGATAAACTTAGAGTTTTGGATGTTCCCAATAAAAATTATATGTTTTTTTTCATTTCATGTTATAGTGTTAAACCTAGGTATGTATCTGGTTTTCTAAAACTACTAAAATATTTGGTCGTTCAGGATACAAATTCCTTGTAATCATGCCAATGTAATGAAATAATTCACCAACTCAGGGCTTCTGTAGTTAATGAATTATAGTTGGTACTAATGGAAGTTTAGTAGAAAACATGGAAACTAGATATAGAAAAGTTAGATTATGGAACAATTCCCAAAGAGATAGATGAAGATAAACCTACAAGAACATCGTATAATGTTGGTAAGGAATAGAATATTTGGATATTCCTAGAAAATAAATCCATGTCTGGATACTACAAGTGGATGTGGTTCTGGAATAGATATACATAGGAGTAACAACTCTAAAAAGGTGTTTCAGGCTTGAGCTGAGGTATCCTGGTACATGAAATCATGAATTTCTGCGCACCTGGTTTGACACTCATGGGGGATATTCTAAGGATTATTCACAATTTCATTACAAGACATTATGATGGATTTATGACCCAAAATTATATAAAGTATATGGTTCTAGGATTTTTGATGCATAAATTTATGTTATGTACTATACCATGGATAGGTTTATATAGAGTTCATAATTATATAATCTAATTTAGTATATAGAATTGATTAGTAATGACACCTACATATGGAATGAGAACCTCACCAATTCACATGAGGCAATGAGTAAGAAGGGTCATATCTCTTATGGTATTAAGACATAATTTTGAAGGAATATAGTCTCTAAAGTATCCTCATTACAAGAGGAGATAATATCATGTGTTAACAAGGTATATAACAAATTATCTGAGTCCTATGGATTTTAAGGGAAGAAGAGGAGAATAGGTTGGTAGAGGAAAGAATGGATAAAGGTAATAATAAAAAAGGTAGTTTTACAACATGTTGTACTTGTGGATGAAAATATCCTTGAGCCTACTTTAAAGGAAAAGCAGTATGTTACAACAGTATAGAAAATGCCCACAAAGTTTATGATTTTAAGGGTAAGGAAATGATTTCCAATGTATAGTGCTTCAATTACAAGGAAATGATACACTATGTGAATCAATGTCCCATGTTTGAAAAGAAAATTCACCAAATGATGTTTCTAGGTAATGAAGAAGTCATAATACTGCAGGAGTTGAAGTGGAATGATTAATATGCCTCATTGAGAATCATGTCATTTGAAAATTTTATCAGAAATGTACTTGTTATATGAATTATGGAATATTTTAGGATTGTACTGTAGTACTATTTCATTATGAATTTGATGTCATATGATGAATTTTACCAAAGATAAGGGACTCAGTAGAAAGTTAATATCTTGGGAAAGTATATGGATTAGGGAAATAGAACCCTTAATATATTACTAATGATTAAGATAATCAGGAAGAAATTATTGACTTGGATAAGTAATCAGTACCCCAAACCTGATTATTGGATTCTCTACAAGTGGTTTATGCTATCACTGATGGAGTTTACAACATTTATGGATATAAAGAATATATCCAATAACATGAATAAGGATGAGGGAATGTTTCAAATAATGTTTTATGGTAATTTGAGTTATTACAATATTTCAATAGGATACTTAATGATGATATTCACATGTTTGGAGTGTGTAAATTTACAACTATTCCACATTGATTAAAAAAACAAGGTTGCAGATGCATTGATCCGAATGGATCATGGAGTTCTAAATAAAACGAGGATTATAAAGGATCCATTGTATATGAATCAATAATGGATGGATATGGGAATGATTATAAAGTATTGGATCATGATCTTTTGAATAGTTAAACTATTTATGAAATGGTTTAAGTTAACCTTTTTATGTGGATTCAGAGATTAATGTCACCACATGATGAAACATATGCTAAGAGAAGAAGTATATATTGTTCAAGGCACAAACAAAGGATAATATTGTTTTTATGAAATATAAACAGACACATATATATATACTCTTATAGAGTGGAATAATTTCTCAACATTAGGAAAAGAGTCTTAAACAACAATTATGCCCTATTAACATTTTTTCATAATTATTATTTATGGTTTTGTGATAATGATATTTCATCTGAGCATGGTCCCTATCACTTTCCATCAAAACATTTTGGGTTGGTTATTCTTCCATGACCATGTTATCCAATTATAATGCGTAGTTTTTTAGTAACCAATTCATTTCCCATTCCCTCTTATTAAGAGGATATTTTAACAACATTTATGATGTGTCTTTCCCATAAGGTAATTTTTAAGTTTCAACCATTAAGGTTGGAAATTTAATTTCAAAATATCAAGGACAAAATTTTTATAAGGAGGGGAGAATATAACACCACAATGATTTAAAAATAAATTTAATATTGAATGTATGAAACACTGTGTCTCAATATAACAACACTTTGTTATAACCGAGCCTATAAAAATAAATTTTCAACTTCTGTGATTTTAATTTCAAAAATATGACATACATGGTTGCATTTAGGTTAATTATTAGAGTGTGATAGAACACACTTAAATTTTGGTGAATAGTAACCTAACCTTATGAATAATAACCTACCCCTTATGAATAGTAATATACACAGATTAATAGTAACCTACCATTATGAGTAGTAACATACCCTTATGAATAGTAATGTCACCCTTATGAATAGAAATATGATCCCTATCACTACTACAAATAAAGATTTTAATAGCGCTAAAACCACCTTTAGAAATGATAAAAAAGATGTTAATTGCAGCAGAGATGGGGGGTCCCCTTTATTAGCGCTAAAAGTAACACTAATAAAGGAGAACCTTTATCAGTGCTAAAAAAGCGCAGATAAATGGGGACCTTTATTAGCGCTTGCTAAGCATTGATAAGTGGATAATATATTAGCACTAAAAATAATGCTGATAAATACCACAATTATCAGCGCTATTTTGAGCGCTGATGTATCATACATTTATCAGTTCTTAATTAATGCTGATAAAGGCCAAATTTCCTATGCAAATCCAGCACCTGTACCACACCTGCACACCTGAGACAACACTTACATACACAGTAAAGAAAACACCTACACACAAAGCACAAAAGTAAAAAATTCTATATTTATTTACTTGAAATCATGAATAAAAAACAACACACTTCTATATACATTTCAAACAATGTTTAATTTGATTATAATTACAATTATCAAACAAAAAATTAAAAAATTGATGCTTCATCCTTTTTGTATCCATGATCCGCTCTAAAAAATTATCTTCCATGGAATTAGTTGCTGAACAAAGCATTCAAACTCAAGAAAATGATTACACCTATATATGAAAATAAATATTATGTAGGTAATACAATAATGAAATAAATTAAACATTAATATGATAGAATACATTAATAAAATGTCAATTGTTACCTATTACTACCTTTACATGTCCATATTTCCTTAGATTGAATTAATATTTAAGAAGAGGGTCAACATGATTCATTGACTTATAATTTTTCCTTGTTAACAATACATGGATGAGAAAAGAAGAGGAATAAATGTCAACAACAACATGGAATCCAAAAGGATTCATTTATTGATAATAAAAAAAGGTGTAATGTTCATATGTTATACAATATAACATATAAATGATGGTGTATTCAATTTCATAGAAGTATTCAATTTTTGAATAAATTCTAAAATTTTTCTAGTGATACAACCATCTTAGATAGGTTATAAAGATAATAGTTTCAAATAGCAGGAGCCTCTAAGAGTGTATTGTCCCATGCCAGGTCAAATGGAATGAGTGCTTGCATGTCCACATCAGACATTGGGTCCAACCCTGCATTGAACCTGACCATTTATGCCTCTCTAAGGACCCCATACAATATATAAGGTCCCATTGATGGTATGGAAGAAATGTATTTCTCAGTTTAGAGAGGTCCTAAGGAGAACCTACAGAATTGGATAGGTTATGATCATACTGGTTCACTTTTCGCTTGATCTCCTAGTTTTTTAGTGTGATTAGCCAAACCCCCCCCCCTCTCCCCTCCCCGAGACAGCCCCCTCCCACCACTCCACCTGCATCCCCACTCCATTATCCTATACAACCCCCCTGCAACCCCTCCCTACATGTTGATAGCCCCTCCCACCACTACACCCACAACCCCCTCCCTTCTCATTGACAACCCCTCCCTCCCCTTTCACCCCTTACTTTTCATGACCCATCCTCGGGGCCTGTGCATTGACTACCCCATGCCCACCTTCCATAGGCCATCAGCTGGTGTATAGCACCAAAGGCATAAATCCCAATAAAAAGGGAAGGCATTGACTTTATGAAACGTAAACAAACACAACTAGAGTACATACGGAAGTAAACACTAAGTAAAACTGAAAAAAGTAGTGGTGAAAGTAAGGGGCTGGAAATATAAGCCCAACTCTAAAGTACAAGGTAAAAGACAAAACAGCTGGAAGGAGACAAGCAGCTCCTAGATCATTCACCACGTATCCTACCTGAAAGGTATGTACAGATATCCACCTCAGCTCTCCACGTCTGTCTGTCACCTCCGGGTACCGTTTCGTCGTGAAGTCCACCTCTCGATATCGCCTCTTCGTGAATTCCACCTCCAGGTACCGTCTAGCTCTACAAGACTCAACCAGGATCAGTGTTGTCCATCTTCTGCATCCAACAAAACAAGGTGCAGGCATAGCCTGTGCATGGGTGAGTATAACAATACTTAGTAGGGACCCCAACACCCTTAAGGTCTCACTAAATCCAACAAGGATAAACAACAAATAAAGATCTCAACAGATTACCTTCACTTAGGTATAAGCCAATACATATACCTAAGTTATCAAGTAACCCATCTCAATCATGAAGTGAACACAAAGGTCATTGACTCATCTCAAACCAAGATTTTCATTATCGAAACCACAACTGCTAGAGAACTCCTCCTATGTCGAGTACAGTGGCCCTCTCATGACTCCGAGGCGCTACCCACTAACCTTAGACTACTGAGGTACTCCTCCTGTCGAGTACCGTGGGTCTGCAGCCAAATATCGGGCGTTCCATCTACTGAAGTTCTGCCTCCAAATACCGGGCGCTCTCCCTAATGGCCTACAGAGGTACTCCTCCTGTCGAGTACTACGGGACTGCTACCAACTACCAGGCAATCCGTCTGCCATGGGTCTGCTGCCAAATACCAGGCGCTCCGTCCACTGCGCTAACCGAATCACTACTAGTCTAATTAGTCAATTAGTCGTCAGGTCTACAGCTACTCAGTCTTCGCACTCTGTACGCTCGTGTCTGGGAGGGTCTACTCCATGAGCTACTAGTCGTTACTTCCAAGTGTCACGAAGTCTCATGTAGAAGTATCACAAAGGACCACCTCATCATTGGGGTCTGAACTCAACAGATGGTGCGTCAATCAGCACCCGGTCTGTGAGTTATTAGAATTTCTGTTTCAGGGGCCCAGTTGGATTTCAGGTACATTCCAACCTGGCCAAACTCCAACTGTGTTCAAACCTCAAGAGAAGTATGCCAAAAGAACCGTCTCATCAAGAGGAATCGAACAAAATCAACGACACATCAATCAGACGTTTGGAGCTCACGTTATAAGTGTTTCTGCTCCAATGGCCCGGTTGGATTTCAGTTTCGAACCAACCCGGCCGTTTTTTCAACATCGTCCAAAACTCACTTAGTGTATCGCAAAAGGACCACCTCATCGCGAGGGTCCCAGTGCTGTAGACGACAGGTCGATCAGACGTGCGGTCTTCATGTTATTCACATTTAAGTGAAAATGGTAAGAAAATAGGGGGTTTGGGCTCGGTCCAACCCGACCCAACACCCCCCCGGGTCAGCCCAAACTGGGTCGACCCGTCTCGGGTCCGGGTTCGTCCCGGTTGGGCATGGACCGGCCCGGGTGGCGCAGCGCGTCCCAGACGGCGCAGTTCGGCCCGGTCCATATGGCCCGCCCCGACCCAGCCGGGGGAGTCTGGCTCGGCCAGTCGGCCGAGCGTGTTGTGCCGAGCTGGGGGGGGGGGGGGTGATTGATATTGGTGGCACCCACTGGCGCCGCCCCACCTCCCAGATCCCGCGTAGCCATGGGATCTGTCGCACCGCCACTGCAGCTATTGTTGGGGCGGATTTCCTCCGGCGGCGTGCCGCCACCTCCATGCCGGAAATGGCTTCCGCGGACCACCGGATGTGCTCCGGTGGTCCAATTTTCCCGCCGCTTGCCCCAATGGCTCTTTCGAGATCCATTCATCACGACGATGACTTCCAAACACCATTGCTGTCTGGATTCATCTTCGCACTTCAATCCACAGATAGACAAACATTCTGTGGAGGGTCGTCCGTCCGTGTTTGTTCGGCCCACACCCTCCGTATTAGTTGGTAGCAATAGGTCGGAAAACAATTATGTTCAACTAAAAACATGGTACAATTTTAATCAATTAAAATTGAACTTAATTCCCAAAAATTCCCCCGCAAACAAATATTCCCAATCCGAAAAATAAAATCATTCGCAGATCAACTTGATAATGAGTTGATCTGCGTTCTTTGTTTTAGAAGGGAAGGATCATGGGAAAATAAATATACTAAAATTAAACCCCTACATCAATAAATGATGTCATACATCAGGCATCACGAAATACAGCATTGCGGGGTGGGGTTTCGAAGACGACGTCGGTGGTGAATTCCCCATGTCGGTGTCTCCTTCCTTGTTTCGAATAAAGAAGAGGATGGAGAACCATGGTTTCCGAGTCGTTCTACGTTGAAGGGTTGACATTCTTCGTTGGAGAAGAACCATCCTTCATTGAGGATGAAGTTCTTCAGAAACTCTAGAGTTCTCCCAATTCCTCTTCACACAAAAACTACCAACCCAAATAAAATAAGGCTTCTCCTTATTTTATTTAATGTTTCCATTCATTTAAAATTTAAAATTCAAACACATAATTAATTTAATTGAAGAGGTTCAATCTATTAATTAAGGTGTGTATTGGCAATAATTAAAGAGGGAGAGAGGGGAGAGGAAGAGTAACTCAATTAAAGGGGAGTTAACAATTAAGAAGGGGGTTTAAAAAGGAGTTTAGGGAATGTGAAAGGTTGGGGCTCGTGTGGGCCCCACCTCACAAATATCCTCACATGGGTAGTTAGGTTCTTATGGGTCCCACCCCAACTTCCCCATGTAGGATATAACCAAATTAGATATAAAATATAATTGTTCCACCACTCTACCTGCATCCCCCTTCCCTCCTCCGGAACAACCCCCTCCCTCCCCTTACATCCCCCTCTATTTCCCTGGACATCCCCCTTCACACCTCTTGGACAACCCCCTTCCCAACTCTGGACAGTACCCCTCCCCTCCTGGACACCCCCTCATTAACCTAAGGATTTAAAACATAATAAAGGGTGATCATATATGCTCAATAAATGAAAAAATGGGAGATATCAATGATCATATATGGATAACATAAGTAATAGGAATTCATCTTCATCTTATTTTTGTACAATCTTCCATCAGGTATGATGCCAATTCGTTTCAAAACACATCTATATCATCTTGTGAATATGAGTTTTTGTGACATTCACGGTTGTACTGTAAAAATATATATATACAAAGGATTAATAAATACTTTAAATGAACTCATAATTATTTATGAAAATACCTCATCAGGGATGATAGTTTGTTGATGAAATATGATCTCTTTCATAAATTTACAAACATAATAACCACAATCTTTTCCGTTTGTTTATTTTGGACACTATAGAAACATCGACAAAAATAATTAATTATTTTTTGATATGTGATTGGATAGTGAAATGTTATTATATATACTAGGTTACTTTTCCTATTTTAGATATTGTAGGCATTCTTATCCTTTTTCCTTAGATTCATTCCATGAATTAGATGATATTGATTCACCGCCCTATCATAAGAGAATCCTCATTAAAAGAAAATGTAAATTATATAACTAGATATTTAGTTTTAAAATGTTGGATATAGTGTATTACAAATTAAAAAACACCATCATGTGTGGTCGGTTTGTTGGATATCCATGCATTTAATTCAGAAAATAAATCGTTGGAGTATCCAAATTGATTGCAATCAACATCCAATGCTGCCTAAAAATACAAAAAGGAATAAGTAAAGAATGAAATGAAAATATAGTTGATATAATTAAATTTTTGAGTTTTACCCCTACATTGTTGGTATTAAAAAGAGTATTTCATCCATAATTTTGATTTCAAAAAATTTGAGAAGGGATGACATTATTGCAGCCTCTTTATCAGAATATATTTCCGATTTTGACGAGCTGATGTAAGGACTAATGAGTCCAAATTTTTGTTCTTGGGGAAATCCCTTCAATTATTTTTCATATATACACCTGCCAAAAATATGAAATGTATTTAGTGATAATTATCAAAGTGTATCAGCTTTTGTAAAATCAAATCATGAAAACATACCTCATGTACACATTTACAAATGAGGTGACTAACCATTCATACTTAAGGATTTCATTTACATTTTCAGCACTAATGAAATCCAATGCTTCCTCTCCATACATATTTTTTTCAAAATCAACTGTGTGAACATTGTCGTCTATCAAATTTGCATCCAAATGAGCCTGTAATGATATTAAATATGGATATATAATGGTCTAGACGAAGGTTCTCTTAGTAGACAGTTTCAATCATTTGGTTGATCCTTGAGATAGTTTTGAGCTGATATTTCATTTCACCCTCTTCTATTTGTCATTCTATAATAAAATCCACTGGATCAGACCTTTTTTCATTAAATTTTAATTTTCCATCCTTAAAAATAAATTGGAAATGGATACCTCCTTGTCGACATGTTATTTTACATGAATTTTCATCCATGCGATATATGTTCCAACATCTTATTCAACCATATGAATGTTTCCATCATCATTTGGAAAAGGTTGTTCGTCACTTGGATTATTAGCTATGTTAATTGACACTCCGAAATGATCTGTTGGATGTTGTCTGTTGTGTAGCATGTCGTTCTGCGTAGTGAACACTGTATCCCTCAATACAAGGAGATAGGTGGGAGTTGATAGATACAAATCACAGTCCTTTTCACCCTGTAAAATATTAGTAATGGAAAGGTATCAGTGTCTATGTGATTTACATTTCAATGAAAAAATTAATAAAACATTTATTAGCTCAGCTAAGTCAGGTTTTTTAGTGGAATAGCTCTCCTCAAAGCCGGAGGGGGTGGGGCGGGATCATCACGCAAGGGTTGTTGTTGAGTTGTTTCTTATCTTTTCCTCTCCCCCATAAAACGTTCTATCATCTCTCTCTGGTATTGTAATTAATCTTGAAAAAATAGATATTTTTTTAGATGTTTTCAATTTCTTCATTTTGATCCTCCGCTTGTTTTTTTTGAAAACATGTTTGGGGTGTCAACCCCAAAACCCGAACCTCTGACATGGCCATACTATTCTAGCTACTTCAAGGATGCTAAAATTATGTTTGTATCTAGTGCGGGTGTTGGTGATTCTTGTGACTATGTCAGATTGAAAATATAGAAAAATAAGTAGTCATTGTTATGTAATGGTGATTTAGAGCTAATCGATTCATATTATGTCATACTTACACATGTTTCCAACACTTTTTGTGTGTTTTCATCTATTAGTATCCCTCTTTATTTACACAAGACTCTTTCCATAGCACATGGTAGGGGATGGATATGGATTTTTATTTCGATTCATCAATCTGCATATAAATGGATTAAAATGGTTATGGTGTTGTTTTATGTCACATAAGAGTGGTATGGTGTATTTAAAAGATGAAACAATTTTTTCTCAAGTGAAGCATAACCCATCCTTACTTTATGGTAATGGTACGCTGGTTTTGTTACACGTTCTTTATTTTCAGCACTCACTTACTGTTTCATAAATAAAAATATATCAATCAAAGTGATTAATACAAGAAATTTCCAACAACATATTAACCCACCCAATGTACTTGAAAAGTCTTCTCCCCATGACGGTTTATAAATGCATCCCATGATCCTAGGTATATCAAGTGTGTATAAGGAGGAGGTTGGTGCAGCATGATTTTCCCTTCCACATCTTTAAGACAATATTTCGTTAAAATTGTGTCGAAACCTCTATGAATCCTTCCTACAAGTCTTAATACTTATTCCTTATGTGAGGCATCTTCTATAAATACACTCTGCAATGTATAATAAATTTTACATCACCGTTTTAGTATTTTATTTTTTTAATAAATTAACAAAAATGAAATCATAATGTTACCGTAATATCTTCATACATTAGTATCTTAAGCTTGGTGACAACATGGTGCCACAACTATACATCAATCGGCACACATTGCCAAGTGATGATTCATATGTAGATACTAAAGATAGCTCTGTTGGGGTTAACATGTTGGCCTATCTTATTCCATCACACCTCAAATTTGATGCCCTTTTCTTTTTTCCTTAAGGATTTTGGCTAACACTGTTAAACTACAATGCTCTTATTTTTTTTGCACTTTCAGGGATTCATTTACTAACATTTTCTTAGAAGTATCATCATTATGTTCCTTCAGAGCACTAGCATTGGCATTGGGACCAACATCAATAGTTTGAGAAACCTATTGTACCTCATCAATAGGTCCAGCAACAACAGGTTGAGAAACCTATTGTTTATTTGCACTAAGACCAACAAAAACAAGTTGAGAAACCTGTAGTTGCTCAGAACTGGGACCACTAGTAGTTGGTTGATAGACCTTTTATGCCTCAGGATTTGGTGCATCAGCAGGTGAAGAAGTCATTATCTATTAAAGTGGGTTAACATTTAATTTAGATTACATAAAAGCAGCAGTGAATAGATAATAACATAACGTAACATAATGTATATTACAATAAACAAATAACCTGATTATTTCACTCTTTTATTAAAGGTGGAAAAAATTTTACCCATTTATTGACTATGTAAATCCCTTCATTGTGGTCTCCTCTAACATACAGGACACCATCTACATTGGGACCACTGCGAAATGATTTTGAAGTCCCTATAAAAGTGTCAACCTCTGTTCAACTTTTAACTAAACCTTCAGTTGTTTTGTTCGATAACAGAACAATTGACCAATTTTGGTTTGTGGGGACTGGAACATAAAATACTTGTACTGCCTATAATTCCATAATAAATGATTTGTCTTTCTCCCCTTCCTTGATGAAATCAACTTCCATGAATCGAAATTCATGTATTTTAACAGCACTCCTATTATCAACCCACTAGCATTGAAAAATCGGAACTTTGAATTTCATATAATCCCCCTCCCATATTTGTCTAATGATGCCAATGTATAACTTATTCACATAAATTTTCTTTCTGTCCATAGCATCAGAAACATGCATCGCCTCAGCCACAAGTGTAACCCCACTATTCTATATGGTACTGTCTTTATCATGTTCATTAGTATATAATGTATATCCATTAATTTCATAAGCATTGTAAGATAATACATACACACAAGTTCCTCCGGCTAGCCATCAAAGTCGTTATGAAATTGATTCTGGATTTTCATCTAACTACTTAAAAATATAGTCCCAAAGACATCCTATAAACTGTCGATTATGTGTATCTAATATCCATTTTTCATCCCTAAAAGGATTAAAATGCCTAAAAATTTCTTTGTGGGTTTGAACGTATGAGTCAACGTCGAAACTGTTATGCAAAATGTAAAGGTGACCTTTCTCCCGATCTGTAATACAGATTGTGACAACCTCTCTTGTAGAGGCCCGAAGATTAACGTACATTTGCATTAAATTACTTTTGCGAAATACTTAATACATTACAAAAACAAACACACAAGGACCGTAATAGTTTATTGTCTTTGGAAACTAGGAATATAATCTTCTAATCATGGTGAAAGATCTTCCACATCTCTCATAAAGATCTTCCCCTTTTGTTTTCTTACCAAAAATATTTCTTTAAATCCTAGGGAATAGAAAACATAAAAAGGGTGAGATCAAATGCTCAGTAAGGGTAAGCATGGAGAAAATAAAACAAACCATATATATTTAAGCTTAAAAACATGAACATAATGTTTAAACATCAAGATCTTGATAAATGACATAAAACATGAAATTATGTAAGGAAAATATCATAATGGAACATCAATCATGATAAAATAGCATGAGAATAAAACATGTAATTTTGGAAAAACAGTAAGCACATGATATGATTTCCATAGTATCCAAGGCATTGCTGCCAAGACCATATTAGTGGACAAAGTCCCTTACTGAACCAGGTTTACCTGCCGTTCCATCCCTGTATTACAGAACCATATTTACTTGTTGTTTCAGACATGTCTATCTCATGAGATATAAAATCTTTACCCAATGAATTTGTGGGAGATATAGGTCCCACAAATCTCATATTGAAATCATTCTTACTTGTGCCACAAAACAATCATAAATCATTCATCATAACCCAAATAATAAATTGGGTTTCATAAACATCATACCATCATAACATAATCCATATAAAACAAATGGATATCATTTAATCATAAGAAATGTGAAAACATATAAATCATAGAGACATTATACTTGAAACATACACATATGAAATAATTCCATCTTATATGGAAAATGGTTTTGATAAAACACTTGAAATGAATTCTTGAGGAAAATATCCTTTCATCTTGAAAATAATTTTATTTTCAAAAAATGCCATGAAATTTCAAAAGAAAAGGATTTTGTTGAAAATAGTAATTAAATATTGTAGAGTAAGATTCATGAAAATAAGGCGTTATGAAACTGTAAAAATCTGTTCATTCTGTATAAGTTAAAAAAACATTCTTCTCGTACTTTTGCCGAAAAAGTCAAAAAGTGCCTCCTATGGTAAAAAAAAGATTCCTTACATACCATTTAGTAAAAGTAAAAAATGGGTAAAAAGGACTTTAAACATACATGAATTTTATTTAATAAAACATGGACAAGGATGATAAATATAACCCCAGTAAATACTTACGTATAAGAAATCTCAGATAAAAAACAATTGAGATTGAACCATTATCCCTTACCTTAGGTCTGATATGCTTCGTATGTATCAGAAACTTACTGTATAATGATTTAAATAATGTCATTGAATTATTACAGAATCATATTCATTATTATGATATCATATATGGTTCACTTATGACTTTATATTACCCGTTCTTTTGTAAATTCATGTTGAAGTAGCGGTTTGGGTAAAATCTTTTCATTGATCGTCCGTGTTTTGATTTGTAATTATTAATATGATTACTTAGATCATGATTAAAAAATTCCAGAATATAAAACTTGATTTATATATAATATATATTTAGAATATACATAATATATCGATAAAAAGAAATACACCGTTCATGAGATGGTAGGTCGTACGTACGCATGAACGCTGTTTTCATTTCCTTATTGAATTAAATGGAATTAAGTAAATGAATCATATATATTCATAATTATAGTATCATTATTATTTAATATCGTTTATTATTATTTATTATATATAATTTATAATCATACTTTAGTTTTTAATCATGGAAAATTAATCTCATCACGTTCGTGGAGAGGGTGGCCCGTACGTACCCACGAACGATGATATCATCCCCAAGATCATGGAATTGTGTTGAAGTTTTTGTATAATATTTCAGAATCATTATCACTTTACAGTAATCATAGATAGTTATTTATTTACACCATTATACCCATCCACGTAAGGTGGTGGTGGAAAACAGATTACACCACGACGTGGAGGCGGTATTCCGTACGTACGCACGCGTTGTGATTTCGTTTTCCGTAGGATGGATAGAAGGTGAAATAGGGTTGTTTCATATATGTATAATATCATATCAGTATATGAGTGATACTTATGTTATTACTTCATAATGAAACAACTAAATAAGAATAAGATGAAGAAGAAATAAATTTGAAAGAATCGGTAACAAGTATTACCTCTTCTTCCACACGCCTCTTTGAAACCTCCTCTTAGGGCACTATGATTGGTCTTTGAAGAAGACTAGGACCTCTAGAATACTTCTAGGAAAGATTAGAAGGTAAATGGGATAGGTTTGTTTGAGCTTGAAGGCTCAATGTTGTGTAAATATGAGAGGGAGGAGGTTCCCTTTTATAAGGGAGGAGCGTGCCACCTTTGGAATTAAAAGAAATATTAGTTTATATTAAGTTCCAACCCCACTTAAAAACCTACAAAATGACTCAAATACAAATCTTAGATGAGATAGGGTTGTAATATCAACAAACAATAAAATTTAGACAAGATGGGAATTTATTTTACACATTATCAACATGATTTAACCTTATTTAATCTATTTAATTTTATTTGTGGTAATAAGATTATAATTTTTAAATCATTATAAATAATTACTTATATATTGTTAATTGTCCATAATTATAAACATTATTAAATTGTAGACCATATAAATTTTAATTTATAATTTTTTAATATTTTTTGATTTTTATTCAATTTTATAATACGTAATGTTTATAAAATAACAATAGTGTCAATTTTGAAACTATTCATTTATTTGAATTAAAATAAAATATATACAGAATATATGTTCGAAATAAAAGATTTACTAGATTCATAACATGTCATATATATCTATAAAACTAGTGGATCACATTAACTAGTTCATATAATATTTATTTTAATATTTTTAAAACCATTTATTTGGTATATATCTTAATAAAATCATTAGTACATCATTTTTGCATAATTATTTAATATAATTATTTTTTGCATAAAAATTAAAAATTAAATCCTATGATGAAGATAAATCTCATTGCTTTCATAATAATAATTTTACTCGAATTTATCATCTTAAAATCACAACATGTAAATTGTTATATTTATTAAATTATGAAGGTGACAACTTTTGAATCATTTAAAATAAAATAATATAAGTGTCATAATCACCTTTATAAGGATTCAAATCGTCCACAATTCATCCAGTGGATGACTAGGGTTTATATATACACTACCATTAGGTTTTTTTCAGATTTTTGGGCCTTTTGATATTTATTACTATTTCAATAAAAACTATATTATTGATTTTTCACTAAATAAATAATATCTACATCATTAATGTATAAGATAATAAGGTAATTAAATAACACATAAAAATTACAAATACATTACCATGATAAATAAAAATATTTTAGATTTCAAATGAGTATGTATAACCGAATTTATATTCTGTATAACCTTATATTAAAAATACATTATTTTATAATGTTTGAGTGAGACATATTTCACATTACTTTAAATAAAATAAACTAAAGGTCATAATCAAATAAAAGTGGGTTCCAATGGATTCCATTTCGACTGAAATATGTCATAGGACGAAATATAATCATCCAATTATATTAATATAAGTGGTAGGGTAATTTTATAATCTTATTGTTACCCTTAATTACCCAATTTTCCTTTAACTGTAGAAAATAAAAATTACAGTAGTTACTATTCATAATTCCCAAAAATAAAAAGTATCCCATTAACATAATTTGGACCCAATGATTCCAAATATGGAATCCATTTTTAAAAATTCAATACACATAAATTTCATAAATTAAATTAAAATTAATCCAGTTGTCGAAAGAAAATGGGTTGTTTAAAACATTAGAAAAGATTGAAATTATTTAACCTATGAATTCAATGTAAAATCAATGATAATGACATACATTATATTAAATGGTAAAATTATATTCTATTAATACTTTAAAATCATTCAATATTATAATTTAACCATATAAATTATTACGATGAAAAGTTTTGTTTTTAATTAATATATAACATGTTTTTACTATTCATTAAAATTTGAATGTTATCAGATTAATATGAAAAATTTATCCAAAATAATGTTTTATATCCTGATTCCAAAGAAAAATTTTATTTTTTTAAATTCAACTTATAAAAATGTAATAAACTAGATTTAATGTGGGTGCACCATCAAAAGGCGACAAAACTGCATTTTTTGAAAAATACATATTTTACCCGAAAAAATTATCTTGTTCACATACCATGTTCAAGAAAATGTTTAATATGAATAATAATGTTATAAAATTAAAAATATAGTTAGTACTATTCATAACTGGTAGTTCATAACAATATTATAACCATATATCATTGTTTAGTGAAACTCGATATTGCGTACAACACACGCTATCGAGGAAGGTCGCGATTGTGTGAAATGCAAGCCATATCAGGGTTGGGTGTAGTGAAAGACTCCTTTGTTGTTTTGTATAACAGAATCCAACCATATTTTATTTATACATTAAATATATATATATATATACACTCAATGTTGCGAAGAATAACTTCTATCAAACGAAATTGAAATTGTGTGTCACACGATCCAAAAATAGTGTTGCGTATACTGCAAGCTAATACGGTGTTGCGTATAGTGCAAGATAATCTTGGTGTAGCGTAAAACTAATGATATAAAAGAAATTAAAAAGAATATATCTTATAAAATCTCGGGTTGTTACATTCTACCCCCTTTAAAATAAATTTCTCCCTCGAAATTTGTTGGGGGTTATAAATTGTTTACTATTCATAGAAACCCACATCGTAAAAAGTAATACTAAAACTTAAATTTAAAAACTAAAGTATGAAATGTAAAAATTACCTGAAGTAACTCATCACTGGGTTTCCATATAATAGAACATAGGTGAAAATATGGATATGGAAGAAAAATCTCACCATCATGTTCTGATGGAGTGTGGTAGAGAACATGGCTATGAAAAAGACAACAATCACAAAGCCATAAATTTGTGATGATATAATGTAGCATCTGATTCATCAGATATAAGGGTACTATGACAACATTTTGGGTTTTCAAGATTATTTCCCTAATGTTGAAGAATTATCGAATCAAAAGAAACACTTAATTTATTTTGGTAAAATCTCACCGTTCTTCGTGACTTGAATGATTTCCACTTTATCTCTTAAAGAAATGAAGTTGAATTTGTCATTCATGAAGTGTTAGCAGATAATGTGTTAGAATGATGAGTCATTGAATATGTTTCAAACAAAAGGTTATAAAAGGTTATCAAATATACATAAGTCCATCTATGTTGTGGTCAATCATATATGATTCCAAAAATGGAATTATACTTCATCTATCATACAACTTAATAAAATACACTACATGAAAAATGAAATATAGCCACACATTTATAGCCACATCATAAATGGTCCGTGGCTATAGATTAGATATAGCCATGAGCAGTTTGTTCACCGTGGGAATAGTCCTCTTCGTTTTTTATCCTTTATCGAGGCTTTCTTCTCCACTCGCCCACTCCCCCAATCTCTCCCTCGAAACCCTTCTCCTTCGATCATCTCCCGACTGATTACCCCCTCAAATTATCCTCGCTGAATTCTCCTTCACCCTCACCAACTTCTCCATTCCAAGCTCATCCACTCGCAACATCTCCATTCTCAGTTCCTCAACCCCTCAGGTATTCCCCTCCTGCCACATACCATTATTCAGGTGTACCTCCTCTATCCGGTGCATCAGCCGATGCTTCCCCTCTCCGAGATTGAGCTCCCTGTCCTCTGCCTGATCGAACTGCCCTTCTCTACCTCCTACTCTTGTGAGGGACTCGATCGGCTCCCTGATCTCATGATTGTGGCTCACACAAAGGAACCCTACCCGCTCCTTCACTCCTTCGCTCCCTTCTCTTTTGACATCGGCTCAAGAGAATGAACTATACCCTCTCCAGATATGTCAATGGAACCCTACCTGCTCCTTGCTCTCACGGATTAACCCTTCCTACCAAGGGAACGAACCTTCTGGCTCCCTCTTATCACGATTCACCCCTTCCTACAGGTAATCACAATTCTTACATCTCATTGAATGATATGAATCCTCATATTCCATTCATTTATTTCTGACAAAATTAAACAAATATTGAGATATTCATTGTAAATTTTCGTTCATTCAGGTTTTAATTTTTACTTTCATGATGATTGATATCTAATAGCCTGTTTTCATGTTTTGACTGGCTTGTTTCCAAGAGTTCTTTTGATTTTATTTTCATTAGGGAGATTTTCAAAGGGAATCCACTTGGGTTGTTTCCATTGTAAAATATATAATTATTTTTTCTTGTAATTTTTTTTCCAATTATTGAGATCAAGTTTATATGTTATAGAACCCAATTTTTATGATAATTCATGATGGAGGGCTACTTCTGATCAATTGAGAGTAACTGATTCCGTGGTTAGTATTAAATTTTTCATTTCATAGATTGTTTAAGGGATTATTTTTCTTGGAGAATAGAGTGTACAAGGAATGGATGTTGATACATAACAATGGGTTTTTAGTGGAGGAACATCTTGGGGATAGAATCGAGATACCTTGGCTTAGGTAACAAAGCAAATGTCATCATAGTTGTATTTTTTTGTTAATTGATATGCTTTAGGGATATTTGAGTTGTTCCTCAATACATTATTTTTTTTATATATCATTGTATTTATAATTTCTATTATTGACATTATATTTGATGAACTATTTTAATAGTTTTATTCACCATAGATTTATATTTTACTATTTTGTTCGGTGATTTGATTGGAAGATTATATTAGCCGGTCAACATAAACAAGATTAGGATGACTGTTTTTTTTGGTTTTTATTTCACAGTTCTCACCCTATTATAGTTTCATATCATATCACATCTAAAACCAATAAAATATACTTTTTTGTAAACTAAAATGGCAATTGATTTTTTCATCTAAAATATTAATCATGGACATAGAACATCTGTCGAAAAAGAATATAAAGGCTATCATTCTAAGACTATTCTCACTCAAGCATTAAAGAGGAAACTGTTGAACCACAATGTAAAATTATCTAATGAATAAAAGTATCTAATTAAGAAATCTGGAAAAAAATTTCAATATTGATAGGTAGACATTCTTGAGTTCTAGTGTGTTATCTAATGATTCCTTATTATCCCTCATTATTTTAATGTTCTCCACATTAAAATATTTTTCTCAAGATCATAGCCTCATAAACCAGCTTAACACTACACACCCTCAACATCCTCTCCATAGAAGACTTAACTGGGATCTCTTACTATCATGTGATAAGATCTCATACCTACTAACTAAATGAAAAAAACACATTTTCTACTACCTGATGCATTTTTTCTGGTATACCTGGATAAAATTTGTCTTAAATCACAGTTCTTTTACTTCTACAAAAAATTCCAGAAACATCTCCCACTATCAATAATCAAAATGCCACATATCATTATATAATAAACATGTCATATTCTTTCAGCCATATAAAACTTCATTAAGCACATAACCGGGTCCAAAAATAATTCATCCAACTAGATCTCAATCGTGACTTACCTTGCCCGAAACATTCTCCAAAGAACTCAATAAATCTCCATAAACATTAAACATCTTCACTCACTTGCTCATGATCAATAGTGTTACCTCAAAATTAAATTTTCAATTATAAATTCGGGCTTTTTTTCAAATGATTTTTTGTACCCTTCCATAGTGCCCTTGGAACATGGGTTACCAGGATTAAAGTTACATATCTCACATACGCAAGTTATCATAATAATCCAAACCTTATCTCCAACCTATGTCAGCATCATACATGGATTCAAGCTTCTCCACATTTCAATATCCATTTTTTCAAAAGACAAAACACCCAAAAAGCCCACTTTATTAACATCCATCAACCATTTTAACTCAAAACCAATCATATTTGTTTGGTGAATACATCTCGGAAAACAACATTTGAATTCACATACCACTACATTTCTTCTATACCACTCTACTCATCCTCGGCAAAACATAGTAATATCATTTGTTAAATATTCTAAATTTACGAAACCAAAATAGTAAGGAAATTGGAGGCTCTAATATTTCATTTTTATTCAACCAGAATAGGGAACACTATCCATTGAATAAAAAACATTGTCTTTAATAGCCATATAATGGAATGATTCTTGCCTTCAATTCCATATCCATGGAAATTTACATAAAAACATTATTCGGAAATCGATTAAATCCTATCACTTTATTCATACAACATTGTTCCCAGTTTATTTATGCTGAAATTCAAGGTATCATTTCTATTCTGTTTCTTGTTCACCACGTCATCCTCTTCAATCATCACATTTAAAATTCTTTCATGACATCCCATTGTTCCTCATTCTCTTATAAGTCTGGGATATCTTCGTTTACATAGGATGAACATATCCTTGATTGGCACTTGATTTTTTTCCACTTGTTCATAATACATTATTTTTAGCTCCATAATAGTCTAAAAAACCACATCCTTTCTAAAAAACAATGTTATAATCACATGAAATTAATGGGTTTTAATATATATTTTGGTGAAAAATATTTCTACACCAGCATTATATTGACCAAGACTAAGACATTGATAACTAGTAACTACATTGATCTATATGAAATTATTATCTATATAGCTACATATTTGTATTTTTTTCCACTATACATATTTAGGTATGCGCTTATTTCTCGTTTTCATTACCAGTTTTCACTCACATAGAAAATAAGTGTGACATAGCTACTGTATGCTGTGATTTTTTACTATGCAGTACTAGTATGCACTTATATAGAGAATAAGCGCATTAATATTAGTGCCTTCCAGTACACATAGTTGTTTTTTGTGTTGAGGTTTTGTTCAGGTTTGTCATGAAAAATATACGGGCTTTCAACTTATTATATGTTGGTCACATGTGGAAGCTTTTCACTGGTTGAAGGAGTGGGTGGAAAATAAGATTTATGGATATAAAGGGAATCTTTTATCTAAGGATGGGAAGAGAATTTTAATCTACATAGTGTAAGTGTATCATAATATTTTTATTATAATATGGATTCATATTTTACTATATACATTTGTGATTTTTTTAATTATTTGATTTCTAACTATTGACATGGAGGAGAACCAGGTAGAAGACCTCTATACTAGGTTAAGTGGGAGGTTATGTGTCATGAGAGGTATTGTAGGAGACTTGGGTTGAAAGATATTAATGCATTTAATCTAGTTGTTTTGGATAATCAAGGGTAATGTATTATGTATGAACCAAAAGAAATTTGGTGTAGAGTTTTGAAGGGAAGTTGCTTTCTGTGGAGTAATTTTATTTTAGAACATCTCAGACCGAAACCATAACATTTTGGGATGGGGTTGATATAGGATCTGGCGATCCTTAAAAAGGTTTTGTGTTAGAGGGTGGAGTATTGAAGTTGTATTCATGTATGTAATGAAAAATAACTTCCCTTTCCAACTATTTTGGGTGATTTTTCCGAGGGGCGGTTCTAATAGTGACATAAGGGTTCTAGACCTCCTCCACAAAAATGAGCACTAGGTTTTTTTATCAATTATCAGTAGCTTGTTTGTCCCATGTAAGGATAATTTGATTATTATTATTCCTTTTCTTAATATTAACACCACTAACACTCTGATTTGGGACCTTATTCCATAGTGTGTTATTTAGTTAGTTCTTCTTACTCAATGTCTTGGAATGTGTAGTATCCACCTGATCCAACTTCAAAATTTTACTTGGGATGAGGAGAAGGAAATAGATAGAATGAAGGGTTAGCTACTCTGCTATTTAGAGGAAAATGAGGTCAAACTCTAATTTTATTAATTTATTAAAAATATTAACATACATTTAAAATATTGGATAGGATTTACGTTGTGGTGCGACTCATAGGGTTCACGATAAAATGCCTCTGCAAAACCCACCTTGTGATGAAGCCCTTTGAGTCATGCCATGACAGATATCCTCTACTAATAACCCAAGAACATAAATCCACTACCTAGGACCATGTTACGACAAAATCCTTCCATTCACTGTTCAAACACCCTTTGTGGCTAGGGCATTATGGACCAACACTATGGGTCATGGTGTGATCCACCTTCAGATCAACAATGTAACATTACTTTATATGAATTTATTCGTATGAAAACAATCACAATGCTGAAAGGTCCTTGGCTGTACCGTGGTCCTTCACCAGCCTTAAAAAATATATTATTATGAAACTAAACATCATTTCATGGTTTCCTTGTGTGTGGTGTTACCATTGAATTCATGTATAATTTTAGCTTTGAGCCCAATCAAAATTATTAAAACTTGACTCTTGGTCTATGCCAACACCTCTAAAACATCAAAATGGTTCAAATACACCTCTAAAACCTCAAAATGGTTCAAATAAATATGGTAAGATTTTTTTAAAGTTGGTGTCTCAGTCAATGACCAAGGCATAATTTATTATTAAAAAAAGAGAAGGGGGGGGGGTTACATGATTCTAAAGTAAGGGACTTTTTTACAATCCCTTTCATAAAGAGAAAGAAGGTCTATAGGTAGATCCTCCTTCCATGTGAGATCCTGGCCGATAACCATATTATCCAGACTCTCAGCAACCTTCTTTGCCTCCTGATAGGTGTGTGTGGCAATGTAGTTAATTTCCATGAGAGAGGCCAGGAATCTCATCCAGAGAGTAGTGAGTGGCCAGGCTGAATGTAAATCCCCATTGCATATATCTTTAACAACAGTGGATGAGTTGCTTTCAATCTGGATGTTGTCCCATCCCTTTTTCCTGATGAATTCAACAACGCGAATGACACCCATAATTTCCACCTACAAGGATGATTCCAAACCACAGTTTCCAAAGAAACATCCAAGACATCTCCCATTAGAATCCCGAAATATCACTCCATAACTATCAGGTCCAGGATTGCCTTTGGAAGCTCTATCAACATTAACATTAATCCAGTCTGGGAGCGGGTTTCGCCAGAAAACTTCAAAGGTGAGATTTAGTTGCCTGTAGATACCATCAACTCTGAGCTGATGAAGAATCTCAAAATCACCAACCGAGTTGTCACAATAGGATTTTTGAATAGAAGTAGTATCCTTGATGGCCATTCAGATTTGTGTATGACATGGATTAATGTTGAATGAGTAGTTGTTGTGAATAATGTCATTCCGATCATACCAAATCACATATAGTAGCTCCGCCACTGCTGCTAAGAAGTGATTTTTGATTTTCTATGAAGAATTTAGCTCTACACAATACATTATTTGAGTAATAATTGAGTTATAATGTAACCATCTGCAACCAAACAAGTCAGAAGCTATAGCACAAGACAAAAATAGACGGTTAGCATCTTCCCTATGTTGATGGAAAAAATGACATTTAGAACAAAGTTGTATTCCAAAAGATTGAAGACAAACCTCCGTGGGAACATGATTATGGGAAATAAGCCAGACAAGATTAAGTCTCGATGGATTAATCCAGTTCTTATTAAATAAATTTAACCAAACAAATCTATGATCCGAAGTAGTACAATTAGGATTGTAAAAAAAAATTTGAGTCAAGGATCCCATTCGAAGCAGGTTCCCAAATAAGAAAATCATCATTAGCATAGGGATAATTATCAATAATATGAATGATGTTATCGGGTTGGTCATAACCACCAGATGACATGATATCTTTAATAGTACAAGTCGTATTAACTGGTTTGGAGTTAGCAAGTAACTTAGTGATGAAAGGATCTCCAGTCCAGTTATCTAACCAAAAATTAATGGAAGAGTCTACACTATCCATCCACCTAGAGTCAGCCATAATTTTAGAATAAGAATGTTTAATGAAGGGCCAGATGGACGATTGGGCATAATTCAAATTTACTTTTCTGAGTTTTTCATTAAATCTTCTTTTAAGGAAGGGGATGGAATAAAAGTTGTTATTAATCAATCTCCAGGTGAGCATTGCTTGAAGAGGATCATTAAAGTGCCGAATAATTTTAATACTAACACCACCTTTATCTAACGGTTTGCAACAGGTAGCCCATGGAATGGTCACAAGTTTCTTTTCAAGAATGCTACCAGTCCAAATAAAATTCTTGATGTCGAAATTAATTTTTTTAAAGACCAATTGGCCATTTATAGATCATTAGAAAGTAGACCAACTTCGACACAATAGTATATTTCCCCAAATAGATCATTCCCTCCATGGAGAGGGGTTTTACCTTCCAGGAGGAGAGCTTGCTGACCATTTGATCAAAAACGGTGGAAAAAGGATGGATTTAGGCCTTCCCCAAAAAATAGGCACCCCATGATAGATGAAGTGGAAAGATCCTTCCTTGATATTGAGACAATAGACGATTTCATTTTTTCTATTAGTGGGAAACAATTTTCCAAAGAAAACAAAATATTTCCCCCAGCTAATGGATTGACCAAAGATATCTTCGTAATGGTTCAAGGCATTTTTAAGATGTTAGATATTTTTTTATATCCTTTTAAGAAAAGAATGATGTCATCGGCATAAAAAAGATTCGTAGGAACACTTAAGTTTCTAGCCGCCTAAATAGGTTTACAATTGTAATGATTAACTAGATTGGTGAGAAGCCTACTAAGATAATCTTCAGCTATGACAAATATTAGCACATATAAATGATCACCTTGTTTGACACACTTGGTACATTTAAAATAACCCTTAGGAGATCCATTCACTAGAACATAAATAGAGGCTGAATTGAACAGGGAATTGAATCTACTAATAAAAATGTCACTAAAACCATAGGCTTCCAAAACATTTAAAATAAAACCCCAGTCAATGGTGTCAAAGGCATTCTTAATATTAAGTTTAATAGAAACATTCCCTCTTATGTTAGCTTTGTTCAAAGTGTTGGTACATTCAGAAGTAAGATAGATGTAATCTTGGATGTTCCTTCCTCTTATAAAACCAAATTGATTCCATGAAAGAATTTTTTTGCAAAGAGAAAAAATTATGTTGGCTACCATTTTAGTGATAATTTTATAGAGAGAGTTAATAAGCACAATAGGCCGGAAAAGATGAATTTCAGAAGCATTGTCAACTTTAGGAATTAAAGTAAGGAATTGAGCATTAAGACCATTAGAGAGAAACCCATTAGAGAAGAATGATTTCACAAGATTGCACACATCTATATTAACGACATCCCAAAGATGTTGAAAAAAACCATTATTAAAACCGTCAGGGCCCGGGGCACTATCAGGGTTGAGGTTGAAAACAGTGTCTTTGAATTCTTGGGAAAGAGGGATTCTTAGAAGAGAGAGGTTATCCTCTTCATTCACCAGTATAAAAATGACCTCAGGGCAATGGTTTTTATTAATGTTTGGTCCATTAAAAAAATTTTCAAAATAGATGACCACATGGGCAGTAATGGCCTCCTCTGTTTCTAGAAGGTTGTCATTGTCTTTGAGGAAGGGAAGGGGATGAAAAAACTTCCACATTATTTGAAGAGAGTTATAAAACTTAGTATTTATCTCACCATAATAATGCCATTTGGCTTTAAGGGTTTTTTTACTAATTTTTTCTTTTAGAACAAGAAGAGAGTTCAGTTTAATAATAGTGTTGACTTCATCTCGAGCGTTAGTAGAAAAGTCAGAGCAAGTAGAGTTTTGCTGAATTTGGGATAGCTCTTTTTCCAAGATAGATATGAAAATTTCCATTTTCTTGTATTTGGTGTTTTACCAACCCTTAAGGCATTGTTTAAGGTGTTTTAATTTTGTAATTCAGGAAAAAGCGTCTTTGTGATGACTCATAGACTCCCACCAATTTTTTATGATAGTAGAGCAATCTAAGTCGAAGACCCAGCATTGTTAAATATAAAAGGACGAATTGTTTTCAAATTTTTAGATCTCAGACTGACAAGGATAGGATGATGATCATAATTAAGCTTGGGCAAGGTGATGCTAGAGATGGTGTCCAAAAATTCGTGAGCCTGAGAGTTGGAAAAATCTCTATCCAGTTTGCTAGCAACAAACCTATTGTAGTGTCTTCTGTACCAAGTGTACTTGGTGCTAGTGAGATTAATCTCAGATATTTCAATTATCAATAGCACTAATAAATTATCTTGAAGAAATGGTGGATAAAGAAAGACCAAATTTTTCACTAGAGGTAAGTATAGAATTAAAATCACCTAACACAAACCAGGGATCATGAGTGTAATGGGAGGAATTCACAAGATCCTTCCAAAGGGACCTGCGATCTTGATATCTATTATTAGTATATATAATCATACAAATATTAGTCCTACCATCAAGAGAAAATTGACAGGTTAACATTTGCTCTGTAGAGGAGAAAACACAAACATTTTGTAAAGAGTCATGGTAAAACATCCACAGAGATTCAATAGATGACTAAGTTTTTCAAGAACCTAGATAATTATATCCATAAGCACATAAATGGATAAACATTAAATAGAAATTTGTTTTTGGTTCAACAATAGAAAAAATTTTAGGCTTGTGCATCAAAATAAATATTTTATGAGTAGAAAAAGTGGTAGGACTCACAATGCCCTGACAGTTCCAAAAGACGCAATCTATTAAAACCTTTTCTTGGAGCTAGATATCACTTTTTTCTTTTTGGATCCTCATGAGCCTCTCTTCCTTTGTGATCTTCTAACACTTTGGGAAGGAGGATGATTGTATTTCTTAACCTATTCATTCAAATGAGACACAAGAATTTCTTTAACAGGAAATGTAAGAGGAATATTCTGTATTTTTTAGGTGTTTCTAGAATTTCAGGTGGACAATTCTAGTTAGAATTTGATGCCGATGGAGGAGTGTGTGTGTGAACAATAGGGTCATGTCCAGTGGTATGCAAGTCCACTCCTCCTGGATTTTCCTTTTGATAATACAAATTAGAAACAACATTCTTATCAGGATAAAACTGTGTGTGCAAAGTTAGAGTAGGTTCTCTACTTATATAGAGGTCTTCTGGAAGAGCACCATTGGAATTGATATGTAACGGAGAAAAATAAGAGCTTGTTTTATTAAATATATGAACTGCAGCACCCCTATTCTGTATAATCTCCATATCAGAATTGGAAGAAATTGTAATAGGGGTACCTGATTTTTTATCTAGTATAGCCGAAATATCAGCAACCGAAGGTGAACATCCATTTTAAACCTAGTGTGCCATATCCAGAGGTACGCACTGCCCATGCACCTGAGTCCTACAGACCAACACAACTTCAACCAGCTATCCAGCGCCTTCCATAAAATCAGAAAACACATGTTGGTTCAAGCCCTGATTCATACCCATATTGTCTTCTTTGGGATCACCATTAGAGCATTCCAAGACCTTGTTATGAGCAGTCGACAACGAGACTATAGTTGTTTTATCTTGATTACAAGCATCAATACCCATCTATTCAATTTTTTCTATAATGATCAGATCAACCGCCGTGTTTTCCTCAGTTTCCACCATATCCACCCAACTATTCACTGAGTTTTCTCCCTGACAAGTGGGCTTCTTCATCCAGACTTCCAGCTTCTTCTTGGAGACTTTGTGAGGGATGTCGGCCATTTTATTTTTCTGCTTACGAGCATCCGTCCAACCATCATCATTTGGTTGAGTAACTTTCTTCTTGACGATCCTAAATTTGAGCAATGAGTGTCCAACAATCTTACACAACTCACAATAAGGAGGCATACATTCATATTCTGTTTGGACCTCAGTTTTAAATCTGTTTGCATTGAAAACTATGGTCTCTGAGAGCTTGTCTGTAATGTCAACCTTCACCATGATTCTCACATACAATCCCATTTCAACATTGAGGGTTCTTTGATCAATTTTCAGGGGAGTGCCAATGCATTAAGTGATGTCATTCAATTGTTTTGGACTCCATAAATACCAATTAATCCCTTGAAGTCTAACCCAAATTTTCACCATTGTGTTCCGATCATTGCTCGGGTTGAACATATAATCCCTTTAAAAAATGTGCAACACTCCTGGTTTGAGATTGAGATTCCCAATTCTCCAGGCATTATCTAGAGAATCCTTTGATTTTAAGAACATATGGAAATAACCTTTGCCATGTGGAACAATTTTCAAATCGAAAATATCCCTATATGTGCGAAATTCTAGACTTTAAATCGGCAATAGACCTGGGTGTATCTCTTTTAATATAAGATATGAGACCCATCAATGAAAACTTACAGATTTGCGAGCATTCATGGAGATAATCTAGATCAGCGTCGACGACATATCATCCATCTTCCAGTCACTTGAATAGAGGAACTCTCATCGAGGATGAATCCGAACCTTTCAGTGCACTTAGGAAGGAGGTGACTTTAGGTTTCTCAACCAGATGGGTTTCACATGATTTCATTTTGTAAGCCGGACCTTCCAAAGCATTTTCCCATTTGGGATTGAAACCAGCCATTAGCCAACGAGGGAGTATCAGTTGAGAATTTATTATGCGACGAGGCAGAACCCTAGACGCCGTTTCGGGGTTGAGAACTCCATCCTCACTTTCTCCATCCTACATATGGTTAGTCTAAAACCTCGAGTTGTCTCTAGTTATGACATTGAACAACCTGAATTGAAACCCGAGTGTCTTCTACACAAAACTCCCAAAATATTGAGATGAGGGTAAACACAATTATCTACCCCTAGTTAGTTTAAAAAATAGACATAAAAATCCTAATTCCAACCACAAGAACTCCCAAATATAAGAGTCATCTACTCGATTTCATCACCGCCAACTACCTGAAACATTGATGGTATCATACCCATGTTCTTTCCACCACCGCATGGAGCCTATTTCTATTTCATGTTTTATTTTATTTTGTTAATCTATTTTCCCTAAATTTTCTTGTTTGGTGTCATGAATATTTTTTGAAAACCATGAATTATTTCATTTTTTATGAACCAAACACTTTCATTTAATCCATTTTATGTTATCATAAAATAGGTAAACATTATTTGATGATTAACTATGGATAACCTTATAGTTCTAGATCTCCAAATACTGAAGATGTTGGTGCAACATGCTGAACGATGAGCTTCAATCTGGATTTACAGATTGCTAATTGCATGCTCAAGAATGATCTTCCATTACAATATGCTGCTGAGATGATAGAACAAATGACTGACAGTTCCATTATGAAGTTAGACTCTGATAACCGATCTGGAGCCCCTTTCTATGCGAGATCACTTATTAAATCATCACTAACATGGGTTTGATCTTACATTCATTTCGAAACTAGGTTTATTTAATTCTTAATAACAAATAAGGGTATGAGCTTGTTGTCTTGTCACTAGTGGGTTTATTTATTATCTTGTCACTAGTGGGTTAATTTACTATCTTGTTACCAATAATGGGTGTGAGCTTACATTAATTTAACAAGGCATAATATAACATTGAATTCCATGTGATAAGAGTCATATTGCAACTTTTAAGGGGTTACATAGATGACTAATGGTGTTCCATTAGAGGTTATATAATCAATAGAACATTGTTCCTATAGTTTATGGTTCTGTCGTTGAGTTTTAGAATAATTGTTAGGATTTGAACACGACTGTTCTGTTTTACTGTATTTCCCTCCTCCCTAATAGATAATATTTCTAATTTTTGGCCATCATATCACACACTTGTACGGCCTCCAGTTGTGAATCCTTCCTGGAGACGCTTGTTGAGGTAGCCGGTGAATGTTGGACCTAGATAAGGATGTTCAATTACTCCCCATATTTGTCCTTGATAGGATTTTTTCATTGCATGTAATACTTTAAATTTCCCCATAGATTATAGATCCCCTTTTGAGTATATGCTAAGGGGAAAAGTTAATGCTTTTTGCAGAAGTAGCTGAGAGACCATCAGAATTTGTTACACTTGTCGCATGAAGAACTTGATACTTATAGCTTCCAGAAAAAACACTAGGCTCATTTCCAATTTAAAAATCTTTTATGGTAGATCCGAGCTCACTTTAAGAAACTCTACAAGTCTTTTCATATCTTTCCTCATATGTTATGAACTTTTATGAGTCGATTATCACAAGAAAAATGATCCACCACCTCACTACACTCTTCATGTTTTGTTCTCTTATAATGGTGAAGCATTCTACATTGACACAGTTAATAGTAGGTGAGATGTCTTCCTCCAATCCTTATTAATGCGATATAGTGTAATGAATGTTTGGAATCACCACTTCTCTAGAAAGTTGTTCTATGTTCAACTCTAGACCCAACTCCTACATAACTCGACATTGATAAGATAAATCTGTGAGTTATTGTACATATTGCTGCATGTTCTTCTGCTGATCATGGTACTATTCATGCACCCTAGAAGGGGATTTAACAAAATGTTAGTTGTTATTGAATCTTGACCACCCATTAACGGAAAAACTGCTCCAAATATGACTACTCTGTAGAAACTCTAGTAACTATTCTAGTAGGAACACTTACAAAACAATCCGAGGCAATCATCTTGAACTACTACACTACAACAATGAAATTTTTTGGATAGTCCTACAAGAAATCATATCAGCAGCTATGCCTCTTTCTATGCGGTACAACAATCACTGAAAGTTATCACAACTTCCACTCTATGTTTGGAACTCAAGATACAACACACAACAAAAATTTTGGTGTCATGACTTCATTCCAACATTTGGCAAACATAGAAGATGTTTGGAAGAGAGGACATAACTTCTTGCATGTTGGCACCGACATGGATGTCTAATAGTGGTGTCTCTGATCACTTCATGCTATAGAATGCATAGCTAAATCTGTTTTTTTACAATATTGATCATGTGTGATCCAATAAAAAAAATGGCCCTCCAATTCATTTTTACAGAAAGAACGTTTTCATTATATCGCATGCACTCAAAAAAAAGTCATATCTCTGCTACGATTGATCATTCAACATGAGTTCGTCATCCAAGAATTAGCTTACATCCTCTATGATGCCAATGAAAGCACCATATTGTTAGGACTTATCTAAAAATGGACACACAATTAAAAGTGTAAAAGAAAACAATTTTTTTGGTATTAAAAACAATGACACCCTTTTCAGTAGATTATTGTCTCCAAATGTCTATTATCAATGAGACGTCATAACTTTTAATTTAAATATGTTATACCAGGTTTATATTAATTTTTTTTTCATTAAATGTATATTGTTAAATGATATGTTTTAAATATATGTGATCTTCAATATGTAATAGCTAAAATTAAAATTATTTCAGGTAATTTTTATGCTTCAAATTATATGAGGTACATTGTATACCACTTCATTCTTCTGACCTCATACATTTTGAATTGTTAATATCTTAAAGTTTGACTATTTCTCTTTGTTCACTATTTTAAAATTTTAATTTTTTGATACCCAATTTGATTTTTGTTAATTTTGACATTTTATATTGGAATTACATTCACTATGGAACATTTACGATCATAATGTTTTCATAAGTCTACAGTTTGACTATTTTTCTTTGTTCAATATGTATAGTAGGGAGTAGGGCCTGTTTGTTTCTGCTGTTTTTTGTGTTTTAGCAGGATGCAGGAGGCAGGGAGCAGGGCACGGAGGCAGGAGGCAGGGGGCAAAGAGCAGGGAGCAGGGAGCAGAGAGCAGGGAGCTACGGTTGAGGCAGGAGCAGGGGGCAGGGGGCAAGAGTCAATGGGCAGGAGGTAGGAGGTACTGAGACAGGGAGCAGGGAGCTGCATTGAGGTAGGGAGCAGGGAGAAGGGCACGGAGGCAGGGGCAGGGGGCATGGGTCAAGGGCCAAGGGGCAAGAGGCAAGGAGGCATGGAGGCAGGGAGGTGGGAGGAGTGTTGAGGCAGGGAGGCCTGGAGGCTTGGAGGTTGGGAAGCATGGAGGCTAGCAGGCTTGAGGCACGGAGGGAAGGAGCAGGGGGTAGAAACGGTTTTTTTTGGAAACATGAGTGTTGTAGACTAGATTTTTTAGTATTGGATATTTTTTTCTATATACTGCATAATGTAGCCACGGTTTACAACCGTGGTAATAGGTTTTATTTCTCTATTATAAACCAAGAAATAGTAAATCTATGTGGCAGAGTTTATAACCACGGTTCCAAACCGTGGCTATAGGTCTATTACAAGAGTTACAACCATGACTATAGGTCTATATACATGGTTGAAATAGTGGCTATAGACCGACATCCATAGTTTCAAACCATGGCTATAGGTTTTTCCTTATAGCCACGCCAATAGGTTCCACGGTCGGTGAAACCATGGCTATTACCTATAGCCATAGTTTTTGTGTCTATAGCCACAGTTTTAAACCGTGGCTATATCCTTGTTTTCTAGTAGTGAAAAAATTAGTTTATACTAACAAGGGACTTACGGTAGGCTAGTGGTAGGCAATAAAGGCCTGTCACACTTTGGTTGTGGGGTTGATTCCCGCATCCTTGTCCGACGCGACGGGTTGTCACCCATCCTGCAGGTTGTCCTTTTTCTAAAACTACATTATTATAACATCCCATGAAAAAATTTTCTAGCCTTAGACAATACAAATTTATGTCCAACATTATCCATTCCAATATTTAGGCTTATCTAAAATACTTATATCTATTTTATAGCATAAAGAGAACGATTACTAGAAATTTCATCAAACAAGCATGTGAATACCATCATTTATCCCCCATATATCATAGAACATATCTTTTTGGTAAAATTCCAAACATGTGAATATCTTAATCATGTATTCCCTTGAAAAATGAATACCCATTAAACCTTAGTTAAAACATGAATGCTATGAAAAGGCAAATCTTTCCACATACCAAAATCCCAAAATTTCTATCTACTCAAACCATGATATCACTTTGTTCTTATATGAGTCATGAGATCATGAATACTATCATACATATTATTTTCCCTTATCCCTTAATTATGTGCATATCATCTGCTTTCTAAAAATATTTTAATCCCTTTTCATGCTTACCGATACCATATAATTATTGAAAACCAATACATAGATATTCCAAAATTCCATGATTCCATAAATTATATTCCATGATACTGTTTTGAAATCCCATTACATAAACCCTTAATAATTACACAACATCATTGTCATAATCAACATCACAAACAGTGATCGCATGTGAATTCCATTTATCCTTTTCCTTAAGTGGTTGCTCATGTTGATCATCATTCACCCTTGGATTAGGGCATTGATTAGAATAATGCCCCATTTCCTTACACTTGAAGAATTGAAGTGTTGGTGGTGCGTTATATACAGTATTTTCTTTATTCACATCATTCTCAACCCTTTTTCCATTACTTTGACACTCAGCTACGCGATGAACTTATTTTCCACACTTAAAAAATTTTCTTGTCCCTTTAATACAATCTCCACCATGCTTCTTTCCACACATTGAGAATAAAGAAACATTTATCTTCTTTTCACCATTATTATGAGATTTCTCCCTGAACTCCATCTCTCGTTTCTTTGTCAAAACCATGATATGGATATGTTACACCAACTTCCAGTTCTACCATGATAGCACAACGCACAATTTCTTCATAGCTACTGAAGTCTCTTATAGATAATGCCCTTCGAAGACTTGGTTATAAGACACTGAAGAATCAATCAACTTTACTTTCAGGTTGGATGATAAAGCCAGATGCATACCTTTAAAGCCAAGTAAAATTCACTTTGTATATACCAACAGATTCATCATCCTTTTTCTTAAGCTCAATGAATTCATTTTCCATCTTTGTTCGAAGAATACAAGGGAATTACTTACTAAAAAACAAGTTCTTGAACTCGTCCCATTCCATGGATTCAATTTAATCATGGAGCCTTGTATTCTTAATTAGATTCCACCATTGATCTACTTCACCTTCTAAATGGTAAATAGCCAGAATGAATTTTTCATGTTCTAAACAGTGATGTATGGAAAATATCTTTTCAATGGTACTGATCCATTGTTCAGCAACAAGTTGACCAGAAGACCAACTGAATGAAGGTAGATGTTTCTTCATGAATTACTCAATAGAATATTGTTCCCTTCTCTGCTCATTTGGAAGTACAGAATGATCCATAGCTTGTGTAAGTATATCAATAAGATTTTTCACTCCATCTCCCATGATATTTGTTTGTTCAGAAGGACAATCATTACATTGTCCATTACATTGATCAACACGGTTCCTTTGGGTTCCAACCATCATTTAAAACCAAAAAAAAATAGTGTGAGAGGCAAAAATCATGCTAGGGAAAAAAACATAATAAAGGGGGAGTACCTTCAATATATAACATCTTAGGGTTAATTCTAAGATTGTTACCATAATTCTAAGACCATAACCTATACTTATAATTAACATTAGAGACATCACTAGACATACCATAGAAATATCTCTAGGCATTTCACTAAAGTTTTTGCATCCTAGTTTCCAAAGGTTGACTAAAACATTCATCTGATAACAACTATAGAGGCCTGAAGCTTGACGTACATAGAAATTACATTACTTTTGCGAAATACTTAATACATTACAAAAACAGATACAGAAGGACCAAAATAGTTTAGTGTCTTTGGAAACTCAGAATATAATCTTCTAATCGTGGTGAAAGATCTTCAACATCTCCCATAAAGATCTTCCCCTTTTGTTTTCTTACATAAAACATTTCTTTAAATCCAAGTTAAAAGAAAAAAAAACGTGTGTTCTCAAATTCTCAGTAAGGGTAAGCATGGTGAAAATAAAACAAACCATATATATTTGATCTTAAAAACATGAACATAATGTTTAAACACCAAGATCTTGAGAAATTATGTAAAACATGATAGTACGTAAGGCATAAATCATAATGGAACAAAAATCCTGATAAAATAGCATGGGAATACAAATTTTAATTGTGTAAAAACATTCAGCACATGATATTATTTCCCTAGTAGCCAAGGCATTGCTGCCAAACCATCTTAGTGGACAATGTCCTTTACTGAACGAGGTTTACTTGCCATTCCAGCCCTGTATTACTGAACCAGATTTACTTGCCGTTTCAGCCATTTCTATCTCATGAGATATAAAATCTTTACCCAATGAATTGTAGGGATATATAGGTCCCACCCATCTCATATTGAAATCATTATTATGTGTGCCACAAAACAATCATAAATCATTCATCATAACCCAAAGAATAAATTGGGTTTCGTAAACATCATTCCATCATATCATAATCCATATAAAACAGATGGATATCATTTCATCATAAGAAAAGTGAAAACATATAAATAATAGAGACATTATACTTGAAAGATACACATATAAAATAATTCCATATTATATGGAAAATGGTTTTGATAAAACACTTGAAATGAATTCTTGAGGAAAATATCCTTTTTTCTTCAAAATCATTTTCTTTTCACAAAAAGCCATGACATTTTAAATGAAATGGATTTTGTTAAAAGTATTCATTAAATATTGTAGGGTATTCTTCATGAAAATAAGATGTTATGAATCTATAAAAATTTGTTCATGCCGTATAAGTTAAAAAAACATTCTTCTCGTACTTTTGCCGGAAAAATCAAAAAGTACCTCGTATGGTAAGCAAAAACAAGATTCCTTACACACCATGTAGTAAAAATAAAAAATGGGTAAAAAATATTTTAAACATACATTAAAACATTTTTATAAAACTTGGACATGGATGATAAATATGACCCTAGTAAATACTCACGAATAAGCAATCTCGGATAGAAAACAATTGAGATTGCATCATAATCCTTTACCCTAGATCCGATATGTTTTGTATGTATCCAAAACTCCAGTATAATGATTTAAATAATTTCATTGAATTATTACCAAATCATATTCTTTGTTATGATATCATATATGGTTCACTTATGACTTTATATTACCCATTCGTTTGTAAATTCATGTTAAAGTAGCGTTTTGGGTTAAATCATTTCATTTATCGTTTGTGTTTTGACTAGTAATTATTAATATGATTACTTAGATCATGATTACATAATTAAATAATATAAATCATGATTTATATATAATTTATATTCAGAATATACATAATAGATCGATAAAAAGAAATACACCGTTCATGGAGATGGTAGGCCGTACATATGCATGAACACTGTTTTTGATTCCTTATTGAATTAAATGGAATTATGTAAATGAAACATATATGTTCATAAATCTAGTATCATTATTATGTAATATCTTTCATTATTATTTATTATATATACTTTATAATCATACTTGAATGGGTAATGATGGAAAATGAATCTCATCGCGTTCGTGGAGACGGTAGTCCGTACGTACTCACGAACGATGATATCATTGCCATGATCATGGAATTGTATTGATGTGTTTGTATAATTTTTTAGAATCATTATCACTTTAAAATAATCATATATAGTTATTTAATTACACCATTATACCCATCCAAGTATGGTGGTGGTCGAAAAAAGATTACACCACGGCGTGGAGACAGTATTCCGTATGTACGCACGCACGGTGATTTCGTTTTTCATAGGATGGATAGAAGGTGAACTATGGTTGTTTCATGTATATAATAAAATATAATTATATGAGTGATACTGATGTTATTACTTCATAATTGAACAACTACATAAGAATAAGAAGAAGAAGAAATAAATTTGAATGAATCGGTAATGAGTATTACCTCTTCTTCGACATGCCACTTTGAAACCTCCTCTTAGGGCACTAATATTGGTCTCTGAAGAAGACCAAGACCTCTAGGATATTTCTAGGGAAGTTTATAAGGTAAATGGTCAGGGTTTTTTGAGGTTTAAGGCTCAAAGTTGTGTAATGATGAGAGGTAAGAGGTTTCCTTTTATATGGGAGGAGAGGGACACCTTTGAAATTATAAGAAATATTAATTTATAATAAATTCCAACCCCACATAAAAACCTCCAAAATGAATCAAATACAAATATTAGATGAGATATGATTGTAATCTCAACAACCAATAAAATTTAGACATGTTGGGAATTTATTTTAAACATTATCAACATGATTTATCCTTAATTAATCTATTTAATTTTATTTTTGATAATAAGATTATAATTTTTATATCATTATAAATAAATACTTATATGTTGTGAATTTTCCATAATTATATAATTTATTACATTTCAGACCACTTAAATTTTAATTTATAATTTTTAAATATTTTTCTTATTTTTAAACGAATTTTTAATATCTCATTTTTATAAAATAACAATAGTTTCAATTTTGACACTATTTATTTATTTAAATTTAACTAATATATACACAGAATATATGTTCAAACTAAAAGATTTAATAGATTAATAACAGGTCATATTTATCTTGAAAATTAGTGGAGCACATTAAATAGTTCATATAATATTTATTTGAATATTTTTAAAACCATTTATTTGGTATATCTCATAATAAAATCATTAGTACATCAGTATTGTATAATTATTTAATATAATTATTTATTGCATAAAAATTATGAATAAAATCCTATGATGAATATAAATCTCATAGATTTCATAAAAATAATTTTACTCGAATTTATCATCTTAAAATCCCAATATGTAAATTTTTATATTTATTAAATTATGAAGGTGACAACATTGGAATCATTTAAAAAATAATATAAGTGTCTTAATCGCCTCTATAAGGATCCAAATGATCAAACATTCTTCAATTGGATGATTAGGGTTTATATATACACTACCATTACGTTTTGATTAGATTTTTGGGCCTTTTTATATGCATTACTATTTCAATAAAAACTATATTATTGATTTCTCACTGAATAAATAATTTCGGCATCATTAATGTATAAGATAATAAGGTAATAATATAACATATAAAAATTACAAATAAATTACCATGATAAGAAAAATATTTTAGATTTCAAATGGGTATTTATAACCAAATTTACATTGTGTATTATTTTATATTAAAAATACTTTAATTATTAATGTTTGAGTGAGACATATTTCACTTTACTTTAAATAAAATAAACTAAAGGTCATAATCAAATACAAGTGGGTTCCAATAGATTAAATTTCGACCCAAATATGACATAGGACGAAATATAATCATCCAATTATTTTAATACATGTCATAGGAAAATTTTATTATATTATTTTTACCCTTAATTACCTGATTTACCTTTAACTGTAGCAAAAACAAATTACCGTAGTTATTATTCATAATTCACAAAAATAAAAAGTAGCCTATTAACATAATTTGGACCCACTGATTCCAAATATGGAATCCTTTTTTTCAAATTAAATACACATAAATTTCATTAATTAAATTAAAATTAATCCCATTGTCGAAAGAATACTGGTTTTTGTTTAAAACATTACAAAAGATTGAGTTGATTTAACCTACGAATTCAATTTAAAATAAATGATAATGAAATAAATTATATTAAATGGTAAAAATATATTATATTCAAAATTTAATACCATTCAATATTATAATTTAACCATATAAAATATTATGAAGAAAAAAGTTGTTTTTAATTAAAATATAGCGTGTTTTTACTATTCATTAAAATATCAAAGTTATCAGATTAATATGAAAAATTTATCCAAAGTAAATTTTTATATCCTGATTTCAAAGAAGAATTTTATTTTTTCAAATTAAACTTATAAGGATGTAAAATAATATATTTAATGTTGGTGCACCATCAAAAGGTGGCAAAACTGAATTTTTTGAAAAATACTTATTTTACCCGAAAAATTTATTTTGTTCTCATAACATGTTCAAGAAAATGTTTAATATGAATAATAATGATATAATATTCAAAATATTGTTAATAATATTCATTATGGCTAGTTCATAATAATATTAAAACCATATATCATTGTTTAGTGAAACCCGATATTGTGTAGAACACACACTATCTACAAAGGTCACGATTACGTGTAATGCAAGCCAAGTCAAGGTTGCATGTAGTGCAAGACTCCATTGTTGTTTTTTATTATAGAATCCAACCATATTCCATTCATACATTGAATATATATATATATATATATATATGAAAACTCAATTTTGTGTAGAATAACTTCTATCAAACGAACATGAAATTGTGTGTCACATGATCCAAGAATTGTGTTACACATACTGCAAGTAAATACGGTGTTGCGTATAGCACAAGATAATCTTGGGGTAGCGTACAATAGAAGATATGAAAGACATTAAAAAAAATATATCTTATAAAATCTCGGGTTGTTACATCTCTTCCTGAAATTCCTTCACCCTCAAGCCACCTAGTGTGACGAGATTTTGGAAGGCCAAAATTTTCCACACCAGAAAGGTATTTGGTACAGAATTCAACAACTTCATCAACAATATATTGCTCCAAAATACAATCCCCTATCCAACTTTGATTTTTTTCATACCCTTTCAAAATCATCATATACCGTTCAATGGGGTACATCCATCTATAATGTACATGACCACATAGTCGAATATCTCTCACCAAATTAACCATAAAATGAACCATCATATAAAAAAATTTTGGCGGGAAGAAAATTTCTGATTCACGTAATATGAAGGCAATTTTTCTATCCATAGTTTGCAATTTAGCAGGGTCTATAACTTTTCTGCATAATCTTTGAAGAAGAAACAGATCTTCATTAATGTATGTTGGACATTCTTGGAAAAAATGCAACATAAAGCTGTAGGAATTTTATCTTGCATCAAAACAAGTGAGTCATGTGATTTTAGACCCTTTAAATTTAAATCACTCATTGCCACGATGTTCTTGATATTTGATGAGTACCCCTCTGGAACCTTTACATAATTCAAGAAGTTGAAAAACTATTATCTCTCCTGCCTGGAAAGAGTGTAAGCAGTAGGAGGAAGAAATGTTCATTTTTCACCCTTCACTGGTGCCAAATCTTCTCGTATTCCAATCTCAACCATGTCCAATCTAGATTTAATTCCATCATCTGTTTTGCCAGGTGCATTTACCAATGTCCCGATGGCACTATCACATACATTTTTTTTCAACATACACAACATCAAGAAAAGTTATGACATACAGACATTTTCAGTATTGTAATTTAAAAAAAAACTGATCTCTTTTTCCATCCGTTTTTCGTATGGTTTTTTGAAAATGGTTTTCCAAAAGTAGTTTCCACATCGTTTAATTTATCAAACAATTGATCACCTATTATGGGAGATGGTGTTGTACATTCTTATGAACTTCTATAAAATGATGTCATCCAAGATTGGTACTTATACCATTGGGGTAGAAATATGCAATGTCTTAGAAACACGGTTTTTGATGAATGATTCAACCTAATTGACTGTATACCTTGTTCACAAACGGGAGACCCTTGAGTTCCTTTAATGCAATATCCTGAAAAATTTCCATAATCCGAAAGTCATTTATCGTCTCATACAACATGGATGTTAAAGTGAAATCTCCATTTTTTAAGCATCATACAACGTAACACCTGAATCCCACAATACTTTCTAATCTTCAATCAATGGAGCCAAATAAACATCAGTATCATTACCCGGCTGTTTTAGTCCTGATATAAACATAGATAACAGGATGTATTTTCGTTTCATGCTTAACAATAGTGGTAAGGTGTAATTTACGAACATAACTGACCATGTACTATGACTGCTGCATTGAAATCCAAAAGGATTCACCCCATATGTAGATAACACCAGATGAAGGTTTCTCAGCTCGTTTCAAAATTCAAGATTCTTGAGATAAATTATCTTTCATTGAGGAGTGTCTGCCAGATGATATATTTTCCCATCTTTAATTCATGTATCTGCATGCCATGACAATTATCCTACCATCTCCTCACTTCCATATAGGCACATAAACTATGGAATGATATGAAAGTACCATAAAAAATTCATAGGATAGGAATCATCTTTCTTGTTTCGATAAGAACCACACTTTGGGCATTCATTAAGTGATTTTTGGTCCTTGAGAAACAATATTCAATCATTCAGGAAGGCGTGTATTCTTTCAGAGATCATACTCATAGATCGTACCTTTCGTTTGGCATTATATTTTAGGCTTGGGAGCTCATTATCATCCAGGAGCATGTTATTTAGGGGAGAAATCCATTCCGTAAAACTAGTGTTACTCCACCCGTTGCCTGCTTTCAAATTATACAGCTTCATTACCTCTGACAATGACGTATATTTATTGCGACCATCATACAATTACGTTTTTGACAACTCTTTAACTTCTCAAACAATTTTGGGAAATCACGAAGTCCATCTTCAACAGTCATTGTCATTTCCTCAATACGATATTTACCATCATTCACATTCATAATCACATCCTCCATATGATCATCTTCATTATTCATGCATATAATCATATCAGATGGTCTATAAAACGCCGTGTTATCTGAGCCACTAACTACATTCATTTTCCTGGTGTTTATTCCAATATTTATAACTTTGATCTATTCCATGAGAGATCTGGTGTTCTTCCAACTCCTCTGGACTAATTTTTCTTGAATAAAAACAACATAAACCAGGACAAAGGATTTGAGAAGGGTCACATGCATGATCTTCTAAAAACACGATGAACTCTTTCACGCCATCTTCATAATCGTTTTTCAACCAATTGGAGTTAATCCATTCTTTATTCATATTCATCGTCTTTATGGTTTCTTTCTCAAACATTCCAAATATCATGTTTTAATTAATCAAGTATCGTTGTTTTGGTTTTATAAAAAAAATTCATGGTACAAATTCCTCTACCATGAACCATCATTGGATACAATTTAACTGTTACATTAACCTCACTAACTCTATGTCCACAAATTTCTTCTCCAAACTATATAATATAAAAATAAACACTTCACATGTGGTTACAAAGGCCATACAGTTTTGATTGTAAACATAAATAGTAGAAAGCCCTCAAAAAAAATGTAAGTATATAACAATAGGTCAACCAAAACCTAAGACAATGGGGCAATATAAGGTATCATAAATGAACGAGACACAATCCAATGTCAAGGAAACCATGTAAAAGGATGAAACCATTCATCATAGTGAATTCCCATGAAGAATCGTATAATACAAGAAATTAGTGATACCTTGGGTAGTGTATGTCCCACATAATCCATAGTCAACAATCCGAATGCAATTTATTACTAAAATTAAATAAAAAATGATAAAAAAGGATGATGATATCCCATAGAAATCTAAATTTTAATATTTTATTAGTTTCGAGACTCTTGATCTTAAATTATTCTACAACTTCCATGTTATATCTCTAGAACTATAGTTATGGATTACAAACCATCAATTTTTATGTGTTTCTACCAAGGGAGTACCTAGCCATTTTACAGGATCCTACCCTAACACATGGGGGATTATTGAATCCACTAACAGAGGACCCCCCATCGATACATGAGAGAGTACTGATTCTGATGATATAGAGGAACCTACACCAAAACATGTAAAATTACATGATCTATATCTATATAAGGGGAACTATTCCCTAACTTTTTTATATCTCCAGGGAGTATGATAGAGGTTCAAGATTTTAGAGAATAAGAATTAAGAAAGAAACTTTTATTAGAGAAGATTCTAGAATTACAAAACACAGGAGGAGAGATAACTTCTCTAGAGTCCCTGGACGAACTACATTCTAACTGAATACCAGTCTATCTAACAAATCAACTTCCCATATTATTTATATCCACTATTGGACTGACTCTATAAAAATAGGAATCAATTGCAATATTAACCTTAATAAAGGCCCTGTCCCTTCTATGATATGTAAACAGAACAGGCGGCCTGGACCAGCCACCAGACTCCTCCTGCTAGCCATCTGACTCCTCCCATTGCCTACAAGAGTACCTAAAACCTATACATGGAGGACTCTTCTCCAAAACATGGGGGAGTAAAATTCACTATATTTTCTCCGAAAATATCACTTGTCACTTGTCAACTCTCAAGTATAGTGAAGATAATTAAAATATCCAAACCACATCTTATGAAATTTACAATGATTGGGGGAATCATACTATTTTGATCTACATGAGAAGATATTTGTAATGGGGAAATCATACTTGAAATATTATCATTTAAGTTAAAAATAAATAATAATAATGAAAATAACATAGCACAAAATTTGTTCAATGGGTTAAAAATGTGTAGGGTTATTAGTCATGGTTGGTTGTGTGCTAACATTTATAAAGTAATGTGAAATCCATATACATGGTCTTCCATTCGGGTGAACATCGTGTATGGATAAGATTTAACTGATTTAATCTGACATATATCAAATTAATTCCATGTTAGTCTTACAAAGACTGCATGATGCCTCTAAAAATACACGACATATAGAACAAATTGAGCTAAAGGCGTGTACTTTAGATAAATATTGAGTCACCTCACTGGCTACACATCACATTTGTGTAGAATACACTATGTGTAGTCCTTACATGACCACTATGGGTGTATAGTCTATACACATCATGTTTTTATGGTATATATACATGCTGTGAGTGAATTAAAACACATATCATGTGGTTCAACCATTATTTAATGGCATGTACAGGGTTTAATGAGGGAGTATATGTCATCGAGATACATTGTGTGTGACCTAGGATCTCATGGTCGGTAACTTTTAAAATTAAACTTATTCCACATTTGAGTCAGAAGATGAGTCATGTGGAGTAAAATTTGGAGATAAATGTTGTGTGGCATTAAAATCTATTTGAAATCCATATATGGTGAAACATATTCCATTTAACAAGATTATATACCATGAATTTTAAAAATATATAGAATCTGAAAAACATCATCTCCAAACCATTCACACAACTTTCACCTCCATTTATAGTTGTGTTTCCATTACCAACCAAATTTGTCACCTTTATAGCATCCAATGCACCTTGTTGTGTTAATATCTTTCCAACTATCACTATATAATCCATCATCATCCAACCGTTCCTTAAAATACACCTAGAACTCACCATATCATTATCATCAGGATTCTAAACCAATGAACTCTTAGATTTTTCTCTATTTTGACGTTTCATAATAACCATCTTACTCAACTACATATTACATCTTAATATTTGTGATGGTGGTGGTCAGAAAAATACTCAACCACCCATGGAGGAGATCATGTTTAGGTTCATCAAAGAACATTAGTATTAGATAATATTAAAATTATCTATTCATGGGGGAAATGTTTCTTAATGTATTACAATTAATTGAACTAAAATATATTCCACAAAGAAACAAATTACCAAATAATAATATTATTGAGTATAATATTTAGTTTAAATAATCATCAATATAAAAAAACCAACATTATAAAAAAATAGAATGAAATATCTATGAAATAAAATTTTACAAAACATATGAAAGCTTCATCCTCGTGTTCATCCCATGCTAGAAATAAAATATAAAAATAATTAAACTAGCATGAACATAGGTAAAATTTAATCAAAGTAAAATAATTAAACTAGCATGAAGCATTTAATTTTGTTCACCTTATGATAAGAAGAATAATTTATTTAATTATTATTCATTTTCATTATTTTTCCACTATAATCATTTTATCATAAAAATAGTCATCATTAAATGTTTTTTTAACAAGATGAAGTCAATTGTAGGTTTGTGGAGAATGATTCAAACACATAAATAATAAAATCATATCTCATTGTAATTTCCCTAAATCTCGATGATCACATCACATTACTCAATTTTTTTTGTCTCCACCACTTCATTGAAAATGAGAAACAAAAGAATTGTTTTTTCTAAATATAGATAGAAATGTGATTTTTTATTCTCCAATATTTTTCCCACACAAAAAGGAATTAAGTGAAATCCATTTTTGACTAGGGTGTCTATAAAGTGTCTCATAGAGTTTTCTAGTGAAGTGGGTTTCTATGATTTAGTGGAATTACACTAGTAACTATGTGGTGGTTCCATTGAAATGGGCAATGTTTCGATTGGTATTCAATGGTGGAAGGACAAAAACATGGAAGAAATGTCATATCAGTCATTACAATAACTACAACACTATTAAAACACACAATTGTGCTCATAATCCCAACACCATTCAAACCAAACAATCACAATTTCAGATTTTACAAAGCGTCCATTATTTAATTTTTTTGTTAATTCAGGGGTAATCAAAATAGTTTTATAATTATGGGGAGTTCATTCATATGTCATGTATATGTAAATTACCAATTCTTATATTCAAATGTTCCAAATGAACTAACCAACATGCAATTCATTTAGTTCACAAAAAAGGACCACCAATGACCACAATTTTCAGTAGGGCATTTAGCCTGTACTTTTCACATTATAACCATAAATATCAAACAATAATAACATGCGAACAATAAGAAACCAATGAGTAACATGAGAAAAATGCCCACGAAGGTGTCTTTCAGCACTCATCAAAGTCATATGTAGATGAGGTAGCCACGACGGAGGCAGTGGTGGAGGAGGCATTGGCGGTGGAGGAGGCAGTCACAGTGGAGTCAGCCGCGGAGGAGGCAGTGGTGCGAGATGTTGTGGCGCCGGAGGCAGAATCATCAAAGACAGAGGAGGATGATGGTCAAGGCGGAGGAGGAAAACCTAGTGGCGTCTGAGGAGGAGGAGGAGGAGGAGGAGGAGAGGTTACGACAGAGAAGGGGTCGGGTTCAGCTTCCACGAAAGATTGAATGCGTGTGAGAGAGGAGGGGCTGTTAGGGTTCTTAAATAAAAACTAATGAAACCATTATCATAACTCATTAAAATCGCTGATAAAGGTATGTTCTATCAGTTATAATAATAGCACTGATAAATTTTCCCATAATCAGTGCTAAAAAAGAACTAATAAAGGGTACAACTTTATCAGCGCGTATTTTAGCGCTGATAAATGTTAGCTTTATCCGCACTTTTATCTAACACTGACAAAGGCCGACCCCTTTATCAAATCTTTCAATTTAACGCTGATAAAGGGAAGAACTTCCTTTGACCTAATTTTTGATATTGGTTAAATATGAACCTCCCCCATGAAAGTATAAATAAAAATTTGGCAACATATAAATGAAGTAGACTATTTTATAAATAATTAATTAAGTATTCATATTTGTTTGAGTTATATATATTTAATTAAAATTTTAAACTAATAAATTTATTTATTTTCATAAAATGGGTTCCCAAATAATAATTATGTTGTCCTATTACTTTTGGACAATCTTATGAGACCATAGTTAATTTTTGAAAGTATTATAATAGAAGTTTTAAATATAAAATTTGTTTTTTTTCACGTAAATAATGATTTAATTTATAAATTAAATTTAAAAATTTTAAAAATTTTTTTTGATAAAATTTAGTGAATTTTTTGATTCTAAACATCTGAAAATGGTTTGGTGAATTTTTGGGATTTTTTAAAAATACATTAATTCTTGATAAATAGAAAAATATTATAATTTACGATAAATTCTAATTACATGGTTAATTGAGTCATAGGTGATGTAAGACAGATGTAGGAAGACTTGGTTAAAACTCACATGCATTTATTACTATATCTGGTCACATGAATCATGAATATTCATATTCTTGAGCAAAAACATTAAACTAATTATTAAAAGAATGAGAACCCCATACTCTCTCCCACTATAAGTACCACCCATCCTTACATCTTCACTTCACTCATCTCAAACCTTGTGACTTGAATAAATTCTAACCAAATATTATCCCAATCTCCTCCCCCATGACCATCTACCACTGGTCTCATAAAAAGAACAAATCCCCTCCCCTAAAGAGGCTCTCTTAGAAGTTTAATTCAAGAGGTAAATTCCTCTTTTCAATTATATCATATTCTTTTCATGTTCCTTTGTTTTCTTTCTATCCTCACTTTTCCTCACCCAAATTTTATGATAAGTAAAGTACCATAAATGTAATATAACATTATTTCTAGGATGGAATATGTTATTATCATCTCTCATTTACATTTCTTTTATTCTTTCCGTAAGAAACACCATCTGAGATGTGCTAATTTACCACATTCATAGATGATGAGTTTTCAATTTCCATTACTTTCTTAAATTATGGTCATGAAACCATTATTATGGTTGAAACAAAAAATAATATATTTATCATGTCTCATCTATGGTTCAATAATATCTTTATACACATGGTTTTTATTTATAAATCAAAATGAGTTTGTTGTGTTCAAAAACTATTAATTAACCCAAATGATTATCATTAAATAATTTATATAATGATTAATCTTCACTCAAAGTAACCAAATTAAATTTATAACCATTTAAACTTCTATATGTTCAGTAATAACATTTAACTTTAGTTATGTACAACCATTATCATTTTACACAATTCTCTGTTCATGTTTATAAGTATACCTATCATGGAACAATCAGACCTAAAAAAAGAAATTGAACATCTTAACCCATAAAAATGGAAATATATTATCTTAATAGGGTTATAATAAATCAAATAAATGATGATGATGTTATATAATTATTAATCAGAGAACCTAAATTTGATTATTCAGGTTATTAAGATCATGTGGAGAACACCTTCAGACTTAAGGTAAGGGTTTCTTCATCTCACTTCCATTTTTTTCAGATATTATATATTCCCTACTATTACTTGTGTATGGTGTATGTATAATTCCCATTGATGTTTCATTTAATGAAACTCATTATTTTAATTATATTAAATGTAAAATTTGATCATTACTAATTTGGGGGTATTCAATTCAATTGATGACAATGCTGTAAGTATTTTCTAGCTTAACCTCAATTTTCATTCGAGTTACTCTTATTCTCTACTAACCTACATTAAATTATTATTTATTCTTATGTACTCGTAATAAATAATGAGATAATGTTATTTATATGTGTAAAAATCATAATAATTCTTTATTTTTTGGTTATTTACATATTTTGTAAGAATCATTTAAAAATTCTTCCGAAATGATGGCCCAATTCATGGAATTTCTCAAATTCTTACCTATTTTGATGTTCCATATTTAATATATTTCAATCCATATTTATCTTTATAAAATAAAACATCTAAATATAGAAAAGTTATTTTGGTTCATTTCTGGTTTTATGAATCCAAACATGCCTTTTTGCTTTAAAATCACTTTAATAAATTCCTTAGACTGCACAAAAATGTTTTAATTCTAATGTTTCTTCAAAAACTCTTTTTACATGATTTCACTTTAGTGGGAAATCATTTATTCTTCAAATATAATCTCAATGTACTTCAATTTTCTTTTATGGGACACAAATTTTTAAAACCATATTTTTGGAAAATACAAATGATTTTACAAAGGGTCACTTCATTCTAATGAAAAATGGATTTTTCTCACCTCACTTTAAATTTTATGAGATATATGGATTGTTTACCAGTTATTACTTGAATGTGTTGTATGTAACACCCCTTGTTATATCATATCTATAGTCTCATTATTCTCATGATATTCTAAGAGTTTGTTATTTTAATGTTTCAAGGTGTTTTGAGACACTTTTGAATATTTAAGGATTATTTCCTTAATAATCTTTCAATGGTATAATTAAAAAGTATCTCTATTTATGTAAACATACAGTGATGAATCATGTATTTCATTGAGTATTATATCCTATGATATTATCCACCATGTTTTATTGAATTTTTCATGATTATTTTTACTATGGATTTGCTATCTTGAAACCATTCACCATATTACTCTGAAGGGTTATTGTATATGTTTAAGGATTGGGGAAAGTTATTTAAATTAGAGATGTTAGTTTCAATATGAATGTGTATGTTGTTTATGTTTATACCCATTAATATGAGGAATGAATTGGAATTACTAAGAATAGGGTGGGGCCCACTATAGCCCCTCGGTGCATCGGTAGGTATCATGGGTAAAACTATGGACGTTGCACGAGGCCAAGATAATATTATTATTTATAGTCTTGGCACATAGACTTAAAGGTATAGTTATGATGTCCCACATTATGAATTCCCTTATTATGAATCTAGTAATTGAAAGTACATATGCTTATCCGACTTATAGAATACCCATGATTATGTTTTATTATGGAATTATCTTTTCAGTTTTTATTCCTTCCATAGTATGGTAGAGTTTATTTGTAATGGAATGTGTTTTTAGTTATTCACCATATATAATGTTTTTGTTTATGATATAATTTGTCGAGTTGTTGTTCTATATGGAGCATCTGTGCTCACCCATTTTCATATGTTTTATTTTTCTCCGGGATTTTTTAGAGGAGTGTTATGAATGAATTGCAAGGATAAACATAGAGGTGTTGATGTTCCCAATAAAACATATATGTTATTTTTCATTACAAGTTGTAATGTTGAACCTATGTATGTATCTGGTCTTCCAAAACTACTAAACTATTTAATACATGAGGACATGAATTATAAGGCCCCAGCCTTAAACCTTACTTAATCCTGAGTTATTACAAGATTACATATTGAGGATCTTTTCAGGTTTAGAGTTTTAGAGAATTAGATCATAAAACATGCATTACATTCCAAATTTAAACAAAGTGGTTACATAAAAGATAATATTCATTTTTCCCATAAACAAAAACATATTTAAAATAAAACATGGATTATTTTTTGACACTTCCTTGACACTATCATCATATCATGCACCCTTCCCTTGATCTGTGAAAAACATTTCAAAAACTTGAGATGAGAATAAAAAAGCTCAGTAAGGGATATAAAAATATGAAAAGGAAACATGTGTACATGTATACATAAGAATGAAATCATACGTTACCCATAAAACATAATCACTTTAACATACCTCATCAAATCATGAATAAATCATAGAAATCATAAGACATAAAGGTAACTTGAGGCATTTATAACATTCATAGGTAGGGAGTAACCCTCTTGGTTATGTTTGGAATACCCATCACAGTATATTCCCTAAATCTCTTTGGAGAATCCTTAATGTTTCACTCCGTCGCGTTACCCAATGCATTGGAGAGCAATATCGGTCTCCCCCGCCCTTAGTTTATCACGGAACCACCCATCTTCATAATAATGCCCAAAAACCTCAACATAATCATATCACATAAAACATGCATAAAGGAAACATAATATATCCACCTTTCAATAAAAATATATCAATACAACACATTGATATAAAAACATTATGAAAACCATTTTAAATACCAAAATAAAAGAAAAGTAAAACATGGTATTTATTTTTCTTTTAAAAAAAGGTATGTCTTGTAGAGGAAGCCGAAACTCAAATAATGGTCAAGGCGGCGGAGAAGTCATTGTCGCCGCATACGTATGACAAAATCATTTCATTTTGTCATTTTGTAAATGCTTAATATAAAAAAGATTCTTTTTGAATAAATGTAAAAGTAAAAGGGTTTTTTACACCGTATAAAAGAAGGTTGTGTATAAAACAAAATATGCCTCAATGAAAGGATATTGAGACGAAGTCCCATACAAAGACGGTATCCTTTGATTAATGATAAATCAATTACATTATTATGTGTGAAAAACTAATACCCCAAATATAAGTGGATATTAAGTGTGAAACAATAATAATTTATTCACACATATTCATAGAACGACATATTCAAGGAGTATAAGCTTATCCCAAAGAATCAAAATTTGGGTTAAGAAGTTCCCTTGCAAAAATTTGACATCCTAACGGCGTCACTACAAAATTCAGAAAATGAGTTGATGAGAGATAAAAAGGGTATCTAATCACTTGGACATAAAATTTAAATCACTAAGGATATAGAAGAAAATATCCCAACATAATGTTATCTCAATTAAAAGACATAAAAAAGTCTTTTAAAAAGAGGAGGGTGAAAGGTCCCCTTACCGACATGGGTATCATTCGAAACATACACCCCGTGAAAGAAGGACAATACAACATTGATGTAAATACTCATAAATGAATGTATATTACACAATGTGTAAAATAATGGGCAGTACATTCACCAATCAAAGGAAATTGTGGCAAATGTAGCATAAATCTCACGGGAATAAAAGTGAGATGAAAAATCCCTTATGAAAACTCGGCAGCCTAACGACGCCACTTAAAACATCCAAAAATGGATTGATGAGATAAAATAGGGTCTATAATCATATTAATATAAATTTTACAACAAGAGGAATCTAAAAGAACATCCCCCAACATAACAAATAGGAGCTTAAAAGATGTGACATAAAGGAGAGTACTTAAAAAGAAAGAGAGAGGTTAGATCTCTTACGAAAATTCGGCAGCCTAACGGCGCCACTCAAAACTTCCAAAATGGATTGATGAGAGAGAATAGGGTATCTCATCATATGAACATAAAAATTATTGTAAGAGTAATATAAAATAACATCACAATCTCAAGAAATATGAGCTTAAAAGTAATGGAATAAAAGAGTGTACTTAAAAAGAAAGAGAGGAGTAGGATCCCTTACCTCGGGTCTGACTTGACTCGATCATTCTTTAACATCCTGAATAATAAACTTGAGTAAATTTATACTTTCTTAAGAACCTTTTTCAAGTTCATTATTCCTTTTATATCACTTATTTCCATGTTATAATCATTATGTAATCATTTAAGTTAATAATTTTTGTTTTGTCGATATTTGGTTCTTAAGTCGAAAGTGGACTTCTTACAATTACGTGTTGTTCGTGTGGTCAAATGTCCATTATATCCAGAATTATATTCATGATTTGGGTATCATATATATAATATATATCCAGAATAAACAAGTATTTATAATATTAGATAATCATTTAGAGGTAAGAAATTAAATGCACCTTTCATGGAGACGGTAAGCCGTACGTACGCATGAACGCTACTTTTATTTCTATGTCATATTAATGGAATTAAAACTAAATGAGAGGTATGTAAATTTTAATTACAGAATTATTTTCATCATTTATATTTAACATACATCATATATAATAACTTTAAATCCATCTTTTATACATCCCACATATGGCATTAACGAATCAAATCACTTTGAGGGGGCGGTAGTCCGTACTTCCTAAAATGATATTATCATGTTTACCCACAATGGAAACCATAAAGGTATTCCAAAAAATAAAAATACATAATCTTAAGTAAAACATAAACATATTATATATCATATATAAATATAGTGACATCTTAATGGCCACCTTTGAAGGTGTTATATGAGTGTTGAACAATCATCGTTTCGTGAGGTAGAAATTCTCCATCCACAGTAACAGTATGTTCTTTAACAATTAAATGTAGGTTTGTGTAAGTTTAGCTCAAATTATTCTTATAAAAACATCCTAGTATATTTAAGATACTGGAGTTGTTACAAAATAAATGAATAAAAAGTGTTTAGGGGGTTGGAGAAGCAAAATAATACAAAAGGACTCAAGTAAAGACATTACCTTAAAATCAGGTAACTTCCTTTAGTTTGAGCTCAAAGGCTTCCTTGGGAAGACTTCTGCCCAAAGTGATGATTCTTAGAGTTAGATAGGGATGTGGAGAGACAGAATGGGCAGGGGTTTTCTGAGACAAAGGCTTTGGAAGTGTGGGTAAGGAGGTAGAGGTGGGGGCCTTTTATAAGAGGAGAGGAGGGGCACTCTTGGAAAGTAAAGAAATGTTACTTTATTTGAAAATGAGTTTCGGATTTAAAAGGTCCTACATTGATATAATTAGAGTATAAGGTGATAAGGTTTATAAATACACCAATACAATAGGTTTTGGACATGTTTATGTCATAGATTCTACATTATCTTTTCATTTTATTTAAATCCTTTATTAATGAGTTAATTGCTGCATCATTATGATGACATAAATAATTTTATTTTTTTAATGTCTAAAAATTATAAAAAAACTATAATGATGTAATAAATCTTTTTATCTTTCCAATGACTATTTATAGTAAAAAATCTGACTTGTATAACCCCATGTAAAAATTGTTTTAGTAAAACAACTCATGTTTGTGTCTTTTTTACTTTTACATTAAATAAAAAGTTATTTATGTCATTTCCCAACCAAAGTGGCTCCATGGGGTCCCAAAGTTGACCCATGGATGGTCTTGGTCTTCCATGACACATCCAATAAGGGTAGGACATGTGTAAAGCTCATCTCATATTATTACAACATTATTTTTACCTTAAACTACACTAATTACCTCTAATCGTGATTAAAAACATAAAAGTTACTATTCAACAAAAAATTATTTTAATTCCATTGAACAACATTTTAATTATTAATGACAACCATGTATGTCGGATTTTTGAAATTCAAAACACATAGGTGGTAAAATTTCATTTAAACGGAAAATCAGTTTTTATAAGTACCACTTAGTGGTTTCACTATTCATCAAAAATTGAAGTTCTTCAGAAAAATACCAAAACATCACCCAAAGCTATATTTGATATTCCGAACTCTAAAATTATGTATATTATAAAAAATTCAAAAAATATAAGTTTCATTAATTAATTTAATAATTAATTCCTACTGTCAGAGCAAATAGCATGTTTTTATGAAACAATAAGTATCAAAAGATTGACACTAGTTTAAGTCCGATTTCAAAGTGAAATTAATTCCAATGAACACAATTGGATTAAATGGTAAAAATATATTATAATTGAACTTTAAAACCAAATAAAAATATAGTATAATCATATAAATAAATTAGATTAAAAAGTGGTTTTGAATTAAAATACAACACTTTTCACTATTCATTAAAAAAATGAACTTTATCAGAAAAATACCAAAAATTTATACAAAGTAAATTTTGATGCCCCGATTCTAAAGAAGAATTTTATTTTGTGAAATATAACACATAAAATTGTTAAAAAGTGTATTTAAAAGAGGTTTGTCATTGAATGGCGGTTAATCAACCTTTTAAGGAATATTAGAATGTTTATGGTTAAAAATTGAATTCATTTACATTTTTAGTTCTCTAACATTTATTGTAAAAAGTAAAAATATTTGACAAACATATATAATCATTTTGTAGTTAATTCTGTTTATTCCCACCATTACAATGGCTTGGCATTAACTCCCATTTAAAATAATATTATTTTTTATTAGAGTGCAACTTAAGATTCCCAAGAAACTTGTTGTTGCGTGTTGGGTATGCCATCGAGCATAGTGTTCTCTTTAAAACATTATTTTTTTTTCACAAATAGGGATAAATATAAAAATTTAATATTCTTCATTTACCTGGGGTGTTACATCCTTCCTCCCTTTTGGGAATTGCGTCCTCGGAAATTTTTAAAATTGGGCTTGGAAACTTCATTGAAAATCGCACATCGAAACAAGAGTCAGTAAAACTATCACTATAAAATAAAGAGAATTACAAAGACTACCCGAGTTAACCCATACTAGGATTCCATGTAGGAAAACATGGACATGGAATAAAAAAAAGGGTCATTTTCTGAGGGAGAGTGATAGTAAACATGTATAGGAGAAAGTTAACCATAAGAAAATCACAAACTTGTGGTGGGTTAAACAGTATTCGATTCCCCAGTAAGAAAAGTTAATAGACAACATTTTTTTTTAAAGTTACTTTTTATTGAGGAATTTATACATAAGGAAACATTATAACTTATCATGTTGACTTTCAACTTTTATTAGATTTCTTACACAAACTCATATTTTCTCCAAAAGACTAGTATTTAGGAAGACTTTTTCACTATAATCAACATCTAGAGAATCCCCTAATCCACAAAAGTGGACTATATAATTCCCATGTCTTTAGACATTAACCATAACCAAAACCAAAATTGTTAGTATGTGGTAAGAGAATCCACAAAAGTATAATCCTTTATAAAAATAAAATCTAATCTTAATCTCCGTAATTTGTCCAACAAAACCCAAAGTTCAATGTGGATCATTTGATAAAAAATTTGTCCATAAAATTGTTCAAATTAAACCAAACTAATATTGAAACCCTAATATTTGAAGGATTTAGTCACATAGTCTTCCAAGTAACAAATTAACTTTTATCTCTAAATAACATCAGTTGCTCTTAAATTCTCATATTGAAATGTAATTAACCTAATCACATATCCTCGATGATAGGTTAATAATTTCCATTGATAACTCAAAATAAACTTACTCTTGATTCCTAAAATCATCTAACTAAAAGGAATTAGTCAAAATAACCAGGGACTTCACGTAGTCCAGTGGTAGGCGATAAATTCCAGTCGCACTTTGGTTGTGGGTTCGATTCCCGCAGCTTTGTCCGACACGATGGGTTGTCACACTGTCTACGTGTTGTCCTTTTTCCAAAACTATATAATTTTTAAAACATTCCCCAAAATGATAGAAAATCTTCAAAAATGATCATAACATATTTTAACCTCATGTTTATCTCATGCCTTTCATTTTCCATCATAACATATAATAACCCATAATTACCTCAAATGTAAGGATCATATAAACTCTAATGGTTACCTTTATAATTATTACCTGAACTTCCACATAGATTGGTCATCTCGTACATGATGCATTACAGATCATACCAAGGTTCAAGTGGTTGATCATGACTCCTTGATAGTTGGTTTAGAACAACCACGAGTTTCCTCATTGAATCCCTCATTTTATCTTGTATCTTAATCAGAGAACCACCAAAGTTTCCTTCAAACCTAGTGTCACTTTGGTGCCTGCTAGATCCATCCATTCACTAAAAATAGAAATGTCAGTGTGAGTATATCAACAAAACCATCATGTACTAAAGAGGAAGATAAACACTAAGATATACTTACTCATTCACTTTATCTAAAACTAGGAATCTTTCTGAAATCCTAACCATTATGGTAATGTCACTTGTGCTTAGAGAATACCCTAACCTCTAAAGTTATCTAAACCGACCTCTGATACCAACTATAAGGCCCCAGCCTTAAACCTTAATTAATCTTGAGTTATTACAAGATTACACATTGAGGATATTTTCAGGTTTAGAGTATTAGAGAATTAAATTATAAAACATGCATTACATTCCAAATTTAAACAAAGTGGTTACAAAAAAGATAGTATTCATTTTTCCCATCAACGGAAACATATGTAAAATAAAACATGGATTCTTTCTTTACACTTCCTTGACACTATCATCATATCATGTACCCTTCCCTTGACCTTTGAAAAAATTTCACAAACATGGGATGAGCATAAAAAGCTAAGTAAGGGATATAAAAATATGGAAAGGAAACATGAGTACATGTATACATAAGAATGAAATCATAATTTACCCATAAAACATAATTACTTTAACATACCACATCAAATCATGAATAAATCATAGAAATCATAAGACATAAAGGTAACTTGAGGCATTCATAACATTCTTACGTAGGGCGTAACCCTCTTGGTTATGTTTGGAATACCCATCACACTATATTCCCTAAACCACTTTGGAGAAACCTTAACGTTTCACTCCTTCACATTACCCAATGCATTGGAGAGCTATATCGGGCTCACCCGCCCTTAGTTTATCACGGAACCACCCGTCTTCATAATAATGCCCAAGAACCTCAACATAATCGTATCACATAAAACATGCATAAAGGAAACATAACATTTCAACATTTCAATCACAAGATATCAATACAAAAAATTGATATAAAAACATTATGAAAACCATTTTCAATACCAAAATAAATGAAAATTAAAACATGGTATTTATTTTTCTTTTAAAAAAAGGTATGGCTTGTAGAGTAAGCCGAAACTCAAATAATGGTCACGGCGGCAGAGAAGTCGTTGTCGCCGCATACGTACGACAAAAACATTCCCTTTTTCGTTTAGTAAAGACTTCGTATAAAAAAGATTCCTTTTGAATAAATGTAAAATTCAAAGGGGTTTATACACCGTATAAAAGAAGGTTGTGTATAATACAAAATATGCGTCAATGAAAGGAGATTGAGACGAAGTCCCATACAAAGACGGTATCCTTGGATTAATGATAAATCAATTATATAATTATGTGTGACAAACTATTACACCAAATATAAGTGTATATTAAGTGTAAAACAATCAGAGGTTATTCACACATATTCATAGAATGACATATTCAAGGAGTACAAGCTTATCCCAAAGAATCAAAATTGGGTTAAGAAGTTCCCTTGGAAAAATTTGACAGCCTAACGACGTCACTACAAAATTCAGAAAATGAGTTGATGAGAGATAAAAAGGGTATCTCATCACATGGACATAAAATTTAAATCACTAAGGATATATAAGAACATATCCCAACATAATGTTATGTGAATTAAAATACATAACAAAAGAAGTCTTTTAAAAATAGGAGGGTGAAAGGTTCCCTTACCGACATGGGTATCTTTCGAAACATATACCCTGTGAAAGAAGGACAATACAACATTGATGTAAATACTAATAAATGAATGTATATTACACAATGAGTAAAATAATGGGAAATACATACACCACTCAAAGGAAATTGTAGCAAATTTAGCATAAATCTCACGGGAATAAAAGTGAGATGAAAATCCCTTATGAAAACTCGGCAGCCTAACGACGCCACTTAAAACGTCCAAAAAATGGATTGATGAGATCAAATAGGGTCTCTCATCATATTAACATAAATTTTACAGCAAGAGGAATATAAAAGAACATCCCCCAACATAACAAAGAGGAGCTTAAAATAAGTGACATAAAGGAGAGTACTTAAAAAGAAAGAGAGATGTTAGATCTCTTAGGAAAATTTGACAGCCTAACGGTGCCACTCAAAACTTCCAAAATGGATTGATTAGAGAGAATAGGGTATCTAATCATATGAACGTAAAATTTACAGTAAGATTAATATATAATAACATCCTAATCACAAGAAAGATAAGCTTAAAAGCAATGACATAAAAGAGTGTACTTAAAAAGAAAGAGAGGAGTATGATCCCTTACCTCGGGTCCGACTTGACTCGATCGTTCTTTAACGTCCTGAATAATAAAGTTGAGTTAATTTATACATTCTTAAGAACCTTTTTCAATTTTATTATTCCCTTTATATCACATATTTCCACGTTATAAACATTATGTAATCATTTAAGTTAATAATGTTTGTTTTGTCGATATTTGGTTCTTAAGTCGAATGTGGACTTCTTACAATTACATGTTGTTCGTGTGGTCAAAGGTTAATTATTTCCAGAATGATATTCATGACTTGGATATCATATATATCATATATATCCAGAATATACATGTATTTATAATATTAAATAATAATTTAGAGGTAATAAATGAAATGCACCGTTCATAGAGACGGTAAGCCGTACGTACGCATGAACGCTACTTTCATTTCTATGTCATATTAATGGAATTAAAACTAAATGAGAGGTATGTATATTTTAATTCCAGAACTATATTCATCATTTATATGTAACATACATCATATATAATATCTTTAAATCTATCCTATATACATCCCACATATGGAATTAATGAATCAAATAACTTTGAGGGGGCGGTAGTCCGCACATCCTAAAATGAAATTATCGTGTTTACCCACAATGGAAACCATAAAAGTATGGAAGAAAAGAAAAATACATAAGATTAAGTAAAACATAAATATATTATATATCATATATAAATATAGTTACATATTAATGGCCACCTTTGAAGGTGGTATATGAGTGTTGAACAATTATCGTTTCGTGAGGCAGAAATTCGCCATCCACAGAAAAAAATGTTCTTTAACCATTATATGTAGGTGTGTATAAGTGTAGATCAAATTATTCTTAAAACAAAATCCTAGTATATTGAAGATACTGGAGTTTTTACAAAAGAAATGAATAAAAAGATTTTAGGGGGTTGGAGAAACAAAATAATACAAAAGGACTCAAGTGAAGACATTACCTTAAAGTAGGGTAACTCCCTTTAGTTTGAGATCAAAGCCTTCCTTGGGAAGAGTTCTGCCCAAAGTGAGGATTATAAGAGTTATAGAGGGATGTGGAGAGACAAAATGGGCAGGGGTTGGCCGAGAAAAAGGCTTTGGAAGTGTGGGTAAGGAGGTAGAGGTGGGGGCCTTTTATAAATGGAGAGGAGGGGCACTCTTGGAAAGTAAAGAAATGTTACTTTATTTGAAAATGAGTTTCGGATTTAAAAGGTACCACATTGATATAATTCGAGCATAAGGTGATAATGTTTTGAAATCCACCAATCCAATAGGTTTTGGACATGTGTAGGTCATAGATTTTACATTATCTTTTCATTTTATTTAAATCCTTTATTAATGAGGTAATCGCTGCATCATTATGATGTCATAAATAATTTTATTTATATAATGTCTAAAAATTATAGAAAAACTATCATGATGTAGGAAATCGTTTTAGCTTTCTAATTACTATTTATAGTCAAACATATGACTAGTATAACCCCATTTAAAAATTGTTTTCGTAAAACAACTCATGTTTGTGTCATTTTTACTTTTACATTAAATAAAAAGTTATTTATGTCATTTCCCAACCAAAGTGGCTCCATGGGGTCCCCAAGATGACCCATGGATTTTCTTGGTCGACCATGACACATCCAATAAGGGTAGGACATGCGTCAAACTCATATCATATTATTAAAACATTATTTTTACTTTAAACTACACTAATTACCTCTAATTGCGATTAAAAACATAAAAGTTACTATTCACCAAAAAATTATTTTAATTCCATTGAACCACATTTTACTTCTTAATGACAACCATGTATGTCGGAGTTTTGAAATTCAAAACACAGTGGTGGTAAAATTTCATTTAAATGGAAAATCAGTTTTTATAAGTACTACTTAGTGGTTTCACTATTCATTAAAAATTGAAGTTCTTCAGAAATATACCAAAACATCACCCTAAGCTATATTTGATATTACAAACTCAAAAATGATGTCTATTTTACAAAATTCAAAACATATAAGTTTAATTAATGAATTTAATAATTAATTCCCACTATCTGAGCAAATAGCGTGTTTTAATGAAATAATAAGTATCAAAAGATTGACATGAGTTTAAGTCCGATTTAAAAGTGAAATTAATTCAAATGACCACAATTGGATTAAATGGTAAAAATATATTCTAATTTAACTTTAAAAACAAATCAAAATATAATCTTATCATATAAATAAATATGATTAAAACGTGGTTTTGAATTAAAATACAACACCTTTCACTATTCATTAAAAAAATGAACTTTATCAGAAAAATACCAAAAATTTACACAAAGTAAATTCTGATGTCCCGATTCTAAAGAAGAATTTTATTTTGTCAATTATAACACATAAAATTGTTAAAAAGTGGATTTAAATGAGGTTTGCCATCGAATGGAGGTTAATCGACCTTTTAAAGAATATTACAATGTTTATGCTTAAAAATTGAATTCATTTAAATTTCTAATCCTATAACATTTATTGTAAAAAATAAAAATATTTGACAAACATATATAATCATTTTGTAGTTAGTTCTGTTCATTCCTGCCATTACAATGGCTAGGCATTAACTACCATTTAAAATAATATTATTTTATTATTAGAGTGCACCGTAAAATTCCCAAGAAACTTGTTGTTGTGTATTGGGTACGCCATCGAGCATAGCGTTCCCTTTAAAACTTTATTTTTTTCACAAATAGAGATAAATATAAAAATTTCAAATTCTTTATTTACCTGGTGTGTTACATGAATTCTTTGTAATCATGCCAATGTAATGAAATAATTCACTGACTATTGGCTTTGGGGGTTGAAGTGTTAAACAAAAATACTTTTATAATCAATTGGGAAACCTAGAATGAATCTTTAACAAATGAAAAAGCCATAATAATAAATAACCATGATCCATGTGATGTCAATATTGAAAAAAGGTTCAATTTAAAACACATATCAACCAAAAAAACATGTTTTTATATTAGAGAATTATCATCACATAACCATTTAAAAACCCTTACAATAACCCTTTCAATATGGAATAATCATATAGTCGACATCCAATATAACTCTCAAATACATTGGAGCACTATATGGGGGAACTTATCATATGTGCTATATCAGGCTCAACCATGAGATATAATTGGTCCCAACCATTGATTAATATTTTTCAATAACAATTACATAAATAAAGTACAAAAATATAGTATCTCAACATACAACTCATAGAAACATCCACTATTCCTTTTAACACTTTCTATTAAAGAAATGGGTCCCCGGATAATCTCTTTGAGATTATCAAAATACATCCAGAGAAATAATGATGATTATATGAAGGCAAGATATCCATAGTGGATCATATGTAATATCAAGTGTTTTTGATAATGATGAATGTAAATACAATTAAAACACCATTAAATCCATTCTTGATGAAAATAACCATCTATTAATTTAAAAATCAACTTTGAAAACTAATAAGTTACAACATATTAAAAAAATTTGTTTCATTGAATATAATCCTAGAAACATATAGTGGAATATTCAAGTAAAATAATGGTTTTTATGGTCAGGAAATATGCTCAAAATTTAAACATTATAAATAAACATTCTTTTTCATTCATTTTTTAAAGGGAGTATAAAGTGACCCATTTGGAAAATGTAAAGAAATTTTATTTTATAATACCTTTAAGAGAAGTTCAAATATGATATAAAATAGATTTTTGAAAATATTTATATTTTAAAATGTAAATTTTAGAAAACATTTTATAAAACATTGATATGGAAGAGAAATATTCTTGATCAAAATAAAGATAAAAAACAAGTATCACTTACAAACAATTTTCATGATATTTATACAACCAATAAGGGAGGAAAACATTAAAAATAAAAAACAGATTCATAAATTGAGGAGAATAAAATATTTATAGTTCAAAAAATAATATTATATTATTTCCTCCAACGAAACAGTGAACATTAATATGCTCGAATGAAATGGAGATTGTGACATAAATCTTTTTCAAATTTGGTTACTTCTATCATATGAATCGTGAAAAAATAGTTTGAAATTTAAATTTAAATATCATCAAAATAAGTAGATTGAAAATATAAAATTTCAATGTGGAAGTATATACACCTCATAAATGAATTTAGGTTTATATCATCATCATATGTCCTAAAGAAAGAGAATTTGAGGTGAATAACCCATATACAGATCATATCATTGAATTGAGAATTAATCAGTGAAGAAATTATGCGAAAAAATATAAGTATAGAAAATTAATATGAAATTAATAAAAAAATATTAGTTATAACATAATCATTAAATAATATAATCAATGAAAATGATTTATAACCCAATAAAAGGAAATTGAGTTAAAATACCATTTACCACTTGGTAACATTAATTTCGAATCACGTTGGATGAAATAATATCATATTCAATATAATATACTATGATGTATAATGTATTGATTATATAACATGAATAAGGTCAGTATATATGCGATATAAATGGAATTAGGTGAGTGACAATAATATATTCCTTAGTGAAAGGATTTTGTGATGAAATCCTTATCCTCCAGTCATAAATTTCAATATATGTCCTTTAAAACCTATATAAATAAGTAATAAAAACAATATTATTTCATAAACCATTTTTTATGTTTAATACCTTATTCTTGAACAATTTATTTACACTATCTTAATGGAATATCTCGTTAATTAATCAGTTAAGTCCATGTGAGGAACTTTGAGGACATTCAGTCCATAATTTCTATATAGCTTCTAAGGGCTGAACATGACAAAATGGGTCATTATTACATAACATACAGAATAATAACAATTAAATAATTATCAATTTTATACATCAATTTTACTTTTATAACCAATCATTATATATGATTGTGGAAAATGAACTATGTTATAATCATGGAGATGGTAGACTATACACACACATAAGTAATGTTTAAATTTTTCAATAGTCATTTTGAAATGGAAATAAATGTTATCTTATATTACCAAAATGATTATAATAAAATAAATAAAACATATATTTAAGTACAATTATATATATAATCTATGTGATGCATTGATGAAGAAAGAATCACATCGCTTCGTGTAGGTGGTAGTCCATACATATAGATAAACAACATTGTGGTTATTTAGTAACTGGAATGTTAAGAAAATAGGGGTTATATTATATTTATATAATGAAAAAAATTTGTTTAATACCATATATATAAACATTATTATTATCATTTTAATCATCTGTAATAGGTTGTGATGGAAAATGAATTACATCGGTCCTCAAGGCAGTTTTCCTCTCTAGACATAAATGATAGATTCCTTTCCCATTTGATGGTCGGTTGAGATAAATATATTTTATTAAATTAAAATAATAACATTTAAATTTGTGGCTGATTTTTATGTTGTATATAATCAAGGGTGAGGATAATTTAATGGAGGTGGAAGAAGAATGAAAATAGGAAAGTCCAGTTAGGAATGATACCTCTTCATCGAAAAACATATTTTTATTAACACCTTAAGACTATTAAATATGTATTATACCCAAAGTAACGACTATAGAACGTGGGGAGGTGTGTTATAAATCGGTTGGTCTAGATATTGGATGAAAAAAATTGGATTTTAAGATTAAATAATTGAGAATAAGTGGGGACCTTTTATAAGAGAGCGGAGATACACTTTGCTAATTTCCAATAAGAGTATATTAATATAAATTAATTTTGATATAAAAATTGAAATGCGATGAAAAATTATTTTTTATAAAAATACCTTCTTATGTAAAATAATGAAATTATAATAAATTCAAGCATAAAATTCACATCAAAAATCATAGTTTGATAATATTTCATAAAAATTATGCAATTAAAATTTAAAAATAATAAAAAATATGTTGTTAATGTGTAATTAATCTAAAAAAATCAATATAAATCATCATTTTAAATATTTTTTGAAAAATCAATCTTTTTCGTATTATTTTCAAAGATTCACATTAAGATAATTTTAATATTCTGATTCCAAAAATGAATTTAATTTTATAAAACTAAATTTTATAAAAGTTTGAAAAATTAATTATAATATTTTCTACTAAAAAGATATAATAACAGCATGAAAAGAAAACATATTTTTTATGAATAAATGAATTTAAATGTTAAGTGATTATTTTCTTAGAATTAATTAAAAAGTTTTTATTGATTAAAAAATATATATATATATATATATAATATAGTTAATCTTATAAATACCTTCTAATCTAATGTTTAGATTTTTAAATCCACATTTAAATAATAATATTTTTGGGTTCGTTTAAGCTTAGTGTTTCATATATTAAACACTATTAAACATATTATACCTTTTAAAAATATTTGGATTTTATAATCTCCCCTTCTATGAAATTTCACCCTCATAATTTTAAATGTAACACAGTAATCATAGTTTAATATTTTAAAATACCTTTCTCAAAATCTCACATTTTAAAAAGGGGTAATTAAACTTTTTCTGATAAGAGAGAAAGTAGAGGACAAAGGTCATTAATAATAACACATAAATGGTTTCTGAAATTAGATAAATTGATTGGTAGTCAAAATATAAATATATAATAAAAAAATAATGTTTAAATGATGAAGGAGAATGACAGAGATCATTAATGATAAAAACAAATTGTGATCATGAGAATGTTGATAACAAAAAACCATAACATAAAAAGTTTTTAAAACGAGCGTCTATTTATTTAACGAAAAATTAATAGAATAATATATTTTTTAGATATTTTCCCAAAATGTGAGGACTTCCATTACCATTAGACTAAGAACATACACAAAATAATAATTTAGTATTATAATTTTAATACATTAATTTATTTTACCAAAATTTCATCTTTTTCATGCAATGATGAGTATTCATGATGATTTTTTTATTTCTAAAGATGTTAAATCAACTTTTAATGAATCATATAATACAAAAAATGAAAACAAGTTATTTGCCATATATTTATAAATTATGAAATACTAAAATAGATAGAACAAGGTAAGATAATTTCTGAAATGAATAAACCTTCATATGAAGAATTAATACATTAATCTCTAAAATTCAAAAGTAATATAAAATATTCAAACTAAGTCATTAATTAAATAACTATCCTTAAATTGTTTCTAAATATTCTATAAAAACATAAAAATTAGAAGGAATTTTCACATATTATTCCAATACTAATTTAAATTTTATCTCAATTTGGCATTAGACACTCATAAAGTCATATTCAAAAAAATATATACCCAATTCATATAATATCAAAATGTGATATTAATTTCCACAAGTAAAATGACTCATCATAAAGAGACATTAAGATCATATATTCTATAAAATGATCACTCAAACCTAACTCCTCAAATAATAATTTATGTTAAACCTATGGATTATTGATAAGTTTAAAACATATATATAATTTTTATTCAATTAAAAATTCATTATATATTTCATACCATATTTATTTTATTTCCTGTGGGTTTTTGTAGAGAATAAAATTGGATGAAGAAAAGTGGGATGTTGTTAAAGTTTATAGTTTTAGGAAATTTACACTATAAAATTTTATTTACGTTGTCAATATATCAAGATATTCCAATTATAGACTAGTCCATGAAACTAGTTTGTGATTTCAAAAGTTTGTAGAAGTATTTTTAGTAGAGTGTAAGATCTCAAAAAAAATTATAGGATAATTGGGGCATATTGACCCCACAACATTCTCCCAAGCTAGAAATAGTGGATGATATAAAAGCACTAGAGACTGGAAGGCTATGCTTTATGATGTAAAAGAAGAACCTATAATGTAAAATATTAAGAATAGTGCTATTAAAGAAGGAAAAAAGTGTAAAACCTATTTATTTTGTAAGGTGATGTAGCCTATCTATGTTTTAGGGGGACAAACCTTTATATGTTCTTTTTTTCAAGGGTTCTATGGAGTTTTTATTTTAGTGTTTTTATTTTAGAGTTTTTATTTCACATAATTACTTCTTTAATTTTTTCTATTCTATTCCTTGTTTGAGTTTTGTTTAAATTATAAAATATTGCAACATTATTTCTTTTTAAGAAGATTTCGATTCTGATTTCCATGGTTTATACTTCAAAATATTATCTTCAACAACTTTCATCTTAGTGTTTTGATTCTTCACAGTCGTAGTGCAATTTTTTTATTCATCATTCTATTAGGATTTTATTAAATTAACATAATTTGACTATATTTTCATGACTTGGAAATTATTTTGATGATGATATATTCAATTATGTAAATTGGTTATATGTATAATAATTTATTTTCTCTGAATGAAAAATTCCCCTTAGATTAGGGGTTGAGAGTAGGGGTAGAATGAACTTAATGAATTTATAATTAAAATCATGGTCAATATTTTGACTAAAGATTTTGGATGATAAATAATTAAAATCTCAATCACTTGCATGAGATAAACTAGAAGATTATAAGGGATTAACCTTGAGATATTTGTAATGAACCAAACTAGGATCATTAGACTGATCTATTTTTTACATAAATAGTTTCTCCTAATGAACCTATATTTTCAACCACATTTAGAAAAAAGAGTGGTCGTTAATCTAAGTATTCCAAATTTATCAGACCAAATCCAATTTGGTGTATCTTGAATATCTATTTGGTTTAGGCTAATATAAATTCCCCTATTTTATTTAGGATTATTTTATTTTAAGGCTCCCCAAAATTTATCTCGATCCCTTTATAAATTAAATGAACATAATTTATGATACTTATTTTAAATTCCTATCTTTTTTAACCAAGTGAAGAATCTACTATCCTAGTTCCAATTTCCTAATCACCAGCTATAACCAACTCTTCCTTGCGGGTTTGACCCTGGACTTTCACTATCATGTGTTTATACATAGTAGTTATACTTAGGTTTTATAAATTTAATATATAAGATTCCCTTGTGGAATCAATAATGCAGTGTGGGCCAAATAAATTTGGGAATCGTTGATGGGGATCAACTATTGTTTTAAAATAGTGACATTTGGTGTGAACATAAGATTTCATCACACCATCTTTCCCTCTTTCCATTTATTTTCACAACATTGACACATGCACTAAAACATGCATTTATTATATTCTTATAGTCCATATGTGAGGGTTTTCTAACTTGTTCAAGGATACTGGAATATCAAGAACCTCTTGTGTTCAACCCTAAAATTGAGAGGTGCCTTTATGAACACCATCTTTCAAAAAATGGATAATCACAAAAAACGTTTTCTACCAATCATCTAAAATGTTCAATATGTGGCACCTCAATAGCATGTATAGAAACCATTGATGCCAGATAATACCATCATGGATTATGGATTTCTATCCATTAGTGGTGTTGATGCTACCATCGTTCATCCTTATATATTGGTGTATAATTTAGATATAAAATAAGGAATCATTAATTTTATCCAGAATGTGGGAATATTTTGTGTATTACAGAGAGAAGATCCCCAGGAGCATATATTCAATTCCCTAGAAATCCACGAAATATTAAAAATAAAAGGAGTCTTGTTATAAAAATATTAATATTATTTTATTTCCATAATCCTTGAAAGATATATCCAAATATTGGACTAATTATTAAGATCCTGAGTTGATTACCACATGGGACAACTTATTACAACATTTATTGACAAGTAATTTTTTCCACATAAATACATAGAAACAAGAAAATGTCAAACAAAAATTTACACAATAATATGTTGAATCAACCTAAGAGTCTTGGGATCACTTCAAATAATAGACTTGGAAGGGACCACATCAATAATTCAATGTGTGGATGAAACTTTATACATTTAACACGAGATTACAACCTGCTATGTAGATTATTGAAAATGCCGAAATTGATGGAAGTATTTTTATCCAGAGACCAGATGTCTGTTGAGAACAGATGGATGGGGCCTAACATAATGTAATTAGTTATTAGTGAAATAGAGGAACTCCATGATGAGAAATTTAAAAAATTTACGAGACTACAAATCTTATTACATAGGTTAAAGATCTTACAAAAATGGTTTACACATTTTAGAAACCTTCATATATTCTAGCACCAACATATCCAACTATATTGGTTCAAGACTAGGAGATATGTGGTGGAACACACCAATGAAAATACTATCAAGAAGGTATGGATGAAACCTAAATTCTAAATTTTAGTTATGTATATTATAATAAAAACCCAACAGTTTCGACCACCAGAAATTTCTCAGCAGTTATTTTACCCACATAGAATAGTTTAGAAAAATGAAACAACCAAATCAAGATTATTAACAAGATTTTAGTGTTCATGCACCAGAATTAGATTTGGTATCACCTAGGTACCCACCATATAATCTTGATCATTTAACTCAAAAAAAATTACACAATAAAATTTCCTCCAAGAGATTAATAATTTCTAACATCTCATCGATAATAATTTTAGAAATATCTTTTGAGGTAGCAACAAACATCACCAAATCAAAAGTAAAACATTGAAAAAATTATTACCATATTCATTATAATATTATACTCTTGAATGATGATTAAATATACATAGATGAAAAATTGTAGGGACTCCCTTTGTAACATCGAAAAAGATGTTTGGAATATCTCTAATATTTTATCGGACTAACTACCAGGTAGACTAGATGGTAATAATGAGACACACCCAAGAGCTAAAGTGAATGATTTAGTTCGTTATAGTGGAATAACGTTTTATTACCAATTTCCAATCATATGTTAGGAAAAGTGAATATAATAACTAGAACCACATACAATAATCATCAGCAAAGAAAATAATTAGAGTACACACCAATCCATTAAAGAATCAAAATCTAGAATTTGATAAAAATGAAAATTCCATATAATAATAAAACTATGTGGTACTACCTAAATAAACCCCCCTCGTCCAGTCTATTAAATAATGAGATAAGGAAAAATTGAGGTTTAATATAAGAAATTGCTTTAAAAGTTCAAGAAACTCATTATAAACATTCCCGTCACAAAATACATTTATTTTTTTCCTTTTATGAATAATTAATAATTGAGAGAGTCTGTAATAATAGGAACATTGATGAAATAGTATTTACATATTTTAATGAATAATTCTCTTAATTTTTTCAATAAAATCTTCTATAAAAATTGTAGATCCTGGTAGTTTCTGGATTCTCTCCTCCATAATCACATGCATTTTTAGAAAAAAATTGTGATCTTTGATAAAGTATAAATATCATTCCAATGAGTGTATTCTACGAATTATGACTCAGATATCTAAAATCAAAATAACTATAACTCTAGATAGAATATTGATATGTCAAGTATCCTTAGATAAATTTTGAAGAGATTATAGTGATTTTTTGAAATCTTATATTTCCTACTGATTCATTATCCACAATGTAGAGGAAGGTTGATATGTACCCATAAATTTAGAGAGACAATTTATTACCACTGGTAAGGTTTTGATCAATGTTAAATCAAGGTAGACATAAGTTTAGAGTTGGTAAAGCACAAGTAGTGTTTGATTTATTGAAAGCCACTGAGAAAGGTGGAAAATCATTTGACTGTCAAGGCATTTTTCTTATAAAAAATATAATTTCTTAGTTTTTGAAGATGAAAAAGGGACTCTATAACCATATGAAAATAAGTGTGAGGAATATGGGGAGTTCAATTACATTTAACCTATAATGACAAACACCCTTCAATAATTTATACCATTAGTTATTAAACCACAAAATTTAGAATTAAATCCTCTATCAAGAACATTGATGTACTCATTCATAGAAAATGATGATGTAATGATATTAATCATATACTTAGATCTGAATCATGTGAATGAAGGTAAACTGATAGAATCCTTGAAGAGATATAAAAAATCTATATTTTGTGCTGTAACTGATAATGAAGGGATCAAACCCATGATATGTAATAACAAAATTTTTCTAGTAGAAGGTGCTAAACCGAAAGTATCAACCCTAAAGGTGACTTTCCCTACTAATGATTGATTTAGGTAATATATATGTTATGAAACTTATCGGAACTGATATTATATTTTCCATCTATGATAATGTGTGTTTGAGAACAATGAACGTCATCCCAAAAATAGAGTCTTGAATGTTATTGAAAATAATGAAAATGAATTAATACAAACTTGAACTATCACTAGATGGATAGCTGTGTCGAAGAAATAATTTTCAATAAATAAAAATTAAAATACCCTTTTACACTCCCATTCATAGATCAAATGCTATATAAATTAGTTGGGAATTAATTCTATTGTTTTCCTGATAGATATTTCGGATAAAATCAAATCACTATTGTCAAAATTGATTCCTCAAGGACAAAATTCATATTTTCTTTTCAAAAATTCTCCCATAAAAGGATTTTACTTTGTGTTTTTAATTCACCATAAATATCTAAATGAGGTATGAAGAAAATATTTCATTATATGGTGGAGTAATTTTCATAAATATTCATGGATTACTTCTCCATGTCTCAAAAATAATTTGAAGATTTCCTTAGTAATTTAAAACTGGTCCTTCAACACCATGAAGAGAAATTATGTGTGTTGAATTGGGAGAAAAGTCATTTGTTGTTCTAAGGAGGTATTTTCCTCAGAACCAAAATTTAAATTCTCATCATAGATTTCCACCTAGAAAATATTAATGTAATAAATTATTTTCCTGAACTGACAACATAGTGATCCATAATGAGTCTTTTAGGACTCATATAATTCTATCACCTCTTCATTAATTATTTTTAAAAAATTAACCCGACCATTAACACATCTTCCATAAAAGGATTATCCTTTTGAATTCACTGAATAATTTTGTTAGGAATTTTTTACTCTGAAAAATATAATGATTTCCACTCTTTACATTATTTTCCCCCACTATTACAATGTATCTTAAATGATTTATGATTCAATAGAATTCAATGTGGGTATTGTTTGTTGAAAATAGGTCAAACACATCTTTTTTACCATTTATTATGAAGTCCATTCCCTAAAAATTCTCATGTTTATTATAAAACCATGAAAAAAGAGTTTTTGGTAGTCGTTTTCATGTTGGATACATTTATGTCATATCTCATGCTACCTAGAGTCATCATTTACACTGACCATGAAATTATATAATGAATTCTGAATAAAAATGATTCCAGATGATGTTGATATGGGGGAATCTACTATTAATAGAATTTGATATCGTCTTGAAAGACCCAAAATGGTTTGATAATTTCTTTATTGAACATTCAGCAAGGCTTCCACTACCAATGATTGAGGATGAAGATTCTCTATAAATTGTATATGATTTCCCTGATGACACTCGAGTTAATTTGATGTATAGGGAAGACCATGGTTTATTGATTTCAAAATCTATATTTCCGTATGATATCATTACACACACTTATTCTATCAAAAGTAGAAGATGTTATTTTTTGATAGTTCATACTATTAACATGTTGAGCTACTAATTTTAAAACACTGTAATATTGGATTTATATGATGGTTCATTTCATAGGAGGAAAAACATTGTTTTACAGAATTATGTGTTACATCTACAACTGGAGTACATCATGGGCCGGAGAACAAAATATCAAGAATCTCAAAAATTTGATTATTTTCTCTTATGATCCATCATGGCATAAGAACTTGTTCCAAAATATATGATTGGTTCAACAAATAGGCACCATTGGGAAATTTAACAAGAATCCCTTGAATCCCTTCATGAAAGTGGATATTTGTGATGGTCAGAAGATTGATTTAATGGGTGTTTATCTTAATTACCACGAAAAAGTTTATATCTTGGTTAGTGTGGAATATATTTGAATGTCGTTAGAAGCACAAGAAAGTTACCATGATGAAACTAATGTGAACCTGTAATTTTTAAAGAATAACTCCTTTTCCTAATTTAGAATTCCTGGATTACTCATTTGAAATCAAGGAAAACATTTCAATAATGTTTCTGGGAAAGTGTTACTTTCAAAATATGATATTAGATGAAATATTTTCACTCATTACCACCAGAAATTTATTAGGGGGTTGGAATTATCTAATCAAGAGATAAAAAAATCATAGAAAATATAGTTAGTGTGAATAGGAAAGACATCAGTCCTAAACATAATGATTCACTATGGGTGTAATGCAGAACTTTTGAAAATAAAATTGGAAGAACATATTTTTTATTGTATATGGGAAACCATTTCATTTACCAATGGATTTATAACAACACTCATATTGGGAAATCAACAAGTTTAACATGGATTCTAAAAAATATGGGCAATAAAGCTGAGAGAAAATGGATGAGATAAGGGAAATTGGAAATGGTGATTAAGAAAATGTTTAGATTTATAAGGAGAGATAAAATTAATTGAATGACTAATGCATTGGGAAGGAAGTTCTCACATTGGGGGAAAAAGAATTTATTTTTAATTTCAAATTAGAGTTATTGTATAAGAAATAGAAATAATTATTAGTGGGCCTTTTTGAAATTGTTAATATCTTCCCCTATAGAAAATTGGAATTTAAAAAAGGATATAGAACACCCATTAATGTAAATGGCTGGGAATTAATGATTTATCAAGAGGAATTTTAATAAGAGTGAGTTTTGTATAAAAAAATAAAATGATTCATGAGGATATATAGCTTTAGACAAGAATGGAAGCACTTACTGGGAGGAATCCTAGGTTTCATTTCAAAAAATAAGGATTGATAGAATTTATTATAATTATTAAAAAATTAGATAAACCATTTATTCCAAAATAATTGAGTTAAAACAAATAAAATTATCATGGGTCTTATGTTGTAAATTTTAAATTTAGGGCATAATTTTTTTTTTGAAACTACAGCCCCAATGTTTTCATGGTACACACCCCTACCCCCTTTTCCACTTTGCCTCCCCACATATCCTCTCATCCCTTACCCTCCTTCCTAGTATTTTCTCCTACCTCATCCTACACTCCATTATTGCTTCATCATATCATCCTAAAAACCCCTCCATTAAAAATGGTTCATAAATATGTGGCATTCATCACCCATATAAATGAGTGGGTTAATATTCACAGCCTCCCACAACCACATGTACAACCCACACACCCACCCCACCATATCTAACACCTCAAACTTGAATGGATCCCACCCCATCCTCCTACCCATCTAGTTTGGATTTGGGTTCCAAATATCATCATTCATAGTGTGTGCAGCAACCTTCCTATATCCACCATTTATTTCATTTTAAGGATCTAGAGCATCAATTTAAATCTAGAGCAACAATTTCTCTTGAATCATTTACGAGAAATATCGATATGCACAAATAAGAGCCTAGATCTAGATAGGATGCATAAAATCCTCATTGATAAGGATGTACTAGAGTCCCTTACATATATTCACTTTAAGAATATTACTTAGGTCAATGGTGAGAAATTTTAGGATAAATTTTTAGAGTTTCTGACTACCTTTGAGCTATATATCATCCACATCACCTTTTAGTTGGTCGACAAAGATTTCAATTTCATAGTAGGATGATTTAGAGTTGTCTTGGGGATATATTCTTCATATTTCATTATAAATCCTACTTATTCTACCTTATGTAATTATTAAAAGAATATGGATACTCCCTATAGTTGGTCATGGATATCCCATGACCCTACCAACATTTAGGATCTGTAAAAAATGAATAGAACCCAGGTGAAGGGTGATAATATCAGGATTATTCATGGTTATTTAAGAAATTACTATCTATCATGAGGTGAATCCCACAGTTAGTTCACTTAGATCTAGGGTGTAAATACTATCCACTACCATTTTATATCCCACACTAAACAGAAATCACTAGTTTTTCATTCACTAAGTGTGTCATGTAAGGATGCGTTGTGGTACTCTAATAGAATAATCCTTCATTTAGCACTTGTTCATACACCATGGGGTCTTTGAAAGATCCAATCATCTCCATTATCTAGGATTGATTCAGTCCATGGACCAAAAAATTATCTATAAGATGGGGCTAGTTTGAAATGAGGAAGATCCCTATAACAGGGCACATGAGTAAGAACAGACTAGTAATGATTCCCCTTATCTTAATGTGTCTTCTTTCCCTTTTAGTTTGGTAAATTCGACTATAGTTTCCAGAACTATGGTGTCCATATATTCTTAGCCTCCAGCTTCTCATTCATATATATTGGTTGTAGTTATTGGCCATGTTCCCCTTTACTAGTGAATTATAAAGAACAAGATATAGTTATTCCACCATTTCCATATCTCTTTCACCAAGCCTTTGGATAATCTACCCCCATCCACTACCTCTATGAACAGGTATACCACAAGTTCAATTGCAATAATATCCATGTTATCACTACTAGACACCCTAGTCAAGGTTCTTACCTAGATCATAGACCCAACTTCCTTGAAATGCTTCTTATAGGAGAACACTCTATGGGTAAACATCCATTCTCTACATTTTATTTTAGAGGCACATTTAATATATCTTACTATCGTTTAGTCAAACCATATTTGTATCTATCCCTCACACCTATGCACATTTTTTCCATGATCCCCACTGATGATCGATAAAATTTTCAGCACTGTATCACCTTTAATTTTTGTTGATCAACATACCCATGCCTCTAGTGCAACTATTGACATGGCGGGGAAGCATCTTCCACCAACTTTTTGGGAGGGGACCAATGATGCTTCTTGAATAGGTTCATCCCACTCATCTTATTTTTCCCCATGTACCCTCCCATAATTTTCATTAATTTTTTTTTATTTTCTATATTTTACATCCTAGTTGTTCCATTTCCATAATATTATTGAAGGGATAATTTTTTTATTGAAAATTATATTTCTTAATTTCCTATCCATACTTGTGCATTCAGTTTACTGTATATCCATATTCTTCCTCTATTATGGATATCGATGATCCAGATCGGATACCATATGTCCTTCCCCAATTGCTATTTCATCATGTAGTTGACATATAGGGAAAACATTAAGAGCTCTGTCTATGACCTACACAGATGCTCTATCAACCACACAAGATGTTTAGTTGGCCCATAATTTAGGCTATGAACCCCAAAAAGTGACAAATAGAGCTTGAGGACACCGCTAAAAATTCCTTGAAGAGGCATAAGTAAATTGAGGCAATGTAATACATAGATTGATCATTCTCCATTTTTCTAATTGACCATGTCTTTTTAGTACAGTTTGGTAGGAAACTGTTATTTTTACATTTTTCATTTTAATTTGAGTGTGTTAGATCATTTATTTTTATTTTCTAGGTTTCCCTTTTAGGTATTTAGTTAGGAACATAGATTTTATTCTTCTTTTTGTACACCTATATTTTTTATATCAATTTCTATAAACTATGTGCACCTACTCATATTTATTCCTTCATATTGGATAAATCCTTGGAAATAATTTATTTATAGTGTTGGTATATTTTTTTTATAAAATTTTTATGGGTTTCCCACATTATAAAACAATCCAAAATTTACCATCATGGAAGGAAATTTGTTATAGGTAACTTATGATTCCATACTATACCTTCATACTTTTCATTTCAAATTCATTTTTTCAAAAATTATTATCTCTCCCACATAACATCCTAAAAAATACATACACTATTTCATTTTGAGTGTGCATGGAAAATTATTAATATTTATTTTATATAAATTTTTATTTTTTCCTATTCTTCTTAGTATAGGAGAAATTTTTCATATAAATCATGATATAACTTTAGATCACATTGAACCCATGAAAAAAATTGAAAAAAATTGAATCAAATATTGTGAAATATAGTATTTATTCATGATTAGAATTTTTTCATGATTTCTAAGTTGATTATGTTAATTCTCATTATATATCCATTAAATTAATTTTTATTGTCGTATTACTAGTTTCCATACCCTCGTTGATTTTATTTTTTATGTATTCTTATTCCCTATAGGATTCTATAACTATATTTTCCCATTATTCTATGATAATATTTATTGATAGATTCATGGCTCATGTAAACCTATTAGAAATTTTGTTGGAAACTAATCTATAATATGAATGAAAAAATATAATATTAATATGATTGATGAATTTTTTTTGAGGAATTTTTACTAACACACACCATCACATTTATCCATCCTAATCCTGTAGAATCCATAAATGACCTTATTAGGATTGATCAACGTTTCAAGAACATTTTTTCCCTTACCAAACATTATTTGGTATTATTTCATTATTTTACCTTAAAATAGTGTTGGGTATATGTTCATTATTGAAATTAGAATATTATTTTCTACTGAGGAAAAGTACAATGACACTTCACATGATTCATGGGATGTGGTACATGGTTTTTATGAAATACCATTTATAATTTTGTTATCTCTAAATAAATGTGTTTTTAATATAAAGTCATAAATAAATATTAGTTAAGTAATTAATCTCCTAAAAAATCATATGTGGTTTGTTGGAGGATGTGAGATCTATCCAATACATGATTTTCAAAAAAACAGAAAAATGAGAAAGTAAAAACATGACACATTTATGAATCTTTTAGGGAACATCCATGGACATTCCAAATTATTCTAGGAGTAGGGATAAGATATTTCCTTAAGAGGTTCTTCATTTAACTATTCATAATTATCATTCATTGTACATGAGAGTTTCATTCTATTTTTGAGATTTATTTGTATTATTTACCCACCTGCCGTCATCAACAAGAGACATTTAAAACTTATTTTAAAGATTTCATGATTAATTATGTATTTTTTTTCTTCTGGATATTTTAGAACAAATAGAAGCCTATGGTTAGGAATATATATTTATTGAATGACCATAAGTATAGTTTAAATTTTCGTTGAGTGATATGTGATAAATCATTATGAGGTCAATTAAAAAAATGGGTATAACTTCTCTAAAAGAGTTAAAAGATTAAAAAGAATTTTTAAAAGAATTTTTAAAAATAACATATCTATGAAGAATGACTAATTTTTATGATAGGGTTGATCTTATAGAACTAGAGTTTTCCTGTAATGGTTTGTCTCATTTTGTTTTTTGGAATCCACACTACGTATTAAAAATTATTTCCTTTAGAATCATTGTTGATATTTTCTTCTTAGGGACAATAAATTATTCATGTATGGGGGAATTTGATAAGACTAATTCATATATACAAAATGGATTAAATTCAATGTGTTTTATACATATTTTATACTCTTTCATTTGGTTTATTGTTGGTTTTTGTAGAGAATTGATGATGAAGTTGAAAAAGTGAGTTACAATTAAGGTTTTCAGTTTAAGAGATTTTATAGTATAAAAAGTCATATATGGTGTAAATTAATAAAGATTGTCCAATTTTATACCAGGATATAAACCCATTTTAAGATGTTAATGTTTTCAAGAATATTGAATAAAGGTGTAACATCTCATCTTATGTCATAATATAATCATGGAATAAAGACACCAAAATTGTCACTAAATACACAAATCATAGAGGATATAAAAGTACAAAATCCATAAATCTGTCATTTATTGTGTTAGAATGGAAATTATGATGTAATACTACTATGATGTTTAATAACGTTGGATCAGTTTTCCTTTCATTTTTATTCTATAATACTACTATGATGTTTTTAATTAAGATGATTTCAATTATTTCTACTATGGTTTCTGATTCATTGTCTAATAATATGAGACTAGAAGACATGCGTTTTAGTTATATGTAGTGAAGATGAAATCATATTCTTCATTATACAATTGTTATTTGATTTCTTTCATTTTATTATACTATAATTCCATTATTTTGTTGTTATTATTATAAAGACTAATTCAATTATGACAATAATTTACATTTTAGTATTGTATTCACTATTTGAGGCTTACCAACCTTGGTTTAGGGTTTGGGATTTTGGGTAGAGTTAAATTAAAGAATTATTAAATAAAAACATGGGAAATTATTTTTCTAGGAATTTAATTTGAAAATAAATTAAAATCTCAATCCTTTACATGGGGAAGAGAATGAAACTAAAAAGGATAAACCCAGAACAATATAGAATGATGCTAACTGGGACCAACAGTTTGACCTATTTCCATCTTTTGTAGTTTCAAAAAATGAACCTATATTTTAAAGAAAATATATAGTAATTAATTGTTGTTAATCCTGGTAGTTCTAATTTTAGAGACCAAATCTAAATTGGTTTCCTTTGAACAACTATGATATTTAATCCAATTGATCTGACCTTGTTAGATTTAGGGAAATGCTATGTGTAGGATCCCTGAAATTGGTCACAACCCATTTATATATCAACTTAAAATCAATCATGTTACTTTTTTATATACCAATATTATTATAATCGAGAGTGGAATCCAACTTCATGGTTCCATTTATGATGTGACTAGCCATTGCTGACTCTTAATTGTAGGTTTGACCCCCCAAAATTCATTGTATCATGATTCTACGTAGGAGTGATTTTTGAGGTTTATAAATTTATAATCTTATAATAAATGAAGGGAATAATATATACTTCATGATATGGTGAGTTACATTAAAGTTATCCCAATCACGAACCTCCCAAAATATTAGTAGACACCATAAAATTACATCACATAAAACCCTAAAAGGGATTTACAAGACATTGAACCTATGATCAGACCTAAAATTATAAACCCATAATGATATCCAAGATTCTTAATATTACCTATAATAAAAAAAATCATAATCTCTAAATTATTATATACCCTTTTATTACACCAATGGTAAAAACCTCGAACTAACAACCCCATATTTGGTGTAAAAAACATAAACATCACATTTATGGATTCGATATCGATAAATGTGGCCCAAATATTTCAATCCAAAAATTATAAGGGAAGTTTATGTTTATATTTTCATATAATTAGGATAAAAGTATAAAAACATGTATTTACAAATATTTTTTCCATAATGGTTAACATTATCCCTAACTATAAAAATATTTTCAAATTCGAGATTATCTATTTAACATATCTCCTAAAATTCATCATATTTGAAAACATTCAAAATGGAAATATTTTTAAATTATTATTTATTATCTATGGAAAATAAAACATAAGAAGTTTTAGCTAAAATGTTTTTTAAGGGAAAACATAAGCATTAAAATTTGGAAGCCATCATTGAATGTAAGATGAGAATCAGGGTATAATGACATAATCAAAGTATAGAAGCATAAAATAAGAAAATCCAAAACCATAATGTATGACCCAAATATATTAAAAAATTTAAATTATGTTCTATTTCATAAACTTCATGTGACACTGATCCTATATGAGAATATAACACCCCAAGTATTGACGAAATATTTCTTTTTTCAATGAATTTAATCTCTTCGACAATTTGTAGAACATGAATGCTTGAGTTGAAATGAACCATAATATAGTGTAAAATTATATCCTAAAGAATAAATTTTTTGTTTTGAATAGAAATAATTATGTAATGAAAATTATAGTTTTCTAATGATTATAAATAAAATAAGAATCAATTAAAAGAAAAAGAAATATTTTCTAAAATACATTATTTTTTTCAAATATGGTTTTGTTTCCTTTTTCCCACATATTTGGAATGAGTTTGTACCACTTATAAAAATTATATATGATAAAATTAAACTATTTTTTAAAATAATAAATTGAAATTTATCTTAGGGGGATTTTTCATTATTTTTCAGAATTATGTCATTTTTCGATGAATAGTAAAAAATACTAAATTTAAAATAAAAAATGCATTTTGGTTTAAATTATTTATAAAGTTAAATTATATTTTCAATTGGTTTTAAAGTAAAATTAGTTCAATTATATATAAATTTATATAATAAATTTCATTGAAATAATTTTAATATTGAAATTTTTATATAAAAATACAGTTATATTTTCAGTTTTTTCTTTGAAAACCCGCTTTCTAATCAAGTTTGCATGACCAATTTTAAATTAAAATTTTGACCTTATGTGAATTAAATTTTTAATAATGTATTAAATATTTTTAATTAGAATAATTTATATTATATAGATATTTTAACCTAATTTTGACCAAAATTAATAGTGAGAACCATAAAAATTATTTACAATAGTTAAATTAAAAATGGATTTACTAGGGGTTAATGTAAAAAGATTGGGGTTCAAAATGATCAAACACAATTATAAATCCCATTTCATGACTATATTTCATCCTTATACTTCCCATTTTCTACCGTATAGTTATTCTTAATGTTTTTCATGTAATGAATTTATCATTTTTTATTTTTTTGGTAAATTTACAAGTGATTTCCTTGAGGGTCCTCTTTGCCTACTTATATATGGTAACACCCTCCCACTAATTATTCACACCTCCAAAGCAGTTTGGGTCATCCATGATATGTAAAATTATTTCCCCAATATCCTCAATTACATTCTATAGTTTCTAGTACCCCCAAAAGACAATACTCAGGGTGGTTAAGACGAGATCCAAATGAGGTGCTATTAAGCATAGGTAATTGTCTTCACTAAGATCCTTATTTTTATTTATTCATTTTTATTTATTTATTTTTTAATTATAAATTAAAATATAAAAAAATATCGACTATATAATTAAATTTTAATATGTTAATTTAATGACCTAAAACTATATCCACTTCCATCAAATGGGCTATGAAATCATCATTCGTGCGTATGGAAGACTACCCCCGAGTGAACCGATGTCATTTGTTCTTCCATTACCACCTAAAAAATGGGTATTATGATTGATATAAAGTATATATATATATATATATATATTATATTTATAACAAAATTATACCTTTGGATTTATTATATCATACACAATGTTTTTACTTTCCATTACGCAGGGTATACGATCACATCGCTCGTGTGTACGACTGACTACCGCATCACAAAGCGATGTGACTATACTTTCCATAACACATTAAATTGAATTTAATAAGGATAATGTTTGTACATATATCATATATATGTGAAGTTGTTAATATATTCATGAAATAATTTCTTTTATTAAAAGATAATATATCATTTTATTTGTTACACAAAATGATGATAACATCATTTTTGTACATTTGGACTACCGCCTTCATGAAGTGATGTGAATATATTTATATCACCACAACACAAGTATTAAATATAAGTATATTTAAAAACATAATTCAATATATATGATATTATTATCATTCTTGGAAGATAAAATATGAAATTACTTTTTTCCATGATGACCATTGGAAAATGGATATGTAACTCATACATACATACATCCCCCCACCTCCATGATTTTAACACAATTTAATTTTCTTAAATACCATTCATGATTTATATCAAAAGTAAACTTTATGTATAAATATATTTATTATTTAATTACTTTTATTCTATTGATTTCTAAACTGTTAAATATTTATTATAATTAGATCTTTTATGAAAAAACGTACATGAGAGAACAAGGGAATTAACACACACAAAATGAAAAAAATAAAAAAAATATTAATATAATAGTGATAAGATGTTATAAGAAATCATATATTATATTATTAATATTAATATGGTTATTTTATAAGATAATGACATGTTTAAAACCACTATATAAAAGTTTAAATCAATTTAAACTAAAAGGACGTGTGAGGTAAGAGACTTCATCACAATTTCTATTCATTGAGGCATATTATTATGCTATTCACCTATAATATTTTATATGATGTATGTGATTCCCATTTAATATATATTATCTATATTAATTAATAATTTATGTTACATTATGTTTTAATTTGAATTATTTCATCCATAGGTTTTTTAATTACTTGTTACTAATTAGTAAAGAATTTCATAACACAATTTCTTTTTATTTGGTTGTATCTATTCTTTTACATATTTGATATTCCATGATTTTTTTGTGTAATTAAAAATAATTCTATCAGGTTGTATCTAATTTTTTTTATTTGTATTTATTGTTGATACACACAATCGATTCATTGACTAATTCTCACTTCATCACAAGGATCATTTTAACGGTTTATTTAACAGTCTCATTCTCATCGAGATTATTTATTCAAGATTTTTATTTGAAGGAAATTCATTGATCATTTTCTAATAAACCAATATAATTTTATCCTCCACTATCTATTTATGTTAATTTCATGTAATGGTACCATTTTTCCACTCTTTGGTACTTAAAATAATTGATAAAATGTTTTTTAATAAAAATATTTTTTCTCTCTTTGGCCTAAAATATGTTTCCTTCCAAAAATATGTTTTTAAAAAATCATACATAGATTTTTTTATCATTAGAAAATTATTTTCTAATTAAACTTTTAACCAATTATGTATTTCTTTTTAAAAAAATTCAACGGAATATTTATGTCATTTTCAGACCAAGTTCTATTTGTCTTTTAGTAAAAAATTGAATTAAATCTCTATTGTAATATGTTAGAAATGAATGTAATTAAATGATTTCATGAACACTATATTTTTTAAAAACATAATTTATAAGATTAAATTAATATTTTTAATGAAAATTATTTTTGAAATGTTTTATAAGAATTTTGTTTTAAATAGTTATTTTTAAAAAGAAAAATATTTTATCCAAAGGAATGTTTTTAAATATCTATTAATGGTATTTATATTCATTAAGGAAAAAACAATTTATTTTTACAATAATGTGTTTATAATGTCTTGATACCATCATTATTATTTCTATGTAAAGGAAACTATTTTTTATAATAGATTATTTTGGAGCCTATTTTTTCAATAGGTTACCCATGTTTCAATGAGATTTTAATAGAACCAATTTCTTTTCCAGGGTTTAATCATGTTTCAAAGATAATAAAATGAAACAAATTTATTTTCTAGGGGTTATTAATGTTATACAGGAATAATGATTTTTTCTATGAGTTTTATTTTTTAATTAGAGATTTATTTACTTCATTTATGTGCTAGTTTTTGGATATTATATATGATGCATGGGCCTATATTGTGTCTAGTGAGCCTCTTATAGTTAATATTATGGGTTTAAGTATATATAAATCCCATGTATTTGGGTAGTAATTATTTACTCTAGATAATTATATAATAATTCGACTGTTTGGTTATTAAAATATTAACAGTTCTGTAAGTGTTCTACAAAGATGAGTTTCTAAGATACCAAAACGTTTTATCTAATATTTCCTTTGGTTTATATTATTTCCATTGATTAATATTGATTTGAAATAGCTCATGATTATTGATTCTTGTGACTATTTCCTTTATTAAAGCATAATTCCATGTTTCATGGTTCGTGATTTAGGTATTTATTAGTATGATTACATTGAGGATTCACTCATGAACTCTGATTATGTCATCATACAATTATAAATATATTATTATCCCATTACATTCTATTTTTAATGTTTATGTTTATCATTACAATGACATTGATCTCACCCTTGTTTTTACCCCTTCATCAGGAATCTAGGGAGTTTACAGAGAATGATATGCAATGATATTCTAGAGAGAATAATTATATTATCTAAAAACAATGTATTTTGTGATTAAAAATATTATACAAGAGTCATGTATGTATCTATTTTACTATCAATAGTTAACTATTATAGACTTTGGGATTTTATTCCCCATAACTTATGCCATTGTAATTAAAAATATACCCTCTTCGATATATTCCAGTCGAGTATGTTATAGTTTCCATCAATGGAAGTATAGTAGAATCCTTGGGAACAGGATTTAGAATGACATAAATTAGGGATCACAAATGTATGATTGAATTTGTGGCTATATATATAATAACATCATTAAATTTAATTATGGTAGATATTATGTGGTATTTTCTGGAAATTCAACCTTTTAAGGATATTAGAAGTGGATGTGGTTATAAAATAAATGTACCTGTGGGTAATAACTCAAAGAATGATCCTTTTTGATTGACCTAATCATCACCTAGTGAAAAAAATGGGCCTTACTAAAAACATTATTTGACATTACTTAGGGATATAATTTTGATAATTCACATTATCATTACAAAATATTATGAATTATTTGAAGAGATGAAGAAAACTAATATCGTTAGTTACACCTATGTTGTCTTAGACTGAAAATATTATGCCTCATTGGAATGGTGACATCATTTGTATGTGAAAATTAACGAAATAAGAAAATAATTCCATTGAGGAAATGAATAATTCAATATAAGTAATCAAATCTCATCATAGGGATTGATTAATAGTTCAGTGTCAAAAACATAGAGAGCATGTGAATAATCAGAGTTATTACCTCTTCAAAAGGTTAAAATGTAATACACGAAGTGAGTTGTGATGGAATAAAATGGGTGAAGTATTTATTGAATTTATAGAATTATATTATAAAAGTATCTATAACAATTGTATTTCTGTATAAGAATTAAGAAACATTTATGAATTCTGTTAAATTTTAGGAGAATACATGTCTTCCTTAACTTAAGAGTTTTGGATACCATCAAGGGTTAATGAGTTTAAGATTGATTTTAAGTTAAAAATATTAAATTCCCCCTTTTAATGTTTTTTGATATGGGATTCTTAAAATATTAGGTTTATTTTAGGATAATTTTATGGGAAATATATATTTTATTGGAAACATTATTTAAGGAATAATGCCTTTACATTTAATAGAAATATTTTTCAAGGTATTCATAACCTTTAGGGGTAAAATAATCATTAAGTGCATGAAACAATATTCAAATAAGATTTATATACTTTGTAAAAAAGTGTTATTTATTTTATGAATTTATTTTATGGTTGTCCATGATATTGGTTTTGAGAACATCATTGGAATTATTTTGATAATGTTTTTATAAATAAAAACCTGCATGCAAGGTGGAAACCGAAAAATACATCAAGGCCTCAGGGATTGAACCCATGACTAATGTATGATAAGGGTTTAATGCCTCAAACTTTCCTATACGATGTCCTAGTCAACATATCACTTTTTTAGTTAAACATTTTGAAAAATAAATATTAATTATGAACCCATAGTGTTACATATGATTTTTGGAGATTAATTAGTTATATTAGATAACTTTCCATAACTATATAGATTTTCAAAAATATTCAGAATTAGAAGGAGAAAATTTCCCCTGGTTTATATATGAAATGATCCATTATAATGTAATTTTGTTGATTGGGTAATAAAAAATCCATTTTTATATTATTTTATTGGAGTAAAAGAGGAATTGGGGATTTTTCAATGCATATTCAAAGGATGAAATCATTTTTACGACATAGAAGAAGATAGAGTAATTATATTTCATTATATTCATAGATTGTAATGGAATTAATAAACATTGCAAAACGGATATAAAAACAAAAATGTTTTCCTATTACATTAATAACTAATTAATTAGATGTAAGTTTAAATCATCACATATTTTTGTGTTTATGGCCCATAACATTGTATTTTTCATTCAGTTTCCTATGATCAATAACCTCAGCAACAGTTAATAATTATTTACCATATTCCATAATTTCCAAATATTTACATCCCACCAATGTTCTGTTATTTGAAAAAAATAATATGTTTCATTCTATAAAAAACTCATAGTAATCTTTCACTTTTATCTATAGGTTGTTTTATAAACTCTTCTAATGACATGGTATGTCAACAAAAGTATTTTCAAATTTCCATCCACTAAATACCATGATAAACATTAAATTATGAGGTCAAAATTCATTTGGGGGGAAGAATGTAACACCTCAATAATTTAAATAAGAAAATGTTTTTTGAGAGAATAAATTTCACATAGTGATGATAAAAGATGATAATTTAACTCTCCAATAATTTAAGCTATATATCAAATTTATATAAATTTAATCTTTTTTATAGTTTGAAGAACACGCAAACCCAAGTCAAAATGAACCATACTATTGTGTAACTTTATAAACGCACCATTAAATTGGAAGGTATGAATATTAATAACTAAATTATGAGAATAATAATTATCTACTGATTAGAAATAAAATAATAACCAATTTAAAAAACAAATCTTATCTAATGAACTATATTTTTTTTCTAAAAGATGGTTTAGTCACACTTCGTAAACAAAATTTTAAATTAATTTTAAAAATTTTGTAAAAAATATTTTTTAAAATTAAATTCATTTTTAAAATTAGAATAGAAAAATATCGTAGGGTTAATATTCTATAATTTCTAAAATATTTCATTTTTCGAGGAATAGTGTAAAATACTGAAATTTAATTGAAAATTGCATTTTCATTTAAATTATTTATAAATATAAATATTATTTTAAGTTAGTGTTAATGAAAAATAGTTAAATTTTATATATAATAATAAAATTTATGTAATTTTATTCTATTTAATATTGAATTTTGATATAAAATAACTGTAAACATTTTATGTTTTCCTCTTTGAGAACCCTCTTTCTCGTCAGGTTTGGGGGAATAACTTTAAAATTAAAATTTCCACTTCTATGAATAAAATTTTTAAAAATGGATTCCATTTTTGGAATCAGAATAATTTATTTTAACTAAAAATGAAAAAATATTTTTTTTCTAAAATATATAATGAAAATAGTAAAAAAAATTACTATATATATTGTAGACATGGATTTACCAGGGATTAGACAATAAAGATAAGGTTTAAAAATTTCCCTTAATATGAATAAATTCTATTGGATGTCCATATTTGAACATTATCTTTCCCATGTTTCAATATAAGGCTATTTTGCAACATTTTTGTGTGAATTAATTTATTATTTGGGATTCTTTGGGATATTACCCTGTAATATCTATGAGGGGCACCTCTCGCACTTATTAAACGGTACTCCCTCCCTTTATCTTTTAATAACTACCAAGACCTCTTTCTGGAATTAATAATACAAAATGTTTTCCACAATAGTCTAATTTACATTCTTGAACTAATGGTACTCCCAAAAGTCCATACTTGTGGTCCTCTAGGTGAGATCTCAATGAGATGCTTCTAAGAAATGGCAATTATCATCACTAGCATCCTTCTATTTCATTATTATTTTAAACCATAATTTATGTAATAACAATGTATATAATGACACCCATATTTCATATTTTCTTATATGTAATAATTTAAATGTAATAACCTAAAATTGTATCCACTTACATCAAATGGGTGAAAATTTTTTTGTTTGTATATACGATGGACTACCACCTCATGAACCGATGTCATTTAATTTTACATTACCTCCTTTAATAGGAGGGTATGATGATGAAAATAAAGAAAATATGTATTATATTTTTAAAATTAATATACCATTATATTAATAATTTTATTTATACCCTTTTTAACTTTCATTCTATAAGGGATAATATAATATTGCTCGTGTGTTTGGAGGACTATAATCGCACGAAGTGATTTGATTACTCTTTCACGAATGCATTATATGGAATGTAAAAAAGATAATTTTAGTAAATATATTTGATATAAAAGAAATGAATTTATATTCATGACATATTTAACTTTCTAAAAAGGTAATATATCATTTTCCTTCTTACACTAAAAAATGATAACAGTATTCATGTACATGTGGATTACCACCTTCATGAATCAATGTGACTTACTTTTGATTGTAACAACACATGGATGAAATATATTAGTTTATTAAAATATATAAAATAGTATATATTATGTTATGATAATTCTATAAATATAGAATATTACTTACCTTCTTTTAGTGATTATTATTTGAAAAAATAAATGTTATTCATGCATACGTATAATCTTTTGTCTCTATGATTGTAACATAATTCATTTTTCAGAACCAAAATCAATGATTGGTTTTAAAATTAAAATTGATGTATAAATATGACAATTATGTAATTATTAATATTTTATAGATTATTAAACGATAAAATATTCATAATAAATGTGCCTTTAATGGTAAATCGAGCATTAGAAAACAAGGTAATTAACACACAAAACAATGAAAATAATGAATGATTATTAACATAAGGATGATAAGATGTTATAAAATGATCATATATGTTATTATAAATTTTAATAGGTTTTATTCATAAGTCAATAACTTGTTTGAATCCAATGTACGGTATGTTAAGTCATATACAACCAAAAGGTAAAATGAGGTAAGGGAATTTGTGTCAATTTCTCTTCATTGATGGATATTTTAATGTTATACACCTATTTTAATTTAAATAGTGTATATAAGGAAAATTTGACTTGTAATATTATGATTAATTAATTAATCATGATATGTTATATTTCAATTTTAATTATTTATTTCAATGGTATTGGACATAAGAGTTTTTAATTGGTGAATAATTTAATAACTCAATTTATTTTCATCGGGTTATATTACTTCTTTTTATCCATCCATATTCTCAAAATATGTGTGTAATTAATTTTTATTATATTACATTTTATTTATTCTTATTTTATTTTTATTTATATTTGATAGAAAAAACCAATTAATTTACTAATTCACACATCAACATTATAACCTATTAAGGGTTTATTTTACAATATCATTCTCTTCAAGTGTGTTTATTCTTGAATTTATATTGATAAAAATTATTCAAAATTTGTCTAATAAACCCATATAAATTTATTGTCCTTTAGTTATTCATTACATTTTCAATTAATATTGCAATTTTGTACTATTAGGTATCTAAAATAATTGATATTATTTAAAAATATCTTCATTATTTTTCTCTTTAGATGGAAATATGTTTCCTTCCAAAACCATTTTTTCAAAAAATGTTTTAAAAAATGTTTTTAACCTTTTCCAAATGATTTTTAATGGAATTGTTTTCCACATTTTAAATTTTGAAAAATGTTTTCTAATATATATTTATTTTTTTATTCATCACAATTATAATTTTGGTTTTACTAAAAAAGTGAAAGGTATAACTATTTTAATGTGTATGTCATCACCAAAATAACATATAATTAAGGCCACTCAAATGATTTAATTATTACATTATACGTTTCAAATGTTATTTTTCTAGAAAATAATTTCCATTTTGTTTGAGAGATTTTAATTTCTAAACATGACTTTCAAAATGAAAATGATATCTTTATCCAGAATTTTCTAAATATATTTTTATGGTATTTCTATTTGTCAACTACAACAACCATTTATTCACACTCTATTGGGTATATGTTGTATTTATAATGTTTTCATTCTATATTTAAATGGATTGATATTATTTAAAATATATTATTAGGGAACCGATTTATTAATTCACATGAAGGTTCCAACCTTCTCAGGAGATCCACCATAGGAGGTAATATTTCCTTAATGCTCGATGTTAAAAAAAATCCTTTGATACTTTCGATTGGGGTCTCATCTACAATGTTTTGCTAAATTATATTCATAATGAGACTTTCAATAAATTGGTTAAAATCCATAAAATATCATCTTATATGTCACTTCGTAAAAATTAATCTCATAATGCAATTTTATATATTCTTGAGGTTTTAGACAATGTGATCCACTATCGACTGTTATTTTCTCTATCGCTAAATTTTAATTGAGAAGCATCCTTATCAGCATGGTGAATGAAAAAAATAAATCTCATCATAGCTCATTGTGTTCTTGATACCCCCATACATTTATTATATGATGAAGAAATTATAATTTTGACCCAATGGGACAAAATAAATATAATCAATATCTATAATATTCTCCTACCTTATTAAAACATCTCAACATATGAGATTAGTTGGAAAAATCCTTTATTATATTTTAGAAAAAAAATTCATGAAGCTAGAAAAATTGACATTATCAATGAGCTTGGAATTTGAGAGGGTGATGTACCATTCATCTATATTTTTGTCCCCATGTTTTGGGGAAAAACATGCTTGTAATTTTTCATTCATTATGAGTAAAATTATAAATCAATTTCCCTCCTAGAAAATAAATACTATATCTATAGAAGGATTAATCTCATAAAATTAGTGATTTTTAAAAAATTTCATTATAATTTTATGGTTTATAAATGTCTATTTTATCTTATATAAAATTTAAGAACCTTCATCATGAACATTGTCTTGAGTGGAAGAATTATTAAAAAAAATTATAAATTATTTCATGGAAAAAATGATATCAACCAATTGAATATGGAGGGATTATGCACAAAAAATAATTTTAAATTCAATAAATTATTCTAGTATAAATTATGTGGAGACTCATCAATGGGAAATATGAGGCTCATACATTTCCATGACTCAGATTCATTAGAAGTCTCAATGCTAGAACTCTTAATTATATGAACACCAAAATTTGGGGTATAGTTGAATCCTATATATCCATGATTAGAGTTAATTCTCCATAGATGGATAATGTTAATTCATCCCTCAGTCTTTTTTTAAACAATTGGACAGGTACACCTCATAAAATTTATTATGCTCTTTGGAGCCAACCATTGAAACAAATGAGTTGATTAAGGATTAAATTGACACTCCGTTGGATAACCTTTCTACTGATATTAAAAAATGGTTATGAAATACTACTTTATCAATAGTGAAGACACATTAAACTAAGATCCTACCTCAAATAGTACATTTTCCTAAAAATTATCCTATAAGATGGATGGGAATGAGAATTCCAATTTACAGGATAAGTGTTTGAGAATTATCTGGATACTTCATCGATAGTCTACCCTTGCATGGAGAATCATGCAATCTAGGATGCCTATAGACCACTTTCTGCAAAATATTGGAATTAATTTATTCTTGTGATGTGTGTTAGTAAATATTTATTAGGATTACCTCTACCACATATTCTTAAGGTGTGGGACTACTTACACTATATAGAGTACTGTTGTTGAACTTTTGGAGGGTTGTCTTAGCTTTATAGGCGATATTCATGACCATATTACTACTTTAAAAAATATAGTATTTCCCATAAACTATAAAGCATCTTATTGGTTTCTAGTATGGTAATAATTTATGTCAAGTGGAATATTTTGAATCAAATTATTCATGAGAATACTGCATTATATTTACAATCAACTGTTTTTCTAGTTCATGTGGATCTAAGAAATGAAAATTCAATTGAAAATGGTTTTTTGACAACTATATTCATTATTTTATCATGACTAAGAGTTTTAGAATTGTATGTATTTATTATACTCATATGGTTACCTTGGAAGTCCTATAGATAAATGGAATACTAGGAATAATTAAATAAAACACTAATTGAGGTTCAAGAGGATATATAGTCACTTTTGAAAATGGTTTTATTTTCAGAAATAATATTGGTAATGGATTGAGATTCCTTTATGGTCCTTGTGGAATCACCACATCTCTTGAATATGAAATTCTTGAAATAATTAATGTGGTTCAAATGGAAAAGAATCAATTTTTCATTAACATTTGGTTTGAATGTGACTCCACCACCAATGTATAAGTAATCAGGAATGATATTATCCATATTTCTCAGAATTTCACTACTAGAAGGAGTAAATTCATGAATTATCTCTCCACCATGAAATATATCATCACAAATTTTTAATGTGAAGAAAAATTTTTCTCAGATGGATTTATAATAAAGGGATCACTTTTATTGAGATTATATTTCTCAATTACGTTCAGGTGGGGATTTTATACTTCTTGAAAATAGACTATTATACAAACTCCTTTTTAGTTTCGTGTAATTTTGGTTTATTTCTATTATATAGACTTCTAATTTTTGGAATATTCTTTATTTTTTTAGAAAAATATATTGACAAGAATCCCATTTATATTACATGTGTTTATCAATTTAAAAAATAATAATTATTGTTGCTTTGAGTTTTATGATGAAATGAATTATCAATATACTTCATTCATGTTAAGGTTCTTGGAAATTATATATGGAAGGTGCATATTGATAGCACTCTAATGAAATGATTTTTGATTATATTTTATGTAGAATTATATTGTAAGTAAACCATGTGGTTATTCCAATTTTATGGGTTATTTAATCGATCTATAGGGGTTCGGTAAAATTAATTTTCCATGATACCAACACGTTATATCTATGATTTCCATGGGTTTATAACGTTTCATTTGATCAAGATTGATATCACATAAATCATGATTATTTATTGTTATGAATATTTCCTCTATTAATGACTTATACCATGATTCATGTTCTGTGAATCGTGTATTTATGAGAATGAGTTCTTTTGTGATTTTCTCATAGAGTATGATTATGTCATAATATCATTATGTGCTTTTTATCTTAATTTATGAAATTAAATTTTGAGTTTTTATGTATATCCTTATGGAGAATTTAATCTCATCCTTAATTATTTCCTTTCCCAAGAATCCAAGAAGGGTACTAATAATTATATACAATGATATTATAGAGGTAATAATGATACTATAAAAAAACTTATGTTGTTATTTAAGTTTTCAAATGAAATATATGACTCAAGTATGTATATAGTTTAAGAAGATGATTAAATTATTCATTCCTTTGGTATATGATTCCTTGTATATTATGACAATGTAATTAAGTAGAGACTGAATCTGGGTTAATAAAATCGGGGCCGTTTCATATAAATATTTGAATCATCAATCAAAAAACATGGTATGAAGATTTAAGAAAATAAATGAGTCCTAATAATCAATAATCACGAGAACTGCGATGTCAATCCTTATCAAGGGAAGAATAAAAAATCCATAGAAACCATAAAGAAGGCGTGTTGGTATCTTAGAGAATTGTTTTCACAGAACCCTTACAGAATTGATACTAATTATAATAACCATACAGTCAACTTCCAATATAATTTCCCAATTCCTTGGAGTGCTATCTAGGTTAACCTATTATATTAGATATACTGGGACACCCATGAGCTATAATGGGGCCCAAACCTTCATAAAAAATTTCCATGATCAATGAAATTAATAAATTACATAGATCTAAAATCTTAAAATAAAACCCATAAAAACCACAATTCTACCATTAATAACTTTATTAACTTATATAAATAAAACTAGTTTAATGGAAATATATTTTTGAAAACATAATATATCTAGAGAAAGAAGTTTCAGGTTATAAATAAAAAATATCCCCGGTGGATTATATGTAACATCAAGGTTTTTTAAATTAATGTATGATAATACCATTATAATATCAGTAAAATCAGTATTGATGAAAATATAATTTTTATATTAAAAATCACTTTTACAAACTGACAATTTACATGATAATGTTGAAATCGTTTTGATTGAAAATAAAAATGGAGACTCACAAAATAATATTCAAAAATAATAATGGTAATTACAATTGGAAAATTTATACAATTATTTATTTCTTTGGTGGTTTCTCTGGTTTTTCTTCCAATAATATGTTTGATCGACCTTTCCTAGAATGGTGGTTTAATGGATCAGTTTCTAGTGGTATGGAGAAAGATGATCGCCTTGGCATTCTTCTTACTGGTTTCTTGTGCTTGTGGCAGGAAAGAAACAGTTGGATGATTAAGGAGATATCTTTAAATATCCATGGTATTATTTTTTGAATGAGAAACCTCCTTCTGGACCTAGTTATAGCGCATGGGTGTGGGGAAGAGGCTCTATCTTTACAGGGACTCCTTTTTATATCTTCTTCTCTGCCTCTGGTTAATAAAAATTTGCAGGGTTCTTGGATCTGCTGGTCTCCTCCCCAAAGCGTCTTGAAACTTAATTGTGACGGTTCCCGTGTCTCAGGAGCAATCAGTGGAGGACGGATTGTACGAGACTCTAGTGGTTCGGTCTTTATGGCGTTCTCTATCATGCTTGGGCATTGGAATTCTCTCCAGGCAGAGGCCCTGGATTTATTCATTGGGCTGAGTTTATGTATTCAGAGGAGGCTCAACATTTATGTGGGGTAAACTAATTCTATGGTTCTGTATAATTCTCTTTGTGGTAGAGGTAATATTCCTTGGTAAATTGTATATACTATTCATAAATGGTGGTGTATTATTATTAATCATATGAAGGTGTCCCATACTCGGAGAGACGGTAATTAAGTAGTGGATTTTATTTCTTCGGTGGAGTTTCTAGGCTCGGAGCATTTATTCCTTCATTATTTCGTTAGACTCATGGTGGAAGGTGTTAATATCATTAGGGGTGACGCTCTTGGACTTTTCCATTTTAGGCCACCCTGATTCTTGTTCTATTTTGGTCCTATCTTTGTGGGTATTTTTATTATGTTATTCTTTGACCATTAAATAATAAAAAAAATGATTTGTGTAAAATTTAAAAAAGAAACATTCTTCCCAAATTTTTTATAAAATAGAGTCTAAAGTGACAAATTTACAAAATATTAAGAAATTTTCTTTTTAAAACCATTTAAAAGAATTTCCAATATCAACTAAAATATATATTTTTAATTTAGTTATATTTATAAAAGAATATTTTTGAAAACATTTTAGAAAACATGGATATAGAAGAGAAAGAATACAAGTCTAAATGATGATGAAATTTCTGTATAACTTACAAACAAATGTCTTCATGTTATATAATAAATAATGGAGGAAGAAAAAATTGTGCATATTAACCAAATTCATTTCCAATGGAGAATAATATATATGTATTTTAAGAGAATAATATAGTAGGATTTCCCCTAAAATAGCATTGATTATAATCTAACTTGATAGGAAAAATGATTTTAATATAAACTTTTTTCCAATTTGGAAAATTTTCAGTCCGAATCTGAATGAAATATTAACATAAAATAAAACTTGAAATATCATGAAAATAAGGACATTCATGATATAACATGTCAAAAGGTGCATCAAATACCCCTAAAAAACATTAGGTGCATAACATCAAAATATGTCCCAAAGAAAGAGAATTTGAGCTGAATAACCCTTAAAACTATCATATCATTGAATTAAGAATTAATATATTGTGGTATAATATATAAAAATCACAAATTAATATAGTTTAAATATAGATAAAATAATTTATATATCAATTTTTACATAATTCTAGAATAAAAAATTTAATGAAAAAGAGTTATAACCTATCGAATAGAAATTGGGTTATGAAAATAATTACCACTTGATAAATTTAAGGTAAAATAAGCATTGATGAAAAATTTTAATTTGAAAGATAAAATTAAATTTGGTATAATATTCCTGATATAACATGAAACTATTTATTCTATACACTATATAAAATAAATTATGTGCATAACAGTAAAATATGCCTTAATGATAAGAAATTGATATGGAATAACTTACCTTGAGTCATGAGTTTCTATATATGATATTTATCACATAAATAATAAATTAATATCCGTGACTATATTTTGAAAGAAAATTTTGTAGTTTTAATCCATTATCCCTAAACCATTTATTTCATTAATCTTAATTACATAGTAAATTACCTAATTGGTCAAGTCCATATTGGTAACTTTAAGAATGTTCAGTCCATAATATAAAAAATGATTTGGTATATTAACCATGGTAAATGAGTTCATAGTTACATCATATATAGAATTATAATCCTGAAATAATTATAATTTTTATACATCAATTAGTCTTTTATAACCAATCATAAAAGATAGTTATGAAAAATGAACAACATTACAATCGTGGAGATGGTTGGTTGTACGTACACATGAGTACCGTTTCCATTATTCAAATATAGTTACGAAAAAGGTATAAATTAGATTATATTTGCATTATTATAATAATATCATAAACAACATATTATTTCTTTAAATACAATTATATGTATGTAATCCATTTGATGTGGTGGTTATAAATGAATCACATTACTTTGTGGAGGTGGTAGTTTACATATATGCCGGAACTCCATTATCATTTTTAGTGAATGGAAAGATAAGAAAATAAGTGTGAAATTATATTTTTTGACAAGAAAATATTTTATGAATATAATCTAAAATCGTTAAATTAATTATTTTAATAAACTTTGAGAGGTGGTGATAGAAAATGAAGTATATCAATTCTCAAGGCGGTAGTCCACTGCACACACAAAAGATGGATCCCATTACCATTTGATGGAGGATAGAGATTTATATAGAGTAGTATATTAAAATAATATCATATAGTTATATAGAAGATGCTGATTCTATTTTATAACAAATAATAAGAAATAATTAAAGGTGGATTAAAAAGAAAGAAAATAGAAATGCACAGTTAAGAACGATACCGCTTGATAAGAAAAACTCCTTTTATTAACATATTTAGGGCATAACAGTTTATATTATTCCTAAGATAGGGACTATTTAACATTGGGAGTGATTTTAGGAATATATTTTTGTAGTTACAGGTTTAAAAAAGTTTGTTTTTATATTTTTTTAACTGAGAATAAGTTGTTTTATTTTATAAGATATGGGAGGGAAGCCTTTTGGAATTTATTATAATATTAAAGTCAAATAAATTATTTATAATGTAAAAATGGATAAAACTGGTAAGATTCAAATATAATTTGAGTATGTGACTAATTTTATCAGAAAATAAAATTTTATATGTTTGGATTCCTTTTTTATAGTTATATTTTTGTTTTAACCAATATTAACCCTATTCACACTTATCACAATAACTATTTATTTTACTAAATGAGGGTGAAGGTTGTGAAAAAAATGAAAAAACATTAAAATGGAATATTAATGAATTAATAATGTAACACCCGAGAATTTTATGAGAAATATTTTGTTTTTATGTCATATAAATCATCAACGGAATCTTTCACTACACACAACAGTAACTTGGCTTGCATTACACGCAATCACGACCTTCCTCGATAGCTTGCGTCGTACGCAATACCGAGTTTCACTAAACTATGATATGCTTTTAAAATATTATTAAAACTAGCTATTATGAATAGTAATACCCACTTTTTGGAATTTTTTAAATTTCATCTTTCATAATGGACTTCATTTTTGGATTCAATATATCAAAATTAACCTAGGGTGAAAATTTGGTATTTTTCTGAAAACATTCATTTTTTGATGAATAGTGAAAACACTGGGTTACTATTTAAAAACAGACTTTTTATTTAAATAATTATTATTTTTATTTAAAATTATTTTAGGTCAAAATTGATACTCAATACCTTTATAAGTTCAAAGTAATTCATTGGAGTCATTTTATAATAATTTTAGATATATCACAATTTTATTGAATTTTTTACCGTCTTTTACCCACCTCCTAAGAGAATTTGAAAATATACATAAAACAAAATTTTACCGCTTCTGTGAGTGGAATTCCGAAAATCGGAGAGTCAAAGTTAATATCAAGGACTAAAATGTGGTTCAATAAGATGAAAATAATTGTTGGTGAATAGTAACTTTTTACTTTTTTGACCATGGTTAAAAGTAAACAGGGTAATTAAGGGTAAAATGATATTATTATTACCCTAACACATGTCTTAATTCTGTTGGATAAGTGTAAATCGACAAGAAACAACCTTAGGAATAAAATATGACCACTTAGGCCCACTTAGATTAGATTAAGACAATTAATATTAAATTATTTAAAGAAGAGTTAAAATTGTTAAAATCAAAGTTTAATAACTAAATCATTGTTAATATAGAGATATACATATGATAAATTCGACTATAAATATTATTTAGAAAGCTAAAACGATTTAATACATAATGGTATTTTATTTGTAATTTTTAGACATTTAATAAGTTAATTTATGTTTGACACAATGATGATGAAGTAATTATCTAATTAATGAAATATTAACATAATGGATGTTATAAATACCCAAATAAATGTAATTTGAGACTTTTTATGGATTAAAATAATTTTATAGGTTAATATTTCATATTATTACTGATTTAATTTACCTTTTCAGAACTAATTATTCTATTATGATTTTCAGAAAAATCAATTACCAAATAGTGTCAAAATTGACATAAAATAGTTTTTAAAACAAATATTATATTATTAAATGTTATTTTATTCCTAAAAATATAATATTCGGATAAATGACTTATATAAGGTTATATATATATATATAATAAACAACTTGGGGTTCTTTTGTCTTGTTATAGTATGTTTATTAACCTTATATTGTAAGAAAACAAGAAGACACGGTAAAAGTTAAATTATCCAACTTAAAGATAAATATAAATGATAAGGATAAAATAGAAACCTAAACTTGTCTAAATTCTATTGGATGAGATTATTTCGACCCATCCCCACCTTATCTTCTAAATAAATCAATTTTGAGCTATTAAAAACCGAATATGACTTTATAATAAAATAATAGTTTTAGTTTTTCCTAAGGTGCCCCTCTCCTCCCTTATAAAAGGGAACCTCCTCCCTCTCTTCCTCACACCAATTTGAGCCTTCAGGCTTGCCCAACCCCTAAAAAATAATCTTTTAAGATTCCCTATAAATATTCTAGAGGTCTTGGTCTTCTTCAAAGACCAATTTTAGTGCCCTAAATGGAGGTCTCAAAGAGGCGTTTCAAAGAAGAGGTAATGTCCTTTACTGATTCTTTCAACTTTATTTCTTCTTACACTTATTCTTATTTAGTTGTTTAATTATGAAGTAATAACATCAGTATCACTCATGTATGGATATGTTATTATATGTATGAAACAACCCTATTTCACCATCCATCCATCCTATAGAAAACGAAATCACCTGGCGTGCGTACGTACAGAATACCGTCTACACGCCGTGGTGTAATCTATTTCCATCACCACCTTACTTGTATGGGTATAATGGTGTAAATAATAATTATATATGATTATTTTAAATTGATATTGATTCTTAAATAGTATACATACACTCCAATACAATTCCACGATCATGGGAATGATATCATCGCTCGTGCGTACGTACGGAATATCGTCTCCCCGATGTGATGCGACTCGTTCTACATTATCTTCATTTCATAATGATTATATAAATGAATTTAATTAATGAATATGATATATATTACACTAATACCATTCTATAAATGAGTTTTCTATAACCTAAAAAGAGGAATAATAATTTATTCAACAAAACACACATACGAACATAAAGCAATAAACACCCGAATAACAAGTAGCAATGAAATATTACTAATAAGAAGCTAATAATATGACCATATATGATATAATAAAAATATTTATGATTCTGTAATAAGTCAATGACATTATTTAAATCATTATACAGGAGGTTCAGACACTTACGAATCAAATCGGACCTATGGTAAGGGAATATCTCACAATCTCATTTTTATCCGAGATTGTTTGTACTTCAGAATTTACTAGGGAATATTTATCATCCACATCCTTGTTTCCTAAATATGTAATATTATATTAATCCACCTATAATTGTTTAAATCCAATTTTACCCTTTGGTGAGTTTTTAGTAAAGGATATGAAAGTAATCTTTTTTCATTTTTCGTAGGAGGTACTTTTTGACTTTTCCGGCCAAAGTACGAGAAGAATGTTTTTTTAACTTATATGGCATGAATGTATTTTGAAAACATTATTTACAAGAATCTTACTTTACATGTTTTCATGTTTATTTTTAATCAACTTCTTTTAGTTTAAAATTGTATGACATGTTAAGAAAGGAAAAATGATTTTGAAGTAGAAAGGATATTTTCATCAAGAATGGAGTTCAAGTATTTTATCAAAATTATTTTCCATCTAAGATAATATAGGGTTTTTTTTCTATATATATTATTACATTGATTTGATTATGTTGTGATGGAATTTTTTGTATGAATTTCATTATCTTATATGAATTGTTTTATGATGTCACGATGTTTAAGAATCCCATTTTTATTACATGGGTTATGAAATGATGTATGATTTTTCATTTTGTGGAATACATGCGAATGGTATCATTATGAGATGGGTGGGACCTATATCTACCTCCAATACATTGGGAAAAGATTTATATCTCATGAGATAGACATGGTTGGAATGATAGGTTAATCCGGTTCAGTTAAACAGGACTGAAACAAGGACTGAACTCAGTTCAGAAATGGACTTTGTCCGCTAAGATAGTCTTGGCAATAAGTCTTGAATACTATGAAGTGATTCTCTATGATTATGTGTGTATGTCACAAAATTTCTTGTTTTATGTTATGATTATTGGGATTATATTTCACTAATATTACATATCCCATGTTATGAAATTATGATTTCTTTTGCAGGTTAAGATTTCCAAAATATCATGTTCTTATGAATGTGATGTGATTGGGTTTTCTTTTGTTTACCCTTACTGAGCATTTGAGCTCACCCTTTTGTATGTTTTCTTTCCAGAGGTCAGGAAGAAGGTTATTAAGTAGGATATTCCAAAAGGGACTCTAGATATGATGAAATAAATGAGAGGTAATGTAGATGCTTTATGAATCAATTGTTTATGTTTCCCAGTTTCTAAAGATACTATACCTATATGGTCCTTTAATGGTTTTTTTATATGTTGTAGTAAGTGTACTTCAATTTTGAAGTATTAACAATGTATGTAAAGTATGGATCAATATAGTTGGTATTAGAGGAAAGGTATAGTCAACCTTTGGAAACTACGATGTGAAAGACTTAGTAAGAACCCTAAGGATATGTCTAAGCATAGAACACAATCTTAGTGTTTTAGAAATTGCCATGAATTACATTTGATAAGAACTTAAGTGTAAAATTTTATTCTTGATTATGTTTTTTTCCTATTATAATTAATGTTTCTCACACTATTCTTTGTGGGTTTAGTCAATGGCTGGAACCCGAAGGAACCTTGTTAATGCGGAAGGCGATGGGGAATGAAATGATTGTCCCCCTGAGAAACCAAACGTTATGGGAGCTGGAATGCAAAATCTTGTAGCCATTCTCACATAACTTTCTTAAGCTATGAATCATGCATGAGTTCCAAACGAGCAAATGAAGGAGAAACATTCTGTTGAATCCTTCATGAGGTAGCATCCACCTTCATTCATTGGGTCATCTGACCCATTAGTGGATGAACAATGAATCAGTACCACTGAAAAGATATTTTAAGTTCTTCAATGTTCTGAACATAATAAATTCATCTTAGCAGTATATCGTTTGGAAGGTGATGCTGATCAATGGTAGAATCTTATTAAGAATACGAGGCAAAGGGATAAAATTGAGTCCATGGAATGGGACGAGTTTAAGATTGTATTTTTCAATAAGTACTTCCATCATATTCTTCGAACAAATATGGAGAAGGAGTTTCTTGAACTGAAGCAAAAGGATGATGAATCTGTTGGTACCTACGAAGAAGATTTTACAAGACTTGCAAGGTACGCATATGGTATTATTATCCAAACTGAGAGTATGATCGATCAATTCATTAGTGGCTTACAACCAAATCTTCGAAGGGCATTATCTATAAGGGACTTCAATAGAAATGAGGAAATTATTCAATGTACTCTCAAGGTTGAGACGGAGATTGGTGTAACCCATCAGTCACATTGGTTTGATAAGAAGATGAAAATGGAATTCAAAGGAATATCTAAAGAGCACATGGAAAGGAAGATGATTTTACCTTATGATCATTGTGTGTAATGAAACATGGAGGGAGTTGTATTAAATAGACAAGTAAGTGTTTCAAATGTGGAAAATAAGGTCATCAGGAATTTGAATGCCGCAATGATGGGAAGAATATGTCTAGTAATGCGAACAAAGAAATGGCTATAGAGAGTGCACCTCCTATAATTCAATGTTACAAGTGCAAGGAAATGGGGCATTATGCCAATAAATTCCCTAATCCAAGTGTTGTTGATGATGTTCTACGTCAAAAAAATCTTAAGGCTAAAGACAAAGGAAAGTCACATGCAATTTCTATAAGCGATGTGGAGTACGATAACGAAGTGGTGAAAGGTACACTTACCATCTACTCTAAATTTGAAAATGTTTTATTTGATTCTGGATCCTCCCACTCTTTTATTTCTAATGAATATTCTAAGGGTATTGTCATATTACCTCAACAATTAGATGTTGAGTTAGCTGTGACAACTCCTAATGGCACAACAGTTGCATCAAATGTTTATAATTCTTCTCCGATTGAAGTTTGTGGGAAAGTGCTTCAAAAAAATCCTGTGATCCTTCCTATATTGGAATTTGATGTGATTCTTGGCATGGATTAGATTTCTTTATATGGAGATTGTATCAATTTCCACAGAAGGGAAGTCACATTTCATATTCCAGATCAATTTATGATCGTCTATCGATGCAAGTATGAACATAACCTTTAGTGGAAATTTCATCAATCTTATGGGTCTTGATTCCACTAAATGAAGGTTATTTATCTCAAATGGTTGGAGATAAACTCACGATTAAGAATATTCCCATTGTAAGGGAGTTTAATGATGTCTTTCCAGAGGAATTACCGGGTCTTCCACCAAATCGTGCAGTTGAGTTTTCAATAGAACTCGTACCGGGTGCTTTACCTATTTCAAAAACACCTTATAGAATGGCCCCAATTGAGTTGTAGGAATCGAAGAAGCAACTCCAAGAGAATATTGATAAGGGATTCATACGCCCTAGTTCGTCACCTTAGGGAGCACCTGTTCTGTTTTTTAAGAAGAAAGATGGATCAATGAGACTCTACATTGATTATCGAGAACTTAACAAGATCACTATCAATAAAAAATATCCTCTCCCACGCATTGTTCACTTATTTGACCAACTACGCGGAGCTAAATACTTTTCCAAGATTGATCTTCATTCAAGGTATCATCAATTAAGGGTCAAAAGGGAGGATATACCAAAAATGACTTTCTATACAAGGTATGTACACTATGAATTTATAGTGATTCCATTTGGTCTTACTAATGCCCCTGCTATATTCATAGATCTGATGAATAGAGTCTTTAGAGACTATCTAGATCAGTTTGTGGTTGTATTTATAGACAATATTCTTGTATATTCAAATAGAAAGGAAGAACATGAAGATCAGTTGAGAATTATATTGAAGACCCTGAGATACGAGAAGCTTTATGCCGAATTTACCAAGTGTGAATTTTGTCTTCAAAAAGTTGCTTTTTTTGGTCACATATATTTTCAAAAGAGGGGATATGTGTGGATCCAGCAAAAACAGATGTTATTGAAAGATGGTCGAGACCGACAAAAGTAACTGAGATCCGACGTTTTCTTGGATTGGATGGATATTATTGACATTTTTTGAAATATATTTCACGATTATCTAATCCACTCACCAGGTTGACTCGAAAAGGAGTTAAGTTCGTATTGACGGAGGAATGTGAAGAAAATTTCAAGGAGTTTAAATGAAGGTTCTCCAGTGCACCTGTACTCACACTTCCTTGTAGTGGAGAAAGGTTTGTGATCTATAGTGATGCATCCAAGAAGGGGATGAGGTGTTTTATTATTCAAAATGATATGGTGATAGCTTATGCCTCACGACAGTTGAAAATCAATGAGCAAAATTACCCAACTCATGATTTGTAGTTCGCTGCAGTAATCTTTTCATTAATGATTTCGAGGCATTTTCTTTATGGAGAAAGGTGTGATATTTATACTGATCATAAAAGTTTAAAGTATATTTTCACACAAAAGGAACTGAATATGCTCCAATGAATATGGTTGGAGCTAATTAAGGATTACAACTTCTCAATTCATTACCACCCTGGGAAATCAAACAAGGTGGTAGATTCATTAAGTCAACAAGACCATGCTAGATTATCTATGATGAGGATCACAAAAGATCCAATATTTATGGATTTAAAAAGGATGGATCTTGGAATTATAATGGAAGGGGAAAAATCGTATCCTTCTCAAATGAATGATCAACAATCTATACATGTAAAGATTAAAGAGGCACAGAATGAAGATGTAGAGTTACAAAAGAAGGTGAGAAATGTTTCTGAATTCAACGTTGATTATGATGGGATAATAAAGTTCAGGAATCAGGTTTGTGTTCCTCCCATACCAGAATTAATGGAGATGCTGGATGAGGCTCATAGTTCTTCATTCTCTATTCATCCTTGAAGCACGAAGATGTATAGGGACCTGAAAGAGTACTTCTGGTGGGATGTCATGAAATGAGATGTTGCTGAATATGTCTCTCAATGCTTGGTTTGTTAGCAAGTTATAGCTGAGAGACATAATTCTAAGGGGATGTTACAACCATTACCCATACCCGAATGGAAATGGGAAAACATCACTATGGACTTTGTCACCGGACTTCCTAAAACATCCAAAGGCAATAATGCTATTTGGGTCCTAGTGGATCGTCTTACAAAGTCTTCACACTTCATTGCTATTAGAGAGGATTTCTCTCTAGATCATCTTGCCAGGATATATGTAAAGGAAGTGGTAAGATTGCATGGAGTACCACTTTCCATTATATCTGATTGAGATCCAAGATTTACCTCGATGTTCTGGCGAAATCTTCAGCATACTCTGGATTCAGATTTGAGTTTCAACACTGCTTATCATCCTCAGACAGACGGTCAGTATGAGAGGATAATTCAAACTCTAAAAGATATGTTTAGAGCTTTCTCTATGGATTTCAAAGGTGGTTGGTATCAACACATACCTTTGGTAGAATATTCTTATAATAATATCTTTCACTCCAGTATTCAAATGGATCATCATGAATCTCTCTATGGAAAGAAATGCAGGACTCCAACTTGCTGGGATGAAGTTGGTGAAAGAAAGCTATTAGGACCTGATCTTGTTGATGAGATGGAAGAAAAGATCTGATCTATTCAACAACACATTAGAGATGCTCAGAGCCAACAAAAAATTTATGCCGATAACCGAAAAAAAGACCTAGAGTTTGAAGTGGGTGATAAAGTGTTCTTACGAATATCTCCTTGGAAGAGAGTAATGATATTTGGAAAGAAGTGAAAGATGAGCCCTAAGTATATCGGTCCTTTTGAAATACTGGATCGTGTTGGGAAGGTTTCTTACCGATTGGAACTTCCACCGAATCTCTCTCAAGTTCAGGATGTGTTCCATGTATCACTCCTGAGAAAGTACACACCTGATCCTTCACATGTACTCAGCTCAAAAGTTGTACCGCTAGAGAAAGATCTTTCTTATGAATAATAGCTGATAGAGATTCTGGATCGTTGCGAAAAAGTCCTATGGAACAAGGCCACTTGATTGGTGAAAGTTTTATGGAGGTACCACCAATTAGAAGACGCTACATGGGAGCTTGAGGATATGATGAGGGAGAGGTATCCTCATCTATTTGTTACAAAGTGACGAATTTTGAGGTCGAAATTCATTTTAAGGGGGGTGGAATGTAACACCCAAGACATTTATAAGAAATATTTTGTTTTTATGTTATATAAATCATCAATGGAATATGTCACTACACACAACACTAGGTTGGATTGCTTTAAACGCAATCACGACCTTCCTCGATAGCTTGTGTCGTACGCAATACCGAGTTTCACTAAACAACGATATGTTATTAAAATATTATTAAAACTACCTGTTATGAATAGTAATACCCACCATTTGGAATTTTTTAAATTTCATCTTTCAAAATGGAATTCATTTTTGGATTCGAAATATCAAAATTAGTCTAGGGTGAAAATATGGTATTTTTCTGAAAACTTTCAATTTTTTATGAATAGTGAAAACACTGGGTTACTATTTAAAAACCGACACTTTATTTAAAGAATTATTTATTTTATTTAAATTTATTTTAGTTCAAAATTGATACATAATACCTTTATAAGTTCAAATTAGTTCATTGGAGTCATTTTAAAATAATTTTAGATATATAAATTTTTTTTTGAACTTTTCACCGTCTTTTACCCACCTCCTAGGAGAATTTTAAAATTTACATAAAATATAATTTTACTGCTTATGTGAGTGGAATTTAGAAAATCCGAGAGACACGGTTAATATCAAGGACTAAAATGTGGATCAATGAGATGAAAATAATTTTTAGTGAATAGTAACTTTTTGCTTTTTTTACCACGGTTAAAAGTAAATACGGTAATTAAGGGTACAAATGATATTATTATTACCGTAACACATGTCCTAATTCTATTGGATAAGTGTAAATCGACCATAAAAAACCTTATGAATAAAATATGACCACTTAGGCCCACTTGGATTAGATTAGGACAATTAATATTAATTTATTTAAAGAATAGTTAAAATAGTTAAAATCAAAGTTTAATAACTAAATCATTGTTAATATAGAGTTATACTTACGATAAATTCGACTATAAATATTATTTAGAAAGCTAAAACGATTTCTTTCATAATGGTATTTTATTTTTAATATTTAGACATTTAATAATCTAATTTATGTATGACACAATGATGATGCAGTAATTATCTTATTAATGAAATATTGACATAATTGATGTTTTAAATACCCAAATAAATGTAATTTGAGACTTTTTATGAATTCCAATAATTTTATAGGTTAATATTACATATTAGTACTGATTTAATTAATTTTTTTGAACTAATATTTCTGTTATGATTTTCAAAAGTGTCAATTACCAAATAGTTTTAAAATTGACATAAAATAGTTTTAAAAAAAAATATTATATTATTAATTGATATTTTATTCCTTAAAATATAAGGTTCGGCCAAATTACCTAGATAAGGTTATATATATATATATATATAACAACTTTGGGTTCGTTTGGCCTGTTATAGTAGGTTTATTAACCATCTAGTGTAAGAAAACAAGAAGACACGATAAAAGTTAAATTATCTAACTTAAAGTTAAATATAAATGATAAGGATACAATAGAAACCTATACTTGTCTAAATTCTATTGGATGGGATTATTTCGACCCATCCCCATATTATCTTAGAAATAAATCAATTTGGAGCTACTAAAAAATGAATATTACTTTATAATAAAATAATATTTTTAGTTTTTCCTAAGGTGCCCCTCTCCTCCCTTATAAAAGGGCACCTCCTCCCTCTCTTCTTCAAAGCACATTGAGCCTTCAAGATCAGCCAAACCCAAAAAAATTAACTTCTCCAATTCCCTAGAACTATCTTTTATGTCCTGGTCTTCTTAAAAGGCCAATTTTAGTGCCCTAAAAGGAGGTCTCAAAGAGGCTCTTCAAAGAAGAGGTAATGTCCGTTACCGATTCTTTCAACTTTATTTCTTCTTCCACTTATTATTATTTAGTTGTTTCATTATGAAGTAAGAAAATCAGTATCAATCATGTACTGATATGTTATTATAAGTATGAAACAACCCCATTTCACCATCTGTCCATCCTACGGAAAACGAAATTACCGCGCATGCGTACGTACAGAATACCATCTCCACGCCATGGTGTAATCTATTTTCCACCACCACCTTACATGGATGGGTATAACGGTGTAAATAATAACTATATATGATTATTTTAAATTGATATTGATTCTGAAATAGTATACATACACTTAAATACAATTCCACGACCATTGGAATGATATCATCACTCATGCGTACGTACGAAATACCGTCTCCACGATGTGATGCGACTCGTTCTACATGATCTTCATTGAATAATGATTATATAAATGAGTTGAATGAATTAATATGATATATATTACACTAATAACATTATGGATATGAGGTGTTTATAAACTAAAAATAGGAATAAGATTTTATTCAACAAAACACACATACGAACATAAAGCAATAAACACCCAAATAACAAGTAGCCATGAAATATTACTAATAAGAAGCTAATAATATGACCATATATGATATCATAAAAATAAGTATGATTATGGAATTAGTCAATGCCATTATTTAAATCATTATACATGTGGTTCGGACACTTACGAAGCAAATCAGATCTAAGGTAAGGGAAGATCTCACAATCTCATTTTCATCCGAGATTGTTTATACTTTAGAATTTACTGGGGAAATATTATCATCCACATCCATGTTTCCTTAATATGTAATATTATTTTAATCCACCTACAGTTGTTTAAATCCAATATTACTCTTCGGTGAGTTTTTATTAAATGATATGAAAGGAATCTTTTGTTGTTTTTTCATACGTGGTACTTTTTGACTTTTCCGGCCAAAGTACGTTATGAATGTTTATTAACTTATACGGCATGAATGGATTTTTAAAACATTATTCCCAAGAATCTTCATTTAAAAGTTTCCAAGATTATTTTTAATCAACTTCTTTTAGTTTAAAATTGTATGACATGTTATGAAATGAAAAATGTTTTTGAAGTAGAAAGGATATTTTCTTCAAGAATGGAGTTCAAGTGTTTTATCAAAATTATTTTCCATCTAAGATAATATAGGGTTATATTTCTATCCCTATTATTACATTAATTTGATTATGTTGTGATGCAATTATTTTTATGAATTCCTTTATCTTATATGAATTGTTTTATGATGTCGCGATGTTTAAGAATCCCATTTTTATTACATGGGTTATGCAATGATGTATGATTTTTCATTTTTTGTTACACATAAGAATGATATCATTATGATATGGGTGGGACCTATATCTCCCTCCAATTCTTTGGTTAAAGATTTATATCTCATGAGATAGACATGGTTGGAACGGTAGGTTAATCTGGTTTAGTTAAATAGGATTGAAAACGAGGAGTGAACTCGGTTCAGAAATGGACTTTGTCCGCTAAGATAGTCTTGGAAATGAGTCTTAACTACTAAGAAAGGATTCTCTATGATTATGTGTGTATGCCACAAAGTTTCTTGTTTTATGTTATGATTATTGGGATTACAATTAAATACTTTTATTTATCCCATGATATGAAATTAATATTTTTTTGGTAGTTTAAGATTTCCAAAATATTATGTTCTTATGAATATGATGTGATTGGGTTTTCTTTTGTTTACCCTTACTGAGCAATTGAGCTCACCCTTTTGTATGTTTTCTTTCCCTAGGTCAAGAAGAAGGTTATTAAGTTGGATATTCCAAAAGAGACTCTAGATATGATGAAATAAATGGGAGGCAATATAGATGCTTTATGAACCAGTTGTTTATGTTTCCCAGTTTCTAAAGAAACTATACCTATACGGCCCTTTTATGGTTTTGTTATATGTTATAATAAGTGTAAATCAATTCTGAAGTATTAAAAATGTATCTAAAGTATGGTTTGTTGTAAATAAACCATATTATCTTCACTTGGTTAAATATATTTTTTAAATAAATTTTATATCATTTAATAGAATATTATTTTCATAAAATATCAATAATGTTAATTTTAGATCAATTCATTTACATTGAATTTGACTGCATCAGGACAAAAAACTATTTGTAATAAAATACTTCAATACATATCTCACATGTTATTTTTATCTATGAAATTACCATGTCACAATAACTATTTCAATTTATACTTCTTTTAATTGTTTTAATAACATTTACATTATTTTTATCCATTAATTGAATTATTATCGCGTCAAAGTTGTATAGGCATTTAAGGTAATTATTTATCCAACAAAAATTATAAAAAAATAACATTATGAATATAAATAATATTAATTTCTATTTAATATTTATAAATTAACATAACATTTGTTTATCACCATTTCAATAATATTATAACTATTAAAAAGAATAGTGTGACATTTTTTATATTTCCTTACATAAAATATTATAACTGTCAAAATGAATAATAAACGAAAAAAGGTCACATAACTGAAGAGTATATTATTATGGATACATTTTAGTCATATGTTTAAATTTACTAATTCTTTAGTGTCATTTTATATTACTTTCAGTATTATTTTTCACCTTCAATTACTCGATTTAACCTAGATTGTGGAATCAAAAATATTGTGGTTACAATTCATAGTGGATAAAAATAAATCGGGAAATTTTGGTACATTTATAAATCCTTATTACAAATATAAAATCCATATTTCAGAATTTAAAAAACATAATTAGTTTAATTTAATTTATAATTAAACAAAAAATGTGACAAAATCAGTTTTTTTGGAAAATTGTTTTTTAGGTACAATTTTTTTTATAATAAATTCTAGTATAAAAATAATTTATAAAACTATAATTTGATTATCTAAAATAAAAATAATAATTTTTTAAATACTAATACAAAATTTAATTTTACTTTATAAAAAATCGAATAGAATATTAAATTTTCAATAAAAATCAGTATTTTTTTCAGAAAACTCTCGAAATATAACGTTATTTTAATATTTTTATATTGATTTCATAAATTAATTAATTTTACCAAATTGAATTTAATTTTATAAAAAAAATAATAATAATATTTTCACATAATAAAATAATATTTTAAGAAAACGTATTTTTGAAGGATAAAATCACTTAAACAATTCAGTGTTTATTTCTTAAGAATTAATCAATACATTTGTATTTATTAGAACCGGTATATTTATATTTCAAAATTTATTTATTCCTATATATACCAATCAATTTTACGACAAGGTTTTGATGACCACATAGAAGTAAAAATATTTTTTGGCCTATTTGAGCTCAGTGTTGCGTTTCTAGTATGATATTGGACATAGTAATTTTTAAAATATAATGATATAAAAATTAAATATCTTAATAAAATTCATTATTATGAGGTAGTAATATTGGTATATCATATTTCTTCATCAATTTAGTTACATTATTAGTGGGTTTACCTTTTAACATTCAAAACTAAATCCTTTTATTTTTCATATTGATGTTATGATGTAATTGAAAGAAAAAAAATTGATATATCATATTGAGTTTCAAAGAGTGATGTGAAACAATATATGAAATTATTTACAAATTAATACTTTTGATTTAATTTCATGATATTTTATGATAAGCATTTTATAATATTAAATATAAGAAGTCATTTTTTTGTTAGAGTTGAATTTACATTAAAGTTGTATAAATTTATTTTTATTATGATTTAAATAATTTGTAAATATTTTTATATTATTTCATCCAATATTTTGTCTAGATGAGAAATTTTTAATAGGAAATATTTTTTGAAGTCACCATGATTCACCGAGCATGGTAATTAATTAATTATGTCCTTGTCCAAATTGGATTTTTTATTTTTAATTAATTAACCTTTATCAACTGATAACTTTAATAAGTTGTTTTTTATGTTTTCAACTCAATTGTAATGAAGAAAAATGAAATGAAAAGTCATAGACACAATGATCCTATTAATGTTTTATATGTTTAATGACAAATTACATGTATTTGTATCATTAGTATGAAAAAAATCTCAGAAGGTTATATTATTTGTTATTACCATCAGTATAATACAGATTATAGAGAGATTATCCTAAGAAAAAAAAGTAAAACAACAAGTCTCCCAAAATTAAATCCAATATTATAAATATATATAATAGTTGTAATGAAACATATTAAAGTAATTTATTTACAAAGATATTTTTGAATCATAAATTGTGAATAAAATTTCTTTCAGAACTAATGAAATTCAATGAATTCCCAAGAATAAAAATTATCATTTAAAAAAATGATTACACTAGTTATTTTTCGAGAGTTTTTATGATTTCAAAAATTCCTCCAAATCATTATAAACCTAAATTTTTTTACTCTCAAACTCTTGATTAATTTTAAAACATAAAAAAATTTTATAATATTAAACAAGATAAAATAACACAAAAATAAAAGTCTCTAAATAATGTGGCCTTCACCTTTTAGTACTCATGCCTTCTAACGTCAAAATGAGTTTTAAAACATAAATTATAATGATTCATAAACTATTTCTCAAAATTATCCTTATACATATGAATTATTATTTTATTATTCTTTTTACATACCACTTAAATTGGTCCTAAGATAAAAAAAATTATAATAGTCCCCCAAATTTTAAACTAGAATTTGAATTTCACTAATTTTATTGATACAAAATAATCCCTATTAACTCACAACCCCTTAGTATAAAAAATAAATTAAATAAATATTAAAGTTAAATTTAACTATACTCATTTGAAATATTTTTTCCCATGTTATATTAGTAGAAACATACTCATATATATCAATATATGATTAAAATTGGTGAAACCTTTCAAAATAAAATTAGAATTTAATAGAATTTTTTTTCATATTAAATGATAAAAACAATCACAAAATTAAACTAATTAAGAAGCCATAAAATTATAATATCCTACCTATTTATTGTATAAATATTCTACATGTATAACAAATAATTATTGAAATTTAATCGATGGTTTAGTGTTATAATATCAAATAAAACTAATTGAAATGTCTTTTTAGATAATTATATAAAATCCAAATGGCATATATACTTTATTACATTTCTAAAACACATTCACTAACATATATAACTACAATATAGGAATTTAATTATTTTTTTTAAAAAAATTATACAATAAAAAATCATAATTATCATATGAATTAATCTCACTTGAAGCTTCCATTTCTTAAATCATCTTCAATGGAGACTATAAATCTTCTATATATCCCCCTTTAATGAACCATTCAAATTCTGAAATATATTTTTATAGTTCATTATAGTCTCTTATATTTAACCCAACATAAATTAATCCCATAAAAAACATACTTATCTCTTAGACAAGGGTGAGTGTCCCTCATATAGCCAAATTTTAAGAGGAAATGTGTTTGTGAGTAACATGAGAAGGCCAAAAACCAAAAATGTGTGTTATTAACCCTTTAATTATAGTTATAAAATAAATAAAATATTCTAGGTAAATATATACCATAAAATTATAATGCATGAATAACTATATATCATAATATCTGTTAAGTAGAAATGTATAAATTGCTTCAATAGGATTAAAAATTTAAATCATTTACATATAAACATAAATATTAAATATTTAATTAAATGTAGACCTAATGGGAGACACACCGATTAAAGATCACGAATTTTTAATATTTAATGTATTTTTAATCATAATATATAGTCATAACCACACTACTTTAACCATTAATGTCGTAATATTTGTCAAATATTCACTTAGAGAATATCAAATCTTAAAGATATCATAATAAATTTTATATACGTATTAACCATACTCTAAAACCACATGAAAACATTGATCGGTATATATAAATGATGGAAACAATACCCAATATCACCATATAAATCTCTATAGGAATAAAAAATCTCCAAAAAACACACATACCCCAGAATGACCAAAATGACTACACATTTCTCCATTATAGATAATCATTTAATATCAAGAGGACTATGCTACATTATAATTAAATTTAATAAAGGAATCTAAAATGAAACTATGGACTATAGTTCAATGAATTTCCTCTTTAAATGTAAGTAAATATAATAAATTATGTTCCAGTAAGTGAATTATTACAAATTTTCAAAGGTTTTCGAAATGAAAGAAAAAAATTACTATTAATTTTATATGGACAATCATTCATTGTAGGGAAAAAAGTGGTATATTGTGATACTAGAAATGTTTTTCAATATGTCTCTATGAATGGAAAGTAGATATAAAAAACAATAGGAACTGTATCCATCTGTATAATGAAACAATATTCCTAGATTACCAATATAATAGTTTACTCTCATCATCAATGTATAGGGAGATAAAACTGACTATATCATATCCTATTGTTAAATATTCTAGTTAATATAGTGAAATGTCGATACAATATCAATCCCAAAGTTTTAAATCCATTCATATATATGAAAATAAATTATTGGATAACTTCCATATATCTTTAAAATAAAATCCATGTAAACTACCTTTTTATTGTGGGGGATATGATAGACTGAATAATAACATTATAGAACAATCACATCAACGAACCCAGTTGAGATTAATTATTTTCAACTACCATTTTTAAATCATTAAACATGATTAGGAACATATATTATCCTACTACGGTTTTCCAATTATCCTACATTATTAATATCATAGTATTAACAATATATCACATTGAATAATCAATCCCATATATTATTCATAGTTTTACTCAAGATCCAATGTTCCACAAGAAGCTCCATGAATTTCACAATTAATAAAAATAATGATTTATTATAACTATGTGTATCTACATAAAAGAAGTAATTTTATTTAGTATAATACCTTATAAGACCTAATTGAACCAAAATAATACATTTCTTCTTTTTTTCAATAAAAAAAATACAAATATAGTCACTTTATTTTTTAGGGTCAAACAATTTTCAAAATTAGTGTTCATTTATTTAAAATAAAAAATTACATTAAAATAGATATAAGTGGAATTACTAATATCACCATAATAATAAATATAAAATTTAAAATTAACAATTCATTTTTCTTAAATAATGATATATAATTGAAAGATTCACTTTTGTATAGTGATTGTAACTAAAAAATTGATATATGTCTTTACTTATCATGTGTTTTTCTTCAATTGGTAATTTATTGGTGGAAAGAATTATATATTGATGGTTTACATGTTATATTCATTAACAAGGTGATTAGTTTCATAAATAGAAGAAATTTGGCTCATTCTAAAGCATATACACTTGGACTAATTTTTTATAAAATAGTGAAAAGGTATGAATGACTGAATAGAAGAAAATATGGAATTCAAAATTAAATATAAAATTATATTAATGAGTTGTTAAAACATGTGACAAAAAAATTCATGACATATATTTTTTTATACAAAATTAATGCTTACTATAACTGTTACACTATCCATTCCATCTAATCATACTTCCTTCCTATTAACTTACATCTACTTGTCAACAACTTATTGACTCATTATTTAGGACCCTAAGCACTGAGGAACACTAGGGAATAAAATTAATCATATTTCAAAAATATTGAATGGGAAAAACGTCCAAGGAAATACATTATTATAAAAATATCAATTTTAAATTATAGAGGGAAATAATTATTATACCTTTCTCTCTTATATGTGTTTTAAGGATCACAAACACCTTTTAGTGTTATATCATTTTTATTTGACTATATTCCAATTTTTTATGTTTGATCATGAAGATATGTTATTAATGGACTAAACGAAGCCTTCAAATAGAATAATGAAGACTGATTGAGGATCCCACGTAGTCTGTTGCCTCTCACCTCCTTGTGGAGTGTCACCGGCTAGCCAGTGGAACTGGAAAAAATCTTATAGCAACAAGAATCTCACCAACTACCTTGTGGATGGAAGTCACCACCTTGGGAGATTTGAACAGATATGGTATTATCTAGGTAGATTAAAAACTATCCATTGGTCTCCAATAACTACCTGGTGGACTCTATGGTATTTTATAAAGCTATAGTAATCCCACAATGAAGTCAGTGGTTTTAGTAAGCTTGCCATTGGTGTTCAGTCAAGTCAAAGGTTGCCTTGGCGATGATCTTCAATATCTACTTTGACCCCATTACACCTCAAAATCGACCTTTATACCCTAAAATTATATAAATACCACCCATAAGAGGCTTAGAGAGCAACAATATATGTTTATTTTTAACCTCATTGATCCTTAGTGTACATAAACTTGTAGTAGCTACTAAATTTGTTTTTCTTGAGATCCCAATATACTTCATTCTCAAAACACATTAGTCTCTGAACATTCTCTTTATCATTTTTATAATTAAATATTATGTATAATACTAGAGAATTAATATATTTTATTCAAATTGTTCATTCCAAATAATTTTCCATTTTCTATCCCTTTCTGGGTTCTAGATAAGCGGATAAACTCAATTCTTCTTTCTTTGGGTTCCTAGAAAGAAACTAAAACTATGTTCTTTTTCAATTTTCCTTGAATACCAATAAATCCATGGTTTTTTTCTTTTATTTTTTATTTGATATAACTAAATTAAAGATCTGTATATTTATAAGTCATCAAACCATTTGGGAGTAAGACATTGGGGATCATGATTGAGCTGTTGTTGAACTTATTTTTTTCTCCATATATACATTCCATATATTTTAATCATTAATAACTAAAATTACATTAAATTGTTAATTATTCATCATATAAATAATTTAACTTACTAATAAATCACTTATTGATTTATTTTTTGTTTCTTCTATGCTAATTATTTTTTATTTCAAAATGTTTATCTATTACACTTTTCTTACATTTATTATATTATTTAACCTCTCAATTACATATTTCTATCTAATATATTATTTTAATTTTTAGAAGAAAATTAATTCCCACCCAGTCTATATTAGTTTTCCAATAATTGGTATCACATGAAATATTTATATAATTTTTTTAATTTATTAGGATATTGTTTTCATAAAAAATAGTTATACCTAGATGTAAATTTTCTCTTGTCCTTATTTTCATCATTTTCATTAGAACATATTTTCAATTTTTTATAACTTAATAAATATCCAAATAATATGTTTAAAAAATGGTTTCTATCTCAAGTACCCAAGGATCTCCCAAATCACACTCAATGGGTCATTTACCATTCATTGATAGTATAGAAAATATTTATTGGATTACTCCCTTGTATACATTTATATGAATCATAATCTATTATGTTTGGAAACATTTCATGCATGGATTCACACCCACTAAATAATATTATGAGAAATGGAATCTAGATGACATTTCCACTTTTGAATTAGAGAAAAAATACAAATATAATATTATTTATCATTTATACCAAAATTAAATGAAATCATATATCTATATATAAAATTTTCCATGAAATTAAAAAATTTCTTGAAGTTACTCACGAATTCACTAATAAAGATTAAGATATTAGACAAAAAATCTATAAAAAAGATTTTTAATTCATTATTATACATTATAATGAATTAATTAGGGATATTTTAACTCATTTAAATAAAATTTTCAGTGGTATAAAATCAATATGTGATGATGTTTATATATTAACTATTATTAAGTAGATACTTTTGGGTTTTATAAGTTGATAGGAACTCATGGTAATGGTGATTCAAGAAGAAAAGAACATTAATAATATCATGGTTAAATTAGTTATTAGTTCTATCATAGCAAATGATATTACTATAAAGGGATTTTTTTTTTAAAAAAGAAAATGAAATGTAGGAAAAAAAGATAGTTACATTAAGTGAAACATATAGTGACATTTTAAGATGTTAAGAAGATATTAAACATTAAAAAAAGAATGTTGAAGAATACATGATAAAGATGAAAATATTTCACAATGCAAAAAAGGAAAATCAATATAAATAATCCTTAGAAACCTCTTATCATTACCCCAAATGGTCAAATAATTATAGATTTTCCCTTAATCAAAATGGTAAATAATAAAAGATAGAAAACTCTCATAGAATTTACTTAGAGTGTATGTAATCAATCTTTCTTTTCCTCCTACTCATGTGAGGGATGTGCAAAATGCCTCATGTCCTAAATTTTTTCATGCAATGGAGTTAATTCTCACACTTCTTCCACATTTAATTACTATACTTATGATTTTTCATAGATATAATTATATTATTAATAATTATTTAATTTAATTTTTATAAATTAAAAAAATCTAAGAAAAAACAAATAATTATAATTAAGTTATTTAAAAAATAGCTCTAAACAAATTAAGAGTGGTCTTTGAAATGAAATTAGAATTATATTATATAGACTCTTGAATAAACGATTAAGTATATAAAAAAATCTCTTACTATGTTCTCCAAAATTAAGAAAAATATATATAAAACTATAGGATCTCAATGAATTATAATATTTTGTTTTCGATTTTGATTTAATAATCAACCAATCATCAAATAAAGTAATACAAAATTAGTAGATGGGTTTTCATAAGGTTATATTTTAGTTATTTGAGAAAAAAACAAGAATCTTGTTTATTAATGTTATTATAATTTTTTTACGATGGTATAATTCTGGTCATATCTCAGTTAATTATTATTTTTTAATTCTAATGGGAAGTAAAATGCTAAAAACATATTGATTCCAAAATAACTTTTTACTAACATTAGTGGTCCCAAATTTTGGGTAAAAAATCATTAGTTTAATAATAAATTTATAGAAAACGTTTTTAAATATGAAAAACAAGGAACTACATGGTACATGGATGGAGGGTGCTCAAGACACATGTGTTGTGACTACATTTGGTTCAATAATCTTTAATATATTTATTGAGGCCTCAACACTTTTGTGATGATGTAAGGTGTAATATCATCAGTATATGAATGATTGGATTTAATAATTTTTCTATTATAATAAATATTTTATATGTTTTGAATTTATGACATAATTTTCTATGTATAAGTCAATTATGTGAAATTTTTTTAAAATTATTTTGTTAAAATAATTTTTTAATGTATTTGATTCCAACAAAAAACAATAATTATCATCATCGAGATTTAAAAATGATTATGTTATTGACATAAAATAAATTTAAATTGAAAAATATTAAATTATTTATTGCTAGTATAGTTTTTCATGGATTGGTAATAGGCACATCAGTCATTGTAGAACACATAAACTTGTCCAACTCAATAAAATTGATATAGTACAAAATTCAACTAAACAATTTTTTAAAAATAAAAATGGATTTGAACCATGCTATCCTAGTAAATAAAAAAATCATACTTTAATTATTAAAAGGTAGTGTCTACCTCTAATTCTAATGAAATTATAAATATTTTTCTTTATGGACTAGACCACATTTCATGTTTAAGAGGTAATGGTTAGAATTTTGTAATTATCAATTATTATAAAATATTTAAATATGCATCTTTCTTATCTCATAGAAATGAGGCTTATGAATCCTAATATAAATATTTCAGGAAGTATATAAATGAAAAAAAGTATTAATGTCATTTTAATTTGTTGGGATCATGAGATATAGATTGATTATTAATATTTTGATGAAATTTGTAATTCAAAAGTTTATTTTAATTATTTTTCCACTCTAACGACTCCAAAAAATGTGGTTGTTGATATACAAACTTTTTACGTCACTAAGTTATAATAATTATTTTTATTTGTGGAGTTTTAATATCTACCTTAAATTAATTTATATTTTTCAAAATTTTTTTAACAAGGTCCTTAATACCTCTTATTATACCTTGAATTGTGTTTTTATGACCCTTCATTAAAAATATCTCCTATGATCATTGGAAAAATTAAATTCCTAATGATGGAATTTTTAATGTGTATAGATTTAAATGTTATATTCATAGCCCCAAAAACCATCTCGGAATGTTTGAGCAAAAATCTGATGAGATGATTTTTCTTGGTTAGTTAAACTCAATTAGAGAATATGGATTATTTAATAAAAGGATTAAAATATTATTATAATCAATTGAAATCAATTTTTATTTGAATTTTACTAAACCTCAAACCCATATTGTTGTATTTGAGGTTGAATTTGGAAATTTGACCTCAAATAATCCAACTGCTTTTAAAGAAACTAAATTTGTGAAAGAATCACCCATCTAGACAATTACATAAGGCATGGGTAAAATTTAAAGAAATCCACTAGAATACGTTATTAGTGATTTTTAGCTGATAATCATACTAGAAAGTCCGATTTAAATGTGTTTGAGAATCATGTTTTTGTTTCACACCTATAAACCCATGATATTGATGATACCATTAATTCTAAAAAATTTCTACTTACAAAGTATGTGGAATAAAACCAATTCTTTATGAATAATGTTTGGAATCTCATCGAAATACCTTTCTGTCATCCCTTTATTTGAAGTAAATTGGGATTTAGAATTAAATTATATGGGAAATGTGGAATCACACATAAAAAATATACACATAGAGCTAAAGGATATAATCAAGATGAAGGTATTCATTATGTTGAGATCATTCCATTCATCGCTAGGCTTGAATCTCTTAGTGTGTTATTGGAATTCACCACACATTTTAAATTTAAATTTCATAAATTGGATGTTAAAAGTAAATATTTAAATTGTTTTATTTCCAAATTTTTTTTTTTGAAGAAACTCCTTTTCTGAAAAATTAAAATGTTCCAAATCACATTTATATTAACCAAGGTGGTTTTTATTTAAAACAGACCCATACGGTTTAGTATAAATGAATGTCTAAATTTAACCTAGAGAATAGATTTTAAATCATAAGAACTGATTCAACATCGTTTTTAAAATAAATTTCAAATGATTTATTAATTACTCAAAATTATATCGATTTTTTCAGATCTTATAAAGAATGTATTTTTAATGTTTTTTAGATTTATTGAGAAAAGTATTTGGAATTATTTTTATGTGATGACTTATTTTTTTTCATTTATTTCAATTGTCTAAAAATAATGAAATATTTTTTAAATGACCATGAAAATAAACTAATAATATTTTAAATAATTTTGGAATATATATTGTAAAGTAATTAAGTACACATTTGTGAACATCTTTTAAGATAATGTTGGATAAAGATGTCAATTCTGTTGAAAATAATATTTATAGAGGTATTATTGGGAGCCTTATTTACCATATTTATACTTGTACATGGATTATGTTTTGTGTTTTACTTTGCGATCATTTTCAATAAAATCCTAATGAAACACATTTTAAAGATCATAAATATATTTTTATATATTTAAAATGCACTGAAATATTGGGGTTTTTATCCAAAAGAAACATATTAAAAACATTTGTGTTTTTTTCAAAGAATATTTTCATGTAATCTAACTATATTGAAAATCTACAAGTGAGATTTGTCAATTACTTGTAAAATCCATCTTGTCCTGCATATGTACGAATAAAAATGTTGTTTTTATTTCTATGAATAAAGTATAATATATATCCATTGTGTGTTTTTTTGAACAAATGTTTTGGGTGAAGTACACTCTATTAGATTATGGGAAAAATTACAATCATTCTTATAAAAACTGTGACAATTATAGTTCCATTGGAATTTTTATAAATAATTTTTAACAATCTATATCTATGAACATTCACCTTAGACACCACTTTTTGAGAGATAACATCCAAAAATTAGATATCTTGCTTGTGCTTATTAGAACCAATATTAAATTGTAATATATATTAATAAATACCCTTACACTATATAATTTTGAATTTTATATGGGTTAGTCAGATATATTACTCTTATGAAATTTATTTAATAAATGTTTCTATGCTGAGTTGTTTTAAATGATTTAACTTTATTAATGAATTAATTTTTTTAATGTCTGATATATTTCTAAATATTCTAATAGTTTGTTTTACTAAACTAATGTGATTGTAATCCTCCTTGAAAATAAATTCCTTTCTGGATAAAAATATGTTCTTGTGATGTTTTCATACACGCACCTATAGTTTATAACATATTGAAGTTCCGATTGGATTTGAAATCTATTTTTCTCCATGGAAACAAAATATGGGCCTTTAATTCACACCTAGTTTTACTCTCTTGGGTAATATGCTTTGAATAATAATAAAACCTTTCTAAACCATACTAATGGATTATAAATTTTTTCTTGATCAGTAAGTGTAATTAATTTTTGATTATTATTTTAATTTTGTTATTTTATAGCTCCTTATATTTTAAATAAATCAATTAAGGTCGATATGATGTTGTTAATAGTGAAATGTTCATAATGGATCAAAATTCTATCAATATTGGGTTAATTTTTATTAAATTATATTCTTCAACTATTTATTTAAAAAATTTAGTATACTAATTATCTAATTAAAAAAATGATGAAATTTGATCTATAAATTTATTTAATATGATTTAATTTTCCTTTTTCTTAAAATTAAATGGTTTTTATTACAAAAAAGTATTTAAACTTAAATAATTTTGTTTAAAAAAGAATGTTTTTTCTGTCTCTCTTAAAGTTTCATAAATAATGAGTAATATAAACAAGGATAGAGAAACAAATTTTTTTTTGTCCCTCCCTAATTTATTATATAAATAACTTTAAAATTTATAATGAAATATATAGTTTCATTTAAATATTTATATTATTATTTTTTTAATCTATATTAAATTCTAGAATGAAATGGAGAAATATTTGAAAAGGGTATGGTACTTTATGGGATATTGGTTTTATTTGTTTTTTTAATTCTCATTTAATATCATGTTTTGATGGGCAAGGATTTTTTTCAATCCTTTTAAAATACATTATTATTTTAATCTGTCTAGTATTGATTTTTTTTCACCACATATTTATTTCATTATAAAATTTTGAAATTCCGTTTGAAAATTTATTTTTCATATTCACTGTGTTTGCGATTATCAATAAGTTGAATATTGTTTTAGCTCACTCTCATAAATGATTTTTATTTATCAAAAACTCATTTTGTTAATCTAAATTTGTTATTCATTTTCTAGTATTTTTTGAGAATTAATATATTTTTTGAAAAGACTAAATAAACGCTTCTAAATTAATGTAAAAGTCTAAGAGTGTATCCTATTCAGTTTCTTTATGATATGCTACTCGGAAGAGCTTACCAACAACTTCGTGAGACCTAGACATACCTTTTTTCATTAGGAATCTCTCCCATGGTTTTTAGTGGCTACCTAGTTGAGTATGAAACAACATGGAGGTTTATAACATTCCCAAAAAGTAGGCTATTACAGCAGGTGGCTAGCTATTGGTGCCAAGTTAACAAGTCAAAGGGAACATTGTTTGTCGTCTTTAAATGGTGCCCTTGGAACTATTCCACATCCAACATGAATCTTTGACCACGTAGTGAAATAGGTACCATCAATGGTTAGATTATAAACAAATAATATTTTTCAATTTGTAACATAATAACTCTATATAAAAAAAGGTCATCAACTAAAAGTTTTCTTTATCATGAGATCCCTTTGTTTTTATTACTATAATAATGTTATTTATCATTTTTCTTTATCTCTCTATCACTCTCTAATTAAATAAATTACAAATTATATATCATTATAAATAATTAATAGATTTTATTGAAAAAAATTTCATCTAAAAATTGTCTTTTCTCTCCATCATTTTGAATTCTTGGTAAACTACTTAAAGTAAGGTTCCTTTTTATGGGTTCTTATAAAACTAATAAAACATAGATTATTTCCTAGATTTCTTAACTACCACATAAGAGAAGTGTTTATGTTTTTTTGATTTCTTGACTACCACTAATATCATGGTATATATATTCCTTGGTCCTCAATCTATTATTGTTGGAGATACAAGGGATCCTAATTGACATATTTCCAATCACAGTTAAAATTTTTTATACCTTATTAATTTTCAAAATATTTATGTTTTTAATCAATTTTATTCTATTTTTTAATTAATAAATTAACCTATAGATTTATTATATTATAAATCAATCTCTCACAGAGATACTTTATTTTTTATTTTATAATCATTCTTTTAAATTTCCAAACACTTTTTAATATCATTATGTGCACTTTGATTATTTTATTTTATCACTTTTTTTAGATTTACATCACATATATTGTTTTTTTAAAAGGAAATCCACCCCCTAAATTCCATCATGCTCTGACCAAAATAATTTCTTATTGGTGTTCTAAATTTTCATTTTATATAATTATTTAAGAATTATTTTTATAATTATACTAATTTTCAAGTATGATATTCTATTAGTGTCCAATTTCAATTTTTTTTCGAGAAGTGGGTGATGATGGGAAATATTTCTTATGAATGAATTTTAATTTTTCTCTCAAGTTATTTATATATATCCATTTGAATTTATTCTATATGATTTTTTTTATTCACCTGGTATGTCTGGCTAGGACAGAAATGAAATATCTAGATATCATTAAAGGTATTGAAAAAAAGAGATCAATAATCTTTGGATGAGTTTTTTACCATGGGGTTTTATTATTAAAATTATTTAGAGAACTTATTACGAGATATAGGAATCAATTTTAAAATAAAATATTCATAACATTCCAAAAAAGTTATTATGAAACCCCTAAAACCTTTTTAAACATCTGTACATAGGATGATCATGGGTTTAAAACATGATTTTACTGATCTTCATAAAATTACACAAGGATATGATCTTATATTTTAAAAGTAAAAACTATTTTTTAAGATAATAAATTTTTGATGACATTTGATATTAAACGATATGAATTTAATCCATTAATTTTTTTGAAATTATTTATAAAATAGTGTTAATTTTTTAAATAATTATCTAAAGGATCAATTTTGAAAATATATGAGTTATTGAAGGGATAAACACCATACCTCCCCTATAATCATTGAGGCTTTGAGTTTAGAATTTAATTTAGGATACTCGAATGTCATGGTTTGGGTGGCATGAAACGTAATGTAGGAATCATTTATTGGGAATCCAAATAGTATATAGTTTATCATGCCTCATTTAGTTATTTTTAAAAAAATAAAAAAATTTATTAAAAATTAAAATCATAATCCTTTTTATCTGTGTAATTATTTTTATTATTCTCTTTTATTAATTGTGTGTTGTTTTAATATGTGTAGGAACTCTAGTGTATGATATATCTACTAATTTATTCAAAATGTTTTGAACTATCATATAAGAAAATATTCAATAAAGATATTAAAAATAATGTTTTTTAGTTTATTTCATGAAATAATAATAAATAATATAAAATATTATTCCATGGAAAATATGGAGGATGAAAAACTAGATTTCATCAATTTATTATAGAGAAATTCGTACCTTGGGTGGGGAAAATATAACTAATTGTTTATTTTCATATAGTAATGTTAAATAAGAGCATCCAATGTATATGTTATAATTTATTCTAGTGTATTTTCCAACAATAATAACACTTACATTTTATGGATTTTCATCTATCCATCGGGCGAAATCAACATTTCTTGGAAACTTGTCAATGAAAAACAATTGAATATCAAATCAGTTTTCATGTAGCTTTCTCATATAATGGATCGATTTAATGGTTTTATGTATGAATACCCACATGATCATATCATCAATAACCTATATATCTATGATACATTCCATTATAATGAAATATCAGATGATGTGGTGAGTCATTTCCAATTCCCAATCTCATTTAATGAAAATATAAAATTTTGGATCTTTTGGTTCCCATAGTGATAATTCCTCAAATGGGACCCACATTATCAATCATTTCTATAAAAATATTTCCATCCATATAAAATCTGAAATCAATGGAACTTCCACTACAACATTCAACAGTTATAGAACATATCCCTTTATAAAACTTATAAATTATTTAATTATTTATTAGGAAATATTTCATACCATATACTTCTAGTGAAGAATAAATTTTAATAAATTTATAGTTTTCGGATATAGGAAAAAATATATCATAGATGTGGTTTTGGGGTGGTGGAATTAGGTATAAAATTCCTGATTAGTTAATTGAGTTATTAGTGTATATTTCATCCAACAGTTTTCAATGGAACAAAGTGAATGGAAAATAGAAATACAGTATGTATAATTTTGATGTTATTAGTATATTGGTATCTAAATTAGACATTTTATCAACAAAATATTATTGGATAATAGAGTTATGAAAATGGGGAAAAACCAATGTTGTTGGTACAATTCCCATGTTTAAAGGTTGGGAGACCATGTTTATAGCCTACCACCCATTGAATTTGGTCCGTTGGTGTTACTCATGAACCAATATCCCTAATATCTACATCCATGGGTAGTACCCATGGAAATATTAATCTTTCCATGGGTACAGACTTTAGTATTGACCTTGGAAGTATCTATACAACCACTGGCAACCGCCTTCACTAACTAGATCCAGATTACTGATCAATGTTATAGATCTATAGATATAGGTGGTACCAATGGTTTCAATTTCACATCTAAAGGAACTATCTCCAGAAATTGGCATTTTAAAATTAGAATGGTTTGGGCTAATAGGTATAAATACAATAACCTCTAAATTACATGAAAATTAGTTCTACCGTTGTCTTGCACCACTTTACATGTATAAATGTATTTTTCTATGTATATATATATAAGAATTTTTAACTATTTATTTATTATTTTAATTATTATAGTTATATATTCCTGTAGATAGGGCCAATATCTTTTGGAAATGTGGAATGCGATGGTAGGTCATGCCCACATCAGCCTAGGTCCATGCCTGCACCAGCATAAGGACAAAGGTAATGTGGAATATTATAGTAGTTTGATAAGTTTGTGAAATACAACCATGGGATATATTACTCATGGCCTTGGTTAGATGTGAGCATGGATTACACAACCCACATCATCCATGGGATCATATAATAATTTTATTGACCTAGCACTATAGGCCACATCAAACATGGTCTGAATCCATTACTAATACACTCTAACCATTTCTCATACCAGTAATTAATTTAATGCATCATAACATATCTATATAAACCATTACCCTAGATTATAAGCCAATATGTGTTGGGGTTATAGATGTAGGTGATGTTCCATATTCCACTAGTAATTTTGAGACAACCCTGTGTCCATGTTTCAGAAAAAAAACATAGCTATAGAACTAAAGGATTAAGTAAATATTGTAGGAGAGAAAATTTACATATTATAACTCAATAATATAACAACAGTCAACATGATCCTCAATATCTTTTTGGTTATTAACATCATTAGTATAAAAAACCCACTTTTTCACCCATATCAATGTAATGGATTTTAGAAAGGGATATCCCACTAGAAATCATTCCAAAACCCTAATCCTAGTTATCCCCTTTATTAGAGTAAATAAGTCTCAAGACAACTATTATAGTGTACAAGGTTTTACATTGAGTAAATAAACCCAAAATTAATTAAAAATACAAAAATAAGGTTCCAAAACTAAGAGTCCTCCACTAAAATAATATAATTGTATACTTGGTATCCTTCCAATCAACTCACAATGAGATAACAACGAAGACCTATAGGTAACACAATGAATAATCCTAGCGAAGAGTTTTATTTTGTAACCATGAGTGGTAAAAAATAATTCACAACTAGATTTAGATATAAAAAAAATGGATGAATAATAGAATTATTATAGAGCTAAAAATAATTTTTAAAATTTCATTTCACATGAGACATCAAAACAGAAAGAGATCCCAATCCTTATTTTGGATTATAAAATGTGGAAATCATACCTTGTATCCATATTTTATATATTATAGAGTAAATAATGTATAAAAATATGAATCATTACCTTGGAATGTTTTAGACATATTTCAATTCTATTCATTAATACTCCTTTTTTTTCTAGGAATTTTCCTGAATACCTAGTTATTCCATGCTGATAAAGGATATATTCTCTAATAAAATGATGATAGTCGATTTGTGCGTAATTTTACTAAAAAATGAGTAATTAATGGGGTGTGACCTAATATCCGACTGATGATACCATGGTTTAAAATATTTTTTACCTCATGTAATATTTTTCAATTCATGTTTTGTAAATCCCTATGGGATTTGGGTGCATGTGTAAACTAAATTACTTTAGAGGTGTTTATAATGATAGGGAAAGATGAATTGAAGCCTAACTATATGAAATTTAAATTTAAATATTTCTCAATCACATATCTATATTTTCTTTTGGATTATATTATAGTTATGGTTGATTTTTTTTTCAAATGATTACATCATAGTTGACGTATTTCGAGGCATGACTTACAACTGATGATTTAAGATACCTTTCATTGGAATATAAATTTGATTTCAACATTCTTAAATGGGTTATGCCTCATGAAATTTTTTGGGGGACTCCATGGAGGGGTTTTTTTACTTTCAAAACAAAATCATAACCCAAGGATAAAATTTATATATGGATTCTAGGGTGGATTAAAATGTTGTTCAAGAGAGGATATTTTTGTACCAAGGAAAAATATAATGTTGCTATAAAAATTGGGAATTAATATTCTATTTTTATTCATTATCAATTTAAATACCTCTATTAATGATGTATGAAAATTTTCATTTCCTTATATGGAGTGTTTTTGTTATAGAATCTATGGTGATGATATTATTTAGTTCAATTAATGGTGCTTTTATAAATGATTTTTTTGGATTTTTCTTTGAATAAACATATAATTATTTCTCCCTCTAAATCACCAGAGTATGAGGTTTAGATTGATTGAAACCCAAACTTTTCAAGGGCTAGGGGATACCATTAACCTAGGGGTCTCTAACTTTTGTGTTAAGGATGATTAATTCCTAAAACCATAAGTAAAATCCATCAACAAACTGAGGGTTGTATTTTTATCATTTTATTATTTGGGTCCTTGACTAATGACTCATTTATACAATTAATTCCCCAAACCATTCATAAAATGAGTATAATTGAGTGATTAAAATTATAGAATACTAATTAAAATGGAAAAAATTTTGTATTTCAATCCGAACATAGACCCATGAGTTCTATAATACTATCATAGAAGAAACGTTTTCTCATTTTTAGTTTTCCACCCACATTTGGTGTCTCAATTTTATTTAATCAAAGCCATATATTAACGTAATACCCTTTTTCTCTATGGGATTAATCCATACATCCACTGAATATATAGATAGATCATTTGGAAAAACATTAAAACCATAATTTAATGATAGGTATGATTTAAACACCTCTCTACCATTGTATACTAGTTCGGATATGCCATAGAGGATTGGGTAGTAGTAGGGAATGATCTAGTGGAATTTAGAGTATACAATGTAGTATTCATATATGGATGATTGAGTGGTGGTATTATATGTGATTTAGATAAAAGTAGTGATATGAGAAACAATGTGACATGGGGTGAGGATGATCGGGTAGATCTAAATAACTCACTTAGTATATTATGGTGTATCCTATAAAACTAACAATATCACAACTCTTGTTTTAATAATCATTCATTTTGTTTCTCAAACATTCAACAGTTTTCTATATATTATCCTTCTCACCCTTTTTTCCTTATTTTGATGCCACCATTTTATATTCAATCCAATGGTGTGATTGGATGAACTTATGGTTTATCTATTAAAACTATTTATCCTTCTTGTTTCACAACATTTTCATGTTTTTATCCTATTATATATTTTTGATCCATATGAATACTTGTGGGAAACCCTTTTTGTACTATCCTGATATGATTAACCCACACCCTGAACTATACATGTTTTATGTACCACATGACCACCTCCTTATATTCCAAAGGCTTCTGAGCAATGAAAATGGGGTATGCATGAAGTGGGGAAACTATAGAAACCCAGGATTAACTTACCTGGATATTACATGATTTTAGATGAATAAAAAAATAGAAAAAATTAAATAACTGAGGACCATAACAGTTTAGTGTATATCAAAACATGGAACACATTCTTCATGTTTGGTGAATGATACAAAACATATACCTTAAGGATCTTCCACTTTAGTAATCCTACATAATGAAATTATTCATAACATGGGGAAAGGAACCATAAGAAAGGGGTGACCTCAAATTCTCAGCATGTGTAAATAAAGGATATATGTATGCATAACATGAATATATGGTTACGATGACATGAGAATAATATTTTATGATCATAACATTTAGATAAAAGAACATAATCATGAGAAATGGCATTAATATTGGATGTTCATAATATATTAATCATAAGTGTGAAAAATCATCAAAAATCAACAATGAATCATAAAATCATTCCATATAAGTGTGGAACCATTATACCTATATAATACAATTTCATGTGTCAATGTTAAATTACAATACCATCATCATAGTGCATCAAGACACACATTTTTTCTATTTTAGGATCAAGAGACACCCATTTCCCATAGTGGATTTGGACCCAACTATTTACCATTTTGGATCATGACAGACATGTTTCCCATTTTTGATAAGGACAAACCTATTTCCCTTTGTCGATCTAGATGAACCTCTTTTCTATTTCGGATCAAAAAACACATGTTCTCTAGTATAGATATAGACACACCTATTTCCTCTTTAAGATCAATTCCATCTACATGTCTACTATCCTTATACAATGAGCTATAAATCTATCCCCAATGAATTTTTGGGGTTATATGTCCCATCCATCATATACTAAAATAAAACATACATGTTCGACAAAATAATACAAAATTAATCATATCATGACCAATAAAAAGAGATGTGTTTGATAAACATTATATAATAACCCATGAAATGAAATTTCCATTCGAAAAATTTCATAATATCCTTATATATGGAAAAGAGATAGGTCTCATGATGATTTCATCATAGAATAACCTTTGTAAGGATGTGGGTTTCATAAGTATTTTATCATGGTATAAATAATGGAATATAAGTGGGTTTAAAAAAACATGTCATCTTAATCAATAAAAATATAAGAAAGAATAAAAATGGGTTCACTAGATAATATTCCTTGTAATGAATAAACTATATCAATGTATATCATCCTAGATAGAGAAGGATTTTGAATTATCACTTAGAACATAACATTTCATTGAAAATGACTCCTTTAAAGATTTAAAACTTTAAAAATCCTTCCATTTGAAAAGAAATTTTAAGACATATATAGGAATCTTGAAAAATCATTTATAACATTTCATTAGAAAAATATCCTTTCAAGTTTTAAAAACACTTTTTAACACCTGAAAATTTTGAAAACTATTTCCTTTTTAAATTACCTTAATAACATATAAAATAATGTTTTAAAACACGATAAAACATTTTTGGAAAAAAAATTCATAGAAAAAGAAATAAAATAACAAAATTCAAAATATTTGTAAAAAAATATTTTTAAAATAACAGTGTATTATTTTAAATAAATCATGAAGGAAATGGTTGTGGGTAAATCCATAAATGCTAAAAATTTCTTCTGCACTGTAAAAAACATATAAATGTGCCTTGATTGGAAAAAAATGGGATTCCATTTAATTTGTTTTTAAAAAGTAAAAAAATGGTAAAAAGGACTTTTTAGAATCATTATAAAACATTTTTTAAAACATTTTTAGAAAACATTATTTTGGAAATAAAAAAAGTTTCAAAAGGAAGAGAGAAATAAAGCTAAATTTTATTTAAAACACATTGTTAATTATTAAAATGATCAAAGAGTTGTAAAATAGTACCAATACATCGAGATATCACATATAATAATAGATTAATACAATTAATCAGATTTATTGAGATATGGATCATATTATTTTCCTAAATGATGTATAATGATAAACAATATTGAAAAAGGATGAGATTATAGCAATAGAATATTTTCTCCGGTAACATTGAATTATAATAATATTGAAATAATAAAATTAAATTAAGTTTAAATTATCATAAAAATAATTATATTTAATGATAAAACATGAAAAAGGTTGTTTTATACACCTCATAGAAAAATATAGGTTCATAACATGACATCTGTCTCAAAAAAGGAAAATTGAGACAAAATTACCTAACTAATTTGTTAACACTCAAACCAGAAACCCCATGAAAGAGTGATAATGAAATGGATAGGTAAAAACAAATAAATTTATGTAGAAAGATAATATAATAAATTTAAGGGTTGTACATACACAACACAAAAGAAATGAGTGATGAACATGGTATGTACCTCATAAATATAAAAACTGAGATGAAAAGACCCTTACCTCAAGTCTCAACTTTCTTTATACATGTGATTTACTCAAGTATAACTAATATAAGTGTATTATGAATCTAAAATAAAACACTATTATTATATCAAATACCATATATGATTTTATTATTAATTTATATTACCCATTTTTCAACAATTCCATGTAATTGTTATGTTTTGGGTAATATCCGATTTATTTTACAGATATGTTTAGACTTGTTATTCTTGATTCTCTTTCACAGATCATGAGTTTATTGTTTAAATAATGTATAAAATGACATAAATATCCTATATATTCTTTATATAAATATTTATATTATTATAGAAAATATTGAAATGTGAAATGGAATACACCTTTCATGGAGACAGTTTTTCATACGTATGTATTGATGCTATTTCCATTCTCACGATGTATTAGAAAGAAAGATTGTAAATGAAATATATGTATATTTATATATTTTCCTTTTAGTATAATTTTTATATCATATATATCATATAAATTTACTAAATCCATCGTTAATACAATCCATGAAAAATGTAAATGAATCACGCTTCTTTGAGGAGGAAATAGTACAAATGTCCACAAACAAAGTTATCATTTTTACATAAAATTGAAAGGATGAAGGTATGATTTAAATATTAATTTTAGAAGAATAAAGGAAAAGTAAATATAATATATAAATTATTAAAATAGTATGTAAAACATAATTTTGAACTATGATAGGTGGTAAAATAAACATGAATGCCATCATTTCGTGAGGCATTCGCCCACCGTACATGCGAAAACTATGTTCATTACCCATTTGATGGAAGTGTGTGTAGGTGTAGGTTGAAACCGTAAAATAAAAGAATCATAGTAAATTCAGTATAATTGTCTAATTAGATATTAATGTAATAAGGATAATTTTGGGGGTGGATAATGAAAATAAAACAAATGGGCTTGTGGAAGGATGTTACCTCTTCTTTGGTTAACTCCTCTTGGTTTGTACCAAATGGATTCATTGAGTGTATTTATTACCAAATTGAGGATTAAAGTTGGAGGGGAAAGAATTTTGGACATTATTTGTGATGGTTTTTATTATTTAATGTGGCATGAGAGGTTTTAGAAAGTGTGTGGGGGGGGGGGTGAGTGACTATTTATAGTGGAGTAACATTCCTTTAAAGATAATAAACAAAACATAATAGAGATAAATACCTTACATAGTGTGTCACAAATAATCTTAAATTTTCATTAAAATGGTGTATAAGGAGGAAATAATTATATAAAATGGATTTTGGACATGTGTCTAGGGTATTTAGACACTGATGACAATATTTAACCACTATGTAATCTCATTTTCACATTAATCATTGTAATTAATTTTAATTAATTTCACAAATACGTTTCATAAAAAAATTAATTTTAAGTTAATAAATATTATAAAAAATTATATTTCAATACATTTAATTAAATTTTCGAAATTCTATCCACATATGTTGTAGAAATTAATTTAAATATAAACACGCTGCAAAAGTAGATTTTTAATGTAAATAAGTACAAAAGTTTATAAATTTTCTATATCCAATTTCAATGTTATATTGGTTAAAATAATGATAATTGTACTAATCAATGTATTATTGATCTAATTATATTTTTAAATACAATTAAAATTTTATTTATCTATATAAATCAATTAGAAAAATATATTTTTTAACTAAAATTCAATTTCTTTGACTATTCATCAACAAAATATGACATCTCAGAAAAAATACAAAATATTCACAGAATTAAAATTTGATAATAATATTTAAAAAATGAAGTTTATTTTTTCAAATAAAAATTATAAATGTGTTAAAATTTATATTTAATGTGGGATTACCATTAAAAGTTAGTAAAAATACCTTTTAGAAAAATACTTCTTTTTATTCATAAAACTGGATTTTTTAAATTTTCCCTATAAAATCTATTGGATGAATTTAAAAAATATTTATTGAAAATATAGTATATAAATTTTATTGAAAAAATTCATCAAAAGTGGTTTGTGAAATTTTTTTATATAAAATTGTGTCAGTACATAGAAAAATAGTTTTCATAGAAAATTAATTAATTTATTTTCAAATAGTTCTTACATTAATTTATAAGTAATTGATAATGATATAATTAATTTCATATAATTTTTAAAATAATATTTTCACAATTTAGTTAATCTTATTCTTAATATCCATTCCTACAACTAAGTGGTAACTATAATAATATTTTAATAACACAATTAATAGTACATCGTATTTCGTAAAAAATCACCCTTTTATGTAACACAAGATATCCCAGGGACTCATTCTTGTCTATAACCTATGAAAATCCTAGTGTTTTGTGTATATAATATAGTCTATGTGAAACTTTTATTGTAAAATCTACTTAGTGTTGTGTATAACTCAACACAAACATATTGATTTTCTATAAAAATAACTAAATTCAATATTGTGTGAAATGAAACGTATGTTAAAATTTTAAATTAATTAGAAACAAATATTTCAAAAAATATCGGTGTTGTAACATTATACACCCACATTAAAACGAATTTCACCCTCAAAATTCTTCTTTGTTATTAGATATTTAATACTTGAATATTCCATTTCTTAGAAACCCACATTTAAAAAAATGAATACTAATCCTTCCTTTAAAAATGGATAGTTAAGACCATAGTGGTTACCCAACGCAACTCAAAACTAGGTTACCACATAGGAAAATAGCTGTTGGGAGTAATTATTTTACATAGAGGAAAGGTTTAAATAATTATAGAGAGTGATACAAATCATTGATCACCTATAGGTGAATGATCAATGTAAAGTTAAGAGCATCAAAACAATATTTATATTATGATTTATAAGAACATTGGCTCAAAATAAATGAACATATTAGGAGAAATATTTTTACATAATCATATCTTTGAGTTGAGGAACTATTTTTTAATATAATAAAAAAAGAATGTATACTTACTAGATTTTAATTCATTTCAGATACACAAAATGACCGTTTGGTTGCGCCTTTCTCTATTTCAACTTCATCTCTTCTTCAATAAAATGAAGGTGATTTTTTGTCCCTAAATTACTAATATATCATCAAGAATAATAATAATCCATTCTATCTATCTTTAGTTAGAATAACTGAAAAATGGTTATCACATGTTATCCACTATGCATAAAACCTTATTTGGATTGATAATAATTTAATCACTAAAAAACATCCAATGTTTGACTTAAATCATTCCATTAATGGATAACCATATGACCCCTTAAAAATATGAAAATACAAAAAAAATTAGAAATAATTTCACTACACTATTTTAATAATGATACCCCATATAACATAAAGTAGTTCTTATTTATAAAATGACAAACATGTGAATAAATTCATCAAATGTTCTCTACAAACATTGTAATGACATAAATTACAATAAATCATTATTGAATACATGAATTCGTTCTTATTAGAGAGTTTATTTTATATATTAAATAAATCATAAAATGGTGTAAACTCTATCAATGATATCATAAATCACTTTTTCAAAAAATTCCTTTATCAGTTTTGAGGTAATCATGTCTATCCAATATACTGATTCAAATCCTAAATTTACTTATCCAAACACCATTATCTCAACATAAGAATCATATTAAGGTATACCTTCTATTAATCAACATTTCACCTTTCTATTGATTCATTTTTGGTTTTCTTCATCACCATTAAACCAATAATTTTCAATCCTTAATAAAAAACGTATATTGAAAATACCTATATATTTTATATTTCATATAACATAATATTTTAATTCCAAAACATAATCAATTCAATCATCCATCTTTATTCTAAAACCATTAATCATGATTCATCATATTATTCTTTAATACAATTTTCTTAGAAGATAAAATTTTAATCATGTCTTAAGGTTCCACAAACTCAATCTAATAATGATTCTTACATTTAATGTAAAAAATAAAATTATGAAATGTCATACCTTTCAAATGTCATTTTTAGTCCCTTTTACCCAAATAGTATAACAAATACTTGTACCATATTCATGATTATCTTCCTAATATTTCCAGTTAGTACATGAATTTTTAAAATTCCCATACTTTCCACATCTAAAATATTCAATGTTAACCCAGTTCCATCTAGATACTTCTTTGACTATGATTAAGCAGAATAGTGTGAGAAATACTTATCATAGTATAAAAATAAATAATTATGAAAAATTACTTATATAATGCCAGAATCATGATACCTATATTTAAATCTATGAGACCATAATCTTATCCTTAGAGACATAATTAAATATATTGTCAGAAAAATCCCTATTGATATCACTAAAGTTTTCTCGTTCTAGTTTTCTAAGCTTGACTAATCATTTTCATTGATACCAACTATAGTGACCTAGTCTTAATATATATATATTACATAAATTTTGATGAATATTCAGAACATTAAAAAAGTATCTTCTTAAGGACCATAATTGTTTTGTGTCTTTGGAAACATGGAATACATTCTACTAGATTTGTGAAATATCTTCCACACATCCACTAAAGTTCATCCCTTTTATTACTCCTACTAAAAAACTTTCATCATAAAATAGGGAACAGAAATATAATAATGGGATGTTATAAATGATCTGTAATGGTAAATAAAAGATATATGTAAGGAAAAAATGAAAATAAGGAAATGAGAACACAATAACAACATTTAAAGACCACAACTTGTATATCAAGGATCATAATTATAATACCTGGCATAAATATTGGAATTTGATAAGACATGAATCAGAAGGGTGATAAATCATAATAAATAAATAATGATCTTTAATATCTTATCATATAACGGTAGCCCCATGAGTACTATAGGAAAACATTTCTTGTGATTAGGTTAACTACCAAGACCATAAAAATAGTGGATCACGATACACATATTTATCTTTTTTTGGATCAGGACACACCTATTTTACATGGTGGATTATGACAAACCTTTTTCTCATTTTGGATGAGGTAACACCTATTTTCCATTTTTGGATCAGGACACACCTATTTCCTATTGTGGATTAAGACAAACATGTTTCCCATATATATTAGGAAAAACCTATTTCTATTATGGATTAAGACACACCTGTTTTTCCTTTTGGATCAATCCCAAAGACCTGTTTCCCATAATTATGCTTTTCTATATAAATGTTTAACCAATACATTGGAGGGAGAAATAGGTCCCACCAGTCACATAATAAAATCATACATTCAAGTGCAACAGAATTGTAAATCATAGTTCTCTTTCTATTAGTGTGTGTTATATATGTAAAAATAACAAACATAAATAATATTAATATGTGGAAAATGTTTCTATGATTAAAAAATTAAAAATAAATAAAGATGACATATTTAACCCCCACCTTTATTGGTCTCCCATAGATCCTTCATGTGGTCTAACAAGTAGTGTGAAAGCCCAGATTCCATTCATTTATGATTGACTTTTTGGAAGTTAGATTTAAAAGTATCTCTCTAGTTGAATAAGTTTACACAATTTCCTATTTTCTATAATTAATAGTTTATATTTAGTTAATCAAAATGAGATCCAATATTTTTATGGTAATGGTAATCATAAATGGAAGGACAATATACTTCCATACATTTTTTCTATCAATTACAATGTATTGGTAGTTGTACCTGAGGGATTATTTCCCCATGAGGAATGATCTATAAATATACTGAAATATATAAGGAATATAGAGAATGATGGACCTTATCAGAATATTATTTTTTTCTTTTCTTTTAGAGAATTAATTTAGGAAATTCAATGGAATAAAAGTGTAAAAAGGATTATAGAACAGGTTTTAGAACATTTTGATGGAATAATAATGTCAATTAAGAAAAACCTATAGATCTATAAGAAGAAGTATAAATAACTTAGGATTCATGAAAATAAATAAAATTAGTAACATCAATATATCGTTTAATGAGGTTTTGAGAATGTTGAGTTGTTTTAGTGGGATGTTGGAAGATTCATTTATTTTGTAAATGATCTAATTCATCAAATCAGATATCTTTAATTCTAAAGTCTCATCTATGGAAGATAAAGGCTCAAAAACACTCACTCTTTTTGAACTATATATAATCCCAACTTTGTATTTGATGAGAAAATATAATTTTATTATAAATAAGATTAAGGATTAAAATGAAATGTCTTTGAAATATATAATTTACGATAATTATAAAAATAAAGTCAATAAATATGATGATGGATGCTTATATTTATATTTAGGTCTTGATTTGAATTGTGATAAAATGATGTCTCTTAACTCTAGAAACATGATAAAAGGAAGTGTGATATTCAAGGTAAGCCAAAACTAAATTTTTTAGTTGTGGAAAACTAGATATTTTACTATAAATTTTGTATAATTTAATGAATATGAATCCAATGAATATGAATACGAAATATCAAGAATACCATTGAAGAATAAAGAAAAAAAATTCCATGTTTCAACTAAATGTATAGTAAAATATATCTTAGTGTTTCCATAGAATAATTTCTTATCTTTTAATAGCTATAGTGAAATATGCGATGAACATGAAGAGAAATTTGAGGCAATGGGTGGTAAAGTAGGTTAGAAATTTTTCATTGTTAATGTAAATAATAAATATGACAGTTGGGATGAAATATATTATTCAAGTTAAGAAGATGAAACTTAAATAGAGGTAATAGTGAGGTAATAATTAAAAAAAGTTATCCATGAAAATTATAAAATGGAGAAGGAGATCAAAAGATATAAGAATGGTAATAAAACAGTTTGGGACAAGGATAATATTCCTATAGAAGAAAAATAAAATTTTCTTGAATAGATTTCAGGAAAAAATAATATTATTTATAATGAAATGAATTATAATTAGAAGAAAATTATGGTTAGAATCCATAAAAATTTAGGTTTGGGAAGTGGGACCAATATTGGGGAATTTAACATAGAATGAAATCAAGAATCAAATTCGAGATATCATGGTAGTTAAAATTATATGAATGATTTCTAGGTTTTTATGCTACTTTAGAGGCTTTGAGAAAATAAAAAAGAGTGAAATTTCAACTTATAACATTATAATATTCTTATGAGGATTGAGGGATATATTTTATAGGGTTTTAGCCCACTCAATGGATGAATCTCTAGAAATAGTATATAAATTAGGGAAAAAACAAAAAATGATTTGAATCTCTTGAATAATTCTATGGAAGTTGTTAGGAAATCAATCACCATAAAAAGGAATTTATATTTCCTTACATTAGCCATGATAAAATTGAGTTTCAATACTTCATGATGTCCGGACAGGAATATAAAATGGAAGTATAAATCAATAGTTTGGGAACTTGCACTTAATGCATGAAAGGGGACAATCTATGGATTTTGGAAGGTGGAGGTTCCATCACAATATAGGATATTTAAATTTATTTAAATACATTAAAAAGTGAATTTTAGGATTAATTAATTTTAGAAATGATTGGCCACTCATTGTTATAGGATATGGATTGAAAAGGATTGGGAATGAAAAGATAAAAAATCAACAAACATTGTTTGTTGTATATTACGAAAAAATTTGTTAAGTGTTTCATATTGTAACGTCCCGGTTCTGGATGCCACCCAGAGCCGCCCCATACCCGGTTGGTCACATAGACTCAAACAGATTTCCCCTAATGCCCGAGGTTGTCGACCATCAGCGAGGGCCTTGTGTGTGATAGTGGGGAAACTAAGCCCTCATTGGCAGAGTAAAAATCGGAATTAAATAAATACATACAAGAGAGGAAGCAGTAATAATATCATACAAAAATAAACAGTGGAAAATTGATAGAATAATCCGGATCTCATATATATAATAATGCATGATACACATATCTTGGAAAGCAGTTAAACAAAAAAATGCTGAAATAAAGTACTAAACAAAGTACAAAAGGAAAACAAAAATTATCTCCACAACAACCCAAGATTATGCTTGGTCTTGTGCTCTCTAGCTCCATAGCATGTCAAGTACCTGAAGTGGAAGGGCGCTTGCCGTTGTCTAGACATGAAATAATATAATCTGTTTGGGCCCAAAAGCAAATTCCAAACAAGGTGTGAGACTAAATCCTAGTAGGAAACCACCACGAGATCTATACCTAACAGTAAAATTGTATAAGGTAGGTAAAAGTACAGGAAAAAGTAAATATGAAAGTACACAATAGAAAACAAATCAACATTTTAATATCAAGAAACAACTAAACAAGAAAATAAAACAAAACAGGTAACCCTTAGGGAAGTACTCACATCCTATCCCCTCTGGTCCTACCTAACTCGTTCAAGAAACCCTCATGGAAGTAAAATCAGTCAGACCCCTCTGGTTCAGCTTAAGCATAGACTCTCTGAGGAATCACTCACCATTAATTCCCCCTATAGTCTCGTATCGTAACTAAATGTTCTCTAGGGAAGCACATACTTCACATTTCATATGTGGCCCAGGTCGACGAACTATAGACACTCTGAAGAAGCACTCAACGTCAATTCCCCATGTTGTCTGCATCATAAATTTATAAAGAAACTATGGAGAAGCCCTTACATCCATTCTCCCTATGGTCTATACACCAGGTTCTCACAACCCTGTGAAAGTCAAGAAAGATTAGCAGTGCGTAACGGCCATGGTAAACCTCAAGAACTAATTGGATTGATTTCTACAACACAACAACATAACATAATAGTAGTCACACCATCCTACAATAGTAGGCATGGGAAAGTAAACAGCAGCCTAACAAGTAATCAATACCCAAAGGTCCAAACAGGCAAAACATCCAAGGAAATGAACAAAAATTCACCCAATTCACAATCAATTATCATCTACTCGGGCATATCATCATAGCATAGAAACAGTAGGGCTAAAATGGTAAATTCACAATACATCGTTCTTGGGAATTGGGAAAATTTTTCACAGAAAACTCAAGGAGTAACTACAGAATGACACAAACCACCTACCTCGTGGTTAGGAGATCAATATACTTGAACCTCGTAACTTTAATCTCCTTATAATGTTGTAGATCTAGGATAAAAATCTAAAAATTTCAACCCCTGATAACATGTAAAATAAGAAAAATCATGAAACAAGTATCCAGTATAAGAGAAAACTCACCGATGTGATTCAAACGCAATCAACAGTGTTCGAATCGGAGGTTGGACGGAGGCTCAGGGGCTCATCGACGATCCGTGGCTTCTCGGTGCTCTCAGATCGATGAAACCTAAAAGAACGATGTTCTCTCCGTCAGACGTGACCCCGGTGCATTTGATGAAAAAAAACAAAATACATGGAATGTACTTTTGGAGTAGACAACTTGAACATGCTGTTTTCATACTCTGCATTAGGCAGCCTCAATGTCATCACACATGGTCGTGCACAAGGCCACTACACGGCCATCACACGGCTACCTGTGGTAACTGAGTACACAACGTGTACTCACAAAGTACACAACATGTACATCAAAAATTACTAGAAACTCCTCATTTCTGAAGAACTTCACAAAAAAGAAAAACATACCTTAAAAGAACATCTAGGTTCTTACAAACATTTCCCCTTAAATAAATTCATCCTCGAATTTCACTAGCGTGGCGTAGAAGAAAACACCTTGAAAAGTTCTGGCCACTATGCTCGTACATCGGCCTCCCTGTCCCACGTCTCTTCTTCCACCCTCCCATGATTCCATAACACTTGTACCAAAGGAATAGACCAACCACGAAGAACCTTTGCACTCTAATAAACTATCCGGATTTTATGCTCCTCCAACGATTCATACACTTCGAGCTCAACCTCCTCAGGTTGAAATACATGAGACAAGTCTGAAAAGTAACGTCGAAGTTGAGAAATTTGGAAGACGTCTTTCATAGCCTGGTACCATTGAGGTAACTGCAACTGATAGGAAATTGGCGCAACTCTCTCCAACACCTCAAATGGTCCGACATACCTCGGTGAAAGCTTACCCTATCTCCTAATCCTCTTGTGTCCCAACCTCTTTGTGACACGCATGAAAACCTGATCACCGACCTTGAACTATAGAGGTTGTCTCCGCTGATCATCATAAGACTTCTGTTGTGACCGTGCAGTAGTCATCCTCTTCCGAATCAACTCAATCTGCTCTGTGGTCTCCGGAACAAGATGAGGTCCCAGCAAAGCTGCCTCTCCTACCCCCAGCCAACATAAGGGTGATCAGAAAATCATACCATACAAAGCCTCATAAGGGTCCCCTTGAATAGTTTCTTGAAAAATATTATTGTAGGAAGACTCCAGAAGCGGTATATGCTTCTCCCAAGAACCTCCAAAATCCATGATGCATGCTCGGATCATCTCGTCAAGCCCCTGAATTGTATGCTCAGACTGGCCATCTGTTTGGGGGTGGTAAGCTATACTCAAATGTACCTATATACCAAAAGCCTTCTGAATCCCCTACCAGAACCGAGGAGTAAAACATGCATCCCTGTCTGAAACAATGGATTTTATAACTCCATGTAGTTGTACAATCTTTTAGATGTACAACCTTCCCAGATCATCAACACTGAAGGTTTCTTTTATCAGAAAGAAGTGAGCGATCTTCATGAGTATATCAATGAAAACCCAAACTGTGTCATTCCCTCGGGGAAACCTCAGTAAACTAGTCGTGAAGTCCATCACAAAATCATTCCATTTACTATTGCAATGGGTAACTGCTACAAAAGCCATGTTGGTCACTGATACTCCACCTTCACCTAATAAAAAGTAGAACACCTCATGAAAAAAAACATCGACATCTCTCTTCATACCTGAACACCAATACTAATGGTCAAGATCACAATAAATCTTAGTGATCACAGGATGAACTTGCCCAAAATGAGGAGTGAATGTCCCGCATCAGATCCTCGCGTATGCCTACTGACACCCATACGCACCCATGAAAATGGAAGATCTCATCCTCACATATGGTAAATCTAGGAATATGGTCCTCTCATGACACACTTTCCCATGAGACTAGGACTTTCGAATATGATAGCTGCATCATTCGTACTCGATCAAGATGAGTAGAGGTAACAGCCATTAAAGAAAGAAACATTCACCCCTGTCTATCATTCACCTCAAATGCATCTCAAAGAACAAACCTATAAGCTGCCACTCACTACTGGCCTCCTGAACTGCTTGTATCTGCATCCTCTTGCTCAACACCTGAGCCACAACGTTACCTTTCCCAAGAATATAAGCAAGATCAAAGTCAAGAGACTAATGGTATTCAACCCACCTTCGCTGTCTCAAATTCAAGTTTTTCCAAGTGAAGATATACTTGATACTTTTGTCATTGGTGAAAACCCTAAAATTCTCCCTAAGAAGATAATGTCTCCAACAGAGTAAGGTATAAACAACTGCATCCTACTCCAGATCATGTGTCGGGTAATTACTCACATGTGCCCTCAACTGCAAAGACCCGTATGCAACGACTCCATAACCCTACATAAGCACAACTCCCAACCCGATACCTGAAGCATCACAATAAATAGTATAGATCTTTATCAGCTCTGTAAAGACTAGTATTGGTGCTGAAGTCAACCTCCATTTCAATTCCAGAAAGGCTGACTGACAAGAATCTGACCAAATGAACTTTTCACCTTTCTTGGTCAGAACCGTAAGTGGTGCTGCTAAGCATTAAAGGTCCTGTATGAAACTTTTGTAGTATCCATCCAGTCCTAGAAATCTCTACACCTTAAAGACTTTGTTCGGTTTCTCCTTGGAAACTACAGCTCTCACATTCTCTGGGTTTACTGTTACAACTGACTCTGAGATAACATGTCCCAGGAAGTGAATCTGATCCATCTAAATGTGGCACTTTGTGAGCTTAGCATATTATTGATGCTCTATCAGTGTAGTCAAAACAATTTCAAGATGGGCAGCATGGTCGTGTCAAGTGTGAGAGTACATCAAGATATCATCCTCTAAGACCACCATGAAAGAATCCATGTATGGATGGAACACTTGGTTCCTCAGTTCCATGAAAACTATAGGCGTTTTCAAGAGGCCGAATGACAAAACCAAGTATTTTTATAGACCATACCTACTCTTGAAGGATGTAAGAGGTATATCCGATGGTCTAATGCACAATTGAAGATAACAAGGCCTCAATTCAATCTTCGAGAACACCCATGATGCTCGAAGATAATCAAAGAGATCATCAATCCTAAGTAAGTGAAATAGGTTCTTGATCGTCAAATGGTTCAAATCCTGATATTCCACACAAAGCATGAGGGTACCATCTTACTTCTTCAAAAACAAGACCGGAGAACCCCAAGGAGAAGTATTGGGTCAGATCGAACCCTTTCACTAAAACTCAGGTGTGGCCATCCAATAATGAGGAATGGACACCAGTTTCTCACCTGGGACAAGCTAAATTGAGAATTCTGCCTTATGCTCTGGAGGAAAACATGAAAATTCCTCTGAAAAGACATCTCTGAAATGATCCACCACTGGTAGAAAGTCCAACTGTGAAGTCCCGTAGTTATCTAGATATAGACTAGCGATCTGGGCTATAACTCCTCCCAACCCATGAGGCTCTGGACCTGCTCTGCTTTCCTGGAAATCCCTTTCACCCCTATGATGAAAAGATCCACCTACTGGTGATATGAAACTCACCCTATGGCGGTAACAGTCGACGACTTCCTGGAAGGGAACTAGACAATCAATTTAGAGAATGACATCATATCCTATCTCATTAGGACTTAGAGGTCCCATAACAAGTGACATCCACCAATCTCTAGTGGGAACTCCTTGCACTGACGTACACTAGCCGTTCTAGTTCCCAACGTTGTGTCTAGCATCAAGATATTGGTAATGGAAAAGATAAAAAGCCCAATGCTCTCGAAAACAGAAACAGAGACAAATATATAGGGATACCCTGTGTCGAAAAGAGATGAAGATAAAAACGTGTCAACTAAGATTGTATCTCGAACTATAGAATGTTTGGGATCCTACTTCTGGTGGGTATATTCCACTACAAATGTCTGGCCTACACCATGACCTTATGACCCTACCAGACCACTCTTAGCCGATCCACTCTGCTGTCACTGAAAGACCGGTGACTGAACACCATGACCACAACCTCCACCTTGGCCTGAACAACCATAAGATCTCTAGTTCCTTGACTAGTGAGAAACTGGTGGTCCGGATCCCAAATGCGGAGTTATCAAAAACCCCTGTCATTAATTTCTGGTGAGAAGATCTGATAGAAGCACAGAAGGTGACCCAACTTGCCGCACGACCGACACTCCACTAGGTCTCTCGGGCAGTTTGGCCTTGTATTCCCACTCTTTCCGCACTAGTAGCACAATACCTGGCTACCATAAGAAGTGTATCATCTCCTCAGATCACCACATGAAGACTACCTACAGTGATTCCTACTATCATTAGGAGGAATACTAACTCTAGATGTAGAGACACCTTGTCATAGAACTCCATAATCCCTCATATTGTGCTTTGTGATCAATGCCTAGTTGATGATAGAAGTGATAGAAGACAACCGAAAGATGTTCACCTACGATCGGATGTCATTCCTTAGACTATCCTCGAACTTCCTTGACATGAATAAATTATCACCTCCTAAAAAGGCATGATGTGATGTAGCTTGGTAAAGAAGGAGGAATACTCCATAACAGAATGAGTACCCTACTCCAGACACATAAACTCCCAGGCTCAATCATCCCTCAAGGTCTCTGGATAGAATTAATCATAGAAGATGAGTTGAAATTCATCCAACGCCATAACCTTCTAGCATCCTACATGTGAGATAACATCCCACCACCTCTTGGCGGAGTCCCGAAGCATATATGTAGCAATATTGAACCTCCTCTCTAGAGACATCTACATATTCTCAAAGATCGTAAGCATGGATTCTAGCCATGAATATGTTGCCTGATTTCCTCCTTCCCCATAGAAAGTGGGAGGATGCTGTTGTTGGAAGACCTGCGTCAAATCAGCCATCGACGGGGTAGGAGGTGGTGCTACCTGAAAGGTCTGTATCATCCTTATAAATCTCTCCCTGAATTGTGCATCAGAACCTATGTCAGGTACAACGACTAGTGACAAGGCTAGCACAACTGGAGGATCTACAGGTGGTCCCTTATCAGCCATGTACGGTGTCTAATCACCACCTGGAAATCGGTGTACAACTGAAGGACATCTCAGTGGCATGAATCTGTATGGAAAAGCACACACCGTAGATAAAAGTTATCAAGGACTGAAAACAAGGAGTGTATGAAGGGAACAAGAGAAAGAAAGAATTCATGTTTTACAAAACATGACTACGCAGCGTTTATATTTCTTACATGGAATCTTACCCTATGTCATTCACAAGGTCATGTACTCCTACTTGAACTGGTCATGTAACACCCCAAACAAATGGAGTGTTCTTCTAACTACACATCATGTTGAAGTTGGTCCAGGCATGTACTAGAAAAGATTCACCTGGCCCGTGTTGTTAGTGAAACGGCCTGACAGATAGCTCACACTACACGACGTGTATCAGAAAGACACGACATGTATGAGAAAGGATAAAACTGACCTGTGTTGTTAGTGACATGGATGGGTACCTAGGTTAGACTAAACGATGTGTTTAGACGGAACACGACTTGTATTATACACGACTCAGCCAACCTGTGATGTTAGTGACATGGGTGGGCATGGGGTCTGCACGACACAACATGTATGGATGATACACGGCATATTCACTCCATATTTCTCCCCATACCATGTCTCTTCCCACATGGACAATGACTCAGTCAGAGAATACACAGTGTGTACTTAAGAAAAATTGTTTCTTCTCGAATAGAAGAACACATGTTGTGTACATAACATTACACGAAGTGTATTCTAGATTTTTCAAGACAGTAAGCCTCAAAAACTACTCTGGAACCCAGAAAACACAGAAACAAGCATTGAAAGTGACAAATTCTGATCTATGAGGGCCCATACTCCCTGTAAATCAATGTTTGGCATCTTGGACACATTATAACATGCGAGAAAAGGCAATGATCCACCAAATTCCGGTCCATGTAGGACCATAACACCTCAAAATACAATGTTTGGCATTCATTCAGACAAACCTCTTCACAAATCAATAACCACTCAAACAACAGGTATTATTATCAAGGCAAATATCACAACAACATGAATATTTTACACATCATCTATGACAATGACATGTGATCAATAATGCATCCAAGATGGCATGGAAAAAATGCGTGAAATTTGATTTCTAGAAATTGCCTATACGATGCATGAGATGGTATAACCTTATCTCATCAGGTTGCAATAGAAATAAAACCTCAATAATATTAACCATAACATCACAAATCATTTGAATCACTATAGGTGAAATCAAATCAACTGTAATAATTGCAAAACCAGAACAATTGCAATTAAACGAGGTAGATTGGATTTTTCCTATACATGAGTAGCTACTCTTGGACACAACTTAATACCAAGTAACAATTCTGTCCTATCCCAGGATAAGGCTCTAAATAGTAGTTCAAGACGAAAATAATTCCTCTGATACCACTTTGTAATGTCCCGGTGCTGGAATCCACCCAGAGGCACCCAGTACCTGGTTGGTCACATGGCCTCAAGTGCATTTCCCCGAATGCCAGAGGCTGCCGAATATAATCGAGGGCCATGGGTGTGATAATGGGGAAACTATGCCCTCATTGGAAGTGTACAAAAATGAAGTAAACAAATACATACAATAGAGGAAGTAGAAATAATATCATACCAATATAAAAAATAGAAAACTGATAGAATAATCTGGAGCACATATATACATAGATTCATGATATATATGTCTAGGAAAGTAGTGAAAAAAATGAAATGCTGAAATATAGTACTAAAACAAGTAAAAAAGGAAAACATAAATCATCTCCATAGCATCACAAGCCTAAGCTTGGTCTTGTGCTCTCCAGCTCCACAGGAAGTCAAGTACCTGAAGTGGAAGGGAACTTTCCCCTTTCTAGACCTACAACAATATAACCTATTTGGGCCCAAAAGAATGGCCGAAACATGCTGTGAGACTGAATCTTAGTAGGAAACAACCATGAGATATGTGCCTAATAGTCAAAGAGTATGTGGCAAGGGATATTATATTTAAAAAGAAGCTACTCAACAGTAAACAATACATATTTCAACATCGAGGAACAACTAAACAAGTCGATAGAACATAATAGGTAACCCTCTGGGAAGTACTCACAACCTACAACCTTTGGTCCTACCTAACATGTACATGCAACCCACTATAAGTATAAGAACCATTAGGCAGTACACTCAGTATAACCCCTCAGGTCCAACTTAAGCATAAATTCTCTAAGGAAGAACTCACTATCAATTCCCCTTATAATCTCGTATCATAACTAAAGGTGCTCTAGGAACTCACTTACGTTACATTCCCTATGTGGTTCGCATCGAGGAACTACGGACACTCTGGGGAAGCACTCAACGTCAATTCCCCCTATGGTCTCCCATATTAAATTTATAAAGACAATCTGGAGAAGCCCTTACATCCATTCGTCCAATGGTCTATACACCAGGTTCTCATAGCCTTGTGCAAGTGAAGAATGTGTAGTAGTGTGTAACGGCCAAGGAAACCCTCAAAAACTACTTGGCTAGCATTTTACAACACAACAACATAACAGAACAATAGTCACACCATCCTAAAATACTAGGCATGAGAAGGTAAACAACATCCTAATAAGCAATCAACACCTAAAGGTCTAAATAAGAAAAACATGCATGGAAGAGCACAAAAATTCACCCTATTCACAATAAATTATCATCTACTCAGGTATATCAGTATATCAGAGAAAGAGTAGGACAAAAACAATAAATGCACAATACCCCATTCATGGGTATTGGGAAATGTTTTCACAAAAAACACAAGGAATAACTACAGAAAGGCACAAACACCTACCTTGGGGTTAGGAGATCAATATAATTAAAACTCGAAGCTTGAATCTCTCTAGAACACCTTATATCTAAGAAAACATCAAAAAAGTTCAAACCACGATAACTTGGAAAAGAAAAGAAATCATGAAACGAGGTTCTAGCATAAGAGAGAACTCACTGATGCAATTCCAACGCAATAAATAGTGTTCAAATCGGAGGATGGATGGAGGCTCGGGGGCTCATCAAAGATCCACAACTGTGAGGCACTCTCAGACGAACAGAACCTAAATGAAGGTTGTTATATCCATCAAACATGACCCCGATCTATTTAATGAAAAAAAACAAAATAAATGGTGTGTACTTTTTGTGTACATGGTGCGTATATGCTATTTCTGTACTCCACATTAGGCGGCCTCCAGGTCATCACAAATGGTAGTGTGCAAGGCCGCAACATAGCTAGCACACATCTACCCATGGTAATCGAGTACACGACATGTACTCATAAAGAACACCACTTCTACATCAAAATTATCCAAAAACTACTCTTTTCTAAAAAAACATTAGGAAAAATAAAAACATACCTGATAAGAAGATCTGGGTTCTTACACATATCATGGTGTTTAAGGAAATGAAGTGATTTTAATAAATTATAGGTTCTTTTTAAATAGCCTAGAATATGGAAGAATTGTGAACACTGGATAATGAAAAAATATATCTTATTTTAACTGGGAGATGTTGGAAACTCATGCTATCAAATCATGGGATAAGAAAATAATTTTTGGTAGTGAAAGATTATAAATATTGGGAAGATTAATATGAAGATAGTCAGTCAAGGATAACAAGTTCCTTATGTTACATTATTGATTTGATAAAAGGCGTGGATGTGTAATATATGTGAAAATAAGAAATATTACGAAGTCTCCACATAATATGGTTGAAATGTTCTTGAAAATGTGGAATTTAAATCTCATTTTAATGAAAGTGAATTTTATAGTAGAATTTGTGCATCATAAACACCACAATATAATATTTTAGTTGAATGAAAGAGTATCAGTATGGATTCCCTTGCATCACCTATGTAAAAGTTGAACATTTTATGAAATATTATATGGAAGGTGTTGAGGGAATTTACCTATCATATACACAAAGATTAGGAGGATACCATTAATAATCCCAATATACTAGAATATTCATTGAATATTTTATGTCAAGGTGTTGTAATATTTTAAAAATGAATAATAATGTGAAAATACATTTTATAAATGTGATAATAATTCAATTCAGGAAAAACATCATAAAGAAGTTCCTATTAAAAAAGAGTGTTCATAATATATAATGGATATTGAAGAAGATATAACTATGTAAAATGATTTGGAATTGACTCATTCATGTCATCCAATGTTGATAGGACAATTTCACATTCGTAAAATTGTTTTTTTTCAAATAAGATAGGTATAAACATGAAAAAAATTAATGAAACAACCTAAACCTCATTATTTTCTCAATTTGAAAACAGAGATGCTAAAGAAGAAATAGTGTCCCAAGGGTGGGTAAATGGTATGAATAAATAATCAGACTATATTGATAAGAATGAAAATTGGGAGTTTCTATCCAAGTCTAAAGAAAAGAAAGATATAGGAAACAAATTAGAATTCCAAAACAAATTGAATACAAAAGTAGATGTTGAGAGATATAAAACAACAGTATGGTTTAAAGGTTATTATCAAGCATAAGGAGTGGATAGTGATTATAACATTTCACTATTTGTAATACTTGGAACCATTATAATATTTTATTACATTATTTCATAATGAAGGTACATGATTTATAAAATAGATATCATGTATTCTTTCATAAATGGTGTGTTGGGAGAGAAGGTATACCTTAAGAAACCATGGATGTTATTTATTTGAGAAAAGGGGAATTAATTTTTCAGGTAAAATAATGATTTATTTGGGATAAAACAGTTCCCAATATCTTTTTATTCTAATATATATATATATTCTTTAATATTCTCAATTTTAGAATGTGATGACTGCAAATCATTCTCTATAGAAAGGATGTTAAAGTGGTATATATTCTTATGATATTTAGGTAGATGATATCATTTTTTTAGAAAAAGAGGATGTATTTTGTGAAAATCTGAATGGGGATATGAAGAATATTTTTGAAATGTCTATGTTTGGGGGGACTAGGAAATTGTGTTCCTAAAAATTAAAAAAGATAAGTATTCTAGGTATCTTTTGGAATGGTTCTACACGGATGATTTAAATCCTATTTCCAAAAACATTTCATTATCAATAAAGCTACCCAAATATGAATAATGAAATGAAGTTGATTAAAGGGGATTTTAGAAGAATTTTTAATGTATACTATGCTTGAGTACAATTGATGAAGAATATGTGGACTCAAAAAATGCCACATCCCAATTGATGTTGAAGATGACTCAATTGGAAGACCTCATGTTTGAGGGGGATTTTCAACTTATTGGTTTTGTTAATAAAACTCTTATAAATCATTCAATTAATATCATTCATATTTTAAAATCTATACACATTTACATAAAATATCTTATCATCAGGGATCTCTATGAGAGAAATGAGTTGATGTCATAATTTTTTTCTATAATGAAGAAAATATTTGGGGTTTTCACAATACAAATAACCAAGGATTCATTTCCAAATATGAGGTTGTTGTGGGAGTTCATTCTTAGCCATCTCAAAATGAAGGTATAGTGTTTTAGTCCCCTCTCTCATCTTGTTATTTGGGTTACTATTGTTAAAGTTGGGAGATAAGACAACCAAAGTATCCATACACGTCTATTACTTAATATATGGGAGAAAGGAATTTGAGTTGTGTAATCCAATGATATGTGTTACAATAATGGAAAACAATCAATTATGTGGGGAATATATCATGTAAGTGTTATTATAAGGGGTATGTTATATATTCATAATTCTCTCATGTTTGAACTATTTTAATAGTATATTGATGTTCTTGTATGAATTTTTGTTTTATTTATTCATTTTGAGTATTTTTCAAGTTGAAATTGGATTGTGATGATAGTGATGAGGATATATTTATTAAAAGAGAATATATTCAATCCTAAATCAATTCATAGGGGTTATAATATTTTCAATCAGAATCAATAAGGTTTAATTCAAAGAGGTATGAATATAAATAAATTTTTTATATAAAACATAATTTTATTATTCTATTTTCTTTTTATTTTAACGAATTTTACTGATGTTTAATTAGAATTATTGAATAAAGATTCATTGTTATGTTTTATATGTTTGAATGTTATTAATGGTCAATAGTTTCAAAAAATTACAGGGGTGGGGGATTGTTGAGAATATTGTTAAAGAATAAAATAAATATGTATAGGGCGGATTTTATTGGTAATTATTATTTTATTATCAACACATAAATAATGTTAAAACTCTATAATTATTTGATTTTTTACATTATTGTATGTTCAGTGATATTGTTTTAGTGATTTGAGGATAATTTTATGGGGTTTACAACAAAATACTTTTTTTCATAAAGTTAATTGTATTTACATGTATGGGTAACCCTAAAATCTATTTATTTTCCTAAGTATAAATAAGAAATATTTGAAAAGGTTAATAGGTACATGGTGACCAGTGTGAAGCTAAAAGATGAACTGGATAATAAGGGTAAAGATAATCATTGTGACGGTTATCTATGTTGTTCACAATCAAAATAAGGTTTTTCTAAAACCTATGTAATTGATGTATTGGATTTACATAAACGCGATTTGAGTCCCTATATACTATTTAAGGGGAATTTTGAAGGTGATTATTTTAGATTATCTCTTATATATAATGGCTGGGATTTCTTATACTATGGAGAAATGTCATGGTTATAAGAACTGTTTTATATCATATGAAAATGGGAAAAATTATAAAATTGGTGTTTTATAAAGTGATTTCAGTTGAATTATTCTCATACTGAAAATGATGAGAAAATATATTCCATAATATTGTTTTGTGGTGTTTTTATATAGTTCATGCATACTATGAGTCAAAATATGGATCAATAAGTTGTATTTTATCCCTGATGATCGTTTTGAGATAATGTAAAATCATTGAGGTGTTTCCCGATGATAGAAGATAAATATAAATATTAATTATTGGATCCAAATGATTACGACATATCACAAAACATTCAATTGAATGGAATAATTTTCTATATCCAAAATGATTAGTTTTACTATTATATGGTCATTCTTTATGTTCATTTAGAGTATTTTGAGTAGTAGTTGATATATGTTCAACCAGGGGAGAAGTGCATCATAACACATTTCAAGATGTTTCAAAAATACCCCCTTATGAAATTTCATTAGGCGGCTAAAAAATTTCTGTGTGAGTTTTGACGAAGTTTTAAAAGTGTTTTAGATTATTTGGACCAACCTGATGTCCAACACATCATGGTTCTGACCATGGTCTATATGAAATTCATGTTCAAGTGGATGGATGAAGTGGGTCTTTTGATAGCATAAGAGCCAAAAGTACCCGATCTTGGATATTGTTTTATCTCATGAATGATGATTACAAGACTCAAGGTGATCTAAAGGAATAATTTGGTTTAGGTGTATTTGTAAGAGGGCTAAAGGATGTTAAATATTCAAATTAGAATTAGAAATTATTCTATGACTATGTGTTGATACAACGTTCCATGATAGAAATGACCATATTAGAGAGAATGAAATTATATGAAATTTTATTTAATATATAATTCTCATATATTTTATATCATATTTAAAAATGAAGAAGAATAACAACATTTTCTATATTATTTTTAGTGTATACAAGGTGATAATGTGGCTTGAAATCGAACAAGATAAGTAGGATAAGTACTCATCTCAAAAAGAACTTAACAATAGTTTATTTTGTGGAATAATTATTAGTTGTTTTTATTTTTTTACTACCTTTGTAATTTGTGGGATGTAATTTGGTGTGGGATGGACTAAAACCCTATTGGGAGACATGTAAAAGAAGTTGAGAGTAGTTCCATTTCATTAGTACTCACATGGGAATGTAGTGGGTTGTGTGATTTTGGGTTTTCCCATTCTCAAAAAAGGATAATCCATCTCATTTTTAGGGATGAACCTTGAAAGTCAATGTGATACTTATGTTTGTGTGTGTCAGATGTGTGAATACAAAAAACCTCATTCTTCATAATAGGTGGAAACAGTTATTTTGGATGGAATATTTAAATGAAATCAAGATCAATGGTTGAAACCTCTTCTCAGTGATATCACATAGATCCTACATATGGTACTCTAATATATATAAACTTTATATTCGGATTAGGCCTTTATAGTCTGTAAAAAACTTATAAACCCAGGCAACCTGGTATTGTAAGCCTTATCCCTCCCTATAAGAAATTACAGTCTGTCAATAACACATTAAATAATTGAACCTCAAATCATAATGTTGGTCCCCATTCAATGGAAATCTGTTTAAAGTCCATCTCAGATTATAAGTGATTTTTATCAGCTTTTTACCATATCCCAAAATGGTTGTAAAAAAGAAAAACACCGCTCTTATACAACTTTTTTTATGTCCCCAACAAGCTCACCTGCACCATGAACAACCAAGTTCACTAATTCATAGAGAGAACCTCCTCATATACTTTAGGATGTCGACTAATAGTGTGGTCCGATGTATGATGTTGGGGGTAATATAAATTTCTTATTTATATGACTATAAATCATAGTATAAGAAAAATATATAGATAATCACCACAATATAAAAGTAGGAAAATATTAACATCATATATAAATAGAAACTTTAATTATCATATTACTCATGCTATAATAAAATTAGTAGCTAAAACAAAAGGTAGTAATATACATATAATGAGGATTATTTATTGTAATATAATACATAGATTACCCAAAGTAAAGAATTTTTTTAAAGATAGAAACATGTTTATTATGTTCATTTCATGTAAAGACCCAAAAATCCCATGAATATGTATTTAATTAAATGGGAACATTATGAGTCTGCGAAAGTTGACGGCACATGATTCTGAGGCCTAGTGTGCCCAGAATGAATTTCTAAACTTTTCATCGGGTACATTTAGCAAACATACGAGAAAGTTTTTATAACTGTTGAACTAGTGCTCAGAATTGAAATCTGAGGGCACCGTTGAACTCGCAGCGCTAATATTTTTTTAAGGAGAACTTTACCTCAACCGTAGTAAGTTACCGGTGAAAGATAGTTTTTGGGTTTTCGTGAAATAATAAAATAAAAATAAAATTATGTAACATTTTTTTTATTTTTATTCTAATACATCAATGTGGACGTTTCATTGGTGAATACCACCTGAACTAAACCTCCCATGAGAGGTTATGGTGGTGGGGACCACCTGAACTAACCTACCATGAGAGGTTATGGTGGTGGGGACTTCTTAAAGCTTAAAACCCCTTTGAACCTCCCACTAAATTATGGGGAAGTCTCTTGAACTTCCCCGTGTTTAATTATGCCACCCCCTTAATTAATTTTTCCAACCACTATGTAATTAATTAATTCGATTTTACATTCTGCTAATAATTTAAATTGGGGAAACATATCATAAGTTTTCTACTTAGAATTTTGGTCGGTATGGGTAGAGGAGAAATATTGAGAGGATTACACTTCTCCAACGAAGAACGCCATCGATGAAAATTCTTTGAAAATCAAGGAAGAGGATGACGAGTGAGACGACATTGATGCATGGTTTCGGATGCGATGATCGTTGCCACTCTCTTTTCCTTCTTTGAATTCCTTATTGTGCCAATGTCAATGAACAAAACAAGGTAGGGGTTTAGTTCCCATATTCTTATCTTTTAATTTTTCTTTTTCTAGGTTTGGAATAGTGATTGAATAAGGTTGTGAGGGTTGATGTTCTTGAATACCTTCTATACACGTTCTAGATTCAAAAAACGGTGTACCAATTTCTACCGCTCGAATGCTGAGGGGGCGGGATAAACAAACATGGCCCGAACCCTCCACCATTATTCCTTATTGTGATACTTCCGATGGAATAATGTGGCTTACACCACGATGACGAATGAAGAGAGAGGCCGACTAAACTAGCCACCGGTAACGACACGACGCTCTGCCGCCCGATCCGCCGCCACCATCCGCAGCGCTGCCTCGCAGCCCCACAACTCCCCTATCCGTGGTCTTGCCGTGCCGCCCATGGGCCCATCCTGGCTGCCCTGCATCCTTGTGGCACCTCCCAGCCAAGCCACCTTGGGCCAGGATGAGTCGCCACGTGCCCTCACGTCACACCCGTAGTCGAGCTACCATTCGCGACCGAGCCGAGCCGCCGTCTGCGGCCGAACCGACCCGCGACCTCCACCACCCCATGGCACCTGTGGCCTCCGAGGCTGCTCGTGGCCCTCATGGCTTACCATGCTAGACTCAGCAGGTTACGTCGCCCAATGCGCCTGGCCGGGTCCGTCCGACCGAGTCAGACCAGACATAGACCAGATACAACCCTATACTTTTCATGGGCCTTAACATTGGCACCGGACGTCTGTTTGACAGACCGTAAGTGGCGCCAGAAACCTTGGAGTGAGACGGTATCTTTTTTATACCCTACTAGAATTTCGAATAATGTTGGTGAGTGGTCAGGTTGGATCAATCCCGAATCCAACTGGGCCATCATGATAAAAATGCTAATAACTCAAAGACCGAGCGCCTGAATGACGCATTGTCTGTTGCGTTGAGATTCCAATGACATGTCTGACCATTGCGATACTTTCTAAAGGGACTTAGTAGTTGTTAGTGTATCGACCAGTGACTTATGGAGCAGATCCTCCCATAGAAGAGCATGCTTATGGTAGTTTTCTAGTAGCTAGCTGTGATGAGATGAATGAAGAGAGATCATGTCTGGGTTAGCTCTTATCAATCCTGTGTCGGTCAGCTCATAGCAATCCTATGTGGGTCAGCTCAAAGAGATCATGTGTGGGTCAGCTCTTAGTGATCCTGTGTGGTTCATCTCCTAGCAATCCTGTGTGGTTGAGCTCCTAGCAATCCTATGTGGGTAAACTCCTAGAGATCCTATGTGGGTCAGCTCCTAGAGATCCAATGTGGGTCAGATCCGAGCAATCCTTTGTGGGCCAGCACCTAGCAATCCTATCTGGGTCAGCACCTAGAAATCCTGTGTGGGTCAGCTCCTAGCCTTCCTATGTGGGTCTGCTTCTTTTCAGAGTAAGATGATTCATTAGTTACATTTAATCATCTCTATTATAGTACTTATGTTACCTGGTGCGAGATGAGTTCATAACTGTGTGGTACCTTCCTTTTGGTAATAGCTTAGTGGTATTATTTATTTTTTTGGAACAGTTGATCTTTGTATTTTTTGTTGGACCCAGTTTTTTTCTTCATGTTTGAGATATGCATATTTGATATCTTCATTATATGTATGGGAATATACATATGTTGGGTTGTGAGATGATTTAATGATTTTTAATTTATCATTTTTGTATTTTGTGAGACCTTGAGGGTCTCGGGGTCCCTACCGAGAATCGCTATACCCACCCTGCATGGGCTATGCCCACACATTGTTGTGTTTGGTTCAGACGATGGATATTTTTGATCGAGGAAGAGGTTACCAGGACTAGACAGTGCTCGGAGGTGGACCATACAACATGTCGACATGCAGAGGAGACGAGAGGATGTGGAGTGCTGAGGAGGTGATCGGTACCTATCATATAGGTAGGAACCTCGGAGTATGACCTTGTAGCTGCTTCCCTTTTTCATGAGTTGTGTATTTCTTCAGTTGTACTTGAACAGTTATAGTTGGGCTTATATTCTGGACCCTTTACTTACTGTACTCACTCTATGTACTATTTAGTTTAATTGTGTTTGTATCTTTCTGTGTGCTTGGTTTCAGGTGATTACTGGTTATGAAGACAATGACTTCCTAGTTTTACGGACTACGCCTTTTGGTGCTAGTCGCCAACCCCTCTCCTATGGAAGGGTGGGCTTGGGGAAGTCACAATACGGGCCCCGAGGGACAGGTCGTGACAAATTGGTATTAGAGGAGTCAGTTATACCATAGATCATAGGACTCTAGTAATTATTTTTAAAGAAATAGTGTTATGTATAGTGAGTATGGTTATCAGTTTAGGTAATCCAGTGTTAGTGTGGCAGCTGACGTATCAGTACACCAGGACCCTAACTTCTGAATTCCGACTCAGTGCACAAAAACACTGATTGTGTGTGTGTTTCCAAGAGTTTTCTTTGTGATCTCTTTGAGTCATCTCACCATGTATATATTATTGACCATGGTAAACATGTTTCTTTTTAGGATGCCTCTACGCAAACTGCCAGCTAGGGTTTAGAGAGTAGTATGAATTGATAGCCCACCGAGCGACAAGTCCTCGGTGCAAGGCCCTCTTCCAATAGAGGCACTTGAGGAGGAACCAGTAGTTCAATTACTTGTTGGTCCGTCGATGCCACTAGCCCCAACAGTAGAGGGTGCACGCCACCGGAGTGCATTTCACGAGTTCCAATGACAGAGGCCACCCAGGTTCAGGGGAGAGATGGACCCACAGGCAGTTGAGGATTGGTTGGAGGCTTTAGTGAGAGTCTCCCGAATGGTAGGAACACTAGCTGATCTCATGGTGATCCTTTCCGACAGCATTTTACAGGAAGTATCAGGTAGATGGTGGAGTTTGATTCTCCATGTTCACGATGAGGTTATGCTTCTCTTAGCAAACTAAGAGATCCTGTTTTGGGCAGAGTTTTTTCTAGCGACACTTCGCGAATTGCGCATCTAGAAGCTTCTTCATCTGCAATAGGGTAGGATGACCGTAGATCAGTAATCACTGAGGATCACTGAACTCTCATGCTACTCCACAGATATGGTGCGAGACCCATTCTTCAGAGACTGGGCTATCAAGAAGGGGCTCAGGTTAGAGATCAGGGCTTTGATGATCTCATTCAGCATCCTGACGCTGGCGGAGGTGTTCGAGAGAGCCCTCTTAGTGTATAGTTTTCCTGTTGAGCAGTCACCAGTAGCGAGACCCAACACCAGTCATCATATAGAAGAGTCTTCTACAGCTGAAAATAGAAAGATTTTGCAGAGGTCAAAGAGGACCAGACCTATAGGTGGACGACCGCAGGATTCTAGGGGGGTTGTGCAGGGAACACGAGATAGAGCTAGACATGCTAGGAGCGTGCAGTTTTACATTTGCGGCGCGCAGGGTCACATGGCTCGTGACTGTCCGACCCACCTTATGGATGATTATCATATGGTCTAAGGATCACCCAAGAAGAGACGGAGGTTCGACCGAGGAGGTTCGTAGGGAGTAGGTAGACGTGGAATATGAGATTTTTGTGTAATTTCCGGTGGCCAATGATTTAAGATGTTACCGCCACCACCACTAGGAGGTCCACCATGACCGCAGGGAGTAGGTGGATAGGGGAGATCTCATCTCTAGGAAACTAAGGCCTATGATCATGGGGCTCTAGAGATGATACGTGGTACGATCTGTGTCTACTCCACCTTAGCTGAAGTAATTATAAGAACAGGTGCCCGTCATTCTTTTACTTCCACAACCCTCGTTCGAATCTTAGAAATTTCAATAGAGCCATTAGTTTCATCCTTATGGCTAGAGACTCATACGGGATAAAATTCAATGATTACAAACTAGTGCAGATAGTGTGAGATTACTCTATAATCCTAGCTCTTCGGATGGGATCTCTCAGTAGCAGTGTCGAGGCCTTACGACGTTATCTTGGGTATGGACTGGTTATCTACATTCCATGCCCAGATAGAGTGTATTAGGCGTAAATTGTTGTGTGTCTACAAGGATGGGACAAAGTTTTCCTTCATCGGTGATAATGGAGACTTTTCATCATAGGATGGACTTACCCAGGGGAGAGTGCAGCAGATCACTCATCAGTTGGCTAGCCTTACCCTCAGAGCAGTTGATGTGGAGAGTCCGATTTGTTCTATAGTGTTGGACCAGTACACGGATGTCATATCTGATGAAGTTCTGGGTCTACCTCCTCCTGTAGAGGCGGACTTTTACATTGACTTGTACCCCGTGACGACATCGATATCTACAACAGTATATCAGATGGCTCTTGCGGAGCTTTGTGTGCTGTGGGTACAACTAGAAGACTTATAGGGGAAAGGGTTTATTTGGCCCAGTGATTCACCTTAGGCAACCACGATTTTTTTTTCCAACAAGGCAGATGGGGGCTTGAAGCTCTGTGTTGACTATAGGCGCCTGAATTAGGTGGTCGTGAAGAACTAGAAACCACTTACGAGGATTGGAGATCTCTTTGATCAGCTGAAGGGAGCATGGTGGTCCTCGAAGATATACCTCAGATCAGGCTTTCACCAGCTCGGAGTACGAGATGAGGATGTACAAAAGGCAACTTTTAGATGTTGGTAAAACCACTACCAGTTCTTGGTTATTCCATTCAGTGTAACCAACACTCTATTAGTGTTCATGGGACTCATGATCAGAATCATTCAGTGATACCTTGATCTGTCTTTAGTAGTCTTCATCGACGACATTCTGATCTAATCGACTACTAAGGAGGAGCATGCCTATAATTTGTAGTTAGTTCTAGAAACGTTCTGATAGCACCAAATTTATGGTAAGCTCTTGATGTTCTAGTTTTGGATCTGAGAGGTTCACATTCTAGGTCAGGTCATATCAGATGTTGGAGTTTCATTGAAACCAGTGAAGATTGAGGCGATAATTACTTGGGATCCACCTAGGTGTGAGATAGAGGTATAGAGTATCTTGTGTTTGGACGGATACTACTAGATATTTATACCAGATTTCCATAGAGTTTCAGTACCACTATCTGCGTTGAAGAAGAAAGGGAAACCCTTCATGTGGTCGGAGAGATGCCAAAAGAGTTTCCAGGAGGTGAGGTAAAGGATGAATAGGGCCCCCATATTGAGGCTTCTAGAGTAAGGCATAGGGTACCTAGTTTACTGTGACTCATCAGGGATCAAACTCGGTTGTTTCCTGATGTAGGATTGAGCAGTGATCACCTATGGTTCACGATAGCCGAGGCAGCATGAGTAGAACTATGCTACTCATGACCTAGAGTTAGCTGCAGTGGTCTTCACCTTGAATATGTGGCGACATTACTTGATGGGATAACATTTTATAGTCAACTATGATTATAATATTCTCAGGTATATCTTCTCTTAGAAGGACTTGAATGTCAGATAATGACATTGGCTTGAGTTCCTCTAGGCCTATGACTTCAAGATAGTCTGTACTCCTGGGAACGTGAAAATTGTAGCAGATGCACTCAATATGAGGTTTGGTATACAGCTACTAGGTGATGTGACTGAGAAACTGGCTGCTTTGCAGATATCCTTTGTGGATCGGGTTAGAGAATCTTTTCTTATGTCTCTTACTATCACTCCAACAAATTTTCACCATATTAGGGAGACGTAGCATGGGGACACTGACAACGAGACACGACTTGCTAAGATATCCATAAGACATGCACCTGATGGATTTTCTAAAGGTGGGGAGCACTTCATCCTCTTTAGAGGATGTACCATGGTACCAGTGTCACTTAAGTAAAATATTTTGAGGGAGTTACACACATCCCCTCTAGCGGTATATCCATGAGTGGAGAAGATGTACCATGTTCTCTGATGACAAAACTGGTGGCTGGGAATGATGAAATCAGTAGATGAGTTTGTCTCTTGATTCCTCACTTGTTCGCAAGTAAAGGAGAATAATCAGATACCATCAGGCTTGGTTCAGCCTTTAGAGGTCCTAGAGTAGATGTGGGATGTGATATCCAAGGACTTCGTGACAGGACTTCCACGTACATCCAGAGGCCGTGACTTGATCTGGGTGATTGTCGATCGACTCACCAAGTCGGACCACTTCCTACCGACCAGAGAGAAGGGTTTATTAGAGATATTTGGATGCCTCTATGTGTACGAGATTGTGCATCCACATTGAGTACCCTCGATGATTATCTCTGATCATTATGAATGTTTTACTTCCCGACTATAGAAGGGGTTTCAGGGGGCTTTTGGGATGCATCTTCATTTGTGCACTTCCTTCTATCCTTAGAAGGATGTCCAGACTGAGTGGACCATTTAGAACCTCGATGACATGCTCTATGCTTGTGTCCTTTACTTTAGTCGCAACTTAGAGGATCACTTTCATGTGGTGTAGTTTGCGTACAAAAAAAACTACGACTCCACCATTGGGATGAAACCTTTTGAGGTGTTGTTTGGGAAACCTTTCAGATTACCTTTGTGATTTAATGACCCAGGAGATTCCGCACTCGTGGGACTAGAGATGGTACGGGCTACCACAGAGACAATTCATATCATCCTCGAGCGGATGAAGTCTTCACAGAGAAAGCATATGTCTTATGCCAACAAGAGACGGAGACCTCTAGAGTTCGAGGATTGTGACCACATCTTTCTACGTGTCTCACCTTGAAGAAGTTAGCAGAGATTTGGCTGAGGCGGAAGGTAATCTCTGACGTTCATTGGACCCTTCCTGGTCCTCAGTAGAATTAGCAAGGTGGATTTTCGCTTATCTCTTCCACCTGAGTTGCACCTAGTGCATTCCATCTTCCATGTATCCCAACTAAAGGGGATACATGCACGAAGCCTCTCAAATCATCAACCATGGAGACTTGGACATCGACGATGGGGTGACATTTACGGAGATTCTAGTTGAGATTGAAGATCAACATGAGCGGGTCCTTCGTGGCCAGTCGATACCTCTGGTGCTCATTTTTTGGCAGCATGGGAACCTCCTGGAGAGCACATGGGAGTGGGAGGCTCAGATTGGTGCTCAATACCCCCACTTGTTTTCCTAGTTTGAGTTGTTTCTTACAGGGATGCAAAGCCCTGAGGTGGGGAGAATTTAAAGACCTGGAAATCTGTGATTTTTTCTAATTAAATGGGAATTTTACGAGTCCACAAAAATTGACAGTGCGTGATTCTGAGGCCTGGTGTTCCTGGAATTAATTTCTGAACTTTTCTTCTAGTACGTTTAGTAAATGTATGAGCAGGTTTTTATAAATTTTAACCTGTGCTCAAAATTGAAATCCGAGGGCACCATTGAACTCGCAATGCCAGTATTTTCTCAAGGATACCATCACCTCGACCGCAATAATTCGAGGGTGAATGTTAGTATTTGGGTTTTCTTGAAAGAATAAAATAAAAATAAAATTGTGTAATTTTTTTATATTTTTTATATTTTGAAACATCCATGTGGATGTTTAATAGTCGAGGACCACCATAACATAACCTCCCATGATATGTTATGATCATGGGGACCACCTGAACTAGCCTCCCATGGGAGGTTATGGTGGTGGGGACCACCTGACTCTTAAAGACCCTTTAAACCTCCCACTTAAATTTTGGAAAGTCTCTTGAACTTCCCCTTATTTAATTTTTCCACCCCCCTTAATTAATTATGCCAACCACTATGTAATTAATTAATTCAATTTGAAATTATGTCAAAAATTAATATTTGTGAAACCTATCATAAGTTGGATATGTTTCATTTTGGTGGATTCGGGAAGAGGAGAAATATTGGGAGGATTACACTTCTCCAACGAAGAATGCCATCAAAGAAAATTCATCAGAAATTAAGGAACAGGACGATGAGTGAGCTGACATCAATGAGTGTTTTCATTAGTGATGATCGTTGGAACTCTCTTCACCTTATTCGACTTCCTTCTCACACCAATGTCAATGAACAACCCAAGTTAAGTGTTTAGTTCCCATGTTCTTCCCTTATAATTTCTCTCTTACGGGATTTGGAATAGTGATTGAAGAAGATTGTGGGGATTGATGTTCTTAAATATATTCCATACACGTTCTTGATTCAAAAATTGTGAAACAATTTCTACCTCTGTAATGAGGATGGGGTAGGAAAAAAACATGACCCGACCCCTCTGTTGCTCTTCCTTATTATGTAATTCGCGATGGAAGAAGGTTGATTACACCCTGACGATGAAATAAGAGAGAGGTCGAGTAAACTAGCCATTGACGAAGGCCCAATGCTCTGTCACCACAAGTCTCCTCCGTATGTGACCTAGTCCACTGCCCACAGCTGAGCCACCACCCGACCCACCTTCTCCATCCTCGACTGAGCTACCGCCTCAGGCCCCACCGCCCAAGCCACTGCTGTGTTCTGCGGCCGAGCCTCCACCCATGGCCTCCCCGCCCAATCCACCACCACTATCTGTGGCCCAGCCGCACCACCCGTGGCCTTGGATGAGCCGCCCCAGGCCCTCGCGACACCCCTGCGGCCGAGACGCCATCCGCGGCAGAGCCAAACCATGGCCACTACCACCCCGAGGCACCTGTAGTCTCTGAGGCCCTTCACCACCCTTTTGGCATGCCAAACCCGACCCAGAGGGGCGGGCACCCCAACGGGTTATTCCGAGTGAGTCCAACCGAGTCGGACTGGACCCGAACTAGATACGACCCTTTACTTTTCTTGGGCCATAACATTGGAACAGGACTCCCATTTGACGAACCATCAATGGCACCAAAAAATGTGGAGTGAGATGGCCCCTTAGATATACCCCCAATGGATTTTTAGATAAATATGTTGAATGGTAGGGTTGGATCGAGCAGTAATCCAACCAGGCAGTTGGGACACAAAGGCTAAGACCACACAAATCTAGCTTCCGAATGACGCGTCGTCTGTTGCACTGAGACCCCTATGATGTGGAAGACCTTTTAGATACTTTATTGTGGGACATCGTAGAAGTTGGTGTATCAAACAATGACTTGTGGAGCGAATTCTCCCAGAGACGTGCATGCTTAGTGCAAGAACCCAGTTGCTGGCTGTGACGAGAAGAATGAAGAGAGATCCTGTATGGGTCATCTAGTAGCGATCCTACGTGGGTCATATCCTAGAAATCCTATGTAGGTCAGCTCATAGATATCCTGTGTGGGTCAGCTCCTAGAGGTCCTGTGTGGGCCAGCTCCTAGCGATCCTCTCTGGGTTAGCTCCTCCCAATCCTGTGTGGGTTAGCTCCTAGTGAGCTTGTGTGGGTCAACTCCATGCGATCATGTGCTGGTTAGCTCCTAGTGATCCAGTCTAGGTCATCTCCTAGATATCCTATGTGGGTCAGCTCCCAGCGATCCTATGTGCGTCAGCACCTCGCAATCCTTTGTGGGTCAGCTCCTAGAAATTTGGTGTGGGTTATCTTCTTTACAGAGTAAGATGATTCATTAGTTACATATAATCATCTCTGCTACTGTACTTAAGTTATACCCATTGTGAGATGAGTTCTTTCCTATGTGGTACATTCAATGTTGTAATAATTTTTGTGGTGTTCAATAATTTGTGGAATAGTTGATCTTTGGATTTTTGGTTGTATCTAGTGTATTTCTTCATGTTTGAGATGACAATACATGATAACATAGTTATATGTATTGGCATATACCTAAGTAGGGTTTTTAATTGATTTCATGACTTGTAATTTATACTTTGTGGATTTTTTGAGACTGTGAGGGTCTCTGGGTCCCTACTGAGTATCGTTAAACTCACCCTTGCATGGGATATGCCTACACCTTGTTGAGTTTGGTGCAGACAACATACTACGCTAATGTAGGAAGAGGGTACCGGGACTGGATGCTGCTTAGAGGTGGACCATACGGCATGTCTGTATGAAGAGGAGATGAGAATACATGGATTGTTAAAGAGGAGATATGTACCTGACCTTCACCTAGGAACCTCAGAGGACAACCCAATAGCTGCTTTTCTTTTTTTCTTTAGTTGTGTTATTCTTCAGTTTTACCTGTACCTTTAGAGATGGGCTTGTATTATGGCCCCATTACTTTCTGTACTCACTCTGTTTACTATTCAGATTACATGTGTTTGTGTCTTGTTGTGTTCTAGGTTGTGTGTGATTACAAGTTATAAAGGCAATGCCTTCCCAGTTTTAGGTATTACGGCTTTTGGTGTTAGTCTCCAGCCCCTGGACTAGAGAAGGAGGGATTGGCGTAGTCCCGACATGGGGCCTCGGGGGACAGGTCGTGACATGCCTGATCAAAAATATCTCCTATTAACAACCACCATATCTCACATATTAATATTAGGTCCCATTCCCATATATGGGTCATGAAATATATAGATTAATTAGGCCCAAATTTTCATAAAGGGGTTATAATTGTAAATAAATATGTTGTCACTAATGGTGTCCCTATGTAAACCAATTGATATGGAGCGTGATCATAGTAATACTACAAAATAATATTATAATAATTAAATATTTAATAAAATTCATGATTTCTAGTTCTTAACTCTGAACTCTTTTGTCAATCCATACTAGTTTCAATTTATAATTATGTTTCTGTAAATATAAAATTATAAATATTAATGTTGATGCAGTAGAATGTTCCAATTTGTTCAAGGTTTCACTAAAAGTATATTCACCATCGTAGAATAACACATGGATAAGGGAAAATGAGGTTGTTATTATATGTTGTCAATCCTTTTAAATATAGATCCCAAATAAAATAATTATAAGTCCAACTGGAATGAAGATCATGGCTACGTAGACCACAAACCAAAGGTGACCCAATCATAGTATCACCACATTTTATAACGGGGAGAAGAAACCCATATCGATTTTTTTCACTACATGGGAATTGTGACTGTGGATTAATAAAGTCAAATAAAGGGTAGAAACAAATATAGTAACTACATTCCCCCTTGGGAATCATAATTATGGAATTAAATCATTAAATGAAGGGGATAAAAACCCTAATAAATAATATATCACTCCTTGATCATATAAACCATATTATAAAAACAGTGACAATGAGAAGACAACTTGGGTTCATAGTGATCTTATCCCTTGAAATATTTATATTAATCTACCTCAAATTAAAGTTCAGTATAATAGGGAATTCTTAACAAATAATGATATTAGTTCAAAATATTTTGATATAGGAAATTATAGAAAATAATACTATGGGAAAGGGATCCTAAATCTATATTGGTATCAACACTCATGTTTTTTGATCCCTCACATTCTTATATAAGATTTTACAACACAAGAATACGGAATAATAATTTAATATTTGGAAAAAATAAATATCTATCCCTCTATAATTCATTTTCAGTTTCACCCTCACTGGATAACAACTTCACTAGAATTTAACATATGGTTTATGATGGAGAGGTTCCACTTAATTCAAAATTATTAGTCTCACATTACTTACCAAGGAAAATAGAGCCAAACATGGCTATTAATCATCATCTAAAGATCTCCTAGTGTTAATACCATTTTCCCATAAGTTTATGTATACATTCCCCAATCAAAGGAGGTTTATTGGAACCTAATTGTGTCCTTCAAAAAAAATATAACTCATAGAGCCTATTTTTGGACTATGAGTATCAAGATATTCCCACTTTAAATTAAGAACATGATCATCAATAGTTTTTATGTGGAGACATAACTATTATAGGGTATTCCATGGACCTATTCATTGATACCCTACTTATATAGGTCATATCAGGATAAATCAAAATACTTTTAGGTCAATATGTTAAATTTAGCAAGAACACATATCACATAATTCAATAAAACATTCATAAACCTATAGAAACATTTTTGGGATCACTAATCTCAATCAACCAGATTAATCCTCATCAAACAGATCCCTGAATAATGGTTTTGATTAGTGGATATCAGGAAACTAATCATAAATCCATGAATTATTTCTATTATATGAAAAAATAAAAAAAATTAATATAAAAAATATTCAATAGGAGTCCTAACCATTACATATGATATCTGGCTTTATGCTTGATAGAATAATGTGGAAGATCCACATAAGGGAAAGTGAGAAATAGAGGGAGATTTGGGTATGTCTATGGTAAAATGAATGAAGGGTCTCTATCTTTTATGTTATAACATAATTGAGTTATTTAATTATTCATTTATTTATATTTTAGGGAAAAAATTTGTACCCAATTGGTACCATCAATTATCATATATATTTCTTTTGGGACCCTATATACCAACCATGATTGCACCGACCACCCAGTGTCTATCACAGAACAATACCATTACCAAGAGGCTCCACTAGATATCTGGTAATAGGCCACTTGCCCATACAAAAGTCCCAAATCGACTACTTTGTTTATAATAAACCACCTAATCCCCTTAAAAACACTAAAAATGAAACAAATACACAAGGATTTGAAAAAAGTAAATCAAAATCACACAATGAATAATGTAAGATCATACACTCTTCCAATTTACTAGATCTCTCAGAAAATAATTAATTATTTCTATTTTTTATATTTCTAAGTGTTATTTATTTCTTTCATTAATAATATTTAATTTATTTAATTTATTTCCCACATCCATAGAATTTTTTATTGACTACCCTTTTTCTATCATAAATTTTACCATGGGGGACTATGTTTGTTGTTTTGTATGGAAGATGTAATATTTTATCATATTAATAAATAATTTCCACTTAAAAATATTTAGGATAAGATATTTCTGAATTGTTTTATCTATTATTTAGACATAATTTTGTGAAAAATATATTATTTAAATGAGTAGTGTAGTAAGAAAACTTTTTGGATGCCATATATTTATCTAAATAGCGAAAAACAATTCCCCAGTGTGTAATATTTGAAAAATTCGGGTGATTATATTGTAACTACTATTTCAATAAATGAGTTCTAAATCTAAAAATTCAATGAAGTTATTTTATTTTTTGTTATTTTTTCAATTTAAAATCATACTTTTACATTTCAAAATATAGATACCATGAAATTTTTAATACCACAATAAAAGTTATCATGAAACCATAATTTCATAACATTATGGATTGATATCATTGAATTGGGGTTATTTATTCTCAAATGGAATTTAATATGGGATAAATATATGACACTAAAAAAATAAAAGGAGAAAAATCATTTTATATTGTAAAAATCCTTCCTCACCTTCAATGAATAAATCCAAACAAGTTACCTAGCATAAAAATTAGTTAATCAACACAAGATTACTGTCGAGACTATATCCCACCATTAGTGTGGCATATAGGAAAACCTGATCTTCGACCTCGAACTCTATAGGTCATCTCTATCAATCAACATAATACTACAGCTGAGACTATGCAGTAGCTATCCTTTTATGAATCAAATCCACCTACTCAGTTATCCCCTTGAGAAGATGAGGTCCGAACATAACTAATATATTTCCTCCAACCAACATTAGGGTGATCGGTATGGAATACCGAACAAAGCCTCATATGGTTCCATCTAAATTGTTTCCTATAAATTTTTATTGTAGGAAAATTCCACCATGGGTATGTGTCTCTCCCAAGTTCCCCTAAAATCCTGGATGCATGCTTGAATAATGTCCTTCAAAACCTGAATCATGATCTCAGACATTCCATCAGTCTAGTGATGGTAAGTTGTACTCAAAAGTACCTATATACCTCAAGCCCTATGTAGCACCTTACTAACATGAGAAGTAAACCGGTGATCCCCATCTAAAACAATAGTCTGCAGAACCCCACGAAAACTTACAATCTTTCAGATGTACAACAATCCAAGATCATTAAAACAGAAGGATTTCTTAACCTGTAGGAAATATGAAACCTTCATGAGGTTGTATATAACAACCCAAATCACATCATTACCTCTAGGAGACCTCGGTAAACCCATCACAAAATCTATCACGACATCATTCCACTTCCACCATGTAATGGGTAAATACTGAAAAATCTCTTCCAGTCGTTGACGCTCCACCTTCACCTACTAACAGGTGGAACATTTCATAATAAAACGAGCTACATACCTCTTCATACCTTGAGACCAATACTAATTGTGTAGATCCTAGTACATCTTGGTGACACCAGTTAGAACTTCCCATTCTGAGGCATGAAAATCTCACATCACCTTCTCATGTATGTATGTTGACACCCATATGTGTCCATGAAAACTCAAGACCTCATTGTCACATACGGTTAATGTAGGAGTAGGGTCCTCACATGACACACTCTTCTATAGGACTGGGCCTTTAGAATCTTATAGTTTCCTCATTCACACTCGATATAGTAAAGTATAGGTAACAACTATATAAAAATAAATGTCTACCCCAATCTATTTTCCACTTACAAATGAAACTCAGAGAATAGATCCATAAGCTTCTACTCAATATTGGCCTCCTAAACTACCTGTATCTGAGATATCATGCTCAATACATTAGCCACTGCATTGACTTTCCCAATTGTGTAAGAAATATCAATGTCCAAAGACTGAAGGTACTCAACCCTCCTTCACTATCTCAAATTCCTGACTTGAAGAGTAAATATATACTTGAGGATTTTGTGGTCAGTGTATACCAAAAAATGCGCTTCAGAAAGATAATGTCTCTAATAGAAAACTGAATGCACAACTGTAGACAACTCAAGATCATGCATAATGTAATTCTTCTCATCTGTCCATAAGTGCTGAGACTCATACACAATGACTCCTTCCCCCCTACATAAGCACTAATATCAGCCCGATACCTGATGCGTCAAAGTAAATGCTGTAACTCATTCCTAGATTATGAAAAACTAGTATTGGTGATGACGTCAACATACCCTTCAACTCCTGAAAGGATGAATCAGAGGAATATGTCCACAAGTACGTTTCACCATTTTATTCAGGCTCTTCAGGGGCATTTCTATGCGGGAAAACTTTTGTATAAAGCATTTATAGTAACCAGGAAGCCCCAGAAATCTCCATACCTCAAATAAATTCTTCTGATGCTCCTAGGAAACTACCACTCTCACATTATCTAGGTCTAATGATACTATTATCTATGAGAAAACATGACCATGTAGTGAATCTGATCCATCCAAAAGTGTCACTTTGAGAGCACATCATATAACTCATGCTCTCTTCGTGTAGTCAATAAAATCTCATGATTAGTGGAATAGTCATGTCGAGTCTAAGAGTACACAAATATATCTTCCACTAAGACTAACATAAGACAATCCAAGTGAGTATTAAACACTCGGTTAAATAGTGGCATGAAATATTTATTCACCATCATGAGACCAAACGACAAAACCATATAATTTTATAGACAATGCCTGCTCTGAAAGGCTATAAGAGGTATATATGATGGTCTAACTTGCAACTGATGATAACTAGATGTGAAGTCAATATTCGAGAACACTTGAGATCATCAAATATGATCAAAGATATCATCAATCCTCAGTAAGGGATATCAATTCTTGAATATTAACAAGTTTTGTTTCTGATAATCCACAATAAGTCTGAGGGTACTGTCTTTATTCTCCACAAAAAGGATAGAAGTACCTTAAAATGATGTACTAGGTCATAAGAAACCCTTTTCCATAATCTCCTATCACTACTTAATGTGCTCCTATAACTCTAGAGTAGCCATCCTGTGGAGGAATGGATGCCATTATTGCTCCTGGAATAAGCCCAATAGAGAAATCAACCTCTCTATCTGGAGGTGAAATTGAAAAGTCATCTAGAAATATATATTTAAAACGATCTATAACTAGAGGAAAGTCTATCTATGAAGTCCTTATCACATCTAGATATATACTAGTAATATGAGATATAATCCCTCCCAACCCATGATGCTCAGGTCCAGCTCTGGTCAGCTGGAAATCTCGTTCATCCTTGTGTAGAAAATCCCCACCCTCTGGTGATGTGAAACACACCATGTGGTGATAGCAGTCAATAAAGTCAAGGAAAAGAGACAAAACAATACATTCCAAAAATGAAATTGAATCCTTTAATATCTATTACATTGTGGTCCTTTAAAATGTGACACCCTCCAAACTCAATAAGGAACTCATTGCACTGACGTACAATAGCCATCCTAATCCCCAACGAAGTGTCTACCATCATAACATCTTCGTATGTTATGATAACAATCCAAGGGATCTCCAAATTGGTAACAAATATAAAATAATGGGAATACCCTGTATCAAAAAGAGAACAAGCGAAAAATGATTCAACTAAAATTGTACATATAACCATAAAGGTTTTGGGATCCAGATTTTTCTGGGTCTACCCCACTGCAAATGTATGACCAGTACCATGACCCTGCCACCAAACCTTACAACCATGAGCAAATTCACATGGATTTTAATGAAATACTAATATCTAGATACCAAGACCATGACCTCCTACTTGGTATGAATTGACCAAACAACTGTAGTTCCCGGACTGATGAGAAACTAGTGGTCCTTCTCTTGAACATGGAGTCATAGAAGATCCCCTCTCACTCTCTTTGGGTGAGAACAGTTGTGTAAAACACTGATAATGGCCTATCTTTCTGCAAGATCTGCACTCAAATGGGTATTTCATGTAATGGGGTGTCATATTCTCTCTCATTCTTCAATGGTAGGACATTATTGGATACTTGAAGAAAGATCACGTGAGAGCTCCCTATAGCACCTCCTACTATTGGTCGAAGGAGTACCAGCCATGTATGTTGTACCATCCTAGATCATAGATCCAAACTTCCTTATTTTCACTTCATAATCAATTCCTAATTTACTATAGAAGTCACCGAAGATATCTTGAAAACATTCCCCTATGATCAGATGTGATACTTGAGACCATGCTCAAACTGCATAGCTAGTGATAACACATCACCTCCACCAAATAGCTGTGAAGCACTGAAGCTCCGTAAAACAAGAAGAATAATCCATCACTGAAATAGAGCCATGCTCTAAATGTATGAACTCTCAGGGACAATCGACCCTCAATGTCTTAGGGTGGATGTAATCATAGATTGTCCTATGAATCTATTACTATCCCATATCTCGATGACGACCTGCCTCTGAGATAACACCCTAGAATCTCTTGGCAGAATCACATAGCATGTTAGTCGCGAGCTTCACCCTCCTCTCAAAATAAATATCTAGATACTCAAGGATAGAAATCATTATAACAACCCTGCTTTTATTTCAAAATTAAACACAATTTATTACAAAAATATTCACTTGATATAACATGGAAGATCAATAGGTATAGTTTCTTGGGGGCCTAGGAACATTACAAAATAATATAAAACATGAAACACAACATCTTTATTGAAAACATTCTTTATACAACCACTACATTCTCTCGTACATAGCATTGTATGGGATCACCTGGGGACATGCATAAGAAAAGGGTGAGCTATAAATCCAAGTAATGGAATAAAAAAACATAACATGATGATTACAACACATGTTATTCAATAGGAATATCAATGGAGAACAAGAGAAATATAAACATAAAGGAACAATAAACCATGATAATCATAACATGGAAATGTGGAAACAACACTTAACATGGAATTAGTATGAGCCAAGGCTCATTGCACAGGGAGCTTGAGAAAAACCTCATATCACATGAAGCACAAGTAAACCCTAATTGAACTTGAATTAGAATGAGTCATCAGTCATTTCACATGAGTATCATGATAATAAACATTACCCAATGCATTGGAGCACTATTAGGGCGCACCCTTCTAAAACATTTTATTTCATGCCTATATGTGCCACATGGATCATAGAATCAATCAACATCAAAAGTTATTCCATGATTATCGAATGTGGAATAAATACATGAAAGTACCATTAAATATGTATATGTTCATTATGGTGGATACACTTAATAGAAACATGGGTATGGTATTCACTACACAATGATACTGTCTTGGAATAACACAGTGCAATTTTGGCAGCCATACGGCGTGACATAAGACTTAATAATAATGGTTGGTGAGAGATAAATGGGTGTATCATCATATTTAAATGAATTTTACAGTAAGGGATGTCATATAGATACATTTTCCAACAAATTTAATCTAATTTAGATACAGAATATAGAAGAATTTCTTGAATGTAAATGAGGAGAGAGAAATTCCTTACGGAATTTCAACAAGGTACCGAGTGTACATGGGAGGCATTAATGGGAGAGAAAGGGGGTTTATAATTATTCAAAAATTAATAGGTATGTATGGGGGATGTGATAAATCAATCCCCATCAATTATTATTGAAAATAAAATGGTATAACAATATTAAGAAACTTGGATAAAAAGATAATGGTAGGAATCCCTTACATGGAAGTGTGATCACAAAGTTTATGAGAGGCTCGAGAGAGGATTCTTGGTAGCATGGGGAACCATGGGAGGATAATAGAGAGAGGATAAAAGATGTTATAATAACCCCAATGGCATTGAGTGAAGAGTAAGTGGGAGCTTGTGTGGGATTATATATGAAAGGAGAGGGAATTCTTTATTATTTAGGTTTGGGACACCTCACATTATACTAATTAGAACCACAAACCAGAAAATGTTTTTCCCCATGGTTTTTGAAAAAGTGGATTAGGAAAAATATTAAATATGTCCAATGGACTAAATTATTAAAATAATATGGTTGATAATGTGGAGGTGAGTCACACTCTAAAGGAAATTTTTTTTGAAAGACAATGTTTTATAAGTCCTGAAGGGTCCATGATATCATTTTAAAATAAACCAAACAAACCCAAAATCACATTATTTTAATGGTAAAACATGTATTGGCCGAAAATAATGTTTATAGTATTTTATTACATAACAATTTGGGTCATTATGACGTAATAAAACAAATTATATATTTAATTAGTATTTAATTTTTACCCAAAAATTGGGCTGTCTCAAAGAATTATGAAAAATTCACCATTGGATAATTTTGAAGTACTAATTCAGAAAATAATATTAATTTTATCTAAATTTTTTTTTAAATATTTTAATTTTTTACTTTTCAAATAAAAACCGACATTTATAAAAAATTCATGGTTTTGGACAAAAACAACTTTCAAACCTTAATAAAAATTACAATTGAATTCATCAAATTATAAAATAATTTTTAATTAATAAAAAATAATTTATTAATAATAATAATTTTTTATTAATATATTATTTATTTTAAAAACCCTTTAATTCATCAAAAATGGATTTCTTATTTGAATATTAACTAAAAATACTATTTATGCTTTAAAAACTATTTACAATGTATCAATAATAAAACAAAAGTATATTTTTTATTATATACAAAAATAATGTACATAATCATAATGATTGGGTCTTGTTACATAACCCCTTCAAACAACCACATAAGACCTTAGGGTTAGGTGAGCGATGGTGATAGACTCTTTGGTTGGATCAGATAATATTTCTCGAGCGGTAATCTTTATCAACTTACACTTCTCTTATAGGAAATTCAACTTGAGCATTACATATTCAAGCTCAACTTGGGCTTGGTGAAGAAAAAATCCCAATGACACCACCTCCTTTCCGAGCTCTGACAAATGGGATTTTATAGAGAAAGTCTACTGGAATAGTCCATCACATCCTTTTTCTGAGTAAATTGGATTTGATAAAGCCTTATATTTATACTAATCATGTGATCACAGTTAAACGACTATATTAGAAATGATCACAATTCATAATGGTATTTTAAACTCCAAAAAAATTAAACCAAATAATTGCATATGTTTACATAACCATAAGAAGACATTAAAATAAACAAAGAAGAATTTTCATTAATGAATTTTTGGGCTGTTACAATCTTCCCAAATTAAGAAATTTCTCCCTCAAACTTTAATTTTCCCACACTAAAATAGATATGGGTAAAACTGCTTTATCAGTCCCTCGGATTCCCAGGTCGCTTCTTTAAACTTTAGGTTGCTCTAAAAAACCTTCACGAGCGGCATTGTCTTATTTCGTAGGGATTTTTTCATATGATCTAAGATCTTCATTGGTTTCTCATCATAAGAAGGATCCTCATCTAGCTATACTACTTTTGAAGAGAGTACATGTGAAGTATCTAGAATGTACTTCCTTAAGAGGGATACATGAAAGACATCATGTACATTGCCCATGGTAGGTAGAAGTGCTAGTCGATAGGCCTGAACCACGACACGATCAAGAATGTCAAATGGGCCGATGAAGCAAGGACATAACATCCCTTTATTTCCAATCCTCATGATGTTCTTCCTTGATGATATGAATATAAATACCATGTCTATAACTTTAAACTCAATGTATTATCGACAGTTATCTTCATAACTCATCTGTCCACTCTGAGCTACCTTGATATACTGCTGAATGGTTTTCACCTTATCCACCATTTCATAGACGTTTTCTAATCCTAGCATATTACACTCACCAAAAAAATTCCAACATGATGGTGTTCTACACAATTTCCCATAAAGGTCTTCATATGTTTCCATTTGAATGCTCGAGTGGAAAATATTATTTTATGAGAATTCAACTAGTGGAATTTGTTAGAACCAACCTCCTTTAAAGTCCATAGAACATGATCATAACATATATTCCAGTGTCTGAATAGTTACCTCAAATTGGATATATGTTTGAGGACGATAGGCCATACTAAAGTTCTGTTCAGAGATTAGAACATGTTGGATACTTTTGCAGAACTTAGAGATGAATCTCATATCACGATCAAATTAAATAGATAGGGGTACTCCAAACATCCTTACCACTTCTTTGATGTAAGTCTGTGCAAGTTGATCCATTGATATGTCATCTCAAATTGTGATAAAGTGATCTGTATTCATAGGAATATCCACAAAGACCCATATAGCTATGATTCCTCTAGATTTCCTCAGATGTCTAGTGGAAAAGTCCATGGTAATGTTCTCCCACTTCCATGTTGGTATGGGTAGTGGTTGCATCATATCCATAGACTTTTGCCTCTCATATTTCACTTATTGATATATTGGGCACTTTGATGTATATTTAGTAATCTCTGTTTTTATATTGTCCCACAAAAAGTTTTCTCGGAAATCGTGATACATCTTTGTGCTCCCCAGGTGAATAGAGAAGGTTAAGCTATGTGCGTCATTCAGAAGCTCATTCTTTATCTCTTGATCGGATGGTACACATAGTCATGACCCAAATCTCCCAATTCCATCCTTGTCAACCATGATCTATGAGGATTTCCCATTTCTGATAGCTTGTACCCTTTTCAAAATTTCCACATTTTATCTTTGACCATCCTTTATTTTATCCAAGAGGGATGGTTGATCAATAAATTGATAAAGGATTGATGATGATCCTCCATTAATGATTTCCATTTCCATCCTCTGCAAATCTAAGACTATTTGATCCTTCTAAATCGTCATAAATGATAGAATCACTGGATCCTTTCTACTTAGCGCATCCACCACCTTTTTCACTTTCCCAGGGTGGTAATGGATTGAGCAGTCATAGTCATTGATTAGCTCTAACCATCTTCGTTGGAGCATATTCAACACTTTATGTGTGAATATGTACATGCGGATTTTGGGATCCATGTTTATTTCACACTTCACCCCATAGAGATAATGTCGCCAAATTTTTAAAGTGAAGATCACTGTATCCAACTCTAGATCTTATGTTGAATAGTTTTTCTCATGGACTTTCAAGAATTCTTGAGGCATAGGCTATCAAATTATCATTCTGCATTAACACACAACCCATGATCTTTTTTGATGAATCACTTAATAGGAGTGAAAGTTCTCCACCTGTGTGTAATGTGAGACCGGGCGTAGTTATAAGCCTCCTTTCCAACTCCTTAAATATTTCTTCACATTCATCACTCTAAGAAAACTTGACTTCTTTCTTAGTTAGCATGGTAAGAGGGTTTGATAATTGTGTTAAATTTCAAAAAAACAGGCCACAATATCTAGCTAGCCTAAAGATGCTATGGATATCAATTACTGATGTTGGCCTCGACCATCACTCTATAGTAGCTGTCTTGGAGGGATCCACATATATCCCATTACTTTTGATGATATGGACCATTAATGAGACCTCCTTCAACCAGAACTCACGCTTGCTATACATTGCTTCGATCTTCTCCTTTTCTAGGTTTCTAGTATAGTTAGTAGATGATTTTAATGATCCTTTTTGGTTTTGGAGTATATTAGAATATCATCTATAAAGACTACCAAAAATTTGTTGAGGTAATCTCTAAAGACTATTCCTCCAGTTCATGATGATTACTGTAGAATTAGTGAGTCTGAGAGGCATTAATATGAATTAATAGTGCCCATACCTTGTATGAAAAGAATTATTAGAGATATATTCTTTTTTTACCATTACATTGTAATATCCCGATCAGAAATCCACCTTGGAAAAGTACTGTGCTCCACATAGCTGATCAAACACATCATCAATTCATGGAAGAAGATGCTTGTTCTTTATCGTGATTTTTTTGACCTCATGATAATCAATGCAAAGTCACATTGACCCATCATTCTTCTTGATGAAGAGGACTAGTGCACCCCATGGTGATGCACTTAGGCGTATAAACCCTTTATCCAGGTTCTCATGCAGTTGTTTCTTTATCTCCTCAAGCTCCAAAAAACCAATATATATAGAGTCATGGATGTTGGAATATCCCTAGGTATAAGGTAAATTGAGAATTTAATATATCTTCTAGGAGAAAGACTAGTCAATTCCCCGGGAAACACTTCAGCGAATTCCCTCCCAATAGGCCTGACTTCATGGTTGGTTTCCTCTTTAGACTAATTTAGCTGATCCAGATATGCATGCTCATAGGGAAATAATATCCATGCTAGAGATGATGGTGCTAAATAGATTTGTCCTCCTCTGTGCACTTGTATAGAATCGGGGGTCGATTCTCCACATAGAGAGTTATTTCCCTCTCACGGCCATTTATCATGGATCTATATAGGAAAGCCAATCAAGGAAAATAATTTCATCCAATTCCACCAGAGGGTGTATGATAAAGTTTTTCTAGAATTTCAATCCACAAATTATGCCAGGGGAGGAGCGAAATTCCTGGGTTACAATGATTTCACCATTTTCCATACTCACCAATGTCTTTACTTACATGATTTGTGGTGGTTTTGGGATTGTTCTACTAATCATTAAATATATAAAAGAATGTGTAAAACCAGAATCAAAATGTAAGTTTGCTATTAATGAATGAATAACTAGCGTACCTATCACCACATTGTTGTTAGGGTTAACTTCAATGGTTGTGATGGAAAAAGCTCTCTCTTTCTACCTTGGAGGTTGTTGTTTGCCTCAAAAAAACCTTATCATAGGGAACTGATTTGATAGGTGACCTAGTTCTTGGAATTTTGTGTAATGAATAACACGTTAAGGTTTGAACGGAGTGTTCCTCTCCTCTGTTGCATCCATGAGTTTTTCTTGTTGGTAGTTAATATCTAGGTTCCCTTCTCTTCCAATCTTAATGCATTTCCTTGTCCCCTTCAGGGAATTTACGGGGTGCTTCTTTCCACACCATTGGAAAGTGGGGTGTTGGATTTTCGAAGAACCATTGGATTTATCCATTGGACCACCATAATTGAATTCCACCTTATGCTTCGTATCCCCATGATACCCCTGATATTCTTTGATCTCTTTTTCAACATTGAGGGCACATTAGACAATTTCCTCATAGCTGTCGATGTCACGGATCCTCAGGGCTTTCCACATGCTATGTTTCAGCCCACAAAAAAAGCATTCAACCCTACATTCAGGGGTAACTATAGAGTCTGAGGTGTATCATGAAAGCCTTTTGATATTTTCCTCATACTCACCAACAGATTCATCATCTTTTTTTCTTGAGGGAAAGGAAGTCTCCATCCATCCTAAGATAGAGGGTGCACAGAAAATATTTATCAAGAAACACATTCAAAGAATCCTTCCATTCCAATGCCTCGATTTCATCCTCAGGCTTCATATTTTTGATCAATGTCACCATTGATCTTCTTCACCCTCCATACGATAAGCTGTCAAGAGAAACTTTTCTTGTTCGATATATTGAAGGATGGAGAAGAAATTTTCAAAGGAGTTGATCCAGTTTTTGACGATTGAGGGATCAGAAGATCCATTAAATGTAGGGGCCTTTGTCTCACGAAGCTCTAGATAACGACTTGTCCTTTCTTAAGGGGTATTGAATGTTCCTATTGAACTATGATTCTTTTAAAATCTTGAGATAACTGAGAGATAATCATGAAAAAGTTCTCAATTCTTGCTCCCATCGAATTGGGCATCTAATTAGAACAGTCATCACATTGGTCTTCACATATGTTGTTAGACTGAGTCCTGCTATTACCGACCATCGCCTGGAATAAAAGGAATGTTTGGGATACCACATAAAGGTTAACACAAGTACACATAATATGAACTATAAATAGATTTTATTTCCTTAACTTATGAATTTATAGACTTCAATCTATGTTATACATGATCTATTTCTAACATATTTTCTTAGGTGATTTTTTATTCCCTTTATAATGGTTCATACTATGATTGTGAATTTACAAATGCATATACCCCGGGAGTGTCATAACCAAAAGTTCAGAAAGACCCATTGTCGTGCACCAGGATACCCCGGGTAAAGCATAAAACTACTTGTCGGGGTTTTCACCCCTAGGTCCATCTCTGCTAGAGCCACCTCTACCGGCTCGTATCCATACATGGATGTATTTTTTGATAAACCACTTACTCAAAACACAAAAAAACATAGGGTTGTTTTTACTATACATAGTCTTGTCTCTAAGGGTTCACTAGGGTTTTCTAATACTAATACCAAAAATAACTAAACCTATCCTTTGATACTAACTATAACAACCCTACATTTATTACACACTTAAACTTGATTTATTACAAAAACTCTTCACTTGATACAACATGGAAGATCGATATTTCTAGTGTCATTGGGGATTAGGAACATTAAATATCAACTTAGAACATGAAATAAAACATATTTATTGAAAAGTTATTTTACATGACCACTACATTCCCTCGTACATAGAATTTCATTAAATAACCCAAGGACATGCATAAGAAAAGGGTGAGATATAAATCCCAGTATGGTAATAAAGAAAGTATAACATGAAAATTACAATACATATTAGTCAATTGGAATATCTATGGAGCAGAAGTGAAACATAAACATAAAGGCATGATAAATCATGATAATCATTACATAGAGATGAGACAACAACACTTAACATGGAATTAGCATGAGACAAGGAACATTGCACATTGAAAATGAGTAAAAACTCATTTCACATGAATCATGAGTAAACATTCATTTCATTTGAATTATCATGAGTCACACTCATTTCAAATGATGTATCATGATACTAAACTTTACCCAATTAATTGGAGTTCTATCAGGGCACACCCTTCTTAAATTTTTAATTCCATGCATAATTGTGCCACATGGATCACAGAAACAATCAAAATCATAAGTTATTCCATGGTTAAATAATGCGGAATACATTCATTAAAGTAACATTCAATATGTATATGTGCACAAAGGTGAATATCCTTGATAGATGCATGAGAATGATATTAACTACATAATGACCTTGGCGTGGAAAAACATAGTGCAATTTTGGTAGCATAACCATGTGATATAAGAATTCATAAAAATTTATAACGAGAAAGAGATGGGTGTTTCATAATATATAAATTAAATGGAAAGTAATGGGGTTCATACTAATACATATCCCAACAAATGTTTTAGAATTTGGATACATAATACAAAATAATTTCTTGAATGTAAATGAGGAGAGAGAAATTGCTTATGAAATTTCAGCATGGTAATGGGTGTACATGGGATCCATTAATGAGGGAGAAAGGGTTTATCTCATTATTAAAACATTAATAAGGATGTATGGGTGATATGTGAAATCATACCCCAATAATTATAATTGAAAATAAAAGTGCATAACAATATTAAGAAACATGGATAAAAAGGGAAAGGTATGAATCCCTTACTGGGAAGTGTGATCCCAAAGGCTTGGGAGAGGCTTGAGAGAGGCTTCATGGGAACATGGAGCACCTTTAGAATAGTCTGAAGATAGGAGGGAAGCGGTTAGATGAACTCCAAAGTATTTGAGTGAAGAGGAAATGGGGGCATGGATGGGTTTATTTTGGAAAGGAGAGGGGCTTCTTTATTATTTTTGTTTAGGGCACCTCACATTAAACTATTCAAAACCACAAACCAGCCCACGTTTTTGTCGATGGTTTTTTCTTAAGGGGATTGGAAAAAAATGTTTTATAGGGCCAATTTCTGAACATCTTAAAATAATAGAGTTACTTATGTGGAGGTGAGTCACACTCGCAAGGAAAACAATTTTAAAAGATAAAATGTTTTATAAGTACTGAAGGGTCCACTAAAGCTTTGTAAAATAAATTAGAAAAATCCCAAAATCACATTATTTTAATGGTAAAAAATTTATTGTACAAACATAATGTTTATAGTTTTTATTACATCACTATTTGGGTCATTATGATGACATAAAACACATTATATATTTAAACGATATTTAATTTTAATCCAAAAATTTCACAGTCTCCGAAAATTATGAAAAAATCACTATTAGATAATTTCAACATCGCGATTCCAAAAAAAATATTTATTTTATCTGAATAGTTTTTTTAAATATGTGAATTTTTACTTTTAAAATAAAAAACGACATTTATAAAAAATTCATGGGTTTTGACAAAAACCGCTTTCATACCTTAATAAAAATTAAAATTGTATTCAAAAAATTACACGATAATTTATATTTAATAAAAATTAATTTAATAATAAAAATTTATTATTTTATTAAAAAATTATTTAATTAAAAAATCCATTAATTCATCAAAATAGATTTCTTAGTTGAATATTAAATAAAAATACTATCTGTTCTTTAAAACATATTTACAAAGTAACAATAATAAAATGGAAATATATTATTTATAATATAAAAAAACAATTTCTATAATCATAATGATAGGGTCTTGTTACATAACCCTATGAAACACCCGAATAAGACCTTAGGGTAAGGTGTGAAATCGTGACAGACACTCAGGGTGGCTCAGATAAGATTTTTCAAGTGGTAATCTCTCTCACCTTCCACTTATCTCATAGTCGGTTCCACTCGTGCTTAACGCATTCATGATCATATTTGGCTTGGTCAAGAGTGATTCCAAATTACGCTACCTCCTTTCCATGCTCTGAAAAATGGGTTTTGTATAGGGAATGTTTACTGGATGAGGCCATCTCTTCCTTTGTCTGAGTAAATTGGATTTTTTAAAGCCCTATATTTATACAAATCGTGTGATCACTATTCAATGGCTACATTAGCAATGGTCACATTTCTTAATGGTATTTTATAATCCAAATCATAAACCCAAATAAGTGCATATGTTTTACATAACCATAGAAGACATTTAAATAGACCAAGTGGAATTTTCATTAATGTATATTTGGGTCATTACAACTGTGGCCCCCAACCATGACTCTGTATCCCCTGGTCCTATATCCCAATAAAAGTAGAAGGATGATGCTACTAAAACACCCTCGTTTACTTTCCCATAGTTGGAGAAGGATGTGATGCTCCCTCAAATGTTTGTATCATCCACATAAATCTTTCATGGAACTAGGAAGCCACACCTACATCCGATATAATAGCTGGTGCCCAGATGGGCACGACATGAGGATCTAATAGTAGTCCATGATCTTCCATTTCTGGTGTCTGATTATCACCTAGTACATTGCGTACAATTGGAGGATGTCATGGTGGAATGAATCTTCAAGTTCAAGAATACACCTAAGTTCAAGAATATCCATAACTATACCTTATATGTGACAGAATGGAATATGAGAAGAAATTATTCTAGTTTTTACTGAATAGGGTTACACAACGTTTAGAGCCCCTACACGGTGTGTTCCCTTACGAATTAACATGGGCATGTACCTATGCCAATCTGGTCTTGTAACACCCCATACACATGACCTGTTCATCCTACGACACGACATGTACTTGAATTTACCCCCTTTCCCAGGTTCTTCTACATGGTTAGAACTACATCGGTCTCCCCCTGTGTAACACTATAGGGAATTTTCACCCTAAACATGGTGTGTACTACTTATGTTCCATCCACCTGTGTATTTTGTCCCACCGATAGCTACATGGTCGATTACTACACAACATGTACAAGCTAGACATGGTGAGTACCACTCGAAATTCAACCACCTCTATTGTTTGTCACATAGTCGGATACATAGTATCTTACAACACAATGTGTACTCCCAGTACATAACATGTTCTACCAAGATTTTATCAACCTCCTGTCTTCCACATAGTTATTCAAACAGTCAAGAACTACATGATGTGTACATACTATACATGACATGTACTTAAGAAAAGTTTTTTCTTCCAGAATAGAAGAACACATGGCATGTCTTCATAACATCACACACTGTGTTATCTGGATTTCGAGATAGTAAGCCTCTGAAACTTCTCTGGAACCTTTGAAAAATTAATTTTTTTTCTAAGGAATGAAAAATTATGACCTTTGAGAGCCCATACTCCCCATGAATCAAATTTTTTAATCCATATTCATTTCAGATCTTAACAAAATAGAATTATAATTCAACATGATTTTCCAAATTCCGATCCATGAGGGACCCTAACACCTCAGGGAATAAAGAATGGAGTCCATCCAAATGAAACATTAAATATACCAATAAACTATCAAAATATTATGTATTCTATCTTGAAATCTATCACAATAGTATGAATATCTAGAAAAACATCTATCATAATAGATTGTAATCAATAATTCACCCTAAATGGAATGACAAAATTCAAGACAAGTGATCTATATCAAGTTCCTATGTGATGCATGAGATGGAATAACCTCATCTCATTAGGTTGAAATAGAAATAATACCATAGTGATAAAAATAGTAATAGCACCAAACAAGTGAATCACACAATGGTGAAATAAAAAAAACTCCATCAAATGGAAGACATCAAAAATTACAGCATTTGAGGTAACCTGGAATTTCCCTATACACGTGTTAGCTAATCCTAGGTACCAACAACCTGTTCCTTATTATATATTTCAATAGGATCCAAATATCAAGGCAATGTAAAAAAGAACCTCATCTGATACCACATCGTAATGTCCCAGATTTGGGTGCTTCTAATGGTGCCCGAACCTGGTTGGTTACATGACCTCAGGAATATTTCTCGAAATGAAAGAGGCTGCTAACTAGAAATGATGGCCACAATCGGATAAATGGGAAATTATTCCCTTATTGGAAAAGTATTTACAACCGAAAAAATAGTAACCAATATCTAATGAAATAATACTATACTACAGAAGTATACAACTGAAGACTGGTATTAATACAAAAACTAGAGAATATATAAATTATGAATGTCTCATGTATCTAGGAAAGCATCCAAGAAAGTCACAATGATGGAAATAAAATTTAGAAACCAATGTACATAAAATAATATAAACTATAACATCATCACAAACATCATCTTGGTCCCATTCTCTGTAGCTCCAACGACAATCAAGTAATTGATATAGAAGGGTGATTTCCATTATCTATACTTGTAACCATAATATATTTTTGGGCCCAAAAACATGACTCCAACAATGTTTGAGATAAATCCTAGTAGACATCCACCAAAATATCCATGCCAAACTCTATATGAATATATATAAAAGGTAATACACAGAAATGAAGTAATATACTAGGATGTACTCCAAAATAAAAAAAACTACATTTTTCAACTACATTCATTTAAATTTACTAATCAATTAATTGAATCATGTATCCATTGGGATCTACCCTAAGATCGATATCATATGTGTAATAGCAAGAGGTAGATGTCGCAGAAGACCATCTAAAAAACAAGTAAGACCAAGTCCATGATTTTAATTCTTCTTGGAAAACATGTCACCATCATTCCATTATTCATATAATGACACTTTTGGGATTGTCCTCACAATATAATTACTCTGGTCAAGCATAACAATAATTCATTTAATAACTACCCTATGGGTATCTCTCACAGTCCATCCCCTCTAGTCTAACATCGCACTAATCATTTAAAAATGACCCCCTCGGCAGCTCACATGATCAATCCCCCTTGTTAAACATAACATAAATTCATTATAAAGGACCACCTGGAAGCTCTAATGGTCAATAAACCTTGGAAAACATAACAAAAAATTATTTAATAAAGACGCTCTGGGTATTTCTCATAGTATAATCCATCTGGTAAAACATTAAAAGAATTCATACATGAATGAACCTTCCTCAATAATCTCTCACAGTCAATTTCCCATTGGTTAAACTTCCACAATTCATATCACAGACAGCTCAAACAATCAGAAACTCCACCCTAACAACACAAGGCATAGAAAATAAGGCATGAATAAAATGAATTCTAGTAGAAATGGCCATAATTAATCAAATAAGGGAAACACACCCATAGGGTTTCCTGTAACAAGGTTATAAATTCATTCATAATCAATACCCCTTTATCAATCAATCAACCCATAACAAGTAACAAATAAAGTTTAATTCCAAAACACAAAATAACAAAAACGTTGGTATGTAGAAATTTAAACATATATAATAAAATATGATCAAAAAAGGCACAAACCACATAACTTGATGTCACAAGATCAATACTCTAGAACATTAGACCATAAATCATCCTATAATGGTGTATGTATACAAAAATGTAAAGGATGTTCAACCTCGAATAACACTTGAGACATGAAGAATTAGGATTAGAGGATCTATGGGAATTTTGAAATCACCGGTGGGATTCCCATGCACCTGACAATGTTTTAATCAGATGTCAGATGGAGAATCGAGAGGGGTTTGGAGTTCCTCAGCCATTCTGTCGCATTCCTATATGAACCATGGAAAGAAGAAGACACATCCAGACATGAGATGAAAACCCACTACAATATAACAATTAAAATGAAAACTACAACGCATTTTCATTAAATGTACATGCTGTGTAGTGAACTTAATCAGTCCTATCCTTAAGCGGTCTTCTAGGTCAACATACAACCCGTTCCTCGGCTCTTTCATGGCTAGTAAGCGGTTGTACACAGTAGCCGGGTACATGGAATGTACTTAGAAATGTTTCAATTTCTTACTTTTTCCTAAAAAACAACCAGAAATCAAGATCCATACCTGGATTGAAGATCTAGGTTCTTACAACTATATCACCCCCTTTCGATTTTGTTAATATTTTCATAACTCCAAAACACCCATATGAACTAAATTTTAATCTATAATATATTCATATTATCTTTACTTAGTGGTCGTTATTTATAACTTGTCTCTCCAGTTTATAATAAAAATAAAATAATATTTTTTACCTTCTATTCATTTGAGAAAATTATTCACTTTTTAACTGAATCTATTCACAATATGTATGAAAAATTAATGAATATGAATATTTAAAAATAAAAGAATAAAAATCCCTATTTAGAATGGAATATAAAAATCCATATTACATAAGGATAAATAAGAACTTTATTTCATCTATAATCACTTTCAACCACCTATAATAATGATCATAAATCACATTTTACCTCTCAAAAATGAATCAACCAATTCTTAACCACTTTTAGCCCTACAGGTAAAATATATTAACTCTCAGTAGATTTAGTTTTTAGTGTAATTGTGATTTTACCATGGGATTTAACCCCACTTATTTATAATAATACAGATTTTTATAATAATATGATAATTCTAACAACTATAGTTGTACCAAAAAAAATTATTAGTGTTTGAACATTACACTTTTCACTAAGTCATAAAAAACCCTATAATCCTAAGAAGTCTAAAATCTGTATAGGAAACACGATTACAAGTAAAAAACAAAAAATGATATCAATTACAATAATTCCCTTTCATTAATTAATGAAACATAATCATTTACACTCTTCATCAAAAAATAACTATTATCTCAATCACACTTTAAAAACATAACTATAATAAAAAAATTAATGCATAATGTTTTTTATTAAATGAACTTATTTATTATCAATTGATATAACATTATTACCCTTTTAATAGAATAATTCATGACTAATATTATTAATTATGATTTTCTTCCACTGTATAACCATTGTACATGTTGAACACCAAAATTTTCTTACAACACCAAAAATTTAGGTCCAACTCCTCATTGATTTTTTGTCTTTGGAAACCAATTATCAAAACCAAATTCATCAAGGGAGTCTCCTTTTAGAATATCAACATATCCTGAAATATTAGATGATAAAAATTTACTAGATTAAAAAAAATACAACATGAAATTATTATTATTTTTATTTGTGTATCTATCACACTTGACTTGTCTTTCTCTATATTGACGGTTCAAAACAACTTGTATATTTATGATACCACTTATTATTGTCTATATTTTTTTAAAAACCGCATGAAAATTAACATGTTGAATTTATACTAGTCAAATATCTCAAATATGACTTGAAATTACCAAAAAAATATGGATATGAATTTAAATATGTGGATTTAGCATTATCAACCTCTATAGATTTAGGAAGACTTTCTAAATTCATGGTCTCCTATGGTGAATTCTATCCATGAATAATACAACACCCTTACACCAAAATAAATCAAAAAATAGTTATAATTGTTAAATATATGGGAAGAGTGATTCATCTTGATTATCATTGAGGTGAAAAAAGTGGTTTTTCTTGGAAAGACCACTTATTAAAACTTCACGATTTTCCTCTTTGATAGACTTTAAGACCACCATAGATTTGTTTGTCCTTTTTGGATCATTATTTCAGAAAGAATATTTATTTAAATCCTAAGAGGAAACATTGTTCATTATTATACCCTAATTTTTTTCATAATATCCCTGGTGGTTTTTGAAAAACTTATTTAATGGAATGTGACTGACACTCCATTTATTTATAATATTTAAATTATTTAATGTTTTGATTGTTCTTTTTTTAAGGGTAGAATTTTCTTCCATTGGGATTCTACCATATGTTTTATATAATTTGTGGTTTTTCAATTAACATAACTACCTTTATTTAAGGAATAATACATCAACATATGACTATAACACCCCAAGATTTAATGGTATACTTCTCTTTGAATAATGTAATAGCTTGTGTTTTACGCAACTTCAAGTTCTAGAACACCACGACCTATCAAATTATCAATTCAAAAAGCATCTATGAATAATAATACCCACTTTTTGAAATTTTATAAAATTTATTTTTTAAAATACACATCATTTTTGGATTCAGAATATCAAAATTAGATTAGGGTGAATTTTTGGTATTTTTTTGAAAACATTCAATTTTTAATGAATAATGAAAAACACAGCATTCTTGTTTAAAACTGGATTTTATTTAAATAATAATTATTTTTATTAAAATTTATTTTAAAGTCAAAATAGATAAATAATACATATATAAGTCTAATTTAATTCACTGGAGTCATTTTATAATAAGATTAGAGGTATAAAATTATATTGTACTTTTTAACGCCTTTGACCCACCATCTAGGCACATTTACAAATTTTCATAAAATGTAATATTACTACTTCTATGAATTTAATTTAAAAAATATGAGAGACACTATGGATATCACTATGTAAAATGTGGTTCAATATGATGAATTTTTTTGGTGAATAGTACCTTCTGAATTTTATTTACCACGGTTAAAAGTAAACAGGGTAAATAAATTTAAAAATTATATTATAATTACCCAAAACATGTCCTAATTCTATTGGTTAATTATATTTCAACCAAAATAAACCTCAGGAATAAAATATGATCATTTTTGATTCATTTGGATTAGATTAGGACTTTTATTATTATTTTCTTTAAAGAAGAGTTAAAAGAGTAAAATTCCTTGTTTAATAACTAAACCACTTTTAATATAGTGTTAAAAAAAAATTAAATTAGACTATAAATATCAATTATAAAGATTAAAAGATTTATTAAATTATGGTATTTTATTTATAATTTTTATACATTAAATAATTAAATTTATTTATGACATAATGATGATGCAGTAATTACCTAATTAACGAATGATTAAAATAATTGATATTATAAATAGTAAAATAAATGTCAATTGAGACTTTGGATGAATTCTAGATTTTGTTAGGTTCATATGACATGGTAATGTTGATTTAATGTATTGTTTTCGAAGTAATCAAGTTGATATGACTTTAAAAAAATGCAAATACCAAATAGTGTCAAAATTTATATAATAGTGTTTTTAAAACAAATACTATTTTAATAAAATATATAATAGTACTAAAAATATAATGTTTGGCCTAATAACTTATATGAAGATATATATGTCAATAATTAACCACTTGTTGTTTTCTTGGAATTTTATAGTATGTTTATTAACCATGTAAGATAAAAATACAAGAAGATATGGTAAAAGATAAACTATTTAATTAAGAGTTAAATCAAAAAAACAAGGTTAAGATGGTGACATAAACTTGTATAAAACCTATTTTTTGAGATTATGTCGACTCATCCCCTCTTTATCCTCGAAATAAATCCATTTGAAGCATTAGAAACTGAAAATGATTATATAATAAAATAATATTTCAATATTTTCCTAAAGTGACCCTCACCTCTCTTAAAAAAGGGTAGTTCCCCGTCTCATAATTTCACACCTCTAAATCCATTTGGATTGGATAGACCCTAAATAAATATCCTCCTAATGAGCCTCTTTTCATCCTAGAGGTCTTACATTGATCATAAAGCCAACCTATGTAGCCTCAAATAAAAAAAATCACCTGAAGAAGAGGTAATAATTTCATAACCTCTTTCAATGTTGTTTTCTTCTTCCACTTCCTATTTCTTTTTTTGTTTCCATAAAAAAATAATAATTCATGTACCTTATACATACTGTGATGTTATTTTAAATATGGTATAACCATATTCATTATTCTATCTATACTATGAATGACAATGACACCATACATGTGTACGTACAACTTACCGTCTTAATATTGTAGTGTAGTTTCTTATTCAACACTTAATTATTTGTATGGGTATAATAATGATTATATTTGATGTAAATAATTATTATAACATTTTAATGATTCTGTATATATGATATACCATCCAATTAAATATGGTTTTACCAATAATAGAATGTTATTGTTGCTCGTGCATACGTACGGATTACCATCTCCATGAATGTAATGAGATTCATTACCGATTGTAACCATTGGAGAATAATTTTAATTTTATGATTAAAAATAATTTTTAAGAACGTAATAAAATTCTGGATATGAATACAATACATTCTATCAATAAAAAACATGGCATATGTAACAAAACATATAATAGAAAATGAATCCGCTAACACCCATTACTTTGATACTACTGAAATATAATTATCAATAAAATATTAGAAGATCATATATAATATCATATTTAGATATGTGGTTTTTGTATAATTTAATAAAAATTATTTAACTATTATATAGGAGGTTAATGTACCCTTAACTGAGGAAATTTACAAGGTACTGAGTTTTTTATCTAACTTTTTATTTCCATGAGGTTCATGTTATAGTTTCCACTATTTCATTTTGTGTGGTGTATTTAGTACCCATGATTGTAATATTTGTGTAATATAATTTCATTTATGGGTATTTAGATATTCATTTTATGATCCTTCATTAATTGTGTGTATGTTTTTTACATTACAAAATTGGTAAGGGAATTTCAAATTTCAATTTGCACTCATTGGGTTTTACACAAACATAATTGATTATTTTACTCCAAGATTATATGTGAAATCACTATTTATTTATTTAGGTAGTAATTCATACTCCCCTTTTTTTGGATAAAAATTTTATACACATAATAAGTCCATTGATAAATTATCAATTCATCGATATGAACTTGATAATCATAATATTTACTAAATTTCCATTCATTGTGTTAAACATCCATGTCATTAGTGTTGTTTTTACAAGAATATGTGTGAATTTACTCTGATTGATTTAAACTGAATATCTAATCATATTTAGTGTAATTATATTTTTTAGACATAATTATGTCATTGAATTATCCTTAACCTAAGGATATGATCTTTATAAGGGATTTCATCTCAATTTACAATCCATTGATACTTCTTTGTTGTTATGTGTCAATTCTCTTTTATATGGTGTATATGCTGTAATTTTACATAGTATATCATGAATCTATTTATTATCATGATATTATAAGGTTTTTATTACCTCAATAATTTGTATTCAATGGACTCTCTTTTGGTTAGGTTCCCTAACTAAAATATCATTTTAAATGTTTGGAAGATTATTCTTCTAAATCTTTCTTATTAATGTCAATGTTTTTAAAATGTTTTTAAGGATTTATTTATGTATAAATGGATGTTTTAAAATTAAATTCCTTTTAAAAGTTTCAATGTGGTATGAGAAACATTGATTAAAAAACATCTTTAAATGAATTCTTGATAAATATTGATACGTAAAAATGTTTTCAAGAAAAAATGGATATTTCCCTCAAATAGTTTTACAGATTATTTTCATCTATGTCAATATCCTTCATTGTCTTTGGATGAGGTTGATTTATTATAATACAATATTCTATATTGTATTTAATGAGTTATGTTTGTATGTGGATGTTTTATTTTTATACCATTCTTGTTTTGTGGTTAAAATATTGATATTTCATATGCTAGTTCTAATAAAAATGTTTAGATTATGTCCACCCGTTTCATATGATAAATGCATTGGACTTAGTAAGTGATTGGTGGAGCCCAATATAGCTCTCTGATTCATCAGAAGGTCTTTTGAGACAAACTAGTGTCTTTGTATAATGCCTTGACAAATTCGTATTTGTAGTCTTGGCACGAGGCCTTGACTCTGTGGTTATGATGTCTGATATTACGAATTCCATCATTATGAAATTATATATTGATATTACAAGTGATTATTCAACAAGTAAAATGTCCATGTGAATATGTAAATGGAATTATTTGATTTATCTTTTCCATATTATGATGAAGTTTATGTTTAAAAGGCTTTTTTATTAGTCTTATACATTTCTTTAAATGATTATGGTTATTTATGATTGTTTCCAGAATATTATTATCCTTACTGAGCATCTGAGCTCACCCCTTTATTAGGTTTTATTTTTCCCAGGATGAAAATAAGTGTATTATGGTTTTTATGTTGTGTTATACTAGGGGATTAATGGATTTCTCGACAGATTATTTATGTTGTGTTTTATGTTATAAAGTGTAATGTAATGTTCATGTATATAATCTATTTTCGAAGACTGCTAAACTGATCAGACCTTTGGTAATTGATTCTTTGTAATAATGCCAATGTTTGATAATAATACACCAACTCTGGGTAAATGGGGTATGGGATTTACATCACCATGGATAGAAAAAGTTAAACTTTACCTGATAAAATCAAACGACATATTTCTTTATTTAGGTTGAGATATTATAACAAATTTTCTTTTACTAGTTCATCTCTCCAGATGTATGTAAATATCTATAGTGTGTCTCGTAGCATCACATTAGTTGCAGATAATTGATATCTCCATTGAAGAGCATTACCACTTTCAATTTTTCCAGGGATCTTCTTTTTATTTATTAATTAATGGTAATCATTTTTTCTAATCCCACTTATTAAGACATCCCCAGGAGAGATCTCCACTTCTCCCTTTCCCTTTCAAATTTTATATTTTCTTCAAACTCAATGATTTTTAAATAATTTTTCTTTAATTGAGTTCTCATCTTATAAATTCAGTAATTAGCTATATTTACCAATTTTATCCTCTCTAAATGTTGTTTCTCAATAGAGTAAAATTTAGCTTTGGGTTCTTCCATATTTTCAGTATTGTTTACATTGAATTCATGTGGAATTTTTCCATGTAAATCACATCGTTAATTTATTTTTTCCATCATACTTTAAATAAAATAACATAAAGGAAATTCTATATATCTATTGGATTTTAATTTAAAAATATAAGTATATAAGGAACATCCATTTCACTCCTTGTTTTATTCCAATTTAATACTCCTTTTCTTGAATGATTTTAAAATCACATTTATTACTATCGAAGCATCATCTATATTGATTAGTATATATTTTCCACCATAATTTAAAATATATATCACAATGTATTGTTTATTTTATTAACATGTGGATTATATTATTAATAATGATTTTTTCTTACTTTCCTTCATGTAATAATTTAGGACTCATTTTCCAATCATTAAAATGATTCATGTACTCCAAGAATTAATCACCACAACCTTGTATATAGAAAATTAATATCATTTTTAACCCTTCAAGATTAAAATTATTAAAATAACGAGGCTTCATAAATCAATATGTTTGTGAAATAATCAATAAAAAATATATGATAGATTTGAGTCCAAATAAAAACCCCATAGGCTATGATACAACTTTTTGGGACCACTCAAATATGATATGGTTCTAGAGGCACCCTAATAGGGTGGGGATCATGGTGTAAGCTAATTAAAACTTTTCTCACTTAATAGTAAACCACTATCACATCTCACTCAGACTTTAGGTGGGACTACAATCACTTAATTTTACCCTTAATTACCCTTGTTCCTATTGTCAAGTACATATACCAAAATTATTGAATATGATAATAGAAAAAATATAATTATTTTACCTGTATTGTGATAAATATAGGGAGAAAACAAAAAATAAGGTTTTAGTGTACCAAAATATAATACTAATACACTATTTTATTGGATACAAAGTCTATGAAATCTCATTCCACATCATGGAACCCAACCATTATAATCATTGTTTAGACAAATCATACTTGTAAAAAAAGATACTCAATCATCTTCCTTGTGAACACAATTATTATAACAGGAAATCAATTTATATTATTCTAGGTGTCTTTAAACATAAGAAAATAATTATAGTTATTAAATTATGTAACTTCCAAATTAATGCGTTATTGATCTTCAACATTAAATATTTTCACTCCAAGAAATGAATGATAAAATATTTGATAAGAGTGTTAATTTTTTTCATCCCAAATAGTCACTATGTGTGAAAATAATTTTCATATATTAAACTAATTCTTGTAAATTTATTTTCTCTGTTACACTCAACCTTCTTCAATAAAAAGTTTGTGTTAGTTAGATTCCATAAATTATGATGCTTTCATGAATGAAATTAAATTCTCCAAGAATGATACATAAAAAAATCATTATTTTTAATCCCCAATAAAATTTAAATAACAAAATATTTATCTATATTTATATATTTAGTTCATAAAATATTCTTCACAGTCCTTAAATATTTAATACCTTTAATAAACAGCTAATATTAACTCATTTTATCTCAGTACATCATGATTCTTCCATGTGAACAACATAAATTAGTGTGGCCATTTTTTTAGTAAATTCAATTATTTGTTTAAAATATTGTTCCACATATGTTACATTTTAATGGAAACGAGATCTTCTAGATAAATTGTTTTTTATAAACTATTGTCTGATGTCGTCTATTGTAGTGTGAAATGACTATAATTTTATTACATTTAAACATCATGACAGGATATGAATTTTCAAAATAAATATTATCGATTCAATATCTATATAAATTTTTCATGTAAAAAAAGTTATAGTGTATGAATATTTATTCTGTGGTTTATAATACTAGTTTAATTTTGAAAAGGTATGTGAAATATTAACCCTTTTTTATTAAGACATCCAATTATAGAATGTTCATTAGAAAATAATGAATTGTAAAATATTTTCCTGATTTAAGACATTCATTCACAAAAAAATATATATATATTTGTAATGGTGTGATTTAGACTAAAAAAATTGTATTTATACTATAAGAATTTTTTATGGAATTATGTTTATAAAATAACATCTAATGTTGAACACATAATATCTATTTAATTATACATAACACAAAATGTAGTGTGATAATTTTTCCTTACAATAAAATATTTAATTTACCCTTTATATAAATCCACCAATACTAATTAAAATATAAAAATATATTTTCCAATAAGATTATCTATATCACTAAAAATTTAGTTCAAAAAATATCCATACATTTTCAAAATTTCTTAAACATAAAAAATAGAAAAAATGGGATAGAATAAAAAATTTCAATCACTTTTCTAAATCATATAAGATAGATAGTTTATATTTATAATATAAATTATCTTGAATTTCTCAATAACATCGATCAAGGTTGTACTTATCACTATGACACAACATGTTAGAGTGAACAATCTTATCTCATCTAATCTACCGTCACAACCAAACAGTTATTGATCACCCTTTAGGAAAAATCCATATCTTCTATCCCTATTACCCTTTATATTCTAGGAAACTATATCATTTCCATTCACATATCAATCATATAGTCACTATAGTGACTTCACTAATTTATTTCAAAATTTTCCAAACATTGACATAATCATATTCAAACACCAATACATCTAAAGAAATTTCTTACATCATTCATTTTTATTCTTCGTTGTGAAATAACTTTTTATTTTCCAAAATCATGGAACCATGTTTATGCCATCCTCTTAGACTAAATATTACCGATATATTCTTTCTCAACTAATTTATGATATCTATTTATCTAAAAGTTATAAATATGTCACACATTGAAAACCAAATCAATATTTATTTAATAAAAAATATAACACACAACCTTTGGTTGTAAGAATAACTCATCTACTTAATCATGATAATGTATTTTAAATAATATATTCAGATGATGGTTCTTATATATCTAATATTACTATAATATTAGTTAAAAAATTTCATCTTTTTAAATAATTAATCATATTGAGTGACTATATTCTTGCTCAATATCATATGACCCATAGAGACATTCATGTATGAAATAATCACCAAAAATAAATATGGACTATGGTTTTATGTGGTCATATTTATGACCTTATTTTAACTAAATCATTTTTAATATCATTAAATGATACAACAGATTAAACCACATTTTATAATTTATAAAATAAATACAATAATACTCATAAAAAATTTCTTACTGGAGAAGTCAGTAAAATCAATCTCTCAACAATTAGAATTCCAAAAATCACCCTTTAAATGACCTTCAAACATGTTCAAAATATAAAAATAATGGCCTATTTAAATAATTGAGAAAAATGGGACACAAATTCATCTAACATGTGTTAAAAAATTTGTATATAATTAATTTTTTATAAAGAAATGATGACATGGTATCATTTAGGCGCATTACATGGAATGATTTGATGGAGGCTCGGGAAAAAATAATTTTATAAGTATGATGCCCGTATTGAAAACATAAGTTCTATTATATTTATTATAAGTAAATTAGATTATTGGAAACCACTATAATCACTTATGACCATTCACCCTTGGTCATACTCAGCCTATCCAGGCCATTTGGAAGGCATCTTTCTCCCCTTGAGAGATTTAATAGATATGTACTGTTATTATCATGGCTAGTGAGGTTGTAAAACCCTAATAAATATTCACGAAACTATATAATTTCAAGTTATAGACACCAAATTTTGATCCCACACAGGTGAGGATTTTTCTATACGACATAATTTTAAACCCACACCCCACTTCTCTAGGTAGTTTTCATTATCATATTTTTTAACTAAATATTTATTATATCATCTTCCACATTCACAATATTTAAACACTAGAGATTCTTTATAAATCCTAAACCAACTACTAAAAACATTCATATCATTGAATCCCTCTTCTAAATATGGATCTAGACAAGGCCATCACGTTTACTTAGTGATACTAAGACTCATCATGAAATACAATTAAATATTAAATTTATATTTAATATATGCAATGTTTATTAGAAACTATTAATGTGTTAAGATATTATAGTATATTATGTGTTTGGGTTGATCTCCCTGATCTTATGACCACAATAAATGGACCATTTCACTGAATGATTGATAGGATGAGAGAGCTCAGAGTATAGCGACACAATGGTCATGTGTGGTTGGATTTGGTGGGTCTAAATTACATGATTTATTTACTACAAATATAAATACTAGATTACAAATAATAAATGAAGGACTCAAATATATATTCTTATATTCATCTATATGATGATTAGAATATGATCAATTTGACAAAAAATAGTTCTAGGAAATTATATAAAGTGAAGGACTACTGCCTTTTCCCAAAACCAACCACAATCTCTACATTTCATTAATTTCATTTCAATTACTATTTATAGGTTTGGATATCTATTTAATGATAAAAATATTAATACGTTCTTATAAACTATAAAAAATATTTTAATCCATAACTAAAATATACTACCTTGAGAAATATTATTATAATTGATTTTCCATTCCATGATGAGTTCACAATATATTTTAGATTATCCACCAAGGTCTCAGGTTTATGAAAAATAATGTTTTAATGTTTTATAGTATATTTTTAATTTGCGATTGCTTAAAGAAAAAATTAATAATAAATATGGGCACCAAGGAATAAAATATTACTAAAAAGAATCCAAAATTAGAAATGGAATTTAAGTAATTCTCAATGAAAAATTAATGATATTACACACACTTTTTTATTTTATTTAAAAACATTTTTATAAATCCATTTAAATTAAAATTTATGACCTTTAATTAATACTCATAATTAATAGCTTTTATTAATACTGTTTTTAATTCCAACTATGATTCTAATTTATGGACATTTTAAAAAAAATTAAATCAATTGATAGCTCACTAATTAACCATTACATATCTCTATGATACTTCAACATCAATTTCATACATGTATATATATAAATGATCTTCACTTATATTCACCTCAAACGTCTCAAAATTTCATCTTCTTTTTTCAATGTACCCATACTGAGATCATAACTATACCACTTAATAGTTCATCGATATCCCCCAAATTTTAACTTTTACCAATTTCCATTGGAGAATTTTATCTCCACAATTGATAATTTAATCTAAAGAATTTTAGGTGAGAATAAGGGTTTTCTTAGTAATTCAGACTTAAAATATTAAAATTTTAATTTCATTCTTCAATGTAATGTCCTTGTATTGCTTTATCTAAAAAGAAACTAATATGGGTATCAACATGAATTCAATAAGAAAACATCATGTGAAAGATACTAATGACTTTTGGTGAGGACATAATGAAGTAAAAGGGAGATTAATCCTTCAAAGGTAACATATGAGACCATTGTTGAATTCTATTGAAAGTTATGTTAGGCCCCTCTATATGTCAGATACACCTAAAATCCATTGGGAAATGCAATCTAGAAGTAGAATCCCTTTTCCAAATATAAAAATTAAAAAACTATTTAAATGATAAAGAAATAAAAATTTATCAACCGAAAAATATATACCACAGACATTATAAATTAAGAGGTAGGTGGGCCCATTAGCTGATGCGTTTGTAGTAAAAATAAAAAATTGAAGTAAAATTACCATGAACCAACAAAAATTTAACTCCAATGAAGACAAAATTTACACTAAAATATAATCCTATGATCTACTATTCAATGAGACTATGAATCGAGTCATGTACCAATGTTATATTATCACACACAGATATGATTTATTTCCCATTTTAATGAAAAACTATACAAAAAAACAGAACATAATTTCAAAAACTAAACCATAACACAATAATATTATTTATGAAATGAATGTAATATCACCCAACATATTAAAATGTGTGAGGAACTCCAATAACATGAAAAACTATATAATAACATTAGACGTGTATAAATAAAAACTTCACCACCAATATGACTTTTCTGTCGATATTTATGGTCTCCCAACACCTACACGAAAACAAATATCTTGAAAATCGTGAGAATAGTCTATATATATGTGGGGTGAATATATAAATATAATTATTAGGTCCGTCACCAAAATCCTAATGTGTCCATATTAAGGATGAATAATAATATACATTTGAATAAGATGAATAAAATATATAATTAAAAAATAATTAGTTTCCAAATCCAACTGCCAAAACTCAAATATCTCATATATGATAATTATCACAACTACTAGGAAAAAACAACAGATAGATCCCACCATAACAATAAAATATATCATATTTATCCTCAAATTCAATCCAATGGTGCACCCAAAGGGACCCCATAAAAATAATGATGGTTTGGACGTTGTGAACATGTAGGGGCTCTCACTTCTATAAAACACTTCCTATAACTAATAACATATCCACATGGATGGTTGGGAAAACTTTATCCCATAAAAACTATGAATATTAAAATATATCCACCCACACAGATTCTATCTAACTTATCCCACTTATATTACAACATAATGGTAGAGAAGTTTTCCACGAACAAGGAATCATATTTTTAGATGTTCACCATATGGAATATATAAACATTAACCTAAAACATTGTCTATATATTACCATGAACACTATTACATTTCAATGGTTAGGATGCTTTACAACCACATGGTTTCTTACTATTATATGGAATCCATTGGTAGACCCCACCCCTACCAGTACAACAATTTTAGTCTTCAATACAATTCATTAAAATGTTATAGAAAAAATCAGAGTCAACTACAACAGAAGAAGCACCATCAATATTCTGGAGATTTATAAATGGATTCAAATCCCTATATCTATAAGTTAGAAATACTAACAAAAACCAAATCATTAATAAGAATCATAGATTAATTTATACCCCCACCATCCAATATATCTCCCTCAAAGACCCACAACACATAGATATGTCTTTGGAAAAACAATTATAATAAATACATAAACTATACTGTCACTATGTTTTATCACAAACAAGACCATATAGAGGTAATTACTATGATTTTAACATACATAATATACTAAAAATAAATAATTTCGACAATATATTTACAAGATATATATATTTTGAAATTATCTACTAATAGTCTTTATTAACCACATCCTTCCACATTCACCGTTATACACTTAACTAATAATTATTCTGAGAAATGTGTATTATATGAAACCTATGATAATATGACACAACATTATCTTAATTTGGATCAAACCACAAGAAAAATACACCACAATATGGTAACTCATGTACAAAATTCCTTCTACACAAAATGTGGCTTGATATTTTTCTTATGTGGGATGACCCAATTGTAAAACATTTTCACTTTACCCCACTCTAAAACTAATAGTTTGAGAAACATTTCTTGTAAGTGTCACACAAACATCTAATTTTGAATGTCTCATGAAACTATTTATATAATTATTTTTCTCACCAATATGGATATTTTCAATATTATTCTCTTATTCACGTTCCAAATTCTATATAGTTACTTGTTAAAAAATCACATGATCATAAAAATAATAATTAATCAAAATATATATCTTAAAAAATATTAATAAAGTAACCCATTTTTTAATATTTTTTTAATTCAATGTTAACATCACCAACAATCCTCCAATATCATAATTTAAATATATTTATAACAATAAAATATTGATTTACCAGTAAAAATATTTACATTTTGTAAAATTTCTCTCCATATAAAAAAGTTGGGTTCTACTACATTACTATTTATATTATATATATATTCTCAATATTATCAGAAATTTCATTTTCTATCATCAAATACATATAATTTATGTATTCTTTTTTAGATAAATAGATTAAGATAAAATTCATATCTTTTAAATAAATATAAATATTAATCTTAATAGTTAATTTCATGAGTGGCCATTTATTAAGATGTGTGAATGCAATATGATAAATATTAAGAACATATGATCCCGAGGATTAATAATGGGTACCTATTTTTGCTCAGAAAAATTATATTTCATTCTCTCAAAGTGGGATATTTCTTTATTAGTAATTGAATTTATATTATCCATATTAAATTAAGAAAATAAATAACTATAATTTAAGAATATTTTAATGAGAAATCTAAATTTCTAATAGTTAGATCCAATTATAGGTAGAACGTAAATTCTTAAATGCCAATTTCCATACTATGAGAATACAACACCCCGAGATATTGTGAAATTTGTTTTTCCAATGAATTTAATCATTTACATATTTTTCCTGACATGAAAAAATAGTATATCTTGGATAATATGATATAAATTTTTTTTCTTACCTTATATGCAACAATGTGTTTCTTCAATAGAGAGAATGAAATGCGACACTGAGATTCCAAAAACCATGAAATAATATTATTTAAAATATGACCATTATAACATTGTTTTTAAAATGAAGTTTATAAATAAAAGTAATCACTTTATGAAATATACATATAAATCTCATACTTAATATAAATTTATTTTTATGTTTATTGAAATAATCATTCAATATTTTGTAAAGTAATTATATTAATCAAAATTATGATATATACAAAAAATATTTTTATTAATTTTTTAAGAAAATATTATAGTTAATTTATAGATATTTTTGATATTTTCTAAAAAATAGTCATTTTTTAGAATATTGAAATCATAATTTACTTATGAACAAATTTATGGATTTTTGATGATTTTGATTTTTTAGTGAATAGTGAAAATACATATTTTTGTAAAACTACCATTTATTTTCAATTAATTAAATGATTTTTTTCCATGTTATTATTTAAAGTTATATAAGTATTATATAGTAATGTTTAATCCACTTAATTAAATTTGATTAAAATTTATACTATATTTAACTATCAGTTTGTTTTTTAGTTTTATAAAGAGGGTTATAATTTATGAAAAATATTTTAATATACATAATTTTTCTCTATTTTAATTAATTAAAATATTTACTAAGGATGAATGTTTATTTTTAGGGTTAAAAAGATTGTTTTTCCTTTAAAAAATGTTAATGTTCAAAATGTTTATCTATTTTAATTTATTAAAATAACAAATAATTTTGAATGTTTTAAATACTATTTATTGATTAAATATCAATAAAATTTAAATAATATTAAAAAAATTATTATTATTAGACATGGAGTTAATATAATATCATCTTATGCATATGAAAATACACATCGTAGAAAACTGCATATTTATCGCATCTTTGGGTTGTGTTTTAAAAATAATTTCTTTGAAATTTAGATTTTTTTGATAAAATAAAATTAATTTTTTAAATATTCTTGTGAAAATTATAATTGGGTGAATTGTTGAGATTTTTTTGAAAATATTCATTTTTTGATGAGTAATGAAAGATAATGGATTTTAATTGAAAACTAAATTATTTTTTATGTTAAATATAAAGTTAAATTATATTTAAAATAGTTTTTAAAGGAAAATTAGTTCAATTATACATCTATTGATCCAATTTAAATTATTTTATTAAATATTATATTGAATTTATATATTAAAAAATTTAGTAATTTTGATAATTTTCTATTTATAAACCTGGCTTCTCATCACGTCTCCAGGATAAATTTTAAATTAATATTTTCTACTTATATAACTGCAATTGAGAAAAATGAATAAAATATTTTAAATAAGAATAATTTATATTATATAGTATGTTCAACAATTTTTTGGGTCAAATTAATTGTAAAAATAGTAAATATTATTTACTATGTGTTTACTATGGTGGGGGGGGGTTAAAATAATAATATAAGGGTTAAAAATAAAAAATATTTCCAAAAACTATTTTAGGAAATATATAGATATGATACTTTTTATGATCTACAATGGTCCATTATTGTATCCTTTGGAATTAAAAAGAAATGGTGAAATTCATTGTTTCAAAAAATTACAAATGTTTCACTCCCATCACCCAAAAAAGGCTGGCCCTTTTCCTCTACTCTTTACACATTAAAACCATTTTTTAGACCAATATATACCCAAATAACATCCCAAATCCCTATTATAATTCTCTAATTATTATTTTGTACATAAATCCAAAAAATGATATATTTTGGTGCAATACTAAGGAGGATACCCAAAGAAGGGGTAATGATCATCGATAAGTGTTTTTTGATTATTTATTCATACACATCCTTAAATTGTTATTATAAAATTATTATAAAAAGTAAATATTATATTACACATACCTAGATTTAATTATGTTATGGTAATTACCAAAAAAGTCTCAACTTATATCAAATGGGTTACAATATCATCATTCTAGTGTTTGGTGGACTACAACCATACAAACTGATGTCATTCATTTTTTAATTTACACCTTTCATAGTAGAAAATAATGATGTATTTATTTATTATATATGTTATTTATGATATTATTATGATTCCAGAATTATTATATAACATGTAACATCAAAATATCAATTTTTTTGATATATTGACAAAATATTTCATTTGTTCGACAGACTACAGCCTCTTAAAGCGATGTGATTAATTTGAGCTTTACATATTAGTTATTAAAAATAGATATAATGAAAATATGTGATATATATGACATATAAATGATTTTGAAATAATATATAATCAAACTTCATTTATTCTATTAGGTTATGAAAATTGAAACAATGTTTAGTTGTACCTATAACCCACCATATCCATAAACGGTGAATTTATTTTTATACCTCAATAGATTATACATTACTATAAATACATATATAATAAATATATATTATATTTATAATATAACTAAAATTTTTGGTTATTATGGGACCATTATCAATGTAATATGTCTAAATAAAAAATCAAAACATACATGAAAAACCAAGCGGTTATTATTCAAAATGAAACATCAACTTGGAATTTTTAATTGATGGATAATAAAAGGTCACAAGAAAAAAATTTATTTTAATATAAACATAATTATTTTTTATGCTTTAAATTTATGAGAAATTTTTATTTGTTATGTATGAAGACTGAGCAGTTATGATGAGATTCCTGGCTTAAGGTAATGTACTTTTAGACTCTCTTATATTTTTGGGTGACATATAAAAATTCACCAGTTTTTTATTATGTGTGGTTTATATAATTAGCCATTAAAATTTTATAATAATAATCCATTTATTTTGATTATATTTAATTTTTAAATCGATTTAATGAATTATTAGTGATACATATTGAAAAAATTACTAAAGACGTAATGGATTTCCGTCTCCCATTTTTATTTTTAATGAAAAATGCAATATTCACCACATGTTTCTATTATATGTTGTGTAAATTTTTCATGAATGTATTTTATGATGATTATATATAAAAATATTTCAATTTAAATATCCATTGGTTGTTATCTATTTAATGGGGTTTATTTTTGAGACAGTTATAAATCAGTAGAGGATTTTTGTCTCAAATTGCCTTCATTGTGACATATTATTATTTTTCATTCCTATTTTCCTGTAAGAGGTGTACATAGGTCAACATTTATATGTTATATCATGAAATTATTAATGAAAATTAAATTTTAAATTTCATTTAACAATATTTTTTCTTGGGTATTATGTTACAATGATTCTAAAATGGTAAAGATTTGATGTTACAATTTCATCGTATTTTGAGATTGTTTATGATTTTGTTTTTAATGATAGAATCATATGATCAAAACCATGATAAAATAATTAATTTTATTATCTAATTGTAATATATTTAAAAAAAATTTCACTTTGTTTTTCTCTCTTCATGTAGAGAAGACTTCAAGAAGAATGTTTTAAAAAAGTACTCTTTTCTGTCAAAAATGTTTTTTATCCCAACACCATGTTACCTAAAAAAATTTAATCAATTTTATCAACATTCATAAATTGATTTATCTAAGAAATTTTTACCCATGTTTTAATTTTTAACCAATTTTTTAAAATAAATATTTATGTCATTTTCAAATGAATACACACTTGTATTTTACTAAAAATGTGAAAAAAATATTTGTTTTTATCATGAATGAAAAGAACAATAATTTTCAAATTCCTGACCACTAAAATATTTCATTCTTACCTTGTAGGTTTTCAATATTCATTTGACATAAAATGTTCTCTTTAATAACATGGAAATTTTTTAAATTTAAATAAATGATTTGAATTTAATAACGGATTTTGAAAATGTTCTAAAATGTGTTTTAAAAGTGGAATGGATATTTTCCTTGATAATTTTTTAAACTATATTTAAAATTTAATTTATAAGTTTTCAATTTTAATTATAGGGAATATTATTTAAATTGTATTTTTTATTTTTAAAAAGGTAATTTTAAAGAAAATTTATCTTTCTAATGAAATGTTTGATGTGATTTACCTTTCAAACAGATTATCTATATAAGATAATATCCATTGATGTAACTTATGATTTTATGGGGATATAAACCAAGGATACCATTCTTATCCATTTTATGAATAATTTATTGTGAAATTTTTGTTATTCATCATTTATTTCCGTGGGTTATAAAATGATAAAAATATTATAAAATCCTCTACTTCTTCCAATGGTTATTGTATGATGTAATGATAAAATGATTATGAATATTTTCTCTTTTTTCATAGGTTATGAAATGATAAAATGTTAATGAAATACATTTAATTTCATATGTTATGATATGTGGAATGTTTTATTATCTTGTGGCACAAATACATATGATATTCATCTGTGATTAGTGGGGCCTATATATCCCTCCAACTCATTGGGTAATGATTTATATATTATAAGATAAACATGACTTGAATAGGGGTGAAACTCATATTGTAACGGCCTTTTTCCAATATGACGGTCTTGGGGGCGATTCTTCACTACTATGATGGTATTGGAAGTGAACCCATTCCACTATGATGGTTTTGGTAGTGATACTTGACTACTATTGAAATGATTTTTTATATTTATGTGTAAGCCAAAATTTCACATCATATGTTAATTTTATTCAATTGTAGATCATGGTGTTTGATTACCTAATGATTACTGTCTTATGAACTACCAATCATGATAACAAAACTGATGATTATGATATTTTACATGTAGGTTATGGTTTCCAAATGTTATTATTAGATTCTAATAACCTTATTTTGACACCCCAAAATTTTGAGATTTTTTTTCAAATTATGATAATATTTTGTCGATATTTTCCATTTCATGTATCATAGAATCTATATTTTGTTTTATGAATGAGCTATATTTATATTATGTTATATATAAAACCAAGACAAGATTGTGGTATACACAACACCAAGCTCACAAGGTAATGTTATATTTTGATAATTTAAAAAGTAATGAAAATTTTAAATATATTTGTTATATTTTGTATAGAATGTAGTGAAAATGATACCATGTTTGTGTGTTTCTCACAAAAAAATCTTCTTTGATGACTCGTGTTATGACCATTACCGAGTTTAACAGAACAGTAAAATATTTTTATAACATTGTTATTTAATAGAATAAGATTTAAAATAGATGTTAAATTAGTGTTTATGAATAGTATTAATTGATTATACAAATATATAGTTTATAAAAATATAATATTAATTCATTGGTTAACAATTAATTATAATTTAAAATATAAACCGATGAAATATAAAAGAAATATTTTTATTTTTATGCTCACAAAGTTGTTTTATCATAATAAATTAAAGTAATTAAATTTATTGAGTGATATTAATAAAATATATATATATATATATATTTAATTCAAATATCTTTTATTTTTATACATTATATATTTTATAAGCATAATATAAGAACAAACCAAATATTTCACATAAAAATCATTATTTTATAACGGTAGTATTCTTTATTTTAATGGAGAACTTATTTTAATCCCAATTTTTTGATCATTTATAAATTTCCTATTTAATAATAAAATTCATATTTTAATGTGAAACAAAAAAATTAGGTTAGGTGGTTTTTTATATTTAGGTGATGTTTCATTTTTTGATGAATAGTAACAAATAAGGAATTTTACATTAAAAACTAATTTTCCATGTAATTTATTTATAATGTATAATTATGTTTCAAACTTGTTTAATAGTTTAATTAGATCCATTTTTTTTCAATTAAACCTATTTATGTTATTGAAGTAACATTTCACTTTGAAATTGACTGTAAAAACAAGGTAATGTTTTGAAGGTTTTTACTTTATAAACCCGCATTGTCGTCCCATCTGTAAGATTAAATTTAAATTAATTCATTCTAATTCTGTGATATTATTTTTGAAAAATGAATTAAATATTTGAAATAATTATAATTTATAATTTCTAATAATATCAAGTTATATTTTGATCAAAAAAATTAGTGGATGTTATTAAAATAAATTACAATGATTAAGTTGAAATTAAGCTTAATTAGGGACTAAACCTCAATCTTAAGGACCTAAATGACCTGTATTTTTATAATAAATCAATTTCATGGAAATATTTCAGCCTTATACTCTTTTAAATATTATTTTAAACTTTATTGGAAAAATATTATAGGGTAAAAACATGGGTAGAATTCCCTTTCCAATAAATTACCAGAGTTCCACTCCTCCCCCACTATAAAAAGGAACTCACTCCCCCACTTACTCACACATCTCAAGCCACTTCGGATAAAAAATAAACTAAAAACTTATACTCATAATCCATACCCAAACCTATAAGCCTTACTTTTGGAATAATTCCATCCAAGGAATCCCTTTGGTAGAAACAAAATTGAGTTTCCCAAAGAAGAGGTAACATCATTCCTCATGATCCTTTATTTTATTTTCATTCTCCACCCCTAACATATCTTTATTATATGATTATATAATACAAATATTGTCTTAAATATACTTATATGTTTTTATATTGTGGTTTATACCTATAATTATACAAAATTATATCTAATGGTTAACAAACTTACCATTCTTGTTTACGACGAACTACCACCTCTTGTAAGGATGTTGTTATTTTTACCTTTACTACAATTCATAGATGGTAGTTATGATGAAAAACCTATTTATATATATTATATATTCTCTTTATTATTTAATTTTCTTACTTAATTTTTTTTATAACACATACCTTTACCCATTTAAAATTTTTTAAATATGATAACATCGTTTATATACGTGTGGACTACAACCTTCTCAAAACAATGCGATTCATTCACAATCAACCTGGAATGTATTGAGAATGGATTCAATGAAATTATACGATATATATCATACAATAATTCTTCAGGAATATTGATATATATATTTGTGATTTACTTTGTTTCTTTCACTATGACTATATAACAAAAACTTCGTTCATGCATACGTACGACCTACCATCTCCATGAACGGTGTATTCCATTTAACAATTATATATTATATAGATTATTATAAAACAAATTTACTGAATATAAATGATATTTATAGCATTGTTTACATCATTTATATCATTACATAATTATAAGTACCAATAATATAACAAATTAAGATATATGAGAAAAATTAAGCAGTTATTACCCAAATCATTACATCAACATGGAATTTTTAATAAAAGGTTAATATAAAGTCATAATAAAATCATATATTGTATTATATATAATAATATGGTTCTGTAAATTATTTATAATTAACATAAATTTATTATATAGGAAACTTTAATGAGTACGATGAGAGCCAATACATAAGATAAAATAATTTCATATCACATTTTATTTTCCCGAGATTTATTCCTCATTCACAACTCATTAATTTTTTTTGGTGTTTATAATTTCCCAATATGTATTATATTATTTTTATACATTATTTTATGGGTATTTATATATCCATTTTATGGCCTCTCTTTCATGGATTTTATGTTCTAATAGTTAACAAATTGTTAAAGTAGTTTTGTCTCAGTTTTCCTTCATTAAGACATATACCATGTTATAAATCTATATTTTACATGAGGTGTATATACAAAATATTACATGTTATCTCAGGAATATTCATATTTTCATTATATTTTATGCTCCAGGTAATAGTATACTTTCTATGGTTTTTTGATTCAGTGTTACCAAATAGCTAATGATTTATAGATACGATCCCACATTTTATTGTGTTTGTTTATGATTATGATCCCTTTATTGAAATATTATGATACATCTATAAATAGAACTAATTTACTTTCTTATAATATCAATATCCCTGGGTTTTCTTGTATTGGTACCATTTTCCCACTATTTTTAAAATACAACGGTTATTATTTTTTTTTATGAAAGTATGTCTTCATCTATATTTGGTCGAAATTTGTGTTCCTTCAAAACCTTGTTTTCAAAATGGTTTCCAAAAATATTCTACTATTCCCCGATGATCATTAAAATAAAATTTTAACCATTTTTTAATTTTTCAACCATAAGTTTTAAAAAAATGAATATTCATATATTTTTTCAGTTGAGGAACATTTGTAAAATTTTTATGGTTAAAAAGGAATGTTCTACATTTATGAATTTACCATCTCTTATGGTTGTCATTATGTTGAAGCTTCATATACAAGAATATAATTTTTTATTTTTTTATTTAAAAGAAAATGATTTTCTAAAATTATGAATTTTTAAATATATTTTTTCAAAACAAAAGGTTTATATTTTTTGTATGTAAAAAGTGTTTTCAATGATTCTCAAAACATCATTTATATGTTTTCAAAAAGGTTGTTTTCAAAGAAAAGTATTTCAATGATCTCAAATTTTATTTTATAATTTGTTTTTCAAGTTTCTTTAAGAAAAATGGTTTTCAAAATGTTTCTATGATTCATTTATATATTTTCAAGGAAAAAGGATTTCAAAATCATTTTAATATTTCTTTTTCTGTTTTCAATGTATTTAAAAAAATTGTTTTCAGAATGTTTTATGATTGAAAAACAAATTTTTGAATAAGAAAGGATATTTTCCAAAAGAAATATTTTTAAATGATATCTTAAATATATTTTATTTCAAATATGATATATGTTTATGTTACTCATTACCTTTTGGGAAATGATCAAATACTTCAATCCATATTCATTATCTCAATGGTTTTTGTTTTGGTTGTATAATGTATATGAAAATATGTTTCTCTATACCAGGTAATATGTTTATGAAACAGGTTCCAATTCTCAGGGTTATATATCAATGAAACTAATTCTTATTCTGTGATTTATATTCTCAAGGAACATGTTTCTCTTCAATAGGTTATAACATTATAAATGGTTATGAAACTGACTTCATTTCATTGGTTATTCTTGGATGAAATGGTTATGATGACTTTGTATTTTTGATTGGTTATTATATAATTAAATTATTATAATACCAATGTACATAAGAGTTATTATGTGATGGATGTAGCACATATCTCCATCTAAATGAGTTGAGTAATGATAAATGACTTAGAAGTACAAATGTTATGCGTTAACCTGATTACATGTTCAGAATGTAATGGATGGACCTGGATGCATGTCCATATATTTATATTTGAACTTGATTACATGTTCACAATTGTATGAATGAGCCTAATTACATTTTCAAATTCTATGTGTGAACATGACTACATGTTCACAATGTTATCTACAGACATAGTTTTATATCTATAAGTATGCGTGAACCTAATTACATGTTTGTAATGTTATATGAAAACCTAATATAATGTTCAAAACATTATTAGTACCACCGGTTTCATGTCCCTATGTTCATGTGATGGCAGTATTTCAGGTCCTTAACCTAATGAGTGATCCTATTTATAATTATACATGCTCGCGATGTTATACACAGATGTGTATTCCATAATTCCATGTCTTATTCATACGTTATTATTTTATGGACTATGATCCTGATTATCTTATGTTTCATTTATTATTAACTGATAATATTTATGTGATGACGCATTTTTATTATCTTTGATTTTTAGGGTAAGATCTTATAATTATATGATAAAGTTTTTGTCCACTTATGTTCATGTTATGCGTATATATTTCCTTTATATACCATTTCTAAGAATTTTAGCTATATCTTTTCTTATGGTTCATTTTTACAGGTTATAAAGAAATGTTTTTAATTATAATTTTTAAGGGGGGATATATTTTTTAAACACATTGGGATATTTCACTAAGATAGAATATTTCATTTTGTTATTTCTAAATGAACTAAACTAATATAGTCTTTGTGAGTCTATTTGTGTAATGTATTATGTATTACTCAAAATTAATATAATGATAATGTATTAAAAGTGAGGTTTTATATTATTATGATCATGTAATTTTTACTTATATCCTTTATTTATCCTCACTAGGCATATGAGCTAACAATTTCATATCTTTCCTTTCCGTAGGTTATGAAGAATGGTTTTATGTGGGGTATGTTTGTAAAGAGAACTATAAAGGATTGCCATTATGGGTAAAATTTAAAATCATTCATGTACTAAGATGATTATGTTCCAAGAATCAAAAACCAGTATTTATTATAGTCCTCAAGAATGTGTTTGTGTAATTTATTTAAAATTCATCAAACGAGATAAAATGTCATTGTGTGAGAAGCCTCAGTCACTATAGTTGGAATCAAAGGATATCATTCGTTAACCTTTTAAAAATAGGATGTGAAAATATTAGTGAGATCCATAGGGTTATTTTTTAAGATATATCTATGGATGTATTTAAGGATACATAAAAGGATGAGTCAAATTTTGTGAAAAAGTCTTGTTATTTTGGAAAATGATTTGGAATGTGGTGTTCTTGAAATTATTTACTTGCATGGAAACTATAAGTCAATGTGGATCTGGAATAGATGTACCTTGGGTAAATAACCCTGAAAAGGGTTCATTGAGTAGGACTAAATTGTCTCTCCGTGCATGATAATGGGCCTCGCTTCACACATTGTTTGACACTCTGATGGAATTTTATTTTGAAATTTAGAAACTCTTTATGAGTCGTGATGGTGGATTAAAATAGCTGATTACTTTGAATGGAATTATATACACATAAGCTGTTGAAGTGTAAAAATTAGGTTCCATGAATTAGCCACCCTACAAATTATCTCATTGTTATTTGGTCTCTGATTATGATTAGGATTTCTCATGTTATACTACTTGGTTTTATTAAATGATGGAACCCTGAGGAATTGTGAAGAAATTGAATGTGAAAGGAAATTTTTTAATATGAAATAAAATTTGATGATGATAAGATTAAATCATATCTTTATTATCCCTAATCAGTTATCATGAAACATAAATAACAATGAAAACTATAAAAACTATTAGAATCAACAATGAATATAATGGTAAAGATTAATGATAGTTAGGGTAATGGAGACCATGGAGGAAAGAACATGAATTTCTTATATGTCAATAATGTGAGAATAACCACTGAAGGGAATATCTTATAGGGAAAAGAATATGTTTCATGTGTTGAAAGGAAGGAGAAATATAAATTAACCCAAAAAATGGAACGTTTAGTTAACAAAATTGATGAGAATAATGTTCTCCTTAAGGTATGATTAATGGTTTTGTATTTAAAATGAGCAATGTATAGTTATTTTTAAAATATATTTCCTAAGGGGAAAGATAAGGAAATTAATCAACAAGGTTGTATAAGTAATGTTTATATTACTAATGACTGAGATATTACAAATAACATATGAGATAAAAGAAGATATAATGAACAAGATGATGAAACCTTGTTAATGGTTTGAGAAGTATATGGGAATATTCATGAATTTATTTATTTGAATTCATTGATTATGTTATATGATTCATGAAATATATAGGTATTTTTAGTATAATTTTTTAATTAATGATTTTTAAAAATGTGTAATGCAGTATTGATGGACTAGAAAAGAGATTTAATGGAAAAATGATTTTTTTCATTAAGAAAGATAACCGATTACATTTCTTATACGATTAAATAAAGATGTATGAATATATAGATTATGTATATAAAAAAAATGTAATTTGTATATTATTGATGAACTCAAAAATTATAATGGATTTTTTTTAACAAAGTGGCTTATGTTATCATTGTCGGTGTTTACAAAATTACTTTATATAGGGAAAATATTCAATAATATATGTTTTTATTCATTTAATAAAGATGTATGACAGTTTTCATTTAGTTTCTTTGGTAATTTAGGTTATTACAATGTTTTAAAAGAATTCAAGTTAAAGGTATTCATCAATTTTTTATGTGACATTCAAGAGATAATTTATGATATATGGAGAATTAATGTAATGTTTATTTTGAGAAATTTAGTGATTTTATTTATAATGTTTTAATTTTGGAATCTTCATATGCTTAAAAATGTATCTAATGGTCTAATATGAACTTTGGGTGAGGTTTTAGAGATTAACATATTACATAAACATATGATGGTTTTTAAATATTGGGTAAATAGGGAAAACGTTTTTAAATAGAGATAGAAGGATTGACATGTCATTATTTTATGTGTTTCATTTAGTCCTTAAGAATAAATGTAATATCTTAGAGTACGTTATGAATTTTAAATTGATCAAGGAAAAACTAGAGGATAAAATGTTTCCTATGAAATAAAATGATATTAAGCAATTTCAATTTTATATGTTCTAAGTCTATATTTAAAATTAATTTCTCAATATTAATAAAAGTATCTTGAAATAAAATATTTTCATATTTTCATCTCTTTTAATGATATAAATAAACTTTTTACATGCCTATATGTTTCATGGATTTTTTGGTAATTAATATTTACTTGATCCCCAAATTTATTGTTGAAAATTATCTATATCACCCTCCATCTGTATTTGGGTGTTCTATTTTATTAGATGTTAATGTTTTTTTACTTCCCACTTAATTTATCATATTTGGAAACCTAGTATTTTTTATTCTATATGAATTTCCCACATCCATATATCTTTTCAATGTGTTTTTTAAAAACCCTTTTTATGATGTGGGTTTCTATTATGGAATTTTCAAATCTTAAACATCTGATTACTGAGACAAATTTTGATGGAAAAATTCTTTTTAAAGGGGATGGAATGTAACAACACATGATTTTGTGAAATATAGATTTAAATGAATTTAATAATTTAAATTTTTTTATTAAATGAAAATATGAGTATATATTTCATTATAAAAAAACCAATTGTATCTTTCATTACACCCATCAATGAGCATATTTGAGAGTGTGCTGACACACGACACCATGATTTAGATAAGCACATAATAATATTATTTTAAATATTAATATTTTTATTTATAGCATAAATAACTGACTATGAATAGTATTAATCTATTTGGAAATATATATGATAATATATTACCCAATATAAATTTATTTAAAGGCACTTATTAAAAGAATCAATTATTATTTGGTAATGTAATTATATTTATCAAAAATAATATTTACTGAAAAAATAGTATTTATTTTTATGAGAAAATATTTAAGTTAATTTATAGTTACTTTATAAATTTTATTTTATAAAATTGACATAATTTTTGGAATCGTTTTTTCAAAATAATCATTTTTTGAAATTATTCTATTTTTTGAAAAATATAGTTTTTAGTGAATAGTGAAAATGATATTTTTTGTAAAACTATATTTTCTTTCCAATAAATTATATAATTTAAATTATAAATTATGTTTCAAATAAAAATTATTATTATTTATTAATATTTAATTCACTTCATTACTTTTGAATCAACTTTGTACTAGATTTTATTTGTAGTTTATTTCTGGGGTTTAAAAGATGTTTTTTCCTAAAAACCATTTTTATGTTCATAATGTTTATCCATATTATTTCACTAAAATAATAAATAGTAATGAATATGTTAAATTAAATCTATATATAATATACAAATATTTAAAAATATTTTTATATGTAATTTTTTTAATAGACATAGAGTTATATGAAATTATTTTATGGTTAAAATACACATATCAAAAAACTATCATTTCATCACTATGTGAATTTTTTTTATATTTAATTTTTTACACATTTAGAAAATTTATCTAAAAAAATAAAATAAATTTTTTAAATAATAATTTAAATAATATATTATGGTGAATATTTGATAATGTTCTAATTTTTTTGGTGAATAGTGAAAAGTAATTAATTTTAATTGAAAACAAACCTTTCATTTAATATATTTATATAGATAAATTATATTAAAAACAAGTTTTAAAATAGTTTTAGTATCATTATATACCCATTAATCCAATTTTTGTATTTGAAATCATTTTCTTATTGAATTATCATATAAAAATCTTGTAAACTTGAAAATAATTTCACTTTAAAGGCCCACCTTCTTATAGTGTGGGTCAGATTAATTTTAAATTAACATTTCCACTATTGTGAATATAATTTAAAAAAATGGATTTAATATTTTTAATCCAAATAATTTATTTTTTATAATAATGTAAACATAATTTATGAGTAAAATAAATAGTAAAAACCGTACATATTATTTACCATGGTTAAGATAAAAATGGGTTTACCAGGGGTTTAATCTAAAGAGATATGGGTTAAAAATTACTAAAAACGTGAAAAATACACTACTAATTGACATATATTGACAATATTTCTTTTAGTATTGATAATGATCCATTATTTGATCTTTATGGAATGATAAAAAAAGTGGGTGGAATTATTCCTTTCAGAAAATTACATGTGTGCATGTCACCACACTTATAAAAGTCCACCAAATATCCTATCCCCTTCACACAATAAATCCATTTTATTCCAAAATTATCTACACAAAAAATTATCAAACTTCCCTACACTAATCTAATAATCTCAACTTTTTAAAGGTAATCTAACCTAGTAAGGACTTTTTTGAAAACCAATAGAGGTTACCCATAGATGTTGTAATGGTAGTCAATAGGTGTTTTTTTATTTTAACTTAAAATACAAATTTTTTTTTATTATAAGATGATTTTATATTAAAAATGTTATATTAAATATACAATTTTTTTTATGTCATGGTTGTGACCTACAACCTTTTCCACTTCTATCAAATTGTTTGAGAAATCATCATTCGTGTGTGTGGCAGACAACCTCTTCATGAACTGATGCCTTTCTTTTTTTATTTTCCACATCTAATGGTAGGAACTAATGATCAATTTATTGTTTGTATATTATATTTATTATATAATTAGTATTATTGATTTATTATATCACACATTTATTTATGATTTCTATTCTTGGGAATATAATAATGTCGCTTTGGTGTATGATGGACCACCACCCCACAAAGCGATGTGATTTGTTCATGGATTTCATGAAATGTATTAAGGATGATTTTAATTAATTTATGTGATATATATGATATAAATTATTTCATAATTATGATCTATCATGTACCTTTATTTCTTCTAATACATCAAAAAATTGAAGCATTGTTCATTCTTACATACGACCTATCATCTTACTCAAATTGTATATTTCATTTTTTGTCTCTTTATTTTATAGATTTCTATAAATACATATATACTAAATATATATTATATTAATATCATTATTAAAATTATGGATATTACGGAACCATTATCAACTTAATGTGACAAAAAATAACAAATCAATACATATAGAAAATACAAAGTGGTTGTTTCTAAAAACATTACTTTAATAATGAATTATTAATAAATAAGTAATAAATGGTTAAAATAAAATAATATATCGTATGGTATATAAAAGTAATTTTTTTAATATTTTAATTATACACTTATATTTAATATACATGATTTTTTAACATGAATGACTTATTTCAAGAGTTAAGGTAAGTGATTTCAAGTCTCTCTTTTAATTATTAGAGACATTTCCTAATTCTCCCCTCATTTCTTTTGTGTACTGTATATTATGCCCTATGAAATTATATGTCATTAACTCTATTATATTAATGACATATTATGTTTCATTCTATTTTAGTATTTATTTGTTCTTATGATTCAAAATATTACAAAAGTGGTAAGGAATTTTCATCTCACTTTTATTTTCTATGAGACAAATGCCATATTGAAAAATAGTTTCTTTTATATTGTGTATATACAATCCGAAAATTTATTTTCTGATTATAATACTAATAGATATTTAGATTTATATATATATATATATTAATATAACTTTTTATTAGGGTTTACAGTTAAAAATTTAGTAAATTGGTAAAGGATTTTTGTCTCAGTTTTCCTTTTTTGTGACATATTTTTATGTTACGCGCTTATCAAATTGTACAAGGTGTATATATAGACACTTTGAAATTTAATATCAAGAATTTATTTATTATAATTATATTTTATTTTTCAATTAATGAAATTACTTTTTAGGGATTATGTGTTAATTTTAATATTGTGGTAATGATTTTATGTTATAATGTCATTGTATATGATAATTGTTTATGATTATGTTTACAATGATAGAATATAATGATACAACTCTCAAGAAACCCATGAATTTTATTACAATAAGGTTATTTTATTAGAATATATGTTTTCTTTTAATTTTCATCTATTTATGTATACAATAGTTCAAAAGAAATTTTCTAAGAAACATTGTCTTTTCTGTTGAAAATGATTTTTCATCTAAAACAATGTTTTATAAAAATGATGTTAATTTTTTTTTAAAATTATTAAAATAATATATTAATGAAATTTTTACAAATGTTTGAATTTTTGTAATTTTTTAAATTATTTATCATATCATATTCCTAACAATTCCAATTAGGGTTTTATCGAAAATGTTAAATGAATATTTGTTTATAATTGGCACCACATGAATCGTATTTGTCACAACAACAACTACTCAATGATTTCATGATTCCCTTATATGTTTTTAATTTTTTTTAAAATAAAATGACTTCCATAATATTTTTAATTCCTTATATTTTAAATTAATGATTTCAATGATAAAAAGGATATTGAAAATTCATTAAAAATGATTTTCAATGTATAAACTATATTTCCATCAAGAAATATTTTAAATGATTTTCAAAGATTCATTCAAAAAATTTCAAGATTATTTTCAAAGAAAATTACTTAATAAATATCATTAGTTTATGAAATAGACTTTAATTGAATAGTTATATACCTAAAAAAATGTTCCATGTGATTTTTAATTGAAAATAATTATCCAACCAAGATGACATCCTTTGATGTCAATTACATTTTAATGGTGATAGGAACCAAGGATACCATGAATATTATTTAACTAAATTATTTATAATGACAGGATGTTAATGAAACTAATTTCTTCCATGGGTTATACCATGTAATTTTTTTTTGAAGACCACATCCTTATTTTAGGGATTATTCAGTGATTAAATTATGAGATGTTTGTCAAATAAATTTATTTTACCCAATTTCTAATATTATTAAATGTTTTGAAATCCCATTTCATTTCATGGGTTATGATATGTTGAATATATTATGATATAGGGGAACAAATATTTTTGAATTTCATTATGTGATGGGTGAGACATATATATCCCAAAAATGAATTTTTTTTAAAATAATTATATCTCATTAGTTAGAAAAGACTGGAATGGGGATTTAAACCAGGTTTATCAAGGGACATTGTTCACTATGATAGTCTTGGGTGTGAACCCTGACTACTATGATGGTTTGTGCAGTGAACCCATTACACTATTATATTTATGTAAATGATAATTGAATATTTTTAAAATGATTTTATATGCCTATGTGAATGCCAAAATTCTTAGTCTTATGACAATTTTATACTAATGGATAATATTACTTTCTTTCATAATGATTTATGTATTATGGTCTACCAATATTTACAATATAAATCAATATTATAATCTATGATATATAAGGTGTGGTTTTAAAATGTTATGCTCATGTAATCGTACCCTTATGATTTGGTAAATATTATATATCTCCCTTTTATAAAATTAATAATAATCTTTTCTCACCCTTTGTTAGGTTTACTTCCCCCGGGACTTGAAGAAATGTTTTATGTAGAGTTTGTAGGATCAAATATGTAAAAATGAGATGCTCAAATACAAGAGTGTGTGGGGGGGGGGGGGTGAATTCTATACTTTAAAAATACATTTAAAACCTGTAAATCTATGTTTAACAAGATTAAACAAAAATTCCCAAGTCCTCTTAAAGAAACCTTTTATAATTTTTAAAAAGATAGATTCAGCCTTGAAGTGTATAGAATCTGTAATATAATTAGAGTAATGGATTTACAATGTATAAGGAATCTATAGTTTCTTACATTATTAAAGATACAAATACAACATATTTAAAACAAATTGAAATAGGGAACAGGTAACAATAGGATTCTTTTAACCAAAAGGGAAGAGAATCCAACAACCATGGATAAACGTTCCATGATTTATACTTTCATGAAAGTCTGTCTTACCCAAACCCAAGTAAGCCCTCAATCTAAAGATTGTTATCTATCTTGATATCCCTGCAATCCCTCAATTTAGAACGAAATTGGAACCTCTATGTTCCAAACATGGAATCCCACGATCCACACAATTGGAGTCTGCACTAACCAAGTATGAACAAGTTGTTCAGGCCTGAACAAGTTGTTCACAACATCCACATGAAGAAGTGAGAGTTGTAAGAGCCTCTCTTTCAAGAAATAACATCACAAGATTGTTTTCTATCAATTACTTTGCTCTTTTAAATGGGCTTGTATTTTAAGGCAAACATAATCTTAAGAAATCAGGAAAACAGATTCGTAGAAATAACATTATCAACAAAACAAAATCATAAAATTGGATTGAGAAACAGGTATCACATTTGTTCCGGAATCGGAATCCTAAAAATGGAATCACATATACACCAGAATATGAAACATAAACCTAAATCACATAAACAATGGAATCAATATTGTAAGTCGGCATCATATATACACCGGATTCGGTATTGAAAATTTCCATCATATATACAACCGATTCGGTATTGAAAATTGGCATCATATATACACCGGAATCGGTATTGAAAATCAGCATCATATATACACCAGATTCAGTATTGAAAATCAGCATAATATATATATACCAGATTCAATATTGAAAATCGACATCATATATACACCAATTTCAGTATTGAAAATCAACATCATATATACACCATAATCCGTATGGATGATATCAAGAAAATAAATGAATGACAAAATCGAAATGATCGAACATGTAAAAATAACCGAATGGAAAAACATAATTATATATTTGTAAGCATAATTGAATGAAAATTCTAGATGTTAAGAAAAATATAGAACTTAAAAAAATATTTAGATATTAATAAAATGTGTTTGTGATTTTCAAAACATAAAACCATAAGGAATGAATAAGTCACAAGATATCCTTATTGACTCAACAATCTCCCCCTTTTTGGAAAGCAAAAACAACTTTTCCAAGGAAGAATATATTGACTTAAATAAACAAGTATGAAAAATTTATCTCCCCTTTTGAAAAGGATTTTTGATGAATACGACTAACTCCCCCTTAGGTTCTGTTTCCCAAGTATCATATTATTGATCATTGAAGTAGGTTTTCATAAGGGAATATCTTCCCCTTTGTTAAACACTTCATCTTAAACCCCCCCCCCCCTTCCATGGAAGTTATCCTTTCTTGCTGTACTTCCCCTTACTAGATTCTCTTTCTTAGAGATTAAATTCATCCTTAAAATAAATTTTACCCCTTTGTGATTTTCAAAAATAGTGAAAGGAATGGAGAAGTATAATATGTACCTGTAAAGTTAAGAAAGCATACATTCAAAAACAAAAGAAATATATGCAAGGAACTTTTTAAGAAAAATTTAGAATTATTGTTTATATTACAACAAAACATAGAAATGTAACGAAAAATCATCCACTCTTATTCTTCTCAGACAACATTCTCTTTATCAGGGATTTGAGTTTCTTTACTTCCTTATGATCTTCTTCAAACATCTTCAGTAAGATCTCGTGAACCTTATTCTTCTTTTCTAATGAAAAGATCTTTTATTATTAATAAGCCACCTTTCTCTCTAATTCAACTCTGACATCCTTCTCACTGCTAACAGATCGAGAAATAGAATTGAGTTGACTAGTTTTCTCAGAGATTGAGGTCTTAAAATTGTTCAACTAAGTTTCACAAGTATTAAAGGATCATTTTGTTGAATCCATGGAGTCAAAAAACTGTCTAAGATTTTCATTGATGGTTTTGGTGAGGTTAAATACTTTCTTATAAGTCACCTTTTGATATTTTTAATCAATCAAAAGATTACTGAAGTCTGCTTCTTTCTTGACAACCATGTCCATAATTATACTGGTTGATTCCGTCTTTTGATTCAGGGTCTCTTGCATCAAATGACTATGTGCATCTATTATTGCAAGAACTGAAATGGTACTGACCAACTTTCTTTGAGATATCTTTACAAAATCATTCCCAACAGATGAAGAGGACTCGAATCCTGAAACATATTTTCCTTTCTCAAATCCTCTTGGAGTTAAGGATGAATGACTCTCTATTCTCTTAGAGGACTTCTGAGGAGTTTCATTATTAGTTGAGGCAACCAAAACACTCATTCCTTTGTCAAGATTTCAAACTGGTGTTGAATCATCAGATACTTAGATAAAATTAAGATCTTCTTGTTCATCTTATTCCCTTCGAAACACTTCCTCTTCTTCACATTGATGTTTAACTTCTTCTTTATCTTCTTCTTCCACTTCATTTTCTACTTGTTATTATTCTTCTACTTCAATTTCTTCTTGAACCTGTTATCTGAATAGTTCTACAGATTTGGAACATGAAATCGAAGGAGTTCCAACATAATCTTCCACTTCCATTAAAACATCATCATCTTCTTATTAGATTATCTGATCTTATATTTCTTGAACAAGTTCGGATAAAGATAGAACATTCTTAGCTTTCTATATTTTTAGAGTCATAACTAGCTTTTTATGAACAACATGAGGTTCTGGTAGTTCCTAAGAATTCGTTTCTACATCTTTTAGAAGAGACTGAAAAACGTACTCTTCCAATGATTTTTTATTTGACTTATTCTCCTTCTTTTCTTTCTCATGATTTTCATCTTACTTCATTCCCAAGACCTTATCCTCCATAGGATTTAAGCCAAAAGAAGGATATCCTTCCTTTATAGTGGCTTCCTTTTCTCACCACTTTTCAACTATTGCATATGAATATGATTTCAGTTTCCTAGAAGGAGGAGGTGCTAATACTAGGACATCAGGAACTGGTACTGGAAAGCCTGGTTCTTCATGTTTTCTTTTCTTGGATACCAGATTTGATGATTCCGGAACATCACCCTTGTTCTGGAAAACTATTTCATCAAATTTTATCAATCCTGGAATAAACTCTACGTTCATCCTTCTTAGAGTGTCGTCACTTAGCAACAATATCATAAATGGATTCGAGACTGATTGACATAGAACATTCATCTCTTGAAGACACAAAACAATTAACCTTGAAATAGTTGATAGGTACATAAATATCTGAGATCTGATGGACCCTCCTTTTATTGCCTGAATGGTGAGAATGATGCACTTCACCAAGTTGATCATCCTTTAGATGACCATAAAATCTAATAGAAAGATGTCACCTATCTATAGTGAATACTTATCTCCTTATCATTGAATAATAAATCCGTGCATTCAGAGAGCAATCATTTTTGGGTTCATTGAATGATTTGAAATTTTCGGATTCTTAACAAACATAAGGCCAAGAAAATCCAGAGCCTTGGATTTTTCAAAAGAACCTTCCTTCTCATAGAGTTTTTGAGAGAATAGAAGAGATTTCACATCATATGGAATATTGATAACATTTTTTACCTTCTTGTAAGGAAATATATATGTTTTATCATAGCATTTGAACTTAAGCAGATCTTTACCATCCTTTTGGAAAAAAGAAACTTATTCATAAAATTGAATAAGAAGATCAGGATAAACCAGATAATGATATTTCTCCTTAGAAACAAAGAGTCTTCCATTAGATCGTATCACCTTATAAACAAGGGAGTCATATTTCTCAACGAATATAGGGAATACCAATATTTCTATAAATATTGACAAATCCTTTATCTCCTTGCTAATTGGCATCTGATCTGCAGAGGATTTCAGAGTCATTCAGAGAAAGAGAAATTCAGAACGAAAGATTTGATGAAAACATAACTTCGGCACTGAGATCAGTAAGGATGGTGAGATACTTGAAAAAAATGAAACCTTCATATATGCATGGCTATGACTTTCAACATCCATAAGATAATCAAACAGCTGAAAAAAACCTGATCTGATCAGACTGTTGAGAATGGATATTGAAAATATGAATTCTGATCTTTTGAAGTAAGGTAAACCGGAATTTATGAAATTTTGAAATACTAATAACTAAAAACATATGATAAAGAGAATAATGAATATGAAAGACTAACTTTTGGAATAATTTGATAGATTTATTGGTATTATAAGATTTTTTTTGGAAATTTTCAAATATGAAATATTCAAATCCAAAATTTTGAAATTTGAAATTTTCAAATCCATAGTTTTTAAATTAAATAAAAATAAATTATATAAATAAATTAATGAAACATATTTACTCCCCCTGAAATAAGGTTAAATATAATGTTATGAAATGATTTAACAAGAAAAAGATATGAATGATTACCTTACAGAAATCATTCCAAGATCTTGTTTAATGTATTAAAATCTGTCGGAAGGTATAGGTTTTGTAAAAATATAAGAAAGTTGCTCTTGAGTTCTGATGAATTGAAGAATAATATCTCCTTTTAGTGTGTGCTCCCTAAGAAAGTGATATCTAATATCTATGTTCTTTGAATGAGAGTGATGTGCAGGGTTTCTACATAGGGAAATGGAACTTGTGTTATCACACATAATTTGAGTGTTAGTAAAACTCATACCATATTCTGTGAGTTTGTGTTGCATCCAAAACACTTGAGCACAACAACTTCCAGCTGCTACATATTTAGCTTCAGTAGTGGAATGTTCTACAGAATGTTGTTTCTTGCAAGACCAATAAACTAAGGAATCTCCTGAGAAATGAAATGTTACGGATGTACTTTTTCTATCCATTTTACAACCAATAAAGTCAGCATCGGAAAAAATTTTAAGTTGAAAAAAATTCCCAGAGGAATAAGATAGTCCCAAATATAAGGTTCCCTTTAAATACTGGAAAATTATTTTTGCTGTTTTTAAATGGGATTCTTTAGGATTTTCTTGAAATCTTGAAAATAAGCATGCCAAGAACATTACGTTAGGTTGACTAGATGTTATGTAAAGTAAGATTCCTATCATCCCTCTATAAGATGTTTGATCTACAGGTTTCTTTGATTCATCAATATCAAGAGTATTAGAGCTTTCAATAAAAGTACATATGCTCTTTGTTTTGTCATACCCGAACATCTTTAGAAGATCTTTGATATACTTATGTTGAGATATGTATTTTCCCTCTAGTTTTTTTGTGAAATTTGAAAACTATGAAAAAATGTTAACTCACCCATCATAATCATTTCAAACTCAAATTTCATAAGATTCGCAAATGAATCAGTTAAGGATTGCAGAGTTGATCCGAAGATGATGTCATCAAAATAAATTTGAACAGTCAAAACGTATTTATCATTTTTCTTAATGAAAAGGGTTGGGTTACCAATTCCTTTAACATAGATAATTTGAATATAAAATCCTGAAAGTCTTTTATACCAAGCTCTAGGGGATTGTTTAAGTCCATATAATGCTTTGGAAAGTTTATAAACATGATTATGATATTTTGTATCATCAAAGCCAAGGGTTGATCTACATAGAGTTCCTCCTGTATATAACCATTATGAAAAGCACCCTTAACAACCATTTGATAGAGTTTAAAATTAATGAATGCTGCAAAGGATAAAAGAATACGAATAGCTTCATGTCTTGCTATAGGAGCATATGATTCTTCATAGTCTATGCCTTCTTGTTGGTTGTAGCATTTTCAACCAATATTTCTTTATTTCTAACAATGACTCCATTTTCATGACATTTGTTTCTAAAAGCCAATTTTACTCTAATAAAAGAAGTTTCCTTAGGTTTCTGAACAAAGGTCCAAACTTGATTTCGTACGAATTCATTGAGTTCATCATGCATAGCCTTTATCCAATCTTCACCACCCTAAGCCTTCTTTAGAAGTCTATGGTTCAAATTCGGAATGAAATGAAATATGTTCAACTTCATTTTTTAAATAACATCCATTTCTTACTAGTTCATTAACATTTCAAATGATATTATCACTATGATGATTCCTATGTAACAACTTACATTGATTTTGAAATACTTGTTCATCAAGATAAGGTAAAAAATCCATAAGAGTAAATGATTTCGATAAATTTTCATGAACATTATCCTTATCTGAATGATCTTTTATCAAATGTTGGTAACTAGTTTTAGAAAAAATATCCGAAAAAGATTCAGGCTGTTTGAACACAAAGGGATCATTTTTATCAAAAATAACATGTACTATTTCATCCATAGTACATGTGTTTTTATGGAAAACTCTATATGCCTTAGATTTAGTAGGATAACCTATGAAAATTCCTTCATCGGATTTGGGTGAAAATTTTGGTATGTTATCCATAATATTCAAGAATAATACATTGAAACCACAAATTTTGAAGTAATAAACTTTTGGTGTTTGACTAGTCCACAACTCCTAGGGTGTTTTATTATGAAATGGTCTTATTAAAACTCGATTTATAGTATAACAGGAAGAACTTACAGCATCAGCCCAAATTTATTTTGATATAGTATATTCACTCAACATGGTTCGGGTTATTTTTGAAGAATGCAATTTCTTCTTTCGCAACACCATTTTGTTGAGGTGTTCTTAGAGATGAGAAGTTGTGACTAATACCCTTTTTACTAAAAAAGTTTCAAAATCAGAATTTTCAAATTCTCCACCATGATCACTTTGAATAGTAATAAATGGTAGATTTTTCTCATTTTTAACTTGAGCACTAAAAAATTTGAAATACGAAAAAGCATTTGATTTTATTGCAAGAAAATATACCAAAGTAAATCTATTGTAGTCATCAACTAGGAGAAACACATAGTATTTTCCGCCAATACTTCCAGTTTGTTTTGGACCAAATAAATCCATGTGAACTGACTATAATTCATTAGAAGTTTTAAATTACCTAATTCTTTTAAAGATATATTTATGTTTCTTGCCATATTGACAAGTATTACAGACTTTTGAAGAATCAAACTTTAGTTCCGGTAGATCCTGAACAAGTTATTTCTTACAAAGAATACTAAGATTATATAATTATTAGTGTCTTAGTCTCCTATGACGATTCCATGATTGATCTTAAAATGCACTAAGTCAAGGTAGATCATGACTTCTATGGTTTTCTAGGTTTATTGTGTATACATTTTCATGCCGAAAGGCTATAAAAATAACCTCATCCATAGAATTATGAACTAAAAATTTATCATATCTAAAATTCACAAGGTAACCTTCATCACATAATTGAGTTATGCTTATGAAGTTGTTCCTAAGGCCTTTTACAAAAAGATCATTTGCAATAATAGCTTTACCAAGAAGAATAATGTTACCTATACCGACAATTTCTCCTTGAGAGTTATCACCAAAAGATACCTTTCCACCTTTAGTTTTTAAAATTTTCATGAATTATACTTTGTTTCCAGTCATGTTCCAGGAACATCCATTATCCATATACCATAGGTTGTTGGTATTTCCTTAATTTTCCTGAGAAAGAATGAGTAAGGCTTTTGGAATCCAAACTTTCTTGGATTTGGAACTATTAGATAATAAAAGCTTGGGTAACCAAATTTATTTAGAGAAATAAGAATTATGAATGACAAGGGATTGCACTTTATTTAATGAATAGTTTTTCTTCCAATGCCCACCACATATGCATTTAGTACAAAAATGGGCCCTAGAAGGAATAAAATATTTATTTTTAAAAACAATTTCTCTTGAAAATAACCTAAACCCTAATTATTACCATGAGGTCGGATCTAAGAATACATCTTTTCATTATTTTCCTTAGTAGAAGTGAAATTTTTAAGAATTTTCTTCAAGGAAAATATTTCATATTTTATTCTTAGGAATATAATCTTATCTTCAGGAAAAATAGATTTAGAGTTATGTTTATTATCTAAAAAAACATTTTCAAAAAATAGATTTTTAAGATCCTTATAAAGTTTATCCTTCTCAGAATTAACTTCTTTAAGTTTCTTATAATGATTTTTAAAACAACATTTTTCTCATAAATATATTAGGAAAAATCCAAAATTTCTTTTGTTAATATAGATTCTCTAGAACATTCTTTATCAAGTTTCATAGATTCATTAAAATTTCTCTTTTCAAGAAACTTAGAAAATCTAGAAACATCTTCATAGGAAGAAAAATCATTAACATTATTTGATGAAAAAGATTTTTCATTTCAAGAAAAAATACTATCTGGAAAATTTTCACTTAAAGACATATTGGTTAAGGATTCATCAGTTCATACCTTAGCCATACGAGAATGATTTTGAAATGGAGCTCTGGCTATTAGACCAATATTCTTTTGTCTAGATGATTCATAATCTAAAAAATCATCAGTAGAATCTCCACCACCGGAACTCCAAGTGTCATTATATTTCTTGATTTTCTTATACTTTGATCTGTATAACTTCTTCTTGTTTCATTCATAATTCCTCTATTTCTTGTCTCTCTTCTTAAGCAAGGTAAAATCATGTCTGATATGAAAAGCACTTCTACATTCATAGCATGTCACTTCTCAGTATTTCTACTATTTTCCATCTTTCTTATTGTATTTATATTTAATGTTTTTTGTCCTAAAATCTTGTTCATCCTCCAAGAAAGATTAGAAAATTCATTTTTTGAAGTTTCCATTTCACTAGATTCAGATAGAACCCCATCCTTCTTAGATTTCGATCTTATAATTCTCTCTAGAGTCTTGGATTTCAGATGATTTGAAGTAGTTGTAAAAGAAACACCTCCATTTACATTATTCTTCTTGATATTATCATCATCTCTCTTCATTCTAGTTTCATGATGAAGAAGAGATCCAAAATGTTCATCAAGAGAAATCAGAGTAACTTTCCTATTCTCTTCTATAGCAGTTCTCTTGGATTCCCATTCGTTAGGCATGATGTCTACAATCTTGTCTACAAGAGCTTCATCATCTAAACCATTCTCACCCATGGATTGTAGGCTGTTGATGATAGTCATAAATATTTTTTATACCTTACATACGGGTTCTCTATAAGGAAAGCAGAAACCATGATACTCAGCCCTGAGAATTGCTCTTTTAGTTTCAATGACTTTCGAAGTTCCAAAATGAGTTACTTCAAGCTTCATCCAAATACTATTTTCAGCTTCACAGGATGAAATATGGAAATATATATTTCTAGTCAAGGAACGTAGCAATGTATTACGTACCTTAATGTTCTGCTGATATTCCTCCTTTTCTGGATTAGTAAAGGTTCTATGTTCTTTATCAAGAATCTTATAATCTCCAGTTCACACAATGTAGGCATCTACACCTGTGTTTATCACAAAGGACTCCATTCTATCTCTCCAGTACTCATAGTCATTTTCATAGAATATCAGTGGTCTAGTAGGATTTATATTATCTAGAGATCCAACAATAATGATTTCTATACTAAAACGATATTTCATTCCAAAAAACTTATTAGTAGTAAAATTTTAAAATCAGATATTAAGAACTTAATAAAAGAAAATATTGAGTGAGAAAATTTATATGTGGATATAATTATTTCAGAGACCTCCTCTGATACCAATTGTTGGTCCAAATATGTAAAAATGAGATGCTCAATTACAAGAGGGGGGGGGGTGAATTGTATACTTTAACATTTCCTTCAAAACCATTAAAGTTAAGTTTAACAAGATTAAACACACATTCACAAGACCTCTTATAAAAACTTTTCTAATTTATTAAAAGAATGATTCGACATTAAATAATATAGATTCTATAATATAATCAGTGTAATTGAATTACAATGTATAAGGAATCTATACATTCTAAATTTAACAAAGTTACAAATACATCAGATTTAAAACAACATGAAATAGGGGACAAGTAACAATATGATTATTTTAACCCAACGGGAAGGGTATCCAACAACCTTGGATAAAGGTTCCTTGATTTATACTTTCAAGAAAGTTTTTTTACCCAAACCCAGGTATGCCCACAATCCAAAGATCGGTGTCTATCTTGCTATACCCGTAAGCCCTCGATTTAGATGGAAATCAGATCCTCTATCATACAAACTCATAAGCCCACGATAAGCACAATCAAAGTATGCACTAAGAAAATATAAACAAGTTGTTCACACCGGAACATGTTTTTCAATACATCTGCACGAAGCACTGAGAGTTATAAGATCATATCTCTCTACAAATCACTTCACATGCTTTTTTCTATCAAGTAATTTTCTCATTCAAATGATCTTGTATTTATATGAAAAACTTTTCAAAGGTTGGCTCCTCTCCAACGGTCATATTTTCCTTATAATCTAATATCACTGGAACGATACATTTAAACAACTCTAATATTTTCAAGAAAACATAATCTTAAGAAATCATGAAAATGGATTCTTACAAATAACATTATCAAGAAAACATAATTATAAAATCGGATTGTGAAACTGGTATCTCATTAGTTCTGGAATCAGAATCATAAAAATGGAATAAAATATACAACAGAATTGGAATCATAAAACTGAATCACATATACATTGGAATCAGTATTGTAAATCGGCATAATATATACACCGGATTCAGTATTGAAAATAGGCATCATATATACACTCGATTCAGTATTGAAAATATGCATCATATATACACCAGAATCGGTATTGAAAATCAGCATCATATATACACCAGATTCAGTATTGAAAATATGCATAACATATACACCAGATTCGGTATTGAAAATCAGCATCATATATACACAGGATTCAGTATAGAAAATTGGCATCATATATACACTGAAATCTGTATTGAAAATCAGCATTGAAGATCTTGTAAAAATAATTTAATGACAAAATCGGAATGACAGAACTTGTAAAAATAACTGAATGGAAAAACGTAATTATATATATGTATGTATAACATAATGAAAATTATGGATCTTAAAATAAACATAGAACATAAAAAATTATTTAGATCTTAAGAAAAAGTATTTTTGATTTTCAAAACTTAAAACCATAAAGTATGCAGAAGTCAGAAGATATCCTTATTGACTCAACAGAGTTTTTTGTAAGGAGTATTGAAGTGGAGGATATTTATTGGATACATTGAAGAACTTTCTTGAATTAATAAGTTTGTGTTAAAATTTTCTAATGACACTAAACTATTATGGTCTTTAGCCATGTGTCTATGTACTTTATTGACCATTCATCAAAAATATGTAATATCATTGTATATGAAGCCCCAGTCGCTAACAAGAATTTATGACAATACACTCGGATGGGAGACTAAAACAATTGTTTCTTACACATTTTAAATTTCTAATTAGAATCACCTTACTACTTATTAAAATAAATATATATCAGAGTTATCAAATTTGAAATACCCATAAAATATTTATAAAAAAAATTTCAATCGTACATGGTATTTTTTATATGGTTAATCATTTAATTTAGGATACTGGAATATTAATATTTTTGCTAAAATCCATGTATAAAATCATAGCACTCTCATCATTTGGTGATTACAATTTTCAATGGGATGATTCAACAAATTTAATCCACAAATTTAACCTTAATCCAATATTTACAAGAATCCATACTGTTCACAAAAGATATATTATAGAATGAAAAAGATCACATTTGTTCTTCCAGATGTCTCAATGTCCATACATGATCTGATTTTATTTTTTCTTGAGTACTCCATCTGTAACAATATTGGAATTATAATTCCTTAACATAATTTCATCCTCGAATCCTAAAATTTGATGCATTAGTATATGATTACATTCATAAATATTTTTAATGATAAAACAAACTCTCTTCATAATTTTTTTATATTTTAATATATAAATTTAATATGGAAAATATTTTTTTGTATGATTGAATTAATTCCATAATATTCAATAGAAAATTAACTATTTTAAATTCAAAATTAATATTATATACAATGAATATCTTTTATTCAAAACATTAAAAATAATTTCTATAATATCCTCTCAAATATCTATTTTTTAATTGGTTACATATTTTAAAAGACATCTCCCATTTAAATATATTATATCACTATTTGAATATCATATAATAAATCCATGAAATTTTTTATTCAAATATAATACATCATAAAATATATTTTATTACATCCTCAACTATATAGTTTCAATTTTAAATTAAATAATCACAAAATAAATTTTCATTTAATATTTAAAATGCCTCAAAAAAATTTGATACATTAAAACCAATTTCAACATAAATCATATATTCAAATAAAGGAATATAAATTCATATAATTTTTCAATTATCTTGTTTAATTTTATTCACCAATAGAAAAATCTCACTTAATAATACAAACATTGAAAAATATAAAATTAACAATAATAAATCCCTTGTATTAACCTTCTCAATATTACATAAAATCATTGTCATTGTTACATAGGTTTTGAAAAATATTAATGTCAATATTATATGTTATTAAATCAATAATTTTCCCTATTACCAATATTGTATTACTCTTGATTCAATCTCATAAATATTTTTAAATAATTTTTATACTGTTAAGTTTTATTTTAAAAAATCTTATACAAATATTGTTTGAAATTACAAATTTAGTACGATGTCAACTTCAAAGTTACATATTCTTACAGTTTCTCTTAATTGTTTTCACACTATGTTCAATGAAACATAGTCTTAAAAAGTGGTTAATTTTAATTATCTACCCTGAATAAGTTACATATCCCTACTTTCGATCCTTTCAAAATATTATTTTAATCTCATATACACTAAAACATAAATTATTTTAAACTAAATTTTACCAATGCTGTATAATTTTTTACGAAAAAAATATATGAATTTTAATCTCATGGGAGATGATTTCACTTATCAAATATATAACACATACCCATACTTTTAAAACCCCAATCCTTTTTAGGAAAAAATATATTTAATTCTATCCAAGGATCCTGGTTTTACTCAAATTAGTTGCATATTTGTGGTAGGTGGTCGAGTCGAGGTTATTCTATAGGTGTTATGAAGTTTATAGAGATGAAATTAAAGAAAATTTGGGGGTTTTCACTGATTTTTTTTTGGAAAATATTCAGTGTGCTTGGATGATTTTGACAGAGGATGAAATTGCATTTCAATACACGTGCATAGTGGGATCATAGTTAGTGGGTCAACCAAACAATATGAAACATGTAATAAATCTAATACATTGGTACAAACATAGTGTAAGGTTTATCAAACTGTGTGGTCCAATCGTAATGGGTGTGATTCCATTAACAGTAAAAACCACATGGTTAGTGCATTGTTTATAAAACCATGTAATAAAACCATGTGGATTGGATAATTACTTAAAAAGGGTGATATTTTCAAATAAACCATTTCATATTTAATACCACTAACTGATATTTTACTTCCCTTTGTATAATCAGGAATCCCTCCCAGTAGTGAAATTATTTCTTCCAAAAATATTTCAATGGTTCTTTTTTGATCCTTGATAGAATCAATCACCATTAATCCTTAAGGAAGACTATATATATGTCTATCCCTCGGTCTTCATCAGTATACATATTTTTCACTATCTTGTGGGTTTCTTCTAGTAATGACTCTTTAAACCTTATTTAATTTTTTCATATAGTGATTAAATTCCAACTATTTATTATGATGTTGGTTTTAGATACACGATAAGTGTGCTTTTTCTAGAATAATGTCGGTGGTCCTTAAGATATATATAATGGAATATTCATTTTCTAAATGTGTGTGACATATGGTCACACTGACTTACTATGAATTTAATTAAAATATTATTAAATTAGTATAATCGTGGTCTGTTATGTTAAATAATTTCTCTGAGTTGCATGCAACCTCGCGATGAATGTGTTAATTAGACCTTTTACAACTATGTAATGGTATATTGATTTTGAAAAAAAGTGTAAATTTAATGTTGTGACACATGTGGAACCCTAAATTAATTGATTTCTTCGTAAACGAGTGTTGATGCATAAGATCATTCTTTAGATATGGTGTTTATAAATAGTGTCTGTTTTTTAATTAAATGATAATAATTGATGAATTATAAATGTGATGGATGGATAGAACACATTGAACCCTATATATTATATAAAATAAGCCTAAGATTATTTCAAGGACCAGACGACTACATCATATACTTTAAAAGATGTATTCTATATGTCCTGGGATATGGTGATTTATCCTAATACTATAAGAGATTCATAATATTCTTCATATGATCTCATGATTACTCCTCCAGTCCTTTGTTTGTATTTTCTAAAAACCACTTCAAGGATTAATGGGTACCCCACATACAAAAAACCAAAATATAAGGACATCATATATTTGAAAAATCATACACAACCACTGAGCTACCTAATTCAAAGGTCAACATAGACAACACCATATTCATGAAATCAAATTTTAAGAAGAAACTTGGGCCACAATATTTAGATCTGAGACCCATAAACTTCACCATTTTTGGTCCACATCATCCACCAATCTAAAGTCCCTATCTACTACTCACTATCATTAACTTATCATTACTATCATATATACACCAACTACCACAACCCACCACTACTGATGATCCTTACAGCAAAAACCATAAACTAGAATGTACTCCATCTTCTATATAAAAAAAATGAATTATCACTTGACAAAAACAATTATATCACCAAATAAACAATACCAATGGTAGAAAACAATGGACCACCAGATAAATAGATAGAGAAGAACAATACCACACCAGTTTCGCATCTAGAAAAGTCACAGACCACTCAAAAAACACAAACCAAAACATTTTTTTGAACCATCACACAAGACTAAGTTTAGAGGTGGTGATGGAAATTTATGTCAGGACATATTTGAGAAGTCAAAGGGATATATAGTGAGAAACACATGTACGAGATCCTCCGCCTTCCATGGGTCCACCAAAAAGAAAAAAGAAACCACCATTTTCAATATCAAACACAGAAGGTACGAAATTCTATCCATCATGAACAAAACCACAAAATTGAAAAACCATGGGAAACAAGCAGAAACACAAATGATTACTCTTGATACAATAAAATATATCCAAGATACTTCTTATGATCCAATTTTTACATATAATACATGATGATTATATTAAAAAATGGATTATAGGGAGACACTTACCTATGAAATAATAAATAAATCAGATATATTATATTGAAAAGTGTGTTTTTCCTATGAAATACTGTGTTCAGAAAAATCTTGAGTTGGCCAAAGTAGATATGGTTGATCCCGATAGTCACCTTATATCTTGTGGATTGATAGTAGTTTATGTATCATGATTTCATTTATATTATAATTTATATCATCCAACCATTTTACTAAAACTAGATATATTTAGTAATACTGGTAGTGATGGCCTATTGAGTAATACTCACACACAATTCAATATTTCTTGAGTATAGAACAATTATTTAGGGTGTCAGGTATGTACATGAAAAAATGACCAATGGTTGATGGATGATTTGGATAGAGATGGGAGGAAATGGGGAATGATACTATGTTAAGACGTTGAACAGTTTTTTATTTTTTATTTTTTATATATATTTTCATTATTCTTTTGACTTGGTTGAATATGATACACCCATGAGGGATAATAATATTGAGTTTATGCATTGTATGGATCAAATAGATTTTATTTTTTTATAACATGACTTACAGTTTATTGAATGACACTTTCCATGATGTCCATTGACTTATTCACATGGATATGTGATATTTTTATTTTTATGAAATCATTATCCACACTGATATGGGGGTGTTGTCTCTTTAGTGTGACACTATAGACTCGCATTAGTTTTTGTATTCTTCTGGAATACAGTGAGGCATTCTCGAAGTCATGTGACACCCTTTCCAGATACTATTCAGCTCTCTTAACCTAGGGGGTTTTAAAAGGTGGATTCATATCATTTTATATTTTAATTAGTATCTAGGAAATATTTATAAGCTATTTTATATTATCGAAAAATAGTATGGAAATTGGGTATAGGTGTAGCTATATCTCATACGAGGGATGTTTGAGATACTAGAGACATGATGGTTATGAGATTTTTCATGTATAATTAAGATACACCACATGATTTAATGAACTTGACTTTGAATTATTATTATAGGGAAATTTCACTCTTGAACAATAATGGAAATATTTTTCACCTTAATAAATCATTTCAAGGATTTAAGATTCCAAAGAGTTTTTAACTATTTGTTATTGGTTACATGACTATGAGACATGTGTATGTTTCTTAAATTATTATCACTAATTTATATACTATTTTTATCATATATTATGGTGGTAAAATATCATCTAGTTTACACATTAAATGACTAAATATATTTTATATGGTTTCATTTATTCATTAATATATGGAGTTAATTAAATAATATAATAAATATATCTATAATGGTTTTTCATCAATAACATGTAATATACATTTTATTTCATTGAAACTCATTTATATAACTCTTTTTAAATGTTAAATATAAATAGAAAATGAATAGATTATGTGGATCTTATTTATGTGTGATGTAGAACCCATGTATGTATATATTTGATTAGAGAGAGAGTGTTAAGATATGCATCATCCTATGAAGTATGTTGTAAATAATATTGGGATTTAATTCCTTTGAATACTTTCCATAAACTGTTAAAATAAAAACTATTATAGTAATATTATAATACAAATTTGTTTTTAATTTAGAGGGGGTCTCTCTATAATGTACTATAGAAGAGTTCCGATATGGTGGTGAGAAGAATACTCCACAAATAATTAGTCTAGATACATGTATGATGTCTATAAAATCAATGGATGACAAGCTCCATGTTAGATTAATTTGAGTTTTATAGTCAATGGAGAGGGAGTATTATTGAGTTGAATATACAGTTTCTGATTTAAATAGATAATTTTAGACGTCACTCTAACCATTATTCACCTGGGAGGCTGTTCCAAGGGTAAGATATCTATAGGTGTACTCTATTTATATAATCTCAAACCATTTATAGAAACCCCCTTTTATGAGGGGGAAGATAGTTTTTTATATTCTAGGAATCCCATTATAGAACTAGTGGGATATTTAGTCAAGGAATACTAGCATGTGTGGTTTTCTTAAATTATTTCTAGATTGGACTCTTTGACTATTTGTTCCGAGATAACTCGAGGAAAGAAAAATCTAGGGAGTTCATGCACCTAATGCCAGGAGGTATGTTAGTGATGAATCGTACAAGTCACACCATATCCAAATAAAATTTCACCTCTATAATAATCATATATGTTGTATCCAGAGAGAGAAACATCATGTATGGTTGTAAATATGATATTCAAGTTTAGGATAAATTATGTTACAAACCATCTTTTAATGATTTTTTGAACCATTCCCTTATTATAGATAGAGACATGAGGAAGGATAGAGGATCACAATGTTTGGATTATATTAGAGGTAATTATATTTAATATTCAAGTATATGTATGTTTTATTTTGATAGGTAGCACTAAGGGGGGTGTGGATAGTGAAAACAATGTGGGGATTATTCTCTCCAACTTCAAGAATAAAATTTTGGGTAGTGTCAATAATGTAGAAGGCCTAACCACATTCATCCATGGAAATTGAGTATCATTCATGTTGGGAGGAGGTACACATTATGATGTTTTATAGGATAACTCATTTGTTTTTTGGTAATAGATGGTCCATTCAAGAATTATTTTTTGGGGATGAATCAAAAATGTCAGGATAGGTAGGTAGTTAGAGATAGACCATCCTTTCTTGTTGAGGTGAATGGAATGTTACTCAAGGGAAGAAACATTAGCTCTAGTAGAGTGATGATTCATAGTTGAATCCAGCAAGGGTCTTGGTTAGTAGCATAGTTTAGTTATATGTCACTCAACACCCCATCAATATTCAATATGCTAGACTATCCACTATCTGAGTTTCAATATTAATGGATTTTACATTATAATAAAATTTATTTGATCCAAGTGCATCAAATTCATTCATATAATCTCTTTTAACTAAATTAATAGGGAAATAAATATATTTTGCATATGGAGTGATATTAATTGGAACATCTTTTTAAGCATGGTATATAGGACTTCACCGGTATAGAGAATGATCCCTAGTGATTGGTTTCTATAAATTGCTATAATATTTTTTAGGCCATAGATAAATTAAATTCATTTGTTGTTTAGTAAGGATTGGTTAATATTATATCAATCCCATATTAATGATTATCATTGATCAGTATTATTTACATCTCCAATGTCTAGCTTTTATTTCAATATTGAAGAGTGGGACTTTTAATCGAGTAAAAAATAACTTCTCCATTAGTACCTTATCAAGATTATAACCTAGGTTTCATGTCCAATATTAGATTATGGGGAGACATTAAATGTTTTTTTTCGATATTTGAGCTGTTTCATGACACTTTTTTGAGGGTTTGTTGGTGGTTTAGACCCAAAATAAAGATTCAATTTACTATCTTCTGCATCATTGGTTTGAAGCTGATTTCTTCTCCTCTTTACTAGATAGCTTCTATGTTACTATCAGAGATGAATGATCGATTGAAGAAATTGGAGGAAAAGGGGTTTATTTAGCCAATTTAGTCCCCTTAGGGGGGCCCATTGATATTATCTAATAATCAGTACTGATATTTAATGAAATTTATTTATAATCATCATTAAATACATGTGACCATCAAGAACTATTACACACTACTTTATATATATTATTTATTTGAACAACATAAGGGATCTAGATCATTCTCTAGGATTGATTTGGGACTTGGAGATCACCATTTGAGGGTGAGGATTTTAAAAATACATCACACTAAATTCATAATATGGTATTCTCTATATGTGTACTTGGTGATATCCTTCCATCTTATGAATACACTAATAGTATTTATAGACATGATAAATGTTTCTTCCACCAATAACTGAAAACATTTTTTCTTGTTTTCATCATTGGCATACTTATCAAATTATTTTTTTGAGAGTGGAGAACACAACATCTTGAGATATTACTGAGAAAAATTATAGAGGATTGGTTATATGAAAAGATCTATAATTTCCAATTAACCGGTATCAGTTATTGGGTCATATCATATCATAGGATGCAGTATCAAAAGATCCTGATAAGCATAAAACACTGGTTTCAAAAACTATTTTGAGACTTGTGTGTTCTTGGGATTGGCCATTTTTAAATAGTGTTTTATCCAAGACTTATCTCTATTGTATGTATAGATTATTATCTGGACCATAAGGGAGTTATTTGTTTATTATATTATTTTGATTGATACTTTTATATGTTTTTAGGGAGATTTTCTACAAGATCAATTCTGATATTTCTTATGTCGGTTGGGGAATACAACATGTATTGTTATGTATCAATAGTTGGGATGGGAAAAATATTTTTACAGGATGATCATTTGGTCATTTATGTAACCATGTATCTATTTTCACAGAAGTTGATATATCTAACGCATGACCTAGAGATAATTATAGTGGTAAATTCCATGAGATGTTGGAGGAATTACCTATTGTGTGATATTTTTATTGTGCATACTAAACAAAAGAGCCTGTATTTTATTTTCTCTATATGGGACATAAGACTTTTCCAGTGAAACTAGTATGAGTATGTTTTTATTCTAAAGTGATACACAACACTATGAATTAAAAAATTATTATACATACACTATATTTGAAATCATGAAATCAGGTGGTCTAGGATCCCAAATATGAGTAGTAGATGATGACCATTTTTACTGAAAAATGTCTTGATATCAATGATTAATATGATGAGAAACCATTACTTACATATCTATTAAATATCTACACATTAAAATGGTTAATATAATCCAAATAAAAAATTTCATAATTTCATGTTATGAGATAAATTATATATGATGGGGAACCACCACCTAATATGTCGTTTAATTTAGGTGAGGTTTTATTTTTCTAAGGTTTTTTTCTATGACAAAAAAGAGGGAGGTGATGATGGTCTTAGACACCAATAATTTTGATGTAAATCTCATATTTAATAAGAAGTATCACAATATAAATTGAAAATATTTCCGGCCTAACCTGAACAGTAAAATTTCTATGTTCCTTACATAGTGTTCCACTATTGTGTAGGTATATAATGAGCACTACTTATTTGGTGATCTTATAAAGACAATGCTCATTACTGAGTGGATGTGTGAGAATGTGATCATGTATTATGTGATGTGTTATGATGTGAACATGTATTGGAAAGAAGTCATACCCTGCCCATATTAATTGTAAATTATGCTTACAGAAAATAAATTCATTCATAAACACGCCCCTATCACTTTTATATGAATGGAAAATTATTAAAGAAAATGAAATAGCTAAATGGAATAAAATGGATTGTGAATGGATTTTCAATGTCACTTAGACTTTAGGGAGATTATAAAAGAAATGTTTAAAGGAATGTGAATTTTTAATAGCTTTAGATATTTTTCTTTCTAGTGCAATTAGTTTTATTGGTGAATTATTCGAAAATATTAAAATATATGAGTGTCACATAGATCACTACTGGAAAACTAACCTATACCAACGGTTTGGAACCATTTGTATAGGCCTCCAAACTGTTGGTATAGCCTATACCGACGGTTTGGAGAACCGTAGGAAGGTAAGCTGTTGGGATAGGTCTATACCCGCAGTTGTTGGAAAACCGTTGGTATAGAACAATACCAACGATTTTGAAAAGAGTTGGTATAAGTAATATGAAAATCTATACCAACGGTTCCATAAAACCGTTGGTATATATATATATATAAAACATTCGCTGGGATTTGATCCCATGACCTCCAGTTTATCATTGAACGACATAAACACTAACCTAACATGACTTTTGTTAACATAATTTCATAAATATATATATGTATTATCATATTTATTTTAAATTTTTATTTATAGATTGTTCTGGTTAAGATGATCCGATAAAAAATCATTGGACCTATACCAACGTTTGATAAAACCATTCGTATTGGTCTATACCAACGGTTTTGACAACCGTTAGTATACCTCCCAGGAATCTGGGGAGTGATGTTGAAATATTGGGGACCTTTCCAAACGTTTTTTCCAAACCGTTGGGAAGGCCTACCCTTTCCCAACTGTTTGGAAGGTCCAATTTGTGGCCACTTTTCCCAACGGTTGGGCCAAACCGTTGGGAAAAGTGGCCACAAATTGGACCTTTCTCAATGGTTTGTCCAAACCTTTGGGAAAGCCTACCCTTTACCAATGGTTTGGCCAAACCCTTGGGAAAAGTGGTCACGAAATGGACTTTTCCCAATGGTTTGGCCAAACCATTGGGAAAGCCTACCCTTTCCCGACGTTTTTGGAAAACCATTGGGAAAGGTGGACACAAAGTGGGATTTCCCAACGGTTTGGCCAAACCGTTGGGAAAGGGGGTATAGAAGTGTTGGGAAAGGTCACATTTCTAGTAGTGGATTTTGATACATAATTTCTTGGACTGGATCATAGGTTACTTTAAATTAATTTAATTATAAATGGTTAAAGAGTGTTGGAATTTTTCCCCAATTTTTGAATTGTTTGACATGACATCATTTATTCTTATTATTACAGACTTTTGTAAATGATGTTCATTATCATTATTATTAAACATGAATGGTCATGGTTACCCTTCTCATTGCATATTAAAATTTTTATTCATGGATCCTCATATCATAACTAATTAAATTTTTTTTCATGGTATTCCATATCATCCCACGTTAAATTGATTAATATAATGCCACATATCATCACAAATTCTATTTTTAGGTATGGAACCCCCTTTCATTACTAATTGAATTGTTAGGCATGATTCCCCTTATCGTTAATTCTAATTTAAAATGTTGAAAATGGTGGTATTTTAAATTATTATTATTATTATCAATTTATTTGTTAAATTTTTGTTAATGATGCACCATATCTATTATTTGGGATTTTTGGACATGGCACAACTCTCCTTTGGTTTAGATATTTTCATTTATTCCCCTTATTTGAACAAGAATACCATCATGATTATCATTTCATATGGAGACCATGGTTATATTAAATGGGTATCGATCCTATTTATATAAAATATATAGCTTTATAGGAAATATGAATTAGGTCAAACAGGTGGTATCATACAAATATATCATGAGGAACCCGATATGACATAGTTTATTCAATTTAATACTTTTATTTTATAAATACAGAATGAATCATTTATATTAACAGAATGGATTTCATTATATACTATTTTTGGTGGCCTAATGAGTTTTACTTATACCCAATTCAAGCCATCCATTGGTATTCAAATATATCTCATAACTACACTTGAGGAATTCACCCAGGAATATTTAATTTTTTTAATTATAGACTAGGACATGACATGGAGCTGGGGGCCGAGTTTTGATTCAAAATTTTTATTAATTTATTTTGGATTTTCATGTCACAAACACCCACAATAATGTTATTAATAATATTTCATTTAAGTGAATTTCATGAATATGGTATTCATTGTAATATTAATTATAGAAATTTTATTACTTAATTAATCCATGGGAATACATTTTATGGAGTATTTTGGATGTGTTTTTGAAATTAATCATGAGACATAGTTCAACCCCTAAATTTGTAAGTGAAACATATGGTTTGGGAACCCTACATTATGAATAAAACATATAGATCAATAACCCTATGAATTTAAAAATTTATAGATCAAAAAACCTACATTTGAAAGATTCCATACATTCATGGAATAAATGTATGGTTCATTAACCATAATTTTGTAAGCAACTATATATTGTCAATCATACTTTTGATGTTAGTCTCTATGTGAAGGAACCCAACATTGGACGAGTAAATGATGATGTTTTAAATTAAAGATATATCCATGTTTTCTATAGTGGTATCATTGGATGTAAATATCTCTTTAAAGCTATTTGAAAAATGATTCAATGGATTTTAATGAATGTAATAAATTGTTCATATTTCTAAGGAATGTTACAACTATCTTTGAATGACTTCAGTTAATTTTTTTTATTATTATGAGGAATTTCTAGAGATGGGTTGACAAAAATTTGTTCAACCATCACGAAAATTACTGAGATATTAATCTTTTAAATATATATATATGTTTAGAAGAAGAAATAGTTGAGTTCAAAAATAAATGTTAACATCTCAATGAATTTAGAGCTACACATTGGAGATATAACCATTTCGATCTAGCTGGTCAACTTGCTACTATTGTTGTCATCACTACTCTATCTCATAGATTAATATTTTTCTACATGTTTGAAAAATAATTTTGTCAGAGTTACACATTGGAGACATAAATTTTTATTCATTTATTTGGTGTTTAATCTATAACTATTTAAAGGATTCTTGTGCAATGTTGAAGATCTATTTTCCATTGATGTGATTTATCAAACATCAAACACATATATCGGTTGCTACTATAAATATGAGAATAACCCATTTTCTCATTAAAATAAATGAATATTTACTTATTTGAGAATAGTATACTCTGAATCAGTAATGGTTTTATTAGAGTATCGACTTCTTAGAATATGCTATGGTTTTATGATTCACTATTAAAGATATAGAATTTCTTGTAAAATACTCATATTAATGGTATCATCTTGTTGTACACTGTCATGGAAGTCCCCAATAAAAGTACTTACTGTTGAAAGTCACCATGTTTATGGAGAGTTCATTGGTAGTGTGGGCAAGGGGATCTGTGAGCCCTAAACCACTATACATATAACACACCAAGTATTTATGGACTTTTTTATCTAAAAAATTAAATTTATTAAATTAATTTACTTTCATGCTACACCAAGTCCAAAAAATTTTATACAAAACACCATGTTAATGTTTTAATACACAAAACATTGGCTTAGATTCCATTTTATGCAATAATGAGTTTCTATGAAATAACATTTTGTGATTATAATTATTTAAATGAGATAGTTATAAAATATCCATTAAACATAGTAATATGAATAAAAATAACTAATTTTTAGATATTATTTCTTAGGGTTTCATATAAATAAATAATATTGGCAATAAAATTCCAATTTTTTGATACAGTCTATATATGTTTTGAAATACTATTATCTCAAATAAATGGATTTTTATGTCCTTCAATGAACAATAATAAAATTAAATTTTTCACTTTTAGAAATTTCATTTAGTAAAATAATATTCATTTTTGGATTCATAGTATTTGATTTATATTATAATAATTTTTGGTGATTTTTCTAAAAAAATTAATTATTTGATGAATAGTGAAAAATAATGAATTATAATTCAAAACTTCTTCTTTCTCTTATTTTTATACATTGTTAAGTTATATTTTAATTTTTTTTAAAGTGTAATTAAATTAACGTTAAATAAATTAATCTAATTAAGGTTATTTGAACTAATTTAAAAATGAAATAGAATATAAAAACGTTTCATGCTTTTAAACATTTTCGCTTAAAAAACATGTCGTCCCAACTCGTTTTGGGATTAATTTTAAATTAATTTCTTCCACTAATGATATTGTAATATCAGAAAAATGAATTAAATATTGGAAATAAGAATAATTTATACTTTATATTATGGTAAACATAGTTTTTATCTTAAAGTATTAATGAAGGTAATTAAAATTGATTACAACGATTAAGGTAAAAACAAGATTACACAGTAATTAAACATTAATTTTTGGGTAAAATAACCTATAAACAAATAAAAAACATAACATATGGAAATATTTCAACCAATTAACCAGTTTTATTTAAAATGGAAAATTATTGTATGCACATGATGTAAGGGAGGCCTCTTAATGGTGTTTACCATTTAATATTTACAACAATGCCACTTCTCATCCACAATAAAAGTGAACTCACCCCCTAACTTATTCACACCTCTCAAAACCTATGGTTCATAAAAAAATGTCCAATATCATCCTAAAATCCCCCAATTACTCATATATGCCTCTCTTTGGGCCGAAATACATCCAAGTAATCCATTTTCTAGAATCTAAAAGGAGTTACCGAAAGAAGTGGTAATATCCTTCCATAATCTCTTTTGTTTTATTTTTATTATACACCCATAAAAATATTCTTATTACATTATTATATAATAACCCCATAATATAAAATATACAACTGTTTTTTATGTTATGATTTCTACCTACACACACACACACTTCCATAAAATGGGATACACAATCATCATTCTTTTGTATGACAGACTACCACCTTACAAACTGATGTCACTCATTATTCCATTTAAAAATTTAAATATTGGAAAAAGTGATTGAATTTATATTTTTATATGATATATATAATATTTATGATTTATTTTTATTTCAAGAATATTTATTTAATATATATATTCATTCATTCCTTTTTTTTTGAAAATGATAACTTCATTTTTGAATGGGTGGACTACCGCCTCCTCAATGGGATGTCAGATGATGACAATTTAAATAAAATTTATTAAAGAAGGTTTTAGTACAAATATATGAAATATATGGCATAATAATTATACTACAATTAAAATATATTTTTATATATATTAAGTTTAATTTCATTCATTCAATATAAAAATAAGACGAAAACAACATTCATGCATATGTACGACCAACAGTCTCCATGAATGGTGATTTCAATTTCACATATCTATACTTTATATTTTGTTATAAATACTTATATAATATATATATGTCATTTTTATATCAATTTATATATTCTAGAAATAATAAAATCATGATCTATATAAGAGGATCAATAATAACAAGTCAAAACACATACGAAGAATGAGGCAGTTATTAACTAAAACATAACATTAACATGGAATCATTAATTAACTAGTAATATAAAGTCATAATAAAATAAAATATGGTACTATAAATAATAATATTCTTTTTTGGTGTAATTATAATAATCTTATATTAATTTTACCTGTGGTTTGAATGGGTATAGAAAAAGTTAAGACGTGATGTAAGGGCTTTCACATCATACTTTTATTTATGTGATACTTATTTCTTATTCACCACTTATTTACATTGTGTGGTGTATATACTAACCATGAATGTATTATATGATTATTATAATTAAATTAATTGGTATTTACATATCTATTTTATGATCTTTATTTTAAGGTGTTTATGGTTTAAATGTTACCAAATTGATAAAGTATTTTTTTCAATTGGCATTATTTGTGATAGATGCCATGTTATGCACCTATATTTTTCTATGGAGAGTATATAATTCCATTTGAGATGGTATGTAATTAATCTCCTTATTTCCAAGATTATTTATGATTAAATTTATATTATTCTTTCATGCGGATTATGATTAAATGTTACTAAAGCATAACAGTTTATTGCAATAGTCTAGTCATTTATCGTGATTTTATTGTTGTGATTCCATTGATGAAATCATATGATCCACAAATAAAGAATTATTATGAAATTTCTTATTATATAAATATTCATGATATATTTATGTAATGGTACAATTTTACCATTATTTGGTACATAATATAATGAAGAATATTTTTTAAGATAATATCACTTTATATACTTAGTTTTTCAAAAATATATGTTATTACAATACAATGATTTCCACACAATTTTTTTTTAAAAATTTAATAAATAATTATTTTTTTTTCAATGTTTTCTGAGAGAAAATGGTTTTAAAATGGTTTTCATGATTTATTTATATGTTTTCAATGTTTTTTTAAGAAGAGGTTTTTAAATGTTTTGAAATATTCCTTTATAAGTTGTCAATGTTACGGGTTTCAAAATATTTTTATAATTCCATTATAAATTTTATAATTTATTTTCAAAGAAAATTATTCAAAAAATTATTAATTCTTCCATTATAAATTTTCATTTTTATTATTAAAGAAAATTGTTTTTGAAAGGATTATGTTTTAAAAATCATATTTCAAAGTAGAATGAAAATTTTCCTCAAGAAAGGTTTTATAGGTTTTTAAAAACATAAATTATATTTTTTTCAAATTGGTTTTTAAATAAATATATTTTGAAAATATTTAATTTTTTAAAAATATATTTTCATAGAAATATTATGTTATTTTATAAATATTTAAAGAAATCCATCAAAATCCTCACCCATCTAAGATAAAATTCATTGATATAATTTATTATATACTGGGGATATGATCTATGGAAACCATTCCTATTAATTATTTGAATGGTCAATATAAAGATGAAAAGTTGTTTATGAACCGCATTTTTCTTCCATGAGTAATAACATCATAAAATTATTATGAAAACCACTTCTTTCCAAGGGGCATTTTATGATGAAATGATTATGGAACCTATCTCTTTTTCACAAGATTCTATTATGAAATGTTTATAATATCTCTTCCATATCCTGGGTAATGATATGGTTCTTATGAAACCCATATATATTTATAGGTCATGATATGTCAAATGTTATGTTATAATTTAGAAAAATCATGTTTAATTTCAATATGTGATAGTTGGGATCGATATATCCCTTCAATGAATTGGGTGATGATATATGAATTATATGCTCATAGGGTATATGGGAGGGAATCCCTTGTCTAAAACAAGACTAAAAAATGGGAGTTCATCCCAATCATAAAAGATCAGGGTACATGGGAGGGTATCCCAAGCTCAATATAAGAGGGTATATTGGAGGGAATCTCAGTCCTGAAAAAAGAGGGCACACGGGACGACATCCCAAACCCAATATAAGAGGGTATATAGGATGGAATTATAATCCTAAAGCAATTACATGAGTGACAATCCCAAGACTATAATGCTATGAAGGAATTTGTAGGTATCCTTGACATAGTATTTTCTATTCTGATGTGTATGCCACAATTCCATGTCTTATAACTATGTAATTATCTCCTGGATTATGCAATCAATTCCCTTATGATTCATGTTTTATAAACTGCAAATATATATTCCATGGCTCTTTATTAAGATATTTTTTATGAAGGTTATGATCTCATAAATTTATGAACAGGTTCTCATACCCTTATTCTCATATTATGCCAACATATCTTCCTTATTTACCCTTTATAAGCATCTAAGCTATACCCTTTCTTTTGTTTCCTTTCCCAAGGCTATAAATAATGATTTAAAAGAGGATTATAAAAGGGTACAATATTTAAGGAAGATCTTCAAAGGCATTCTACAAGTAATAAGATCATGTTTTAATGTTTTTAAATACACTAAACTATTATTTTCTTTGGGAATGTATTTTTTAATGTATTGAATATTCGTCTAAAATAATGTAATATTCATGTATGTTAATCCTGCGTCACCATATATGGTGTCAAATAAAATGTGCAGTTATCCTTTGAAAAATAGGATAAGAAAAATTTAGTGGGATACCTATGAATATTTCTAAGGACATGTTGAGGAATGTCTCTAAGGATAAGTCTACAAATTAGTCAAAGTATAAGAAAATTAATAATAATTTATTAATATATAGAGTGAGTGTTTTCCTAGAAATATATCCCTATCTAGATACTACACATAGGTGTGGTTATGGGAAATATGTACATAGGATAAAAAACCATGAAAACAACATATTGAGATGGAGTCGATCAACAACTGGTGCATGATAATGGTTCTTACATTACACCTAGTTTGACAATCCCGAGGGATATGATTTTTGAATTCACTAAATCATTATGAACAATTTTGAAGGATTTAAATAGATTATGAATATTAATATTTAATGAGAAACATGAGTATTCATATATTAATTGAGAATGTTTAATGATTTAGAAATCCTATATGTTTTTTTGATGATTAAGTGGTTCCCCACTATGATGATTATATCTTAATCTATGCTTTTTAGTTTTAGACAATGGATGGAACCCGATGTGACCATGAAACCTGAAATGTAATGAAAAATTAAATGATTTTCCTCCCAAAAAATTTAATGTTACGTGAGTTGGAATGAAAAACAATACTGCTATCCTCACACAAATTTATGAAGTTATAGATCACAATGAACATCTAAACAAGAAAAAGAGGGAAAATAGATCTCTTGAGTCTTTCATGAGGCATCTACCACCTTATTTTAGTTGTTTTGAAGACCCATTAGTATCTGAAATGTGGATCAATACCACTGATAAGTTAATTTACATCCTCAAGTGTTCAAATCATGAAAATGTTACTATGGTTGTCTACTATATGGAAGTGACATAGATCAACAGTGGAATCTTATTAAGAATATGAGGTGACAAGTTGAAATTGAATCCATTGACGTGGATGAGTTCAAGAAAATATTTATAAGTAATTAATTCCTCATTGTCTTCATATGAATATGGAAAATGAATTCCTATAGCTTATGTATAAGGATGATGAATCATTTGGTTCATATGAGGAAAATTTATAAGGATTGTGAGGTGGTGTTCGGGTATTAACATCCAACCTGAAATAAAAATTGACCAATTCATTGGGGGAATAAAACATAGTATTAAAAATTCCTTGTATATAAGAGACATTAAGAAATGAGTAAGTTGTTATATGTTATATCTAGGAAGAAATGGAGGATATATTAGTTTATTAATCTCATGGTTTTGAGAAGAAAATGATGATGGCGTTCAATGAAAAATGTAACAACCTAGGATAAAATAAAATTATACTTAATCAAGCCTAATATATTGGATGAAAAATGGATGGAATTGTCTTAAGGGGACAAATGAATGTTTATTTTTCTATGGATGGTAAGGTCATTGAGTGGTTTAATGTTGATGTAATGGGAAGAAGTTAGCTAATGATGTAAATAATGAGAAATACCTAAAGAATGCACCTCTTAAACATTAGTGTTTTAATTTCATGTAGTTTGGAAATTATGATAAAAATTTCCCCAATCTAAGGAATAATGAATAAGATAATCGATATCAACATTTGAGGAAAAAGGAAAAATGTAAATGTTATGAAATCACAATGTATGATGTAAATATTGAAAATTAGGGTACTCTTATCCTATTCTCTTTTGTTGGGAATTTAATGATTTCATTTTTTATAATTATTCCCTATAAATATATTATAATTCATTATTTAGTGAATTTTCATGTGATTATCTCATTCTACATGGTTTTTGGAATAATAAAATCACTTTTAATAACCCATCAGTGCCAGGATAAACCCATGTATCCAATAAAAAGTATTTTTCTTATAAGAACAAATCTCATTTATGGAATAATGGGTGAACTATAATTTTGATGTGTTATATGGTTAACCCTTTATGGAATGTTTTAAGTTAAACTTCATATATTGTTTTATATATTTAAGGTATCATATCACCATATGAGGGTTTATACATATTGGATAGTTTGTGCTGACCTTTTCATTTGATGATACCTGAAGATAGATGGAATGAATTTTCATCCTATCCATGGGTCCCATGATCAATTAGATCTTCAAGGAATAACTATTTCACCTCCATTTCATGGAGTAAGAGTTGAATTGAAAATTCATCATGTCATAACAAAAGGGTGATATTTTTCATATGAAAAGGAATGAAATCATGTAAGTATATTTCCTGATGTTTCATGATAATAAAATAATTCATTGAAATTATAAAAATGATTTAAAAAACGATTTATATTAAAATCGGTATTTATGTTGAATGAATGGTATTATAAATGATAAAAAATTTATTATTTTGAGGACATTATCCTTTCATTTATTATTCACTTTTTTGTGGTCAATTAAAGCAATAATACATTAAAATTATTTACTCTTATATTCCATGTTCAATCTTTATATCCAAACTATGTTTCCATATGTGGAAACCTAGTTTTGAATTAATTTTGGTAACCACTTAGGATCCAATGTTACATTTCAAAAGTATTTTTTAGTATTCATTTTTACGATGTGGGTTTCTATAATATTAACTTTCAAGTACAAATCCTTTGATAACCGAGATGAATTATGAGGGGGAAATTTATTTTAAAGGTTTAGAATGTAAAAAAATGAGTTTTTATAATGTATTTTCAAATAAATTATATTGATTTTATGTATTTTGTTAAAATATAACCAAATATAAAAATTAGATATATTGTACATTTCGTTAATCTTGTACTATTGGAAACATCGACTTAGCTGGCATTACAAACATCACTGAGATTCTAAAAAACAACATTTTATTATAATAATTATTTAACGATATAGTTATAAAATTATTTGGTGCAAATTAATTAATTTACTTTTATAAAAAGAAATCAAATTTTTAAATCCTAATGTTAAATTTAGCTTAGGGTAAATTTTTGGGATTTTTTTAAAAAACATCATTTTTTATTTAATTTTGAAAAGTACTAGAGTTTAGTTAAATGATAACTTTTCATATAATTTATTTATATTGAAAAATTATATTTTCATTTGATTTTAATGTGTAATTAGATCTATTTTACAAAATATAATCCAATTTAGTTCATTGGAATCAATTTTAGATTAAAATTGGATAAAAAAACATTTCAAACAACTAAATGTGTCCTCATAGAAAACTTGTTGTCAACAATGGTATGAAAGTTAAATTTTAAATTAATTTCATCCAATTATTTTAAAATAATTTAGTATAATGGATTATATATTTAGAATCATAAATATTTATAATATATAATAATTTAAACGTATTTTTTATCGAAACATTTATTGAAAATAATTAAAATTAATTACAAGGATTATCAAAAAAATAAGATAACCTAGTAGTTGAACAATAATTTAAGGGTAAAAAAATATAAACATATAAAAAATACTTTTTATTGAAATATTTTTACCAATTACCTTGCTTTGAAAAAATCGAAATTTATTTGACGAACATGATGCAAGGGAGACCTCTAAATAGTGTTTACCATTTTATATTTATAAGAATTTTACTCCTCATCCTTGATAAATGGAAAATCACCCCCTCACTTTTTCAAAATTATCAATTCATTTTACCTAAAAAAATCCCAATATCCTCCCACCAACCCTAAATTAATCATAGATTCCTAAATTTGGGAATAAATCCACCCATGGATGGAATTTGGTGAAAACTATAATGAGCTACCCAATGAAGAGGTAACATCCTTCCACAAGAAATTTTGTTTTATTTTCATGCTGTAAACCATATATTATTCTTATTTTAGGAATATATAAGATCTTTAGTATCCTAATTATTATTAATTGTTTTTATGCTAATTTTTATATATAAACGCACACACATATCCATTAAAGGGATACTCAATCATCATTCATGTGTAAGGCGGAGTACGGCCTCACGAACCGATGTCGCTCGTTCTTCCATTTCTACCATTAATGGTTGGTTATAATGATAGAAATTATGTATATTAATGATATATATGATATATATGTCATATATATATATATATATAATTTTTTCATTATTATATAACATATACCATTATGAATTCAATTTTATGGTCATACAATAACTTCGTATGTGGACGTGTGGACTACCGCCTCCTCAAAGCGATGTGATTCATTCACACATTACATTTATTGTATTAAGGATGATTTTATTAAAAATATATTATTTTTATGAAAAAATAATTCTACTTAAATTATAATATATAAATATTTATACATATAAATCATTTTTTATGTTATTTTAATACGACATGAAAATGGAAACAACGTTCACACGTACATATGACATATTGTCTCCCCAAAAGGTTTAATCCATTTCATATTTTTATATTTTATAAAATATTATAAATAATTATATTCTAAATATATATTATGGTTAAATAATGTTTCAAATTCTTTAATAAATTAAATATTTATCTAGGTAATATGATAAATAATAAAAAGTAAAAACATATATGAAGATCAAAGAGGTAATTACCCGAAACATACCATTAACATGAAATTTTTAATAAATGGGTAATATGATGTCATAATAAAATGATATATGGTATTATATATTATAATATGGTTATTTGGTATATTTATAATAAGTAAATGGTTAATATTTGGGGGTCTGAAATCGTATAAAGAAAGTCAATACTTAAAGTAAGAGTTTCTTTTTGCAGATTTATTTTTATGAGACTTATCAATATTTCACCGCAATGTTTATTGTATATATATTGAATATGGATATATTATATTATTATCATAAATAAATTTATGTTTATTTACATATCCTTTTGATGATATTTTTATCATAGGGTTTATGGTTTAAAATTCACAAAATTGATAATGTAATTTTTGTCGCAATTTTACATCATTATGTTACTTTTTCATGTTATGAACCTATATTTTTATGTAGAGTGTATGTACAAATATTTGACATGTTATATCATGAATATACTAATTTTAAGAATATTTTATGCTTCATATAATATTATTCTATTATAGGGATTATTATTCCATGTTAACAATGTTATAATAGTTAATTACTACAATATCATCATTTAATAAGAATTTTCTGATTATTCTTGAATTGATGAAATCTTATGAACCATCTCCCCATAATTATCTTCACGTTTCTTATCCTATGGATATTCATTATATATTCAGTTAATGGTACCATTTTTCAACTCTTCAGTACTTCATATAACCAAAAAAATGTTTTTTATAAAATTTATCTTTATTTCTTTTTTTCGGTTAGAAATACGTGTTCTCCAAAAACCTCATTTTCTAAAAAATGGATTTCAAAATGGAATCATGAATTAATGATTTTTTTAAAATAATTTTCAATAAAAAATATTTTTAAAATGATTTCAAACATCATTTATATGTTTCTTATTTTTATTTTAAATAAGTAGTATTTAAAATATTTCAAATATTACTTTTAATATTTTTAAATTTATGATTTTAAAAAATCAAGATTCCATTATAAGTCATCAAAGTTATTTTCAATAAAAAGGTGTTAAAATGATTTCAAACTTATATTATATGTTTTAATGTTTATTTAAAGAGAAAATGATTTTAAAATGGTTATTTGTTTTACAAAAAAAATTCAAAGAAGAAGGGTATTATTCTCAAACAATTGTTTATAGGTTTTAAAAGGAATCAATTATATGTTTTTTAAAGTGTTTTTCAATGAAAATGATTTTGATAATATTTCATGTTTTAAAAGTTTATTTAATGAAATTTTATTTTCTATTAAAAATGATCCTAGTGATCTTTCAAAATCCTTCCCCATATATATAATCATCTGTTGATATAGATTATTCTTTACTAAGATTATGATCCAAGGAAATCATTATTACTCGTTCAATGAATTTCTTCTGTTAATATGAAAAGATTTTTATGAATCTCATTTCGCTTCTATGTGTTATATCATAATAAAATTATTATGAATCTCAATTACTTTCCTTTTATATTATATGAGGAAGTTATCATATAACCTGTATCATTTTCACAATTCAAGATATACTAAAATGTTTTTAATATCCATTTCATTTCTTGGTGTATGATACGATGTGTATGAAACCCATATCTTTTTATGGGATATGATATGATGAATTTTTTTTATCCTATGGAATATGAATGTATGGTTCATTATAATATGGGAGGGAATTATATCTACCTCTAATTTAATGGGTAAGAATACATGTTGAATGAGATTAAAGGGTACAGGGGATGGAATACAAATCATCAAATAAGATAGTACACGAGAGGGAATCCCCAGGCCATAACAAGTGTGTACATGGGAGGGTATCGCATGCTAGAAACCAGAGGGTAAATGAAAGGGAATCCCAAGCCCCAAACAAGAGAGTACATGAGAGGGAATCTGAATCCCCAAATAGGAGGGTACATGAGAGGGAATCCCCATCTCGAAGAAGGTACATAAGAGATTATCCCATGCCTATCATGTTATGATGGTTTTGGTAGAAATCCTTGACATTAGATTTTCTACGATCATATATATGCCATAATTACATAACTTATTCCAATTTTATGATCTCATGGATTATTATCTTGATTACCTTATGATTCCTACTGAATAAAATAAATATTTTTAAGCTATTAATTTTATTATGATATTTGATATGTTTGGTATGAACTTCTACTATTATGATTATGTTCCCAAACCCTTATGGGCATGTTATTCTTACATATCTATCCTTTCTACCATCCTTATCATTTGAGATAATTAATTTCTTATGTTTCATTTCACGAAGTTATAAAGAATTTTTTATATAGGATTAATAAAAATGGAAGATCATTAAGGGATATTTTCATGATTATTCCCCAAGTTAAAAAATTACTTTTCCATGTTTCCAACGACATTAATCTTTTATGGTCCTTGGGAATATTTTTCTATAACGTGATAAATATTCATCTAAAATGAGGAAATATCCATATATGTTAGCCCAGGGTTTCTATAGTACAACATAGTGTAATTTTATATATTTTATATAAGGATTATTCCCCTTTTGAGAGAAGGAAATAATGACTTCATTCCAATATGGAAGATTCAAATATGGTGAGGTTTAAAATGGATCACAAATCACCTCCTATTGTGTTTTTTGTTATAATTAATTTTACCAAACAAGTGGTATCAAAGGTTAGTATTTGTTGAAAATATTTATATTTTTAAAATCATTGAAAATTCTTCTAAATATATCTGGTACCAATGGGTCATATGCGAGGTTGTGCTCTATTGCTAAAATCATTTTTTGAAACCCTTGATTATTTAGTATGATACTATAACATGAATTTAAATTTTCAAATATCATGTAATATAATATATATTTAGAATATAAGAAGACTATGTTAAAATGCAAATGAAGATAAATATTGAAATGTCTAATCTGAAAAAATGTAAGTTGATGGTCTCTTATCTTTACATGAATGGTTATAATTATGATTGATGGAAATCTGAAATGAATATTTATTTGAAAATTATTATAATAAAAGTTAATTTAAGGTTATTTAAGACTTATGAAATTCCTAATAGAGATCTGAAAAAATGGAGTGACGATCAAGAAATGGAATATGATTATAATTTAAGATCAATGAATTCTATTTTCACTTGTTTCAGAACTGATGAGTTCAATCATTTTTCTCAATGTGACACTATATATGAGATGTGGAATACTATTTCTATTTCATATGAAGGATAAAATAATATTAAACAATTGCAGTATAATACTTCAAAGCTAATGCCTAATAGTTTTAGAATGCATGAAGATGAAAATATCACTTAGATGATTGAGTAAAAGTAGTTGCCAATGATGTTTCATATTTCGGAGATACAATTAAGAAATTACATCAAGAGTTAATATTACATAGGAAATTACATACTAAATATAATGAAATATCTACTAGTACATTACAATCTACACTAGTTAAAGAATAATCAATGAAGTAATTGATATAATCCTTGTTGATTTATTAATCTAAGATGTAAGTCAAATCTTAAAATCATATCAAATATGATGAAGATAGTCTCAAAACAATTATGGATGAATATTATAATTCATGTCTTCTGAAAAAAAATTATAATTTATTAAATCTTTTTAAATGTTTTGAAATATTTTTCAAAATAATAACAAAATAGATTGATGATAATAAATGATATGACTAAAAAGAAACAAATATAAAAAAATTAAATCCCCTATGGTAAAATATCAAACAAGAGTTTAATATAAATAAAAAAACAATAAAATTATAAAGGCCACTTATAATTATTCATTGGATTGGAATGAAAAATCTACTATGTGAAATTAGGCTCAAAATAGAAATCAAATCATATTTCTTTTGACTCATACTAATTAGGAACAATCTTCTAAATCTCATAACACTAATTCTAGAAAATATACGTATGTTTAAAGGAATAATTATTGTGTAATGCTTCAAAAATAATTTTAAATTTTTAAATAAATACCATATAAAACATATAAAATAATATGATACTATGTTTTGGACATTGAATGGTTATCAAAATAAATTATATATTTGAAATATAATTCCTCCAAAATCTATTGTAATCTACATGAATATAAAATTTAAGAAATATAAGTTGAAGTTGATACTTTAAAAAAAATCCTCTAACATTCTCATCAATGGAGAAAATTATTTAAATGATAAACATGGTAAAAATAAAATTTAAAAGATGAAACATATAATATATAGTAATGGTGAAAAATAAAAATTATATAAGAATTATTTTATTCCTTATTTAAATAGAAAAAGAATGTGAACTTTTAAATGTATGTGTTAATGGAAATTATTCAAATTACCTATTCTTTAGAAAAAGTCAATTTATTATTCATAAATATGTTTATACTTTAAATTAAATATCTGACATAAATAGTAAAATCTATACAGAAAATATAGTGATTTGGTCACATAAAACCATACTTTCTAACAATGTTGGACCCAATAGAATATTGGAACTAAAAGAAAATTTTATTTGATGTCTTGTAGGAATAAAACACTCAACTATATCATTAAATCATTATGTAGTACATTGGGAAGTATATGTAAATTTTTAATATAAAAAATTGAGCGATCAATTCTGAAGTATTTATTTATTAATGATCAATGGAAGTAAAACTCAATGAGTTATTTCGTTATGATTTTCATATATATATATATATATGTGTGTGTGTGTGTGTGTGTGTTTTATTGCATTAAAAATTTAATATAGGGGAAAGAGATATTTTTTACTTAAATAGTAAGTCCTTCCTCAAGATAGGAATGAAGATATTAGATATCAGTTTATATTACTGTATATCATGGAAAACAACAAAATTTCAATAATATCCATATTTATAAAAACATTATTTTAGAATGATTTATATATAAGACATTTGAAAATATATAAATATTTTAATGAAAAATTGGGGTTTTATAAAACAAAATTCTTTGTCTAATAATTGAATCCCATTATTGTCTGTCAATTTAATATTCTTAGATAATCTTATTATCTTTTGTGAATTATCATTCATAAACAATTTCTATCGAAAAATTTCATTTCAAAAGATAACCTTTGAAGTGAATATACTATATTTTCAGCTCAATATTGTAATGAATCATCTATAAATTATCAGAACAAAATGTATCATATATTTTTTTAGAACCCAATAATTATCTATTGTATTATTATTAAATTTTTTATCCCTAGGCATCGAAAAATATTTTAAAAAAAATTTAGTCATAAAAAATAAAGAAGTAATGAAATTAATTGTTATAGAAAACTCTTTTTTAAATGAAAATGAATGGTAATTATTATACTATTTAATTTAAATAGTTATTGGTTTGTTATTTTAATTAGTAATTTGAAAAATAATTTGAAAAATAAATTGACATTCAATGTTTTCAAGAATTAGTTGTGTCTTCATCTAAAATTATAATAGGTGGAATATTATCTATAGAGATTATGATTATGTCTGATAATTTAAATGAAGAAAAAGTGAATCTACATGCTTAAATGAATGTGTCTAGGAAGTAATAAATAGAACTCCAATATATATCAATTTATAAAAAGTGTCTTACACAATTCAAAGGGCATATCAAAATGTAAAGTAAAGTAAAATTTCAAATTAATACTTTCACGAATTTAAAATGTAAATTATATGTCAGATTGAGCCACTCTGAAAATATTCTTTTAATAACTTGGATCCTGATGAAGTAAAAGATTTTATAGTCAAATTTTTTCATCTTCTTGACAATATTAAAAATCTATAGATTTTTGAACTAGAACAGAACAACTGTGAAGAGTTTTAGCTGATTTCATTAAAAAAGTACAATGTTTGGAAAATTGAGAAGAGACTTCTAAACCATCCCAAACATAGAATTTTCATCATCTATATAGATAACATCATATATATTATTTAAATATCATTTTTCTAAAACATGTGTTATAAATTGTTTTTTAATATATTATCAAAATGTTTTAACACTCTTAAGAATTTTAATAAATGTTAACCATACATATAAAAATGAATTTAATGTTTGACTATTCAAATTCATTTTATGTGATAAGTTAGTCGGTTAAAATTGGTGATAAATTATTTTATTAATTTTTTTATTAATTATGATATGTGAAAATGATATTTTCATTTTTCTGGATACAATTTTACAACTTTTAATTTTTTTTGTTTTAAGGGTTGTATGTTTATATATTTGGATTTTGTTTCAATATTATATTATTACCTGTATTAAATGGTGTAAATACATTCATTACAAACCATTATTATTATTTGAATAATATTTTTTTATGGGTCCTTGATTATATTTTCTTAACAAATCATGTATTTAGTCGGGATGTATTACATTATTTTATTCTTGTCTTTTATTATGTCAAAAATGGGGTGGAATTTTTGAGAAACCTATATGAAATTAATATTTATAATAAATGTATGAGAAGATAGTAAATTATTTCTCCTATTTTTAATATTTTTTATATCATATTTGTGATCATCAATATCGGGTAGATTGCTGAGAATGTGTTGATTCTTTAACTTCATTAATTTATTTTTTATTTTGATGATCATAGACACTAAAATTATATAACTAATAATGATTCTTTTTAGTCAATTTTAGTTAGATGACATATTTAATAAAATTTTATCTAGAAATGTATGAAAATCATTATTCCATGGGAATAATTTTGATTATGACTTATGGTTGTTTTTATATTATAATCTAGAATCACTATTTATACCCTACATTTGTAAGTGTGGAGTATGGTTTGGGAGCCCTGCATTTAGAATAAAATATATGGTTACAGAACCCTACACATTTGGAATAGTATGGTTCAACAACCCTACATTTGAGAGAGACCTTATATTTTAGGATTAAATGTATGGTTCATCAAATGTACTTTTGTAAAACAAATATCATGTCAACTCTACTCGTGAATTTTATCACTATAAAAAGGAATAATATATTTTAAAATCCAATGTAAGAGTTTGGAAATAATTATTTTATCCATGTTTTCAAAAATGTTCTTGATGAAAGTACATATATTTTAAAAGAAATTTTATGCATGATTTAAAGGTTCATACTCGATGGATTAAATTTTTCATATTTCAAACAGATATTATGACTATTTTTGAATGATTGGAATTCAACTATTTATGATTTATTGTGTAGTGTTTCTAGAGTTGGTTTAACTTGGAACTATTTGACCATTAGGATAAATAATGATCTATTAATCATCTTAGTAGATACATAAATACAAAGAAAATAAAAGAGATGAGGGATAAAAGAAATAATAGTGTATATTTTCCTTCAGATCTATACTTTTGAGACATACTTGTTTTTATATATCTGATGAAATCAATGTTATAATTGTATCTACTACTATATCTAATTGATTATTCTTCTCCTTTATATTCAATGTTTTTTTCAGAGTCACACTTTAGAGACATACATGATTATTCAGGTTTATGGTGTTTCCTCAATCACTATTTAATGGACGGCTATGTGATAATAAAGATCTATTAATTATTACTTTGATTTATTGTAGATCCAATAGAACTGTGAGTTTCCCCTACACCTATGAGAATACCATATTTTCTCAATCAAATAAATCTCTATTGATTTATTAATGTATCATCTAATAATAATCATTAATGGTGGAGTTAGAATATCAATTTTTTAAACTAATATGTTGTTTTAGAGTTCCCAATAAATAAACTACAAGGACTAATAAAATTCTCATTGTCAATTTATTATCATCCTATACATAGTTTTGAAAGTCCCCGGTAAAAGGACATACTAGTAAAAATAACCAAACTCATTGATAGAGTACTGGTGGAGTGGACTTGGGGAACTTTATGACCTGAACCACTATACATATTTATGTTATTTTAATTTTTTTATCCACTGCATACTCATCGTTAAGTGAAAAGAAAATAAATGATTCATATCAAGATGAAAGATTCAAATATTTTAATGTTTTCAAAAGATCACAATTCTCCCCTCATCATATTACATCTTCATTATAATCAATCAAAACTAGCATCAAGCATAAAATATGTCTTACATCAGCTTTTGGACCTCTTATTTTTCTATTCATTGTCATTCGATCCCTATTTTATTTTTTTATTGTCTGTTATTTGGTTTTATTATGAATCAAAAAGTTTATGAATGGAAATTAATTTATCATTGGTTAGGTTATCAGTATTATTATTTTTCAGAAATATACTTCTCTAATTATATTTATATTATTAATTTATTTATATTTATTTTAGTATAGATCTAGATGTTATAGTCTACCCACTTTACTTCCATTAAACCCTCAAAACTTGTCGATATCCTCTGGAATATTGGTAGGTGCACATGAGTGTTTCATAGAGAACTATCTCGAGGAACAAAATTAGTGGATCCCATGATAGGATATTACAAGTGCAATTAGATCATTCCATTTCCATTATTTTACCATTTTGGTATCATTGATTGGAGACTAGTGCAAGAACTTCTTAAATAACTCTTTTTTGGGCCGACTAACCCACACATGGGGGAGAGAACAATTTTCCATAGATGATACTATTTTTCATGATGATTATTCATTAAAATTGATAATTATTTATTCATGGGGGATTTTTTTTTCACTGGTTACTAATTCATAGATCAATGTGATTTACCTTTTATCCTGGTTAGGAAAGAGAAGGGGGTTCATTCTTGCATGATTTTTGGCCTAGAGGATTTACATTTCTATATCATGATTCTTTGGGAACCATTATCATGATAATTATTTTCCATTATTATCATTATTCAATTATTATGTGAATATTTACCATGATCACATGTGTACCATGCATATGTGATTATCATAATGAATATTGTAATTATTTCTATGTGATAACATGATTTGTCATAATTTTGAAATATGATTGGTTATTAATGTTTCTACATCTATGAAAATGGTTTTTCGCATATAGCTTGATGGTTAAACATTAATTAAAAAATTTTGACATGTTGATCCATGAACCATTTGTTTTATGGGATGAAACATTAGTGGTTATTATTAAATGGGTTCTTGTTGCAATTTATAAGTGTACATGACTTTATAAATAGGGAATTTGGACCTATCTAATTGAACCATCATATATGGAAATGTAATATTATTAGAAAGGTGGTGAATATATTATTGTCATAACATGACTTCCTATTCTATTTTATAATGTTATTGCATTTATTAATCAATAATGATAACTAATAAAATAGGATACTTGTATAAATAAAATAGTTGTTATATTTTAACTCTTGTTGGAGAACATTAAATTACATAAAAACGTGTTTTATTAAATAAATTTATATTATTACTTGTGGATTTCAGTTAAATAGGGTGAAAAATTACAACTTATAAAGGATAGTTCTTCTACAACAGGGGATTTATAGTAAACATAACTACATCCCTAAATGTGGAACTAGACCTATATTGGTCAGTTATAGCTTTTTTTCGAGAATATAACCCCACTAAGTGTGTTATAATTCCATTAATAAATCAACTTTTATGGGTTTCACATAAATCATATTATTATCGTAATTTACAGAGGGATGACTCTATTAATTGGGATTGAACACCCATATATATGAACCGAGGTTGCATGATGGGACCATTGTAGGTCACATTTAATCATCTTATTCCATGGAACTCAACCCCATTGTGGTATATCCATGTTAAACGTTTCGGTTATTTAATTTATTATTAGATACATATATAGTGATTCATATAAATGAATGGTGGGATCTTATCTAACTAATTTTATGCTTACTTGATAAGAACCCAATGTTTGAATTTGGGATTTATTATTTTGATAATTTAGTTAATTAAAATGAAAATCAAAACCTAATGGTTCTTTTACTCAATAAATTAAAACCATACATTTCATTAGCTATTCCAATTGTGAGACATTATGGTTTTAAATTTGAATGTTTAAAAGTAAATTATTAAATAAATTTCATAACACTGCATGTCGTCAGCTAAATAATGTGTTATGTATTATTTGAGAAACATTTTCCATTATACATGGTGCATTAATTTTAATGAATATAATCCTGTAAAATGTGTATAATAAATGTGAAACTATGAAATTGCTAAAATGAAACCATTTAGTGGTTTTCATCAGGAAGGACCCTTGTGTAAGAGATAGTTTTAATTTTAACATGGAAAAGTTTCCTTCAATGGGAATGGGGATATTGTATGTAGGTTTTACTAGCATTAATTGTTTTTCACCATATTCATAGGTGATATATCCTAATGAACTTTTAGGAATGGATTTTATTTTTAAAGATGATTCTTTATACTCTAATGTGGGCTTATCATTTTGGGGTAACAACCATTGAAATAAGAAACCTATAGACGTTTTTGTGAAGTTTCTAGTCACAATAAGTGTTATTTAGAGATAATTTGAGACTTTTAGGACTCATATATAAAGAGGGGGAAACTCATGTATTTGGTATGTCATTATTTAAGTTGATTCTCAAGTGGGTATTACCATATGCAGATACCGTGTGAGGGTTCGCTCGTTATTTTTTTTCATTCCTACTATGATGATCCATGGAGAAGTTCTTTATGAGGTCACTTGAAGAGATTCAGGGTATACTATCTGATGATAGGAATAGTAATTACTATTTTTTTAGTAATGACCTAGAGTGCGGCATATAATGATTACATTCGATGGGTAAGATTGCTCTGGTTCGTGGCCCATCTCAACAATGGTTATGCATTTTTTGTTCTATATTTTTGAAAAAAGTCCTATATGTGGGAAGTTGTAAAATAAATAATAGAATATTTGATGTTTATAATTTTTATGAAGATTTATAAGGGATATCGTATCTTTTTTATTCTAATATTCCATGTAGCATGGTTAGTTTGGTCTTGTGGAAGGAAAACTCATGAGAGAATGAATCAAAATTTTAATCATATTGTTTGAGTTGTATTCCTTTGGTGTAAGGAAATATTATTTCACATTGTATACAAATAGTAATGTTTTATCATAAGAATTAGTGAGTTTGTGGGTAGGGATAGATGATCAATATTTTCAAATTTAAATCACTCAGGTATGGAAACATGGCTCTTTGGATAAATTAATGGAAGTTCCCTGCCGATGGGAGATAGTTTTTAATCAATAGAGGTGTCATAAGGTGGTTGAATATTATTTTATCCTAGAATTTCATGGTCGAGTGATGTGGTTTTAGGAGGTTTTTAAAATGAATGTATGTCTTGTTTGACATGAGAAGGTCTCAGAGAGAAAAAATACACACCTATAGATGAGATCTTGACATACTTATAGTTTTGAGGCCATCATGCTCCATGTCCTGATAGCCTCCTAGGTATATTGTAGTAGCATTGACTACACACTATTAAACCTATCTATCATTTCTAGTTTTACAAATAGATTCATTTAGAGGAGCTCTTGTGGTTAAAATTTAAAATAATCCATACAATTCCAAGTACAACATTGACCTTTTAATGGTGGTGACCCACATTACACTTTTATACTAGACAAAATCCATAGGAACCATTATTAGGAAATGGTAATAATTGAAGGATGATGTCTATGTTGTCAATAATGGATGTGATTGTTTTTCTCCATGCTATTTATTATGTACAATTCATGGGGTTTGGTAATTTTGGAATTATTTATTTAGTGCGATGACAAGGATTCTCTTAATGTGGGAAGATAAATATTGGTTACTAGTAGAGGATCATAAAATTATAAGGGATGAAAAAACTTGAAACTAGTTGTGTGATGTTCATTTTAAAATTTTTATGATATTGGATAATTGAAACACTAAAACACTAGATTTCTTAGTAAATAATAGTTACCATTTCAAATATAGAATTGGTGGTGTTAAAGTGCAGAGACTAAGCCTAGATTATATTTAAATGGTCCATGGATTATAAATTGAGAATGTATTGATTATTATGTTATATAACTAGATAATTTTTAAAAGGGGATGGTTTGACCAAGATACCTCACCAGAAGTAAAGTATGGGATTCAGTGGGAGTTCTTAAAACAATCTCAAAATTCCATTGGATAAGGACTTTTCTAACTGGGTTTTGGGGAAGTATAATCTATTGATTTTTAACATTTTTGAATATAATCAGTCAAAGAAGGTTAGTCTTATGTTTCCTCTAATACTATGTTGTGGTCTTCAAGGAAATGCATCAGGAACAAGGTTATGGTTAGATGGGTTTATTCAAAATATGGTGTGATATTTTTAAGGAAAATCCTATGTCACAAGTGTGGACATGGTCAATTGGAGTTTTTACATTTTTTATAAATCAGGATTTGGGGTAATATCCTCATGTGTAATCTATTAAACATGTCGGAGTGTAATTAGGATGTTTATGGATTTATTAAAAGGGGAATTATAAATTTGGGAGTACCAAAACATATAATTATCCATTATAAATATAGAACATGTGGTGAGGAGAACCACATGATAGTTGAGAAAAGATACAATGATGTGATTGTGTCTCAGGTAAGATGGGCTTGGGTAAGAACCATCTCAATGATTCCTTAATATTTATGAGCATTGGAATATGATTTTTAATGATTTGGAGTTGTATGAATAGAATGGATCTTTGAGTAACATTGGGAATTTCAAAATATTACATGACTATTTCAAAAATAATTCATGAACCAAGTAGTCCAGGTGATTTTTTTAATCTCTACAAGGAATTCAAGGGGAAGAGAAGTTATGTGGTGGGGAGGATGTAATTCCATGTTTTCTGAAACAAATGAAATTTTTAAAAAATTGATTTTCCATCTTGTTGGATGGGCTAATTTGTAAAACAATCATTAGAGTGGAATTTTGAGAGTATAAACTCATCAAAAAGATTATTTTTTTTGTGGATTTTGAGGGACAAGAGGTATATTGGAAGCCAAGATGAGTTTCAGGAGGATTGAGAATCAAAATAAGAATTTTGGGAATGTTTGGCGTGGATCCATGGTTGGTGTACGAGATGTAGTAATTGTGTGGCTCAACTGTGAAGCTGATTTTGAGAAGGGAAATGGTTTTTCAAAACTATGTAACACATCCTATATGAAAATTTGACCCTAAGACGGAGGAACATGGGGTTTTAGAACATGTTCATAGTGGTGAATAACAATACAAGGTATCTGAAAAAAATATAGAGGGGAACTATAAGGGATGAACATAGTTTTTCAAACCATGCACCTTTTAATGAAATAGGGTTGTAATATTAGTTAGTGGCTCTACATTGTTGAAACACAAATAGAAAAACCATTTATACAAACCATCTATCTCAATTGAGTGGTTATATATGATGGTTTCTTCTACCTTCTCTATCTTAATTCATCATCCTTCCTCAACCATTTCCCCATGCAAGGTATCTACTCGAGCCCTAATAGACTCCTTTAGGATTAGATGAATATCCATAATTTGAAGTCTGTTTCATCCACCATTCATCACATTAGTAAGTGAATAGTAATTTTATCATTATTATTTGGAATTATATCGCTTTATCTTATCATATCAGACACTATTTCCATGCGAGTTCATATGACCAATATTCCTGGACGTAGTTTATTATTCTGGTTTACATTAATTTAGCAAAATTTAAATCATGGTATTTGATGAGTCATGATTCATAAAAATGATGTAGGTGGTCTATAAGACTTTCCCTTTAAGTGTTAGTGTTTAATAGATGTGTCATTTTGGTGTGTTATGAAATTTACATGCTTCTCATTCAAAATTTTAAATATTTTTAAATGAATTAGCCGCTTCAAATAGTTTTCCTTTACATGAAATTTGATCAGTTTACTTTATCTACCAAAACTCTAACCACCCCCATTCAGGTGTGTTATTTATATTCCATGACACCCATTTGTTGATATGTATTTTAACGCCATTTTATGGTTGTTGGATTTTCCGTCTTAAGTTATATGTCTAGGTTACATAAAATGAAATGGTTCAATACCCTTAATTGAAAACAGTAGGCCAATTATATATAATTATTTGGTAGACATAAATGAATTTAAATGGTCATAATTTTATTAAATGAGACATGATGATTCTAATATAAGAATTATTTCTAAATTATACCTTTTAATTATAATATATTATTATCGGCCCAAAAATCATAAATACACATAAACCATTTTCACTTTTATGTAAAATGGAAATGATTAAAATAAATTAAATTTATAATGGATTAAATGGGAATGTGAATTTATTTTCCATTTTACATGGCCATTAGGGTGATTATAAATGAAATATTTAAATAAATGTGATTTTTAATAGGTTTGGACATTTTCCCTTAGAATATGTTTAGTTGTTTATGGAAATGTGCATATTTATTTATTTCATTGAGAATCACATGATTTTATATATGGAATTTAATATATGGGTTCATAAGTATCATTAAATTTAATAAATTTTAAATGTTCAAATTGTGTTGGGTATGATATTCTTCTTGCTTATTTGTTTTTTTTACATGATGTTCATTGTTGTTATTATTAGTTTCTGTTGCACATGATGTTCATTATCATTATTATTATAAGTGGTTGTAAATGGATCTAATTCTCATTGTTTATAATTTTTTTAATAACACCCCATATCATCACTCATTAAATTTTTTGGTATGGAACCTCATATGAAGAAAAATTAAATTTTTGGGCATGCGCCCCATATCATCAGTTATTATATTATTGAGAATGAAACCACATATATTTACTTGTTGAATTATTAGGCATGGAAGTCCTTATAATTACATATAATTTTATGTTATTTAAATGTAGATCCTTTCCATTACTTTTATAACTATAATATTGTCAGTTCCATTATTGGGAATAACATCACTTATCAATTATAGGGAATTATTAGTCATGGAACTCACTCTCCTTTCGTTTAATTTTTTTGATTGATTGTCCTTTTTAAAATATGGAATCCGTCGTTATTTTCATTTCACATGGTTTCCGTAATTATATAACACGTGGATTGAACCTAGTTATATAAAATGAACATGGTTAGTGGACTTTTATCTTTGGACAAAGTATGTGGTATCAGATGGGTATCTCCGGAGAAACCTGATCAGATATGGTTTTTCATTTCGCTGATTCCATTTTTATTCCATCACACTATATCCTTTATATTCACTTATTGTATTATATTAGACAAAATTAATGGTATTTGGGTGAGTTTTACTCACACCCTATCTGGGTTGCTAGTTGGTACCCAAATAGGAATCCGGATTACAGGTTATGATATGGATCATGCTTCTTTACTATTGTTTTACTGGAAAATAGTAATTTGAAATGGAGTTGGGGGTTATCATATAATGATCTTTTGAATTGGAGTTTTGTATATTATTTTTTAATTAATTTTTAATCCATACCTATTATATATATTTTATGTGTGTTTTCTTATTGTATTATGATGCATCATGTTCATGATTTGATGTTTATTTCGCACTGGTCAGGATAACATTATTAATATCATTCAGTGATTTAATTTCCTTTTAAAAGTTATATTATTCATTTATATCTCCCATAATTAGTAGTGATACAAAGGGTATATTATCCCCATTATACCTCAATTACACCCTTTCTACTTTTCTGTAGCCTCTAGCATGTGGGGTGTTAGGCCTGAGAGCACATTACACACTAGCATGGGGCACTGTTTTAGTGTTTCCTGGGTTGGTATGTTATATAAAAAATTATTTATATTTTGTTGAAATGTGTAAATATATGTTTTTTTAATAAAATTAATAATATATTTAATATAATATATTTAAATAAAATAGTAATATATAATAATAAAAAAAATTATAAATAATTTTTTTGGTCATATTATTAAAATATTAGTATTATTTATCATTACATATAAATTAAAAGGATTTTTTAGTTGATATCTCTAATCAATAATTTATTTTTTTAATATGTCATTTATATATTTCCTGAAAAGTATTAAATTAATTTCAAATGCATTATTTATCAAAATAGTTAAAATCAGTTTCTCTAAAATCAATCATATGTTCCATTGCCAAATAGAACACTTTTAATTATTGAAAAAGTACCTATTTTTACAATTATGAATAATTTATTCCATATGAAATCTCTTTAGTTTTTTTATTTTAACACAAAAATATTCAATTAAGTTTTTTTCAGTATATCACAATCAATCATACATAATATTTATTTAAATAAAAATATGGTCTATGATATTGGCATGTTATATCCTCCCCTGAAATAAATTTCATACACAGAATTTCAATTAATATTTATAAATGAATTTAACTATGGTCATATTTAAGAAATATTTTACTAAATATATAATTTAAAAAAACATATTAACCTCACAATCTTATGTAATATGTGGAAACTTATAATAAATATTCCTTAAACTATATGTATGTTTTTATACAAATTTTAATTGTGTATGAGTTTTTAAATGTACATAGTTGAGTTATGTTTTTCACAAAAACATTTATCATCCTATTGAGTTTTTGGAACATAATTAGAAGACATATTTTATTCATTTCTACTTAATAAGTGTAATGTTTCCATTTTATTTAGTTTTTTCAATTATTTTATATATTTTATTCTAACTATGAGTAACTATAAAAATGTGTTCATGGATAAATGACAAAAATCATCCATTAATGGATCATAGGATTAAAAAATGTCTGAAAATTTTCATCAACTGTTAAAAAAATAGAAAAAATTAATATAATACTCAATATGAATATTCTATCATATAAAGAACTAGTTCATAAATGCCAAAAACTTAAATAATAACACCCAAATATATTCTATAATAGTTTATCCATTAAATTTTTAAATATTTGAAAAAACACTAGTTTATCATAGATAATTTAATGCTTTATATTATTAATCAATCCTAACCTGATACCTAAAAAATAATATTATTTCAATTTCAACCATAGTTATAACATTCTTGTTTGAAAAAGAGAATAAGAGTCCCATCAAAATAGAGACAAGCCAATATATTCTGTTTGTAACTAGATTCCAAATAGGTGAGTCAATTGGGAACTCCATCTTTAGAATTTTTTGGAATAATTAAATATAATGAGAATTTATATAAGTGTACATAGATCTATAATCAAAAGAATCATGAATTCACTATCAGATTACATGTTATCACATCATTTAAGACTTTAAATTCGACTATAGTAACCAAATTATATTGGCCTTTATCACTAGGCCTTTTCCATTGTAAAATTTCTTGATGATTGGGGAATTCATATGAGTAGTACCCCATATCATTATAGTTGAAACATTGAAGACTACATCTTTATTCATGTTATAGGATAAATTTATCTATACAGTTTTAACATACTATCATCCACATTAAACAAGTACTAGGGTGTTTCTCTTTATAATTATCAAATATCGTATGTTTTATCCTTACCTCATTCTCCTTTAACAAATTATTTTTTCTTAGTGTTCAATTTTCATATTAACATATTTATTTATATTAAAAATAACATATTTGGATAAATATTTATTGATCCTATTAGATAATAATAATATATTGTCATGTGATGAAATTTTTTGAGTGACTTGTAACCTTTTGAGGGTTTTCTTAATCCTATCAGAGAAATGATCAATCTTACTTTACAGATTATGTATATACACTATTGCATTATTTTCTATTCTCCTAATGTTTTCTCCATACGTAAAAACACATTCCACTCCCTTCTATCATAAATTAATAAATTTCCATTCTATATCATCTCATTTATCTTGAGCAAAAATACCACTCAAGAAATATCACCTTAAATGTCTTCGATTTCATTCCCCCGATGCCATCAAATTGTTTATATTTTGAATCATGATCCACCATTGATCAACAACCCCTTTTAAAAATACACTTCTATAATCTCCTTTCTCTTTCACAAATCTCATACATAGAAATGTCATTTTAAGAGACATTATAAATTAATCATGTACTGAAGAATTAATTGTTCTTTTAAAGGTAAATTTTTTTCACTCATGAAGTCATTCTACATCACTGATTTAGGTTGTGAGGAAATAGTGTGTTATATACATGAAATCATATTGGTAATAACCTCATAAAACATCAACAATAGAGTAATAATCTACTCATGAACAACACCATTCATGTTAAAATTATTATTAGGGAAATCCCTATATTTATTATGTGTGGTGATATATTTTTTATTTCCTTAGTTGGATCTTAACTCTAAATAATGTAATACACAAAAGTAGCTCAAATAATTATAAATATTAAGTTATTATATAATAAATTCTAAATGATCATTAAAAATAAAGGGGTATATTATAATTCTATTGTCTAACAAACCAGTTATGACCATCTATCTGACAGATTCCAAAACCAACTCACCACTTGCATGAAGGGTATTCTTGATACCCCTTAGATAGAAACTAGTTCCTTCAATCACCAGAACACAGTTGAAATTTCATTCACCCAAATGTCAGAGTAAATGAAATATCATGAATATAACAAAAATCTACCATGACCCCAAAATATGTTGAAAAACCACACAAAAAAGGATATAAATAAATATAAAATAAAATAAGGAACATAGAAAATCACATGGGCACAAAAAACATCCCTCATCCCCTTAGTATCCCTCTTTATAAAGGAAATGAAACCCATGAGATGCCTAATGTGAACCACAAAAATATTATTAACCCCCATACATAAAAGTACATCAAAGAATAATTAGAAAAATTAAATCATTTACATTGTAGAAATTCTAGGAATGGAAAGTCATGTACTACCAAAATTTTGTAATAGAAACACTTGATGATACCCATAAAATAAACACCAACCTCTAAATTATAATAGCATGTCAAGATTGGTTAGAGAGATGAACTAGGAATCTACAACTATGATAAAATAAGAATGATCATAAAAGAACTCATTTTTCCAACATAACCTACCAAATCTACGACGCTACATTCAAATTACGTCCTAAAAATAATTTTTTTAAATACAATATAAAAATATAAATTTTTTATAAGGTTTTAAAAATTAAACAACAATACATTAAAATTGTGATAAAAACTCATTTATATGATTTTATATTAGATGAAAACAAATTCTTGGAAAATGATTTTCCTTAGACTAAACCACTTGAACAAAAAACCATTTTAATGTCCCACATTAAAACCATTTCATAAACACCTCATTCAGAAATAACTATTTAAAAACCAAATTGGGTTTTACTTATCAAACATTTTTCCAAAACTTATTAAAAAACATTTTTAAATGAACGAAAATACTCTAAAAACCTGTTTCAAAACTCACCCACAATTGGATTTTGAAAAAAACCATTTTAGACATATTTACTTGACATTACCTTTCAAAAACATTTTACTAATATTTTGAAAATACTTTAAAGTCACACATTACATTTTTACATCTTCTAAAACATTAAAAAAATTATTTTCATTGTATTTGAAAAGATAACCAAAAAAATAAGTAAGGAAACACATATTTAGGAACCACATATTGAATACTCAAATTAATCATACTGATGGAATGAATAAACGTAATTTTTTTATAACCAAATAAATGTAAATTGGAATAAAACATTATGCAACATCAAAAATGGAATTTATAATATTCATAAGGAATATGAATCAAAACAAAATAAGTAATGTACATTTAGTGTCCCAACCAGAAGGGTGTAATGTTTGTGGGTCTATAAAATGTTTTTCATCCGATTATGTAAAGTAGAATATATCACAGACTTATTTTGGTCCCTGTTTATAAACTATCATTATATCCTATAAACAAATTATGGAATCTCTTACAATCTCCCTACCAAAGGCCATTAGGTTCCCTTGGAATATTAATAAAAGATTTATTAGTATTCATATGAATGTTCCTCATAGTCCCTTGAATAACAACGTTGTTTATCTCCATTATCCTTATAATTGTTATTAGCATCCCTTGGAAAACACATGCTCACACACATGTTATATCATATTTTACTCAATGTTAAACATAATCATATCACAAGTTCAATACATTGAAATGTATTTAATAATAATCATTAATGAAAAATCCTTCACATTTCATGAAACACCATTCAACATATAAAATCCATTTCTGAAATCGCTTTAGAAATATACTTTAAAATAGCTCTTGAAACACCTGCCACACACTAAAAAACCACATTATCAAACTCAAGAACCATAAACAATGCATAAAAGATACGAATCCTCATTTGGGATCTCAAAAAACTATGAAGTATAATAATTCAGAGGGCACTCAAGAGGGTCTCACTTCATTTATGAAAACATATTTTTCATAAAAATCCAATTAGTCCATCACTGTAAAAATGTTTTTGGAAATCTCATCCATTTCACACAAATGCTTTTTTAACCTCAAATTGAATCTCACCCTTACCTTATAAACCAAATATAAATACATTCAATTCCATAATTAATTTTATTATACAATCCCCATGGGATAACACAGACTTTTGAAAACACATAAATTATTTATAAATATTAAAATATTTAGAAGCCTCACAAAAAGGATATTACATACATTTTAAAATATTAAACTATATACACATGATTTAATACAAAATTTATAACAAGAATAATTATTAAAGTATGTAGTGGATGCTTGGTATCGTTTTAAAAACAAAAATTATTCTTAAAAATCGAGAGAGGAATTACAATAGACACTTATCATGGATACACATCCCTTGAAAACGTATAAAAAGTAATTTTTACATTAAATTAGAACATTATAAGTTATATATATGTATTAATGAAAAATAAATTATTTCAAAACAAAAAAATAAAATTTACATAATATAATGTGATGATAAAGAAACACATACCTCAAATTGATGATGGAAAAATTGAAACGATCAAAAATGTACTTTATTTGGTTGATGATTTAGAAATATAAATATGAAATTGAAAGAGACCAATCATAAAACATAACAATGAATAAATAGGAAACCCCATCCCAAAAAACATAAAAACGGATTTGAATAAATTAATAGGGTGACATGGTAAAGATAAATCACTAGAAATATTAAGATGAATGTAGAAATGGACTATACATTCTAGAATTAATCATGAATCCACAAGAAATTTAGGGAAAAATGTGGGGAAAGGAGGAAGAAAAAGGGAGAGCTGCCCAAAAAGGGGGTTCGATAGGGGATAGTCACACAAGGGAGTGTGAAAGCCTCATAGGTGTTTCTATTTATGAGGAGGGGGTGTAAAGGAGAGTGGTGTTTAGTTATATATGATTCTATGTTCAAAAGAATATATAAATCTAAAAAATTCCATAATTTTAATAACAAAGATTAACCGCATGATTATGTAAATCAAGCATTACCGATTTGTATGGTCCTACCTAAATCAAGTACTAAACATGGTTTCTCACAGGCACCAAATGGTAGGAAAAAATATTATCTAATAAAAAAAATACAACTTTTACATTTTATGTACGGTCTAAATTCTTTTTGTATGGTTTAACAAACCATGAACAAGACATGCACAACACATCACACTAAAAAAGGGCATACATGGTTACTCCTTAGATTCATATGGTTTCCCTCAAACCATGTTCTTTACCTATACACTAAAATAGAACTTCTAATTTCGATGATTTACTATGAAAATACACAAAAACATAAAAAAAACAATATACTAAAAAAGTTAACTCAAAATAAAAATCCCAATGAGATGGAAGATGTCCCTATATCTAAAAACATACTAGTTTCTACCCCAAGAAATATTATTTTAAATTATACGTCATAAATAAATGGAATCTAAGGAATCTAAGAAGAAAAATAAGAATCAATAACCAAATGAGTGAATCGTAAAACCGATGTTCATGAACCACTCAAGAAAATAATATATGGAAATAGATACCAAAACACAATCTGAAACCATTAATAAATGATGAAAAATGGGAAATCATCAACATGAAACCACATTCCTGAAATCTTTGAAGGGGATCACCAACATCTATAGGAAAAATCCAACCCTAACGAATCAGTTAAAAACAAAAAGGATCACATAATCTAAGAAATTACACAAAGGATACCAAAACTAGATCACTCACATCATGGAATCGACATAATGTCCCTGAAAAGAAATCTATTCCTTGATATGAAATGACAGGGGTATGATATATGGGATAAAATTGTATTATGAGGGTTCTTATATACAATATCCTCGAACACTGTCCCATGGTAATTTCAATGGAAAACATAGATTTTTGGAATCCACATCCCAAACATAAACAATGTTTCAACATATGTATTGGTTCATACACTCTGGGTCTCTTCCATGTCCTTGATAGAGAAAAAAACATGACCATGATCTACACTACATAGGGCCAAAAAATGAATCAAGCAATGAGGAATGTTAAAATTTCAAAGGCAAAACACATGCAATGGGAAACTGAACAAATGATCCATAAATCTATGGTATAAGTCCTCCATAAGAAAATGATTTACTGAAATCAACAATGATAAATCCAAAAATGGTTTATTATCCATAGGATATAACCCCCTTGTAATTGAATATTACTATAAATTATGGACACCTTACCATCAAAAATCGATTGTGAGATCACACAGAAGACCCAATGAATATTTTTTACTCTCCAATCGAACCATCAAGAAAAGACTCACTAGTATTATACACAAGACCCATGATCCTCCATAGGAACCATTAAAATAACACTACCTTATTGTTGACGCTCCTTTCGTCACAGAATCTAAAGATTGGAAAAGGGGAATATCTGAGCTCAAAGTGATTCATCCTTTGAAGGAAAATAATCAAAAAATAGACAAAGGCATGAACAAAGGATCAAAAGCAACTGCACCGCGCAAGTTATATCACTGTCGCGCAAGTACACTTGCGCGACGACCTTGGTCGTGCAAGTGACTTGCGCGACCTAAGTGATAACTGCCCGGTAACCGCCCGGGGTCTTCTCCTGCCTATAAATAGACCTTGTGGGCCCCCCATTCGGGGGGATCTTTTTCCAGAAACCCAGATTGAAGCTCCCGACGCCCAAGTCTCTTCTCAAAGCTTCCGGAACAATTATAAGGTAATTTCTTACCTAGAACGGAAGATCTAATGAGAGGGAGGAAGGCCTAAGTGTTGAAACTCATCAACACTTGCGTGCCTGAATGGCCAGCTCTTAAGGGAACTGGTCACACTTGTGCGCCGCCTTATTCCTTCAATAGAATTTGCGCGTCCCTTTTCTGGAAGAACCTCAAGAATATTCAAAAGGGTTTAATAAAGAGTCGCTCAAGTATTTTTATGCTGGTTGAAAATCGCGCAAGTACCCCACATGCCGCGCAGGTATACCTGCACGACCAATACTTGCGCGCCCACGTAAGACTTGCGCGCCTTCCAAGACTTGCATGCCCCTACCTTTTTGGGTGCCCATCTTGCCCATTTTACCCCTCATAAGCCATTTCACCTTTACTATTCAAGATTTAGTCTTCAATATACTCTTCAAATCCATTTATGGCATGATTTCTTGATTTGACTTCCTTATTTGAAAGGAATTCTGTGGAATATCTCTCAAAACATAGTGATTTATACATCTTTATGTCACCAAAGATTGAGAGTTCATTCATTCAACCTCATCCTTTATGATGAGAGAATCCTTACCTGGGTCTCCTTTTTAGGAATAATCCCCTGTTGTAAGTCCTTCAATCATGGCATCTTCCTCAGGAGTAAGCCCCAAATTCTTAAAATTCCCAAATTTGGGCATCCTCCTCAGGAGTAAGTCCCAATCATAATCCTTTAATCTGGGAATCCTTCTTAGGAGTAAGCCCCAAGACCTTTAATCTGGGCATCCTTTTTAGGAGTAAGCCCCAAGTCCTCTTAATATGGGCTTCCTTTTCAAGAGTAACACCCAATCTCAAATATGGGCATCCTTCTTAGGAGTAAGCCACAAACCTTAATCCCTAACCTGGGTCTCCTTTTCCGGAATAAGACCCAGTCATAATCATGGGCTTCCTTTTCAAAAGTAATCCCCAAGTCCCCTAACTTGGGCTTCCTTTTCAGGAATAAGACCCAAGTCCCTTCAATTTCTCTTAACCAGTCCTAATTTACCCTTGATTTGGGCTTCCATTTCAGGAGTAAAACCCAATCAAAAGTCCCCTCCAAACTTGGGCATCCTCCTTAGGAGTAAGCCCCAAGATTAGAGTATTCAAATCTCCATGAAGCACATATACCTTTATGGACCATGTTCATGGATTTTTTCCCTAAAAGTGAATCCTAAACCTTAATCTATCTGGGAAGTCATACATACATAAGCCCCAAACAATTTCTTATGATTGCATCTTTCATGGAACAATTTTCTAATTTTTTACCAATACCTCTTGTTTCTCACACCGAGCATGACTCACGCGATCTAAGAGTGTAAAAGTAATTATGACATCCTTCTTTGAGCCATCAATCATAAACATCATACTCCATTACTCGAACTACGTGTGTTTTGAATCCTTTTCCAAAACAAAGAATACGTAGGTAGCCCATTTATGGGTTCGATCCCAACTTTGAAATAATCCATGTCCTTCTGAATGACGATAAACTTCAAGTGCCCCACTGAGTGGCTTTAAAAACAGCCTGGTCATCATAATGACCAAGAGACTTTAATAAATGTTTTTTTGAAGGATACCATTGATTCAGAATCTCTAAATAGATACAGATGATTCTCTATTGATGAAGAACCTCAAATACATATAAAAGATTCTCCAAATTACATACATATTTAATCATTGATTGTTAAAACTGAAGGAAAGCTCATTTTATACTTGGTAATGTAATAAGAATTCACAAACATAACTTAATTCTATAAAGAGAGTCCCGGATTAGACAATAATTCCCCTCAAAAAGGTGTGATGAGTCCGACCTCCCATCCTCTCGACCAATGCAAATTCCTAAGCCTCATTAGCCCACAAGCTAATGAGTGCCTAACATTGGAAAGTATGTCCAAACGGATGTGGAATCATTGGATGTTTCCGGTTCTACGAACAAACCCGTTTGAAACCGATCGGAACGTTTGAATCCCCTATCCAGGAGGTCATCCCCGAATTCCGTGCGAAAGAAAAAATGGTGAACCCGACGTGAATCCTTAACCAAGTTAAAGTGATGTTCTTCTTATTTGTTAGGCCCCTTGGGCCAACAAAGCAATCATTGACATGTGCTCATCCAAAATATTCAGTGGCTAGATTCATCTTGATTATGTATGTTATATAGAACATGCACTCTTTTCTCAAGATCTTCTGCAAAATGGATTTCCTTAAATTCACCCATGTGAATACTATTGCTATGAACACCTCTACTGTGAGGTCTGCTACTATGAAAACCAATGCTGCTACTCCTGCTGGAACGTCGTCCGCTCTGAGGATGACATCACCAACTCAGCGTCTTCAATGCTAGGTTTCTAATGCACTGGTTAAGGAGTACCATCGCAACGGTACTATCCCAACTCTGGAGGCCGCCCGTCAAGCGCTCCAAGTTAATAATTCTACCTGGTCGTCCGGACAACGACAACCAGCAATCAAGAAGTAGGCGATGCTGACTGCCGTCTCTAACCGTTTCGGTTCGTTATCCCCAGAACTCAATTTCCATTCACTCCCTTACTCTGAGGAAGTGAATGAGCAGGTCCCTCAGGGCCTTAATTCAAAAAGACAGGAGTCCTTCCTAAGGGCTCCCATAAACAATCGCCGCCAGAACCGTGCGGTAGTGAGCCCTCAACATGATGAGGGTACCGACTCCAGGCATTCAGCTCAGGTTCTTCAAACCCGAGCAGGCAAGATGAACCGCCAGAGATGGAATCCGGTTAACATTGGGCAGGTTATCATCCCTGCCATCTCCGGAGAAGTCCACCAACCTAACTTGGTGGCAAAAAATGAGAAGGCACACACACCTGCCCGTTTCAATTCCGCTGTCCAGCTGACTCGTCTGGCAGCATCAAGCCAATCCCGCCAGGCAATTCCGGCGGAGTACTATAGGCAGGAACATGCACCTGCTTATGCATCATCAGTTAGTCCGCAGGCTCGCCTAACTACATATGATGGATTCCACCAACCTAACTTGGTGGCGAATGAACAGGTACACACACCTGTCCGTTTTAATTATGCTGTCTAGCAGACTTGTCTGGCAGCATCAAGCCAATCCCGCCAGGAAATTCCAGCGGAGTACTATAGGCAGGAACATACACCTGCTTATGCATCACCAGTTAGTCAGCAGGCTCGTCTGACTACATATGATAGATCTCATCAACCGTGTTTGGCAAAGTGTAATCAGCAGGCACATACACCTGCTAATACTAATCAAGCCTACCAACAGTCTCGCTTGGTAGTGCACGGAGAAATCAGTCAGAAAGCCCCGACGACAAACCGGAGGCAGACTCAACTCTCTGCCTCCACACTTGAGTAATGTCAGGATTCACTGACAGTAAAAGGAGGACACGATCAGGCACATACACCTACTCCAAACCTAGAATGGACGTATATCCCCGTTCCGGCGGCTGAAGTCACCAAACATATTTTGTCAATGGTGAAAGAGAAGAAGCAAATTCCTGATCATATTCTGGATGTTTTCCAGGATATCATAATAGCTTCAGCATCATCTCAGGGACAGACACATAAATCTATCCCTAGTAGTGGAGTGACACATCAACGATTCACTCCGGAACAGACACACACATCTGTTCCATTCCAAGAGGGTTATGAGGCATACTCCCCCATATCATACGGACAACCAAGTCAGGCACATACACCTGATTTGAGTGGAGATCGTAATCCTAACCTAACTATCATTCCTGATCAGGCACATACACCTGCTCAGAGTAACCACTTTTGTCAACAAGTGGTTTCCAAAGCGAGTAAGAAGGCATCTAAGAAAAAGATCCACCCAGCACAGTCAGGAGATCAAAGGCCAATTTGCAACAAGGCCTTGCTCGATGGTGGAGTTCTTGAAGCCCTCAGACATTTATCTGTCGGAATTCAAGATTCTACTCCCTCAGTTCCCGATAACAGGAACATTAATTCTGAAGGTCTTCAATAGACACTTCCTCATGAAGGCTTGCTTCATGAAAATTCGGTAAATCTTGAGGTTTCTTCTTCAGACGAGAGCCACAGGAACCCTCTGTGTGGTCAGAAGACCAAGGAGCAAGAGATCTCATCTTTTGCTATAACCCATTATGGTGGTCCTCCCCATGATGATGAATTTCTCTGTGAAAGTCCTCTCCGCAGTAGTGATTCACATTGCCTGGAAAATACTCCAATGGACAATGTAGTGCCGAGAAAGCCCTCTTATCTTGAGGCACTTGCAAATGAAAAACCAGTCATGTCTGACGCTTTATCACTAACAAGTGAAATACTTTCTCAATCAGAAGATAGCTCAGGGTGTAGGTCATTCTCTGAACCACCCCTAAGTCATGCATCTTCTAGTTTGATCAATGATCTCTCTACCAATCTTGTTGAATCCGATGAAGCAACAAGGAAACACCAACTCTGGTCAAAACAGGTAGAAGAATCTTCATTTAATGATAAGGAGGAAATGCTGAACATGAGGAAAAAACTGACAAATGGTGAGGTACCAGTCATGTTTTGGCCTTTGGCTGACTCCCAGTACGACATTCCAAAGATGTTGACGGATGATGGAATACATGATATTCGTATCAACATATGGAAAACTCTTTGTCAATTGAAGAAGAAGGTATTATCTTATGATGAATATGAAAATTATCTTCAGATAATAGAAGGGCTACAATGTCAGATTGATTTGGAATCTCTATCAGTCTCTCAGTATCCGAAGGCTGAAAAGCAGAAGAGAACCCTTCAACGTTCATGCCTTGGCGCACTAAGAAAATTGCGTCAATTAATTGCCAATGCTCCATCTGGTGTTCATATCAGAGGATGGGTTATTCTCTAAGTACTACATTTCACAGTGCTTTCTAGTTAGCAAAGCCCGCCGAAAATGGTCTCATGCAATGTTATTGCCCATGGCCGGCCACAGTCAATGGGCTTTGTTCATAATCAAAAGCTTGCTCAAGAACATGATTCAACTAGTTACTCTAAAAATTAAGCATATAGAGAACAAGTTGTTGAATTTCTCCTACATCAAGCAGGAGAGAATATTGCACAAGCCTCTCTTATGGAGCAAACACGTCATCAAAGGACAGAAATTTCAGAAATCATCCATCGGTCTGTTGAACCAGGTGATAAAAGTGGATACAGGATAATGCATCCAGCTAATTTCCGAACTAAGATTCGCAAGATCAAGAGATATTTTAAGAAGATCTCAGACGTAGCATGTCAGGAGCCACCCCATCTTGTCAGAAATGGGACTTCTCTAACCCAACCCTCAGAGTCAACAAATGGGATTCGAGGAGTTGAGCAGAAGCAGTAGGAACATCCCCAGTTCTCGAGACTGGGGACTCTTTCAAATCATCAATCCCCTCCTTAGAGAATGTCGGTCTTTTCTCGATTGGGGAAGAATCCCTAAGTGGAACAAAGAGCCAAATTATCAGGAGATTCCCTCCAAGTTATAGCTCATCAAGGAGTTCCTAAAAGATTGAATCAACAAAAGGCAATGTCTTATCAAAGACATGAAAGAAGACAATATCACAAAAATGTTGATAGAAGGTATGCGATGCATTATGCATCAATACATGTCATCAATGTCGTTGTTTCTAATCCACCAGAGGAGACTCACTCAGGGGACTCAGATGAAGAGCATCATGCTCAAGAAAATGTATGCACCGATACAAATGAAGAAGGTGTACGTACACGAAGTCAAAGGATTACTCAGAACCTCGGTAATCCACTTCCCTCCATCCAAAAGGTATCCAATAAAGGGAAGGGAAAGAATCAGGTTACATATCCTTCCTCTGGAGAAGGTCAGTCACTCTAATTAGAGCAAATGTTTGCACAACAGGAGGAAGAAATGAAATAATTAAGAAGGTTGAACGCAGAACTACTTCAGAGTAGTCTTCTTCTTAAAAATGTTGAAGTCCGACAGCCGAAGTAATTTGTTGTAACTACTGAGATAGACCAGGAATATCCTCCTTTATCAGTACACCCTCAGAAGTCTAATCCTATGGGTCAAATGCAACAACGGTTGGCAGCACTACCATCAGTTGCTGCACCAACCACCACGTCTGTCCAAGCTCCATTCATTGCACCTACCCAAAACGAAGTTCAACCTGATATTTCTCAAAAGTTAATAACTACTATTGAGTCATTAACAGCTCGGTTAGAAACTATGGAAGGGAAACGGGCGCAAGTTCAACCTGAAAAGAAGGTTTACCCTGAATGGGTAGATTCAATTTCTCCTCCATCCAGTTTTGGAAACCCTGTTTTCCCTACTTTCAATGGATCAGGCGACCCTAAACAACATTTGACACATTATGTGTCTTGTTGTGATCCTATGATGGGAACTCCAAAATAGCAAGAAGTAGTGAAACTCAGATGCTTCGTGTGAACCTTGCAAGGACCAGCTTTTTTCTGGTATACAAGCCTGCAATCCCGGTCAATCATCGGATGGGAGGATCTTCGGCAAAAATTCCTTTTTCAGTTCAGCTAAACTTTACCAAAAACGACAGTTTTCAATCTTACAAACTGCAAGCAAAGGGAGAATGAAAGAGTCTCTGATTTCATTGCTCGCTGGAAGGGATTAACGTATTCCCTGAGTTTAGCACTCCCTTAGGAGGAACTGTTGACAATCTGTGTGGCAAATTTGCGTGACGAATTACGCACGCCATTGATCCCTGTGAAATACACAGGAGGGTTTCGAGACCTTACTTCAATCGCTCAACATATTGAAGATTCCCTTATACAGGCTAAGGTTAAATCTCGTGTAATTCCATCAGCTCCAGGAAGGAGAATGGGTAAAGTAGAAACTACTACAGTTATGTTTAAACAAGCACCTGTACCTATTTCTACTACAAAACCTTCATCTTCTCGAAGGGCTCCACCTCCTGCATGCCAACAACAAAGGCCGTTTCATCAAAATGATCAAAAAGATCAACGACGAAAACAATTTGAGGATTTGTAGAGTAAAAGATACTCTTTCTGAAGTGATCAAGTTCCTAGTTACTTCATTTCAGCTCTGGAACATAATTTGGTTCAATTACCAGTGCCCAAGAGGCCAAACAAAGAAGGAGATGAAGACCATCCCAATTATTGTCCCTTTCATCAAATCTCGGGGAATCCCATCTAGGAGTGTTTTGTCTTTAAAGACCTCCTGCAAAAGATGTTCGACTTGGGACAAGTCAAATTGAAGGGTTCTTCAGCTCATGTAGCATGTGTTACCGTTACAGATCCAGAGGAAGGAGGCGAGTGGCAGGAAGTCAAAAGCAAAACTGCGCAAAAATATGATGATTGGATGGTCAAAAAGACAATCAATCGGACCCATGCCAATTGGCGAACACAATTGAAGAATCCAATTGTGTCTCCTACAAAAGCTGCAGTGAAGCCCCTATCAAAAGACAAATCCTCAAAAGGGCAGCGCAATTCAAAGAAGAAAGAGGAATCAGAAGAAGATGAGTATGTATCGAGTCCTAAGTTGTCTTTGACTCTTGCAGATTTCATGCCATCTACTTCAAAGAAATGGGCACCGCCCCATCAAACGGCACAACCTAAATAGGCTAATCAGGCAGAGTCTTTATCAGACGAAGAGTTAATCTTCGGTTCTGTTAATATGATTCAATTAACACATCCATATTCCAGTCTGGATGAGCCTGAATTCCCTGTATCAAATAAGTTAATCCGAGGAAATTCTAGAGGTTCAGGATATAGGGGAAGACGTGGATCTTTCCAAAGCCACTACTCCAATCCTACCCCTGCTAGCACTGTGTATGCAGCAGAAACTCATGGTAGAGCCCTTCAGCAAGCTCAAAAAGAACAAGCAAGTTCTTCTGCCAATAGTCAACTCAGTTTTGGCACAGTTATTTTGGAAGACCGATTGAAAATTCTATCTTCTTTATCTCAGCAAGTAAATGGATCTAATCAGTCTAATCGTCCAAAACCAAGGATTTTTCCAACTTCTATCCCTATACAAGATGCATCAGCTTCCAAAGCATCTGCTTCCAAGGTACCTGCTAAACCGCATATTCCTGTTGGGAAAAGTAGACCTCTAGATCAAAAGTATGATATATTTAAACACGTGGCCCATGTACCATCCATGTTATCAATTTTGGATGCTTTGAATCTGTCAAAAGATCTTTGGGAAGCACCCATCGAAGCATTGTCAAGTCCTCAGGAGTTTGAAGCTGAAATTGCTGCAGCTGAAGTCTATCACATAGGGAATAATCCTGCAGAATTCCATGCAGTGATATATTTTACTGATAATGATGAAGATGATATTCTGCATGGGCACATAAAACCTATGTACTTATCTGGCAAAGTCAATGTTGTAGATATTTGAAGCGCTTTCATTGACAATGGTTCAGGAGTCATCCTCATGCCCATTCGTACACTTCGTCGATTGGGCCTCAAGGAATCAGATTTATCTCCTTCTACCATGATGTTACAAGGATATGATAAAAATGAACAAGAACCACTAGGTGAAGTTACACTCAGAACTCAGTTTGGGGATCTTGTATCCAATTCTGATTTCATGATTGTTGATCAAGACTCAGCTTTCAACGTCTTGATTGGAAGACCCTGGCTACATCAGCATGCAGCTATCCCTTCATCATACCATCAATGTCTCAAATACTGTTTCAATGGTCAAGTTGGTAAATTGTATGGTGATAAAAGCCCATTCAAGACAAGTCAGTCTCAATACATTGAGGCGGAATTTTATCACATGAAGGGAAGAGAAAAATCTACAATGAAAGAAATTACCAAAGTTAATGCTCCATATGGTTTGGAGAAGATTCCAATAAATCCATTTACATATGTGAGTACAGATTATGTGTTACCAATCAGTCAAATTGAAAAAATAGGCCCAAATCAAAATAATCTTATGGAAGGATCCATAATGTCAATTACGACAATTGAGCCAAACAACATGGGAGAAATTGGTAACCTACCAAACAGTGATGAAATCATAAGTGGTGACATTTTCATTTCATCTACTGAAGTCCAACAAGTCTATACTTCGCCAATCAGACCAGAAGAAGTTTTAGCAACATCAGAGGTGAATAATGATGTCGATTCTCAATCCATCATCTCCTCTTTATTTCCCAAAGAAGGCCCTTTATCATCAATAGGGCCTGAAATGGAAGCTTCATCTTCAAAATGTGAAAATTTTGATATCTCTTATGATCATGAGAATTTCGTTTTGTCATCTACTTTGCAAGTAGAAACAGAAGAAATAGCATGTAATGAAGAAGAAGAGGAAGATCTTAGAGATGCTTCTCCAGCATTTGAAGAGGGTATCTCTACCACTGTGGATGAACTCAGAGAAATAAATCTGGGAACAGAGAAAGATCCACGCCCCACTTTAATTAGTGCAGCCATGACCCTTGAAGAGAAAGAGATGTATATTTCTTTTATAAAGTAAAATAAAGATATTTTTGCTTGGAATTATACAGAAATTCCTGGGCTTGATCCCGATGTTGCTACTCATCATTTGGGTTTACCAAAAGAACATCGTGGATTTAAGAAAGCCGCGAGAAGAACACACCCAACCTATGATTCCAAAATTGAATCTGAAGTGGATAAGCTGATCAAAGCCAACTTCATCAGAGAATTTCAATATCCCACGTGGTTGGCTAATATTGTCCCTGTAAAGAAGAAGAACGGACAAATTAGGGTTTGCATCGATTTCAGAGATCTTAATCGGTATTGTCCTAAAGATGATTTCCCAGTTCCGATTATAGAACTCTTAATTGGTGCGACGGCTAGCTATGATGTACTTACATTCATGGAAGGATATTCAGGATATAATCAGATCTGAATGGCCCCAAAAGATGAGGAATTTACAGCCTTCAGATCCCCTCAAGGTGTGTTTTGTTACTGGGTGATGCCCTTTGGTTTAAAAAATGCAGGTGCAGCATATCAACGCGCCATGCATCGTATCTTCAAACCTCTTTTAGGGATGTTTGTTGAATGCTATGTAGATGATTTGGTGGTTAAATCCAAACAACGTTCTAATCACTTGGCTGATTTGGAATTCATATTCCACAAGCTTCGACAACATAATTTGAAGATGAACCCCTTAAAATGTGCTTTTGGGGTAACCTCAGGAAAATTCCTTGGCTTTGTTGTACGCCATCTTGGTATTGAAGTCGATCCTGAGAAGACCAAATCAATCCTTGGTATGTCACCTCCTCAGAATTTGAAAGAATTAAGAGGACATCAAGGACACTTAGCCTATATTCGGCGTTTCATCGCCAATTTGGCAGGAAAAAGTTTACCCTTTACCAAATTATTGAAGAAAGGAGTCACTTACTAGTGGTCTAAAGAATGTCAAGAAGCATTTGATGTTCTCAAGAAATACCTCTTGAGTCCACCAGTACTCATGCCACCTGTTGAGGTTAGACCGCTTATCCTCTATGTGACAGCTCAAGAGCGATCATTGGGTGCCTTTCTCGCTCAAAAGAATGATGGTGGGAATGAAAATAGCCTCTACTATCTCAGTAGAACTATGCTTGAAGCAGAAACACGGTATTCAAGTATTGGGAAGTGCTGCCTGGCATTAATCTTTCCAGTTCAGAAACTAAGACACTACCTGCAACATCACGAGGTCCAATTGGTATCTCGCAATAATCCGCTCAAATTCAACCTTAGTCGTCCAATGCTTACAGGATGTCTATCAAGGTGGGCAGTTATTTTGCAACAATTCGACATTCAGTATGTGTCTCAAAAGGCAATTAAGGGCCAAGCTCTAGCTGATTTCCTGGCGAAACATCCTTCAGTGGAAGACACGTCTTTAGATATTGAACTCCCTGATGAGGAAGTTTTCTCTATTCAAGAGAGTCCTCAGACATGGGAAATGTATTTTGATGGTGCTTCCAGAAGTCCAACAGGGAAGAAAATGGAAAATATTAAATTCAACAAAGTTGGTTTAAGAATTGTGCTCATTTCCCCAAATAAGGCAGTGTTACCTTATTCCTTTTTATTGTGGGAAGGTGGTACCAATAATAAAGCTGAATACCAAGCTATCATTACAGGCTTGGAGTTAGCGCTTCAAGAACAAGTGAATCACTTAAAGGTGAAAGGTGATTCAGACCGAGTAATCAAACAAGTCAATGGGGATTATACCATCAGAACAGAAGAATTAATCCATTTGTATGATTACGTCAGAGAGTTAATGGCGGAATTCCCTTCAGAACTGACATTTTCTTATGTCCCAAGATCACAAAATGCTCAAGCTGATGCACTGTCTAATATAGCCGCAGGTCTAGCAGATCCAAATCGGGACGAGACAACCATCAGTATTGCCCACCGGCGTGCAATTTTACCTTATGTTCAAGTCAGAACAGAGGAAATTAATGAAATTAGTCTCATTCCTTAACCATATGGTCATACTACAGGATGTATGTCACCTATCAGGGAATACCTTCAAAATAGAACACTTCCACCTGATAGAGCCGAGAAAGAACAAATCCAGCGACGTGTGGTCAATTTTACTCTTTATGATAACCCAAACCACCTCGATAAAATTCTCTACAAACATGGTTTTGATGGGGTTCCCTTTAGATGTATTGATGGTGAAGAGACAATGGCTGTCATAAAAGAAGTGCATGCATGAGTCTGTGGTGGCAACTAGTCTGGACATAGATTGTCTGATCAAATTCGAAGGCTTGGATACATTTGGCCTTCAATGATACAATATTGTGTTAATTTCACAAAGAAGTGTCATTCATGCCAAGTATATGCCAGCTTCATTCATCAACCTCTAGAGTTTCTTCATACAGCTAAATACTCGTGGCCATTTTCCACATGGGGAATGGATGTGGTGGGACCTTACCCTTCAGCTACGGCCAAGCAGTTTAAGTACATTCTTACTGCTACTGATTTCTTTTCCAAATGGGCAGAGGAGATACCTCTCAAAGAAGTCAGTTCTAAATGCATTGTTAGCTTCATCAAGTCTAACATCATTACTAGATTTGGTGTTCCTCATACCATATTGACGGACAACGGCACCAACTTCTGTTCTTCTGAGATGAAGAAATTGTATCAAGAATACAACATTAAATCCAACCATTCATCTCGGTATCATGTGGTGGCCAATGGCCAAATAGAAGCCTTTAAAAAGACTCTTTCAAATATACTACAAAAGATGGTGGATAAAGATAAGAGATCATGGCCTGATAAACTTTTTCATGCTTTATGGGCTTATCGGACTACCACTCGCAATGCAATGCGGTCAACTCCATATTTGTTGGTATATAGAACAGAAGCAGTCTTACCATTTGAAGTTCAATTGCCCTCACTCAGAGTAGCCATTTGTGATCAGTTATCTACAGATGAGCAATCCCAAAAGCGATTGAATGAATTGGAACAGTTAGATGAGAAAAGATTGTGCACTTTGCACCACTTGGAAATCTATCAGAATCGAATAACATGAGCTTTTAACAAAAAAGTTCATCTTCGTTCATTTATTCAGGGAGAATTGGTATTGGTTCTCAGAGAACCAATGATACCAGGAAAGAAGCCTCCCAAGCTTGAACCAAAATGGGAAGGACCTTATTCAATACATAATGTCTACTCCAATGGAGCTTATTCATTAATCTCAATGGATGGAGAACTCATCACGACTCCAACCAATGCCAGATTTCTGAAGAAATATTTTGTATAAACACAAAATATGGTCCCCAGAACCAAGATTCTTACAAGTGGTTCATACAGAAACAGTCTAGTATGACTTTAAACGGCATCATCATCCACGGTCTATGCATATGACCTTAAACTATTTGCACTTTCGTCCAACATGACGTTAAACTGTAGAAAAGAACTTGTCCCCGCAACATGACATTAAACTGTGCAGCACCAGTTTGTCCTTGCTATATGACGTTAAACTATATAGCAATGGTCCAGTATGAACTTAAACTGCAACTTCATCCCACATGACATTAAACTGTGAAAAAGTTCTCTAAACCATCCAGCATGACCTTAAACTGCATCATCCCTGGTCCATGCATATGACCATAAACTATTTGAAAATCCCTTACGTCCAGCAAGACGTTAAACTGTGATGTCCTAACTACATGACGCTAAACTGTATAAAAGTCCCTTACGTCCGGAAAGACGTTAAACTATACAATCTCAAAGGTCCAGCATTACATTAAACTGTACCATCCACGGTCTATGCGTATGACCTTAAACTATTTGCACTTTCGTCCAATATGACGTTAAACTATACAACAATGGTCCAGTATGACCTTAAACTGCAACTTCGTCCCACACGACATTAAACTGTGAAAAAGTTCCCTAAACCGTCCAGCATGACCTTAAACTGCATCATCCCTGGTCCATGCGTATGACCATAAACTATTTGCAAATCCCTTACATCTACCAAGATGTTAAACTTTGACGTCCTAACTACATGACGCTAAACTGTATAAAAGTCCCTTACGTCCGGGAAGACATTAAACTATACAATCTCAAAGGTCCAGCATGACATTAAACTTCACCATCCATGGTCCAGGAATATGACCTTAAACTATTCGCACTTTCGTCCAACATAACATAAATTATGTATTATTTTGTCCTTACTGCATGACATTAAACTACACAGTCCCCCTTACGTCCAATATGACGTTAAACTGTATTGTCCCCATCGTCCTAAACTACATGGCGCTAAACTGTACAGAAAGTCCTTGATATGTCCTACATGACATTAAACTGCTATTTTGTCCCTACTACATGACACTAAACTATGCAGCACCAATAGTCCTAACTGTAAGACTTTAAACTGCATAGTCCCTTTTTTATGTCCTAAATGACATTAAACTATGCATCGTTAAGGTTGTTGTTCCCTCTTGTTTCTCACACCGAGTATGACTCACGTGAGCTTAGAGAAAACATCAACCATAACACTCTCTTTGGGCCGCTAACCATGTGTAAGTCCCAACAACATTTTTATTAGATCGTTGTCCCAAAGAACAACTTGATCATTAATTCATTCTTTAATTGAACTACACAGACTTTGATCCTTGCCCTCCAGGCTGGGTATGTAGGCAACCTCCCAGGTTTCCAGCCCAAAAAACAATCTCTTCACATCAGAGCACCACCATCTCATATGATGTTGATTCGTGAAACCGCCCCTGGAATCAATATCTTTGCATTGATTCACTTTCGTCTTTGTTATATGACATTAAACTATACAACACTTTTGTCTGGTACGACAATAAAATACAATATTCTTTGATTTCCTCATTTGAGAGAGAAATATTATTGACATTGATTTTTTTCAATCATGTTTCATTTTAAAAGACTACGTGCATACATGGTAATGCCTAAATTTTTTATCTTAGGTTAAACCATCATTGCACGAAATTCCCCTTTCACCCTTCACATGTACGAACCAAATTTGTACAAAGGGTAGTTATAGAACTATGTGGACTTGATTCACATCCTTATGGGATATGTAGGAACATTAGAGTGTCCCTCGAATCCAGTCCCAAGTCTTTCGGGTCTAACCCCAAATTTCACTTTCAGTCCCTTGGTTGAAAAGTCCTCGTGAAAACACACAATATGTATTCATTATTATGGTCCGAATTCTATGACCCTAAACTAAGATCTCTCATACTTTTGTCCTGCATGACGTTAAACTGCATTTCAAGAACTACATATGGCTTGATTCTCATTCTTATGAGATACGTAGTGAAGTCCAAAATTTCAATTCAGGACCCAACCACAACATGATTATGGTTATCATTGACCTATGTATCTCTATATACATTAGACAATACCCATAATTATGTGTTATAATATTAACATTAAATATTTTCAGATCTTCATAACCCTTTTCATGACTTCTAGTCACACAAATGTCAAACTTCTAAGAATTCTTTTGCCTGACTATGTAGCACGTGCCCATAAGTGGCCTTGCATAAACAGTCCACATAACAGACTTGTCAGCCAAAAGATACTATTTTATTTAACTATGCAGCCAATGCCCTTAGGTGGCCCTGCATAATTTAACCCCCTAACGGGTTTGTTAAATGATAGTAACTTCATTCTTGGGAAGAATGCCTCTTTTGTCCTTATTTGTCTTAAATGACGGTATGTAGGGATCTGCAAAAAATAGCCATCCTTAACATATTTTTCCCATATCCTTTTTCATGATCTGAAAGTATTCAAGTCTATGGTTTATTCTTCTTCCCTACGTTTGGGTCAGACCATCGTAGGAGTGATATTCACCCAGTTCATCGATAATCTTGTCTGGAAATGTCTTCTCCATATTCAAGTCCCTCTTTCCATACAACAAACTCTATAATTTAGAAAATTTGAATCTCCATAAACATTCACTGGCTTTTAGCACTAGGAAAGTAAATTTCTAAGAGTTCTTTCACCTGACTATGCAGCACGTGCCCATAGGTGGCCTTGCATATACAGTCCACATAATAGACTTGTCAGCCGAAAGATGCTATTTATTTAACCATGCAGCCAATGCCCTTAGGTGGCCTGCATATTTCAACCCCATAATGGGTTTTGTTAAATAATAGTAACTTCATTCATCGAAACTACTTCTTCTAATGCCTTTTAGCTCTTTTTCATATCATTCCTCAGATTCAAATATTCTTAAGCCATAGTTTACATTCTTTTTTTCTTCCCTCATACTTGAGTATGGTAGTATGTTTTCAGATGAACATTCAAGGAATTGTGTCAATTCTAATCCATTTTGGTCAAAGCTATTTCGACCTTAAACATTAGCCCCTTTATGTCCGACAATCATGACTTTAAACTGCCCATAAAAGACAAAGGAACTATGAATAAAAGTCAAGTTCCAGCTCACTAAATGTACATTTTTTGTATGATTTAGGTAATATTGAGCAATTAAAAGGTTCAAAGTTTGTAGGGTTATTTGTAATAATCCTAGTAAAAATCAAACTATGCATACTAGGCCCATTGGATTAAGTAAAGTTGAAGTAGGTAGTGAAAGAATGCATGTACAAATGATTGAATATGAAAGTGTTTTTTTCATTGATACACAATAGTTAGAAGGACATCCACAGATTGGAGTCTCTTTTCATTTTCAAGAATTACAAGAGGCTGTCAACATAAGTATTCATTTGATTTATAGCATCCTAAGCTTGATCAGCAGTTACTTGAAGCTCGTGCACTTGACCAGCTTCACTCTTTTCAGCTTGATGAAGTTCCTTCTTAGCATCTGCGATGGATTTCATGCCATTCATATGAGTTTCATCCAATGATTTATTAAGCTGATCAAGCTCCCCAGTAACAACATCTAACTGTTGCTGAAGTTGCACCTTCTGGATGACCTTTTATTTGATTTTATGCTTCAGATCCTTCATCTTGGTAGCATAATCAGCTTCAGCATGGGATACCGCAGCCTCAAATTTGCCTATGTTGACTGAAAATTTTACTCTGGTCAAATCTGCGCGACTTGTTTGTGCTTTCTCCTTCATGAAAATGATCTGTTTCACCGTGTCATGGATCTTTTCATATCCAAAACCACCAAGTCCCAGTATAACAAATTGGGATGACAATCGAGGAATTCTCGATGGTAGCACTTCTAAAGGCGCCCATGATATAATGTTCCATATGTTGTTCCATGCCTTACGTCGTGAAAAGCTGAATGCTTTAAGCATCTATGGATCTGATTCAATATCATCGTCAGAGGGGGGTATGTAATCTAGAATTACTGCACTTAAAGAAGTGCCTTGTCCTGCTTTTTCCCCCCTGATTTGTGCTTCTTCACTTTCAATTCCTGTTGGGGCAGAGGCTGAGGCCTCACCTCCGGATATAGTCATTGTAGTTGATGGTCCTGCATTGATTAATTAAAATATTTAGTCATCTTCAAAGGATAACAAAAGAATAGATTGTCTTGCGAATAAAGTACAATCACAAATATTTTTATCCCTTACCCAAGGATGGTTCAGCAACCTGAGAAGACTTCTCCCCATCTTTCCTGGTTTCAACAGGATTTTCAATATGGGTCTCAGGAGGGTTTATTGGGTTTATCTCTACTTGAGCTAATGTTTCTGCAATGGTAGGGTTGACATCAATGTCCACACCCTCTTCAGGCATTATCAGTTCAGCAGCTTCTACGGAAGAAACTGCATATTGTTTTCAGTCATGCTTAGAAGTGTAAATTCTGAAAAAAAAAATTGGGAAAAGGGTAACACTCACGCCCAAGGTCTTCTAAATCACATGACAACTTAGCATGATCATAAAATTCATCGAAATTCATTCCTTGATTCTCCATTTCATCCAATGAAAATTTAGAATCCTGGTTAGTCTCACCAGTGGGAGCATTTGCTACATCTTCTTGACGATTTATGTCCTGCAACCCCTGACCCTGGACAGCATCTTTAGTAGTAGCAGGGATACTGGCATTGGATTCTAGCTCTTCTCCAGGAGCAACCAAGTCAGCTTGGGTCTGTGATTTTTCTACAGCACCCTCCAAGGCCTTTATAGGAGGATTAGTCCCTTCCCTCAAGGGGGAAATTGAAGAAGCCACTGCAATCCTCAGAAATATGAGTAACCATATGATTATGGGTATAAGCTCATGATTGTTCGAAGGACTTACCGCTGCTAATGAAACGTTTAGATATGGATTTCCTCCTTCTTTGCCTCTGCTTATTTTGTTTTTTTAGAGTATCAGTGCTATCCCTTATAGGCACTTGGATTGGCGAATGGAAGGCTATGTCCAGCGCCTCATTCATGGCCTGCTGGCCTGGAGATATCTCGCCTGGTTCGCGAGGAGAATCAGTAGCAGCCCCGATAGCAGTACCACTAGGGCTATACTGTGGCGAAGGAACCCTAGTTCCTTTCTTTGAAAGCTGCGAGATGAATAAAATAACTTCCTTATGTAACAAAGCTTCAATTGAAATCAAGTTGCAAATAAAATAAGGAAAGAGAACTTACATCTTCAGGAGCCATGTACTCTTTCCATTCCTCATCTCCAGAACCACTAGCCCCCTCAGTGGCGCCACGATCAATCATTTCCTTCACCCGCTTGGTGATAGGGACCGAGTCATCAGTGGCATATATGAGCATTTCCAGCTCTCTGATGTAAGCTCGCACTTCATTGTGGTTATCTCCATATTGAAGGTTTTTAGAAGCTACAAGATTTCCTATTCCAGGAAGTTGTAGGCCCTCACACAAATCCAGCCAGGCGGTCTCAGTACCACGATATAAGCTCTGCCATAGCTGAACAGCCACTGGTCTTAGATATAAAGGTTGTGAGGAAGGTCCTACAATTTTTGATATTAATTTCTTCCCATCTCCTGCAGCTACAGATAGAGAATAAGAAAGTAAGACTTATTACTTTATAAAGTAGCAGTGATTAAAATTACTACAATGAAATAACTCACCAGGAGTTGATGGAGTGGGTCTTTTAATTCTGGCCGGAGGATTATATCAGGCACGAAACTGCTTTGCTGCTGGTTGTGCCTCATTATCCCCATCATGATAATCCGATGAATCAGTTCTAGAAGAGGAGGCTGTTGAACCTATTTCAGGTGGAGAAGCGTCACCTTCATGAGGAAGGGTTTCTTTCTCTACAGTCTTCTTCCTCTTTCCCACTTGATATACTGGGTGATTCAATATCCCTTTGGGGTATGATGCTATCCAGTGTTCGGCATAAAATGTAGTCAAATTATGTGCAGCTTTTTCAACTGGTAGATCGAATACTGCCCCAGTCTTCTCTCTTGATGTCAGCAGCCATAGTTGTCGAGAAACCATTGGATGTTTCTCTAACCTGACATGTACCGGAGGGGATACAACAATGTGTTGCAAACATTTGAATTGGAATGCAAATCTATATGGAGCATAGGCCTCGCATATGATTTCTCCATCAATACTAGCTACTAACACACCATCCCTGCAAGCTAGCATGTATGCCCTCAAATCCAAATGGGTTGTCCCATCATCAACAAACCGACTGGATGGCGGACTTTTATAGGGAAAGAAGTTGAATTCCTTAAACATGCTCAGCCTCACTTTCATTTCATAACCATTAACATCTAATGGAGAAATTCTAGAGAATGCTTGCACTGACGGCCTGAATGAGCTTCCAGGAATTTGTAATCCATTCTGTACATTTTAAGTCCTAAGGTGAGTGGCGATCCATCCCCACAAAACCTGGAATGGTCCCACTATTCTTAAAGGAGATTTACCCAGGAAGACATGAAGTAAACTCCTGTGAATCTTTGCTAAAATGGGGGTAGCTAACCCAACCATTTTTCCCTCAGCCAACTTTTCCGTAATGACGAAGGTCCCTGGCCTAACGCCTCCTTTCGAATCCCTGACCGGAAATAGATAAACACTGAGCCACATTGCCCAGAAACCTGCCAGATGGGTTTTCTTGGGAATTCTTTGATTCACTTCATATCCCCACTTTTCAAACTCTCCTGCTTCTAGAGTTGGCCAGAATGTGCCAGGAGCTCCTCTCTTCTCAGGTTTTGTACAGGTGGTAGGACGTTTGGGCCTAGTATCCTTGGATTTCTTCTTCTTGGATCCTTTTTATTTTGGCTCCATCCCTTTCATTTCAATAAGAAAGACATTCATCCATTCCTCCGGATGAATATCTTTTTTAAAATGAGTTATTGAGGTCTCTGAACTCTTGATCCTGTGGAAGATTTTAAATAATTCTCGAGCTAAAGCAGGAGTCTTCTCTGAATCATTCCAAGTCACCTTGGGAGGAATGAATTCATCATACATATCTCCCAAAATTGGATCCCCTGAAATCTTGTGGACATCCCAAAAACTGATACCTACTTCTCCATGAGTCAAATGGAAAGAATTAGTTGCTGGGCTCCAGTGGCTGAGTATCTCTGGCACGAAGTTATCATTTCTGTAAACATATGTTTGCCCAAGCCAGATAGCCTCATATATTGCAGCTCTCTTTAGGTCCTCGATAAACTCTGCGCAAGTCTGTCGCACCCAGTATGCCCACAACCAAGTTGGCTTCATACCTCCCCCCAGGACGGAAATCCCAACTTTTCTTCCAGCATTTGGATTGATCAATCTGAGAATTTCAGAAGATTGAAGGATGACAATGTGGTTGAAGATCAGGTGTATGCTTTTTCAGATCTAGTGTGCAAGGGATATGATGAATCACATAAGCCTTCTCCACTGTTCCAGCAGTTTGAAATACTCCTCCACCAGAGATATTTTCTAAAGCAAAGTTGGTATAATTCTGAAACCACGAAAATGGAAGATAATTCTATACTTCTGGAATAATGACTTCTTGTAGATGACCATTTCGATACAAAGGTAGATAAGTGCAGTGAGGAAAGTTGCAATGATATTTCTTCAGATACTTAGACAAATATGGAAGAGTGCTATCTTTGAAAGTATAGTAATCAGGGCCAATGATATTCATCATATAATCTATCCACTTGCTAGACAGTTCATCAATTAATCCGGGTCTAAGAGCCATTAATTATGCACAAAAAATTTAAATAAATTAATCTATAAATGAATTAATTTTTCACAATTTCTGAATGAAATAAAAAAAATGGCTAAGGAATTAAGGCGTGCAAGTATGGAGGTGTCGCACAAGTGTTACATATGCCGCGCAAGTTTCTGTGACGAATGTATCACCGCGCAAGCCCTATTACCTTTACAGTATCGTGAAAATGAGGGAACAGTGTAAAAAGAGACTTGCGCGGAGAGGAAGACTTGCACGGCGAGAGCTCGAGAAATTCGGGATCAGATGTTATACCCAGCCAAAGGCCATGTATTTATAGGCCAGGAGGCCTATCTGCGTGCCGTACCCAGTGCGTTTAAGGCCTGCGCGGAGAGAACTTGCACGCCGCCCTCTGTGCCCTGAAGACATGCGCGCCCCCTTTTCCTTTGGATGAATTAGATTTCCTCAGAGTCAAATCCTCATTTCTCTCTGGATCCAACTCTAAGGGGGGACTTTTGTTGATGCTCCATTCGTCACAGAATCTAAAGATCAGAAAAGGGGAATATCTAAGCTCAATGTGATTCATCCTTTGAAGAAAAAACATCAAAAATCGACAAAGGCATGAACAAAGGATCAAAAGCAACTGCACCGCGCAAGTTATATCACTGTCGTGCAAGTACACTTGCACGACTACCTTGGTCGTGCAAGTGACTTGCGCGACCTAAGTGATAACCGCCCGGTAACCGCCCGGGGTCTTCTCCTGCCTATAAATAGACCCTGTGGGCCCCCCATTCTGGGGGATCTTTTTCCAGAAACCCGGATTGAAGCTCCCGACGCCCAAGACTCTTCACAAAGCTTCTGGAACACTTATAAGATAATTTCATACCTAGAACGGATGATCTATAGAGAGGGAGGAAGGCCTAAGTGTTGAAAATCATCAACAATTGCGCGCCTGAATGGCCAGCTCTAAAGGGAACGGGTCACACTTGCGCGCCGACTTATTCCTTCAATAGAATTTATGCGTCCCTTTTCTGTAAGAACCTCAAGAAGATTCTAAAGGGTTTAATAAAGAGTCGCTCAAGTATTTTTATGCTGGTTGAAAATCGCGCAAGTAGCCCACATGCTGCGCATGTATACCTGCACGACCAATACTTGCACACCCACGTAAGACTTGCGCGCCTTCCAAGACTTACGCGCCCCTACCTTTTTGGGTGACCATCTTGCCCATTTTACCCATCTTAAGCCATTTCACCTTTCCTATTCAAGATTTAGTCTTCAAGATACTCTTCAAATCCATTCATGGCATGATTTCTTGATTTGGCTTCCTTATTTGAAAGGAATTTTGTGGAATATCTCTCAAAACATAGTGATTTATACATCTTTATGTCACTAAAGATTGATAGTTCATTCATTCAACCTCATCCTTTAAGATGAGAGAATCCTTAACCTGGGTCTCCTTTTTAGGAATAATCCCCAGTTGTAAGTCCTTTAATCTGGGCATCTTCCTCAGGAGTAAGCCCCAAATTCATAAAATTCCCAAATTTGGGCATCCTCCTCAGGAGTAAGTCCCAATCATAATCCTTTAATCTGGGCATCCTTCTTAGGAGTAAGCCCCAAGTCCTTTAATCTGGGAATCCTTCTTAGGAGTAATCCCCATGTCCTCTTAATATGGGCTTCCTTCTCAAGAGTAATCCCCAATCTCAAATATGAGCATCCTTCTTAGGAGTAAGCCCCAAACCATAATCCCTAACCTGGGTCTCCTTTTCAGGAATAAGACCCAGTCATAATCATGGGCTTCCTTTTCAGGAGTTAGCCCCATGTCCCCTAACATGGGCTTCTTTTTCAGGAATAAGTCCCAGTTATAATCTAGGGCTTCCTTTTCAGGAATAAACCCCAAGTCCCTTAAATTTCTCTTAACCAGTCCTAATTTACCCTTGATTTGGGCTTCCTTTTCAGGAGTAAAACCCAATCAAAAGTCCCCTCCTAACATGGGAATCCTCCTTAGGAGTAAGCCCCAAGATTAGAGTATTCAAATCTCCATGAAGCACATATACCTTTATGGACCCTGTTCATGGATTTTCTCCCTAAAAGTGAATCCCAAACCTTCATCTATATGGGCAGTCATACATACATAAGCCCAAACAAATTATTATGATTGCATCTTTCATGGAACAATTGTCTAATGTTTTACCAATACCTCTTGTTTCTCACACCGAGCATGACTCACATGAGCTTAGAGTGTAAAAGTAATTATGACATCTTTCTTTGAGCCATCAATCATAAACGTCATACTCCATTACTCGAACTAAGTGGGCTCTGATTCCTTTTCTAAAACAAAGGATACGTAGGTAGCCCATTTATGGGTTTGATCCCAACTTTGAAATAATCCATGTCCTTCGGAATGACGATAAACTTCAAGTGCCCCACTGAGTGGCTTTAAAACCAGCCTGGTGATCATAATGACCAAGAGACTTTTATAAATGTTTTTTTGAAGGATACCATTGACTCAGAATCTCTAAATAGATACAGGTGATTCTATATTGATGAAGAACCTTGAATACATATAAAAGATTCACTAAATTTCTTACATATTTAATCATTGATTGTTAAAACTGAAGGAAAGATCATTTTATACTTGGTAATGTAATAAGGATTCACGAACATAACTTAAATCTATAAAGAGAGTCCCGGAGTAGACAATAATTCCCCTCAAAAAGGTGTGATGAGTCCGACCTCCCATCCTCTCGACCAATGAAAATTCCTAATCCTCATTAGCCCACAAGCTAATGAGCACCTACCTTTGGAAAGTAGGTCCAAACAGATGTGGAATCATTGGATGTTTCCGGTTCTACGAACAAACCCGTTTGAAACTGATCAGAATGTTTGAATCTCCTATCCAGGAGGTCATCCCCAAATTCCGTGTGAAACACTTATATCTATCCAAATAAAGAGACAACTGATATTAAACTTAAAACACCACTCTAATTACTTAATAAGATATGTTATAAAAAATAATGGTCCCCTTAATAAAACACTCTAATTTTATACTAGACATTTCTAGGGGTGAGGGGGGATCCCAAATAACAATCCATGTCATAGTCCATCATGAGATCATGTAACAAAAAACACACCATGCTATCCCAAATCACATAAGGGAAAAATGCAAGATTAACAAAAAACACAAGCTTCTATACAAATATTGTTTTCAAAAAACATGAACCACTAAAATCAGGCCATATTTCATTCAAAACCAAATGAAAAACCACTTTATAATTCAGACACCAAGACCCCTCATGAGTTGTTAAATTTTAAAATGTCTTTAAACCTTATTTCAAAACAAAATCCATACTATTTTAAACTAGAACTCCATTCAACATTTCAAAATAAATAAATCACATTCATTTTTCTAACTAGTTTTAAAATAACACACCCTTTTAAAATAATCTCATTAAATGTAAATTCCAAAATTAGCAAGAAGAATTTTTTTTTGAAAATTAATGGTTCCCTTAATATCATAATCTCATATTAAAAAATAATATTTACTTGATTACAAATATGAATATCACTAACATTTTGTTTCAAATTCTTATTGAACTACACTATTTCTAAAAAAATTGTAATCAAACTACAATTTAGAAGTGAACCTTAATACCTTTTTTGAAATGTAAAACATTTTTCTCATGATTTACATTTTTCAAACACACAATGGTATTTTATGTCACTTAAAAAATTTGTATTAACAAGGCTCCAAATAATCATTAAAATAACTCTAAATATTATATCATATCAAAATATTGAAAATGACTCTTATCTCATTACCAAAAAAGGCCCTATTAAATCCAGGGTTTATGTTATGTAGATCATAAAGTCACGAGGATATATAACCCTTCTAAAATTGGACACATGGGTGACAACCACATTCCAATCATGAATTGGTCCTTGCAATGTTTTTAGAATCTAGATTTTGGTTCTCTTATGATTTTCTAGTCCCTACAAGAACACCAAGATATTCAATTTCCCCTTTTAAATTTCTATACCAACATAAAAATTGATCCTCTATGGAATAATATGACATGAAATTTAGTATAAAAAACCACCTCCCTTTGTATCAAACAATAATCGAATATCACCATCAAATGGAAAATATTAATATAAGGAAAAAACCACAAATTCACATGGACACTCATGGATTAGGGTGAGAAAAATATCCCAACACTCTTCTTAGACCTACCTCTCAAGTTACAACAGATTCTAACTCGTTCTTACAATGAAAAACCAAATAAAAAGTTTGTTAAAAAGTATTTGTTTCCTATGGAATATAATATCACATATGTACTCTCATAAAATTTGTAACAAACCACTCTAGACTATCCATATGATAGATACCCGAAAAATTATCCCACATGCCCAAAGAAAATTCCAAATTCTTATATGCTGGAAACATGTTTCTAGGCATCATAAGAATAGACCTGGGAATTTTTTCAACCAAAAATTAAAGTAATTAATATATTTGAAATATAAAAAAATCATAATGACTCATCTGTATAATAGACATCCACAATAAAAATTAGGCATAAATAAATAGATGTTAAAATAATGAAAGCTATAAACAACATAATCAACCAAAAACCTCCATCATCAACCTAGTCTACCAATCCGTAAAGTGAAAGAAACCCCTAAGAATTTAAAATTCAACCACCACAATATCAATATACCTCCCAAAATATAATCCAATAAAATCATAACTGTATATTATAAATTATTTAAAAGGAAACATTCTATGAATTATAGGAATGTAACGGTGGGTCCTACCAAAATTATGTAATAGACACACTCTCCGAATTATATAAAATAAAAACTATCTCTAAAATGATCAGCAATTAATTTTTTTAGGGAACTAAGCTAAATACATGAAACAGAGATAATATAGGCTTGAGCCCATAAGTACTCTGTAGAACACAACAACCCATCAAATATAAGAATCTAATTTTTCATTAAATCCAAAAAATTCTAGTTTTAAATACCATAAAAAATTTAGTCTTTCTACAAGGTTTTATAAATTAAGAAAAAATACATTATTAGTAATATATAAACACTTTTAATTGTTTTTAGATGAAAATAGTGTCTTGGAAAATGTTTTTTCCTAACCTAAAATCAATGAAAAAACACTATATGAATATCTAAATATAATTTTTTTATAAACATTTTTTTAGAAATACCCATTTCAAAATAAAATAGGTTTATATTAATCACAATTTTTTCCAAAAGATATATAAAAAACAATTCAAAAAACTATACACAAAAAAACAGAAAATGTATTTAAAATCTCACACATAATTAGAGTTATAAAAAAACATGTTTCTATTATCCCTATAAAAAAATCCACTAAAAATCATTTTAAAAATAATTTAAAAGCAATTTAATATAACCAATTACTTTATTCATTATTTTAAAAATCTGTTGGAAACTATTTGAAAAACATTTTTAGTGATAACCACCCAATGAAGGAAGAGATAAAATAGTTATGAACCACATGCTCAATATCCAAGAAAATCATAATGATTATAAGCATAAACATCATCAACATATAACAAAAATACAAAGAAAATGTAATAATACATGATATCACCTCAAACAAAGAACTAATAAAATAATATATATATATATATATAAATCCTACATGAGTAATGTGATCATAGGGGTCCAGACAAAAGGGTCTCCTGTAAGTGAGTAAAAACCAAATGTTCTTCATAGATATGCAAAGTGAAAGTTCTCATAATATTCCAGAATCCCAACTCCAAGATCTATCACAATTGACTATCCAAAAAGTGGAATCTCCCATGGTTTTCCTATAGAGGGCTATCATGGTCCCTTGTACAACTAATATATACTCTTTTAGTCTTCATAATAAAGGCTCTCGTGGTCTCTTCTACAATAATGGATGATCTCTCCATCTCCAAAAAATGGCTATCGTGGTCACAAGAAGAACACATCCTCACACCCCAATAATTCAATGTTCTACTCGATTAAAATTATAATCACATCACAAATACCACACATTGAAATCCATTTCCCAATATACATTAAAAAACAACATGACCATTTTAGAAAATACAATTCTAGAAGGAAAAAAATATAAAATTTATTTATAAATCCATTCGAAAATAACTCACACATGACCATTCACACCCTCACATAAGAAACATCAAAATCAATCAGAAAAATCATAAAAAATTCATAAAATAAAAATCCCCAAAATATATCACAAGACACTAGGAGACACAATAATTCATAATGGCTTTAAGAAGATCTCAACTAATTTTTGAAAACCTACTTTATTCACAAAAATCCAAATTAGAGATATATTTAAAGAAGCTTTTGGAATGGCCTACCATTTAACCAATTTATTTTTTCAAAAGCATATATATACTAACTATTCCTTTATAAAAATATATTTAAAATATTCAAAGATATAATGAGTTTCAATATAAAATCTATATAGGATAAAACACCATTTTGAAATCACCTAACTAATTTGAACATACCAATGGTTTAATCGCCTTAAATAAAAGGTTATCACAAATATTAAAAAAACTACTCTATAGACGTTGTTTGAAGACAACCTAAAATCATGAATAATTTCTAAAACATAAAAGAGGGAACCTTACACCACATTAAATAGAAAAAAATTCATCCAAATCCAAATAAGATTTTTCACAAACACTTTCCATGAACCTACATCCCATTAAAAGTGTTAAATAATAATTTTATATCAAAATATCCACTCATTAGGTTATATATATTTGCACAATTGAAAAATAAATAACTTTAAAAATATAAGAATTTAAATGCTTGAAATATAATGCGATGAAAAATCAACACTTACCTCAAATAAACAATTGGAGAATCAAAATGGTTTGAAACCCATTGACTTTGATGAGATATGAAAAAACAAACAAGTGGGTGGGATAAATGTCCCATTTAAATCCCTAAAAAATAATATGTTTGAAAAACATGGTAAAGTACAATAAAATGTGGTTCATCCAAACAAATAGAGAGATGCGAAGAAGATAAATTAACAAAAAGAGGATGAATATGGTTAGTGAGGTCCATACATTTATTATTTGACAAAGTGTCCCTATCAAATCTCGGTAAAACACACTAGAAAATGAGGCTTCAATCGGGATAGGTATGAACATAAGGGTCTTTGGTTGGGGCTGGTTGTGTGATAGTGGAAGGTGGCATACAAGGTGTCATAAACGAGGGAGAGATGAGTAAGGGAGAGGGGTGTTCAGTTTTAGGTGTTTTAAATTTTAAAATAATTTAATATAATAAATTAAACATCAAATTTTAAGAACTCAATAAAAGAGAATGGGTTTTATTTTTGAATAGGTAATACCTATACAAACTATGAACAATGCACTTCTTGAAAAAATTACACTACACCATTTATTTTTGATACCACACTGTTGAAAAAAATGCTACAACCATGAATTATTAAATTACCATATTTTAGAGATTATCTAAATTTCTGATTCATGGTTTACCTAACCGTGTGCAAGTCGTGCATCACACAATATAGTCACAGAAGGTCTAACATCGTTACTCCAAGGAATTGAACGATTTCACTTAAACTATGTATTTAATCCATTCATGAATGGGAAATTTCAATATTTTCTAATTTTTAATACCAAACTCCAAGAAAAGTTAAAAAAGCCTCAAACTCAAAAATATATCATAAAATTAATACTATAGTTACATGGTTTCTTTCCAATCATGTTGAAAATATTTTTCTGAAATCTAATTATCTTGGTTCGAAGTAAAGATTCTTTGGCACCAACTATAATAACATGACCCTAGTTACCTTAAGATGGTTTTTAATTTACTACATTGTTATATGAGAGAATGGGTTATGAAACCAATGATTTATTAGGTATTTATTCTTGGAAAACATGATACAAACTTGAGCTTAATATTACATTATATAAAAAAATACCTAGAATGAAAAAATTTCTTACATCCATGAAAATATCCGTTATAAAAATACTATTAAAATGGAAAAAATAAATGGGTGAGCTCAGATTCTTAGTAACTATTACCCAATATCAAATCTATCCTAAGAAGATAATTCATAAACAATACAAAAATGAGGATAATCAATACATATCTCATTTAATAAATAACATGAGACCAAAAATCTAACCCTAAAAAACATCATAATATAAATCACATAGATAATAATAACTGAAATCACAATGAAACAAACTAAAAATTCTTTACTTCATGATGATACTATAAAGACATCATACCAAGACATCATGAACCATACTTCTATGGACTCGTGGAAATCCTATTTACAGAATGTTTGGGTATAAACCAAATAAAAACTAATTTGGTCAACATAATGATTTAATGAGGGGATATCCATAATTGTTCCACATGCATATCTTAACTATGTCTAATTAATACTTACTATATTAAATCATAAACATAATAAATAATAAATATGTCTTATTAATCAATAAATATTTATATTGAATATAGAATACAGAACATCCATATTTACTTAGTAAAAGAAATATTTTTTTTATAATCTTACTTCATCTGACACTATGTTTAGAAATTGTATATACTTAATAAAATATGAAAATAATAAATATATTACTAATACAAAATAATATTGATATTATTTGAAAATAATAATAGAGAGTAATTGAGAATATTACTATACATTATTGAGAATATCTTTATGAAAAAAATGATTCATCAAACATAAATTAGTAATGGAAGAAGGAAGACCAGTAATTAATACAAAATTAAGGGTTTTAAGTAATTTAATATCTTTTGAGAAATTGAGATGAAAATGAATGTGATTTATTAAAATGATCTTTCTAAAAATATTTTGATACATTAGTATAAAAATGTAGTAATAAATAATTTCTATGCTAATTTCATGGGTTGGAAAATATAATTTTATAGTACTATTTGTGAGCTAGTTTAAAAGAATATAATCTTCAAAAGATATAATTATTAATAGGTAAAATGTGTAATGGAAGATAAAATATAGTTCGTTAATATAAAGTATCATTGAAATTCATTAATAAAATAATACCATTTTCATTTAGTTTAAAAATATAAAATATAACTATCTTCTTCTTAAACAACCCATTATTATGAATTTTTGAAAAATAATTAAAAATTCTTAAATTTATAGGACATTTTAGGTTTATAGTTTTATATAATTACAAAAACACATACAAATAGATAGGTAATATAGTTAATATTGGACATTTTTTCCAGAAAATTTGGTTATTATATTAACACACTAGTCTTGTTCATGAATATTTTTCATCATTGACGATGTTCGATATTGGCATTTATATACCACTAACCCATTCTGATACCCTACAAAAAAATTATAAAACCTGGGGTGAGGATGAAATATATCAGTAATGGATTAAATAAGAATCAAAATCCATTACTACGTTAAAAATACTTGAAAACCAAATTAATTATTTTATCATAATAAACTTTGATCTCAAAATAATCACATACATACCCTTGAAATAAAATTATTTTCCTAAATTTATTCATAAATTACTTTATAAACATGCATATGGAAAGAATCATAAATTAAAATAAAAAACTGATTTTTTTATTATAAACAATATTTTCACCCTTAAATATTTTAAATCAGAAGTTATTTTTGTTATCTTATAAAAGAAAATTATTTTTATAAAAACCCATTAAAAATTGAGTGTTAAATACATCAATATATAATTATTTAAATAATAAAATGGTAATTTATTCATAATAGTGGAATGGATAATGTTGGTTATCATGTTCTTAATCACGAGGCCACGTGCCAAGGAATCATGAAAATTATAATCTAGTCCTTGATTTGATACATTTTACATACAATCATGACCTAGTTCCAATGCCTTTTACAACCCATCATGGACTTATTCCAATAAATTGTAATTGTATGATCTGAAAAAATGTTTAGAAATACCCTTTTCCCATGAGATCTTTCAATGAATCCATGGGTATTCTATAAGTTATTCCAACCAATAACATATATATGTCAAATTCATTCAAAAAATAATGAATCAAAAATATAAAAAATAATAAAATTTCATTGATAATAAATACTCGTCTTAGAAAAATATTATACAAATTGTTAATATTTTAGATAGAAAATTAATAAAGCAACCTGATCTCATGACTTCATATAAAATAATGTGTTTGGTATTAGTAGAAAATATCCTTAATGATGTATGAAATATATTAATTAATGTTTACATATAGTGAATATTTTTAATAAAATTATTATAATTATACTTTTAAAAACACTAGTAAACATCATTTTGTTTTAGTGTATTCTAGAAAATAAAAATTCCTCGAAAAATTGTAAAATGGCCATCCTTTAAAATACAAGAAATACTTTTTTAGTAATTTTTATAGTTTGAAATTACTTTGATGGTAGAAAATTGTGATAATGTGTTAAAAACTAAGAAAATGTTTTCCATTTTGTAACATGTAAAAATAACTCAGATAGATATCATTGAAATACTCCATTTTTAAAAAAATTCTAAATGAAGTAATAATAAGTTAAAAATTACCTTTATTAATATTTATTACTAATATATGATCATTCTTGAAACATTAATAACAACATATATATAATGAAAAACATGTTTAAAACCATAAAAAACGTTTAAAAATTCAAATACCATGAGTCCAAACTTGTTTTATACATTACATAATACCTAAATAAGACCATTATACCAATGAATTTTTTAAATAATAACCTTTATAAAGTTTTTAATTATTAATTTTAATTAAATTTTTGTCATGTTTAATTCATATAATAAATCAGTTCTATGTTTGTCGGATGTTTTGAAGTCGATTAGTCAATTACCTTTAAAATAACATTGGTGTGTTAAACATGGTCAAGTAGAACATTTTATAATCATTTAAAAAATATTAAACGTGATTTTTTTATATTTATAAATTAAGAATTCTTTTATAACTCTCTATGTATTGTTTTCATGAAATAATAATTACATTAGTTCATTAATATGGTTGTCTGTATGTACGCATGAGTGAAGTAACAATTTTTAAAATTCATAATATGAAATAAGGTAAAAAATAAAATATATTTTAAAAATTACATATATAACATAATTATCCTGAAAATTAATTTAATATATTCTTAGGGAAATCCATGTATATTAATGTAGATATCAATTCTTTATGAAGGTTGTAGTCCATATACACACAACAGCGACCTTATCAATTTCCAACGTATGGGATGGTAACAAAGTACATAATATTATATAATTAATGTATAATAACTATATTATAAAAAATAATATATAAAATATATATCCATCATTGTAACCATTCATGTGATAGGGTGAATAAAAATAAAATATAGTACTTCAAGGACACAATAGTCCATTCACTTGAATGTGAAATATTTTCATATTTATTTATGTTGAAATGAGACAACAAATTGATTTACCAATAGAATAATAACATTTTATGAAATTGAATATAATAATGTGATTATTCTAATTATTTTTTAGATTATTTGGAGGTGGTGATGAGGAATTAAACATGAAAGAGATCAGGAAGGAAAATTACCTTTTCCTCAGGTTTCTTCCTTTAGATTGATCATAAAGTATTTTTTGAGAGTTGAATGGAAACAAATATGGTAACGTTGAATGGGAATTTTGGATAGAGATTTGGGTATATATATCAGAGTAAAATGAACTCATATGTTTTATTCAAATGGTTAGATTATGTCCATTTTTATATGAAAAAATCATTGATTTTATAAATACTTAGAATTTACGGGACAAATCTATTATATTGAAAATTTATAGTGGTAAATAAAAGAACCATTCAACATAGTATAATAAATTTACCAAAAAAATGAGTAAATATAGTAATTTTATATTTTTATCATGATCTAAAAATAATTTTAAAATATAAAAAGTCATTTAATGCAATTTTTTTGACGATTCCAATATTTATAATTTAAAGGAATCTAGTTAATAATTGTTTAAAATATGATCAAATTTTAAATATTTAATAATCACTAATTATATATTAAATTAGAGGAATATAATAATTAATAAATATATATTACTTATATTTTCATTAAAATAGTTTACTTTTTTTACTACATTCACAAGAACTACATTTATGTTAGGTAGGCAATCAAGGTAATTATACAATCACATCAATTTAAGAATTAATTAATATCATAAAAAATTATTATTTTACAAGGTAAATATTTATAACCATTCATAACTTCTTTTTATTCCTATTTAATATATTTGATATATTTAAATAATTAAACTAACATTTCATATATATTCTTGACATAAAATAAAATAATTGTAATTATAAAATTAAAGTGACCCTAAATTTACCAAATTTAGAATATAGTATGATTTTGGTTGAAATATAATATTATAATTAAATCGAGGAATTTTCTTGATAGATTTTGAGACAACATTCCATAGTTTCAACCTAATTTGACCTATTTAATCCGTTACAAATGCAGATGAACATTTACTATGGTTGCTATTCAAAATGAATAAAAATGAAATATACCATATTATGTAATTTTAAAAAGGGTGATTCCAAATTTTAAATAAATTTTATAAAATTATATTTATATAATATTTAATAACTATATTTAATTTATTATTTCAAAATGTTGGGAAAATCATATTTAGAAATATGTTTTTTAAGAATAAAATTAATTTAATTCAAAAAGAACGGTTAATTTTGATCACAGCTAAATTAATTTGATTATGATTAGTAGTAGGAGAATTAATTTACAATAAAAGAAACTATACAGTTAATGTTATCTTATGAATACATGATTTAAATAAAAGGACAAAATTGTTTGTATTTGAATAAAAACCTTATTTCTATTTCCAAATATGTCAATATTAGATTTCAAATTTAAAAATTATAGAATTAAACATATAATATTACATCTTAACTATTTTTTTGTAAAAAGGTTTTCTAAAAATTTAATTCATTCTTACATTATGATTAAGTCATAAAAATCATAATAATTGTAAAACCAATATTTTTTCACAATTCATAAAAAATCAAGAATTTTTGAAACAAAAAATTTAACCATGACATATTTTTGATATTTTAAAACAAAAAAATTTGAAATATATTTATCACATTAAATTTATAAAATTTTAAAATTTATATTTTACATGTAAATAAAAAATATTAAACAAAATAAATTTTATAGAAAAAGACCCTTCTAAACTTTAACTATAATTTATCTTTTATGGTTTCATTCTTCTCTTTGAATATTTAGCACATATTTTCTAATTAGTGAAAATTAAATTTAGAATATCCTAAGTTTCTATATATTTATTTCATTATACATTTACATCCATTAATACTCATCTATATAATGACTAAGTTATACTAATCATATAAATAATATTTTTTCTATATTTTTTCATTTTGGCTTATGTTTGGTGTTGTGTTTGGTACATTCTTTAAACCATAGTATTCACATGAAATCTGATTAATTATTTCAAAATTAAGGTATTAAATTCATTACCTATTTAAAACATTTCTTCTATATAATATATATTTTCTCACAACAAATTGAATTTATCTAGATTTTATTATAATCTTAGTTACAGAATTTATCAGGATAAGAAATGTTTAATTTTCTATTAGGTAAGTTATTATCACTTAATTATTTTTAAAACCGTATGAGTAAAATTATAATAAAATTACTTTTTCTTTATGTTGGAAAAAGAAAGAAATAAAGGATGAGAATTATTTTTTTCAAATGGAAAGATAGGTTTATCTTTCTATAGATTAAGTAGAATAATTATTACCATTAATATAAGAAAAGAGAAAACCTTTTTATCAATTTATTTATCTTCCATTAAGGATATTTCATCCCTAAATGTTTTTTATACTAGTTTTCAATCAATAATTTGTTTCATATGATAAATAACCATGATGAATTATCCATGAATAAAGTTATGAAATTGAACTATAATGTATTATAGGATCCATAAAAGGATAAAAATTTATTTCTACTATTTTTATCCATTAACCAAAACCATATTTTGTTAAAAAAATCCGTATAATATCTAATGTCTATAATCATTCATATGAAGAAATAATATCTTAATCTTCAAATCATTAATAGTAATAAAAAAAAATTCAATTAAATAATTCCATATATAAGTAACCTTAATACTCATCAAATTATGCATGAACAATTTGAAACCTAAAAAAAGAAATATTTTATCACATACTCTTTTTATATCAATATAAAATTTATCTAATCATATAATTATTTACTCATAGAGTTTCATACTAATATTTTATATGTTAAAGTATTATATTCTTAAAAATATATTAATCATTTCCCAAAATAATACGAATCACTAAAAGTTTTGAATAAAATCAGATGAACTATCAAAAGATAAATGAAACATTATTCTAAAAACAATATCAATCATTCTTTTCAATTAATTACACATTTACCTAATAATTTCTATTCACCTTAATCCTTTAATATTCCAAAAAAATATAGTAATTTTCATTAAAAATTATATTAAACACCAAATCAATAGATCACATATCAATCCCATGGATATCTATATGATAAAACTCATGTTCCCAAAATATATTATACATTTATCCCATATTTCCATATTTAACTAAGAATAAACGATCAAAATTACCCTAAAGGTCATCTACACCATTAAAATAATGAAAAAATGTTGAGGAATTATTTCACAAATATCATTTTCACTAAAACCCAAGTAAATCTTAAGCATTTATTATACCTTAAAAAATTATTAAAATTTAATAAAATTATTCCAATGTACTATTACTCATCTTATAATTCATTACATAAGTCCTTAAAAGTATATAGTGGCATATACACCTAAAACCATCCTTAAATTTAATAACCGTTAAAAAAAATTATTTCTTCACTATAACTACTAAATCACTATTTTATGACACATCAGTCATTCATCTTCCATTATAAACCTGTAACCATTATTCATTGTCTTATTTCATAATATGTCTACAATAAAATAAGTAATATGAATCATTTCCTATGATATATCAATTTTAATCTAATCATATTTCTTAATATAATCATTATAAAAGTTGTCAAATTAATTTATATCTTTTATATATTTTATTCAGTTTCTTTATTTTCAACTATATATAATATGACATTTTGAGGACTTTATTCATCCATTATTTCTTATATATTTTCTTATCATTCCTCCATAGGAATTTATTTTCATAATTTCTAAACATAAAATGTTTAAAGTATTCACATTCTAGTTATTCCTTAGAAATAACTCTATTCCCATTCTTTATGTTAACCAAATACTTCAGTTTATTAATCAATGTCTAATACTAAATTACTTACTTTATTACATATGAAAATATTTATGTTCCTTTGAGACATTTATTTGGGATCTTAAACCCAATATCACTGACATATAGAATGTTTAAATTTTTTACCATCATGTTTATTATAACCTAAACCTCAATGAATAAATTTTACTGTAATTGGGAAATTAGGATAATCTCCCAAGATCATGTTATTAATCATAATTCAAGATATCTAGTTAGAAATAACCATAATAGTTTTCACTCAAACTATTATCTCATATTTATTATCATTCATACATACACCTCATTATCCATCACACTCATTGTTAATTAACATCCTTCTTGTTTCATCAATTTAATAACAAAATGATTAGTGATAATATATCTAACAAAACCATCAAAATCCATTTTATGAAAAGGATAAATACTAGGAAATACATAACCATCTAATATTTTATTTAACTCTTCTGATTCTATAAAAAATTACCATAATTATACATAATATACTAACCTTTGCATTTATTTATGACTTCTAACATATTCTCCAAAACTATGATAATAAACCCTAAAATATTTCTCATTAAATATCATCTTATCTTATAAAATCTTCAATATATTTTCATTGAACCCAAATATAACAAATAGATCTATAAAAATAATATTAATGATTTTAATATAAAGGATATCACATTATTATATTTATAAGGCATTGTTTTATGGTTTTGAGAATTAGAAAACCTCATATAATTACACAGGGAACACTATTATATAATAGACATTTTTTTGATAAAAATAGGTTCTTATGTTTAAATCATATAATCATTCAGGATACATTTTCTTCCTTCAATAATTTCCTCCATTTAACATTCTATACCTCATACAAATCCATATGGTATGTGAAAAAAACATTAAATATTATGGTGAGATCAAAATTAAGGGATGTAATGAGAATTAAAATCTAGTAACCTTTTAAAAAAATGGAAACTCATTTAAATTATTTCCTTTACACATAATAAAATTTAAGATAAAAATAGTCACATTTTTACTAACGAAATAATATTCAATACTGAATCTTTCCCAAAAAACATTTCATTGATAAATAACAAATGGAAACATATTTATTCACAAGGGTTTCATGAAATGAATGAAAATGTTTCCCTGAAAACATTTAAAATATAAATATTATTTAAAATGTTTAAAATCTTAATATCAATTTATTATATTATAAAATGTAAAGGTTTTTATAAAAACTAATCAATAACTTCATATTAAATATATCCATTGATAATAATTTAATTAATGACATGATAAATTATTTTTTTACAAATTAATGTATAATATTGGGCATCATTATAATATTTTCAATGTCTCATTCAAATAAATCATATACCTTACAATCATGGACATATAGTACGTTCTATTGAATACTTCAAATCATTTATTCTATAAAATTTTGTTTATCATCTAGGCATTTTTCCAAGAAAATTTCATTATATCGACTGCCGCACACTATGTTATACCTATTATGTTTATTATCTTGAGACCTATCGATGCATTCTTGGGTTATTTATAATGAGGCCCCTCTGTTCATTTATAGATGTAAAATTTATTACTAATATACTAAATCAATTAAATAAAACACAATCAAACTTCTATTTTAATAAACTTTTATATTGGTAATCTGTGATACAAAATGTCAATATTTCCTCAGTCAATAAGTATAAAAACATGATCATAATCTATAAAGTAAAATATAGTGGTTTATATCCATATATAATATCCCCTATAATTCCTAACAGTAATTTAGGACTGTTTCCATAGATAAAAAATAATTTTATAAAAAATTAAAAATTTTCATTGAAAAAATGATTGAAAACAGAACATTCTTTATATATCTTTTAAAATTTGAAAATTCAAAAAATATTTAGGAATTATGTTTTTGGGAACCTATAAAAAAATTTAAGAAATAATGACAAAAATGATTTCTATGAATGGGGGAAAAGGTGTTCATGTGAAAGATATTTTAATTTTTTTTCACTTTTGTAACAAGTTAGAATAATGCATAAAAAAAATATTAAAATCATGAATTTGAGAAAATATTTTAAAATATGTCAAAATTAGTCAAAAATTACATTTAACCATAAATAAATAAAAAATAAGAATATGATTGAAACATTTAGATGAATATAATTCTAGAATAAAAACATTTTAAATCATTTAAAACAATGTTTTAAAGAAAAATACCTTACATCAAGTCTGTAAACATTTCTTATATTCTCTAACCGCTTAATAATACAATTATTATAAAAATTTATTACTTATGAACCATTTCTTGTGTCTTATTTTATATATTAATTCAATTGTAAATGAAGATTTTTGAATAAGTTTTGTTTGTTGTCAACCATGATTGATATGTAATATGATATTTTTTTGAGGTGTTTATAAATTATAAAAAATTTTGGTATATTCTCTCAGACATGATACTGGGCCTATAAAATTATCAAGGAATCCTTTTTTGGATGATGATTTTGAAAACAAATTACATGAAATTTTTTATATATAATGATTTCTATTCAAAAAATATAGATAAATATATATATATCTTAAGTAGTAAGCTACCTATGGATTTTATAGTTATTTATTTTTCTATTTATTGGAGTTTGAGTGCTATTATAACATGGAAATGATGGCAATGACTAGACAATAAGACATTGATAATCATGATCCAAGATTAAGGGTACCTTGTCCTACCTAGAAAAGGAGGAGTTTCATAGGTATATTAGAAGATGAATGTGAAAATCATAATACATGAAGTGTGAAGATGGGTGGTGTGCACTGGACTATAGAAAGGGATAGAGACCTCTGTAAATTGTATTTAGGTGTAGACTCAAGTACACCACTTAGGGGTACATTCCAGATTGAGTAATATTAAGAGATTCTAATGAATTTTTATGTTTGATGTGGTATTATAGAGTGTGATACACTAATAATCCGCCATTAAAAATCGAGATTCAATTTGAGGGCACCGCTTGTCTGAAATCATCCTAAGGCCCATGAATTTTCACTACATTTTAGTTTATGTAATTCCACAACCATGGATTGAAATGATACATCTATATATTATTTGGTTGATATTACTAGCTGAATCCATAAATTTATAAGAGTATGATATCTATGATTTCATGAGAAAAATAAATAAATTTCGTGAATATAAGAATATAGAAAAACATTTTTCCTTTTATATGAATAACACATAGACCTTCAATAGAAAGTTCATGGGCCTTACATGTGCGAGGATCATTTGTGTGAGGTGAATCCTATATGGATCTCCCAAGAGTTTTTGGGAGTTCTCAAATACAGTACACCATAAATAAATGTCTGACGCATATACATTCCTTGTGATTTTAAACCATGAACAATATTTTGGGTTGAATAATGAAATGTGACAATGTGGACACAGATCTCCCATGAGTGACTTGATACACCATGTGGGTCTGTAGGACCTTTCGTGTGTATAATAATTGATATCTAAATGCACATAACCATAAAACATGTTATATATAATGATTGAAAAATAAATATGATTATTATTTTATTAAAAACCATATGTGATGTATTTCAAGATGAATATGCATCATGAATTTATAGTTTACATGGAAATGTACTACTTCTAAAATATTCAGATGATACCCATGTATGATAATATTGATGATCTAGAAATCCATATGATATGATTTTACCAACCATCACCAAATACCCTAAAATCATTCATGATGCTTCTATTGGGATCTAAGATTCATGAATATATACTATAATGTATTCTTTTAGGATATGTAGCCCCTGTGTCCTCCTTTAGTCGAAAAATAAATATGGATGATAATATAATCACATAAATTCTTGTGTGGGTTGGAAATAATGATAGATTAATGCAGCTTTACATATATTCATATTTTTCATATGATATGAATATATTACTGATTCATTGAGTTTATTTAGGATTTCATTATAAAAAACCATTTGAATAAACAAAGTGAAGAAAAAAAGAGTCTTATGTGTGTAAAATTAATGATATTTTCTCAAATATTAAACATGAATTAATATATGTAATTAATTAATTAATAATTAAGGTTATTTTAACTAATTAATAATATGGAAATAATCATTATTCCATTAAAGAATATTAATGAAAAATTAGGTATACAATATTTTTTTGAATATATTTCTAGATGTGATAAAATAATTTTTTTCAATAATTTACTGATATACTGTGACACTCTACTATATTGATGTTAGATAATAAGAAAAATATCGATCTGGGGTACATTCAGGATTTTGGAGTGGCCTATGGAGATATAAATTCACACCCAAATATTTTTTTCTTGATTTTGATAAGGAAGAGGGTTATATCCTAAAGAAATTTTCTTATACGTGATATACTTATTCCAGAAATGTAGAGAAAATATAAATATATTGTTGGTGAATAAATATGTTTTAGAAATCAATGTATTTCCTAAATAAGATCCACCCTTTAGTGTTGAAGAATATAGATATTATTTTAATACCAGACTCCAACACAAGGGATGAGAAAAAATTATAATCAATGTTTGGTTTTATTCTAAATAAATATACACTAATTATAGTGGGATTTTGATAAAAACCTTCCCATAGAGATAAGTGTATAAAACCTAATCTGACCATGTATTTAAATTTTAGGAATTTTTAGCCACATCAAATTATAGTGATAATATAATTCTTGTCCCAACTAATGGTTGATCATGGAAAGTAGTAGACTCTCACAATGAGGCCAAAACACGTAAAAATTTCAATTTGTGAATACTATTTATTATTTAATCATATTGTTGATGAAGTGACTCAAGATACACAATAATTATATTAGAATGTAGCAATTTTTTAATGTGATGGAAAAAATTTCTAAAATACAAGAACCACTAATTTACCCCACCCCTCTAATTGGATTATTAATGGTCCAATGTGTTATAATTTTTACCAGAGCATAGTTTACTCTAATATATTATTATTCTATGGTCAATTAAGGAGAATAAAAATTATTTTTTAATAGTAGAGGTGTGACCTTCTTTTATTAAAGGAACATTCATGGGTGATAGAATCAAATCCTACCATTTCATATGTTAATGATACTTATTGTAAGCGATTACATATCTATGGGTTCTCCACCTATTGAATGTGATATTTTTATAAAATTTCAAATAATAGGTTTCATGAAATTGATGAAAAAAATATAAATGAAATATTATCGTCAGTTTATAAAAATTTATACAAAAAGGAGATTTGGCTACAACTTTAAATGAAATATGAGATGAGATCTAAAATATATTTTAGAGAAATATAAGGATAAAAGAAGATAAGTTCAAAATATGGATGGATAAATTTGAAGAAATCAATGTAAGTGAATATGATAATGGTGATTCATATTTTACAACGGTCAATGATATAGTCAGTATTATCAAAGTGGATGGAGATATTTAGAATGATTCAAATATGATAAAGATTTAGGATAAACCCTTTAGATAAATATAGCCCATAGATAAATTAGATTTCTAAGAAATGTTTAGAATATATCATGATAATTTTAGTAGAACCATCTTAAATTATAACATGCTTAAATTTAGAGTATTTATAAAAATAAAAAATAATAAATAACATTAAAATCATAAAAAATTTAAATATCAATGAAAAAGAACAATTATACCCTGAATTTAATTTATATAATGATGATTATAATGATGATAATCATAAAAAAATAATGTTTCTCATATCTAAAAGTTTTAAAATTGGAAAGTAAAATATAATGTACAGATCCCACTTAAGTGTTTAAATGTTATGGAATTTAATTTTTTTACAAATATTTTTATAATAATATGGTCATAGAGTTATATTATTATTGAGAAGAATAAAATCCATAATGGAGATAAAAATTTTAATCTTATAAAACCTATAGGAAATAAGACGACAGAGGAAGGAAACCCGTCATAAATAAAAAAGAGATGTTCAATAGGTAAAGAGGAAGATGAAAATTAAAATGTATGAGTAGATTCATAAGAGGGATGTGATGTAATATATATTAATGTTATGGAACGTATTTAAAAATGTATATATTTCTAGTCGTGTATAAGATGAAGTTATTGTAGCTTAAACGATTTAAATGTTAATGATAGAACATGACTTCTATCATTTAAAGAAATATATAATCAATAAGGGAGGTAAAAATTTTAGTGATATAATTATTATTTTCAATAATATTTAATATGAGTTTTAAAATAATGTGATTGTGTACATTGAGGAGATTAATCATCTCAAAAATATAGTTTTAAAGAAATATGAAATTAAAAAAGAATTAGAGATAAAGATAGATACTCAAGAAAAATAACTTGCCTTATAAAATAATGGTGTCTTGATTCAAACAAGACTATTAGAATGATTTATTTTGAATTTAAAAAAGATTTGGAAGTTTCTGTTATGTTTTTATAAAACATTTATATATCCCATTCATCGGTTCATGTAACTTATTTTTTTTGTTAAGTCTGAAATCATAAATATATGCAGCCAAATAGTGGAGGCCCAATAATCATTTTTTAAAAAACATGGATTCAGAAATATATCTGGAATAAGTCTTATAAAATCATGGGTATGAAAAGATATCATGAAGATCAATAAACATTAAAATATTTTCTAAATAGTTTTAATATTGAACCAATATAGTATGAATAATATCAAAGAATGATTCTGTAGTATTAAGGAAGATATATCTTTAGGGGCTATTGATGGTGTTATGGATATTATAGACATAATGCCTATGTTTAATATTATAATATGTGACTCTCATGTGACTAATGAAATCATGTGTTTATAGGGAGTTATTAAAAATATATGATCAATATATATTATTTCAATAAATCTGAATTTCATTGACAAACATGCATTCTTACTCAAAATAAGATTTATTATCAAGGAGGAAACATGCGATATGTGTGAGTAAAATGGTCAAAATACCAAATAGTTAATAAATTTAACTCATGGGAAACTATAATAAATTTCAAAAGGAGGAATATAATCAAACAAAAGTTAGAAATAAAATTTATTAATATTTAACGAATCTTTCAAATCTAGTAAAAAGTTAAAGTATTGGTTTTTTTGAGTGGCTAATCATCACACCTGCGATGAGATTCTGAGAACAAGAAATGAATTTAAGAACATGATGGAGTTGTAGTGAATAATAATAATTAAATAATAATTAAAATTCAAGGGATTTGGTCCAATCTCCCTTGAACCTATCAAACTAAATTTCTAGTAGGAATTATTTATCGATGGGATCAAGAAAATCCTTTTATGTGTGATGGAATTATATTATGAAGGTAATATGGTGATATTTATGTAAAATAAATATCCCATTAAAATAAATCAAGATTAAAAAATCATTATAATTTGAGAAAGGACTAGTATAAATCTATTTCAGATTGAAAATCTGAGTGATTCTTTTATCTCATTACTATGGAATAATATCTTCTTTGGCCAAAAAACAATGTGACATACATAAATTTAACATAAGTAAAATTTGTAAGAAATATATTTTGATTTTTTGTACTCAATTAGGATGGGATAGGGATCAGGTTTCCACAACCTTTCAAAAGGGATAAATAGTTAGAGTTAGACAAAAAAGAGTGGAAACATAATCAACAAGACCATTGGAATTTGTAAACATTGATTTGTGTGTACCTGTGAGAGAAAAATATTCAAAATGCTATATATAATTTATTTATATTATTTATGAATATAATATAATGATAATAGTGTTATTTTTTATCCCCAAGTCCTAGTAAAAGGTCATGGTCAAGATTTATGAAAGTGAAGTTAAAAGAAAACATTGAATTTAAATCAAGAAGGTGAGGACTAATAAATGGAAGAAGTATAGTTGTAGTGAATTTTAATCATACCAAGGTATTTATTAAATCAAACATAAATTAGGCACCTAATACACACCTTAAAATAATGGGATTTAGAAGATAACAAAAAGAAAAAGTATGAAGATTGGTAGAAGTATTCTTACGATGCTTGAATGATGAAAATTATTTTACAAAGATGTTGTGTCTACTATTGTTCATATTCAAAATCAATTTTTTTAACAAAAAAATAAAATAAAATTCTATATTATGTGTGGTATAAAATATTAATAATAGTAAGTTAATTTAGAATAGTTACCACTCCTTTCATCCAAAAAATTAATGACTTATGTTTGAGTAAATTTGATGAGAAACATGAAGATGATATTTTTCATGTGTTCTTATATGATAAGAAATTCTAAAATTGCTAGTGTGAGAGACTTCACAAGATAATTTACTGTTATGATATTAATATTATTGAAAATAAGCATGAAATTAGTTTTCTAGATACTTCAGGTTTTAATAAAATTTAGCCTTATAATGAGAATATTCTTAGAAAAAATTGTGAAAAATAGGTCGATATTAAACCAAGTGGAGTAGTCAATGAATTAGATTACACAATTGATGAATAAGTTTGTTATTTTTAATAAAAACTATTTTATATTCTAAAGAAATGTGTGGAAAATGGAATATAATTGGATAATACACTACACCTATACAAACTCGAAGAAAGGTATGACATGGTGAGCCAATAATATAGTAAACTAGATGAAGTCTAAGCATAGAAATTAAAAAATCACTCATATCTCAATTTAAAGAATAATATGTGAAATCAAAATTTGAACATGAGGAATCAATTGATGCTATGAAATAATGGATAAGTCAAAATGAAAATAATCCCACGTGGGATGTTGTTCTAAGACCGATGAGAAAAATGTCATTAGAACTAAGGGGATTAAACATGTTAAACAAAGAAAGAACAGTTTTTAGGAACAATAATATACTTTTACCAAAAGTATACTCTCATGTTGAAGGATAATAATTAGATAAAACTTTACAAAAATTTCATGGTTCGGATATATGATGTTGTTATATATATGTATAGCTTATATGGTGAACAGTTTTTCTCAAATGGATGAAATATACGGATTTCAAAATCAGGATCATGTGGAAGTGGTATACATTGAGAAGTCGGATGGTTTCATCTATGATAATGTATATAGAAACGTTTTAACATTGAGTAGATATCTATATGGAATATAAATGGATCCAAGGTTTTGGTATTGAAGGCTGGACAACTATTTAGTGGAGAAAAAATCATAAATTGAAAAATTAGAAAAGAATCTTTATATTAAATAAATGAATATTGTTACACTAATTTTAATTGTGTTTGTTGATAATATCATTTTTTCTATGATAAGGAGAATACCTGTGGATAATTTTTAAATCAAATGATGAAATAATTTGAGATTTCCATGCTTGGTGGGATAATACACTATTTGGGATTACATGTGATGCAAAAACAAAGTATTATTTTCCTATCTGAGGAAAATTATTTTGAAGAGCTATTGATAAAATTTAAAATGGTGGAGTAAAATATAGTATCTAAACCCATTCATTTGGGAATCAAATTATCCATAAATTCTGATTTCAGGAGTATTAATCAAAGAGATTTCATATGATTGATTAGTATCATGCTTTATCTAAGAACATACATACTAGATATTGACTATGTTGTGACTCTCTATGATAGATGTCATAGAAACATGAATGAGTCTCATATTATGGTTTTAAAATGATATTAGATATATAAATTAATGATTGATAAATGGATTTAAATTCATGGTAGAAAAAATCAATTTATTTTCATTTAACGATGCTGACTAGGAATGTGATTTTATTAACGATCCACCATCAGAAGAGATTTTATCATTGGACTAAATTGTGTTATTTGGAACTATAAGAAATTTATTTAAATCACACTAATTAATAAAAAATGATAATATATTTTTGAAATGTGTTCTTTCACAAAAATTATATTGATAAAGGATTATTTTAATGACTTAAGGGTAAATGTTCAAAAACCTCTTCAAATTCACAATGATAATTTGATTTCTGTTAAAAATTAAAAAAATCATATTTAATAATCATGTTCAAATAATGTTGATATTAAATTTAAATTTATTATATAGAATGTGAAAAATGGAGACATAAATTTAAAATTTATTCCATACCATGATAAATTATAATATATCTTCACCATGGCAATTCCTATGGATATATTTGAGACCCTTTGGCAGAACATGTGTATTTATCCCCTCCCAAGAAATTAAAATATTTTAGATTTTTTTACAATAAGTCAAGGAATATGATGCAAAAGGGGAATATATGTTGTATAACTTTGTTCATTTCTTTCCACAGCTTTTCTTGTCTTATAGTGTTATTTTTTTAGAAAAAGGGTTGTTTATTAGATATGTGGACTCTTGGATTGTGGGGGAAGAGATTTTTTTCTACATTTTATAGAATAATGATTTTCCTTGAGAGATAGTGTCCTCTAAAAATTATTACTCTAAATATGGTGGATGTTAGGATATTTTTCTATTGAAAATGATATGATTTTATGCTTTTCAAATATGAAATGATGCCGATATTGTGTTTTATGTGTTGACAGTAAATCCATGGTTGGAGACTGAAATGGCCTTCCATGAAGAAGTTTTCTTTATCATCAACTAAGGATAAAATTTATATAAATTTTTGTTGAACTATTCATAATGACTAGATTAATGTCCTAATTTCTTTTAGACCAGTAATAGTGTCTATACCGTGAAGAAAGTATCATTATTATTTTAGATGAAGATGTTGAAAAAAAGACCATGAATTAATTAATTATTTCAAAAGGAGATTGTAAAAATTTATAATATATATATATATATATATTTATATACATTGAGGCAGATTATTCATATGTATTCTACAATATTTTAATTTTTTAAATTGTTAGAGTAATTGTTGTGTAAAAATTAGTCCATGCCTGAACTAGCCCCCAAGAAGCCTTGGAAAAGCTCGATCCAAGCATGATGAAATACTAGTTATAAAACTACATAGAAAAGATTCATAGTCTATCCACATAAAAAAAAGAGAATATAATTTTTCATATTGGTTGAACATATGTGGTTCCCATAGGACCATGCACAAGGATGGGGAACAATGTGATGTGATGCCCATAGTGGACGAAGATACACCACTGATGGTTATATGACACATTTTTTATTGTTAATAGATGTTCTAACATTCACAAGACCAATGTGGGACACAAAATCATGATGAAATATTCATCCACCATTAATAATATTGAAGGAATTTTAGGGTTATTAATATTAATATTCTTCCCTAGGCTCCATGGATTTCTCTACAATGTCAGTTCCATAGTTGTCATGTCCATCGATATGGCCAAGACATTATCTAGTGATTATGTTAAAATAATAAAGTCAATAAAACCATCAATATGTGTTGAATTTTAATGATGCTATGTGATCATACTTACTCACCATGAATATAATAATATAAAAGTAAAATTACTACTTCCATATGAAGAACATATAAAAATAAATCATGAAGTGCATGGACCTTTTAAATTAGGGAATATTCATTTTGATCTGAAGCCTAAGTGGATATTGTATGATTTTTTGTAAATTTCACCAATATATATCCTCCATGAATCCTTGTGATACATTCTATAGGATACGTGTAATTTGAGACTGTTTAGGCTTCTTCTTTGAAGAATGATATGTGACAATGTGAACATAGATCATCTTTGAGTTACTTGATCTACCAGGATTGTCTGCAAGACCTTATTTGAATATGATAATCGATTTATCCTTGCATGATATACATAATTAATTTCCATTCAAAAATTTTGAAGATAAATTTGATGATCCTTTTTTGATAAACCATATGACATGTATGTCCAACTGAAGATGCACCATGAACTAAAATTTCACATTCGAATGTGGAATTTCAGAATAATGCATGAAAAATCTAGGAATATAGATATTTAAGATCTAGTGATTCATATATTTTAAATTTTTTTATCATATTTAATGATTCTTAAGAGATTTTAGGATTCATCTCACAATATCCAAGACTAATGGATATGAAATTCCATGCGTGTTTATAGAAGAATGATCCATTACAACCACCAGTACTTGAGTAGTGCATTAGGATGAAAATATGACTGGACGATTTCATGGTTGAATTTGAAATAATTCTACATTAATATAGTGGTACAAGAATTAATATATGTGATATGAGTAGAATAATTGAGTTCTATGTGTTGTTAATATTGTATGTGGTAATTGAAAAACATGTGATGAAATAGAAGGATTACTACTTTAGTCTATTGGGTATTAAAATTAGGAAAACTTCATGGATAATAAAACATGGTAATGTCTAAAATTAATGAATAAATAATTTGGACTGACTAAATGAGTTAATAATTAGAAAAAAAAAATACTTTTATTGATGATAATTAATGACAAATTATATACATGATATTTTTTATATATATTATTATAGTTGATGAAAGAAACATCATTGAGAATTATTAATAAGAATATGATACTCCCATGTGTTGAAGTGAGATAAGAAGAAAAAGAATGATATATGAAAAATTATTATTTCATAATGATTGAGGAATTTATATATTTACAATTTAATATTTGGGTGATTTCTTAAGATAATGAATAAGGTTATCCCATACATAAATTCTTTCATCCGTGATGTGATTATTTTGAAAAAATAATTTGATGATCGATTTACTATTATTGCATCAACATTTTTTCTAATTCAATATATTTCAGGAATAAGTTCCATCATTTACTGATGATTCTTTGAATATTGGTCACATTCAAAAGGTATTACAAATATTCAAAACTACTAGTTGTTATTGTCCAAATATTTCAATTTAAATTATAGAGGGAAGTTGATGAAACCTTCATACAAAGATAAATTGATAAAAAATATCCAAATTTAGAATGCTGACTATAACCTTTTTAGGAATTACAAATTATATTGATAAAGTAACACATGTTCCAACCAATAGTTGATCACTATAATGGGTAGGATCTCACCTTGAGGACAATCCTTGTAAAATTTTGAGGGTGTTGTTTTTTAATAATTTTTCATAATGGCGAGGAAGTGACTCAAGAGAGTGAATCCTGGCGTTAACCTACCATAGAGGATTAATTCCATAATATTAATTTTTAAAATATAGGAACTATTAATCTACACCATATCTTAGTGGTTTTCAATATTTAATGGGATTTTCAGAATAAAATTTATGTTTCATTTAGTTACTAAATTTTTAAATTTTATGTCAAACATATTGAGTATGTTCAGTCATTAAAAATTAATATAAATTATGTACATTGACCATGATCAAAGGATTCATGGTTCTACCATTATAAAAATCATAAAAAATTGTATATATAATTTTAAATATTCATTACATATTGAAAACCATCAATGTATGGTGGACATGAAAAATTAATTAAATCAATTCATGGAGACAATAGTACATATATACTCATATATGGTGTTTCCATTTATCAAATGGATTCACGGGAAGAAGGTAAAAATAATTTACCTTTATATAATTGTAATTTTTTCATAATAATCATGTATATTGAATAAATCTATCCTTTACAACTGGTATGTAAAATGGAACCCAATGGCATCACTTTTTATTGGTGGTAGTCCACACATATGCATGTTAAACATGTTTCAAATAGATTGGAGGGTGAACATATAGAAAAAAAATTAGCATTTAATAATAAATATTATATTATAAAAATATTATATATACAATATATCTATATTTTTTACCCACCTTTTTTCTGGTGATGAAAAATATATTAAATCACATGAAAGAGATAAAATTTAGTAAATTGGTAAGAGCGATGTATCCATTTTATATTTGATCAATGTGAGAAATGAAATGGGTATAATATTACCACAAAAAAATTGTATTATATGAAATATATTGATGTAATTATTCTAATAAGGTTATAGAATATTTGGAGGGGTGTAATAATAAATAAAATTTAAATTTTATTGGTAAGGAAAATTAAAACTTCATAAGGTATCCACTATTAAATTGAACAGAATGCCTTTGAAAGAATGGTTTAGGGTCACAATGGGGGATTGGTAATGTGGTATCTGATGTTTGAGGAGGTATTTTGGAAGATTTTTTTTTGAAATATGAACTCAAATGTTCCTTTCCAAGGGTTATATTAATTTACTTTTTATAGGATGAAATAAATTTAATTTTTTTAAATACTCAGTCTTTAATGGCCTAAAATATACATTTAAAAACTCCATGTGGCACATATAAGAACCATTCATGATAAGATGGCCATTTTTTGATCCAATTGTGTTATGAACGTATTTTTATGATTATCTAATTACTTAAAAATAAGTTTTTTACATTAAATATTATTAAATATAATTTATATGAAAATTCATGTATATTGAGATAAGCGACATTAATATAACCATATAATTTTATTATAAACAATTTAACCATAAAAAATTATTTATAATTATCTATGAAATTCTTAGAACAGCATAATTAGTAAAAAATATTAATTATAATATTTTTAAAATAATAAAAATAATTTTTCAACTTCTTTCACAAGTAATGTGTAACAAACCGGTCTAGGATATCATCCTTCCTTACACTCAAATCATATCATGGAATAACATGAAGGGAATTCCACATCAACATGGGTAGAAAATAGAACATGTAAATCAAATAACTCCTCTGTGAATTTATATCCCATAAGAATAGTAATCTATAACTGTATATAATGTCATTCCAACATTTACATAAAGCATGAAAACCATCTTCCCTTACAACAATACAAAAAGGGGCATATTAAAGTAACAAATTTATCATTACAATTATATCCAAAACCAAAAAAGTTAAAATTAGGGGGTCACCAACAAGATATTAATGATTATTTATGTTGTAAGAGGGATGACACCCACTATATCCCCACTATCGACACCTTACATTTGCAATGCCTCAAATAGGGGTACCTTCCGCCTCCTTACGAGGCCCAGAAATTACCTAAATTAGTCAAATTTAGTTCAACATAATCACATTGGGAATATATAGGACGTGAGATCCCATTCTAACTAGTATACCACTAATTGCTCCATGCATATCCATAAAAGATCAAGAAATTTTCTTATTTTAAAGGATAGTAAAAAAAATTGTTTGAATAAAATATTAATTATTAATGAAAAGTTAATGTTGAATGAAAACGGTATGAAGATAAAAATAAAACATAAAAACCCTTGGAATCCTATAAAAATATATATTTTGGGGGTTCTAGGGCCCACATACTCTTATTTATCCGGCATATAAAGATGCATTCAAGATCAAGAACCATTGGAGGGGATGAATCCAAGATGCATTGACAATAGTTCATGTCCACATACTTTTAATAGGATTTCATTGTTTTATGGATAGAGATACTAGTCCATGGATCATTAATCTCACCTAGAATAATAGTATAGGTTTTTCCTTCTATGCTCACATTGTTCCCAAGTAATCTGTTCCATTTCCAGTCCATACCTATCAATTTCTATATAAATCCAACTCATCACATGCCAACCATTCTTTTTATAATCATTTCTATTGGTAATTAACTATTTCAAATCCTCAGACAGTCCAACACCATGTATATGAACCATTTTAACACACACATAATTTAAAACACATTTATTAAAAAATGGAAGGGCTTTTGAAAATTATTTAATAACATAACATTAAACCACATATATTTATTCATGAAATAACCACTAACTAGTTGAGTAAAAGATTATAACTGGTTAGAAGATCCTAAAGAAGCATGGGTAAACCACCAACAGAAAAACCCAAGGAATTTGGATTCAACAAACCGTTGGTCACCACACCCATAAGAGAGAAGGAAACAAATAAATAATGGGGAATAGGTAATGTGGATAAGGGATGGGAAACATACATGAATTTTCATGGAGGAACCAAGATCAAATCACCCATGAAATAAATCGAATATGGAGTTGTAGAAGAGGGGAGTAATTTCTAAGGTTGAGAGGGTCAATCTGGGAAATGAGGAGGTGAAATGTGATAAAATCAGGTATAGGAAAAATTTAAGAACAATAGAATATATAAATTTGGATGGATGAAAAATATTTCCCATAGTTTTCCAAACAATTAACTAACTATGTATGTTATTTTATCTCAGTATATATAGGTATAATGGTTTCAGTTTCATAGTTTCACATACCATGATGCTAACATTGTAAGAATTCTAGTGACATAGTCCAAGCACCATGGTTTTATAAGGATGATGAAAACTATATAGATAACTATATACAAACCATGTTCTGTTATCTATCCCTCTAACGAACTATTTTTTAGAGAGAGACACTATATAATAAAATAATATTATAAAATGAACCAAATTTAGTCTAATGTACATAAAAATAACATAGAAGTTGTGACAATTATACCAGCTATGTCACCATTGATTTATAGAAATTCAACCCATGGTATAATCAATGAATACGTGAGTGTACTACTCCTATAACTTAAAAATTTATTCCCATTTATCACTCTCATGATTTACATGTTTTCATAAGGAATTTAATGACATTATTTATTCCACTGGAGTACATATACCTTGGAATCTACAACCTAAATTGGCTACTCAGTTACTAATTGATACGGTTCCATCTCTAAATCATTCTATATAAGCACGTGAGAAGAGTCAATATAATACATTCTCACCTGTAAGACATGGAAAACTCATTGAATCGATGCTAATTGAGAAGGAAAATCCGAATTTTATTCCATCATAATGATCCTCTTGGAAAAATAAAAGGGTCTGACATTTCTCAGCATGAGCATCCCCTACTTCCTAGGAGGCTGATGACCTAAGAGAGGTTTCACCTCTAGAGAAAACCACACACACAATGATAAATAAGAATAGTGGATTCAATAATAAATATATTGAAAATAATCAATTTGAGTTATCACTAAATGATCCCGGACCATCTGAATCTTTCTAGTCATCTCTTGAATTGATGATCCCACTAAGTATGTCTAAACCCCTTATATCCTACAAAGAGGATAAAAACATGGTTGACCAAACAATACATTTAAAAGATCCATCCCTGTCAAGGATTGAAAACTATTATTGTAAGAAAATTATACCAAACCAAGATGGTGATCCCATGATCCACCATAGTCCAACACATAGGCACACACCATATCTTCCTGAATCTAGTTCGCCCATTTTTTGGCTATATATTTGAGGGTTGTATTCAATGATATGCATGGCCTATATCTCTAATTCCTTATTTAGTTCTTCCGAGAACCATGATTGAAAATAGGGATACCTCGAATAAATGATAGTAGATGACACACCTTGATTCTTCACAATCTCTTAAATATAAAACCTTCCTAGATCACACACATTCTTGGTATCATTGATCATGATGAAAAGGGTGGATTTTATCAGACATGTGATAACAAAAAAACACGATCCTTACCTAGGTTGTATTTTGTATCACAATGATGAACTCCAAGGCTACCACATCCCTCTTTCATGTAGGGATTGAAAGTGGTTGAATCCAATAAGCGAGATTATGTTTCTCATCTTTAACCTTCTGACAATTATAACATTGAGATACTAAGATAGCTATATCAGGTCTCATAGATGACCACCAAAACTAACATTTAACTTTAGAAGGAATATTGGTAAAACTAGGATGGATATCCCAATTGGAATTATGATAGTCCCTCATCACCACATTTCTTAGACACAATGACCCAACTGAGTGATCCATGAAGTAGAAAACTCTTTTGAGAGTCAATGATCATTCATTTGTCATATTCACATTATTTATAATCTTGGTAGATCATTGGAATAAAAAATATCTTGATTTATCATACCATATCAGTTCCAAAATTGAGGGTGTCAATAACAAAGAATCCAGAAACATACAACCACTCTCTTATTTGGATTGCCAGTGTATTTGACCAAAAATCTTCATTTAAATACTTCATCACTGTACTTCTTTAAATCATGGGTTGTAACCATTCTACGTAGGGTTTAATCAATCAGATATCACTTAATCAATTCATTTAGAATATTTAATTTGAACCCCAGAAGGTAGCTTATGAATGGTTGATGCATCATGTTTATATTATTCTAGTGGAATATATAGGTTATCACTTTTTTTATAGAGTTAGCGAGAGACATAAACCACAAAATGGTAACCCATTATAAACATGCAAGACAAACCCATACCTAAATCATCATAGTTGGTTACATAAAAACATTTATTGTTATATGAAATCAAGAATGGGGTGAGGTCAACATCATTTTAAGCACCTAAAATGATATGTGTAATTTTTAACCGCATAAGAACGACAATTCTTTCTAGATAAGGAATATCACTGGAAGGATAATTCGATAGAAGTACCTAATGGACCTCATGTATTTCCCCGCTAAGCCCATAAAACATATATTCTCAACGAAATTTCTCAACTATTCTCATGAAATCATATCCTTGACCCAGTGAATGTAAAATTAAATCCCATGTAATGAGATCACATTCCCCATAAACATAACATTACATATCCATAAACTACTTATTTGTTAAATTAAATCTAGTTATCATACAATATCCCTAGAATAATCCCCAAATGTGGCCCATTTTCCTCATTTGACCCTGAGTAAACCATGTTTTCATCAAAAAACAACATGAAAAATGATTAATGGTTTTTATGGTGCCACAAGATTATCAAATCAATAAAAATCATGGGATTATTCATCAATCCTAAAGTAATTACCAAATTCAAGAAATATAAATACCTGATTTGGAATGAATACGTAGGAACATCCACTTCTCTCACCCTGACATAGTGATACACTGAATAGATATTGATTATTGAGAACCAACATTGTCAATTTATTTGTTAAATGATATCATTATTATGGGGAAATATGTATTTATTATTTGTGGTGGCCTAGTTTAGATTCTGATAATTAATACAGAGCCAAAGGGATAAATAATATATTTTTTAAAAATAACACTAGAGTGGCCTATGAGAGATGATCAAGAGAATGGACCCTTTTAATTTAAAATCATATAACCATATCTTTAAGTGCTGAAATTTTTGGGGGTCTATGTAATATAATGGAAGAGATATTGTATGTGTCCTTGACACCAAATCGATAGTGAACAAAGTTTCCTATTTATATGGTTAACATGATTAATCCTTTGAGAATACATCATGGAACTCACTGACCAAAAAATAAAATCCATGCTCTAAACCGTCCCATTATTCACAATAAGAGGGAGGACACTAACAAACAAGCCTCCCAAGATCTAGAAGTGGATTTCCAGATCATCGTAACCATATATCCAATTATCCTTGAAAAACATCAGTTATATAACTAGGGGTAGCGAATGTCACCCACTAATAAGAGAAATGGATGTAATTTTTGAAGAGTGACCTCTAGTACATCTATATGATCATCTAAAAAAGTTATATGTTAAGGAAATGTATATCCCATTTATGCTCAAATCTCGTATAGGGACATAACACCATAGAATCACTAGAAACACTTATCTTTTCTATAGTAAAGAGGTGTGATCAACTCCATGGAATATAGAATATTGTTGGTCAAATTAATCCATAAATACACAAGGAGAGTAGAAATTCATTAATGAAAAGGACCTATATTAAAAAACATAATGTATTATGTATGATACAAGAATAATTGTTCCAATGATTATAATAGGACATACATTAGATTCTTTTAATTCCCAATCTATAATAAGAATCTACATTGAATCTGTCTTTTCCAATGTTCACCTTCTAGCTAGTATCATTAACTTAGGATGAATCAAAACATATGATGATTCGGTCCTTTAACTATGTCCACCTAAACAAAACCCCATAGTATTGCAGAAAAGTGGACTATAACTATGAACAAATTGGCATAATCTATCACGAAACACACTCTCTGATGAATTTACAATAAGTCCCATTAATTTTAAAGATCCAAATTTATAGTTCAACACTAATCATAGAAGTAGGTATTTATAAACTTCCCACCCATCTACTCATTCCTCCCTTACCGAACTATTAATTTCAGCCACCAATGAATATGGCCTTCTAACACAACTACTTCACACTTCACCTTAACGATTATTATTTCCCTAGAACCCAAACATATTCTCGAAATTTTCTACATTGTATTATTATTTTTTGGGTTCCATGTTTCCCTACATATTAGGGGGATTATTCCTAAGAAACTCATAACCGTGATTCTTTTCTAGACCATGTATTGAATTTATTAATATGAGAAGGCTGATAGCTAGCTCATTTATTTTAGGCTTAAATAACCTTGAAAATTTCCTTTATAAATCTATGATCAACTGGTGATAGAAAAATAAATCTTTTCACCTTGCATGGATGTACAGAAGGTCTCCTAGATGGTATACCAAATTACAACTAAAAAAAATAACAAGGGAGAAACCATAGATTCATCAACCCATAAAGAATCATAAATACATGATAAAAACTCACAGAAATCATAATAATACGACAGCATTTCCATTAAAAGTTCAAAAACAATTCCTACCTTGTTTATCATTCATAGTTTATACCATTTTCGTTAAACCATATGGAGGAGTCAAATAATATTCCAAACAACCCATGCTAATCCAATACCTTTGATAAGGTATGTTGGTTAGAAAATAGAGTAATAACCAAAACATAAAGGCATAATAGACATATTTACTATCTAACAAGATGTTCCCAAATATGAAGACCCAATGAAAAGGAAAAAACCACCTATTATACCCTTTTTTTAGGAACCAGTATGGGTTTCCATCAAACCTGACAACTAATCTTGAATCAGGAATGGCTCAGAGGGCACTCCTGATCCCTACGATCTAGAAACTAATTACTTGGAATTTATGAACTCATTTGTTAAGAAATATCTCATAATTATAATATTCAATACCCACATACAACTTCATATTATGATTTACATAAATCATGATAATGATCATCCATTAAAACTATACAAAATGGGTATATTATTGCCTCAAATTTGTTGTTTCAATTGTAACAAAAACTAAAATGATCATAATAGGGAAGAGGAAAATAAGATAAACATGATCCTCCGTGTTGTGCAATGTCCAAAACTCACAATTTCACAACCATCAACACCAACCATATGGGATTCCACTAAAAAGAGTATATGGTGCAGCCAAAAGAGAACTTTGATTTTTTTAAATAATATAGTATGTTGTCTAAATAACCCCATTGGGTATATATTGGTTGTGAGGTCACAATCATAATAGGAACCCATCCTGTGATAAAATAATAGAGATTAAATAAATGAAAAATGTGTCTATTTTGAATGAATTTAAATGTAACACCTTTAGATTTTATGAAATAATTATCTTCTGATAATCAAATTTGATAGCTTGTGATATACACAACCTCAAGGATAAATGAATCATAACATAGAATAAATTTATAACCTTACTATTAATGTTTTTTTAAGAATAAGTAATTAATGAAAATTGTTTTAATTTCCAATGTGTAAAATTAATTATTTAGTTATCAATTGATAAGAAATAAAAAATGAAATAAATTGAATGTAAAAGTGATGTTTTCTAAAAAAAATTATGAACCAAATGTATCTTTATATTAATAAATTAAATTTATTCACAATTAGTTAATTATTTTAATGAAATTTATAAATTTTATGTTCAATGAAATTTTTTAACATTCATCAAATATTTATATTATTCATGGGATAAGAATAAATCTCATTTTATGTTTACAACTATAGTTTATAAAAGTAGTTTTTATCCTATTTCTAACCCTTATTTGAAAATAAATGTGACCCAATTATAGGCATTGATTTCAAAAAAATTTACTCCATATTTGGAATCAATATGTTCAAAATTGTTAAATAAGATTGTTTTTTGGGAATTATGAATTGTAACCTTGGTAAAATTTATCAACACATTTTAGGGTATATAGTTTTAATATAGATATAATCTTAGTGAAAAGGTTACCATTTTTCATACAAATTATTATTATGTTAATTGAATTATACCCTTATCAACTTTGGATTGAAATGTAATTTTTTAATAGACACTTTTCATCAAAAATTATACATATAATATTTAAATTAAATAAAGTAAAAATATTTTAGTCTCTTATATTTTAATATATCTTATGTGTTCACATAGTGAAAAAGGATGATTTAAATTAAATATGGTGATAAATTTTTAAATAGTAAAATTATCTTCATTTTGCTAATTTATTTCAACTTTTTAGTGACTAAATAATGCATTAAATATTTACACAACGCTTATACACTATTTATACAATTAAAAGAAAAAATAAATAAAAGATTTTAATAATTATAAATGTACTATAATTTAGGGGAGTTATATTGTTCAAAAAATTATATAGGTATATATAAAATATTATTTTCATTAAGAAGTGTTATATTAAAATTTCATCTTTTTTATCGGTGTTATTAATATTAAAATAAATAAACATTTCCAATATTGATATTAATGATATTTTTTTAATAAATAATATTTTATTTAATGAATTAATATTAGAAAAATATTATATTATACCATGTAAATGGAATATTGTTGAAAATACATCCATGTTCAAATTATGAGAAACATTTCCATTTGTAATAAAATTTATAACCTAGTATGGTTAACATAGTTGTTACCAAAGTAAAGGTTAAAAATAATTAAAAAAAGCATAAATTAAAATGTTATGGTTTTTAATGACACAAAAAACAGTCTAACATTAATTGGTTGAGGTTATTTAAAACATATACATGTTTCTTTAAATTAGTGACCGTTTTGAATAATTTTACTTGACAACGACTTTATTATGATTTAATATATTATGAAATCCTCAGTGTGTCCTCTCACTTCTTTATAAAAAGATATCCCTACATACTATTTATAACAACACTTTAAGATGTATATCTTGATAATACCAAATATGGATACCTAATAAATATCTTTATACACATTATATGCATGATTTTATTCCAAAAGTGCAACCCTATGATTCTTTAGAGGAGATATGAAGGAGTACTTTTAATTAGTAATTAATTGTGTTATCTGATAACCTTATTTTTAATTATGATTTACCTCCCCTATATCTATAGTATTTTTTAAAAATATTACAAATAAAGTATCATACATATAATGAAAATTTATTAAAATTGGAAAATCACTATTATCCATTATTGTTCCCATCTAATGGAAGGCTAAAGCATCGCTCATGCGTATATACGAGTTACCATCTCTATATAGCGATACAATTCATTTTCCACCATCATACCACATAGACGGTAATTATGATGGTATTAATATTTATAATATATAATTGTTATGTAATTATACATCTGGAATTATAATGTGACATATAATTACTTAAATTTGTATCAGTTGGAAAACAATAATGTCTCTAATGCGTTTGAGTAGAGTATCATCCCCACAAAGTGATGTGATTTATTATTAAAATACATTATACTAAGATGGTAATAATCAGAGATTTAATTAATATTAGTGATGTATATGATATAATAATGATTATATAAAATTTACTTATAATTTAAATATATTTCCTTCCATCATTCAAAAGGTTAAAACATCATTTTTACATACGTACAACCTACCGTCTCCCTGAATGGTGTAATTAATTTTTCAATCTTTATGTTTTAATAATTAAAGTATATATATTATGAATATATTTAATATTTATATCATTAATGATTTATTTGATATGATGAAACCATGAGCAGAGTAAATGGGTAATAAATAATGAACATAAATACTCAAGATAAACAAAATAATTAACACATGAAAACAAATATTTACAACAGAATTATAGATTAATGAGTGATAAAATTTTATAAATGGATAACTTATGATTTTATAAGTGTTAAAATTATTATTTAATTTAAATATAATAAATTCAAATTTATTATATAGGTCTTTAGAGTTCTTTTGATGTTGGTGGAACTTTAGGTAATTTATTTTCTTCACACGTTTACTTATATGAGACACATTCGATATTCACCATTTTTTTCTTTAATATTGTGTATATATTTAACATAAAGTTATTTTATAATTCATATCATGGAAATTATGGGATATAAATTTCCTTATATGGTATTTCTTTTTTTGGGATTATGATTCAAATTTTTACAATGCGATAAAGGATTTATGTTACGATATCATAATTTACTAGTATTGTTTAGGATCATGTTTCCAATTATAAAATCCATTAATATATCTCTTAATAATCTCATGAAATTTCTTATAATATAGTTATTTCTTAATAATTAATGTTTTTATTTCATTATAATCACACTATGGACATAGGGGTTCAAAAGAACATTTTCAATGAAATGCAACTTTATTTCTCTCCTCGATCAATAAAACATTTTCTTCCATATCAATTTTTTCAAAAAATATAATCAAGAATATTTTTAATATTATACTATGATGTTAAAAATTCATTATTTCCCATTATGTTTTTTTAAAAAGATGTGTAAAGAGGAATATTTTGTTAATTTTATGAAAGGTGTAATATTTTACTTTTTACAAAATTGTCAAAGGAATTCTCTATCTTAGCTTAAATGAAATGAACATAATTTCCCACCTTCAAGATCTCTGAACAATTTAAGGATTAAATTATATTTTTCAAAATATATTGTAAAATAAATGTATTTTCACAATGTATTGTGAATGTATAGTTTTTAAAAAGTGATTTTCATAGATAAAATAGGAGTTCCCCTGAGAATTTTTTAATGATCTTATAATGATATTTCTATTCTTCAAATAAGTTAACCCATTTTTTCACTTATGATTTATTAGGGATATAATCCAAGGGTACCATCCTTTTTCTTTTTCTTGATGTATCAATTATATAATGAAAATGTATTTATTAAACCCATTACTTTTCTAATGGTTAAAATATGATGAAATGATGAAAAGTTTATGAAACCCATTTCTTTTCATAATATGTATTAGGATGAAATGTTTACGAAAATCATTTATTTTCATAGAATATGATCTGTAGAATGTTTAATGATCTTATATAACACAAAAATATTTTTTTTCATTATTTGACAGGTGGGCCCATAATTATATTTCATTCTAATGCATTTGGAAAATATAGATATCTCATTAGATAAATTGTGCCAGAATGGGGTGTGAAACTAGTTCAGTAAGGAACTCTGTCCACTTTGTTCATCGTATGAGTGATCATTTTATACGATGAGTATTTAGGGAGTAATACCAATACATTATGATAGTCTTGAATGTTAGCCGTGAAAACTAAGGAAATGTTTTTCCATGCTTAATTGTTTACCACAAACTCATGTCTTATACCAATGTAGTTCTCTTATGACTGACGTACCCTCATTTTTATATGATCGATGTATTATGAACATCCAATATTGCATCTGTTATTTAATATTAGGATCTATGAGATGTAGGTTATTATTTTCAAATTCTATTCCCATGTTATTGTTCCCTTATACTAATGTTATTCTCAAGTGATCATTTCAGTATACATTGTTTACCTATACTGAGCATCAAATATAACACTTTTATTATTTTTCATTCACCAATGTTATAAAAAATGCACTAAGGTTGATATTTTTGATAAGTGTTTTAGTTATGATTATTTTAATATAAAAAGATGTAATAAAGTTTTGAACCCTAGTTTTTTATTATATATTCCAAAGATACTAGACCTATAATATTTTCGCATGGATCAATGTGTTATGTAATTAATATTCATCTAAAAATATATTTTATCTATGTATGAAAAGTATAGGTCACTATATTTTTTACCAGAACATGGTTTAGTCACATTTAGAGAATATGATAATAAAACAATTGTGTGAACCTTATGGATAAGTCCAATTATAGGATAACATCATAATGTTTTGGTAATAATATTGAATAATTATGTTAAAATTAATGTTTTATAGATTGAAAAGAATGTGTCTTTATTTAGACATCTAATAATTGATTTTTCAGAATTATGTGTTTTTCCAATATGTTTTTTTTTTCACAATATGTTTTTAGGTTTGAGACGATGGATGTGACTCAAAGGAAACATGTTAATAACGAATGTGATAGAGAATGTAATGATTGTACTCATAAGAAACAAAATTTTATGTGAGCATGAATTAAAACTATCATTTTTATTATCACAAAACATTCTCAAGGTATGAATTGTGATAAACATACAAATGAGAACATGAGGGGAAAAATTTCTATTGAGTCCTATATGAGCATAATTACACCTTTTATACTGGTTCCAATTATCTAATAATTTATGAGTAATGGATCAGTATCACTAAAAGTGTATTTAATATTCTCTAATGTTTTAGGTATGAAAAAATAATTTTGGTTGTATTTAATTTGGATGTAAAAGAATATCAATGGTTAATAATTATCAAGAATATGAGGAAGTAATAAAAAAATTGACTACATTACGTGGGATGAGTATAATATATTATATTTAAATAATTGATTTCCTCATATTATATATATGGAAATAGTGATGTAATTCCTTGTGCTAAAGTAATATGTTGGTGAATATATTAATACTTATGAAGAAAATATTATGATACTTTCACGATATGATATATGTATTATCATCAAACCTGGATATAAGGTTTATTTATTCATAAGTACTTTAAAACCAAGTCCTATAATGGAGTTATCTATAAGATACTTAAATATCTATGAATAAATCGTTCGATGTACTATCAAGGCACAGTTTTATATTGTAGTTTCCTATCCATATCATTGTTTTGAAAATAAAAAATGATAGAATTCGTAAGGAGTTACAAAAATTTTGGAGGGAAGGAGATAATCATTATATTATGCTCGAAGAGTTGAAGGAATCATTATAGAAATAATTTTAAAGGGATTGCTAAATATTTTATGTTTATAAAGGATTGTTATTATAAGAAAATAATTGATAAAGTGATGAGAAGAAGTTAGCTAATGATGTGAATTGAGGGAAAGATTCATAGAATGTACCTCCCACACTGTATTATTTCAAATGAATTTATTATGGGAATTAGGCTAACTGATGATCAAATTCAATGGTTAACGATGATGATCAACATCCACTACCTCTTAAGATGAGAGACAATGGTAAATCTCATGAAATCACTATTTCTGACGAGGGGTATGATAATTACGTAGTGAAAGGTAATTTTACAAACTACTCCAAAACTACTAATATATTATTTAACTATGGTTTTCACAAATTATTATTTATTTAGAATTTGATAAGGGTATAAAAATTTCATCCCAACCATGTGATATTAAATTACCAGTGAAATTACATAATAGTATGATGATCACATATGAAGTGTATGATTATTCTCTAAGTAATATTTGTATGAATTGTCTTCCAAAATATATTTTTGTTATCTATATAGGTGAATTTTATGTTATATATGGCATGAATTTGAGTTACTTACATAAATTACACATCAATTATTAAAGAAGGTAATTATTTTTTGATATTACAGACCAACCTATGATTGATTATATATGAGACTATAGCTTTGAAATTTTAATGGAAATAAAATCCGTTATATGGGTCATGATTATTATTCTATATGGTCATTTATCTCAGATAGTTCTAGATAACGTCAACATCAACGATAATATTTTTTTTAGAGAAGTTTGTTGATGCCTTTCTGCATTAATTTTATAATATTACACTAAATCATGAAGTGGGTATTTCGATAGAACTCATACATGGATCTACATATATTTTAATGAATCCATATAGAATGGATTTTATTGATTTATGAGAATTTAAATAGTAATAGTTGGAGACTATTTATAAAAGACACACTTGGTCTAGTGTGTCACCTTGGGGTTTAGTTGTTCTTTTTATTAATACGAATTATTGATTGATTTTACTCTATATTGATTATCGAGAACATAAAAAATATTAACGAATAACATGTAATTTTTATGTTGTATTGATTATTTGTTTGATTTAGAACGTTGAGATCCATAATATTCAATGATTTACCTTCATGTAGGATATCATCAATTGAGGGTTCAGAAGGTGGATGTTACCAAGAAAACATTCCATACATAGTATAGACACTATGAATTTATATTGACTCTATTAAGTCTTAAAAAAGACCCCTCCATTGTTAGGGATATAATGAATACAGTATTTAGAGATTAACTTGATCAGTTCATGGTATTCTTTATAGATGATATTATTATATATTCAAAGAGAAAGGAGGATGATGATGATCCTTTGAAAATTGTTTTTGTTAACCCTGTGTAAGGGGAAGCTTTATAAAAAAATTACAATGTTCTAATTTTGGATTAGAAAACGTCTAATTATAGGGTTATATGATCTCATGTAAGTGTATATTAATAGATCCTACAAAGACACATGTTATTGAACATTGGATCAGAACTACTATTATGATTTATGTTGATCTCACCTGTTTTGATAATCCCAATTATGCATTCACATACTTTGACAATCCCAATTAATGTTTATCTATATTCAAATTCTCTCAATATATGATATTCTATTATAAAGATGATAATAATGTTAAAATAATTCTTGAGATATGTTAATCAATGGTTATCTATGTTTATATAAGTTATAAATTAATTATAACCCAATCGGATATGTGTTGCATAAAACAGATATGTGATTCTCACTGATCTTCATATAGATACTGATAACAAAGGTACTGGTACTTAGTCTACTGATAGACAGAGTGACCGATAAGCTAAGGCTACCGATATGTATAGAGCTACCGATATGAAGAAGTCTACTGATAGAACCAGTTCAAAAATAGCTACCGATAGAAGTCTTCCGATAGAGTAAGTCTACCGAGACGAGCCACTGACCGACCTACTGATACACAGACTAGCGACTGATATGAAGCCACTGAAACAGTCTACAGATACTAGTACAGAGTAATCGGTACATTGAGCTACCGATATCCTAGAATCAACCGATGGATTAAGAGCTACCGATAGAAGAAGTCACTGATATATATAGCTACAGATACATGTTCAAAAGAGCTACCGATGGAAGGTCTTTCTACACAAAGTCCACATCACACATCTACCAACAGAGGGCTACTAATGATTGACCAACCAGTCAAACTCTATACTCTCAATACTATTTATTTATTAAGATAACAGTTACATTTGATGAGTTTAATGCAGTTAATGTTATTTAATGATCTCTGTTGCCGTGTTAGGGAATCGTACCTAGTACCCATGAAAAAGGTAATCAATCCCATTTTCCATAGATGAAAGATATAAAAGGGAATATAAAGACCTAGCTAAAAGAGTGTGTCGTTGTAATGAGATGCAAAAAGAGCATGTAATGATAAAGTATCAAGCAGTAAGAATGTAACGCCCCAACCCGAGCTACCCAAAGTCGGTGCATTACTTCGTAACATTGGAATGATCACAAAACATCAAGCCTCGAAAGACCAATTAGTTTAGTAGCCTTGGAAACACTAGATACATTCATAAGTCTTACATTACATCATAAAGTAAAACAAAACTACAACATCTTCTCTTCGTATCCCCTTATATTATCCCTGCAGGTCATTCATATTATACTTATTCTCATCCTAAAAAATATTAAAACATTAAAAGGGGTGAGCTTAGATGCTCAGTAAAGATAACAGTATTTCGGAAGCTTCATAAATAAACATTAAGATTTAAGGCAATGTATAACTAAAACAAAAGCCTTTTAAACATGAACTTCAACATAATATGGCAAAAGTAAAATGAGATAATTCCATTTACTTATTCACTTGGATATTGTACTGGTCGAATAATCAAATGCAATATCAATAACCACTTTCAAAATGATGGAATGAATAATGCCAGACTATCATAACCACGTAGCCAAGGCCTCGTGCCAAGACCACAAATAAGATTTTGTCAATGCCTCGTTCCAAGACACTAGTTTGTCTCAAGAGACCTACCGATGCAATTTTTTAGAAGATACTTACATTAAAAATTTCTTAAATATACTCCAGTGTTTTTTCTGAAAACATTATGCAAGCTTCTAAAAACAAAATATCTAATTCTGAGACTGCTCGACTAATTACAGGCCATGAAGGGTCCACGCCCAATACCTTGTCTACCACACTCGAGATTCTGGTTTTCTGAAAACATTTTTAAGCTTGCGTTAAATACGTATACATTTGCACTAGATTTTCATATATTTGAGAGAAATATCCTTTTTTTAAATCATTTAAAAATCACATAATTATAAAATAAAACCTTTTGAATAAACGTAAAAGTAAAAGGGGTTTATACACTGTATAAAAGAAAGTTATGTATAATACATAATATGCCTCAATGAAAGGAGATTGAGACAAAGTCCTTACAAAGAGAATTTTTAAAATAAAATATATATATTATGAGTATTTACTATAAGTACACATAAATAAATTACAAATATAATATAGGAAATAATAATATCATGACATAATTTGAAAGTAGGAGATTAACCCAAATATTGGAAATTGGGTTAAGAAATTCCCTTACCTTGCATCCTGTCCTGACTCGACCGTTCTTTAACCTCCTGAATAAAAAACTAGAGTTAATTACTATTTACTTAAGAACCTTTTTCATGTTCATTATTCCTTTTATATCCCTTATTACCATGTTATAAACATTATGTAATTATTTAAGATTGTAATGGTCATTTTGTCGATCTTAGGTACTTGCGTAAAAAATAACATTCTTATAATTACAAGTTGTTCATGTGGTGATATATCCATTATATCTCATATATATATAGTATATACATGAATTTATAATATTACATAACATTTAGAGTTATGAAATGAAATGCACCGTTCATGGAGACAGTAAGCCGTACGTACGCATGAACGCTACATTCAATTCTATTTCAAATTTAATGGAATGAAATCATAATGATATAAATGTATAATATAATACTAGTATAATATAGCATATAATACCATTTACTCCATCCTTTATATATCCCACATATGGTATTAACGACTCAAATCACTTTGAGGGGGCGGTAGTCCGCACTTCCTAAAATGAAAATATCGCGTTAAACCATAATGGAAACCATAAAGGTATGCCATAAATGAGAAATACAGAAGCATAAGGAAAACATAAACATAATATATATATCATATATGAAAATAGTGTCATAAAAATGGCCACCATTAGAGGTGTTAAAAGAATATTGAACAATCATCGTTTCGTGAGGCAGTATTTCGCCACCCACAGAAACAGTATGTTCTTTAACCATTAGACGAAGGTGTGTGTAAGTGTAAACCAAATCCTTATCATAACAACATCCTAGTATAATTTAGATACTGGTGTTGTTAAAAAATAAAGGAATAAAAAGAGTTGAAGGGGATGGAGAAGAAAAATAATACAAAACAACATTAGAGAAGACATTACCTTCAAATCAGGTAACTCTTTTTGATTTGAGCCAAAGGCTTCCTTGGGAAGAATTATACCCAATGTGAGGCTTATAGGAGTAAGGGAGGGATGTTGGGAGAGTATTTGGGAAGAGTTTTTCCGAGCCAAATGGCTTGAATGTGTCAATGAGGTGGTAGAGGTAGATGCCTTTTATAAGAGGAGAGGAGGGGCACTCTTGGAAAGTAAGGAAAATTTACATTACTATACAATGATTTTCAGATTCTAATGGTCCCACACTTATATAATTCGAGGCTAAGGTGATAAGGGTTCGAAATCTACTCATCCAATAGGTTTTTTACAAGTTTAGGCCTTGGATTTTACATTATCCTTTTATTTTATTTAAATCGTTAAATAATGAGGTCATCGCTGCATCATCATGATGTCATAAATAATTTCATTTATTTAATGTCTAAAAATTATAAAAAAAATACTATGATGTAGGAAATATTTTTATCTTACCAATGACTATTTATAGTAAAAAATATTTCTTGTATAACCCCATGTCAAAATTGTTTTAGTAAAAAATTTCATGTTTGTGTCATTTTTTCACTTTAACATTAAATAAAAGGTATTTATGTCATTTTCTGACTAATGTGGCTCCATGGGGTCCCCAAGTTGACCCATGGATTGTCCTGGTCGGTCATGGCACATCCAATGAGGGTAGGACATGTATCAAGCTCATCTCATAATATTAAAACATTATTTTTACCTTAAACTACACTAATTACCTCTAATCGCGATTAAGAACTTAAAAGTTACTATTCACCAAAAATTATTTTAATCTCATTGAACCACATTTTACTTCTTAATGAAAACCATGTATGTTGGATTTTTGAAAATCAAACCACATAAGTGGTAATATTTCATTTAAACGAAAAATCAATTTTTTAACTACCACTTAGTGGTTTCACTATTCATAAAAAATTGAAGTTTTTAAGAACAATGCCAAAATTTCACCCTAAGCTATAATTGATATTCCGAATTCAAAAATGATATCTATTTTATGAAATTACAAACATATAAGTTTCATTAATTAATTTTATAATTAATTCCCGATGTCACAACAAATAGCGTGTTTTTAAGAAACAATTTATGTCAAAAGATTGACAATTTTTTATGTCCAATTTAAAAGTGAAATTAATACTAATGAACCCCATTGGATAAAATGGTAAAAATATATTCTATTTATACTTTAAAACCACTAAATAGTATAACTTATCACTATAAATTATTTTTATTAAAAAAGTTTTTTTAGTATTTTTCACTATTCATAAAAATTTGGAAGTTCTCCGAAAATTACAAAAAATTCAACATAGGAAAATTTCTATATTAGTAATACAAAAATGAAGTCCATTTTGAAATATAAAATTTTTATAAATTTAAAAAGTGGTTATTACTATTCATAACGGCTACTTTGATTAGTTGCGGTGTGTTAGAACTCGAAGTTGTGTATAATGCAAGCTATTGCATTATTGAATGAGAAGCATATCATGGAAGCTAGAGGTGTTACATTCTATCCTCCTTCAATAAATTGCGTCCTCACAATTTGAAATTTTTTCTTGGAAAATAAAATTTTGAAAATGGAAAATACCTTTGTGGAAAACCCACATCGAAAATAAGGTTAATAAAATTTAGTCTTAATAAGAGGGAAATTGAAATAAGAAAGTCACCACCAAATTATGATCCCGATAAGGAGAACATTGGTGGAAATTAGAGAAATATAATTGGAGGAAAAACATAAATATTTGTAGGGGTGATTGATTTCATTAATCACAAACAAGTGTCAAATTGAGGGCCTCAATGCCTTCAATCTATGTTGATTTAAAATATCATCAGTTCAACAAGACATAATGTATTAGGATAACACATTTTTTTGTTTTAATATCCCTTTAATAATGTTTAAGAATTTATTCATAGAATAAGAGAGAGGTATATATATATATATGCTTGACAAGTAGAGTTTCATCCTTCAACTAATTTCTACCACAAACTCATCTTTCACTCAAAAAGATAATAGCACTCAAAAATATTATACTTATCCTAATTGTATAAGGTTACAAATGTTAACACATACCATTTAGATTAGTAAAATTATTTTTTAATAACCAGGGACTTCCTGTAGGCTAGTGGTAGGAAATAAAGGCATGTCGCACGATGGTTGTGGGTTCGATTCCTGTAGCTTTGTCTGACGCGATGGGTTATGCCCCACCCTGCAGGTTTTCATTTTCCTAAAACTATAGTATTATAATATTCCAAAAATAATCTTCATAAATTTTTAACCTTAAACAATACTATCAAAAGATCAACTTAATCCACTCCAACCTTTATAGTTATCCAAAATACCTCTGTCCAGACTTTCTCTAAAAGGTATCTTAATTCCAAAATCAATTTATCAGATTCCCCAAACAATGTAAAGTTTCTCTTATTGTCACATACTAAAAATATAATTACTTTCATCATATTAAAACCTTACTAAAATCAACAAGTGCTGCAGTAAAATCCTTATATATATATATCACATTATTCTAATAACCAGAATATAATCCATGAGTCCAAAAGCACCAATACATTAGTGATTCTGCTTCAACTGTAGTAACAGCATAAGATTTTCCTTGATCCCTTGGCCTTTTCTGAGGTAAGTTTCCCTGACGCTTAGGAAATTCATTTGCATAATGCCCCATTTCCCTACAATTGTAGCATTCAACATTGATAGCCTCTTTCTTTCCCTTTCAATCACGCGCCTGGTGACCTTTTTCCCCACATTTATAAAAAACTCCCATTCCTTTTAGGCAAGTACCAGGGTGATTCTTCCCACAATTATCACATAATGGAAAATCCTTCTTTCCCTTTTTCCATTTTTCTGTCTCTTGTTCCACCGTTCTCTTCTTCTCTAGCTTTACTTTGTTGTCATAAGACTTAGAGAATTCCTTTTTTGTCTTGATAGAACACGAGACAATATCTTCGTATAATGAGAAGGTTTGTGAGACTAATGCTCGACGGAGAAATGGTTTTAACCCATCAATGAAACTATCAATCTTACTTCTTGGGTTAAGTATATAATCTGCAGCATGACTCGCTAACCTTGTAAAGTTGGCCTCATACTTTGCGACATTCTAATCCTCCTTTTGTCTCAGACTCAAAAATTGTCTTTCCGTATCTGCTCGATGGTCACGAGGATAGTATTTTTATAGGAAAAGCTCTTTGAACTCTCTCCATTCCATACTTGATACTTCTTCATCTTCCTTTGTATTTTGAATCAATGACCACCATTGATCAGCATCTCCAGTGAGGCGGTAAACTCCCATGATAACCTTCTCCCTTTCGCTACTCCCCAAGGCGTGGATTATTTTCTCTAAGGTGTTTATCCATTGATCAACTACTAATGGATTTTTACCCCATTAAATGTTGGTGGTTGTTGCCTCATGAAGCGGTCTAACATTGATCCTCCACATTGCAGATCAGGGTGCTCCATAGGAGTAAGGTTATTATTCATAACCTGAGTGAGTTGTCCCAGTATGGTAATAAGTTGATCAGCACCAGTTGTATCTCCCGCTCCACAATAATTATCTTGAGTAGGAGGGAAATCCCTACACGGAGTGCGTGCATTGATACGGTTTCCATTCCTTCCACTAGGCGCCATTTCTAAACAATGGCATAAACTATATTAGTTTATGAATTAAAATACATAATTCCATATTTGGAAGATACTTAACATAAATTGAACTATTTATGGATATAATCCATAATCATAAACAGGTTTTCTTTGAGGAAGTATATACTCATAACCGTTCATAGTGGTTTGTAATGAAAACGAGAATTATCCTAAGCATATCCCACGGGAGTGTCGTAACCAAGAGTGCAGAAAAGCCCGTTGTCATGCACCAGTTCCCGTTTGAGTCTAGCTCAAAGCGGTGTTTTCGGGTTTTACCCCTAGGTACATCTGTGCCAAAGCCGCCTCTACCTGCTCGTATCCAGACAGGGATGTATTGCTCGGAAAACTCAGAAAATATCTACAATAACAAAATTCTAGGAAGTTCTTATATACTAATCCTCAAAGTCTATCTTTGGGCTATGTTCTCTAATCAGAGTTTATCTAAATCTAGCTTCCAAGGTTAGCACTAAACTACCTCTGATACCAACTGTAACGCCCCGACCCCAGCTACCCAGAGTCAGTGCATTACTTCGTAACATTGGCATGATCACAAAAGATCATTTCTCGAAAGACCGATTAGTTTAGTAGCCTTGGAAACACTAGATACATTCATAAGTCTTACATTACATCATAAAGTAAAACAAAACTACAACATCTTCTCTTCATATCCCCTAATATTATCCCTGTAAGTCATTCATAATATACTTCTTCTCATCCTGAAAAATATTAAAACATTGAAAGGGGTGAGCTCAGATGCTCAGTAAGGATAACAATATTGCGGAAGCTTTCATAAATAAACATTAACATTTAAGGCAATGTATAACTAAAACAAAAGCCTTTTAAACATGAACTTCAACATAATATGGAAAAAGTAAAATGAGATAATGCCATTTACTTATTCACATTGATATTCTACTGGTCGAATAATCACATGCAATATCAATAACCACTTTCATAATGACGGAATTCATAATGCCAGACTATCATAACCACGTAGCCAAGGCCTCGTGTCAAGACCACAAATAAGATTTTGTCAAGGCCTCGTGCCAAGACACTAGTTTGTCTCATGAGACCTACCAATGCAATTTTTTTAGAAGATACTTACATTTAAAATTTCTTAAATATACTCCAGTTTTTTTTTTGAAAACATTATGCAAGCTTCTGAAAACAAAATATCTAATTCTGAGACTGGTCGACTGATTACAGGCCATGATGGGTCCACGCCCAATCTCTTCCTGTCTACCACACTCGAGAGTAAGGTTTTCTAAAAACATTTTTAAGCTTGCGTTAAATACATATAGATTTGCACGGGATTTTCATATATTTGAGAGAAATATCCTTTTTTTAAATCATTTAAATATCACATAATTATAAAATAAAACCTTTTGAATAAACATAAAAGTCAAAGGGGTTTATACACTGTATAAAAGAAAGTTGTGTATAAAACATAATATGCCTCAGTGAAAGGAGATTGAGACAAAGTCCTTACAAAGATCATTTTTAAAATAATATATATATATTATGAGTATTTACTATAAGTACACATAAAGAAATTACAAATACAATATTGGACATAATAATATCATGACATAATTTGAAAGTAGGAGATTAACCCAAAGATTGGAAATTGGGTTAAGAAATTCCCTTACCTTGCATCCTGTCCTGACTCGACTGGTCTTTAACCTCCTGAATAATAAACTAGAGTTAATTACTATTTACTTAAGAACCTTTTTCATGTTTATTATTCCTTTTATATCCCCTATTACCATGTTATGAACATTATGTAACTATTTAAGTTTATAACAATCATTTTGTCGATCTTAGGTAAATGCGTCAAAAATAACATTCTTATAATTACAAGTTGTTCATGTGGTGATATATCCATTATATCTCATATATATCCAGTATATACATGCATTTATAACATTACATAACATTTAGAGGTATGAAATGAAATGCACCGTTCATGGAGACAGTAAGTCGTACGTACGCATGAACGCTGCATTCAATTCTATTTCGTATTTAATGGAATGAAACTATAATGATATAAATGTATAATATAATTAGAGTATAATATAGCATATAATACCATTTACTCCATCCTTTATAAATCCCACATATGGTATTAACGATTCAAATCACTTTGAGGGGGCTGTAGTCCGCACTTCCTAAAATGAAAATATCGCGTTTACCCATAATGGAAACCATAAAGGCATGACATAAATGAGAAATACAGAAGCATAAAGAAAACATAATCATAATATATATATCATATATGAAAATAGTGTCATCAAAATGGCCACCATTAGAGTTGTTAAATGAATATTGAACAATCATCGTTTCGTGAGGCAGTATTTCGCCACCCACAGAAACAGTATGTTCTTTAACCATTAGACGAAGGTGGGTGTAAGTTTAAAACAAATACTTATCATAACAACATCCTATTATATTGTATATACTGGTGTTGTTACCAAATAAAGGAATAAAAAGAGTTTAAGGGGATGGAGAAGAAAAATAAAAGAAAACAACATTAGAGAAGACATTACCTTCAAATCGGGTAACTCTTTTTGGTTTGAGCCAAAGGCTTCCTTGGGAAAAATTCTGCCCAAAGTTAGGCTTCTAGGAGTAAGGAAGGGAAGTTGGGAGAGTATTTGGGCAGAGGTTGGCTGAGAAAAATGGCCCAAAAATGTGAATGAGGTGGTAGAGGTGGGGGCCTTTTATAAGAGGAGAGGAGGGGCACTCTTGGAAAGTAAGGAAATTTTACATTATTATACAATGATTTTTGGATTCTAAAGGTCCGACAATTATATAATTCGAGGATAAGGTGATAATGGTTCTAATTCTACTAATCCAATAGGTTTTTGACAAGTGTAGGCCTTGGATTTTACATTATCTTTTTATTTTATTTAAATCGTTAAATAATGAGGTCATCGCTGCATCATCATGATGTCATAAATAATTTAATTTATTTAATGTCTAAAAATTATAAAAAAATACTATGATATAGGAAATCTTTTTATCTTACCAATTACTATTTATAGTCAAAAACATGACTTGTATAACCCCATGTAAAAATTATTTTAGTAAAAAATTTCATGTTTGTGTCATTTTTTCACTTCAACATTAAATAAAAGGTATTTATGTCATTTTCTAACTAATGTGGATCCATGGGGTCCCCAAGTTGACCCATGGATTTTCTTGGTCGTCCATGGCACATCCAATGAGGGTAGGACATGTGTCAAGCTCATCTCATATTATTAAAACATTATTTTTACCTTAAACTACACTAATTACCTCTAATCGCGATTAAGAACATAAAAGTTACTATTCACCAAAAATTATTTTAATCTCATTGAACCACATTTTACTTATTAATGAAAACCATGTATTTCGGAATTTTGAAAATCAAACCACAGAAGTGGTAATATTTCATTTAAACGAAAAATCAGTTTTTTAACTACCACTTAGTTGTTTCACTATTCATCAAAAATTGAAGTTTTTCAGAACAATGCCAAAATTTCACCTTAAGCTATAATTGATATTCTGAATTCAAAAATGATGTCTATTTTATGAAATTCCAAACATATAAGTTGCATTAATTAATTTTATAATTAATTCCCGTTGTCACAACAAATAACGTGTTTTTAAGAAACAATTTATATCAAAAGATTGACAATTTTTTATGTCCAATTTCAAAATAAATTAATTCTAATGAACACCATTGGATAAAATGGTAAAAATATATTCTAATTATACATTAAAACCACTCAATAGTATAACTTATCACTATAAATTATTTTGATTAAAAAAGTTGTTTTAAGTATTTTTCACTATTCATAAAAATTTGGAAGTTCTCCGAAAATTACAAAAAATTCAACATAGGATAATTTCAATATTAGGAATACAAAAATTAAGTCCATTTTGAAATATAAAATTTCTATAAATTTTAAAAGTGGTTATTACTATTCATAACAGCTACTTTGATTAGTTGCGGTGTGTTAGAACTCGAAGTTGCGTACAATGCAAGCTATTGCATTATTTAATGAGAAGAGTATCATGGAATCTCGAGGTGTTACAAAGAAGAGTACATACAAGCATCATACAGAAAAACGAGATGCATACCCAAGGACCACACCATACTGGAAGAATACTGGATATACACGAAGCCACTCATTTTTAAGGAGAACACAAGTTGTATCTTGAGTGAAGAACTACAACAAACACTTCATGCACCCTGGCTACTAAGTTGATCCTGGAATAAAAGAAGAAAATGACACTCTATTTTTTAGAAAAAAAACCAGAGAAGGACTCAGAAGATTTTCTGACACATCAAACAACTCCAGAACTGCACTGCCGATCACTAATGCTTTTATAAGCTCATTCACATTATCTTTAGGGATTGTTTCTTTACATTTCAAGAAGTGTGTGTGCCCTGTTTATTTTATAAACACACTATCACCTGAGCTAAACTGGAAGATTCTTAAATCCTCACTCAAACTCCATAACTCTCTATTTCCCACTGTGTATAATGGTAGAGGTTGAGTAAGACCTGGACAGTTGTAAGCTGTTGTTTGTTTTCCCACGTAGAACTATGGTAGAGGTCGTTGTACCTGGAAGGTGTGTTCACTGTTGTTTACCACGATCCAGGGTGTGGATCATTTTATGTAAATTGTTGAGAGGACTAAGTCTCGTCTTGAGACTGATCCTCTTGGTTACATCTGTTGTGCATTTTAGTTTATTTAATAAGTATACTATATATATATATATATCATATTCCACTACAAAATAATTTGAAATACAATACTATTTTAAAGCTACTTGATAGTTAAATTAGCACCTATGTATACTTATTGTAAACCAGTAAGTTAGTTTCAAAATTTAATTTCATCTTCTGATTAAGTTAACTGAGATCTAATAAATCATTGAGAAACTAATGGAACATTTACAATCTGTATAAATATACTACAGTTTAACTTTGTTTTTAAATAGGGGGATTTTATGAGAAATATTTTTAATAGAAATTTTAATTGGAACTCAATTCCCCCTCCCCTCTTGAGTATCCACTCTGACCAACATTTGGTATCAGAGGACTATTTTTTAATGGATTTTTGAAATATTTTTCTTTTCAACTATGATTTTAGTTTTAACTTTAAAGTTATTAAATTTCGATTAGTTCTAAATTTTATCTCATTAACTGTCCTTTATAAAATCTAGCTAGAGCCAATAGAGTAGAGGGTGAGGCTACTAACCGACCACCTTTCATTAATGGCACCAACTATGCCTAGTGGAAACAAAAAATGAAAATTCATTTGGAAAGTATGGGTTTTGTTATTTAGACTGCTATAGTGTCTCAATATAAAATTCTATAAACTGAAAGAACTACTTGGGATGAACCTACAATGACTGATTACATTAATAATTATAAATCTACGAATGCCCTGTATTGTGCTCTAGGATGTGATGAATTTAATTGAATATCTTCTTGCAAAACTGCTTATGAAATATGGGATACATTGGGTGTTTCTCATGAAGGAAAAACCAATGTTAAATAAATGAGATTAAATACTTATACTATTAATTAGGATAGTTTTAAAATGAAGACTGATGAACCTATTATTGACATGTCCCTCTGGTTCAATGAGATTTTCAATACAATGAGTTCACATGGTAAGGCTATTCCTAAAAAGTAACAAATCATGAGAATCTTATGATGTCTACCAGAAAGTTGGAGTGGCACTTCTATTTCAATCAGAGAATCATGTCACATTGGAGCTCTGCCTGTAAAATAGATTATTGGTAAATTAATGATATATGAGGAAGAAATCAAGGTAAAAAAGGAGTATGATGATGAACCCGAGAGAAAATATGTGGCTTTCAAGTCTACTAATTCTAAGAGTAAAGACAAAGAGAAAATACATTTACCGACTGAAAGTTCAATAAGTGAAGATCCAGTCTCTGACAGTGATGCTGAGATGGATCAAATAGCTAGGAGAATCAAGATGTTTTGTAGGAAGAAGAATTTCTTTATAAAATCTAACTACAAAGTAAATAAGGAAAACAAGGGTTATTGGAAGAAGGATTGGAAGAAATCTGATAAAGGGGATGATATAGTTTTCTATGAATGCAAGAGGAAAGAACACATCAAGGCTGACTGTCCAAAATTAAAATTCAAAAAGAAACATGATTATAAGGAAAAGAAGTATAAGAAATCCATGAAATCTACTTGGACTGCTTCGGAGGATCGCACAAGTGAATCTGAAGTTTGTGACTCAAAAAGAATCATTCCAACATGTGCTTCAGGACTAATACCTCTAAGGAACCTATTTTCCCTATGATGAATGATTATTATTCAGGAAATAATAGTGATTCAAACAATGATGAAACTATGTTTAAGGATGAATTATCTGAATATTTTAACATGCTAGAAGAAACATGTAATGAACTTAAGGACAAGTATAAGTCACTAAAGAAATAGCATGCTATTATTGCCAATGTTAAATCTTCTCTTGATGTAGAAAAATAAAATAATTCTCAATTGTTAAAGGAAAATACAGAACTGAAATGTTCTAATGAGTAACTCAGAAAGGACATAGAAAAGTTCAAAAATGGAAAGGATACACTAACTCAAATTTTAGGAAAGCAAATTACACCAAAATATACTACTGGTTTGGGATACCCACCTGGACAGAGAAAGTTCACTAAAACTCGATTTATTTTTATGTCTGGACAAAATTCTGCTTATTCTGGTTCTAGAAATTCATATGCTTCTAATAGTTATTCATATGGTTATAGATCAAATAAAGTTTATCTTTTAAAATCTGCTGATTCTGTAAATTATACGAAACCCATAAGACAAATATGGGTACCTAAAGCCTTGATTGCTAACCTTTCTGGACCCAAGAATATCTGGGTACCAAATTCATTTTCCATCTATATCTATTTTGTAGGAAACATCGTTGAATAGTTCTCACAAGAAGGTATGGTACTTGGATAGTGGATGTTCAAGACATATATATATGGAGATTATTCATGCTTCAAAATCTTAATAAAAGTTGATGGAGTCCATGTCACCTTTGTTGAAAATTCTAAAGGAAAAATCATCGGCTTAGGCCATATGGGTAACACAGATTCAGTTTTAATTTCTAATGTTTTATTTGTTGATTGACTAAAGTATAACCTGTTAAGTATTTCTCAATTATGTGATGATGGTTTTAATGATAAGTTTGAAAATTATTCTTTTATTATTTTTAACTCTAAATTTTTTTAGTATTTTATGCTTTAAGAAATGAAAATATTTATGTTGTGGATCTAAATTCTTTAGCTAAACAAAATGGTACTTACTTAAATTATTTTCATAAAGAGTCTTGGCTTTGGAATAGAATATTAGGACACTATAACATCTATTCACTTAGAAAATTGACTAGGAAGAACTTAGTTAGAGACCTACCTAAACTTGAATTCCCATTAGACAAAGTTTGTAATCCATGTCAAAAGGGAAAGAAACATAATGATTCTTTTAAATCAAAGAAAGAAGTTTCAAATTCTCAACCTATTGTGTTGGTTCACATGGATTTATTGGTACCTTCTAGAGTTTCTAGTCTAAATGGGAAGCACTATGTCTCTGTTCTAGTAGATTACTTTTCTATATATACATGGGTATACATCTTATCTCACAAAAGTGAATCTTGTTCTTACATTATCAAATACTCCAAATCTGTAGAAAACCTTGGTGGACTTAAGATTAAAACACTGAGATGCGATCATGGTCGTGAGTTTGAAAATCAAGAGTTTGAATCGAATTACTCACACAATGGCTATAGTCACAACTTTTCTGCTCCTAGGACATCTCATCAGAATGGTGTAGTAGAAAGAAGAAATACAACCCTTCAAGAAATTGCTAGAACCATGCTTAATGAGTATGACCAACCTAATTACATTTGGGATGAATTTGTGAATACAACTTGATATATTATTAATATATTCTTTATTATACCTTTTCTTAAGAAGACCCCATATGAATTATGGAATAATAGAAAACCTAAAGTTAGTTACATCAGAGTCTTTGGTTGCAAAGTTTTTATTCTTAATACAAAGGGTAATCTTGAAAAATTTTCTTCTAAAAGTGATGAAGGAATTTTTATTGGTTATTATTTTACTAGAAAAGCCTATACAGTCTTTAATAAAATAACAAAATGTGTGGAAGAATCTGTTCAAGTCAAATTTTATGAAACTGATCCACATGAGACTGAAACCTCTCTTGAAAATCTTGAAGAAGATTTGACTGTTCTGGACCTTAATGATAAATCTAAAGAACTTGCTATAAAAATATCCAGTTCTGGACATATTCCAAAATCTGCTTCTATAGAACATGAACTTAGATATGAACCTAAAATTTCTAGTCCTACCTTTGCTAGATCAAATAGGATTCTAAATAATCATCCTTTAGATTCTGTTGTTGGTAATCCTGATAGAGAGACATAGACTAGATATTCTCTTAGAAACCAGGTTGAACATCAAGCCTTTCTTTCACAGCTAGAACAGAAAAATATCAATGATGCTATCAATGATGAATTTTGGGTAATGGCCACGAAAGATGAGTTAAAACAATTTGAAAGAAAAAATGTCTGGGAATTAGTTGAAAGACCCAAGGACACTTTGACAAGAGGCACTAAATGGGTTTTTAGAAACAAAGTTGATGAATATGGAAACATTATTAGAAAAAAAGCTAGGATAGTTGCACAAGGATATAGTCAAGAGGAAGGTATAGACTATGAGGAACCCTTTGCACCTGTATCTAGATTATAATCCATTAGAATTATACTTGCCTATGCTACTCATCTGAATTTCAAGTTATATCAAATGGATGTCAAATGTGATTTTCTAGATGGTTTTATAATTGAAGTTGTTTTTGTTGAACAACCACAAGGATTTACTAATACTCATTTTCCAAATCAAGTTTTTAAACATTCTAATTCTTTTTATGGTTTTAAACAAGTTCCAAGAGCATGGTATGATAGACTTAGCAATTTTCTTATATCAAAAAGTTTTACTAAAGGGATTACTGATCCAACTCTTTTTGTTAAATGAATTTCTAATGATGTTTTAATAGTTCATATCTATGTTGATGATATTATTTTTAGATCTTCGAAACATTTTTTTTACTGATTTTTCAATGATTATGAAAAATTAATTTTAAATGAGTTTAATGAGAGAACTCAAATATTTTCTTGGATTTCATGTTTTCCAAAATGAAAATGGTATTATTTTGAACAAACGTAAATATACAAAGGATCTTTTAAAAAGTTTTGGTTTGGATAGTATTAAGTAATGTGATACTCCAATGAGTACCATTTGTAAATTGGATGCAGATGAAACTTGTAAATCAGTGGATGAAACCAATTAATGAGGTATGATTGGAAGCTTACATTACATTACTGCTAGTCGAACAGATATTATGTTTAGTGTATGTATGTGTTCAAGATTTAAAGCTAATGCAAAAAAATCTCATTTACTTGCTATTAAACGAATTTTCAAATATCATAAACATACAGTATACTTAGGTTTGTTTTATCCAAAAGTAAAATCCTTTGAGTTACTGATTTATTCAGATGGTGACTTTCCTGGTTGCAAGTTGTATAGAAAAAGCACATCAGGAACAACTCATTTATTGGGAAAATCCTTAGTATATTTGTGTAGTAATAAGCAGAATTTTATAGCATTGTCCACTGCCGAAGCAGAGTACATAGCTACTGGTAGTTGTTGAGCACAAATTCTATGGATGAAACACACTCTTTTGGACTATTCATATGATTTTAAGAATGTCTTAATCAACTATGAAAACAGTAGTGCAATTAACATTTCGAAGAACCCTGTGTCTCATTGTAGGACAAAACACATTGATGTATGGAACCATTTCTTGAGAGATAATTATCAAAAGCGTGATATTATTCTTGAGTTTATAGGTACTGAACATCAATTAGCTGAAATTTTCACTAAACCATTGAGTTCGGATAGGTTAAGTCAAATTAGACATGAGTTAGGTATGATTAGACTTGATCGATAGTAACCTCACTGATGTAAATCCTCACCGATTTAAATTATCACTGATGTAAATTCTCACCGATGTAAATCCTCACTGATGTAAATTCTCACTGAAGTAAATTATCAGTAATGTAAATTCTCACCTATGTAAATCCTCACCGATGTAAATCATCATCGATGTAAATCCCCACTAATGTAAATTTTCACCGATGTAAATTCTCACCGATAAACCCTACCAATGAGTGCGCTATTTTAAACTTCTGTCTACTACTAGAATCTGAATCATTTTTATGTTATCTTATTTTATTTATTTATTTTATGATTCCTAAATGATAGAAACAAATTCTAAGCTACATCTCAATCCACTGAGCCACATCTCAATCCACTGAGCCTTAAACACTTTACCCTCAAGACTTAAATCACGAATCATTCAAGAACCCTATATCCCTCGAATCCGAGTTGGCAAAAACCCAACTCCCTTCTGTTAGTGATGTTGCTGATGAGCCTAAGGAAAAGAAGCAGCAGTCTGAGCCAAAAGCAAGTGGCAGTGCTAGCAGAACAAGATCAGGAAGATTACCAGTAAATCCTCATTTTCATAATAGAGTTATTGTGATTTAAAAAGAGTTGTGCGTCGAATGGCTGCGGGAATGTAAGTCGTTAGTGATCGAAGTGCTGAAAGATCAAAAGCGGGTAGATTTTTTTTCGAACAAAAATGGTCCCTACTATATGAATCTAGTAGAGAAATTTTATGACTATGTATGTTTTGAGAAATCTAAAGATGATAACCAAGTAACTTCGTTTGTGAATGGAAAGGAGTTGTCCTTTTCATCAAATGAGTGGGATGAATGTCTGAAAGTTCCACATGAAGGTGTATCTGGATATGTCTCGAGAGCTATACCACATACTAGTGATATAATTGATTATGTGATTTCCTTGGAGGAACACATCGGTGATGGAAATAAAAGACAAGTAGTAGCTGATGAAATGATAGAGAAGAAAAAATTGTTGTGCATGTTTGTTCAGCATGTCCTAATACCAAGGAAATGAGACTTTAAAAATTTAAGATATCAGGATATCTATCTCCTGCATCTTTTGAGAATAGAGTCAAGGTGAATATATGCAGATTTATGATGACTCAAATAGAGGATATGATTAGACCCAAGTCAAAAAATAATTCCTTGTTCATTGCCAAGTTGATCTCAGTAATGATCAAAGTGAAAGGAATAGCAGAGTCTCAAGATGAGACAGTGGTAGTAAAGAAACATTTCTGTGTCACCAGTACAGTTTTTAAATACATGAAAATAAATTGGAACACATGGAAAGGAGAATGGGTCACTAATGAAAAGAAGGTGTATGATAATTTCAATCCTATGGATCATCCTTCAATACTAAAGGATGTGAGGGATCCATGTTTGGGACCTGATGAAGAGGAGCCAGAATACAGTGATGACTCAGAAGAGGAAGAGTACTCTGATGATGAAGTAGGGGACCCTGACTTACCTCCTAGCCCAGCTCCTGAAAATCTAGATCAGCATAAATCAGATAAGGAAGATGCTACTTTAGAGGATGTTGAAGTGGCTGCTGTAGAGAATGAAGAAGATACTCATGAAGGTGAAGCATATCTGTTAGCTGATTTGAGATTTAGTCCAGTGATTAGACAATATTTAGAGCATTGTAAAGATGAAAATGAAGCTGACATACCATTGCCTATTTTGGAAGACCCTCTAGTTATTGTAGATAATGAATTGATAGTAGAAGATTCTCCTAAAAAAGGAAGACCTGGTGAGAATACTGCTAAGAATGCTGTTGTTTTACTTGAGGATGCACCAGTTGAGGGGGAGAATCGAACCAAGTTTGTAAGTGTTACAGTGGTCGTTGATATTGAGGACTGGGCAGAAGACCCAGATTTTGTGGTCTGTGGTTTAGACTATCTTGATTCTGACAATGAATCATATCTCAATAGACCAAAAATCGTTTATGATGTTGAAACTTAGTTGCTACCTGAAGATGTTTTCATAATGCATGACCTGGATATTTTGAAGAAATAGCTGAAGGATAGTTTTGTGGTAGAGGTATGGATGATGGATGTTTCTCTGGTATCTTCAATTCAATCGATCATGACTGACTCAGTGGTCAGTTTAGCATCTGAAAGGGCATCTGTTGTAGCTGCACCTGCTGATTTCATCACCAAGGCTGACCTTAAATCCTTAAAAGATGAGCTAAAAGAATCTTTTAGTGCCTCAGTTGCTAAAATGAATCACTGTTTTGTTGAACAGATGAGTTTGTTAGAAAGATCTTTTGATCTCTCTCTAGGTAGTAATTTTTCATCCTTTACGGAATAAATAGTGGAAGAAGTTAATGATTTCCGAACTCAAGTGTTTAGACTGGAAGTAGATATTGAAACTCTAAAGAAATCGGTTATCTCTTTAGACTCATACATGAGCTAAAAATCCCAAGCAGACAAGTACATAGCCTATGTCAAAAGTGTTGTGAGCCAGATGGTTTCAGTGTTAGAAGGTTTTAATGCCTCCACGAATGATCATGTTAAAACCCAGGATTCCCATGTTCAAAATCATTTCAGTGGGTTGACCAAAAACATCAAGGAAACAATAACCTTCTCTATTGGTTCTGTTCCTTCTAAGCCCTAAGTGGATTTGAATCAGTTTCGAGCTGTGATGAAGGAGGGGCTAGGTCATGCTTCAACCAGTGGCTCTGTGGACTCATCCGAACTATGAAAAGTTGTGCTTTCTACTAGACATTCATCTAGATAAATAATGAAGATAGTTCAAGACTATATGTGAAAATCTTCTGCCTCTTAGAATGAAGTGAAAGATAAGGTGGACTCTTAATTCTCTAAGATATTTACCAAGCATCAACTCAACAATAATTTCAAACTTCTGTTAGAAAATCTGAAGTTACCTCATGTCAATCAACCCTTCATAGAGCAAGTCAGAAAACTAAGGGAATTGACTCCAGCCTTGGAAAAATTTATAGAGAACAAGGATGACTTCATATCTGCAATGGAGAGAGGAGGAGGAATAATTAGGGATTTCAGAAATCTTTTGTTGCCTTTCCTGCGTGTTGAAGCTCGGCCAGTGGTTATACCTCTAGCCTTACCTGCCTCTACCTCTACTGCTTCTCCTGTTCAGATGACTCCTGCAAAAAAAATTCAAAGCCTTACACCTATGATCACTCAAAGAACTCCTCAGTACAGGCTGGGCACAACTTCTGTGGCTCAGTCTCATATGATCATTTCCAGAATTCCTAAGCCTTCACCTGAATCCACACCACCCGAATCCTCTTCTGATTCAAAGGTAAAATCTTCCATTGAGGATGTGGATTGAAAATGTGGCCAGGATGTTTGATAGGAATCCCTTGTATTTTGTGTTTTGACTATGTACCTTTTTGCAACATCTAATACAACTGGCATTAAATTATTTCTCATTGTGATACTTTTTCTATTTCTTTTTTCCTTATTTTTGATTATCACAAAGGGGGAGAAATATTATCAGATGTATCACAGGGGGAGAAATATTTTCAAGGAGGAGAAATATTATATAAGGAAGAGCTACTATTGTTTTCCCTTCTGATATCATTATATTTTCTTCCACCTCTGATCCATTATGTTATATAATATACTGTTTCAATGAGATAATTGAATTTAATGATATATCCTCTGATTAAACCTCTCATTGTTTTAAACACTGTAATATCATAAGTTGTGATTTTCAAAAAGGGGGAGATTGTTGACCTCGCCTATTTTGATAATCCCAATTATGCTTTCAAATACTTTGATAATCCCAATGAATGTTTATCTATATTCAAATTCTCTCAATATATGATATTCTGTTATCAAGTTGAAAATAATGTTGAAATAATTCTTGAGATATGTTAATCAATGGTTATCTATGATCATATAAGTTACAAATTAATTCTAACCCAATCAGATATGTGTTGCATAAAACAGATAAGTGTTTGTCACTGATCTGCATATAGCTACTGATAACAGAGCTACCGGTTCTTATTCTACCAATAGACAGAGTCAAAGATAAGCTAAGGCTACCGATATGTACAGAGCTACCGATTAAAGAAGTCTACCGATAGAACCAGTTCACAGATAGTTACCGATAGATGTCTGTCGATAGAGTAAGTCTACCGATACGAGCTACCGATCGGCCTACTGATACACAGACAAGCGACATATTTAAAGCGACTGACATAGTCTACCGATACATGTACAGAGTCACCAGTATATTGAGCTACCGATATCACAAGAGCTACCGATGGATCAAGAGCTACCGATGGATTAAGAGCTACCGATAGACCGAAGTCACTGATATATATAGCTACCGATACAAGTTCAAAAGAGCTAACGATGGAAGGTCCTAATACAAAAAGACCACTGCACACATCTACCAATAGATGTCTACTAATGGTTGACCAACCATTCAAACTCTATAATGTCAATAATATTTATTTATTAAGCTAACGGTTACATTTGATGTGTTTAATGCAGTTAATGTTATTTAATGATCTATGTTGACGTGTTAGGGAACCGTACCTAGTACCATGAAAAAGGTAATCATTCCCATTTGATGGAGTTGAAATCTATAGAAGGGAAGATAAATACCTAGATAAAAGAGTTTGTCTTTGTAATGTGATGAACAAGGAGCGTTTAAAGAGAAAGAAGCAAGCAGCAAGAAGAGTACATACAAGCTTCATACTGAAAAATAATCTGCATACTGAAGGACCACTCCATACTAGAAGAACACTTGATATAAATGAATCTACTCATTTTCATGGGGAAAACAAGCTGCATCTTGAGTGAAGAACTACAACAAACACTTCATGCACTCAGGCTGCTACGTTGAACCTGGAACAACTGAAGAAAACGACACTATTTTTTTAGCACAAAAAACAATGAAGGTCTCAGAATATTTTCTGGCCAATCAAACGAGTCCAGAGATGCATTTCCAATCACTAAAGCTTTTCTAAACTCATTCACATTTTCATTAGTGATTCTTTCATTACATTTCAATTAGTGTGTGTAACATGTTTATTTTATTCACAAACTATCTCCTGATCTAAACTGGAGGATTCTTAAATCCTCAATCAAACTCCATAACTCTTTGTTTCCCACTGTGGATAGTGGTAGAGGTCGAGTAAGACCTGGACAGATATGAGCTAATCTATGTTTTCCCATGTAGAACTGTGGTAGAGCTCCTTATACCTGGACAATGTGTTCATTGTTGTTTACCCCGATCTAGGGTGACGATCATTTTATGTAAATTGTTGAGAGGACTCAGTCTCGTCTTAAGACTGAACCTCTTGGTTTCATCTGCTGTGAATTTTAGATTAAATTAGAAGTATACTATATATATATATATATATCATATTCCGCTTCTAAATACATTGAAATTCAAAACTATTTTAATGATACATTGATAGTTAAACTAGCAAGTGTTTATACTTATTTCAAACCAGTAAGTTAGTTTCAAAAGTTAATTTCATCTTCTGTTTAAGTTAACTATGACCTAATAAATCTTTGAGAAACTAATTGAACATTTACACTCTATATAAATCCACTACTGTTTTTCTTTGTTTTTAAATAGGGGTATTTTAAGAGAAATGTTTTTAATAGAAATTTTAATTGGAACTCAATTCACCCCCACTTGAGTATCTACTCCGACAAACAATTTATATCTATATTTTTATGGGATTTTCATAATATTATCTATGAATTTTTTATAATTTATTATGAATTTATAGTTGACTTTCCATGTTTACTCAAAATGGAGCTATATTCGTTCATAGAGTCGAATATAAATAAAATTAAATAGAACTGAAGAGATGGTTATTAATTACACATGTGATTAATTTTCCCAAAGTAGGGTAGGGTTTTTATTATATAGTGATGCATCAAATAATGGAATATGATTCATTCTTGTGATAAATGATATGGTGATAACTTAACACTCATTCCAATGAATTGGTTATTATAAATAATACCCAACTCATGATTTTGATTTTGATATGGGATTTTTGTCATTAAATGTAATGGGGAATTGTTTTAATAGAGAATAGTGAGATGTATATATACCCATCATATGAGTTTAAAGTATACTTTCACACATAAACAGTTAAATATACATCATAGAAGATGGGTGATTTAATTATATATTATTACTTATCAATATATTTCCATCATGGGAAAGTGAAAAGGTGTCAAGGATCTATGTCAAAAGGATCATGTTATATTTTTTATGATGAGGGTCACAAATGATATAATATTTCTAGATTTTTTAGGATGGATATTGGAATATTTAAGAAAGGAAAGAAATATTATATTTCTAAAATAATTATTCAACTATATATCCATGTGATGATTAGATTCTCTTTGAAGGAATCAATATATCTATAGAAGAGTGGGAGATATTTCTTGGGTTTAACATTTATTATGATTGAATGATAATGTTTAGAATTTTTGTATGTGTTCCATCCATAATAGATTTGAATAATGGTCTATTAGAGGAGGATAATATTTCAACTATATCAATTCATTCTTGAATTATAATCATATATAGGGATATATATGAGTATTTCCAACGGGATAAAATAAGGGGAAAAATTATTGATTATATATATTGGTTACTCGTATGTCAGCATGTTATGTTTTATAAATTGAAGTCAAAGTACATGTTACAACCATTACCCATACTAAATTGAAATAGGAAAACGTCACCCTTGACTTTTAATCAGGATCCATAAAAAATCTAAAGTCTATATTTCTATTTGGATTATATTGTATCACCTTACATGTTTAATTCATTTCATTTACATTAATGATGATTTCTATCTGGATCAGTTTACTAGAATATATATTAAAGATTTTTTATGGTTTCATGGTGTGCCGAAATTTATTGTATCTGATTCGGAGATGGGGTTTACCTTGTTGTTTTGGAGAAGTCTTCAGAAGGATCTAGATATAGAATTATGTTTTAATATGACGTATCATCCTTATAAAATTATTTAGTATGGTAGAACCATTGAAAACCAATATTATATTTTGAGATATTTTTCTATGTGTTTTGAAGTTGGTTGGGATTAACACCATCCAACAATTGAGTGTTCTTACAATAATAGTTTTCACTCAAATATATAGATTGAAACATATGAATTTTTCTATAGAACGAAGTGTAGAAATATAGTGTATTAGGATGAAGTAAGGGTTTGAATGAAATTTAGACATTAGTTACCTAAGGAAATGGAAGATATTTTCAGATAAATTTAACTGCACATATAGAAAGCTAAGAGAAAAAACAAAAATTATAATGATAATAATTATTGTAATATATAATACGGTGTTATTGTGAATGTTTTTTATGAATTTATATGTGGGAAAAAGTTTAAATTTTTTTCAAAGAAGTGAAAACTAGTCCCTAGGAATATTACACCTTTTTATATTCTTGATTGAGTAGATTTGGTAACTCCCCGCATTTCCCTTCCACTAAACATCTCTCATGTTCATGACATGCACCATGTGTCTCTCTGGATGCATACAGAATTTGGACAGAGGGCGGTGGGTAAGGTGGAAGCCGCCAGCTATTGGGTTGATGGTGAATGTGGATGGTTCATGCTTGGGATGAATCATGAGGGGTGGTGGTTTGCTTCAGGATTGTTGGGGTTCAGTTCTTATTGCTTTCAGGGCTTATTATGGACCTGGTAACTCTATGTGTGCGGAGTTTAGAGCCCTTCTTTTAGGTCTGATTGTTTGCAGGAGGAAAGGCCTTCCGGTGATGGAAGTGGAATCAGATTCGAAGATTCTGGTCAGAACTCTGCAGGGAAATCACAACATCTCTTGGGATTTGGTGTATGTTTATCGTACGTGCAAAGTAGAGACTAATCAGGGAAGGATGATTCATCATAGTCTGAGGGAGTCCAACATTACAACTGATGCGTTGTCTTGTTGGGGCAGACCAGAGGAGACCTTGGTGGTTTATGATAGTCTCAATTCACTTCCTGTTTAGTGTGTTAATGTGGTTTGGAAGGATTCACTTGGCCTTCATTATTTTTGTCTTCCGTGACATGTAACCCTGGTTTTTAAGGTAATAATAAAAAATAACTTTCAGCCACATGTACTAAACTCCGAGTGTACTCTATTAGATAATTATTTTTCATATAATGAATGGAGGGGAAAGATCTTTGATCATAGAGATACATTCTATATAACATGACTGACTATCTAGTTAACGATCTCTAGAGAAATCAAAAATATAAACAATCTACAGGGTAAATAGAGGATGTGATGAAACATTGATATCCTATTTTTTATAATATAGTGATATAATTTCATGTAATAAATTCATTTTAATTGTGGTATAACTTAATACCCTGTGATTTTATAATATGATTCTCTTCAAATAATCTTTTCCGATAGCTTGAGATGCATGAAACCTCGATTCTAAATAATCCCTAAAATATTAAATTATTATAAAAATGTTGTTAAATTAGAGTGTATGAATATTATTAAAAAAATTATGAAAAATTAATTGTTTATAATTTTTTAAAATATATTATTTTGTTATCAATTCATTATAAAAAAATTTAATCATTTAAATGATGAAGAGATACATTCTAAAAATATTTTTTTTGCCCAAAATTAATTTTTATCATAATAAAATTAATTAATCACTATTGGTGTATGATTTTAACTAAATTTATATATTATATATTCAATATAATGTTTTATCCTTCATTTAAAATTTTTACTATGAATGTTAGAATGAAAATTCAATTTTAATTCTTAAAAGTTGTATTGTTTTAAAAGTGATTTTAGTTGCGTTTCAGACTCTTCTTTTAAAATAATTTTATAAAAATTATAGATATTTAATTTTATAAAATGGATTCCATATTTATTATTATGACTATAGAATTTGGTAAACATTTCCTTCTAATTTTATTCATTATGAATGTTAATTTAAGGGACACTTGTCCATCAAAATAATATATATAATATTTAAAGTAACAAAACATACAAAGTGTCACCCTCTTGGATTTTAATATCTATTATGTATTCACATATAGAAACAAGAATGTTATGAATTAATGTTAATTATAATTTTGGGATTAAATTAATTAAATTCAGAATGGATATTTTTTATAATTTTTGGTGAATAAAAAAGACTCTAAAATACATGCACAATTTTAATACAATATTTATTCAATTAATAAAAAAAATAGAATAATTGATTTTGAAATATTAACAATATTATAATTTGAATTATTTATAGCATTCTGTTAAATTTTTTGAAAAATATAACATATTTTCAATGTGTAAAATGGTTTTATTTGAATTTAATAATTTTATTGGTGACATTAATCTCAAATAAAATGAATACTTCCAAACTGATATTAATAATATTCTATAATAAGTAATATTTTATTAAATTATTTAATAATATGAAAAAATTTATCATTAGAAATGTGAATGGAATATTTCATCGAAAATTATCCATGGTTACTTACTTTTCCATTTATGATAATATATTTGAGCCTTTATTATTAATATATTTTTTACTGTAGTTAAGTTAAAAAATAATTTGAAAAAGGCTTAATAAAGTGTACAAGGTTTAAAATGGCATGTTTTTTTTCTAAATTTCGTTTTATGATAATATTTGAACTCTATAGAGTTTTAATTCAATTTTATGACCATTTAGAGTCATTTTTGGAGAATTCATTTTTATATTTTATGCTTTAATGAAATTCTATGTGAGTATTATCCATCCCTTATAATAGGACACCACGCTTTTATCTACCATACGAAAATTTGAGCAATATATCTCAAATAAACCTTATATCATGCCCTAAAAATTTACATAAACATATTATAGAGGTTTTTTCATATGAAAATTTCAACTATAGAAACCATAATAGGATATCTAGAAGAGTTCTTCCAAAGAAGATGTAATCTCCTTAATCGATCATATATTTTTTACACTTTCATTACCTCCTCTAAATTTCTTTTATTTATCATAACATAATAAATTATTTATACTAAATGTAATAAAATCTTATTATGATTATAAAATCACAATTTTTTACCATATTTATCATCAAATGCGATGTGAAAGCATAAGTTGTGCGTACATATGATTTATAGTCTTCACATAGTGATACAATTCATATTACACAACCATTGTTCATGGATATGAATTATGTTGTGTTTAATTATTATGAATATGATATTAATGAAATAATTTTACATCTATAATTATAATATTAAATCTTCCTTCACACATTCTAATCCATTGAAAGATAATAACATTGTTCATGCGTATCTGTGGACTACCACATCCATGAAGCAATGTGGTTTTCTCAGTAATTATATATATATATGGTAATAACGATATGTTTAATTAATATAAATGCTTAATATGATATAATAACAATTCACTGTAGGTGAATTATTTTTACCTTTATTTTATTCTATTTTTTTGAAATGTGAAAACAACATTTTTGCATATACATGACCTATAATATCAATAAATGATTTTATTCATCTTTCAATCATTATCATTTATATATGAACCTAAATCACAATATAAGGGATATATATTATATTTATATAATTATTAATAGTTTGGATATGATGTAAACACAATCAAAGTACAGGAACCATAACTAGTAAACTAAAACACACATGATCAATGAAACTCTTAACACTGGTAAATGAGGATTTAAATAATATATTATTGATAAATGCCTGTTGAAATTTTATAAATGGGTTTTATATGATATTTTTACTATGTGCATGATTATTTTATATAATTATAATAAATTTAAATTTATTATATTGGTTGTTTTAGAGATTTCGATGGAAGTGGAACATGAGGTAAGGGATTTCCTCTCACTATTACTTTTATGATACAAATTTCATATTCACCACTTTTTTATATTATATTGTTTATATAATTACTATTAATGTATTTTTTGATTATTATAACTAAAATTATCTTTTATAAATTTCCTTTTATGATTCATTATTTTATGGTGCTATAAATCAAATTCGCCTAAAGTTATAAAGAATTTATAATACAATCTCATTATATTTGGGGATTTTTTTCATGTTGTCAATGATGATACATTATTACATAAATTTTAAGATAAAAATGAATTACACTATCCTATATTTATTTCTTTATAATAAAATTTTTTCTTTTTGTTCTCCTATATTTATTTACTCAAGGGAATGAAAAAACATTTTTTAAACAAAAATGTATAAATTAATATATTTTATTTAAAATAATTTTTAATTTAAATTATTGTTTTGTAAATTTTTTGAACCAATTGTTTTTAAAATTTTACTATGATATTTTAAATTTATTATTATCCTTGATTTATTTTTTTACAAAATGGTTTATAATGAATCTTATATTCATTTTTCAAACTATATATTTTTGAATTTTTTAAAAAATGTGAAAAATATGTTCTTATATTATAGGAACATGAAAAGAATTTCCCACAATCATAAACTATCAATACTGGAAATATTATTTTATCATATTCTATATATATTTTCAATAATAATTATAAAATAATTTTTTGAATTTATAGTTTTCAAAAAGTGATTTCCAAAGATGAAGGATTATTTTACTCAAGAATGATGTAATAAAATTATAGTTTTATTATTATTAATAAAATAAAAAAATCATTTACTCTATTTATGGTTTGTGGGTGATATGATCCAAGGGTAACATATATATTCTATCTATATATGGTTTATGTTTTTTTTTACGAAAGTATGTTTATGCAACCCATTCCTTTTACATAGGTTAGACTATAATGAAATGATGAAATGTTTATGATACCCATTTCATTTCCATTGGTTATGTAATGATGAAATTTTTATGAAAACCATTTAGTTTCATGGGTTTTTATGTCATGAGTGATTTGTGCTCTTATATAAGAGTTATGTAGGATTTTTATTTTGTGTGGTGGCCCCTAAATTATATATCCCCCCATTTTATTGGGTAAAGATAGATAACTAATGAGATAAAAAACTATAATGGGGAGTGAACTCAGTTCCTTAAGGGACCCCATCCATTATGATAGTCTAAAGAGTGATCCTTGAAAAATATGATGGTTTGAGGTGTGAAAAAAGTTCATTATGGTATTATTATAATTGATCCTTAACTACTAATGAAATATGTTTCAAGATTATGTTTATATGATATACTCTTGTTTTAGGAGAATTATATTATCACCTCACCCATGTTATTGGATTATTATATGATTAATGTCTTCTTAAATATCATGCTTTATTTAATAACTCAAAAATTATTATTTGTGATATGAATGGTATGATTATAAAATGTAATGATTATGTTCTAATTGTTTTATACTAATCTTATGCTCATGGTATCAGTAATATATCCCATATTTACCATTTCATGTAATTCAAGATGAACATTTTCTTATGTTTCCTTTCCCAACGATATGAAGAACGGTACTAGGAATTATATGTCTATGGATGGTTATGATTTTGATGAATTTAGTAAGAGCTAATATAGTACACATATGAACCATTTTATTATGGATAGATATATCAAAATATACTAAACCATTACTATTCTAACATGGAATATTATGTCATTTATTAAATAATCATCCACAATGAATTAATATATATTTTTAATATTATGTGTCAATATGGTAAAAATTTTATTTTCTGAAAACAAGTTTTTGCTTCGAAGGGAAATTGAATTATGCATGAAAACTAGAATCAGATAAAAATATAGCATTAGAACCTTGAAAAAATATAGGCGGCTATGTTATTATGGTTTATATTATCCTCAAACATGATGTGACAGAACATATAATGATCCCTTCTTATTAATGATCTATTCAAGGGTATTTACCAAATTTCCAACCAAAATAATACATTTCAACATTTTTTAGTTTGTGTTATATGAAAATACAGCTTGGGAAACTAGGTTTCAGCCTTGTTTTCTAGCCTAGTGTACTGATCTACATCATCTGACAATGGTATATAGGGTTCCCAATTGCAATATACGATTTTAAAAGTGCAACAATCCGTTTATTTTATATGAAAACTCATCATATACTAATCATAGACTTTTAGATCATTTTTAAAATAAAAATAAAATTTAAAATTATTATGCACATTTATTTTTGAAATTTCCATTTTCATGCACATGAAATTAAGAACACAATTTGAAATAGATGAAATCACGATTTAATCAAAAAAATAATAAGGAAAATATTGAACCATCTACCTTTATTATTGAAATGACCTCCTAATGTATGAAACTACAGGCTAAGAGGTGTAGAGATCCTATGGAAGAAAGAAGACATAACCAAAATCAAAATCAAAGTCGATAAATTAGGATTCAACCCACTATTGGTTAATATACCATCATTGATAATGAGAATAAATAAATAATAGAAGATTATAAGTTGAGCATGGAAGAGAAACATTAAAGATGATTCAATTAGGAACCATTCTTAAATCATCGATGAAATCTATCTTATAGGGATGTGAAGAAGATTATTAGTGTGACATTTGTTGAGAGGTCCAAATTGGGGAAATGAGGGGGTGACATATTTTAAAATCGGGAGAGGAAATTAAAAAAGACAATAAAAAATTGGGAAGTCCTAATGGTATTTTATACAGGTTTTTACAAACCTAGAACCAACTACGTGGTTGTATCTATCTCAATATATGGAGGACACATGGTTTCGGCCATAAGGATTAGAAAATTGTGTGGATAAATTTTTGGGAATTCTAGTGCCATCATTGAGGCTTCATAGTTTGTTGGGGATGTTGTATATGTAATACTAATTATAGACCAACCCCACACCACCCTCCATACCTATAAAGTATAAAATTTTCATCGAAAGATTACAGATAAATATATTAGACAATATTTTCAAAAACAAAGAAAATATAAATTTCCACAAATATATCACATTTTGGATGACACATTGCATCTACATTATGTAATCACTGAAGGTGATTATACCACCACTAGAAAAAAGTTTAATTAATATAAATAAATAATGTATTCATATTAAAACAATCTATTCACAATCATTCCTAACATCGTTTTCCATCAAAAAAATATTAGTGATAAAAAAAAGAGTTCCATTTTTTCTTATTCATTACTTAAATTAATATAATGTTTATTAGAAAATTAAAATGACACAAACATTACATATTTCCAATGACATGATGTGGCTAGCGGAAGTAATCACATCCAATTAAATTAAGTCATGTATTTGAGATATTTTGTGACCTTATCCCATTATTTTAACCATAGTTTACACATTTTCTCCATTACTATGGTTACTATTCAATATGACCAAAAATGAAATTAAAAAATTTAATTGATTTATATTTTTTTATCCCAAATTATTAATCCATTTTCATTAATTCTATTTCTAGATGTAGTGATAATTACTTTCAAAATAATTCAAAAAAACATAATGGAAAAGGATTTTTTTAACATACCAATTTTATGTCTAATAATGATTTCATACAAAAATCAATTATAATGTAATTTAGTATCAAATTAGTTGGACTATATTTAATTATAATTTACTTATTTTAATCTAAATATAAACAAAAAATGAATTATATATTGTGAAAAAAATTATTGAATGTGAATGGAAAAAATAGTTTTTATTTGAATTAAAACATTACATAGACTTTCAAAATATCAACCATAGATTTCTAATTTCAACATTATACTTTTAAATTAATTATATTAATTTTAAATAGATATCTCTTTTTTTAATATGGGTTTATAAAAAAATAACATTTTCTCAAATAAAGATAAATTATCAAGGGTGAAAATATATGAAAAATAAATATTTTTCATTATTCACTCAAAAATCAATATTTTTTTAAAAAGTATTAAAAATTTACATTAAGATAAATTTGATATGATGTAACTAGAAAATAAAATATTTTTTTATAAAATTATATTTTTAAAATTTAAAATTTAAAAATATATATTAAATTAAATATTATACCAATAAACATCTTTTATTGGAAAAAACCCTGTTAAACTTAATTTTTCTTAACCTTTTATAGTTTCACAATTATAATTCAAAATTCAGTAATTATTTTCTATGTACAAATATGTAAATTTTTATTAGGAGAAATTTTCTACATATATTTCATAATTTTTTTTATCCTATTAATAAATTCTTATTAAATGGCTATGTTATAAAAGTTATATTTAAATTATAATAGTTTTATAGTATGGGATGGCTCATTAAATATTTAATTTTTGTGTGGAAAATGGTCACAAATTATCTTAATGGGGCTCATGCCACCACTCTACAAGTACACCTCCAATGGGTCATGTTATTGAGAGTATAACTGAGTCAGAACATCAATAACATCGGATGAATTATCCTAAGTACATATACACACAGTCACATCTCCAATCCCATATAATGCTAAAATAAAAAAAAACATCTACACTACCATGCATGCATACATCTAAATCCCACAACCAAAGTACGATATGAAGTAAAGGAACAAAAATAGAGCCAAATATACGCTTACCAAAAATAGTATTAAAACATGTGCTACCAGAATGTTGACTAGGGACTACTGACACAATACTGTAGGAACGCACCTTGGACTTTCTAGTCTAACTAAGCACCATCTGGTCCTCAACCACCTACGATTATGTAAAAAGGTCAATCATCTTCAGAAGAAATAACACATGAGAGTTATACATGTGTAGAGATGAGTATAAAAAATACATAGTAGGAGTCCTCGCAGCTACAAGGCATATAATAATGAATATCATTCATCTCTACACATATATTTGTCTATATAACATTTAATAAGAATGTAATGATTTACTCCACAATACACATAGTCTAAAGTTATGTCACAATTTTAATTCCATCCTAGGGTTATAATTTTAAAATTACTCATGGAAATAATCTAAAAGAACATGCTCCTCGAGTTTGATATCACTAATGACATCCATATGAGAGGTAATTCAAATTGGGTTTCTCCATTAGATGTACAACATGAATGTTTGATGAGTTACAATAAACTGATGAGTATCACATGAAGGTATATGAGGTATACCATCAAGTAAATATACATTAATCTTATAGGTAGAGGATCATCTCCCGCATAGTTTTGGTGATGATGATACAAATAACTCCACCTATTACATGATGATTAATAGAGGATCATACTCTAGGCCCCTAGGAGGGATTTAAAAATTTATATCTAAGAAGTCATGCTGAAGGGATCGATGTCATATGGGTAGGATTTGATTCCATACTGATCCTCCAAGAATGGACATGGGGAACACAACCTAACAAAACAATCCCACAATACATAGGAAAAGGGATACATTCCAAATTTAAGGGAGTATATTGTCTGTAGTCAGGGAGCATGTTGTGTCCCATAGACCTAGAGTACTACCCTAGTAAAATGGCATGTGTCTATGTCCTTGTAATTGTACCTGGAAAATGATACATGTGCTCTTCATCCCTTGTAATAGAACATGGGTATACCCATGTACACTTGAATAATTGTGTCTGTGTAAGAGGAAATAATGTGCTTATGATCATTTACCACAACCCATATCCTTGTACCCACTGAGGAACATGATGAACTTTCTAGGAGGGGTCACGCACCATGTGACAATTTCACCTTATGTTTGACACTTATATTTTTTCAGAAACATGATCTTCTGCTAGGATGTCCCACATGGAGTGTGGATCTCAGTTACGCGTTGGTTAGTGTATAAATTTTCAGATTTCCATATTTGGTTTCATTCTTTATATCTGCTCATCTAATTCCTAAATCCACCAATGTGGCCACCTATCACACATGTGAAATATGGATTTATGTCAACTAAGGCTGATCATTTCATGAGATATGGTTTCCATTAGTCACATTAATTCTGGAAAAATCCCAAACCTCCACCATTGTCATGCATCGATGCACCACAGATGTGCATGGAAAACTAGGCTTGATCCGCTCGCTTATTCTATTATCATATGATCCATATGCAATAGTGATTCTAGATTAGCGATATCAAATAAATTCACTGAGAAACCTTGGAGAAACATGTGATTCCTTGGTATCTAGGTTGAATGACTGGGAAATATAACCCTGATGATGAATGCACATAGATCAATGGGAGAAAATGAAAAAATAGAAATGAACCTCATCTATACTCAGTTCGACTCAATTTTTTCCATTATTACAAAAAATGAATAACCATAATAAATAAATAAAACATTCAATATAATTCTCATATAATTATACAATCCCATAATACAAATGATCTAATGATCAATTTCTTGGATTATTTATTTTTTCTCATTATACTAATAGAAATAATAATGTATTTCCAAATAAAAAAACCACCTAACTCAATTTGGATAGATACTAATGAAAAATGGAGTGATATCATTGGCATTGGTGAGATCCTCTGATTCTGTTGCACATTGATCACCAATCCATGATCTAGTGGATGTTCATATGAGTGAGTTTTTCCATAGTTCACTCCCTTATCTCAAAGGATTTATTGATAACCCAATAATTCTATCATAATAGTATACTTAAATAGATTCTAGTCACTATGTCAATGAAATAAAAATAAAATATTTTTTTATCATTTTATTCAATTCAATCCCCAATGACTTTTCTACAAATAACCCAGCACCAACCAAGTTTATATCACCCATTGTGTAAAACCTAAATTATAAACACAATGGTTCCCCTATATTTTTTGTTTTGGACCTTATTTATATTTTATTCCCTGTTTTCCTTGAAAACTGGGTGTTCTTTATATTTAATATATTCAAAATATTTAAACTATTTATTTTTTGCACACGGGTCCTTATAAATGAATGTCATCACATTTTATGGTCTCTAAAATAATCCATAAAATATACAAAAAAAAAATTCATAGAAAATATGAGTCATTAAATTTTATTCAACATGGAAATTTATTTCCTGAAAATCTAAAACAAGGGCTACACAAATATTTTTTTGGTAATGAGAACGAATCTAAGCCTCCCACTCCCATGTTCTCTCCTAACGATTCTCATGATATCATCAACCAAAAACTAATGTAAAAACTCACCCATGAAAGATCCTCTCAATTCAATCCTCAATATATATCATGTATTTAAAAAATGTAGCTCTATCCATGATGTGAAACTCTCCATAGTAAATAATGTATGATTTCTCATCCACGTACCTCCTCAGCCGAGACACATAGAAAATTCCATGTACCCAGTCTAACTATGGAGGTAGATATAAGTTGTAAACTACCTAAACAGCTCTAAAACATAATTAGAAATAGACAATGAGTCTTAGAGAAAGTTTGAAACCCAGACTAAATCTCTAAAATCCAAATTGAGGTAAAGCCAATAGGGAAAAATTGCCTATATCCATGAACTATAATGGCCTACATCATATGTCAGTAGAATATTTATTATGGTTCTATATATTATTCATCCAATCCAATATAATAATTCCCTTATTGACGGTTTCTGGCACCATCTATGGGCCCATGAGTTCTAACACTCCTAGGTCAGTCAAACAAAGTGCTGACTTGTGGGGTCAATCATACAATTCCATGAATGGTGTTATAATGATGGTGTAATGGTAGTTGTTATTGTAAAAATCTACACAATTGGTATTTGATCCTCCCAAATAGAGAGAAATTTCAACATAGAAGATCACATCATGTCTTCTAGAACATGAATGGTCTACTCTTGATGCCTAGCAATTTGGGGGTGAAACACTTTTCCCAAGGGTAACTGGGACCCAAACACATCATGTGATCCCTTCAATAACATAGATGTGATGTTATTATCACAGTTTCAAATGATCATTAATTTAACTCCCTAGAGTTGGACTATCTCATTCATGTAGAGGCCACCGAATATCTCTATTGAAATCTTCTCTCAGATAGCCAAGAAATGGGTTGACTTGGTGAATCAGTCTATGACCATCAATATTGTATCAGGTCTCTTAAATGTCAGTTTTATTCTAGGAAAAACATCTTTTAATATCCCATCCCACTTACACTACAAAACCAAAAGGTTTTGAGCTAAAACCAATTGAAATTTGTTCTCTACCTTCAGTTTATGAATTCTATGTCTTTGAGAGAAAATCTTTAAAACTCCCTCCTTATTTCTAGGATGGAATAAATGATGTCTCATTTTATGGTACATATTTTCCACACAAGGAAATACCAAAAAAGGGGATGTGTGAAATACTCTCATAACATACTCTTATAATGTCACTGGTAGAATAAAACATCCTATTAAATGAACAATATGATCCAACATACCAAAAATCTATCAGAAACATGTCATGTGGATATATGAGTATGTATGATCTCAAATTCGGTATCCCAAGATGCACCTCCTACACTAACTATAAGAATAGGTAGGTAAAAACCATCAAATAGAGGTAATATGTATAAGGACCTGACCTTATTACATGATATTGAGTTTAGTTAATAAAACTCTTCCTTTTACATTGTGTATTTTTTCAAGTTTAGGTCTTTAGAGAATTAGGAAGAAACATTCATAACATTACACATTGTTACATAGTGGATACCATAAAAATAGTTTCCATTTTTCTCAAAATATAAAACATTAAAACATAAAACAAGACTCCTTGACAATTCTTCAACATTTAACATGTCTTCCTTCCTTGTATTTCACATCCATTAACCTATGTAAATTCATTTAATAACATGGGATGATCAAAAAAGATCAGTAAGGGATGGAAAAGAAGGAAAAACATCACATTAGTCCATGAATACTCATAACGTATGAAATCATTTTCAAAAGACATGTTTTTCGCCCATATATACTTACTTTGTGTAACATGAGATTTACACAAGATCCAAACAAACATTAGAACATAAATATAATCATAATGGTAACTTGGGGCATTACTTACATAATCAGGTAACCATCTTGGCTACCTTAAAATTTGTAACCCTCACATCTACCTTACTTTGTGTAACCATCGCAGTTACACTTGGAGTAACCATACGACCGACCTCCAACTTACTCATAACCAATGAATTGGAGGGACATATAGGTCCCAAACTTCTTCATAAATAATTTCCAAGAACCAAAACATAATCATGCAACATGAATAATTCCATAAAAACATTGCTTTAGAATTTCGTAAAACCGAATTTAGAAAGAGGCTTTTTAAAGAAAATCTCCTTATAAATATCATAAAATTGAAAAGAGACTTAAAAGGGTGGATGGAGTATGTATATATACTATAAATAAACATAATATAAACATAATATAAACAGAACCCAACACACAAACAATTTAAATAACACATAAAAATGAAGTAGAAGGTTAACTCAACGAATGGAAGTCTGGTTAAGATTTCCCATACCTCGGATTTTTCTTACCTCCAACTTGTTTAAACATCTTGTATAATGGTTAATAGAGTGTTATTAACATTTTAAATAACCATTTTCTTGTTAATAACATCTTATATGATCATTTAATAACATATTTTCTCCCTTAAATGTTAGTATTTTTCCCCCTGCACTGTTTTTGGTTGAATTCTTTACATTATTTCTATGATTGGTTCATGGTGGAAATTCTTGTCGATTGGAAGTGAAACTATAGAATTTTAATTTAGTAGTATATTTATATAACCATTAACATAAATTATTCCATTTGTCATTGTGAATTCTTACATGAAGATGATTCATAAGTTAGAATATTAATGATGTTCGTTTAGATCGTTTTATTGGTTCTTTGATAATAAGAACCCCTTTTTGTTAGTAAAAAAGAATTCCAAAACCATGATTGAGTCATAAAAAAGGTATTATAACCTGGTGAAACCATATAAATGGTTTCATTAAAATACGTGGAAGAATTAATGGATTTTGAAATCACATCGTCCACGATGTGTGTAATTCGACACAAACGGCCTATGTTTTTTTATTCTTTAAATAAGTTGGAGAGGAAATGAATAAAGATGAGTAATTTTTTGTAAAAATGATAAAATACAGATTATACATGATTTATGGATAATTCATGCCTCTTGGATAAGGATATATGATGAATAACTAAGGAAGGAACTCAAAATAAAATAAAAATTGTGAAATCGCTTACAAAAATTTAGCAGCCTAGCGGCTACGCAACAAGGTTTTAGAAAATATTAAAAAGAGAGGGGACAAAGGTGACCCATATAGAAATTAATAATAATATAGATAAGATCATGAATAATAAAAAATTAAGAACATGGTATGGAAACTTGAAAATTATACCACATAAAAGAGAATTTGAATGGAAAAAAGAATGAAATTGATAATTTTTTTACCTTGTTGAGTAACCCTTAGAACGTGTCGGTTGGGACCATGGGGGCTTGTGGAAACCTTGGTAAGAATAATATGATGGTAAGGAAGCCAGAGATTCATTTAGGGGGAATTGGGAACGAATTCAATAAAGGGAAGAGTTTGTATTTATAGGAAAAGTGAGGGATTATTTTAATAATTGTCAAGGGACACCTCATGGGTGGTATTTGCAAAACCATGGGCTTGACCATGGTATAAGCCACATGGGACACCTCACACCTTATTTAACTATAAAGAAGTAGACCATATTTATGACATCATTATTATATCATTAATGATGTCATTAACACATAGAAACTAAAAACTGTATTTTTTATTATTCACCAAAAAATCAAATGTTTCTGAAAAATTACCAAAATACTCCCTAACCATTTATCGACGTTTAGATTTCAAAAATGAAGTCCATTTTTTTGAAAATAATTTTCTAAATATTATTAATTTAATATTTAAATAAAATCATACTTAATTCAAAAATTAATAGTTCTAATTCTACAACTACTTCTTTATCACAATGAAAAATTAACAAAGATGTTATTTGCTTCTAGCATTAGGAAAATAAAATAATAACAAAATTTACTATTCATTAGGTTCATATAACTATTCATATTACTATTCAGTAGGGTATGTTACTATTCACTAAAAAACAAGTTGGTTCCAATAGACTCCAAAGAACATACAGAACATAATTGTAGATGACAGTTTCTTGAAATTAAAAACATAGAAGTGGAAAAATTATGTTAAAATACTAGTTATAAATATCTACTTAAAACAATGTTCCATGAATATATATATATATTTTAAATAACTTGGGGTGTTACATTATCCCCACCTTCTTGAAATTGCGTCCTCGAAATTTTATCTACTTATTAAATAACTGAGGGTACTTTTACCTCATATCATTTTCAGACTCCCATGTTGCTTCTTCACCCATGTGGTTTCTCCCCAAAACCTTTACCTGGTGGATTAACTTATTCCACAATACCCATTCCCTTCCATCAAAAATATGAACAGGTTTCTCTTCATAAGAAAGGTTCTCTTCCAGCTGAACTGCTTCTAGGATCAAGACATGTGATGAATCTGGCTCATACATCCTCAACATCAAAACATGAAAAACATTGTGTACCTAAAACAAACTCAGAGGAAAAGCTATGTAGAATGCAACTGTTCCAACTTTCTCTAAGATTTAAAAAGGACAGATGAACCATGGACTTAGTTTACCTTTCTTACCAAAACGCATCACACTTTTCCAATGACATATTTTTAAGGAAAACATGGTCACCTACCTCGAAAGAGAAGCCTTTCCTTATGTTATCATCATAACTTTTCTGCCTGCTCTGAGATGTCCTCATGTGCTAATAGATCATCCTCACTTTCCCAGCCACTTCTTAAAGTAATTATGGCCCAATCAACATTCTTTCACCAACTTCATCCCAAAACGTTGGAGTCCAACACCGCTTTCCATAAAAGTCCTCAAAAGGTTCCATCTGAATACTGGAATGAAAACTGTTATTATAAGAAAACTCAACTAATGAAAGATACATATCCCAACTTCCCTGATAGTCCATTGAACAAGCTCGAAGAATATCCTCCAAATTTTTAAGCGTTCATTCTGACTACCCATTTGATTGAGGATGAAAAGCTGTACTGAAATTTAACTCTATTCCCAACAACATCTAAAGTCCCTTCCAAAAGTTAGAAGTGAACATGGGATCTCGGTCATATACAATGGAAAGGGTAAATCAATGTAACCTGACAATCTCCTTGAGGTACAATTGTGAATGTTGATCCAAATACATTTTATCTCGAATTGATAAAAAAATGTGAAGACTTTGTTAGCCGATCAACAATAACCCAAATAGCGTTGTTACCTTGATAAGTCTTCTGTAGTCCCACCACAAAGTCCATGGATACATTCTCACATTTCCAATCTGGCACTGGAAAAGGCTGAAGCATCCCCTTCGGTAACTGTCGAAATTCCTTATCCTATTAACACATCAACAATATCATGTTAAAATCAGCAATATCTTTTTTCATTCCATCCCACCAATAATACTCCCGAAGGTCTTTGTACATCTTAGCACTTCCTGGATGAACATAAAATGGAGAACAATGATCTTCACACAAGAATTCTTTCTTAAACTAGGAATCAAAAGGCACACACAACCTTTTTCCAAATCATAAAACAGAATATTTATCAAGATTGTATTGTAGAAAGTTTCCCATTTTAACCATTTATATCTTTTTCTGTAGCCCACTGTCTTCCTTCTGAACTTGCATAATTCTGTCTGAAAACGAAGACTACAATGAAACCTGAAACCAAATAGATATATTTCCGACACCAATAACTTATAATCCAAAATTCATCAAATCATCAATAAAGGAATAATGTTACAGACGTAGCATGGTTAATGATACATGATGTTTTTAGCTTAAGGCATCTGCCACTTTGTTTTCTTTTCCAGGATGGTAATTTATCATGCAGTAAAGAATCATTTATCAGTTCTATCCATCTTCTCTACCTCATGTTTAATTCTTTATGATTGACTATATACTTTAGAATTTTATGGTCAGTATATATATTTCATTTGTTTCCGTATAGATGACGCCTCCCAAATTTTCAAGGAAAAAACCACAGCTGCCTATTCCAAATCATGTGTGGGATAATTTATCTCATGAGGTATAAGTTTTCTAGAATCATAGGCAATTACCTGATCATTTTGCATCAAAACACAACCATGTCCCTTCAAGGAAGCATCACTATAGATGTCAAACTCACCATTTTGAGAATGTAAGGAAAAAACTGGATCATTCACCAATCGCTTCTTCAGTTCCTAAAAAACCATCATATTCCTCTCTCCAAAAAAATTTAACCCCTTTCCGTGTTAACTTAGTTATCGGGCTAGATAATCGTGCAATGATCATAACAAACAACTGGTAATAACTTTCTAAGCCCATAAACTACGAATCTCTAAAAAATTTGGGGGTCTTGGCCACTCATCAACTACTTTGGTTTTGGCCGGATCAACTGTTATTCCATCCTTATTTACAATGTTCCCATGAAATGAAATCTGTTGCAACCAAAAATCACACTTGCTGAAGTTTCCATATATTTTCTTCTCTTTTAAAGTTTGCAAAACTACCCTTAAATGTTTTCATGCTTCTCTTTATTTTTTGAAAATACCAGACTGTCATCAATAAATACCACCACAAACTTATCCAAGAACTAATGAAATACCTTATTCATAATATTCATGAATACAGTAGGTGCATTAGTTAATCCAAAAGGCATAAAAACCAATTCATATTTCCCATATCTAGTACGAATGGCTATTTTTATGATGTCATCCTCCTTCACCTTCAGCTAATGGTATCCAGATCTTATGTCAATCTTGGAAAAGTACTGAGCTCCCTAAAGCTGATCAAATAAGTCATCAATATGAGGAAAAGGATACTTTTTTTAACATTGATGTTATTCAAATATCTGTAATCAATGAAAAGTCTTATGGAACCATATTTATTTTTAACAAACAAAATAGGGGCTCCCCATGGTGAAGTTCTAGGACGAATGATGCCTTTGTCAAGAAAATCCTGCAACTGATATTTCAATTCAAGAAGTTCTATTGGAGCCATAAAATATGGGGGTTTTGAAATTGACGTAGAATCAGTAACTAAGTCAATTGTGAATTCAACTTCTCGATCAGGTATGACACTAGGTAACTCATCAAGAAAAACATCAAGGTATTCATTTACCACTGGGATATCATTAATTTGAATAGTTCCCTTGTTTTCAACAATATGAGACAGATAAATTTCATTTCAATATTTCAATAATTTCTTATCTTATTGATATGTTATCAATTTTATGGGTTTATTCATGTATACAAACATAATATAATTCCGGAAAACAACTTCTAGAGGTCTACAATAAATCTTAGTAGGATAATCAGAATGCCAGTCCATCCCCAAAATAACATCAAACTTGACTAAGGGTAAAAAAATGAGGATTGCAGGTAAAGCCTTTCCACAGACCACATTAGAAATATTATTATAATTATTCTTTGCTATAACATTTCCCCCTAGTGATTTAACAACATGTTTGGGTCTCATTTGTTGAGGTGATATTTCTAATTTCCCAGAAAATTTTCCAGAGATGAAGTAATGTGTTGACCCCATATCAAACAAAACATTAGCAAAATCTAAGTGTAGAAAAAATTACATGATACAACTTCATTGGATTCCCCTACATATACTGACATGGTTGCATAGGATCTCACTACACCTTTCAGCTTGTAGTCTGGCTTTTTTGCTTCATTCAGATCACTCTTTGGGAAGCCTTTGCATAATGACCCATTTCGCCATATTTAAAACACTTTACATTCTGCTTACTAGGATTAGTTTTTGGATCATTTTCATTAAAATCTTGGGCAATATGTCCAACATTACTACATTTAAATCACTTCCTAGTTCTGCTAAGACATTCCCTAGGGTGCTTCTTGCCGCACTTTTCACAAATTGGAAATTGTATTTTCTTACCATCAAATTTCTTTTGATGATTCTTACCCATTGCTTGCCAACTAGACCTCTTCTTCTCTTTGTTGCCAAAATTCACATGATCATAAAAAAAACTCTATCTCTGCCCTCTCAGTACATTGTACAATTTTCTCATAACTTTTGAATTTACGAGAGGCCAATGCCCTTCGTTTCCTTGGCTTAAATCCTGAGTAAAAGTGGTTGATTTTTCAATCAAGATCCAGAATAATATTTGGAGCCTACCTCACCAATCGGGTGAAGTTAGCTTCATACACAGCCACTAAATCTTCCTCCTTCTATTTGAATTCAAGGAATTGATTCTCTATTCTTACTCGCACCACCTTAGGAAAATATTTTTCAAGGAAAAGACTTTTAAATTCATCCCACTCTAAGGCATCATAATCTTCTCTACACCTTATATTCGTTACTATTGACCACCATTGATCAGATTCTCCTTCAAAATGATAAATGGAAAGACTTAACTTTTGATTGTATGAACATCCCATAATGTCAAATATATTTTCAAGGGATTTGATCAATCCTTTAGCTTCCACTAGGTCAGAAGATCCATTGAATGTAAGAGGATGTTGTCTTATAAAATGCTCCATAACTGTCCTTTTTAGTTGTGGTACCTCTGTTAGTTTTCTTTCATGGTTTCCACCATAATTTAGTGCCTATGTTAGCTGAGCCATTACTGTCACAAACTACTCAGTTCCAATCCCTATCATTCCGGGTTGTAGTTCCGGAAGGATGTCATTCTGTCGGTGCCTCTCCTCTTCCGCATCCCAATTCCTTATATGGACAACCATTCTAAAAAAACACGTCTTAGATAAATAAACATAGAAATAATTAAATGAAATAACATTTCAAATTAAACATAGAGTGAAAATAATTTATTGTATTCTATTAACATCACCCAAACCCCTAATGTTATCTAAACCATCGTCTGATACCAACTATAAGGACCCGACATTATTAAAAACATAATCTTGAGTTTAGTTAATAAAACAGTTCCTTTTACATTGAATATCTTTTCACGTCTAGAGATTTAGATAATTAGGACAAAACATTCATATCATTACACATTGTTACATAGTGGATACCATAAAAACAGTTTCCATTTTTCTCAAAATATAAAACATTAAAAAATAAAACAAGACTCCTTGAAAATTCATAAACATTTAACATGTATTCCTTCCTTTTATTACACATCCATTAACCTGTGAAAAATCATTTAAAAACATGGGATGAGCACAACAGCTCATTAAGGGATAGAAATTAAGGAAAAAATCACATTAGTCCCTGAATACTCATAAAGTATGAAAACATTTTCAAAAGACATGGTTTTCACCCATATATACATACTTCGTGTAACATGAGATTTACACAAGATCCCAACAAACATGAGAACATAAATATAATCATAAAGGTATCTTGGGGAATTACTTACATAATATGGTAACCATCTTGGATACCTTAAAATTTGTAACCCTCACGGCTACCTTACTTTGTGTAACCATCGTTGTTACACTTGGAATAACCATACGGACGACTTCCAACTTACTCATACCCAATGAATTGGAAGGAAATATAGGTCCCACCCATCTTCATAAATAATTCCAATGAACAAAAACATAATCATACAACATGATAAATTCCTTAAAAACAATGCTTTGGAATTTTGTAAAACCGAATTTAGAAAGAGGATTTTTAAAGAAAATCCCCTTATAAATATCAGAAAATTGAAAAGTGACTTTATAGGGTAAATGGAGTATGTATATATACATTAAATACATAGAATAAAACAAAATATAAATATAAAACAACACACAAACAATTTTAATCACACATAACAATGAAGTAGAAGGTTAACTCAAAGAATAGAAATCGGGATAAGAATTCCCTTACCTCGGGTTTGTATTACTTAAAACTTGTTTAAACATCTTGTATAACAGTTAAAAGAGGGTTATTAATATTTTACAGAAACATTTTAATGTTTATAATATCTTATATGATCATTTAATAACATATTTTTACCCTTAATTGTTAGTATTTTTCCCCTTGCAATGTTTGGGGTTGAATTATTTACATGATTTCTATGATTGGATCATGGTGCACATTCTTGTAGATTGGAATTGAAACTCTAGAATTGGAATGGAGTAGTATTTTTATATAAAAAGTAACATAAATTATCCCATTTATCATTTTTAATTCTTACATGATGGTGATTCAAATGTTATAACATTAATGAGGTTCGTTTAGATCCTTTTAGTGGTTCTTTGATAATAACAACCTCATTTTGTCTTATAAATTAGAACCATGAGTAAAAAAGAATTACAGAACCATGGGTGAGTCATAAAACATGTATTATAACTTTTTTCAACCATAAAAATGGTTTAATGACAAGACATTAAAAAATTAATGGATTTTGAAATCACATCGTCCACGATGTCGGTAATTCGACACAAACAGACAATGTTTTTTTATTATCTAAATAATTGGTAGAGGAGAAGAATAAAGATGAGTAATTTTTCATAATCATGACAACATACCGAGTATACATGATTTATGGATAATTATCTTCTCTTGGGTAAGGAGATATGAATAAATAATAAGGAAGGAACTCAAAATAAAAGAAAAATTGTGAAATCACTTACAAAAATTCGACAGCCTAACGTCTACGCAACATGGTTTTAGAAAATATTAAAAAGATAGGGGACAAGGTTCACCCATACAATATTGAATCATAATATAGAAAAGATCAATAATAAGAATAAAATAAGAACATTCTATGGAAACATGAAAATTATACCACATAAAAGTGAATTTCAATGGAAAAAAAGAAATTGAGAATTTTCTTACCTTGTAGTGTAACCCTTAGAACATGATGGTTGGGCCCTTGGGGGATTGAAGAAACCTTCAAAGGAATACTATGAATGTAAGGAGGCCAGAGCTTCATTTAGGGAGAATTCGGAATAAATTAAATGGAGGGAAGAGTTGTTATTTATAGGAAAAGTGAGGGATTATTTTAATAATTTTCAAGGGACATCTCATGGGTGGTATTTCCAAAACCATGGGCTTTCCCGTGGTATTTGCGCATGGTATAAGACAATTGGGACACCTCACACCTTATTGAACTATACAAAAGTAGAACATATTTATGACATCATTATTATATCATTAATGATGTCATTAACACACCGAAACTAAAAACTGTATTCTTTACTATTCACAGAAAAATAAAAATCTTTTAGAAAAACTCCCAAAATTCACCCTAACCATTTATCTATGTGTAGTTTTAAAAAATGAATTCCATTTTTTGAAATTAATTTGCTAAATATTATTAATTTAATATTTAAATAAAAAAATACTTATTTCAAAAATTTACAGTTATAATTCTACAACAACTTCTTTATCACAATAAAAAATTAACCAAGATGTTATTATCATCTAGCTTTAGGGAAATTATATAACAACAAAATATATTGTTCATTAGGGTCATATTACTATTCATAAGGGTATGTTACTATTCACTAAAAATACAAGTTGGTTCCAATAGACTCCAAATAATATACTCAACACAATTTTAGATGACAGTTTCGTGAAATTCAAAACATAGAAGTGGATAAATTATGATAAAAGGCTAGTTATAAATATCTACTTAAAACAAAGTTCAATGCATTTATATTTATATTTAGAAAAACTTGGGGTGTTACAATATGGTTCAACTCCATAAATCTTGGATTACTACAATGGGGAGAGCAACTACAACACCTCATTCAGAAATAGTGAACAAGATATTATTCTTATAATGTCTATCACCAAGTTTCCCTTTATAGGAGTACAATTAATTTGATAGTCATAATATTGGAGGAACTCTAAACACCACCTCTGATATCAAGTTATGATACTTTTGAGAGAAAATATACTTGATACTCTTTGTATAGGAATAGATGATATACATATCACCCATCAGGTAGTGTCACCACATCTGTATTGAGATGACTACCAAAGCTACCTTAAGATCATTGATCACAAAGTTCTACTGATGTGGTCCCATGTGATGTCAACCTTATGAAATCATTACATTCCTTTTCATCAGAACACAACTAATCATAGTCCAAAATGCATAAAAAACACTATGAAATCAACACCCACACTTGAAAACTCTAGATGGGAGGGATCTTCAATCTTTTCCACATGTTCTAAAAATCCTATTACCACATGTATGACCACATGAATGGCTACCCATATTATATCAAAGATTTCAGGGGTACTGATATAATATAGAAATCATGTATGAATCTCCATTAATAACCTTCTAACTCCTTAAATCTCTTCACATTAGTCACACTATTTGGTGGATCTCAAGATTGAACTTCCTCAACATTGGTTGGGTCCACTACCACTCCATCTCAGGAGATAATGTGTCCTAGAAAGTGGAAATCATTTATATAGAACATACATTTCAAGAGGATTCCATAATGTTGGTTCTCTCCACCATGGATTCTACGTAAACAAAGATAACACCGAAAAAGACTACTATAAACCAATCAAAGAAGGGATGAAAGATCAGGGTAATGAGCCCCATGAACACTGTTGGGTCATTCATAGCACCAAACATCATCATCAAGTAATCATAGAGACTGTTGTGGCATCTAAATTACATCTTTATTATATCATCATCCCATAATGGAAAATGGTGATATCAAATTTTGACATTGGAATTTGAGAACCATCGTGCCACTCTCAACAGATGAATAAGCTCATAGATCCTCGATAATGGATACTTGTTCTTCATGGTATCCGGATTCAAGCATAGATAGTCTAGATACAACCTCATTCTCCCATCCACTTTCCTGGAGATCAAAACCATGGTTTCCCATGGTGAAAAATTGGGTCTAACAATGCCCTTCCATTGAATGTACTCTGAATGCACATTGATATCAAGAATATCTACACGATCTATCTGATATTCAACCATAGATATCAGTTCTATCATGTGATGTAGATAAATACAGAAATATAAATCGCAATGGAGAGGAAAACTAGGACCATCCTAAGGGAAACAATCATCATACTCCACCAAAACTACAGTAACTAAAAACACAAAACATCAACTACACCATAGGTTATTCAATCCAATGGTATATTAATTAGATACAAACTCTTATGTATGATTCCATCCCATGCTACTTGTTTTTCCATTTCACCAACAAAGGAGAACATAGTTCTATTACTATAGACACACCACCTCCTCTGCCTGAAAAAAAAATTTGTGTGCAAACATTATATAACTATTCCATATCTAAGATGACTACATAAGGAATCATTTATTTTATAAATATATCCAACTACAAACTCTCATATCTAAAAGTTTGGAGAAAATATTGATACAATTATGTGATCCCTGAGTCATCTCTAGAAGAAGTCTCTAAGTGCAAGGGTTTAGCCAAGGGCTCAACCATAATCTATATATCTCAAAAAAATGTGTAAGGAAATAAGTTATTATAACCTATGTTTATCAGTAGTATAGCTAATTTATAAAAGGAAATACCATACCTCATGTAATTTCAAAATCCTCTAGATCATAAGCCTTGACCACTTATAGTTGTCCCTGACCCGTTCCTCCTTCTCCCTAATCCTTGAGTGGACCACCTAAGGGTGGTCATGGTAAGGTGTCATAGAGTCTTCTACCTCGTATTAATCTCCATGATCCCCTACCACATATACCACTCAGAAGACCTGTAATCTCCTAAAACATTATCTAAATCATCATTCCATATAATGTCTCTCTGTTAGTTGTACTATCGGTCAGACAATCTCAGACAAGATGCCCTCTAACGACACATGAGTAGAAACACCACTCTTTGGGATGAATGGATCCATATTGGGATCCCTTAACTAGAAAAAATCCATCCCAAGACATCCTCTTGGAATTTCTCGGATGTTAAGGTCCATGATACTATCATAATATCCTTTATACTGAGTTATATGACCTATCTTTACCACTAACAGAAATCGCTGACTGTGTCTACTCATCCAAGAAAATCTCAATCACCAAGGCTCTCTCTAGAACACTTCAATATGTATTGATTCATAAGGTAATGAAACTAGATCATATGTCTATGTAGATACCCATATATAATTTCCATGCATTTAAGAACTGATTTCTAACCATATCCATTGAGTACCTTGGAGAGTTTGGTAAAAATCGATGATTAATAAGCTATTTTCATGTTTCCCATACTGACCATTATGATATCGTAGAGAAGTACCACCCTCAATATAGTAGAAGAGAACAACAATGTGAATATTTTCCCAGGATCTAACCATTATAGAGTCTCCTAATCATAAGACTTGGTTAGTAACTCCAACCACCATCCTACTGATCCATGGAGAAGACTCATCATCAAGACAACACTTTGATTTGTTGGTGTCCTGATCCGATGGAAAAAATGTGTTATTGCCTCAAGAAATCCAATAGATACCTATGGGTCAGGATTTCCTCATATACTAAGAGGTCTATGTCACAATATCTTCTGATGTTTTCTCATCCTATGCAGGTCATCCACTATTATTGTAGGTACCGTATTTTCCTCAACAAGTGGTGGTATAATTTTTTCACCACCTAGAGGTAAAATTTATAGATTTAGTCCCTGAATCAATACTTAATAACTTGGGGATCATGCTCATCATCCTGATGTTGAAACCGAGATGACATCCATCATTGAGGTATCCTAAATGTAAACAGTATGTACCCCTATCAATTTTTATATATCGAGATCTGATTAAAGAATGGAAATGAAGCCAAAAACCATTACTATTTTATTAATCTATTTTTTCCCGACAAATAGTTTTATTTTGTACCTAACTGGAAAAAATCTGATCACAGTCTTGGTGTATGGATACGTTAGCTACCACACCAACACTACGGTCCCTGGGTTGAATGGAAAACTAAAAAAAAAATAACACTACTTCCATAAACCAAATTTACAAACTATGGTCATAAGGTAGAACTGATTAATCTGAGACCACTATGTCAGGACTCATCCAAATGGGTCCCACAAGAAAATTCCCCAAACACTCCACCAATAGGCCAAGGGATTGTGAATATCATTGACTAGTCATATAACTAACAAGATATGCCTTATCCAATGTACATTTACACATTGTCACATATCCAAAACCATAAAATGGCAAAATGAAAAAACAAATGATAAACCAAGAATGCATATATCAAAATCCCACAACTAGAGTAGAACATGATGTAAATGAAACTAAATTGTCCAAAATACAATCACACCATAAAGAATTTGAATACAATTCCAACAAGAAAGTATAACTGGTACTAATTTCAGGATAACAATGGAACACACCATGGGATTTCTACTCTCACTAAGAACTATCTTGTCATAGTCCATCTAAGACTCTGTCAAAATGTTGATCATTTGTACAAGACATGGCATGTGTGGAAAATGAAAGAGGAGTGGTGACTAAGATAATACCCAGTAGGACACCAACTAACACAAAATTCCTATAATAAGGAATCACAATGAGCTCTACAGGGAGACATGTCTCAAAATCATATTACATGAATATCTAGATATACTCAATAAAAAATATAATCTAATGGTAATCCACAACCATAATTTCACTCTAGGATTCAAGCTCGAATGTTCCAAATAAAACTCATCTAGGAGAACACTCTTCTCATGTTCGATAGTACTGATGATGCATGTATGAGATGTATTGATCATTGGGTCTCTCTATTATATGTACATGCTGAATTTATGATGAAATACAATACAAAGATTATGATCACATGCAAGATAATTGGGTATACTAATAACTCATTATGGATTAATTTTCTAGGTAGAGGATCAGTTCCAATTTTTTGTTGGTTGAAATGATACCATGAACTCCACCTAGGCCATGAAGATGAATAGAGGATCTCACTACCAATATCATAGGGGGATTCTTGTGACTCTATCTGAGAAGTCACACTGAAGGGATTATTGTACTATGTAAAGAAAGTGATTACATACTAACCCTTTGGGAATAGATATGAGGAACACACCCTAATTAAATATGAGTAAGATATAGTGTATATGGGCCTTAATAAATCTCTAATGGTGTACAAACATGGCTTAGGTGTACACACCATATCCCTTTGACCTCGGGTCCTGCACGTTTTAAACGGTCTGTGTTCATGTCCGTGTAATAGTAAACGACATGCGAATTCCCATGTACTTAATATTGTGTACTAGTATACAGGTATGTATGTGTACATCCAGCCAAGATATGTCCATGTTAGAGTACACATGGAGACCTTTTCCAATTACTCTAGCCTCTATCCATATACCTATATAGGTAAACGTTGAGCCTTTAGGGATGGGTAACAGATGATGTGATATGGTCACATACCATGTGAGAATTTTCATCTTTAAAAAATCCTAGACACTGATAGGAGGGCCCAAATAAGGTTTTTCTTCACGTTACATGCCATGTAGTGCAAAAAATTTTGGATTACCATATATATTTTCATGTGTTGTCATCTGATCTTATCATTTCCTAGTCTACCAGTATATCCACCTATCATGTCCATGGAACTTGGATCTAGATCAATTGAGTCTAATCATCATTATAAATATTATTTCAAGTGGCCTTATTTTTTTGGGAACTATCCTCAACATCCACCATCTCTATGTGTCCAAGAACAAATTCAATGCATTCCAAACAAGTACCAATATGCTCCCATATTCCATCATCACATGATACCTATGCCATACCAAGTATGGATCTGTGATATCAAATCATTACACCCATAAAAGAGTATATATTTTTTGATTCATCAATATCATGGCCAATATACAAGTAAAACAAAACACTTATGATGAAAACATGTATAAAAATATGAGAAAACCATCAAACTTGAAAAATAAGAATTAATATTATCCATGTTTGGTTGGCCATGATTCATTTCTATTATAATTATGAATGTAGAATTAGAATAAATAAAAGTAACTCCCAATAGAATTCTAATAGATTTATCCCATCCTATAATATGACTCATCTGCATATCAATTTTTTTGTTGACTGATCTGTTTTCATCCTGGGAATAGAAAATGAAAAATAATTCTAATAAAATATATTTACTAACTCTATATTAATTTATATCCAAATAAGAGTGAATCAATTTATTTTCATTGGTGAGATCCTCTAATTCCATTGCTCATCGATCACTGATCCAAAATTCGATAGAAATTAATCTAGGAGATTTCATCCAATGTTCTATACAATGGCTCTAGGGTTATGAGGATCTCCCTAAAATTACATCACAATAGTATAAATAAACACTCTCCGGTCACTACATCAATGAAATGAAGTAAAAATATTTTATTTAATTTTTTTATTTATTTTATGCATTCAGTGAATTTTCTCCAAACTACTATCATTAGCAAAGGTTATCTCAATTTTATGGTAAAACCCACATTCTAAACAAAAAAGTGGACTCAAATTTCTGATTCAGGACATCTTTTATAGGTTATTCCATTTTTCAGGAAAATTAAATACACATGCTTTTTATTATATTTGATATATCTCAAACATTTATTCTAGGTATACCGAGCCTTGGAGTCCCATTCTGTCTCAGTACATGGTTTTGAAAATAACCCATACAGTATACAAAAATGGGATATCCGAGTGATTATATAAATGTTATTGAACATAATATTCAATTCAAGGAGAATTATATTTTTAAATATCCTGGTGTTATAATAAATTCAATGAACAAAGGAAAATGGGGTCTCTTTGAAATAAAATAGAATGTTTTTTAGGATCCATGCTAATGAATAATGGTCGTGGAGGCATGAAAATTATTTGACACCATATATATTAAAAAATTTACTTTCACACTTTTATAAATAATGTAATATATAAATTTATAAAAAAAACTATAAAAATGTTATAGTTTAAATCCTTGGAGTAAAAATAAAATATGGTTTAAAAAAATTGATCATTAATTGGAAAATATAAAATAAAATTTATAATATTTTTTAGAAAATATAGACATGGGAAACAAATATTCTCATCCTAATAGAAGAAATAAGGCCAGTTTTATATAAAATTAGTCCTTATTATCTGAGTTATAAATATTGGGAAAATCAGAACAAAACCATATAAACCTAAGAATATATATATGAAAATAAAAGAAATTGTGTATAATAAGGATGTATCATAGAAATATTTTAACATAAATTAACACATAAATAATCCAAAATAAAAATTTTCCTATAAAATTAATCCTTATGATTTTAATAAATTTTGAATAAAAAGAACATAAATAGAAAATATAAAAAGGATATAATAATATAATTAAAAAAGAAGAATTAATGATAAAATATATCCAGTGGGTTTTATATAAACCCTATAAAAAATTAGTTGCATGATATAAAATTTGTCTCAAAAGAGTGGAATGGAAACTAAAAAATCATACCATAGATTCTCATTTTTTTCATACACATACCTACCACCCATGTAATTTTATTTAGTTCCTCTTCTTTAAATTTAAATTTTTATAAATCATTGTTGATATCAATTATTTATAACAATGTTTTACCCATTTAATCATAATTTATTGTTAATGTAAATTAGTTTGGGGTTACATGTTTTATTAATTATGTGTAATTTGATTCAGCGGTTCAGTTCCTCCAACCATTTTTAACGATTGGACACTCATATAATATTAGATATCTCATATATATATATAATATTTATACTTAAAAAGCACTTTTATAACCACCAATTCAATATGGTCCTGAAAAATTATTAATTTCTCTTCATGGAGATGATAGTCTACACATATAGATAAGTGTTGTTTTCATTAAGCAATGGATAACAATAATGGAATAAAAATGTAAATATATATTTTTAAAAATGTAATTATATTATAAATTTCACATATATTATGTAAATCATCAATATTAAAATCAATTTTATGTGGTGGGGAAAAAGAATCCTATAACTTTATTGAGATGATAGTCTATACTTACACATAACAAACACTTTAATTTTACATTGGATAGAAAAGTTATGTAAATATTTCATTTGATTAAAATAAAAACTTTTTATTATATTAATAGTAATAGTTTAATTATTAATCTATTTTTAAATAAAAATTTGAGGAGGTGTATGAATAAAAAAACAAGAATGAACTTGTTTAATATAATTGCCTTTTTAGTGAGTATCTTCATTCTAAATACACCATAAGCCTTCATAGGATGATAGTTTGGTCATTAAAACCCACTAATAATTGGTTAATGGTATTTTAGAATGATTTTTTATGGATTATTTTGATCTAATCTTCATAAAGTGTTTTGAAAAGTTAGTTGGTGATGGGAAAATTTTAAAACTCTGAGGGTGGAACTTTTGTAAATATAATTTCTTAAAAGGGTGTCATTATTAAGGAAAATAAAAATAAAATGTGATAATTAAAGTTATAAATAATATATTATGCCTTGAATAATCTAATACATAGAATTTTAGACATTATTTTATGATATTTTATTCCTTTACCACATAGTATAGCCATTTTACCCCATTTTACCATTACTGTTGAAACTCCATTTTTACCTTGATAACATATTTTTATGACTAAAAATAAAATTCAACATATTTTAAAATTCAAAATTTGTTATTAGAAAATTGGATTCAATATTAAATATTTAATTTTTTAGAACTGGAAGAATTTAATATTAATATTATCACACAAAACTCATAAAAACCAATTTTTGAATGAGAATTTATTTTCAAAATATAAAATGTTATTATTGTAATTCCATTCATAGAAAAAAACCAATATATGCTTTATAATTTTTTATAGTGAATATAATATTAATTTAATTAATTAATATCATTTATCAATAATGGAAAATATAATTTTTAAAAAGAAAAATACATTTCACAGTTAAAATTTTTTTTTTGGAAAAATATACATTTTTACCACATATGACCTTGTCTTCTTTTATTAAATATTGATAATAAAATTTTGAATATTAGAAATTCCATTAACTGTATAATTTTTTAAATTTATTTTAATCATCTAAATTAGAGAAATGTATCTTTAAAAAAACATATAATATATAGTAAAAATAATGTTTATAAAAAAAATTTCTTTTTTATTTTAATTAATTAGATTACAATTAATTATCATTACATATTAATTTCATGAATCTGATGAATAAATTTTAATACTAATTAAGTGAATTTTAATCTATATATACAAAAATTTAGTGAAGATTCATTAACAGAAGATCCCTACATGAGCCACCTTCGGTAGCTGAGCAATATTGATGGTTATATATAAAAACTATGGAAAAGGACTTGGGGTTGACGATTGATGTGGATGGATAAGTCAATGAATTGGAAATTTGAATGACCTAAACATGTAATGATTTTGATATATAATGTTATAAATTAAAATATTAATGTAATATAAATATTTCAATATCCCTATAGTCACTTCAGTTGGGATGAGTTATCAAGATGTTTTATAAAATAGAGATAAATTAATGAAAAAATGGTCAAAATTTCTTCATATAAATATGTGGATGTAAACAATAAAGATTTCATGTAATCTACTAAATATCATTATAGGTTGAAAAATGATTATTTTAAAAATACTATAGTATTCACTATTAATAATCCATTCCTTCTTCGGGACTTTAAATTATCCTCTAATCAATAAAATTACTATCATTCCAATTATAAAACCATGATATTTACATTTCTCATGTTCTTTCTAGTTTTACAATATCACTCAAAATTATACTTTTATGTCACTGACCCTTGATGAATTTATTGATATTTTTTATCTCAAACCAAATAGTAAATCTTGTAATAACCACTTCATTATGTATTTTTACCACCAATCATAAGAAATTAATTCTTATGATTATTTATTTGTTATTATTGATATTTTTTATTTTCAAACCTATTTAAATTTCAATTTTAAAATCTCATATTGTTTTCAGTCCTTATAACATTAGTAATTCCACTATATATTATTATATAATTATAAATATTTGTACCTATTATTTAAAAATTATATTGAATATGATTTCTAATATATTTTTTATTGATTCTCAATTCTTCAATCTCTTCCAAATAAGTGTGTTTATGAAATAAAATTTCTTTCACAAAACAATATTTCATTCTCATGAAGTGAATAATTTTATTTGTAATAATTGTAAAAGATATGGTATAATTTTTTTAAATGATCTAAATAAAACATTTAAAATAATTTTATTTGATATTATAGTCATATCTCTCCATAACTTATGTTTATCCCATTATATTATTTCCTTTATTTATAATATATTTTTGTTTATTTTCATATATATAATGCTTCATGAAAATTGAGTTATATCTTTTTTCATAGTAGATGTGTCATAAAAGGTTATCAATCATTCATTATAATTTTTTTAAATCCAATAAATACATTATTATAGTCTTTTAAGATCTTTTTATATCTAGTAAAATATCAATCTATATGGCCCGTCACAGTTACACTACTATTACTAACATTAATTTTTTAGATAATAAAATTCTATTAACTATTGAAAACAAAATATCACTTATAAATACAATGATATTTATTGATTAATTATAAATTTTTTGATAATAATATATTTCATAAAAAAACAATTACTTATTTTTAAAAAATTCACACGTTGTTGCATCAGTATTTTTTGAAAAATGAAAATGTAAACACTATTTAAATTACATTTTGTGAATATAGTCTATATCATTGGAAAAAACTCATTTCAAATTGATATAACTTTCATCGCTTGATTTAAAATTTCAATCATAATATTAAAGTATAAAACAATAATACATATCATAAAGGTGTAGACTTATCCTTATGAAACAAGTTATATCCACATTTTTACACCATCTTCTTATTCCAACTCTAGAGATCATAGTTCAGTTAAATGATTATCCACTAATAAATTAATTAGGTGTTGATCAATATTATCATGGTAATTTAAATTTTATCAGGTAAAAAATACTTTACATTCCCATAGAAAATAATGGTATTATTATTTCACCACTTCCTATCATACTATTCATTCTCACTTAAAATATGGAATTGGTTTAATAATAATATTCTATATTACCACATCCTAATGAGAAATAATTAAATCTATCATAATTTCCTTATCAAATAACATATATATATATAATAATATTACTTATAATTATTTTACATTATATGAGGAACCATTTCTCACATTTATATATCTCTAAAAGAAAATTTTTTATCAATCTTTCTTATAATAATTTTTGGAATAATAATTACCCCAGTGAAATATATAACCTTATATAGAATAATTTTAATAAAACTCTTAGTTTAAAAGATATCATTACTAATATAATGATTCATATTAATTTTATATACTTCTTCACAATTAAATAGAGTTATTTGATCAATTATTACTAGATATTCATTTTTATTGAGTGTTTCATAAGTCATTATCAGTTTACTGGTTATTGATATCACTAAAATAAATAATTAAACCTTAATAAACTTCTACATCATATATTGGGGTTTTTACACCTTTAACTATTTTGGTATGGTTTTAGACGTGTTACCTCACATTCATTAATCAAAACTTTTATATTTTGAGAAATAAAAAAAATACATAGATATTTTGACTCTATTAATATACACAACATTATTAATGACCACTTTAAAAAAATCCTGTTTTATTTTTTGTCTATTCCTATACAAAATATATAATTGGATAAAAACCATGGTTTTGATATATTATAGTTTTATTTTATTCCTTAGAATAATATCATTATTACAATTGCGGATATGCAATGCCCTATTGAATAAAAAATTACCGACATTTGAAAAACCTACATCTTTTATAGTAATGTTGATTATTTAATTTTTATTTGGGAAAAAGCAATTAAATTATTTAGAACAATAATATAAAAACAATTTTAAATGTCTCTCACTTCAAGAAATTTTATTTACATCTTTCTATTAGTTTTATATCCATGATAATAATGGATATAATTGTTTTGAGTTATTTGAAAAAATTAATTTGGTTTACTTTTATGATGATGATTTTCCACTATAATTTACAAAAAAAATTATGCAAAATTTCATTATTTTATTGAGAGTATATAAGAATGGAATATTTGTATCATATTTTTCGGTAAACTAACAAAATAATAAATATGTTATCTATTCATGAAAAAATATTATTATCATAAGTGTTTTTTAATAGATGCAATTTTCCTCCATGGAATGATCCTTGGTTCATTATTTTGTATCAAAAAGTATCTCCATCATCATAACATGTTCATAAATATTTAATAGATTAATTTTTGGGGGATATTTCATAGATATACATTTAAAATATTCAATAGGATGTAATTGTTAGTTTCCCTTCAATTATGTTGTCATGGAACTACACTGTTAGGAATTTTACTTCAATTATCTACATTTTATATCTATTATAGTCAAATTAATGATGTTTTTTCTAACAATGTTTACAGGTTGAAACTCTATTTATTGTACAGATAGATAATGATCATTTTCCTTATGGTTTGTTTGGTTCTTCTATTATAAAATTTTATAATTCTATTCATGTGGTTGTAGTCTTTGGTTTTGATTTTTTGTTAAATTATTAATAGAATTTTTTTGTTGTTGTTTGGGATTCATATTAATTTTTCTATGGAAATACATTTCATTATTTATGGATTGCTACACTTTTTGGTGATTATACAAACATAACTATTATTTTTTTTTTCCTTTTTAGATTAATTGAAGTCCCACTAGTCAAGTATATTTTCTATAATCTTCTAGTTACATTGTTTATCATGAAATGAATTTTCTTATTTTTCTTGATAATTAGATTTTGTGATCATGGTCATAATTTTACTTTTATCCCCCAGAAAATATTATTCTTTCATGGTTTTTCTACATCTCTCATATGGAATTCTTCTCAAAATAAGGCATGTGTGGAAATCCCTCCCTTTGTCTCTTTATTTTTTTCACATGGATAAAACAATAATATAAAAGTAAAAAAATCATACTATGTAACGATGAAATAAAATATTTGTAGAAGATAATAATTAACAAAAAAATAAAATTATTTTCAATTTTAAAGATAAATAAAAATATATTATATTTTAAAATAATACTCTAATGAAATAGAAATATTTATAATCACCCAAAAATAAAAAAATATAGATATTAATATCAATAGAATTTAATATTATAGAAATTAAATACTTTTATTGTGTCTATGAATTCTCAATATTGTTTATGAGATTGAATTCTTTATAAGAGGGTTCAAAGTAAATGACGATCATGTTTTCAATTAGATAATGTTCAAGACAAAATATATATTAATCAATACATATATTTGTGTGTTATATGGTATTTTGGAGATAAAACACATATAATCTCTTATTATACATCTTCATAATTATATATAAATTTTTATCATATACATTCAGAGTTTTAGTATGAACCAATTCCTTGAATAGGTAAAAAATATATTAGGGATAAAAATTTACTATATAAATTTATGCAAGAAATAATATTTTTTAATTTTATTTTTAAAAAATATCTATAATAGATCATCACTTGTATTTATTTTCTAATTCATTATTATTTTTTATAATTGAATATTAAAAATTTTTTTAGAAAATTTTAATGTTAGTATAAAATAATTTTAAATTGTAATTAAATTTCTAAACATTTTTTTTTGGAAACTATTTTTTTTGATAAAGTTATAATATTTTAAATATATAAGAGAGTAGTTAAGATATTCAATTATTTTAAAAAGGCAGTGAGAACATGTTTTATTTTTGTAATAATGGTTTTTCATGATCATATTTATTTATTTTATTTAAAAAATCACAGGTTCTATTTTTATATAATTATTGAATTCTTAAAACATATTGTTTATACAATTTTTGAATGAATTAACTTGATATATAAATGGTAATAAATATTTTATATCATTTTAGGTGTTATGAAATAATTATTGATGGTAAAATAGTTATATGAGTCTTTTAAATAAAATATAAAATAATTTTTTATTAACCACTTAGTAAATAATATTACATTATAATATTTCATATAAAATAATTTAATTTTATTTTCCAACTTTATTAAAACACACACACATGGACTCACTAACACGCACACAAACACACACACGCACATATATATATATATATGCAAAATTTTAATGTCCGTAATTGTCATAATAATCTTCTATTCATCATAAGACCGTGATTTTTTTCTTTTTTATTAAAATAAATGATTTTTTCATTTTTGAATATATATTTAATAAATTTTAATGAGATTTTTTAATTTTAATTTTTTTAAAATAACAACCATCAAAATCAAACATTTCCCTATGTGTTTTATAATCATCTTCATCGATCAAAAAAAGTTTCTTCAGGTTTTTATAAATACATGTTCCTTTATTTCCTTTGGAATAACATTTTTGTACGAAACATATATTAGTATTGATTTTTAGCATGTTTTATTTTTCATCATATTTTATACACTTTTTACTTGTCTTACCTCTCTTTAAAATTTTAATATTCTTATTCAAAAGAGAAATCTAAGATAATTTTAATCTTTTTATTTCACTTTATTATTTTCTTAATTGATAATGGTACCTTATTCATTACTTGTTTATCTAAATATATGAGATAAATTTATATTATATTATATTATTTACCCTTTTTACTTTTTAAAAGTAGTATTTTAATATTACCATTTTATATGTTGTTCTTCAAATTTTATAATCCACTATTTCATAATTTATTTTTCTATGATGCTTTATTTTAATAATTTTCTTACAGTTTCCATTTGTTTAATATGTATGGTTTTTAGACTTATTTACACATATAATATTTCATTTTATATTCTTGTTTGATTGATGTATTTTATTAAATTATATATTTTTGAAAATTTTATAATCTACTCTCCAAAATTTCCCCATTTTTCATGGAAGATGGGATTTTATTAAAAATTTATTATTTTGAGACCCATATTATCTTTACATGTATTGATATGATGATATATATATTATGTTTTTTGAGTATGGTTTATAGTTATTTTTATTATCATATTTTATTACTATTCTTTTTCATTCCCTCTTGATATTATAGAACATTTTGATATTATGTTATTTTTCCTTTGATTAATGTTGGTTCAATTGCCCTAGTAGGTTTTTATGTTCCCATGGAAATTTTGAGGAACTTTTCATTGTTATCAAACATGATTTTGGAAGCATTGAAATTTTTATAAAGTAAATTATTGTTTTCTAAAATGAAAGATGTTTTTTTGTAAAAGATATATTCTTTGATGAATATTTTTAGAATTTTGATGATGGGAATGAAAATGTAGAGATGTATTCATCCCTATGTAAGAATTATTATAAATCAATACAAGTGATATTTTTACATGGTATCTAAAAATATATAAGGATTGTAAATGTTAGTTTGTGTATTGATCATTTTATGACAGGAATTAATATAATGGTAAAAAAATTATTTATATTTAAGGATTATTGGTGGATTTTGTACAGATCATTTATTGTAATGATGGACATTGTAAGGATGGTATAAAATGTTCATAGTGATGATCCATAAACATTATAAAGATCACACAACTTTATAATGATTATTACAAAACCAAATACGGGTCACTAAGAACTTAATAAATATCATGATAACTTTATAATGATGAATACTCATCTTTGTAAGGATGATATTCATGAGGATGAGATATTTAAGGTTCATTAATGGAAAATTATCTGCCCCTATTTATAAAATTGGTGACCATAGAAATATATATCCAATGATTCTTTATTGGGAAATAATATTCCAAATATTATGATATATGTCAATATAATTAATTCAAGTCTATTTTTATGAAGGTTTTAGTAGACATTTAGGGAAACATAGATCCACATAATTCCTCGATAAAATTTGAATTCATAATTATAATTCATTTAAGGCCAATTAATATAAAAATGTTGGAATTAAAAATTCAAATTAATATTTTGTTGAAGATATTACAATGATCAATATTCATGAGATTTTTAATAAAAATAATTGAATTGTTTCAGGAAACAATCGAAGAAGTATTAGAGGTGGAAATAAATAAGAGAAATCTGTTTGAGATTGGAAAGTCAAATATGATAGTCTACTTTATTAACGAACATTAATATTAAGGAAAGGGAATAAGTCAAGAACATGGCATGCATTCAATTAAAGAATTATAAAAAATAAATCAAGATATTTTTATTATTATCATTATTAGTTCTTTATATTAAAGAGGTTAGATATTATTTCCATGCAAGTATGCTCTCATGCGTGATGAAGTCATGTTTAAGAACCATAAGAGGAAAATTTATAAACTAATATTTCAATAATATCATTTGGGTTGTCCATGTCGTAAATAGTGAAGTAATCTTCTTTGATTCCTATGAATCTTGTGGTGAATTAAAGATACAATTCATAAAAAAATAATAAGTAATAATTCTAATGTAATGGTGTTTGAAATTTAAATAATGAAATATAATTTTGGAGAAGTGCATGGTTCCACTCCATTTATAGAAGTAGATGATACTTATTAAATCCATATAAAATACATGTTCTTAATTTTCGACTAATAAATATTTATAGTGATATAAAATTATTGGCACAATAGGAGGTTGGACACAGTAAAGATTAGCCTTTCAATATATTGTCTAACATTGTAAAAATATCAAATTTTCTATTTTTGTTTTTAAGGTCATTTTTATTGTAATGGCAAGCATCAAGGGAGAGGATTGAAACATTAAGTAGCCAAAGATATTTAATTAAAAAGAATTTTTTTAAAAACTAGATTCATTGATTTATCCTCCCTTTATGTTTTATCAAAACTAATCTAGTCTGTACATGTGGTGTAGAGAAAAAAAGTTCCCATAATATTGACAATTTAAATTGATGAATCAAGGTGAATTTAATTTCTATAAACAAAAGATATGTTCCCTTTTTTATAGAAATATAATTCATGGATGGAATAAATAAATGATTCCCAATCAAACATTATAAGGATGTGAGTTCAGTAATGTTGTTTTTATGGGTTTTCTAGTAATTTTATTTTATGTTCCTTTTAATTTCATTATTAATAGAAATATTGGGGTATATGGGAAATATTGAAATATTATAATATCATAATTGTCTAAAAAATACCACATAATAGGGATGAATCTCATAGTATCTAATGAATTTTGGGAGAGACAAGAATACATTTATGGGGAAATTTAAAAATAAATGAAGCAAAACTATAGTTTGGGAGGGATACATGCTAAGATATTAGGATGTAAAAAGATGATAATGTTAATGAATATTTATATAGGGTGAATAAAATAGGTAGTTATAATATGCATATTGAGGAAAATATGGATTCATATTCTATTATGAAAGAACATTGATAAACATTCTTTATAGATTTTAAGTATCAATATTTTATTGAATGTTGAGAAATCATGTCTCTATAAGAGATATATAAGATTCTTATTAATTATGATATAATAAAATACACATTTTTAAGAATAAGGAAAAGGTGGTGTTGAAATTTTAATCTATGAATTTTTTTACTGTAAAAGAATATGGGGTTGAATATTCAAGTTAATTGAAATAATATAATGAGATTGATTAAAATATTACAGTGTATAATTATTTTATCAATTTTTTTTGAATTGATAAGTAAGAATACCAGGGAAACTCTAACTCAGATGTTTCATCTATGGAGGAGTTAGGAACATTATATATGACTTCCCTAAAAGAAAGGAAAATATAGACTATGAGGAGGAATAATATGAATAGAATCCATAAAGAATATATAAATACAAAACTTATAGAGTGAAAAGGTATAATAAATTTATGAGGATAAGATAATGAATAACTAAAGTAAGAGTGATTTTTAAAGAGTATAAAAAATTTTATACATTAAGAAGAGAATTATTATAATTGTTTTTCAAGAAAAGATACAAATTTCATGGAAAATATTGAAAAATGAAATTACATATTACGTAATTTAGAAATAATTTGGATGGTAATCCTTTATGAAAAAATATAAGAAATTATCTTGAGTAGTATCTTGTTTCAATCAATAACCATAAGAATAATTTTTGGAAACATTAGTAATATGTTAAAAACATAGGAATGATATCGGTTAAATTCAGTATAGTTAAATGGTCATATTGTGGAGATAAAAATAATTAATGTGAATGTTCCCGTGTAAGAATGAATTATCAAAGAACATGAGAAGATGATTGTTTCTAGATAAGAGGAAATCAATATAGTAAAATCATGTTTTTGAAGGTTGGGATACTTTCTAGGAAGATGATTGATGACTAAAATAATTTTTATGATGTTATAAATGGGTCAATAGTGGATGTTTTAAAAATTTATCCATCAAAACAGGTATAATTTAAATATTATTCATATAACAATATTATATAGGTATCAGTTAATAGTGTATGTTTTAAATGTGAATTTTGAAAATAAATTAGTTTGAGAAAAGACTCTCAAAATAATACTATTATAGATATGAATGTATTTAATAGTTATAATATAAAATGGTCTACTAAAACTACTCAACATAAGAGTGATTTTTTTAAGAAACCAATAATATTTTCAAATGGTGGGTAATTAGTTTTATGGATGAACTAGTTATAGGGAGTAGAACTATTGTTATGGGGCTAATTGGAAAACCACTTATGTTTTATGGAATAATATATATCTCCATTAGATCCAAAATAGGAAATTATTAATTTTTTACTACTCTCAAAGCAGAATCATATTATTTTTATGAAATAGAGTGAGAATGAAAGAGAACCTTTAAAACCTATCTAAAAATTGTTTGATGGAATTGGGGAGGTCCATGGAATATGTGACCAGTATGGTTAATATAAAAAAGTATATAAGGCCATAGTATCATGTCAATAAAAATATTTTTTTAAAGTAAATAAGATCTAACAAAAATGAAAATCATGAAACATATCTCACTATTAATGATATACAGAATTCTATCTAGATAGGAAATAAGTGAATATTTGATAGTGGGTTATCATCACATTCGTTATTAGAAATAAATATTTTTTAAAAAAATAGGGGAATATTATTGTGGTATTACGATATTTGGTAATGAAAACTCTTTGGAGATTAATAGAATTGGATCATCTAAAAGTGATCCAAAAGGGTTTAACTCAGATGAGTTTTTATTCATTGATGGCCTCAAGCATAATTTTCTATGTGTGAGACAACATTGTGATGGGGTAAATGAGTTGATTTTCCCAAAAAATAATTCCCTATTTAAGATAACTAATTGATGTAAAATACTTAAAAATAAAAAGAACCTATGGTAATTTTCTTTAGATCATATACATTAGTAATTCCTACTATCATAGTGTCAATGTAGAAAATAACCATTATCATAAAAGACATACTAATTTTTTCTAAGATAATAAGATACAAGTTTCAAAAGATAATGTCGTAATGGATCTACCCAATTACGGAGGTATAGAGATAATAATTTCAATATTCATTTAATAGGGTACCATAGTCCAAATAAACATAAAAAGAAGCATATATAGTTAATCCAATAACTTTAGTTGATTAATTTATATCTATATGAATCGATGAGACACTGTTCCACTAGATGTAAATTATATTTCATTATATTAATTGATGAATATATAAGAGAAAACGTGATTTTTTTTTAAATTTATGTCTCATTTCATGGAAATGATAAAGCTAAATAGAAGAAATATTAAAAGACAACATGGTTCTCAAAAAAAGATGTAAATTTCTAATAATTGTTAATACTTACATATAATTTCATTGAATCTAATATTTATAAATGTGGAATCTAGATCTAATATATAACTAAAAACCAACAACAATAGAATGGAGTTGGATATTGGATGTGTTGAGTATTGTTGAAATGGATAGCACTATACAAGTTTAATATAGGAGATAAATATTAAAATTCAATATTTATTCATACTCAGGTAAAATTAAAAGCAAACCTTATATGATATGTGATAGACAATAAATCCAACTATGAGTTGTTTCTGAGTCATTGGAAGCCGCTATATTATAAAAATCAAAGGGTAAAATCATGGAATATTTCATCAATATGTTTCAAAAGGTATATTTTAGTATACTTATCTAATGGAATAGGATATAGATATAGCAATAAAAAATATAAGAGTTATTTTAATATTGTGATGTAAAAATAATTTTTAAAATAGAATAATTTAATGTGCCATATTTAGTTTCTTTTGAGGATACAACTAATGAAAGTGAATTAAATTCCTAGAGTTAGTGATATACAGGATAAATATAAACCATTGATTATTCAAAATTAATTTGATCATAGTAGTGTTGAGGATGAGTGCAACATCCCAGGTAAATAATGAATAAAACATTTTCATATTTATTAATATTTATGAATTAAATGTTAATTTTACATTAAAGGGGTTGCTATGTTCGATAGTGTACTCGATACACAACAAAGAGTTTCTTTGAAATCTTACGTTGCACACCAGTAATAAAATAATATTATTTTAAATGGTAGTTAACACATAGACGATGTATTGGCGTGAATGGATCGAAATAACTAAAATATGATTATATATGTTTTTTTAAATGTTTTTACTTTTATCTAATAAAAGATAAAGGCTTAAAATATGGAAAGAATTCAATTTTAGGCGTATATGCCCTAGTTTTCACTAAAGGTTCACTTATCGCCTTTTGATGGAGAACCGTCATTAAATATAGATTTTTTCACTCTTATACATTCTATTGGACGAAATAAAACTCTTCTTTGGAATTGGGACATCAAAATTTACTTTGTGTAAATTTTTGGTATTTTTCTGATAAAGTTCATTTTTTAATGAATAGTGTAAAATGTTGTATTTTAATACAAAATCTATTTTTAATCTAATTTATTTATATGATTAGATTATCTTTTGAATTATTTTTAAAGTGAAATTAGAATATACTTTTACCATTAAATCCAATAGTGGTCGTTGGAATTAATTTCACTTTGAAATCGGACTTAAACTAGTGTTAATCTTTTGATACTTGTTGTTTCATAAAAACACGCTATTTTCTATGACAGCGGGAATTACTTATTTAATTAATTAATTCAACTTATATGTTTTGAAAATTTTAAAATGGACTTCATTTTTTAATTCTGAATATCAAATATATCTTAGGGTGATGTTTTGGTATTTTTCTGAAAAACTTCAATTTTTGATGAATAGTGAAACCACTAAGTGGTACTTAAAAAACTAATTTTTTGTTTAAATGAAATTTTACCAGCTCTGTGTTTTGAATTTCAAAAATATGACATACATGGTTGTAATTAAGATGTTAAATGTGGTTCAATGGGATTAAAATAATTTTTTGGTGAATAGAAACTTATTAAGTTTTTAATCGCGATTAGAGGTAATTAGTGTAATTTAAAGTAAAAATAATGTTGTAATAATATGAAAATACCTAGACACATGTACTAAACTTATTGGATGTGTCATGTCCGACCAAGACAATCCATGGGTCAACTTGGGGACCCCATGGAGGCACTTTGGTAGGAAAATGACATTAATATCTTTTTAATTATTGTTAAAAATAAAATAACAGAAACATGAATTGTTTTACTAAAACAATTTTTAAATGGGGTTATACAAGTCATATTTTTGACTATAAATATTCATTATAAATATAAAAAGATATCCTATATCATGATAGTTTTTTTATAATTTTTATACATTAAATAAATTAAATTATTTATGACATCATGATGATGGAGCGATTACCGCATTAATAAAGGATTTAAATAAAATGAAAAGATAATGTAAAATATATGACCTACACATATCAAGAACCTATTATATGATTTTATTTCGAACCCTTATCACCTTAACAACTAATTATATAAATGTGGGAACTTCTGAATCCGAAACACATTTTAAAATAATGTAACATTTCTTTACATTCCAAAAGTGCCCCTCCTCTCCTCTTATAAAAGGCCCCCACCTCTACCTCTTTACCCACACTTCCAAAGCCTTTGCCTCGCCCAACCCCTGACCATTTTGTCTCTCCACATCCCTCTCTTACTCTTTGAAGCCTCAAATTGGGCATAAGTCTTCTTAAGGAAGCCTTTGAGCTCAAATCTAAGAGAGTTACCTGAATTTAAGGTGATGTCTTCACTTGTGTTCTTTTGTTTTATTTTGCTTCTCCAACCCAATAAACTCTTTTTATTCATTTATTTTGAAACAAATCCAATATTTTCCATATACTAGTATGTTGTTATAAGAGGATTTAGAGTTACACTTACACACATTTACATCTAATGGTTAATGAACGTACTGTTTCTATGGTTGGTGAATTTCTCTCTCACGAAACGATGATTGTTCAATCCTCTTTTAAACACCATTAATGGTGGTCATTACGATGTCACTATATTTATATATGATATATATTATGTTTATGTTTCCTTGTGATTATTTATTTTTCATATGTGGTTTACCTTTACGGTTTCCATTGTGGGTAAACATGATAATTTCATTTTAGGAAGTGCTGACTACCGTCCCCTCAAAGTGATGTGATTCATTAATGCAATATGTGGGACATATAAAGGATGGATTTAAAGTTATTATATATGATGTTATACTGGAATTATAATATACCTCTATATCATTATTATTTATTTCCATTAATGTATGAGATAGAAATGAAAGTAGTGGTCATCCGTACGTACGGCTTACCGTCTCCATGAACGGTGCATTTCATTTCTTATCCCCAAATGTAATGTACTATTATAAGTACATATATATAATGGACATATATGATGTATGTTACATCTAAATGATTAATATAATTCTGTAATTAAAATATACATACCTCTCAATTAGTTTTAATTCCATTAATTTTACATAGAAATCAAAGTAGTGTTCCTGCGTACGTACGGATTACCGTCTCCATGAACAGTGCATTTCATTTCTTACCTCTAAATGATTATGTGATATTATAAATACATGTATATTCTAGATATATATGATATATATTATATCCAAATCAGTATTGTCATTCTGGATAAAAATAACCTTTGACCACACAAACAACATGTAATTGTAAGAAGTCCACTTTCAACTTAAGAACCAAATATCGACAAAACAAACATTATTAACTTAAATGATTACATAATGTTTATAACATGATAATAAGTGAAATAAATGTAATAATGAACTTGAAGAAGGTTCTTAAGAAAGTAGAAATTAACTCACGTTTATTATTCAGGACATTAAACAACGATCGAGTCAAGTTGAACTTGAGGTAAGGGAATTTGTCACATTCTCCTTTCATTGAGGCATATTTCGTTTTATACACAACTTTCTTTTATACGGTGTATAAACCCCTTTGAATTTTAATTTTATACAAAAGGAATCTTTTTCTTCAAAGCGTTTTACAAAATGACAAAATGGAATGTTTCTTTTAAGGTACGCGGTGACAACAACCTTTTCTGCCGTCGTGAGTATTATTTGGTCTTTGGCTTCCTGAACAAGCCGTAATGTTTTTTTAAATGAAATAAATACCATATACTATTTTATGTATTTTGGTATTGAAAATGGTTTTTATAATGGATTTTTTATGTCAATATATTTAAGTGATATATTGTGATCAATGTGTGGAAGTGTTTTCTTTCCATTATATTTTTTTATGTCTTATGATTTTTATACCGGTACTTTGACATTTGACGGGTGGTTACGTGATAAACCATATGATGGGTGGTGCCGTGAATACCAGGACGGGTGGATACATTATAACCTCCAATGCATTGGGTATGGAATTCGGCCGTATGGATATTCCATTAAGTATGTATGGAAGTTGGCCGTATGGCTATTCCATTAAGTGATATGTGTGGAAGTCGACCGTATGGTTATTCCACTTAAGTACGTTTATGTCCCAAGTAACCTTTATATGTTATGTGTTCTTTATATGGGTTTTATGGTAATCCTTTGGTTACAAAATGGTATGTAATGATATTTTATTTAGCGAAGTGTTTTTACTACTTCATGAAGGTGAAGGTATTACTTTGATAAAGTATACATGGTTTACTTGATGTTTGAAAAACTTGCAGTTTTTATTCTTTGTGTATCCCTTAATGAGATTTTTATGCTCACCCTAGATTTTTTTGAAATATTTTTCACAGGAATTAATGTGGAATAGGGTCAAGGATGGGATCAAGGAAAACTCATGATATATAAAACATGGAACTAGACATGTTTCTTTTTAAGAGTTTTTTATTCTATGGAAACTTAGTAGAAGTGTCTACTTTGTAATCTTTTGAGATGTAACAGTTATGTCCTAATTATCTAAAAATCTTATCCTAAAAAGATCCTCAATGTGAATTATTCATTTAATTAAATATTAAGTAACGTTTAAGGCCGAGGCCTTATAGATGGCATCAAAGGCAAAGGAGGTAGGAATGTATCCGATCCTTGGGAACTCTCACATGTGAGCGTTGGACGAAGCATGGCTCTCCGCCCTAGGGCTTCATGAGGAAATGGCTGCCATTGAGGATGGTGGTGTGTCCCACCCAGGGGGTGGAGCGGCCCATGGAGTGCCCTGATAGGTATCAATTATAGTCCACTGGATGTAATTACAGACCGTTATAGTTGGTATCAAAGGTCGGTTTGGATAACTTTAGGGGTTAGAATTATATTAAATGATTATGCAAAAATATTTTTTATGGTTAAATTGAAATGATATATCATTTAAATATTACCATGTTTCTTCGCCTAAGATATTTCTGTGTTAAGAAAAGATTTTCACAGAGGAAACATAACAAATTTTCTGGGAAGGCATACAGAGGGAAATGTCCTTTCAAATCAACATCCTGAGATGGTCATAATTTGAACTGAACAGATTGTTGCAGGGATGGATTAGTTGACTCAGGTGAAAAATGATGGTTTTTTTATTGATGATATTTTGGTGTTTTATAAAAGCAAATAGGATCATGAAAGTCATTTAAGGGTTATCATGCAAACCATAAAAGAAAAGAAAATATATGGAAAATTCATCATGTGTGAGTTTTAGTTACAACAAATTTCTTTCTTGGGGTCACATTGTTTCAATAGATGGAAGAATTGTTGATCATGCTAAAACAAAAGTTGTTGAAGAATGGCCAAGACCCACAAATGTAACCGAGATCCGTAGTTTTCTTGGTTTAGCAGGTTACTACTGAAGGATTGTTGAAATTTTTTCATGGTTATCTTGTCCAATGACTAAGCTAACTCGTAAGGGTGTTAAGTTCATCTGTACAAAAGAATGTGATGACTCTTTTCAGGAGTTGAAAAAAGATTGGTGAATGCTCCAGTTTTGGCACTTCCTTCCTAGAATGGTGAGTTTGTTATATACAGTGATGCTTCGTTGAAGGGACTTGGCTGTGTCCTTATGCAGAATGATCAGGTAATTGCTTATGCTTCACGTCAGTTGAAAAATCATGTGGTAAATTACCCTACACATGATTTAGAATTAGCTGCTGTTGTTTTTGCTTTAAAAATTTTGAGGCATCATTTGAATGGAGTAAAGTGTAAAATATGTACTGAACAAAAAATTTTAAAGTATATATTCACTCAGAAAAAATTGAACATGAGATAGAGTAGATGGCTTGAATTAATCAAGGATTATGAATGTACAATTCATTACCATCTGGGAAAAGAAAATAAAGTGGCTGATGCTTTGAGTCGAAAAAGTAATGCTTCATTAACAATGTTTCACTTGGAACGAGATCCTTTGGTTTTTTATTTGATGAAATTTGGCATGGATGTTGTTTGTGTAGGAAGTCCTTCTGTTTTGTTTTAGGTATTAGTAACTTATTATGTTTTTAATCGCGATTAGAGGTAATTATTGTAATTTATGGTAAAAATAATGTTGTAATAATATGAAAATACCTAGAAACATGTCCTACCCTTATTGGATGTGTCATGGCCGACAAAGACAAGCCATGGGTCAACTTGGGGACCCCATGGAGCCACTTTGGTAGGAAAATGACATCAATATCATTTTATTTAATGTTAAAATTAAAATGACACAAACATGAGTTGTTTTACTAAAACAATTTTTAAATGGGGTTATACAAGTCAGAGTATTGAATATAAATATTCATTAGAAAGATAAAATGATTTCCTACATCATGATTTTTTTTAATATTTATATATTAAATAAATTAAATTATTTATGACATCATGATGATGCAGCGATTACCTCATTAATAAAGGATTTAAATAAAATGAAAAGATAATGTATCATCTATGCACTACACATGTCAAAAACCTATTGGACTGGTGGATTTAGAACCCTTATCACCTTACCCTAGATTTATATCCATTTGGGACCTTCTGAATCCGAAACTCATTTTAAAATAAAGTAACATTTCTTTACATTCCAAGAGTGCCCCTCCTCTCCTCTTATAAAAGGCCCCCACCTCTACCTCCTTACCCACACTTCCAAAGCCTTTGGCTCTGCCAACCCCTGCCCATTTTGTCTCTCCACATCCCTCTCTTACTACTTGAAGCCTCACATTGGGAAGAAGTCTTCCTAAGGAATCCTTTGACCTCAAATATAAGAGAGTTACCCGATTTTAAGGTGATGTCTTCACTTGGGTTCTTTTGTTTTATTTTGCTTCTCCAACCCCCTAAACTCTTTTTATTCATTTATTTTTTAACAACTCCAGTTTCTTCAATATACTAAGATATTGTTAAAAAAATCTTTCAAGCTAAACTTACACACATCTATATCTAATGGTTAAAGAACATATTGTATATGTGGTTAGCGAATTTCTGCCTCAAGAAACGATGATTGTTCAATCATCTTTTAAACACCTTTAATGGTGGCCATTAAGATGTAACTATATTTATATATGATATATATTATGTTTATGTATTCCTTATAAATATTTATTTTTCATTTGTGGTTTACCTTTATGGTTTCCATTGTGGTTAAACACGACAATTTTATTTTAGAAAGTGCGGACTACCGCCCCCTCAAATTGATGTGATTTGTTAATGCCATATGTGGGATGTATAAAGGATGTATTTAATGTTATTATATATGATGTTATACTAGAATTATAATATACCTATATATCATTATTATATCTTTCCATTAATGTATGAGATAGAAATGAAAATAGCATTCATGCATACGTACGGTTTACCGTCTCCATGAAAGGTACATTTCATTTATTATCCCCAAATGTAATGTACTTTTATAAGTACATATATATAATGGATATATATGATGTATGTTAAATCTAAATTATTAATATAATTCTGTAATTAAAATATACATACCTCTCATTTAGTTTTAATTCCCTTAATATGACATAGAAATGAAAGTAGCATTCATGAGTACGTACGGCTTACCGTCTCCATGAACGGTGCATTTCATTTCTTACCTCTAAATGATTATGTGATATTATAAATACATGTATATGAGATATATATATGATATATATGATATCCAAATCAGGAATTTCATTATGGATATAAATAACCTTTGACCACACGAACAACATGAAATTGTAAGAAGTCCACTTTCGACTTAAGAACAAAATATCGACAAAACAATCATTATTAACTTAATTGATTACAAAATATTTATAACATGATAATAAGTCATATAAAAGTAATGATGAACTTGAATAAGGTTCTTAATAAAGTATAAATTAACTCATGTTTATTATTCAGGACATTAAATAACGATCGAGTCAAGCCGGACCTGAGGTAAGGGACTTCGTCTCAATCTCCTTTCATTGAGGCATATTTCGTTTTATACACAACATTCTTTTATACGGTGTATAAACCCCTTTGAATTTTACTTTTATACAAAAGGAATCTTTTTCTATGAAGCGTTTTACAAAACAACAAATAGGAATGTTTCTTTTAACCTATGCAGTGACAACGACCTATTCGGCCGCCGCGAGTATTATTTGTTCTTGGCTTCCTGAACATGCCATAATGTTTTATTGAAAATGAAATAAATAACATATACAATTTTATGAATTTTGGAATTGAAAATGGTTTTTATAATGTATTTGTTATGTCCATATATTTAAGTGATATATTGTGATCAAAGTGTGGAAATGTTTTCATTCCATTATATTTGTTTTATGTCTTATGATTTTTATAATGGTAGTTAGACATTTGACGGGTGGTTACGTGATAAACCATATGAAGGGTGGTGCCGTGAATACCAGGATGGGTGGTTACATTATAACCTCCAATGCATTGGGTATGGAAGTCGGTCGTATGGCTATTCCATTAAGTATGTATGGAAGTTGGCCGTATAGCTATTCCATTAAGTGACATGTGTGGAAGTCGACCGTATGGTTATTCCACTTAAGTATGTCTATGTCCCATGTTACCTTTATATGTTATGTGTTCTTTATATGGGTTTTATGGTAATCATTTTCTTATAAAAGGGTAAGTAATGATATTTTATTCATTGAAGTGTTTTTACTACTTCATGAAGGTGAAGGTATCACTTTGATAAAGTATACATGGTTTACATGATGTCTAAAAAACTTGCAGTTTTCATTCATTGTGTATCCCTTACTGAGCTTTTTATGCTCACCCTAAATTTTTTTGAAATGTTTTTCACAGTAATTAATGTGGAATAGGGTCAAGAATGGGATCAATGGAAAGTCATGATATATAAAACATGGAACTAGACATGTTTCTTTTTAAGAGTTTTTTATTCTTTGGAATCTTAGTAGAAGTGTGTACTTTGTAATCTTTTGGGATGTAATAGTTATGTCCTAATTCTCTAAAACTCTAAACCTGAAAAGATCCTCAATGTGAATTATTCATTTAATTCAATATTAATTAATGTTTAAGGCTAGGGCCTTATAATGATGTAGTTGAAAATATAAAATATATGTATTAAAGGCTCAAGTAACATGTGTATGGATATAATATCAATAATATTCAATCTTTTCTCACCTAAAAAAGGATATGTCTACAATATGACCAAAAAACAACTATAATTTCTCATATTTGTCCACATCTAGTTAATAAATAATTATAGAATGAATAATGGATGGGATCTATGAATGAGGATATGAATAAAATCGAGAGGAATTTGGCTTGGGATCATATCGCAAACACAATACTAAAACATTCATCGGTGAAAAGTTTTTTTAGTAATAAGTTATATAATCCATGAAAAGTAATCAGAATCAAGGAAAAATTCGTTTTAAAAGGGTTCTGGAAATTTAGATTGGTGGATTTTGAAGAAAAAATTTGTATTGTTGTAATATTAATGTTTATCTGAATGTTCCTTGTTGTAGAAGATCTTAGTTAGTGTAAATTTTACAAAATTGTTGTCAAATACCTCTTTATGGATAGTGAGAATGAAAAAGGGGTATATATTATTTATTTTAATGTATTTTACTTTATAATGATGACACATTATTTTAAAAATTGAATAATTCTCTATATGGGTTAATATAAGTACCAAGGATCTTGTATTCGATAAAAATATAGTTTCTTGAAGAATATGGATTTCTATAATGGAAAGAGGTAAAAATATATTTAAAGGATATAATAATAGTTTTATTAATTTTAAAAGTAAATTATTATTATATTACATTTTTTATTTGAGTAATAAAGTTATAAAAAAAGAAATTTATCAGAAAACTGATGATTAATTTTAATATACCCATTCTAGGAGATTTTAGATGATTCTTATGATTAATGATGATGATAATTTTATATTCTAGTCCCAATTGATGTTTTAATAATAATTGGTCTAGAATGTTTGGATGGAGAACATATAAGAATAATATTAACCTATTATGTGAAGAAATGTTTATTAAAAGATAATAATAGTTAGGCTATTAATCAAATAATATTCGGAAAATTGATTGGTAGCATAATTTATCTCAAAAAAATAGAATAAGTATCTTATATATTGTTAGTTTATATGATACATTTTAGAGTTATCTAAAATAATCAAAAATTATAGATATTAAAATAATTATCAAATATATTGAAGTGTTAAAAATTGTAGTCTACTATATGAGAAAGGAAAAAACGTAATGTTTTATAGTTATACTAATTTATATTAGGTAGGGTATTGCGATGATAAAGTGTTTGCTTCATGGGGAATTTTCCTCTTGGAGATAGATCTTTGAGTTTGTGTTGTAAAAATATAAATTTAGTGACAACGAGAACCATAAAGAATGGGTATAATTCAATTATTTGTTCAAGAATATATTTTATTTATATGGAAAATATGTTTGATAATTTTACTATGAAAAATAAAATACCTCTCAAGATTTTTTTTCATAATTAATCTTCCATAGATGTGTCTAAAAAACAATTACATCACTCATTATCCAAACACATTATCTTCTGTATTTATGTCATTAGGGAGTGGGTTTCCAATTTTTATATTGAACTAAAATTTATTTCATATTTAGAACAATTGGATGAAATCATCACCGGGACATTCACTAATGTCATATTTGATACATTAAGGATGAACATGAATGTTCATCCCCTCCTACACTATTGAAAACCATTAGAAGGAACCCCATCACATTGTAATATTTTTTATAAGTTGGATAAATTGAGAACAACTCTCATAATGAAAGGTACTATTTCATTTTATTTTATGTCAATCTAGAATCCTTTATTATATGTTAATGTGGGTGTAAGTTGTTTGGTGAGTGAAATTTTTTATGGGGAGATAATCTTATCACTTTTAAAAATATTTCATATTAACATGATATGGATTTATCTCAAAAAATATTGTATAAATTGGTGGAGTGTCAAGATTTTAGTCATGTGAAAAATGCAATTATTTCTTGTGCCTTAGATGGGATACTTGTTTGATAAATATTTATAATTATTTAAAAAATAAATAAAATGGGGGAGATTGAACTTCAATTTTTATTTTTATGATTTATTTTTTCCACCATGAGTTTATAAGTTTGAGGATATAGCTTCAGTGATTATGAGAATTTTAGTAACGGATGATGATATTTACTAAAGTTTCTATTATTTTTTGAATAGTTTTGGAATTTGGATATTGAGGATGAATATATGGATATGTATTAAACCATATAAGATTCATTTCATTTAATAAACTAGACTCTAGTAATCCAGAGTCTATGTTTACATTATTATATTGGAATACATACGAGGGTTCCATAAAGAAAATTTGACCTGAGTTTCCCAGCACCAGAGTCTACATTATTAAATTTCCATAACATCGAGGGAATAAAATCCCAAAGGACCGAATAGTTTAATAGTCTTGGTAAAATAGATACATATGTTATTCTTGAATTAAAATTATATACACAAACTAAAACATTTTTTTCAAGTATATCATATTTCCCTCTAAAATATCATTGCATATCATATACTATACTTTTCTTGAAATCCTATGGAAAAGAAAAAAAATAATGGTGAGATAAAATTCTCAATAAGGGTTATGTACAGTGATACCTATCCTGAATCAATAAATAATAATCAATATATAATGGTAAATAACTTAGGACATAAGAAATTTAAAAAAATAGATAAGGAATCATCAATATAAAACAGTAAATTATTGAAAATCCGTGCAATTTATTTAATAAACTGATAATGAAATCCAACTAGAGGTAATATCATAGTGAATATACCCTTGATAATTATAACATAAATCTTAATGAATGCAATTCATAATTATTAGATGTCATGATCTCAAAAATCATGATATATCTACCATAAATAAAATTAATCAGATGTTTGAAAAAAAGGTAGAGACCCAATTAGTTATAGGATATCTTGTTTGTTTAATGATACCTAATGATACATAAATGGGATATATAATACTAGGACCCACCCATTACTACTACTCTAAAGCATTAATCATATATCAAATAATTTATTTTAGTCATGAATCAATATAACTTATCATAAAGAATATGTATTGATTAAAGGATACATATATATCAACATTTTCCATATTAAACAAATAACATTCAGAGTAAAACACCACATATAAAATAGCTGTATGATTTAAGAAATAATCATTTATTTGATAAATTATATGAAAATTTAAGGGAAATTTAATGTCACATTATGATGACCAGATCCATCGAGGATTGACCCTTGAATACCCAAAACCCACCACCAATTGGAAAGGGGCTAGAAATCATTGTCGAGTAGGAATATCCCACAAATGGGAGGCATAAAACTAATTTAATTATAGACACACACACACCTCCAAAAACATATAATTCATATATTAAATAAAAAAATAAATGTAATTAATGTGTATATTTATAAACCCTTAAATATAGTACAACACTAATGTATTGAAAGTAAAAATTAGAGAAAATGATATCCCAAACAAAAACTATAAATAGACCATCCTAGTCCATGGGAGAGGACTACAATAAAATCTAAACTACTGAAAAACACTTTATTCTAACTACCTTAACCTATTTTCCATTGATTTCACATTCTCTTGTGACATCATCATAAGGTCTATCATTTTCATAATACACAACACATATAAATATAACCCATGCAGGTATGAGTATAAAAATACATAATATTACACTCAGAAGACACTACACACAAATTATACAGTATATTCATCTAAATACATGGACATAAAAATAAATGTTTTTTATAAAATTCACATATATACTCGGGTAGGAAATGACACCACTACAAGGTCACAAACAACTTCCAACCACATGATTTCGCTCGATGTAATTCTAGTTTCTGGAGAATCCAAACCCAGAGCCATGACAACACAGTGGAAACATATTCAAGGGGTCATAATCATTATCTCCCACCAACCAAAGCACACTAGTCCTAGAATATTGCGATACTCAAACAAGGGGAATGCCTAAAGCTTTTAGGGGACACCACAAACCCAATCTAGATCAATCTGATATGTAGGAGATCATATTCCAATTATACCCAAATTCATACTAATATATCCTTCCATAAAGAGGATCAATGTCGTGCTCAAAGTGTTCATGCCGATTCGAGGTACCCCACCTAGGGTGTAATGGTGAAAGAGTATCTCACTCTAGTCTCACAGAGGGATTCCCCAAACTCTGTATGGGATTCATTATCTAGAGTGGGTCAAAATCCATAAATAAGGATATAATTACTCTCTCTACCATTGAGGTAAATGAACCAAGTGGAAACCCACTCAACTATAACATGTATTAATTAAAGATATAAATTGATCCATGTTGTGTCTATTGGAGTACATGATGTGTAAGTTGAATACACAATATTACATGATCATCCTTGATATTACCATGTGGTACTTCCCCACATAGCACATACAACACAAGAATTAGTGTGTGTGAGTGACACACATGGCGTGTAGTGGTCAACCAACACTCTACACATGTTGTCTGGTCATTCTCTTTTACACTTTTCATGTTGTGTACACTTGGCGAGTTCGGTGTCTCAGTAAATGGAATGTCCATACCCATTTACTCCTATACATTTCCATGTACCCTCCATGGTACCCACCAGTCCTTTATGGAGGTCTAACAGGGTGAATGATAGTTAATTCTAGAAAATTTTCCAATGCTATCGGAAGGGGGTCCCTCAAGATGCCTAATCATGAAATACACACAAGGTTTATTATTATTTTCCTTATACTTTAGGATCGTCATTTGTGTCGTACTTCACATCACCAGATCCACTACCCTTATCAAACCTACAGATTCAGGTTAGTCCAGCTCTTTCCATCCATGATTTCTAGAATTCGGGCTCAAATCCACTTGGAAAACACCATGTCAACTCATCCTTCATCATGCATGAAACCCAGGAAGAAAAAATCCTGAAAATTAATATGATTCTCCTATGATCATTCTTTCTTGTCATTACACCTCATTAAAACCGTTGATCCTGAACCGTACCTGACATATTGATCTTTGTCCATGAATAACGGTCATGTAAAACAAAAGTACAAATTAATTCATCATACCAAAGGACACAAGATAATTTGCAAGATAATTATTTGATGAAATATGAATACAATCTTTACAGATAATATATAAGGACCAAACATCAGACATTGATCATTTTGGACTACTATGTTGTCTAAGAATTTACAAATGAAGAGTGAAGGATAAACCACAAACAATAATCAATCAATTAAAATATATTGACAATGTGCATATCAATTCTATTCATGTATTTGATCATTATTAACTCGTTATTAAATAATATAATGGAAAATAGAAATTAATATCCATCCAGGAGTTTAGATCCATTTTTAGTGATGAACAATTCCTTATTTTTGTCGTTGAAAATATCTACGAACTTTATTTGCACAATGATCCACTATATGGTCCTAATATATCATCCTTAACCATGAAAAATCTCCTCCAGTGGTCTCTACTTCTATAGGTATTAGCGGTAAACCATGAGATAAAATCTATAACAAGGAATTGTTGAAAACTCAGTCACACCATAAAAAGTGAAATAATGATTTATATTTACATATTTTTAGATATTTTTATCCACTAATATGTTTTCACATTTCCCTGTGTTGATAATGTGTATGGACTTCCATAGGTCAAACCCATATTTGGAACACAATAGTTCCCTTAGATTCTTGATCTGTGATCCCATTCTATAGTTATTCCTCCTTTTTAGGAAAACTATACAATTATTTTAGTTAATATGTTTAATATATTTCCATTATTAATTCATGGAACATTGGGCCACATAATCTCATTCCATTTTAGTGCCTAGTAAGGAAAATAGTCAATATAATTTTGAAAAAAACGCATGGAAAATTTGATCCATTAAATTCTCCCTACCTTTGGGTTTTTCTTCCCGAAAAGAGAAAACAATACTAAAAAAGATGAGGGTATCAAGCTCACATCTCGGTATCTCTCTCCCAGGTTCTCCCCTGATGATTCTTATGCTTCCACAAAAAGGAAATTGGGGAATAAATAACCCATGAAGGATCATGTCAAGTGGATCCATGATATTAAATTGGTAAAAAACAATGGAATCTCCATCCATGATGTCCATGCTTCCACAGTATATAACATGAAATGTGCAGTGCATGCACCTTTTTTATAATGAAATGTGTAGGAAATCGTGTAATCTATCCAACTACGATTGTAGATCTGAGTGGTATTCCACAATTCAAATTCAATTATGTATATAGAGAGGGCCAACGTGTCTGAAGGAAAACATTCCCCCATGGCCAAATATACGCAATCCACATCAAGGTGAGACCCTTACTAACTACTATTCTATATCCTTGAACTTGATAGGTCTCTATCAATAGTCCATATTAGAGTTATGATGTATCTATGAAGTCCTCATCTTATCCTAGAAGATATTAAACTTCTCTTTAATAGCTTACACTAACTCTAGGCCCATGATTTCAGACTCACTTTCATCATTCCAATAATGCGGTTACCTACAGGGACCCCTTTACAAGGCCTAAAATAGAACCATTCCTATGGTAGAGTGGTAAATGATGATGTATGAAAACTCCACCAATGATAGATTACCCTCCTATATATGGAAAAATTATAACATGAAAGACTATAACCTATCCTCAATGACCTGATTAGTCTGCCCTGCCAGGCCATTTTTATAGTGGTGAAATGATTTTCTCAACCATAACTAAGTCCTAAAATCCTCTTACAAAACTCTCCATAAACAAGAAGTATGGAGAGTGACATGGTATGAATGCATAATTGAAGGGACTCCATGGATTTATACAATCACTTCCAAATAGAGGTGTGACAATATCATTATTGAACTCTTCTCTCAAATGGATTGGATGTGGGATGACATGGTGAGTAGGTCTATAATCACCAAGATGGAATCATGTACCCTGGATGAAAATTCAACCCTTTCATTATGTCCATTAATGTTACATCCAACTTCCACTCTAGCACCATATAGGGCTGAGCTAAACCCCCTAGAACCTGGTACCCATCCATTAGTTACTAATGAATGAGGCATTAAGAGATAAACTATGCAACTGCCTTCTTCATTACTAGCCATAATTAATGACTTTAGAGGCCCTGTTAAATATTTTACCACATAGATATGACTCCAAAATAGATGTATGAAACTATCTAAAAACCTCCTCACTTAATGTGACTAGTACCATCATACATACATTCTAGATTACATGATCACCACCATCAAAAAATCAATTAATATAACGACTAGTGGATATCTGATCATTTATGGTCTCACTGATTGATTCGAAAAGTTTAACTTCCCCAAATCATTATAAAAGTGGAGGGGTGACAAAAATCGACAATAGGTATTTTATCCAGGTCAATCTACAATGTATAAATGCAACAAGGATAATAGTTTGGGGGATTTTTTCAACAAATAATAAGAAGGTATCCGATTGAGACCTCGAGGGATGACCCGCCCTGGGAGTTCATGAGCTTAGACCATAGTACTCTTTCTGTGATGAAGTATTCCTCTTGTTTCATGGAGCTGCAGCATTTCACACCTATCCTAGAAGGTGTTGATTTTTTCATGGCTATGAAGTTTGAGGATGGTCTATGGTAAGAGATTTGATCCCAGGTGAACATGTTCAGGTTGACATTGATATCATCTATCGTCAACTAGGCGATGATTACTCAGCGCAATCTGAGGGATCCTAGAGTAGTGAGCCTGGGTGGTTCGACACCCAAATTCAGTGTTCCTGCTATTAATATCAGGAATCACCGCATGGAGTCTGCTTGAGTAGATCAGAGTAGGCGGAATATATATTCAGGCAGCCTGGTAGTACGCTACCAATATGAGACGAGTGGGCATAGTATGCCTCAGTGCTAGAGAGACTCGATAGAGTTCCGATCTTACGGAAAGATAGTCCATCTTTAGCAATTCTGTCAGATAGTCTCACATACAATTTGTGGAAGGGGTTCTTTTATGAACCTTTGTACAAGAGATGCATCACCAGTTTCTCACCAGTATGGGAACTAGAGTTTGTCTTGCCATTAGGGCTGAGGTGGAGGTCGTGGCTATGGTGGTCAGTCACCAGGCTACTAGGGACAGCAGAGTGGAGCAGCTCAGAGTGGTCAGGGAGGGTTACAGGGCCACATTATAGTCCAGACATTTGTATTGAAGCAGAACCATATGAATAAGGATCCTAACCCGTCTACTGTTCGAGGTACCATCTTAGTAGCCTTAGTTTTGTCTTCAGATCTTTTCGATACTGGTTTTATAAAAAGCTTTATCTCTATTGCTGTTGTGTAGAGCCTTGGGACTTGAATAATATCCTCTACCAATACTTTGACTGTAGACACACCCTTGGGGACTAGATTGGTTAGTGTACGTCAGTGCAGAGAGTGCCCTCTTGAGGAAGCATGGTGTTACTTCTCATGGGACCTCTATATCCTAGAGATGACAAGCTATGATGTCATTTTTGGAATAAACTGGCTAGTTCTCTTTCAGGAAGTCGTCAACTATTATCTCTCCAGGGGGAGTTTTATATCACCAGAGGGTAGATCCTTTATTCATAGAGGCGATTGGGATGTCCAGGATAGCATATCGTGTCTAGAACAGCATGGGTTGGGAGGCGTTATGGCCCAGATCGGTAGTCTTTATCTGTATGACCAGGTAACTTCATAGTTAGACTTTCCTCCTATGGTGGATTGTATTAGAGATGTCTTTTCCGAGGACTTTTCTCGTTTTCCCCTGAAGCGTGAAGTATACTTCTCGACTGAGCTTGTGCCAGGAGTGGAAACAATGTCCATTAATTCTTATAAGAAGGCTAAACCTAAGTTGCAGGAGATCAATAAGTAGTTGGAGGAGTTGCAGGAAAAGGGTTTCATCCAACCCACTAATTCTCCATGGGGTTCACCTGTCCTGTTTTCAAAGAAGGAAGATGGTACCCTCAGGCTTTTTGTGGACTATCAAATGTTTAACCAGTTGACAGTTAAGAACCGATATCCCTTTCCGAGGATCGATGATCTCTTCGATCAACATTGAGGAGCCTGGGTGTTCTTGAAGATTGATTTGAGATGCATTTATCATCATTTTCATGTTAGACCATCTCATATACCTCTTACGACCATTATGAGTAGGTATGGTCTATACGAGTATGTAGTTATGTTGTTCAGTCTCACGAATGCACCTGTAATTTTCATGGCACTGATGAACCAAGTGTTCCATCCATACATAGATTCCATCATAGTGGTTTTTTTGGATGACATCTTGGTGCACTCTCACACTAGACATGACCATGCTACCCATCTTGAGATCTTCCAGAGTACACTGAGAGATCATCAGTTATATGCTATGCTCTCAAAATTCCACTTTTGGATAGACCAAATTCACTTCATGGGTCATGTTATCTAATAGGCATGATATTAGTTGACCCAGAGAAAGTGAGAGTAGTAGTTTCTTGGGAGAATCCGAAGAAAGACTTTGAGTTAAGGAATTTTCTAAATCTAGATGGATACTACAAACGTTTCATACAAGAATTGTCACACCTAGAAGAACCACTGACAAGTCTGACTAAGAGGGATGCGATGTTCTTATTGATATATTCGTTTGAGTCATCCTTTTAAGAGCTGAAAGGGAGGTTGAATTCATCACCGATACTAGTCTTGCCAGAGCCGGGAAAGAGCAATATTGTTTACTGTGATACATTAGGTATCAGGATGGGAGTTGTGCTTATCCAGGGAGATGGAGTCATTGCATACGGGTCTCAGTAGTTGAATCCACATGAGAGGAATTACCCGACACACGATTTGGAGTTAGCAGCTATTGTTCATGCCTTACGCTTTCGGAGACATTTTCTTCTGGGAGAGAATTTTTTTGTTTTCACAGACAACAAAAGACTCAAATACATCTTCACTAAGCATGATCTGAATTTGAGACTGCGCAGGTGGGCCGAGTATCTTCAGTCCTTCGACTTTGAGCTTACCTATACACCTTGGAAAGGCAATGCACTGGCAGATGCACTAAGCAGGAGGAATCAGATACAGGAATTTCAGGAGGCCAGTAGAGTGTGGCAGCATATGGACATGTTCTATGAGATGCATTTGGAGGTGCACGATAGTCAAGGACAGACATTTATTTCTTCTGTAGATGTTACCTCTGCACTTCTTGATCATGTTCGAATATGGCAGGTATCAGATTCTGAAGGACTAGTCCTACGAAAAACATGTCAGGAGAGGACCCTATTCCTAGATAGATAGTAGGCAAGGATGAGATCTTGTGTTTCTAGGTATGCGTATTGGTCCCAGCAGACATACGTGAGGAGCTGATGCGGGACTTTCATTCCTTAGTTTGGTCAGTTAATCCTGGTGTCACCGAGATGAATCATGATTTACACCATTAGTATTGGTGGCCAGGTATGTAGAGGGACATTTTTGTTTTCTTCACGAGGTGTTCCACATCTCAGCAGATGATGGTGGGGCATCAGCGACCAGTATGGATTTTACAGGAGTTACCCATTCCCGAGTGGAAGTTGAATGATGTAGTGATGGATTTCAGGACCGGGTTGTCACTGCCTCCTCGAGGGAATGACGCAGTATTGGTTGTCCTTGACAGACTCACAATGGTTTCTCACTTATTTTTGATCAAGGATATCTTCAGTGTTCATGATCTGGGGCAGTTTTACATCTGAGAGATTGAATGTCTACATGGAGTTCTGCACTCCATTGTTTCAGAACGGGATGCATGTTTTACTTCTTGGTTCTAGCAGGGTCTTTAGAAGGCGTTGGGTACACAAGTACTTATGAATAGAACATAACATCCCCATATAGATGGCTAGTCTGAGCGTATGATTCGGGTTCTTGAGGATATGCTCCGAACATGCATCCTGGATTTTTGAGGTTCTTGGGAGAAGCATATACCTCTTGTGGAGTTTTCTTACAACAATAGTTTTCAAGAAACTGTACAGATGGAACCTTACGAGGCTTTGTATAGTAGACCACGCTAATCACCCTTATGCTAGATAGAGGTAGGAGAGGCCGCTTTGCTAGGACCTCAACTTGCTCAGAAGACCTCAGAGATGATAGAGTTGATTCGGAAGAGGATGACTACCGAACAGTCAAGACAGAAGTGTTATGGTGATCAGTGGAGATGGCCATTGGAGTTTGAGGTCGGGGATCAGGATTTCCTATGTGTTGCACCGAGGTTGGGACATATGAGGATTCAGAGATAGGTTAAGCTTTCACTAAGGTGTGTTGGGTCGTTTAAAGTGTTGGGGAGAGTTGGGCTAGTTGCCTATCAGCTGCAGTTAACTCAGAGGTACCAGGCTTTTCACGATGTCATCCACATTTCTCAGCTCTGAAGTTACTTTTTAGACTCGTCTCATGTATTTCAACCTGAGGAGGTTGAGTTCGAAGCAGATGCATCGTTTTAAGAGCATCCTACCCAGATTCTCGATCACAGTACGAAGGTTCTCCGTGGACGGTATGTTCCATTGGTATGGGTGCTATGACAGCATAGACAAGTATAGGACGAGACTTGGGAGAGGGAGGCCGATGTACAATCGCAGTGGCTGGGGTTGTTCGTGTTTTCTATTTCTACACATCTCTAGGAAAATTTTGGGATGAATTTCATTATGGGGGAAGTCATTAAGAACCCAAACCTTCTTTCCAGGTATGTTTTTCCAATTTATTCTATTTTTGAGAAAAGTTGAGTTTCTATAAATTTTTTAAGTACACGCCATTTAATTTATATGTACACGCCTTGTACTTCGATGCCACTCAAGTCTGTGTCCTGGTCAGGTCCAGGCCACACACACGGTCGTGTGGGATGATGTGTAGGTCATGTTAATCGGAGTATGGAAAATCGTAATACATTATGTGTACTCCAAAAGTACACTCGATGTATTTTGTTTCATTAAACGGACCAGACTCACGTCTGATCACCATAAAAGTCTTCTTCTAGGTCATGTTTGACTGAGAGAAGTCATATGGCGCCAGAACTTCTCTGATCCCCCAAGCCTCTTTCTGTTCTCCTAATTGACCGTCATCAATTGAATTGGAACCGCAACTGTAATCTCTTTCTTCTTCTAGACCATCATTTTCCAATTCCTTCTCTTTTCCATGTTATCATGGGTAGAAAGTTATGTGCATTTTTATAGATCTATAACGTTCTAAAAAGATTAAATCCTCATGGTTCAAGTATATCGATCTCCTAGAATCAATGTATGTGGTTTATGATTTTTCATTCAAGTATTTCATTATTATGTGCAAATTCCACCAATACCCTTGTACGAGGTATTGCCTATTTATCGTTTTACCCCTTTTGTTTTACAGACTTGCTTGTATGATTGTGTAAAGGTAATTCGGTTGTGTATAAGGATAATTTCTATGCTTGAATGTTTTCCCATGCGTTGTTCGGTTTACGACCTTTTGGTCTTGCTCAACCTTTGGTCATTATAACTATTTTCCATGCCTTGTGACCATAGTATGTAGTGATGTTCTCTGAAATACTTTTTATGTTGTAGACTGGTTAGCCAAGTAGCACTGTATGTTTACATTGACCTTATAGCATTATTATGCTCTGACTGGCACGAGGCCATGCAAACTTGGTGTTATAGACTATAAGAGGATAGAACGAGTGAGCATCCTCAGAGAGTCTTGGACATTATAGACTATAGGGGATAGACCGAGTGAGCTTCCCATAGAGTTTTCGACATTATAGACCACATGAGGATAGACCGAGTGAGATTCCTTAGAGAGTGTTGAGCTTTATAGACTATTTGAGGGTAGACCGAGTGAGATTCCTTGGAGAGTCTTTGTTTTTTTTAATTTCTTTAAACCATTCCAATCTAGGGGAGGAATCGACTGAGTGAGATTCCTCAGAGAGTCTATGATCGACCTGAGGCTATAAGAGGAATTGACCGAGTGAGCTTCTCAGAGAGTCTCTAGACTTTGGGGAAATAAGAGGAAATGACCGCATGATATTCCTTAGAGAGTCCCTGACTATCTTAGATTATAATGGGAATTGACATAGCGTGCTTCCTAAGAGAGGCTTATAATTTTGTATGACCAGACCATAGGGGTTAAGGTGAGTGTACTACCCAAAGGGTAGTCAGTACTTCTTGGATAGGACCAGAGGGGTTTGGCTATGTGTACTTCCCATAGGGTTTTTGGTACATCATGAATAGGACCAGAGGGGATGGCTGTGAGTACATCCCAGAGTGATTCCTATTTGTGGTTAACTATTTGCTTCACTGCTGCCTGTCGATCTGTAGATTGTTTTCTATTGTATATCATCATGTTCACTACTTAATGTTTATTGCTAACAGTTTACAACTTACTGTACTATTACCTTCCATATACTCACTGACAGTTATGTACAGATATTCGGGTGGTTGCCTATAGGTATTTTGTCTCACACCCTATTTGGGTCTTGCATTTGGGCCAAAACTGATTATATTTCTGCAGTTATAGACAAGGGAAAACACCATTCGACATCAGGTACATGACTGGCATTGGTGCTGGAGAGCATGGGACCAAGCTGAGGCTTGCGATGCTGAGGAGTTTTTTGTTCTATTTTTCTATTGAACTTTGGTTTAGTAATGTATTCATAATTGTGACTTTTTTAGCGGCTTTCCTAGACATATATGTATCATGCATCGTTTACATATATTTCTGCTCTAATTCTTTCCCTATCCGTCTTCCACTATTTACTATTGTTGTATTTTTACTGCTTCTGCTATTGTATGTATTGTTACTTCCATTGTGTACTCTTCCAATGATGGAATAGTTTCCCCAATAACACACCCAAGTACCTCACTGCTAGTCGGCAGCCTCTATCATTCAGGGAAATGTGCGTGAGGCCATGTGAACAACCGTGTATGGGGTGCCTCTGGGTGGCTTCTGGAACCGGGATGTTACAGAAACCCAATCCTTGAAACTCATGATGTAATATTTTCTAGCACAACTCATCATGTAATACTATGAGTACCATATGCTTCTCTAAAGGTGGTGGTATAACTCGTGCACCACCAAGAGGAAACACCTCTAAAATAGGCCCATATATTGATTTCTCATTGTTTATGGGATTATCCCCACGACCCTAAAAATAAATCCATGATTTCATAAATTTTATAAGAATCAAAAAATAAACAATATGTACCATAATAATTGAGTATATTTAGAGATCTTAATCAATAATGAAATGAAATCCAAAACCCTTTCCTATATGATTCATGCACCATATTTTTGACCAAAACTAGTTCCCTCATGTACCAAGTCGATATGAAAGTTATCATATTATAATTGTATAGATATATTAGCCACCTCAATCACTATATATTCCCTATCCAATAATCTAAAATAAAAAAAGTAACACTATTTCCCCAAAAAAACATTCCAAGATCTAGTCCAATGGTAATAGTGAATCATCTAATACCACTATATCATGACCTGAACAACTCGTGTCTAAACCTTGACTACCTCGATACCACCTCCAAAAGTCTAGTGGATGGAAACAAATGCTGAGTAGGAATACCCAAAAAATGGGAGGCGTTAGCCTAATGTAACAACACCCACACAAACACATATTCAAGACCAAAAAATGCAGAAATGTAAACCAATTGAATGTAATACATAAATAAATATATATACCCACAAGTATAGTTCGATAATAAATCACTAAAAGCGAAAATTGGCACAAATATGAACCCAATGAATTCCATTAATTATTCAATCCTTCATCAAGGGCCAGGACTACGATAAAATACTATCTCTTAGGAAACAACTTATCTTTTATAGATCATGGTACAATGGCCTATTCCTTGTCCTCACAGGACACCAACAAAAAGTTGTGTTTTATACATAAGACATTCCCTTATCAGGTAGATTCCATATAAGGATTTGTATAAAAACCTTAGAAAACCCTCTAAACACTAAAAAAAGAGAATCAATTATAGTTATCTAAATAAAAAGATTTAACAATAAATTTATATCATGAAACACATATACATACTCAGCAAGGAAACCTCCCAATAAGGCAGTCACAACCAACTACCATCTGTAAGAGTATGCTTGATAAAACACTAGATTTGGTAGAATCCAATCCACAAGACATGGCATCACTGATGAAACTCCTTCATGAGATCATGATCATGGGGCCTATCTTAAAAAATCTCATTGTTCACAAAATATTTTTATTATTAGATAATTTTCATGATCTGAACCACTAGGGGACACAAAAAACCCAATCTGGATTAACTTTATATTTTTGGGATAAAATTACAATTATATTGTGAACCCAATAAACACTTAATTCTATATGTAGGATCAATGTCATTCTTATGGAGGTAATTCTAATTCCACAAACCCCACCAAGGATGTAAATATGATAAAGTATCTCACACCGGTGTCACAGTGGGATGCCACAAACACTATATGGGATTCATCCACTAATGTGGATCACATTCCAAGGATAAGGATTTAATTTTAAACTATATACCTAAGGGTAAGGTCCAAGGGAACAACCACTCAACCAAAACTAGTCTGAACTAAATAGATGAAGAGCCCTCCATCTCATTCTAAGGTAGTATACAACATGTAGGTAGAGTATATGTTGTTCCTTTATCAACCTAGATCTACCCATCTATTTCAACACCACACGACAGGTACACCTCATCATACATGGTTTTAGAGTGACACACATTATGTGTGGATGTTTTTGGACACCCTTCATATTTGACTAATCCATATATATGTATCTTAATTTTTATTACACAAGGAAATTTCCATGTTTTATTATACCATATATCAATTTCCATATAATTATTGTGGTGTCTATATAACTCCCACCCTAAGGTTCACACTAATCTATCATAGTGGGGTCACATAGGTTTTTATTATTAACTATTTTTGATAAACTTTCCCAATATCCATGGGTCCCACAAAATGCTTAATCCCAAAATACACAACATGATTATCAGGGTTTTCCAGATCCACTAGGTTCTTGATCTACATAGTCCCGTGCATTACTAGATCCACCACAGACATTGAAACCTATAGATCTGTGGCCTTATATCTCGAACCATCATCAATAATTGTAATTTGGATTTGAATACTCTTGGAAAACACCATATTAATCTATCTATTATTATGCGTAAAAATGGGAAGAGTAATACCTGAAAATTTATTTTATTCAGCTCTGATCATCATCTATCATCATTGAACCATTTTCACTCCCTAGATCATGAACTATACTCACAGTATTGATCTCTTGTGCTGATGAATGATCACATAATGACCAAATTACGTATATTCAATTTATCTATTTGTGAAAGGACATCCATGTGATGATGGTACAACGAAATGGGATGATAAAGCCATAATCCAAAATATTTAAAGTATAAACCTAAACCCCTGTCATTCAGCCTTGATTCTTTGTCAATGAATTGAAAAATAAAGATAGATGGATAAAAAAATCCATAAATTTAAATATTTCAAAAATGAATATATCAATAGGTTCATGAAATTTATCCATGATCAACTTGGATTAATGAATGGGATGAAAAATAAAAATTAATAGCCTACCTAGAGTTTTGGATTAATTATTGATGATGGAATATATGTTTTTATATTTTTGATGAGATCGATGAACCTCATTGAGGCAATAATCCCTTATATGACCCAGGTCTATTTTTTCACTATGAAAGATCCCCTCTAATGTTATCTAGGTCTCTCGAACATAAATCTCAACCCTGAGACAAAATATATAACTATGGATCAATAGAAAAATCATTCACTATGTAAAAATAAATAAATAAATTATTTTATTTTAATTTTTTTCATCCACGATAATGTATTCACAAATATGACACACTGAAAAAATTTATATCAATGTTAAGGTAAAAAATATGTTCTAAAATCAACGGTTCCCTAAAATTCTTATTTGTGCTTCTGTTCGATATTTATTCATAATTTTCTAGAAAAATATGTGTTCTTATTATTTATTATATTTAATATATTTCAAATAATTATTCTGGGCACATTAGGCATCAAAATCACACAATGTATCGATATCTGGTCATTAAAATATTTCATATTATATCAACAAATTTGAGGTGTTGAATCCATTTGATTACAATAATGATAATAGAAAAGTGATTATCTCATTTGTTTATTGATGACAAAAAAATTAAACAAGGAAGTGAATATCAATAATTTAACTATTCAAAATTTATATAAACTATCTCACAGAATAATTATGATAGGATCCATAAAACATTTTACTATTAGATTATAAATAAAGGGTTATTGTCCTTGATGAATATAAAAACTATAAGAATATCATTAAAAATATTCTTTACAAAAATATCATTTTTATTTGGTGAAATATTTTGAATATAATTTTCACTGAAAATAACTTTTAAAAATACATTCCTTAAAAAGAACCTCGAAAAAATGAAAATTAAACATCAATGAAATGAAGGATTTGATGTAATATAATTCCATTCATTCCATAAATGATAAAAAATAAAAGTCATTTTCCAATGTAAAAATGGAAAAGAATGTTCTTTATTTAAAAAACATTTAGAAGGTTTATTTCACCAATCATTATGTATTTATTTTATTATAAGAGAGAAAAAAGGAAACACAAAGAGAGAAATTAAAAAGAGTCAAGATTTCATAGGTTTCTGAAGTGATGAAAACCAATGGTGTCAACTCAATCATATGTTTAATCCCTTAAGGGTGAATTATATATGACTTTAAAAATATTTAATTTGAACACGTTGGATAGCCTAATAGGAAGAAAAATCAGTGACAACATTTTTTTTCATCATGCGTGACAAAAATCCATGCTGTTTTTAAAAACACCTTGGATATACAAATGATATATTTAATGGACTAGGGGGTAGGAAAATGGACCCATATATAATTCTAATTAGAAAATGTATTAGTTTAAAAACCAGTGAAGTGGATATTACATTGGCTACAAAATATGACACTTCTGAGAATTTATTGTGCTATTTAATCGATGGAATCACCTCTAACAAAGAAGGCACAAAAAACCATGACAATAGAGGTCCTTGTATCCAAGACAACCCCACCACCATCTATATGGCCTACCTTTAATGGACCATAAATGTTCATCTTATGAAACACATCACGAGAGTACTAGTGAAACCATCTCTACAACATAACACTAAGAGAATTACTGGTTGTGGGGGTGCCAACAAGGAGAGTCCCAAGTGAGGGGGTTCGTCAAATTAATTACATAGGGGAATAAATTCAATCAACACATTACTATTTTCAAAAAAATACTCATTTTGGTATGTAGGACTCCCATGTGATGTTATTCATTCATCTCCTTCCAAATACACCATAACAATACCAAATATTTGAGATGAAATTCCATTTTTGTAGGTCCATGAATCCCCACCACTGTAACCACCAGTAGTTGATGTTATCACTCGAGGCCACTTGAGTGGACCAACTAATGAAATACTCAAACTCTTTCCACAATAAGATGACAAAATCACCTTCAAAAAATAAATGTGTGGTTTTTTGGACACACAATTCACTATACTAGGGACAATTTGAAGATACAATCACACCCAGACATTTGATATTACAATCCGTTGGTAGGGTATTATTCCCAACCCTCCACACAAGAATATTGAACTTTTTGGGATCTATTTACACCTGAGTACTTAATATCATTTTTCATGATCATGGGATACTATTTTTATTTTAAAAATGTATTTAGTTGAGAAAGATCCTATGGAGTACCTCTTGAGTAAATATATGTATGGTGTAGAATTAAACACTATGTTTTCAAGGATGGTCAATTATTCCCTATCTTGGATTGAATGAATGAATCTTAGGAGATCAATATATTTATTAAATGTGATATCTAGAGAAGGGAATCTAATAAATCCATTACTTGTTCATGTCCAGTTATTCTCCTAGACATTGATGTCTCTACTAACAATGATACATCAAGTGTTGTGATGAATATCCAACAAATATGTCTAGATCACGAGCCATATATCAGAAGGATTATGTCTCTAGATGCACATTTCAATCCCCTACCTATCATTCATGAGCCTTCCCCAAAGATTCTTCCCATATAAATCCATACATTTTTCTCGAGATACATCTAACATTGATACTATCCTTAGATAGAAGTCTTTTCAACCTATCCCAAGTCACAGAGGGGAGCATGACCTCTAACTGTGCATCCCAAAATAATGATTTTGTAACATTCTTTATTCAGGAGACGACACCTATCTAGGACATTATAATGGAAAAAACATAGTTTGGGATAAATGATAGAACACTATTGACTTATTACTCCTCTAAATGACCAGAACCAATTTTTCAAATTTAATATTTTTTAATAATTTTATCAACCTCATTATAAAAGTGATGGATGCATAGCTTTCATGGTAAAATAGAGAAACCCAAATATTCTCTATCGAATGTACCACTTCAAATTCCTAGGTTAATTTAAAAGGATCCATACCTCATTTTTGAACATCTTCATGAAATGATGATACTGATCTTGTTTATATTGTACACTTGGATACTCCATTTTTAGTAGTCATCCAGGATACCATTGATCCCCATAATGGATCTATTACTACCTTTAACAAACACAATTATTTCATCAATAAATATAAGATGAGATATACTACAATAATGGTACCTTAAATAATACGTGATGATAATACCAAACATGATGAATTTGTTGATATTTAAACTTATAGAGCCCTGGGTAGGATAAGAGATAATGGGGGAGTGTGTTTCTTCATTCCATAAACATCGAACAAAATTGAACAATCCAAATTGTTATCCCAATGTGGATGTAGATATTCAGGAAGAACTAACGCACGATAACCGGAGATCGATATTCTGTGTAGATAATCCCATGATGGATAAATATTTGAGTAATAAATTCCACCACCAAATAATTTTTTTATTTTCTAAATAAGACACTTTAAGGGTTAGTGAGATCCTTACAGAAACTGATATCTAAATTCAAATACACCCTAAATAACATCCACATAACATTATAACATTACAAAATCCCATTCCAAGTTAAAAATTATAAAATTCAAAATCAAAATGTGAATCTTCCTTCCTTCGAGTGAAGTGTGCCTCCCGAGAAACCCTAACATTATGACACCATTACTGCCATCGCCGCATCATCCACCTATCATCTCGAAACCATCACCACTACAACATTGATGCATCACTTTCATCGTTGTTGTCCACTTTGCTATCGACCACCACTTGAGTAAGAAATTTCATTTCTAAATATCATATACCTTGTTCATGTCCATTTTTGTTCCAAATGTTCATTGGTTGGTATATGAAATCATTTCATTTTCTATCCCAAAATCCATCGAAATTTATCACCTCATAATAGACCAATGTTGTTATTTAGAAATCTAACTAGGGATATAAACTATTAGTCTTTTGTTGGGGATGAATTCTAACACATTATAAAAGATGTTTTACATACATATAGTTCTATACTATTGAATAGAATGGATTCCATAAAGCCTTGGATCCATCTCCATCACAGTGGCATATGCCACATGAGGATGGTTACCACTATTAAATAAGTATTGCACCAACTACATTAATTATCCCATAACCAATCCTTGGGAGGCCCTTTGAAAGCACAATAGGAAGCCATCATACCCTATCATGATTTCAATGTTATGTGACTAGACAGATTTTGAGATCTACATCTCATCATGATTGGACTCTAAAGACTCATTCACATACCTGGACTCCATGCACAAGATTGAATCAATGAACTCTATGCACCCTCTCTTGTAGCCTCATTTCATGTGAGGGTTGGGACCAACAATAAGATTATCAATCAAATCATTATCCATTTCTCCCATAGCATCATAATCAAATGATGAAAAAACATATTCCTTGAGTATATTAGGTATCCTAGTGCATTGTTTCTCTTTAATATATTCATGAAAAAAAGTCGAGTTACGATCCCCCTCCCCAAGTCATTTAGTTATCTATTTTTCAATATATAGATGTTCCTAATTTATAATAATGTATGAAAATATGATTTTTATATTTTTAATGTCATAAAATAAGGGATCTTTGAAGTTATTTTCCATGATAGATATAAGCCTTTTGAGGTCCATGACGATCACCTTCATGTTCTAAAACAAGGTGGTTGGTTCCTTATCCAAATATGGACATATCCTATGAAATTACTATGATTTTTGTAAATCATTTTCCACAAAATACCATTGAATATTTGTTCCACAATTCCCTATCGATATGCAAGAAACCTGAGCCCTCCATCCGTAATGAGAAAACATGAAAAACTCCTCTTTATTAGTCGGGTGGGCCATAACATTGCATTGAGGGGAGTGATTAGATAATCTATGGGTGATATGGGATAATATGAAGTCTTGGTAAGAATTATTGCTTGAAAAATAATTATAAAATGATCAATATGACTCTTGGATTGATTAATTATAATCTGGTTATTGCACCAGGTGAACCAAAAACATAAATAACCAATTTACATTATCCCACTATTAGCCATGAATGAGATGAAATACCATATAGATTATAGAGGAAAGGTTCCCCAACCTCTTATTTACTTCATGTATGAAACTATAATGACATCACACCCCCAAAATCCATTATTAAAACACTTGGGTGAAGGAACCAAGGTCACACTATAAAGACTCATAGAACTGTGCATCACTCTTTTAATAAACATAAAAGACAAAAAAGCAGTGAGGCCCAAAATTAATTTTTTTGTTTATATACTAATATTAATATTGAATAATTTCCCCTTATATGTTGTGATTTTATAATATTCATGAAATATTTTTTTGGGTTTTCATGGAGATAGTTTTTCTCCCTTACTCTATGTGAAATGTATCAATCTTAGAAGCACTTTATTTCAGCTACAATGCATCCAAAAATTTCATAGAGTTTATAACAATTATATTGGATATGAAATATGATTTAATAGGGCTCCAAGATCATAGGTTCTCTAGATGATGAATAATATCATTAAAATCAGCATTATCTGGCTTTGTCCCCATACACAAAACCACACAGAATTGGAGATGACATAAAAAAAATTGGTTTGGAAAGGGGTATGGTGAAAACAATATTTTGTGGAAAAGGGGATGCAAAATATAAAGAAATTATAACACCATGGGCTTTGTTCTCTATTTACATACTTTCGGGAAGATGGGGAGAAGAAGAATTAATGTAGTATATGATATCATGATTGTTAGTAGAGGATTTTCGCGGCCACACATGTGATAATACACTTTTACAAATGGAGATGAATAAGGGAAAAATATATATGGCCCCAAACATTGGTATGAATGAATATAACAAATAGGGTGTCATGAATATTGGGAACCATATATTTCCACACAGGACCCACCCCCTTCTATTGACTTTATCTTTGAATAGTCTCACTCGACTCCTACTTTGGAGGAGGGATGGATATAACGGAATTGTCATGAGATTGATCCTCATCATAAGATATTACCAATAGGGTGTCATGTACCACCAATAAATTATGCGTACATCATTGAATTGTGGTTTCTCATTGAAGCATTCAGTTCGTGACTGATGATTTTTTCAGAAAAAAGGTTATGAGTGGGAGTCATTTTGAGAAGTACCTGGAGGTGAAGGATAAAATATAGTTAGATTAAAATACTTATAACACTATAAATAGAGTAGGTTACATGATGGTATAGACTATAAAATGTCCATTTCCACATAAATCTGAGCCTCCTCCACTACCTTGAGATGGAGATTTTAGTCACTAGTATAGAGGAAGTCTCCCACAGAATCTCTAATACAACACAAAAAGAAAATGTTGTAAAATGGGTCTAGAATACATGAGATACAGATTCCCATTGTCGATCAGGAGTGATCCCTTATCAAGTTCACCTCCATTAGACTATAAATATAGGGAGTGTACTCATATCCTTGAAAAATTATTCCTCAGAAGTCAGCACAATGTAGAAATATTTATAATTTAACATCAAAGAAACAGATGGAAACACAACTTCCCATGAATTGAAAAGGTTGAAAAATGTTTAATTGGGGGATTTATATTCCATTTATTGCAACTAATGCATAATTTAAATTCATCAATTCTTCATTGATAGATGTATTTTGGACATGAAGGATCGTACAATCACCTTCCATGGAGGATATTTGTGCAACAGGTATTGCATAAAAGGGAGATATCTTCACCTCGTTGTAAGATGTGGGATAGTGAAGCATTTATATGAAAGAAGGGAAGCCCAAAAACATGCAGCTGAAGGGACTCAATCCCACAATAGGATAAAGGCTAGATGAGGGGGAAGAAAAGACATTCAAGGATATGTAAATCTTACCGGTTCTAGTAAGGGATGATACAAATGGGAGTTGATTGGAAGCAACAAAATATAACTTTGAAAACACTTTTCAATGTGTAAAATGTTTATAAATGTTTAAATAAATCATTTTGAAAAGGTTGAAAACATTTTTTAAAACATTTTTAGAAAACATGGTTTTGGAAGATAATAAATTTTTAGACCGAAGAGAGAAATAAAGTCTTATTTTATTAAAATAATTTATTAATTATTTTATATTCCAGATAGTACTAAAATAAAAATATTACTTAAACATATAATTAATAACTACACAACTAGAAATTAAAGGTGTTTATTAAATAATGATCAAATAATTTTTTTTAGTTATAATTTTAGCATAAACAATATCGATTAAAATTGTATAGTAATGTAAACACTTGAAATGATCATAACATTCAAGTGAGAATCAATCAAGGAATCAATTATGTTTATTAACTATAATTCCACATGGAAAAGAGGGAATCTACCATGTGATATAAAAAGTTATTATACATTACTATATGCCACAAGGAAATGAAATTGAGAATAATCCATTACATTATGCACCCTTTTGGTAGTACATGATTTAACAAAATGTATTGTGGTTTTGAGCATGTTATTAACATATAGTGGAACCATATTAATATTTATAATATCATATATGACTCTTTTATAACATTTTATCTCTCATTCATTACTAATATCTAATTCTTTTCATTCTTTTGTGTGTTAATTTCCTTGATTTCTCTTGTATGTTTTATTATAAAATATCAGATTTTTTTTCAATTATTATATATAAATACAATATTTAGAATAGTAACGATGACATAATTATCATATTTTTATAGGAATATAAATTTTATAGTAAAACATTAATGATGGTAATTGACATAGATGATAACATTTTATTATTATAATAAACACCCTTTCAAGGGTAGAGGGGGATCCAAACATGACATTAATGAATTAAGACAAAAACCATTCCCCCATGGTCCAAAATACATAAAAATGGATTAATTCAACAATGGAATTCCCCCCATCATCACTAATGTTATGTAAATCTTCCACCTTGTCATCCCTGCTAGGATAGCTAGCCCGTGCAGAATTCAGGGTTCTGGTACCAAGGGAAAATGTCATACCCTCTCAAAAATCATATTCTAGATAGAAATTGTATTGTAAACACTCTCTAATATAAACCTCATTGGATGAATACCCTAAATATGATCTAGATGCAAAGCTTCTGGAACTACAGAACACAATCCAAATAGCAATTCTCACCACCAAAACAGATTAAAACAACAAAATAGAATCACCGAGTAGGCTTTACAAGTTCACACAATAGATTCACATCCAAATCCAATTCGACGAGTCCAAAAATAAAATTTCAAAAAAACATTACCATATTTATGGAGACCCAAAAAACTAGAACTAACTATAACAAGTCCCTAGCACAATCTAGATGTTAAGTTTATGTCTCAGCCATCAAGACCTCTTACGGAGACCATAAATATCCACCCAATGCACCCATAAACGATATAGAAAATGGGGTTGCAACCCTCAGACTGCAGAAGCTGGAACTCGACCACTAGACCTTCACTAAAATACCCTGTAAATCTACAGAAAACTAAATGATGGAAAGTGTGATAAAACTGGTATGAAAATGATGAGAATTGATGAGGCGGCTAAACCTAGGGAGCCACATGACACCCCCACTAAAAGGGGAACCACATGCCACAAGATTTCTAAGGAGTAGTGCAAAGGAAAGGATCCATATCCAACCTGAGACAGAGGAGAGTACGGTGAGAAATAGGAAAACCATAATTATGTTTCTTCCCAAATGGGCTCATCTACCCCCATGATAATGTAGAAAGATTTGTGTTATGATAATAGTGATGATAGGCCATATTTACACATGAGTTAAATTTCAATTTTTCTATGATAATAATAGAATGTAAGTATTTAATATTATACCTATGTTGAATGATATTAAATAATATTTAACATATTATATTCATATATATACCATACATTTTGTGCGGTGATGAAATGAGAGTCACATCACTTTATGAAGGTGGTAATCCACAAGTACATGAATGATGTAATCAACTTCACATGAGTGAAAATGAAAGAAAAAAAAGAAATATATTATCATTAAATAATGATAAAATGAGTTATTATTATCTACACAAGGTACAATATGTCATATAAATTCACTATTTTAATCTTTATCACATTTCATTTAAACCTTTAGTGAAATCAAAATCATATTGCTTCGCAAGGTGGCAGTCCATTGTACATACAGGTGATGCTATTATATCTTCCACATAGTGTAATGTAATAGCATAAATATGTTATAGTGACACCATATGTATAAAAATGTTTTAAATATTATATATATGCATTATATCTAACATCATACCCAACCATCTATATGGAAATGGGAAAATGGACGACATTAGTTCGTGAGGATGTAGTGCACTGTACACATGAATGATGATTTTAAATAGGTATTATAAATGTGAAGATTATTTTAGGTCATTAAATTATTATAAGAAATATAATTATATGAAATATAAATATCTTAATATTAAATCATGGTTTTTTAAAATGAATAAGGTAGTGAATGATGTAAAATAAAGATTCTCATTAAAGAATGTCACATCTTGTTCTTGTATCCTCCTTAGATATTAAATAAATCATTCCTTGGTTGAATTTCATCCTAAAATAATTGTTATAGTATGGGGTAGGGACTTTGGGATGTTATTTGGGAATACCTTTCCCAAAAAAGTGTTTTTACGATGTCTGGAACTATTGAGAGTCGGTGGCCTTTTACATGTGGTGGAGGGGACATAGATGGTATTTTTAAAAATAATCGAGTACACAAATGTTTTTCATATGAAAAAAGGGCTCAAATAGAAAATTATAGAAAAATTGAGGTAATAGGAAGTAAATGAATTCATAAAATATTTTTTAATCTTCTTTAAAGGTCATTTTACCCTTATCTTTTTAGTTTAACCCCTTTTAAACCCATATTTACTAATTCTGCGATAATTATATGTTAATGAATTCACTATTAATTTTGGTATAAAATTATTTCAAACTTTAGAGAAATTATATATTATTATAATTTAAAATATTTTATCCACTTTTACAAAGTCAATTCACATAAAGGAAAATTTTTAATTTAAAATTAATCTCGTAGACATGATGAGAAAACAACTTTTTTAAAGTGAAAATGGTAAAAAGTTTATTTGTTTTTATATAAATATTATAAAATAAACCTATTACAAGGACATAAATAGTTTTAACTGAGTTAAATATTATTAAATTCTATTTCCAAATTTGTTCAAAATATAATTCAAAATTATAAATTATTTAAATGAAGAGGCAGTTTTCAATTAGAATTCATTGTTATTTACTATTCATCAAAAAATAATTCTTCTTATAAAAATATCAAAAATTAGGCCTAATATAATTTCAATATTAAAATTTAAAAAATTAAATTTATTTATTTTTAAATAAATTTTCAAAAATTGAAAAATATTAATTTTAAATTACATGTGAAAACTTTGACTAAAACGTCTTTTAGATAAAATAATATATTTCAAAAAACCAATTTATAATACATAATATTTATTTTATTTTTAATGATTATATAATTAAGAAAAATTTGTTAAATATTTATTTCATTAGTTATTTAATCTTTTTAAAACATATCATTCCAATGGCTATGTGATAACTATCATATTAAAAAATAATATAGATAGTATATTATTTTTGGTAAAACCAGATAATGAATGTATTTGAAGATATTGAAGAAACTCATTATTCTATGAATCGTAAGATATAAAACAAATTAAATTTATTGTAAAATTAATATATTTTAATTTACTAGGGTTTTATTTTCTCTTTTGATATGTAATTTTCATATCACATTCCATATTAATTATATAGATATTCTTTTATAATTTATTGGTGGTACATTCTCCCCACCATAAATAAATTTTTTCTCTCAGCCTAAGCATGATCTTGGTAATATGGGGATTTATATTTTCAATTTAATATTTTGAAGAACTAATAAATGAAATTGGATAATTATAAAACATCATAACTAAAGAGATTCAAACCTGTTAAGGTCATCTGTAATAACACAAAACTATGTTTCTGGGTAGTAGAAAATAGTTGGTAAATGAAAACATAAACATATAAACAATTAATATATAATCATATAGAGTGGTTGTGGTCATTGTAAAAAAGGATAAAAATGATAAATGTAAAGTTAATTCACTCATATTCATAAATATGTGATGAACTAAAAGACCATAAGATTCAACGAGTCTGAAGGTAATGAAATAATATTTTCTATTAGAGATACTTTTCCTTAAGTTGATGAATAATTATTCAGTCTAAAAATATATAGAAATATACATACATTATATTTTTATTTTTCATAAGTATAATTTCAAATTTTATTTGTGCTTCTATTAATTTCCAATTTATATCTTTAGGCAATGAATTTCAAAAAAAATTATTCCTTGAGGCACTAAAGTCACATTGAATAAAAATTAATATACATAAAACATGGCTTCACATCTATCTATAAATATTTTACAATACCAATATTATTTTTAAATGTTATTAAATATAATAAATTAATCTCTAACCCACAAAATTAACACCACTGGTTTGTCGTTAAAATTTATATAAATATTTTTAATGAAAAATAATATTTTATAAAATTGGACTTTGTATAGGCTATTAGTATGTGCTAAACCCATATCGTCCTCATGTCATAGGTTTTTAACTCATGGAATTTTCATATGAAATGGGATTTTACAAAACATACCGGTTTTCCATTTTCAAAACAATACTAATATAGTGGCTATAATGTTCACCAAAAAATTTTATCGACATCATTGAAATACATTAATCACTAAATATCTTTTTCAAAATGTTCTTCAATAATTTTCATTCAAAATGTCTAATAATTTTATTTGATAAATATTATAATTTTATTAAAATTCAAATTAATTATAAAGACTGTCAATACCATTAAATTTATTTCTATAAAATTTAATTTCATTATTCCTCAATAAAAGTTTTCACTAAAACATATACTAATCCAATGAATTTTATATCCGTAAATTTATCATAAAATATTTTTAATCTTTGTAGGAACCCATTACATAAAACCTAAAAGGAGTTATTTTTGAAATTTATCATATGAACCATCTTAATCTTATAATCTGTGATTCTATCCATGAATCTTATTATATTAAATGAAACTATTATTTTAAAATTTATCCCATCCCCAAGATGTTTATTGATTTTCATATCCAAAATTACATGGGAAAAATACATCAAAAATATAAATTTTTAATCACAGTAAGTAAAAACATTAAAAGATCAATTTCAACATAGGACTATACTTGGTCTATGTTTTAACCACAAGAAGAGTTCATTGACTATGATAATTCCCATATTATCTACATTTATAATAATAAACAATAAATTAATACAGCAGATAACATTTATTTCCCCCATTATAATCTTAATTATACTCAACAATTTATTACTTCATACCCTTTGCCTACAAACATAACATTTTTTACATTCCTTTGAGAAACCTTATTATCAATCAATTAAACGTTATGTTTATCCAAGGTTAGTTTTTTCACCATCATTTCAAATCATTCATAGTGGTTTGTAAAGAAACTATTAATCATCCTTAACATATCTCTAGGAAGTGTTAAACAATGTGTGTTGTAAGGCCCACTAATATGTAAAAGGTAATGCTTGAATCATTCTTGATGTTCCATATTCAATGTTATTACCCCAGGGTATTTATATTCTACAACCACATCCACTCAAAGTTTCCCAACATGGATATATATACTATAATGACTACATTATATCAACTATACCAAAACATTATGATGTTCTAATTTACTCATCCTCAAATCAAATCATTCGTTTTTATCTCTAGTATATGATATAATATATATAGTTTGGAATGATTCTATTAAAATTCATCTAATACCAACTAGAGAGGCCTTGACCCTAGTATCCCGGAGCTGGTTACTAATTTCTTACATTGGGATAAGATAAATGAAATCACATTTTGATGAAATTAATAGTTTATTATTCTTGATTACTATATACATAATTCCATCATATATTATAATTGAATACAAAATTTACAAAGCATTTTTTTCAAGAATAACATTATTCCCCATATCATATCCTTATATATAAAAAATTGTACTCTTTATGGAATCAAGGGGAACAGAAACCAAATAAGGGTGAGATAAATTACATAGTAAGGGATATGTAGAATAGAATATATAATGAATAATAAATAATAATAAGTGTAAAAAGGTAATTGATAAATAAAACATTCCATTTATATAATTTGATAAATAATAATAAATATGGTAATTTAAATAACTGAAAACACATTCCATTTAATCAATAAACTAAAAATGGCATACATTTAGAGATAATACCACAATGAAAATATCTCAGTTAATAATAAATGAAATATTAATTCACGTAATTCGTATTTACTGGACTCCATTATACCAGATATCATGATACCTCTACCATCATGACAATTCACAAGACCACATAAAATAATAGGTAGAAATCAAATTTTATGCTAGCATAACTTTTCTGTCTCAGGAAACCTACTGATGAATTAATGGGATATTTAAACTCTACCCCCACCCATACTTTTAGGTCAAAATAATTCATCATATATTGAATAGTTGAATAAATTCATGAATCAATATGCCAAAAAATAGCTGCAATTTGTAAATAATAACAATTTATTAACATTTTGATAGTCAAAAAATAACTTTCAATATAAATAAAAATATATAGAAATGAGATATGGTTTTTGAAAAAAATAATTTACATGATAAATAATGTTTATATTAAATGGTAATTTAAAGTCTAATGATCATTGAAAAGATAAATTATATAGTTTTTTATTTTACAAATTTTATTACATGATTCAATTACCAAATAGAGAAAACATAAGTATAAAATACATCAAATTGTAAATATTCAGCGGATAATAAAATTATAGGTTCTTACGAAGGATAAATATTAATATTTCATTAAATAAAATTAAATAAATCCTAAATGCAATTTAGGTTCGAAAACAGATTCTTACATCTTTGATAAATTTTTTATTGTAACCCATTGAAATAAAACAATTGAATTAAAAAATAAACCATTACAAATAAATAGTTATTCATTTTATATCCATAAAATGTGCATTATAGAGGGAAAAAATGAATAGGTGTATAATAAAAAATATTTCTTAATTGAGTGTAAATTTAGATAAAATCCATTACTCAACACATCCAATTTTTAGAACAAGATTTTTCCTACATTATAATGACATTAAGATTGATATTAATTTATACGAAAAAATATTAATATTTTTTATATCATATATTACCATCTTATAAAATCCTATCCATTGTTTCTCAAAAATATTACATTATTACCATTATTTTAGGTGTCAACTTCTTCATTTTTTCATGCATGTTTTATCATGGTAGATCTATTTGTATTGAATAATATATATATATTATCTATAGAATTATATTGATGTTAAAAATATCAAATTTATTTACTAGGTCTATTTTTAGAATCATTCTTGAATAGTTTATCTAAAAAATGAATTGCATAACTTCTTTATAATGGTAGATCATTTGTACGCATGAATAAAGATATAATTTCATTAATGGGTTAAAATATAATGAAGAGAATCCTAAATTTAATTTAGGGAATTTATATAATGTCATAAATAAAATATACAGTCATTATTTCTATCATTATGAATCTCTATGTGATTTCATGATAGAAAACAAATTAAATTGGTTAGCGAGGTTGTAGTTATCCATACACATAAATGATAGTTTTATTTTTTTAGATGCAGAAAGATAAGGATAAATATTATTCCATGAAAATAATAATATCTCAATATATATTATGTAAAATAAAAATGTAATTTTATATGACATAATTATATGTAGTAGTTGAAGAAGACAAAATTGAAATATCGTAGAGAATAGAATTTACTTCACTCAGAAGAACCTCTTTTGGATCTCTTATTTAGGACCCCATGGTTAGTATTTTGGGATGAAAAGAACATATATAATGTGAATTTGTTTTTTATAGATATTTTAATGTCATTATTGAGATAAATGTCCTAAAATGTGTGAATAACCGAAGAGCGGTGGTGCCTTTTTTTATAATCGAGGTGACCAGAACACTTGTAATATTTATATGGTTTTAAAAATTTTGATTTCACATACTAAGAGATATGGACTAAAAATAGATCATATTCTACGGGAAAAGGATAAGATCAAAATACAACCAACCAATGATATTACAATAACTCTATAAGTTATTTCTAACCTTATATTTCAAGATTAACACCCAGTAAACCCGTTTTACATTAACCACTATATTAGTTTTTTTTATTTTTTACTCTTCATTATGACAAAAAATTAAAGATTCCATAGTAACAAATATTAAATATTAATTTTATAAATTTGGAATCCAATTTATCATATTCAATTCATATAATCGGATGAATTTAAGTTAAAAATAAACATAAAGAACTTGTCAAAAATGGTTTCTGAACAAAACCAATTTCCAAGGATAAGATGATCTAATATTAACGGTATGAATAGTAATACTCATTTGATGAATATAAATTCATAAATTTATATATATAATCTATAAATTTTATTAAAATGAATCATTTTTAAAAATTATTCTATATATTTCAAATAGGAAACAATTATGCTTTTTTAACGAAAAATATTTTTCTAAAAAAAATTTATAAAAAATATCTATTTTTTACATTAAAATATCATATAATTATTTATAACATATTTATAGTCAGTAAATATTAAATTATAGAAACTAAAATATAATCATGTAAATAAATGGAATAATATTTAAATATTACATTTTTTAATTAATTAAAAATGATTATTTTTGAAGAGAAACATTCAAAAATTCATTCCTCAAATACATTGAAAAATGTAAAAATTGATATTAATCCTATCAAATTATAAATTTTTTTCCCTTAAATATTAAAATTTTCCTTTTATTATAGTTATATAATGTGTAATTTAAACTTACTATAATTGAATATTTGGTGTTACAATCATCATTCCTATAAAAAATACATCTATGGAATTCTAATAGATATTACCTTATAAATAAATTAGGGTGGTTCTTATTTATAAAATCATGAGGTTCTAATGATTCTTTTTTAATTTTGTGATTTATCTAAATTAACATTACTATTAGATTAGTCTGATTCCCCAATACATATTCTCAAGTATCGTGAAACGTGATTATCTCTTCATAGTAAGACAAATCATGTTGGAATTCTATTTGTTTAGAGGCGGGAACATGCATTTGGGTCTATCATGTAATTCCATAATAATGATATATAGAACACATCATATACATTTAAGGTATCAATGTAATTTCCAAATAAAAATCCACAAAACAAATAATTTCCATAATTTTAAATGGTTTGTTGTACTTGGTGCATAGTTTCACATTATTACTGAATCTTTTAAGACCCTTTGAGTGAGATACCATTGAAAAAACATTGTATCCATTTTAAAATTCTAAATATTTATGACAAGTACAAGAATAACTCTTTTTAATTCCTTTTGACACTTTTATATGATACTTAATAGTCTTTAACTTTTTCATTGTATCCTCAAAAAATTTTGGTACTAAAAAGTTCCCTTAACCAACTACATCACACCAAGTTACAGTATGAAATCACTTTTTTATATTATCTTTTATACGGTGTCATTTTAATACAATAATAGAGTCTATTATTATAGTAAATATATATTTGAGGTAAATATTTATCCAACATACAATGAAATTCTTGTTAGAATGACATCAAGAAGTCTTACAATGTTTGAATAGACATTTTAGGATTTCCATCAGTTTATGGATGGTAGGGAGTGCTAAAATTAATATTAGTATCAAGGGGCTTCAGATTCATTTTCTAGAATATCATTATAAATTGAGGTTAATGATCATTCATGATTGAAGGAGGTTCCCCATGAGGTCTTTAAAATTTATTATCATATTTTACTTCATGCTACTTAGGATGAAAATCTTCATTTATAGTTTGGAAATGTGTAGATTTTGTGTGTGGATCATGAATTTGTATATATAAATTCATTATTTATATGAATCATTGGTAAACATATAAAAATAATATTGAAATGTCCTTCATTTTCAAATATAAATAGGTAGATTTTTCTTGACTCTCTTTGGATACAGTCTCTCAACCTTCACCAATTGAAATTCAAAACATCATAATACATAATTTGAAATTTTCTACTTCATGTTATCCCACTAAAAGTGTTTCATATAATACCTATAAATATTGGTTATATTAGGGTGTATTGAGAAATTATAACTCTGAGAATCAACTATAAATTGTCTTTTTATATTCGGATAGATGTAACACATAGACACCTTCCATATTTTATAACATCATCCCTATAAAAGAAGTGTTCAAACTTCTCATCCTTAAAGTATATCATTTTCATTTGAAAATAATCTTCATAAAATTTGGAACATATTATCAATTGTATTTAATATGATTTCCCAATCATTTGAAAATGATTGATTTCAACCTATCCTTAGTAATTTACATATTTATATTTTATATATCCACTAACATAGGATTTATGTAGATCATCAGTTGTGTCAGAACCGATTGACCCTTCCTTCTCTAGGAATCTTCTATATTATTTGTCTACAAAGGGTGGTAGTGTGTTGTGAAATAATAATTCTTCATTATCTCGATCAGTCACCTTTACCATAAATTGAGTTTTTTTCATGAGAGTATGTATGTCATGGTCATATTGTCCAATTATGTCACACCACTTTCACTACACATATATGTTCTATTTCCTTAAAGAAACAATTATAGATTCCAAAATAAGATCATGGTTTGGATAGTTTTATTCATCAGTCATTGAAATAATTTTTTCATATGTTAAATTTTTTTCATTTATCATAAGGAAATAACTATATCTCTTCTTTTATGCATCATTATATAACAAAAATGAGTCATTTCCGTAATGGTGGATTCAAAATTGGAGAATTGAATAATATCAACATCAATTTTCTAAGAAATTTATCACATTCCTTTATTTATAGGATGTTAACCCATTTACATGGAATCTTGGTTAATGAGTTATTCAATAGAAAAAAATTCTCAATATATCACCAGTAGTAAATTTTCAAACCATTTAAACAGCTTAAATTAACTATAATCATTACTATAAACCATTATTTGACTACCATTTTTATTGTTGGATCAATTGATATTCCATCCTTAGTGAATGTTTTGGTAAGAAAATAAACATCTTGAATTCAAAATATGATCTTTTTAAATTTCCTATATAAGACTTTTATTCCATGAATCTCAAGAGTGACCAAAACATTATTCTCATGTTCCTCATAGCTATTAGAATAAACTAATATATTATCAATTAATACCATAATGAAATTATTAATACATTCCATGAATACAAAATTTGTTACATTCATAAAAAACTAATGGTGCATTAGTCAATAAAAATGGAATTACAGAAATCCTAAAATGTCCATAAATTATTCAAAATATTTTCATCAGAATATCATCCTTATTTAATTTCAATTGATAATACATCAAGTGAATGTCATTATTTGAATAGTATTTATCTCCAAGGAGTTTCTTGAATAAGTCAAAAATACAAGGTGGATTATAATTATTCTTTATTATAGTAGCTTTGATTCCCCTATAATAATTTCAGAACATCGTAGATATATATTTATTCTCAATGAAGTGAATAGGGTTTCCCTGTGGTGAAACACAATGGAGATTAAATCTATCATAAAAAATAATTATAGTTGCTTCCTCCATGTCACATATTATACATTTTTCATTGTGTAGGGAGAATGTGATATTTGGCCTGCACGAGGGATTAAATCAATAGAAAATATAATATCACGCTCTGGTGGATGTCTAAGTATGTCCTTAGAAGATACATCTATATATTCTTTAAAAAAATGTAAGTCCTCAATTTTAATGTCACCTTTTTATATTTATAGATTCTTTTTTACATTTTCCATTATAATATCATCCAAAATAGATATTGGGGTAGACCTATAGGTGAATTAGATGAAAAATTCTTCACTCTAAAGATAAGTATTTCACATCATCATAATGAATCATAATTTTATAATCTTGATAAACATTTTGCATCATTTTTTAAAATTCAATCCATAATAATGAATATATATATGTTGAATATATCTTTAATAATAACATCAAACAATATAGAAGATTTATGGTTCATAATGGGAGCTACCCAACACATCCTTATTACAATGGTATTAACATTGGGAGTTTTGACTGATAACACCCTTCTTAAGGTTGTAGTTAAGAATCTAATTTTCATGGAAACATTTGAGATGTAGAAGATTATAAAGATACTGATTCAAATAAACTCTTTTTATAATTTGAGTCTATGATTAATGTACCTATACCCACATCATTGGGAACCTCCACCATATTTGTAGTGATTGTATAAGCATGGATTCCCCCTTATGCCTCTTCTATGGAATGCTGAACTGACTCCTGGAGAATTAGTGTGAATAATTCCCCACTAATATATATTTGATGCACTATAAATCATCAATTTGATTCTTCCCATTACATTAATTCCCTATAAGACCCCTATCTCTGTAATTATAACAATCTCGGTTTCCCTTGAAAATTTTCATGGATGTTTCTTCCCATAATTTTCTAATGATAGAAATTGATCAATTTTATATTTAATCATTCATGTGTTCCCTTATTCATCGTTTTAAAAAAAATTCCACTCAAATATATATGATATTTAAAATTACTTCATTATTTTGACTGAGAATAAAACATTTTCATCGCACGATTTAAAATATTTTCAAACAAGATCCCTTTAGAGACTTTTCTTAATAATATCAATAAAATGATCAATCATGTATTCTGAATTGTGTATGTTTTCCATTGAATAATTACATGGTATTTTAATGGATTCCTCATTGTCCATTATACATTATTCATCCATTTAAATGATTTTTAGGAAAATTCTATTCATTTTATTTCCCTGCTCACTAGGGGAATTATTGTCAAATAATGTTTCATTAAAAGATATTAATTAAACGTGTCATAAGTCTTATTCTTCTAATGTATTTTGAATCAATTACCACCATTTATCATCTACACCTTTGATAAAATATACTATAAGTACTAACATTTCCGTTTTATCACATCCCAAGGCTATAAATATCTTTTCAATGGAATTTAAACAATCCTTCTTTAAAAATGGATTTTTAGTCCCCCTAAATTAATGGGATTATATCACAAGATGTGTTCCATAAAAGGAGAATAAAATTATGGAACAATATGTTACCCTATTAATGAATTTTTAATTTTCAAAATATTATTAGGATAACCTAATATATCCATGATCTAATAAGTTCTAATTCATAATGTTTTTTCTATATTTGCAGGAATGTTTCTACATTTATCATGAGTATTATTACAATTATTTGTCACAATTTCAAATTTAAAACAGTGGGATATACTAGAAAAGATCATGCAATTATGAATTTTATATCATAACATATAATTATGAATTAGGTATAACAGAAATAAAAAAAAATTATTCAATTTTAATCTAAGAATCATATACTTGACATCCAAGGGAATATCTTTAAATTGTAAATTTATTTTAAAATCCTATACAATGGTTTGTAATGAAATTTTCAATTTACCTTGGCATATCCACTGGAGTTTAAAATCAGGTGAGATGATTTTTTATCATTCACTAGGGGATGATCTAGTCGAATAACAATACACACTTCTATGAGTTATTAATCCAAGGTATAAATATTTGAGACCAAAATTCACTTTTAGTATCAAAATAAAGATGTGTTGTTTGAAAAAAAATCATAATATAGACCTAAAAAATAGTAATGATTTTATTCCAAAATTTACTATATCTTTAAATTATATCATACGTATTGTTCCCCAATCAATTTTGGTTTTAAATCTAGTTCCCATTGCATCTAATAGATTTTATCTGATAGAAAATATACCAACCAGATCCCTAGTAACCGACAGTCTATGGTTACATTCATACATTGGTATAAATACAAGGACTATAATCCTTATGGACTAATCAATTTCGTACTCCCTATGAACCTACAAAACACAACTCCCAATTGACCTTAGGAAAAGAATATAAAACATATCAATATAAAATATGAACATCCTTTAAACTCATTAAAAGAATTATTATTTATATTATAGAAAAGAGTAAAAATAATGGTTAGATTAAATACATAGTGAAATTTATATACAATATAATATATAAAGAATATATTATTCACAATGAATATGGAATGATAAATAACTAAAAACACATTCATGTTAATCAATAAATTTTTTTTAAACTTCATCCATGGATATTATCAAATGAAAACCTCATGGATAATAATAACTATATCAAAATTATGTAAATGAATAATTTTGGACAATAAGATCTCAGACATCATTATTTTTATACAATAAAAAATTTCACTAATATTTTTCAAAACTATGTGTAACAAACTGTTGAATTTAGTGAACTGATTTTTCTCATGAGAATAATTGATGCATCAAGAAGCTATATAATTCCATGACCAACACATAACTTCACATCCATTGCAATCCTCAAAAATTTAATAATTTATTTAATCTATAAACAATAGTTATTATCAATAAATATATATATTGGGTAAAGAGTAATTTTTTTCATTATTTTTCTTTTTAATAAAATTGGATTCAAACTAAAATACCACATGAACAAATTTTATATATTTTATGAAATAAACATATCGATGATAAATATTTTTTATATTTAAGGGAAATTTAATTTACAATACTCAATATATATTTAATGATTCCAATAAAATATAATGACCACAAATTAATTATATGTAAGAGTTTACCATTGATTTTTCAGAAGTCATGGTTTTATATTAAAATCAATTCTTTTGGAAAAATAAAAAAAGCATGTTAATTAAAAATATTTGTTCATATAATATTTCTTTTTCAATACCATATTAAATTTTATGAAGATGCTAAATTGGTTAAAAATTTAATTGTGGTGCAGAAGTCCACTATGACTATATATTTAATAAAATTCCAATTGACTTTTTTTAAGATATTCAAAAAAATAATATAAAAAATATATATATTTGATTAAAACACATTTTAAAACACATGTATACCATAAAATTTCATTCAAACATATATTGAGAAAATAAAAATAATTTTGTAAAAGAATTTGAAAAACGTTGACAATGAAGAAATATATATCCGATTAAAAGAGAAATAAAATCAACTTTTTCTTATAAAAATATATTTTTTTAAAATTATATTAAAAGGAGACAAAAAGTTTGAAGAAAATAAGGAATTTACAAAAATACTCAGTGGATAATATAAATTATTTCATCTTATGAATGGTAAATTATATAATTTATTTATTGAAAATAAAAGCAATTCGACAAGAATGTGGTATTTGAAAATATATTCTTACCTATTTGGTGACTTTTAAATTATATCCCCATGAAAACATAGACATGAATTGATAAAATAATCACCATGAATAAATATATATTAAATTTGAATAAATAAAATTGGTAGCATATTACCTACATAAAATTGAGTGGTTAGTGAATAAAAAATATTCTTTAATGGAGGGTAAATTGAGACGAAATCCCAAACCTCACACTTCCCATTAGTTGATCATGATTTAATTGGTTTTAATAAATTAATTACATTATAACAGACCAATTTAATAATTTTAATATCACATATCATAATATTATAACATCTTACCATATATTCATTGATAATATTTTATTATTACAATTGTTTCAGGTGTTAACATATTCATTTTCTCATGCAAGTTTTCTTATTGAAGATTATATTCTTGTATATATTATATATATAAAACAACTAGAAAATGAGATCAATGTAAAAAATATCAGATTTATTCATTATTAATATTTTTATAACCATTCATTAAATGTGGACATTGATAATGAATCACATCACTTCATGGAGATGGAAGGTCGTACATACGCACGACTGACAATATCAGTCTCTTAATCGATGAAAGGGTATAGAAGTTGATGGTGTATGCATTTTATCTAAATAATATAAGGTCATTTGTGTCATTTATATTTGTTATTTTCACCATTATGTCTATCTATTCATTTTGGTGATAGGGTAAAATTTAAATAGTTTCGTAAGGTGATATCCCATAACAATCAAGTAATGGTTTTATATACCATTTTATTAAGAGAGAGATGGATACATATTAAAAAAATAAAATAGAAAAATAAAATTTTTGGGAGATAATTGTGATATTATATTGTAATTTATAATTCATAATTTACATTTTTAATATTATAAGTAAGAAAATTTAATATTATTTTGAAGACAATTGCGCTCACTTAAAAGAACATCCATTAGATAACTATTTAAAGACCATAGGGTTGGTATTTAGGGAAGAAAAAAACCTCATGAATTTCAATAAGGATGTTATATAGAGGATATTTATGGTTTTATTGTTAAGATTAATTTATTTATTATTGTGAATTTGTGAGGGGAGGAGGTTCCCTTTTCTAATTAAGGTGTGTGACACATGTAAAAGTTTTCAATGTTTTTCAATAATGTCTTGTCACGTTGTTTGACAAATGAATAGAAAATTGATTATATATGAATGGTTAAATTATATGTTTTAAATAAAATCATTCAATTGAGTTTAATAATTTGTTTATGTTTATTTATCCTTATCATTTTATATTGACCACCATTAATCTTGTTTTTACCTTACCTACGATAAATATTTTTTTACTGTTTTTATATTATATAAGACTAAAACAAATGTTGGAATTATTAAATGATATTATTTATTATGAATCCAAATATAAAATCTTATTTTTCAATTTAAAATCATATTATTTGAAAAGATTATTTTAAAAATAATCATGAAAAACATGTCGTGAAACAATTTTCCAATAATTGCAATTTTCATGCATAAGATGGTATTATATTAAATATTTGACTAGTAATCATCTTTAGATAGATTTAAATTAATATATTTATAGATGTAATAAATATATTTCATTTAAATTATTTATAATTAAATATTATTTTAATTAAATAAAATGCATATACATTATTCATTCTTAAACAAAAACAGTTTTTAGAAAAACAGTTTTATTAAAAATACACATTTTTACCTACAAATGTTTTCATTATTCATTGTATTAAATTAAAAGTATATAAATAGTTAATTAGAAATATTATTACTTATTATTATAGGAAAAAAATTTAATAGTTAGATACTATATTTTGAATTATTCATAAAAATCTTATTTCTAAGAAAACCTTTAAAACACTCATTATTTGATTATTTTGGCCAAGTTTGTTCCAATTTTATATTATTTGTATAATTCTATATATTTTTCCTTCAAATATGAAAATATGAATTTCATTATATTTTTATTAAAATATAATTCCCACTTACTGTAATTGACTCACATGTGTCACATTTCATACATGTGTAAGAGTCATTTCGACTTGAGATTTGAAAATCAACGAAGTCATGATGTGATATCTTTCTAGGTAAAGATAATTATATGATATATAATGTGATATTTAAATTGGTATTGATGATATTTAAATATCATAATTTTAATTTTATGGATAATTTATCTTTACGATAGTCTTTTTAATAATGTATGAGGATGTTCATATTGATTATCAATGAAAATTATAAGGATCATCCCACTTCATATGGATGTTTGAATAATTCTATAACAGTGTTGGAAACTATTATAAGGATCATATAATCCTTATATGGATGAATCCATGTTTTCTCAATGACCAAATTTATGATTATGATTTCTATATGGATCATTCCAAGTAGTGATAGAATTATTCCGGTCAAAAATTAGTGAACCTAGAAACATAAACCAGATGATATTTTGATACGCCAGAAGTTTCATTATATGATATTCCCAACAGAAAAACCTGATTCTATCATATTTTCAGAGTATTTTTAATAAATAATTATAGAGGATAATATAATCATATTTCTTAGGTATAATTTTAATTTGAAATTTAAATTCCTTCAATCATAATAATTCTCAAATTGTTGAAGTTATAGAATCAACCTATTATATTTGTTTGAAGATTAATGTGACAAAGACTCAAGGAAATTTAAAAAATGATACAAAATTTATTTCACGTGCTTTTAGGATTTATAATAGAAAAAAGGAATAAAAAAATGTATTTTAAATTTGATATATGAAGTTGAAACTCTACCACAATAAATAAAATTTGTAATGTGGAATGAGAAGAACTGAAAAACCTGAAATTTACACTATAAAGGATTTGTAAAATGGTTAATGCAAGATGATTGTATTTTAATTGATGTAGGTTCTTACTTATAATGAGGAAATATATTATTTTCATGAATCCATGTTCTTTGTCATGTTGAGATCATCCTTATGAACCAATAGAGGAATATTTACCTATTATTGTAGCAGCAATATGATCGTAGAAGATATATTTTCATTAATGGAGATTTTTTCATTGATGCATTAACATGTTGTGAAGAATTAAATATTGGACTTAAACACAAAATAAAATTAATTCTAAAATAATAGTGGTTACTATCCAAATAATTCCATATCATTTGTGGAAAATGGATTATATGATCTCATTTTTAGAAGTGGATGATAAATAACAAAACATAATATATATATTTTAATTTATTTTTGATCACTATAGATTTATGATGATAATAATATTATTATTCCAAATAGATTATAAACCATGTAAAATAATATTATATGTTAATTGTGTTTCTAATTTTTTCATATAGGTGGGGAATAATTTCATGGTAGTGAATCACAACTATAACAAGATGTAGAGGTTTAATTAGAATAGAATAATATGAAAAAAATTGTTCCAGTAATTAACCTCCCAAATTTCATGGTATCCTAATAGATATGGGTTCTAATATATTGAGATGATTAAAAATTTATTATAACAATTATATATACTTGTAAAAATATTTCATTTTTTAGTGAAATCCATTATTATTTTCAATTATTTTTTTTTCTCAGTTTAAACATTTTAAAAATATTACATAGTCATAGGTATTCATTCTATATTTGATATTTAACACTTTATAGTTTTAATACAACATATTTTTGTTGTATAACATTCTTGATATTCTCTTTATTGTCTTATGTTTTTTATCTTCAAAGGAATTTTCACTTGCGAGTCTTATATTAGCAAATAGGAAACTTTTTTACAATTATTTACTTCGATGAAATTCTTTTTTAAATATATTATCACATCATATTCAACATGAATTTTCAAAACCTTATTTATTAGTGATTTTATCTTTTTGAGGTTTAATTATTTTAACAATTGAGACAATTATTCGAAAATAATTGATCACATATTCATCTATATCATTTCATCTAATTAGTAATGATCATTTTTATCCACCTATTCCCAAACTATTCATCATTGTATCATTAATTATATATTTTCCTTTTATTATTATCTTAACTTTTTTATTTATTATTTTTATTATCATTCCCTTTTCCACATAATCTTTATCATTTTTAATTTTTTATGATAATGTTATTGATTTATATTATTCATTTGATTATGAAATTATTAATAAGAACATTTAAAAATAAATGGTATATTTAATTTTAGTTATCAAATATGTATTTCTTGATGTTTTTTTAATTAACATCATAAATTATTTTATTAAACTGATGATCCATTTTTTAAGAATTAGTTATGTGATCTCTTTTTAGGAAAACAAAATTATGGAAATTTAATATATTAATGTCAATCAAGTTAAATTATATAAAATTATTAATTTCGTGCAATATTTAAAAATATATATATTTTGAAAACAATGATTTATTTTCATATTTATCAAACAAATGTATTTCATTATAATCGAAATATTACTTTTCTGATTTCAATATTTTATAATGTTTTTAATTTTATTGATTTTAAAAAATTCATTGGATTAAATTTAAAAATAGATTATTTTTATAAATTAATTTTGTATTTATATATTTTTATTTATATAATACTATAAATTAGGGAAAATATCATCATTTAAAAATCAATTTAATTATAAAATATAAATTAAATTTTAATAAAGTTATAATCAGTGTTATCAAATAATTGATAATTTACATTGGGTTGTGGTATGGATTTTTTAATTCATTTCAAAATTTATATATATATTGGAATTTTTACAAGGAGTAACTGTTTATTTGGTTTTATTCCACTGTGAATTGAATTGAAAACAAACTTAAATGAATTTTATCCCTTTTGAGGAAAATAATGGGCAACAATTATTGATTAAGAATAATGTCGATGTCTTTATATTCAATTTTTCTTTCTCCCTTTCACTTTATTTAATGTTTTTCATAGATTTGATCCCTTCGGATCTTTTATTCTTTTTCATTCTTACAAATTGAGATACTACTAGACTATGGCTATAAAATTCTTAGATTTATTGGCTTCCAAAATATATTTAGAGGACATTCTTTATATGATTATTAGCATGTTTCTATAAATTATTACAATCCATGGATGAGATTTGAGTTTTATAACATATAAAAATGATATATAATATAGATATATAATTCTTTACAATCATTTGATGTTATAATATTCTTAGTGTACAAATTGAAAAAAACTAAAAATAGAGACTACTCTATTTCTACAATATGATTCACTTATATTTTCTATACTATTTAATTAAATAACGTATCAATTGAAATATCATTAAAAATTTATTAAATAACATATAATTACTTTAGATTATAATTTCATATATTTTTCAATTTTAACATAATTTTAGAGATAATAAAATAATATTAAACTAATTTGTTGTTTTAAATTGTAAAATTGTATTTTTTTGTTATATTGAATAATGTGTTACTCACAAAAAAAAACAATTGTTATATATTTAAAATGAGTAAATTTACTCACCATTTTTTTTAATAATAATATTTTTTCATAAATAAAAACAAGTGTTTTTATTTTATTTTTTTATTTTTTGAACACATCTTTTATATGATTTAAATCTAAAATATTCATTGAATCGATTAAATGTGATTTTGTAAACTAATGAAAAAATTTCACATACTATAATATTATTAATCAAGTGAAATAATTTATAATTAAAAATTTAATCGAAATTTTCTTTGAAATGTATTGTTAATTTAAATTTTTTTTATATAAACCCTGTTTTGTGGATGTTTCCTATTTGATATTTTAAATATAAACATTTTAGTGTGGTTGATCTAATAGAATATATTTTATTCAACTAATTGAAAATTATTGTATGTTTTTTTCATCGAGAAAATTAGGAATTTATTTGTTTGTTTAATATTATAATGTTTTTAACGAAATAAAATTAAGTGATTATATAATTTTTTCGTGCTGTTTGTGAATTTAGTATTTAAACTTTTCCATACATTATTAAATATCACATGAATTTCAATTTGTGGTAGGTTACATTTTAAAACACAAAATCACTATTATATAAAATTATTTATTATCAAAATGGTAAAAAAATACTCTATGAAACTATTTATTAAATAGGTTATAGTAAATTAATATTTTAAAATGCGTTTTTAAAGAATATATCTTGAATTATATTCCATACACCAGAATAAATAACCCTTTTTGATAAATGGTAATTTTTAATATATATATTTTTCTATGTTTTGTGAATAAAATATTTTTTAATTAACATAAAAACAAATATTTTATGATTATTGTTATTATATTTTATTTCATACATTAAAATTATTTATTAAAATTATTTATTTATTAAATTTTTATCTATAAAACATGTAATTATAAACAAATTAAATTATATGTAATCTTAGTTGATAATATAATAGATTTTATAAATTCAAAACAATTATTTTTCTAAGAAATTTTATGAGAAAATTTACCTATATAATTTTAACATGGAATATTTTAAATGAAAAATCTCTCAATGGAAAATGATATAAAATTTTTAATAGATATTTTGATGTTATTTTTTTGAATTATATATTTTTTGAATTTAATTTGTACATAATTGTTTATTTCAAAATATTGTGTGTGTTTTAACTATTTTTTAAGTCATGTAAAATGTTTAATTTTTATATACTTCTTAAATAGCACTGTTTTTATGATTGTTTAATGAAAATACATATTTTATTTAATATGATTAGTCAAATAGAACCCTATTATTTTATTGTCAGAATTCTTTTTGAAATATAAAATATTATATAAGAATACATCTTTTCATTATGAACATATAAAATGTATAAATTTAAAGTATAAGAAATTATATTATGTCATGTGAAGTATCGTGTGAAATAATTTTTAATCCATTTATTAAAATCATTGATTTTTGGGTGCATTCGTGTTAGATATTTCGATAATCCCATCTGTCACGACCCGTCCTCGGGGCCCGTGCTGTAACTACCGCATGCCCGCCTTACATAGGCCAGGGGCTGGCGACTAGCACCAAAGGCGTAAATCCCGATAACTGGGAAGTCATTGCCTTTATAAAAGTAAACAAAACACCACATAGTAGAAGAGGAAGAAAAACAATAAGTACAAAAGAATGTGATGAAAAGTAAATGGTCTAGAATACAAACCCAACTGAAAGTGCAGCTACAACTAAACAAAAGTACAATAGAAAAAGGCAAACAACTGGAAGAAGGACGCAGCTCCTGGGTCATCCTCCTCGGATCCTACCTGAAGGGTAGGTACAGATAGCGCAACTCTTGGATCACCCGCCACAGATCCTACCTGAAGGGTTGGTACATATAGCCTCCTCAACGCTCTCGCCCGTCAATCTCCTCCGAGTGTCGTCTAGCCGTGAAGTCCTCCTCCAGATACTGACTCGTCTTATAGTCCACCACCAGGTACCGTTTAGTCCTCGAACACTCGGCATCCATCAGCACTGCCGTCGTCTGCAACCAACACAACGAGGTGCGGGCAAAGCCCGTGCAGGGGTGAGTATGACAATATTCAGTAGGGACCTCGAGACCTTCAAGGTATCACTAAATCCAACAAGGTTAGCCACAAAGAAGATCTCAACAGATAACTTATACTTAGATATATGACCATACATATACCTAAGTTATCAAGTAACCCATCTCAATCATGAGGAAACACAAGGATTATGAAATCAACGGATAACCACTACCTAGGTATATGCCCATAAATATACCTAAGTTATCAAGAGACCCATGTCAATCAAGAGGTAAACTCAATGTTCATTGAGTCCTGTCACAACTCCGAGGTACTACTCACTAATCCAAGTATCTGAGGTACTCCTCCTGTCGAGTACCGCAGGTCTGCTACCAAATACTGGGCGCTCCGTCCGCTGTGGGTCTGCTGCCAAATACTGGTTTCTCCCCCTAATAGCCTATAGAGATACTCCTCCGGTCGAGTACCGTGGGTCTGCTTCCAACTACCAGGCGCTCCGTCCGCTGTGGGTCTACCGCCAAATACTGGGCGCTCCGTCCACTGGGCTAGTCGACTCACTCGAAGTCGAGTCGGTCAAGCAGTCGTCCGGTCTCAATCGTCTACACGGTCTCCATACTTCGCTCGCTCATCTCTAGGAGGGTCCGATCCACGAGCTACAGGTCGATACTCCAAGTATCTCAAAGTCCCACGAAGAAGTATCTCAATGGACCGCCTCGTCATAGGGGTCTCAACGCAACAGACGGCGCGTCAATCGGACGCCCGGTCTGTGAGTTATTAGCCTTTTTGTCCCAGGGGCCCAGTTGGTATCGTGAGCGAACCAACCTGGCCGTATCTCAACTGTACGCCGAACTCTCATAGGGTATACTCATAGGGACCGTTCCTCAACGTGATCACCAACGCCGCTGACGGTTCGTCAAACAGACGTCCTGTCTCTAAGATATCAGATTTTCTGTTCCAAGGGCCCAGTTGGATTTCGTGTACAATCCAACCTGGCCATATTTCAACTACATCCAAAACTTGGGCGAAGTAAACCAAAAGTTCCTTCTCATCAAGAGGAATTCAACGAAACAGACGGCACGTCAATCGGACGCCCGATCTGTGAATTATTGGCTTTTTCATTCCAAGGGCCCGGTTGGTTTCGTGAGCGAACCAACCCGACCGTACTCCGACAGCATCCAAACCTCAAGCGGAGTAATCCAAACGACCCGTCTCACTAAGTGGAATCCAAAAATGTTGACATCACACCAATCGGACGTCCGTAGCTCATGTTACGAGCGTTTCCGCTCCGAGGGCCCGGTTGGTTTCGTAACCGAACCAACCTGACCGAACCCAAAGTATTCCAAAACATTCAGTGCGATATACCAAAACACACGTCTCGTTCGAAGGATTGTTACGCAACTGACGGTGCGTCGATCAGAGGTATGTATCCCAAGATATGGGCGTTTGAACCAACTCAGTCTGAAAATATAGGGGGTCTGGGCCCGGCCTGGCCCGACCCAGTACCGCCCTAGGTCGGCCAAACCGGGTCGACCCGGCCCGGGCGGTGACCCGGCCCGACGACCCGGCCCGACCGGCAGTGCAGCCTATGTGGCCTTTTGTGCTGCGCATGTGAAGGGAGGGGCGTTGCCCCTCCTTTATGAAAATGATGGCCCCTTTAATTGGGGCCGCATGAAATCCAGCCGGGGGAATTAATTCCCCCGGCTCCCCCTTGTCCGGCCGGCCCGACTTGGCTGGCCGGTTCCTGCTCAACGGGACCGACGATGGCTGGTCCCTATCCAGCTCCGTCGCCGGTGGCCCGGGTACCAGCCGCCGGTCACCCTGCTCCACCGCGGCCCGAATCCGGCCGCGACCCTTGTCGTCCAGCATGGTGCGAAGACACCGCGCCCCTCCACCTCGGCCCCGCTCCTGCCGCGGCGTCTTCTGTTTTCTTCGACGCAGCGCGATGGCGTCATGTTCTTAAACTTCATTTCAAGGTGCGACGCGACGGCGTCGCGCGTTTCCTTTCGCTCGATTCCATGTGGTGCGATGACACCACATTTTCTCGAACCAATCCACAAAGGAATCAATCATAAAAATTAAGGAGGGTCGGCCGTGTTTGTGCAGTCCGACCCCCTCGCATTATTCGATAACAAGCGGTTAAATACACGAAGATCAACAAGTTGTTATTCACGAACAAATAAATAAATAAAACCCCTACCTCTGTTCAATAACGGTGCACGTTAACGAGCCGCGGAAGACGAGCGTCGCAGATATCAGGCGTCGTGGAAAACGAATGTCGATTCCGTTGTCGTCGAGGTGTGTTCGAATAGGAAACATCATTGGAAGAAGACGACACATTCTTCGGCGGATATGTTCTTCGTTGAAGAACGGTGTTCTTCACGTTCTTCGTCTATGTTGAAGAAGAAGTAGACTTCAAACGTAGCCCTTTCTCTCCCAAGTCTCCACCACAAGAACAACTAACCCCAAAATAAAATAATCCACCCACTTATTTTATTATCCCAACATAGGTTTTGAATTTCAAGAGTTTGAAAATTCAAAACCCACATTTAACTCACTTAAGTTATTAGCATAAGATGATATAAAATTAATGAGTTTATAAGTTAACAAAACTTAAATGGGGGGTTTAGAGGGGTTAGGAAAGTGAGGGGTTGAGCTTGTGTGGGTCCCACCATACTTTATCCTCTCGAGGTTGGTTATCACAAGTGGGTCCCTCCCCCAACATCCATACTTAGGATAAAACTACCAAGTGGGAAAAATAAAAAATGTTAATTTTTATTTTCAACTACCACAAAAATTAATAACTCCCCTCGTGTAAACGCAACTCCGAAACAGGAGTTCCTAAGAAATTATCGGCGATGCGGTTCCATCGGTGCCCTCGGAATTTGATTCCGGGAACCAGTTCAAAAGTTAGAAATTCCCGCTCGTTCGTTCACTGAACATACCTGAGCTAAACTTCAGATAGAAATTCCGGGCACACCGGGCCTCGGAATCAGGCGCCATTAAAAACTGAATTCTTGTAAAATCCCAAATAAAATTTAGAAAAAAATTTCCCTTGAATTTTACGGGTCTTTACACCATCAATATGAAATTTTCAACAAAAGTTATGGAGGTACTAATCCAAATGGAATAACATTTTAGAGGACATAATTTTGTGTTCGAGTGCACTTGACTCAGGTTTCATGCTGGGAGTTATCTTTTGGAGATAATTAAATACATGTTATATTATGTTTGTTTTGTCTTGGAGTATACAACATGTATGTTATGTATTAGATACTTATAATTTCAATAATGAAAATTGATGTTATTTTTCAATACCAAAATGAAAATCAACCATGAAATTTTTTTTATTGATTGAACACTTCAATGAATCGTAGAGGAATGCTGGGGAAAAGAGGTGATGGATAAAAAGAATACATTTACTATTAAAATGTATCAAAAACATATGTTATTTTTGATCAAATTTTAAAAAAAATATTTTTTATTATATATGGATATTTTTTTGTGAAATACTTAATAAAATTCAATAATCAAGAGGTGTGGTTTGAGTGATTATATGTCTTGAATCATTATTATAAGATCTATAAAAGAATCTAGATAATCCATTATGATTTTGAGGATGAAAAAGAAAAAAAATAAAAAATAAATCTATAAAAAACTCTCTATGCCCATTCACATGGTCATGATGGTAAAGAAATGTAATAATAACTATTATTTATTTAATGGAAGATACCATGAAACAGAATAAATAAATTTTGGTGAAAAATTAAAATAAATACATAATTATGATAAAATGACTGTGAATATTTTTTTGATATATGTAATGGTAGAAAAAAAAATATTTCTAGTGCTTAATGAAAAATTTTATATAAGAGAAAATTATTTTTCTACTGTAATTGAGTTTATGAAATATGAATATTTATAGATTCTATGGAATATCTTACATAATGAAATTATAAAATAATGGCAAGGAATATGTGACGGGTAAATGTTTAATTAATGATTTTGGTGATAGATTTGAGAATCTAAAAGTATATTCTACATTAATGTGGAAAAATAAATCTTTTTATTTATTTTAATGATTTTCTAGTTAACATTAATATATATAATTATATTTTATGAAATGATTTGTGGGGGATTCTATGGTTGACGGCTGTTTCAAAAATATTAATAAATAGATTATTGGATAAAAATAAGAAATTCTAAACTTTTCATGATCACTATCCATTGGTGCCCTTCTTTGGATAGTATTAAAGATAGGGATGGCCTTGGGATATTATATCTAATAGTGTATGTGTTGGAATCTAGCATCGAGGTTATATAATACATTCAAATGGGTGGAATTTCCATAAATATTTAAATATTATATATAATATTAAATTATCACCAACCAAATCTATTACCTATATAATATTTTCTAACATAAAAAACATTTCTGGTGTTTTTTAGGATCATTTTTAGGTACTATATTTCCTAGTATTGAGTTCTTTTCATTTGGGATTAACTTGTGGGTGTGTTTCCGTGAAATTTATGAAAAATGGAATTAGAAGGGACTACGAATTGTTGGTGCAATATTTGACAAAAATGTGAACCCTATTAGGAGTAACTGTGTCCCCCCAAAGTAATAGGCACATATTTTTGGTTCATGGTTAGGGAAAACTATATTCCCCTACCCAATAAATAGTGTGTGATTTAAAACTCACCAGATTTTTAAATATACAAGCCCCTGAACCCCTAAAACTCACCAATTCTAAACCTCATTCGATCCTAAGAGGTATTTAATTATTTTAGAGCTATCTAGATGAATTCCAAGATTTCTGAACCAACTATTATCAAGAATCAAATCTGAAATCGAAGATCCTCACCTCTCCCAGAATGTGAATCCAATTACTTCTCTTTTCATGTTCTTCTCCATTTCTTATAGCTTTCTATAAGAGATGAAATCCTTTGTTTGGTTAGATCTAAATTTATTTATTAATATATTGATCTAGAATTGAAAATATAGATCTTTATTAATGATATATTTAAATATTTAATCTTTATTTATGTGTTTATGATTCGAATCTCGTTCTACATCCTTATACCACTAAAATTTTGCAGATTTTCATTGACTAGTCTTTCATTATCTCACTGAGGTAGCTGGTACATAATTCAAATCCAAGTCACATAATTTCAATAATTTGTATATAATTGTAAAATTTCTATTAAATGAATTGAAATTAATTTATTGATCTAATTAATTAATTTTTTGAAATAATTAATTAATGGAAATGTTAAATGTGGGGATGTTGGGATTATAGATTATGTAAAATTAATTTATTATTTAATTATTTAGTCATTGAGATTATTGAACATTGTTAATTAATTTTAGAATGAATAAATGGGGTTTTTAGGAATTATTAGAGTGTGATTTTTGATAATTAATTATTGAATTATTTATGGGGAGACAAAGATTTTTGATATTGGATATTTAATTGATGAATTAATTATTATTATATTGAATTTGATGAATAGTTATAATTATGTTTACTATCAATTGTTGGAGATTTTTATTATTATTAAATTTATTTAGACAGAATAATTAATTCGTGATTTAATTAGAGGATATTAAATTTATTGAGGTAAAATAATTAATTGAGGAATTAAATGGGGTTATTGAATTTATTAAGAAGGAAAAATTATTTGATGAATTAATTTGGGTTATTGAATTGTTAAAATTAGGATTGATGGGATTATTTAATTTTAGAAATAATTACTATGAGTAATGTTATTATTTAATTATTTAATTATATATTGGGATTAGTTAATTGCTAAAATAATTAATACAGGTAATGTGATTATTTAATTATTGAATAAAATATTGTGACTCAAAAGGATTAATAAAATAATAAATTAATTAATGTAAGTAATGTAATTATTTTATTGTTGGAAGAAATAATGGTATCTATGGTGTTAATAAATTGATGAATTAATTGATGGGATTATTTTAATTATTTATTAGTTTAATTAAATAATGAGATTGATGGGATTAATTAATTGGTGAATTAAAAATTGTCTTTATTGCGATTCAAAAATTATGAATTAATTAATGTTATTGATGTGAAAAGATAACTGGTGAATTAATTGAATTGATTGAATGTGAATAATTATTTTTGGAATAAATTAATGAAAATTAGTCATAATAATCAATAAAAAAATTAATAAATAGGGATGGGTGTGTTAATGATATTTAATGAGTTAGATTAATCTAGTTGCAAATAAATTAATAGGGATGGGTATGTTAGTTAAATATAATGAGTTAGATTAATTAATGGGTGAATTAATTAATGTGTATTGTCGTGTTAATTTAATTGAATGATTCAAATTAAATAACTACAAAATTAATTAACACTGATTGATGTAATGTCCCGGTTCTGGGTGCTGCCGAAAGGTGTCCCGAACCTGGTTGGTCACATGACTTCAAGTGAATTTTCCAAAATTCCAGAGGCTAATGACTATCATTGAGGTTCAAGGTACGAAATTTGAGAAATGATTCCCAACTTGTAGAGTATAAATAGATTAATAACAAATAGTAAAGAGTAGCGGAAGCAGTAAGACCATACAACAAAACTAAACTGGAGAAGACTGATAGTAATTAAACAACTAGAAAATATATAAAAATGATGCATGTCACATGTGTCTAGGAAAGCATCCAAACAAGTCACTATGCTAGAAATAAAATACTAAAACCAAATTACAGCAAATCAGTGAACTCCAATAGCATCACAGGACTCTCCTTAGTCCATTTCTCTCCTCCTCCAATAGAAATCAAGTACCTGATGTAGAAGGACACTTTGCCTTTTATATTCCTTAATCCATATAATCTATTTGGGTCCAAAATCATGACGCAAACAGGGTCCGAGACAAATCCCAGTAGGCAACCACGCAAATATTTATGCACAACTACCAAAAAATATATATAGTAGGTAATATGAGTAATTGAATCAGTAAACATAGAAGTAATAAAAATAAAACAGACCTATAATTTTCTATTATATTCATTTACATTATCATTCATTAGTTTATTCATGTAAACCTTGTGATCTAGGCTAAGATTTAGATCCCTTGTGTAATAGTATCAACGGACAACTCAGAAGACCATCTAACAATCATGTAATACTGTCTTGGAAGAATCATTACAATCATTCAATTATTCATAACCAACCCTCTGGGAATGTTCTCATAGTGTAACCCCTCTATTTTAACATATCATCAATTCAATAAATAATGAGCCCTTGGGAAAGATCATATATTATAACCCTTTGGTCCGATAAGGCACTAATCATTTTAAAATGACCACCTGGTAAACTCTAACGATCAATACCCCCATGGTATGTATAGAAACAATTAACTATAATGACCACATGGCATCAATCATATTCAATATTCTAGGGTCCAACAATCATTTAATAATGACCCTTTAGGTTGATCTCAATGTCTAACCCCTCTGTTCTGTGACCACCCATCAACTCTCATAGTCAATACCTATGGGTCAACAGAACAAAAACTATACATAAATGATCCTCCCTCAGGATTCTCTCTTAGTCAAATTACCCTTCTTCATACTTTCCCAATGCAAATCACATGCATCTCATATAAATAGTAACCCCATCCTAACAACACTAGACTGGGAAAACAAATAAAGGATAACATGTATTCTAGACCAAATGGTAATAATCAATTAAATAAGGGAAACACACCAATAATCATTGTCTAAAAAATTATTTATAAGCAATAACACTTTCTCAATTAAAAAAATGTTTCATGTGTTAAACAGGGTAAAATCATAAAACATGCAATACCCCCAAACATATGTATTTGGATCCTTATGCATATATAATCCAAATAAATTCAATAAAAGGCACAAACCACATACCCTAAGGTCATATGATGAAAACTCTTGAATTTCAAACCTTGAATCAGCCTATAATGACGTAGATCTATAAAAATATAGGAAATAATCAAACTTGATTTACCCATGAGAGAGGAAAAATTAGTACGAAATGACATAGGAATAGAGAGAACTCACTTGTGGGAATCCAACGCACCTGACAATGTCTCAATCAGAGTTTAGATGAAGGACAAGGAGGGGTTTAGAGTTATTTGGAATTCCATTTCTTTTCTGTATTAAACACAGTGAGAATAAGTGTGTTCTAGACGTGATACTTAACAACACAATGTTTTATAACATAAAATGATAAGTACATGACGTGTTCCTTTAATGTGCACATCATGTACGAGCCTCAAATCGCCCCCACATTAGGTGGTTTGCTTGGTCACCTACATGGACATGTACTCTACCATTACACAGAAAGTACACAAAAAAATTCAGTAATTAGGTATATGTTGTGTACTCAAAAGTATAGGGACTGTACATAGGAAATTTCCCAACTCATCCATTTTCCTCAGAAACAACCCAAAATAAAGTTCCCTATATGAAATAAATACCCGAGTTCTTACAAACATCCCCCCGTAAACAAATTCATCCCATAATTTTCCTTCCAAGGGTGGTGAAGAATAAAATTCATAAAACTTTATCCAATGTGATCGTATGTCTTCCTCCCTCTCCCATGCCTTTTCCTCGACTCTCTCATGGTACCATAGCACGCATAACAAAGAAACAGACTGATCATGGAGAACGTTCATGTTGTGATCCAGAATCTGAATAGGTATCTCCTCGAAGGATGCATCCACCTCTAACTCAACCTCTTGAGGTTGGAAAAGATGAGATGAGTCTGAAATGAAACTTTGTAGCTATGAAACATGAATGAAGTTGTGCATAGCTTGGTACCTCGGAGGTAACTACAACCGATAGGCAACATGATCGACTCTCTCCAAAACCTTAAATGGCCTTAAATATCTCATTGAACGCCTCCCCTATCTCCTAATACTCCTATTTCCCAACCTCAGTGTGACACCAATGAAAACCTTATCTACAACCTCAATCTTCAAAGTTTGTTTTGTCAATCAGCACAAGAATTCTGGATAGATTGTGTAGTAGGTATCCTCTTGTGAATCAACTCCACCTACTCTATGGTATCCAGGAAAAGACGAGGTCCCATCATTTCTACCTATACTGCCTCTAACCAACATAAGGTTGATTGGAATGGACTACCGTACAATTCCTTATAAGGTTCCATCTGAATCGTTTCATAAAAAAATTATTGTAAGAAGACTCCACTAGGGGTATTTGTCTCTCCCAAGAGCCAAAAAATCCAGGACGCATGCTCATAGCATGTTCTACAAAACCTAAATCATGCACTCAGACTAGCCATTTTTCTAGGGATGGTATGTTGTACTTTGAAGTAAATGTGTACACAGTGACCCTTATAGTCCCTACTAGATATGATAAGTCGATCAAGAATCCCTATCTGAAACGATAGTGTACAGAACCCCATGAAAACATAAGTTATCCCGAATGTACATCCTTCGAAGATCATCAACACTGGAGGTCCACTTGATCATCAAGGAATGTGAAATCTTCACGATTCTATCAAAAATAACCCAAACAACATAATTCCTTCGATGCGACCTCGGAAAGACGATCACAAAATCCATCACAACATCATTCCATTTCCACTTGGTAATGGGTAACTGCTGTAAAATCCCTTTCCGGTCGCTAATGGTCCACTTTCCCTTGATGAAAGGTGGAGCATGTCATGAAAAAACTAGCTACACCCCTCTTCATACCTAACCACCAATACTGACAGTGTAGATATTGATACCTCTTGGTGACACCAGGATGAGCTTCCAGAACATTGGAATGAAAATCTATCATCAACTCCTTACGTATTTCTGTTAAAACCCATACGTGTCTAGAAAAACACAAGACCTAAAAATCGTATATGGTCTACCCAAGAGTTGGGTCCTCCCCTAACACACTCTCCCATATGACTAGGCCTTCAGAATCTAACAGCTACCTCATTCTCACATGGTCTAATAAGGAAGAGGTAACATCTATAAAAGAGAGAAACCTCTACCCCAATCGATCATGAACCTTAAAATTCATCTTAGAGAATAGACTCATAAGCTACCACTCACTTCTGGCCTCCTAAACTGCCTGTATCTGAGTCCTACAACTCAACGCATCAGCCACTCAATTACCTTTATTAGGTGTGAATACAATCTCAATGTCAAATTACTGAAGGTACTAAACCCACCAATATTTTCTCAAATTCATATCACACTAAGTAAAGATATACTTTATGCTTTTTATGGCCAGTGTATACCACAAAATGATCTCCCAAAAGATAATGTCTCCAACTTCATAAAGAATGCACAACTGTAGCTAACTTGAGATCATGTGTCGGGTAGTTCCTATCACATTGCCTCAATTACTGAGACCCGTACACAATGAATACATCCCCTACATAATCAATGCTCCCTTCTGGATGCCTAATACATGACAGTAAATGCTATATATCTTTCCCATCCCCATAAAAATCAATATCGGTGCTGATTTCAATCACACTTTCATCTCCGGAATGGTTGAATCATAGGAATCTATCAACAAGTACTTTGAAAGTGTTTTATTAAGGACATTCAGTGGTGATAATAAGCATGAAATTTCCTATATAAATGTAAGTTAGTTACTAGAAATCTGTATAAAACAATATAACTCAAAGACTTTCTTTAGCCGATCTTAAGAAACTACTAATCTAACATTTTCTTGGTCTACTGATACTCATGTATATAAGATTGTAACACCCCGACCCCAGAATCCCAATGTCAGTGCATTATTATAATACATTGGCATGATTACAAGGAATAATGTCCCGAAAGACCAATCAGTTTAGCAGTCTTGGAAAATAGATTACATACACGAACTCTACATTACACAATAGAAAATAAAACATAACATAAATGATCCTTTTAGAACTCCTTTAATCCCCTATCTTAACCATTCTTATCAATCATAAAACAATTCTTGGAAGCCTGGGAAAATGAAACTTAAGAAAGGTTGAGTTCAAACGCTCAGTAAAGGTATGTAATTTAACGAAAGCTATAAATATTTAAGGAAAGACATGTAATAAATACCACATCATTTAAAACATAAACTTGAACATAATATGGAATAAATAAATCAAAAATTAACATACAAACATGCACATGTATATTATACTAGTCGAATAATCACATATAATAACTAATTTCATAATGAGGTAATTCATAATGTTATACATTCTAAAAAATCTTTTCAATTCCTCGACCAAGACGTCTAAAAATGATTTAGGACTCAGAAAAAACCATATATCAAATTTGGAAAGGCCGCAGCCAATTTGATGCCTAATTGTCTCATGATACCTACAGATTCCTAGAGGAGTTATAGCAGGCTCCATCCATCACATACTATGTCCAATGCATTCCACATATGAAAAGGATTAAACATAACATAAACATTTGTGTTAAAGCTATCATACAAAATATTAATACATTTTCTATAAACCATGAATGGTATAAAAATAACACATCCATAGTCAAACATATCAGAAAACCTTAAATAAAATATGGAAGATTTTTTTCATAATAAATCAACCTCAATGAAGAATAACATTCATTAAAGGATGTTGACAAAGTTGAAAATGACCAGTTAAACACTTTGATAGAATTATACTTTTTTTCATGAAATCATTTTAAAAGTCACACAATTTTTAAAGGAATTAATTTAAAAGATATTTTTGAATAAAATTGTTCCATACCACTTTGAAACTTTTGAATTGAATTAAAATATAAAAACATTAATGTCCATATAAATAAATCCTTAAAATCATTTTGAAATCATGGACGTTAATGAGAATGGTTTAGAAGAATAAATCATTAAATCATTTAAAATAATGCGTTAGTAAAATATTTCCTTAGATTTATCTCTTTGAAAACACTTTTTTGAAACATGGACACAAATAATAAATATTTCCCTATAAAAACATACACATAAACAATCTCTAATAATAATGAGATTAAAGAATTAACCCTTACCTTGCACTTTACTCTGGTCGAGGGTATATTTAACCTCCAGTATAATGACCATAGTATGTTATTAAATTATAATAGAAGAATATTAATCTTTATTATATCATACACGATACAATTATGACATTATACTCCCCATTTAATAATTATTTCCTTTTTTAAATAACATTTCAGTTAATAATCACTTTCTTAATCGTACATGTTTTCACATGTTATTCTTGATCTTATCATTTAGATCATGATTTAAATACTTCCAGAATATAAAACATGATATATATTTCATATATATTTAGAATATAAATATTTATAATAGACATTTATATGAAATGGGAAACACCGTTTATGGAGACGGTAGGCCGTACATACACATAAATGATGTTTTAGTTTTCATATCGTACTGAATGGAACTAAGTGAATAAGGTATATGTAAGTACATAAATAAATAAAAATATATATATATATATAAATATATATATGTCTAGTAGAATTAGTATGTAATATATTACATACTTGTTAATGATATATATATTTTTATAATCATCGTTGAATGGTGAACGTGAAAATGAATATCATTGTGTCATGGAGACGGTAATCCGTTCGTACGAATGAATGAAAATATCATTTTATTGATGGTGAAATCATAAGTAATTTGGTGGTATATAAAATATACGTAATCATTAACATGCTATATTTATTACTTAAATCAATTATTCTCATTATTATACCGATCCAAATAATGAAGTGTATGAATAACAAACTACACCGCGATGTGGAGACGGTAATCCGTACAAACACACGTATGATATCTTTTTCATTTATATGATAGATAGAGTAATGAAAATGGATTTTATTTTTTATAATAACATAAAAATATATATAAGATACTATAGTTTTTATTTTAAGAATGTAAACAACAAATAAAACAGAAGTGAAAGAAGAAAAGAACTTGAAAGAGGTGAGGAAATATTTACGTCTTCTTCGGGTTCTTCCTTTTGATATGATCCAAAGGGATCCTTAGGTTTGCATTATGACCAGAGTAAGGACTCTAAGATGAAGGGAGAGTAGTTTGGAGGATATTTGGGTAGGACTTATCGGAGACAAATGGATTTAATGTGTGAAGTTTAGAGAAGTGGAAGTTCCCTTTATTAGAGGGGTGAGGGGCACTTTAGGAAAAGATTGAAATATTATTTTATAATAAAATAATTTTCAGTTTTTAATGGCTCAAAAAATGAATTATTTAAAGGATATGGTATGACAGGTCTAAACCCACTCAACAAATATGTTTTATACAGTTTTGGGTATGTATTTTAACCTTATCTTTTAGATTTAACTCTTAGTTAAATAGTTTGATATTTACCATTTCTCATTGTATGTTTTTATTATATTTTTAATAAACTTACTATAAACAAAAAAGAGAACCCCAAGTGTTAATTAATTATACACCTATCATTATATAATTCTTTTTTTTTGAACCATATATTTTAGGATTTTTTTATCAACCAATAATATTGTATTTTTTTTTAAAAACATATTTGTGTCAATTGTGACATTATTTAATAATTGATTTTTCTCAAGTTCAAAAAACATTATTACTTCAAAATAAATACATTTAATCAACCCTAACATGTCATATTAACCTATAAAATTTATTTATGGCATAAAATCATTACAATTATATTTATTTTAGTATTTATAATATCATTTATTTGATTGTTTCATTAATAAGGAAAATACTGCATCATTATTGTGTCATATATAAATATATTTATTTTAGTTATAAAAATTATAAATAAAATATCCCGAGGTAGGAAATATTTTTATATTTATAATTACCATTTATAGTAGAATTGATCAATTATATAACCTTATAGAAAAATTATTTTACTAAAAGATATTAGCTTTTGTTATTTTTGTCTTCAGATTAGATTATATTATATAAAATGTCATTATCACTCCCATGTGGCACCATGGGGTCACAGAATAGACCAAAAGATTCCCAAGATCGTAAATGTATCATCCAATAGGGTTTGGAATCGTGTTAGTGTAACTTAATACTATTATAATATTATTTGTTAATCTTATTAACTGAATTTTCCCTTTAACCATGGTAAAAAAAATATTTACCGAAATAATTATTCATAATATCTAAAAATAAAAGTTACATATTTAAACAAATTGGACCTTCTGATTCCAAATAGGGAATAAATTTTTCTAAATTCAATACACATAAGTGGCATAAATTAATTTAAAATTAATTCTCATTGTCAAAACAAAAGGCGTTTTCTGAGATATATTAATTATCAAATGATTGACACTTTTTTATGTCCAATTTCAAAGTAAAAGTACATAAAATGACCATAATTGTATTAAATGATACAAATATAATCTATTTATACTTCCAAACCATTAAAATTTATAATTTAACACAATTTATTATTTTGACTAAAAAAAATTTATCACTTAAAATATAGAAGTTTCACTATTTACCCAAATATAAATGTTATCAGAAAACCACAAAAAATTTATTGACACTCAATTATAATATTTTGATTATAAATAAGAAGGTTACTTTTTCAAATTGAATATATAAAAGTTTCAAATGATTGATTTAAAAATGGCTTTCCATTAAAAGGCTGTAAAATTTCATTTTTTTGAAAAATAATTCTTTTATCTGAAAAAAAATGAATTAGTTCTTTTATTATGTCTATGAAACACATAAGATTAATGTTAAAATTATATAGACTATTTAAGACTCAAAATTCAGTTAATAATATTTATAGTCTCATTTTGAATGGTTTGTTTAGTAATTTTTGGGGCGCTCGAACTCGGTGTTGCCTGTTGTGAAAGCTATTGAATTACATTAATGAGACATCATACTATGAATTCATGGGGTGTTAAACTCTCCCACCTTAATTAAATTTCATCCTTGCAATTTGATGTTTTTCTTCGAAAATAATAGGTCAAAAAATATAAAAATACCTTTTCGGAAAACCCTCATCGGAAATTCGTTTAATAAAATTTAGTTTTAATTAGAGGGAAAGGTAAATGAAAAGGTCACCACCGAATCATGATCTCAATTAGCAGAAAATTGTTGGAAAATAGAGAAACATAAATGGAGTGAAAATGTAAATATTTATAGAGGGAGATTGAGGTTATCAATCACAAACAAATGTAAAATTGAGGTCATCAAAGCCATCAATTTAAGATGATGTAAAATATCATCAGTTCAAAAAAGCATATGGTATTAGGATAACACATTTTTGGTTTTATGATCCCTTACCTACAGTTTATGAATTAATTTATTCATAGAATAAGTGTGAATATATATATATATATATATATATATATTTGACAAGGAGAGTTTTGTTAATTAACTAATTCCAACCACAGAACCATGTTTTACTCCAAAATATTATAGAATTGAAAAATATTCTATTTATCCTAATATTATAGGGTTCAAAAAAATGAATTTATAATAAATCTATTATACCATTCAGAAAAACTAAATTATACAAGCTAGTACATCACATAGTCTAGGGGTAGGTGATGCACTCTTTTCACCCTTCAATTGTTGGTTCAAGTCTCGTGGGCTTCCCGGATGCAATGGGTTGTCACCCGACCTCTAGGTTTTTCATTTTTATGAAAATCAAAAAAAAATCTCAAGAAATGATTTAACCTTAATAATAGTATCGAATGTAAAACATAATATATTCTATATTTTATAATTGTCCAAAATACTTCTGTCCAAATTTACATTCCATTATTTATAAGGACAATAAACACCAAAAAGATTCAGCCATGTAATTACATGTGAATACGTTAATCACGTATTATTTTAAAACATGGTAACACCCTGAATTACCATAAAACCTTATTGATTAAATTCATTCTCCCTTATTATTTATATAATACTAGATTTATTCCTTATATCCAAAAATTTTGAATACTACAACAATGATAAAATAAACACCCCATTGATCAGTTCTAAGGTAGTCAAGAATAACCCATATAATTTATCCAAATTAACCATCTATTATTCCTAAATCACAACCTCTGTATCAAGACCATATTAAGAATTATGTTTCCACAAAAGTATCTCAAAAGAAAGTTTAACTTGTTGTTGAGTTACTTTTCACTGAACCATATAATATCAAATCCTCAATGAAATAGTACTTTAGTACAATCCTTATTTATTTCCATAATTAATATAACTGTTATATCACCCATTCACCATTGAAATGACATAATTCATTAATTACCACATAATAACACTAGTCATTCATCTTCATGCATGGTACTATCATAATTTTATTATTATCTAATAGCATCATTTTCGGAATACTCTGATTACTAGGACATTGATTCGCGTAGTGTCGAAACTCCTTGCAGATGAATAATTCTAAATTTGAAACCCTTTTATTACCCTTGAAGTCACATACATGGTGTCCTTGTTCTCCAAACATAAAACAAACACACATTTATTTCAAGAATTTAGCAAAGTGATTCTTTCTGCAGTTGTCATATGTGGGAAAATCCTTCATTCCATTCTTCCCTTAATCCATCATTCTTTCTACCATCGTTTTATTATCTTGATTCCCTTCAAAGCCATAGGACTAATATAATTCTTTACTTATCATATTAACACATGATTCAATTTCACAATATGTTGAGAATAAGTGGGAGACTATTTAACTTCTAAATTTTCTCTTAATACCATGAATGATATGATCCTTATTACTTTTTTGGATCATACATATTGCTGTATTTATCATTCCTTCTATTGGGAACCATTTATTAACAATGGAATACACTAGGCCAGTTAATGAATCACAATTCAGAATTCCAATCTTGAAAATTTCTTAACGTAAATTGAACATTTTCTAGAAATAATCCACAATCATTAATATGTTTTCTTTGAGGAAGTATTTAATCCTAAATATTTCATAATGTATTGTATTGAAAATGTGATTTATCCTAATCATATCCCTCGGTAGTGTCGTAACCATGAGTGTAGCAAGGCCCGATGTCGTGTACCAGTTCCCGTTCGAGTCCAGCTCAAAGAGGTGTTTTCAGGTTTTACCCCTAGGTACATCTATGCCAGATCTGTATAAACCTACGTGTATCAAGATAGCTATGTATTTCTTGGAAAACTCCCAAATTCTCTACAGTTCCAAATTTCTAGGATTTTCTACTATTCTAATACTCAAAGGTTATCTTAGGGTAATGTTATCTAATCAGAGTTTATATAAATCTATTTCCAAAGTTGTTGTTAAACATCCTATGATACCAACTATAATGCCCTGACTCTAGAGGCCCAAATTCAATGCATTATTTTAATAAATTGGCATGATTACAATGAATCATATCCTGAAAGACCGACCGGTTTAGCAGTCTTGAAAAATAGATAACATAAACGAACACTACATTACACAAGAGAAATTAAAACATAACATAAATGATTCTCTGAGATCTTGTTTAATCCCAAAGATTATCCCGGCTTATAAATCATAAAACACTTCTTGAAATCCTGGGAAAATGAAACATAAAAAGGGGTGAGCTAAGACACTCAGTAAGGGTAAATAATTTAGAGGAAGCTATAAAAATTTAAGGCATGATGTGTAATAAAAACAATATCCTTTACAAAATAAACATGTTCATAATATGGAAAAAATAAATCAAACATTACCATTCAGACAAAAAAATCGATATTCTACTCGCCGAATAATCACATGTAATAACTAATTTCATAATGAAGGAATGCATAATGCTAGAAATTCGGAAACATCTTGTCAATGACTCATCCAAGATGTCTAAAAATGATTTAGGCCTCAACCAAAGCCATATATCAAATTAGAAAAGGCCTCATCCAATTCCACATCTAATTTTCACATTAGACCTACCGATGAATTGGGGAGCTATAGTGGGCTCCACCCATCACTTTCTTAGTCCAATGCATTCCTCATATGAAAAGGTTTAAACAAAACATAAACATTTGTATTAAAACTAACATATGAAATGTCAATACTTGATCTATAAAACATGAATTGTATAAAAATAACACATCCATAGTCAAACATATCACAATACATTAAATACAAGATTGAATATTTTTATCATAATAAATCAACCTCGATTAAGAATAATATCAAGTAAAGGATGTTGACCAAGTTGAAAATGATCAATTAAACACTTTGAGAGAAATATCCATTTTTTCAAGAAATCATTTTAAAAACACACAATTCATTAAGGAAGTAATTTAAAATATATTTTTGAATCAAAGTGTCTCATACCAGTTTGAAACATTGGAATGGAAATAACATTTAGAATCATTCATGTCCATATAAATAAATCTTTAAAATCTTTTTGAAATAACATTGACATTAATGAGAAAGGTTTAGAAGAATAAATCATGAAAGCATTTAAAATAATGTTTTATTAAAATATTCCCTTAAAATAATCCCATTGAAAACTGTTTTATGAAACATGTACATGGATAATAAACATGTCCGAGTAAAAAGATACACATAAACAATCTCGAATAATAATGAGACTGAGGAATTAATCCCTACCATTGACATTCCTTTGGTCAAGGGTATGTTTAATCACCTGTATAATGACCATAATATGTTTTTAAATTATTATAGATCCATATTAATATTTTTTAATCTCATACATGATACATTTATGACTTTATACTACCCATTTAAAAATGATTTCAATGCTAAATTAACATTTCAGGTAATAATAGCTTTCTTTATCATACATGTTCTAACTTGTTATTCTTGATCATATAATTTAAATCATGATTTAAATAAATTGAGAATATAAAACAGTATATAAATATATATATATAAATAATATATATTTTTAGAATATAAATATGTAAAATAGACATATATATGAAATGGAAAACACCGTTTATAGAGATGGTAGGCCGTACGTACACATAAACGTTGTATCCGTTTTCATATTGTATTGAACAGAAATAAGTGAAAAAGATATATCTAAGTAAATATATATATATATATATATATATATATATCTTTTAGAATTATTATTTCTTATATTACATAATTATTAATTATATATATTTTTTATAATCATCGTTGTATGGTGAACTTGGAAATGAATCTCATCGCGTCGTGGAGTCGGTAATCCGTACGTACGAATGAGAAAAAATATCATTATATTTATTGTGAAATTGAATGTAATTCGGTGTTATATCATATATATATAATAATTAACATGTTATATTTATTATTTACTTCAGTTATAATCATTATTATACACATCCAAATAATAAAGTGTTCGAATGACAAACTACACCACGACGTGGAGAAGGTAATCCGTACATACGCACGTATGGTGAATTTTTCCTTTATAGGATGTATATATAAATGAAAATGGTGGTACCATTTTTATAATAACATAACAGTATATATAAGCTACTTTAGTTATTATTTTTTGAATGTAATCAACAAATAAAGTGGATGTGGAAGAAGAAAAAAACTTGTTAGAGGTGATGATATATTTACCTCTTCTTCGTGTTCTTCCTTTTTATTTAATAATAATGGCTCCATATGGTGGCTTTCTGACCAATGGGAGGAATCTAGGATGAAGGTAGGTTAGTTGGGAGGATATTTGGATAGGTTTTGGTAGATCCAAATGGATTTGAAGGTGTGAATTCAAGATAAGGGTAATTACCCTTTTATAAGAGGGGTATGTGGCACCTTAGGAAAAGATTGAAATATTATTTTATAATAAAATATATTTTGGATTATAATAGCTAAAAAAATGATTTACATAAATAATAAGGTAGATATGGGTCAGAAACACTCATCCAATAGGTTTTATATAGGTTTGGGTCACTATATTAACCTTATATATTAGATTTAACTCTTAGTTAAATAGTTTGACATTTACCATGTCTCTTTATATTTTTATATTATATGGTTTATAAACATACTATAAACTTCCAATAGAACCCCAAGTGGATCCTTAATGAGACAAATATAATTATAAAAGTCTTCTGGTTGACCCTTATATATTTAGGATTATTATATCAACCAATTATATTGTATTTGTTTTAAAAACATATTTATGCCATTTTTGACATTATTTAATAATTGATTCTTCATAAAGTCCTAAAAACATTATTACATCAATATAAATACATTTAATCAACCCTATCATGTCATAGTCACCTATAAAATTTTTTTATAGCATCAAAACGTCAAATAATATATAATTTATTATTTATAATATCATTTATTTGATTTTTTTGTTGATAAAAAAATAATGCGTCATTATTGTGTCATATATAAATATATTTATTTCATGTCTAAAAAATATAAATAAGATAACCTAAGGTAGGAAATATTTTTATATTTCTAATTACTATTTATAGTATAATATATCAATTTTATATCCACATATAAAAATTGTTTTACTAAAAGATATTTTCTTTTGATATTTTTGTCTTTACTTTAGATTATTTAATATAAAATATCAATATCACTTCCATGTGGCTCCATGGGGTCCCAAAATCGACCCAAAGAATCCTATAGTCTGACATGTATCATCCAATAGTGGTTGGACACGTTTTAGGGTAATTTAGTTTTATTATAAAATTTTTTAACCTTATTTACTGAATTTACCTTTTAACCATGGTAAATAAAATATTCACCGTCGTAATAATTTATATTGTCTAAAAAGAAAAGTTACCTATTTACACAATTTGTATCTCCTGATTCCAAATATTGAATCCATTTTTTTCAAATTCAATACACAAAAGAGGCATAAATCAATTTAAAAATAATTTTTTTTGTCAAAACAAAAAAAACATGTTTTTAAGAAATAATAACTATCCAAATATTGACACTTGTTTATGTCCAATTTCAAAATAAAATTACATAAAATAACCAAATTGGATTAAATATTAAAAATTTAATCTATTTATACTTTCAAAACTTTAAAATGTATAATTTAACACTGTAAATTATTTTGATTAAAAAAATTTCTGTTAAAATATAGTATTTTCACTATTCACCCAAATATGAAAGTTATCATAAAAATAGCGAATACATATTGAAACTGAATTCTTATGTCCCGATTCTAAAGAAGAAGTTTATTTTTACAAATTGAATATATAAATGTTTCAAATATTTAATTTAAATAGTGTTCTTTATTTAAAGGTGGTAAATTTTCATTTTTTGTCAAATACTTATTTTATCTAAAAAATTATAAATTTGTTCTTATATTATGTCTACGAAACACATAATATGAATGTTAAAATTATATAGAGTATATGAGACTCAAAATACAGTTAATACTATTCATATCCTATTTTTGAATGATTAGTTTAGTATGTTGTGGTGCGCCTGAAAATAGTGTTTCTTTTGTGAAAGCTATTGAATTATTTTAAAGAGATAACGTACTATGAAATCCTTTGTTGTTAAGTAGATAACATAACCATGAGGTAAATCTAGTGAATCCTAAAGTGGAATTTTGATTGAATATCATATAATTGATTCTCTCTCAGCGTATTCAATACAATATCAAGATGGGTGGCATGGTTGTGTCGAGTTTGAGAGTACACAATGATATCATCCAAGAAGATTACAATAAAATAATCCAAGTAAGGATGGAACACTCAGTTCATCAGTTTGATTAAATCTGACGGAGTGTTTGTGAGACCAAACTATAGAACCAAATATTGGTATAGACCATACCTACTCCGAAAGGCTGTAAGATATACATCTGATGGTCGAACATGCAACTGATGATAACTGGATCACAAGTAAATCTTTGAGAACACCCAGACTCCTTGAAGCTAATCAAATTGAATATCAATCCTTGAAAAGGGATATAGGTTATTGGAAATCAACCAGTTCAACTTCTAATAATCCATGTAATGTTAGAGGGTACTGTCCACATTCTTTCCGAAAATGATAGGTGAACTCCATGGAGAAGTACTCAGTTGGACGAAACTATTGGCCTGCAAATCCACTAATTGCTTCTTGATCTCCTGTATCTCTACTATATTCATCCTATACGGAGGAATAAACACCAGTGCCACTCCTATCATAAGATCAAGAGTGAAACCTACCTCTCTCTCTAGAGGTAAACTAGAAAATTCATTTGGAAAGACATTTATGAAAAGATCCACCCATAGAGGGAAGCCTATCTGAGAAGCCCCTTGGTCATCCAGATATAAGAGAGAAATCTATGAAATAGTTTCTCCCAAACCATGAATCTCGGGTCCTACGCTACTCACTTAGTCATCCCATTCACCCTGTGTTGAAAATACCTACGCTCTGAGGATGATAATCTCACCCTACGTCAATAGCAGTAAAAAATGTCCTCGAAAGAGACAAACTATTCCATTCTGAGAATGATATCAATGCATGATATCAATAATACATAGAGGTCCCATAAGAAGTTACACCCACCAATCATAAGAGGTTACTCCTTGACATGTTGTATACAAGTCGTCCTAATCTCCAATGGAGTGTCCATCATCATAAAGAGAAGATTCTAAAACTGAGGCAACTAGAATCGTACCGCTAACTGTAGAGGGTCTGAGATCCTACTCCTACTACGTCTTCTCCACTGTAAAAGTATGAAATGTACCGCGACCTTGAGACCCTATCTAACTACCGTAAGTTGATCTACCCTGATGTCGCTAAAACCATGTGGCATGAAACTGGTGGTCCTTCTATCGAATGTGGACTCAAAACGAATCCCCTTGCACTAGCTTCTGGTGAGGGAATCTAGAAAAAACACTGAAGATGACCCTTATTGCCACAAGAGTAACACTCAACTGTGTCCTTAGGCCAATGTGGTCTCATATTCCCGCATACCCTGCACTGGCACCATACCACCTGTCTATCAAATGAAAAGTCACATGAAATATCCTTGTATTTCTTCCTACTATCAATTTATGGATTACGGAACCTAGATGCTAAACTTACTTGGATAGAAACTCCCAAATCCCTCATATTGCACTCAGTAAACAACACCTAATACACTATAGCCATCAACGAAGTCATCCATAAAACATTCAACTACTATCAGATTTCATAAAGGAGACCATCCTCAATTCTCATATCCATATATAACTCGTCACCTCCCAGAATATGTGTGATGTGGTAAAGATCTGTAAAAAAAGAAGATTAATCCATCACTGAAAGAGAGCCCTACCCAAAATGCATGAACTTTTTGTCTCGATCATACCTCAACATGTCATGGTCGAAGTAATAATAAAAGCTCCTATAAAAATCTTCTCAAAACATATCTCGATGGAATCCCCCCTATGAGATAACATCCCACAATATCTTAGAAGAATCATGTAGTAAGTATGTCTCAAGCTTCACCCTCACCTCTAGAGTTGTCTCCAAATATTCAATGATTGTATTCAGGGCCTCTGACCATTACTCTGCATCCTTTGGTCCTTTATCCCCTAAAAAAGTGAGAGGATGATTCTTCTGGAACCCCTGTGTCAGCTCTTCCATAGATGGGGAAGGATGTGGTGCACCCTAAAAATTCTATAAAATCCTCAAAAAGCCTTCAATGATCTATGTATCAGCACCTATGTCAGGTAGAACATCTGGTTTCAAGCTGGGGATGCCAACATGATCTGTCGGTAGTCCCTAATCTACCATTTTCTGTGTCAGATCATTGCCCTATATTTGGCGTAAAACTGGAGGACGTCTTGGTGGCATGACATTGCATGTTCAAATGATAAACCTAGTATTATATTATCATGGACAACAACTTATAAGTTCAAGAACAATATAGAAGATGAAAAACATTCATGATTTAAAAACAAGGATACACAGCGTATATAAACACTAAAAAATATATTCCTTTTAATCCTTATGAATGGAATGTACCTATTCCAAGCCTGGTCATGTAACACCCCTACACACTTTGTGTTCCTCCAGATACATCGTGTTTACTTGAATTTTCCCTCCATCCAATGAAATTATACATGGCTATAACTACATGGCTTTCTCCCAGAGTAACAATACACGGTGTGGTCACCCTTGACATGGCATGTACCAGTTATGTCCCGTCTATCTTTGTTATTGGTCATAAAGCTGGATACATGGTTGAAATCTACATGACATGTTCCATAAAGATGTAGTGAGTACAACAAAAGTTTCATCCACCTATGTTATTCATCACACGACCAGATACATGATCTTTTTTGACAGTGCGTGTACTCCCAGTACATAGTTTGTTCTACCAAAAGTTTACCAACACCATGTCTCTGCTAAAAAAATTAGTCACATGGTTAAACGATAAACATAGTGTACATACGGTGAACAATGTTCACTTAAGAAACATTATTTCTTTGAGAACACAAGAACACATGGATTGAGTTCATAACCTCACACGATGTGTTGTCTGGGTTTTCAAACAATAAGCATATGAAACATCTCCAGAACCCTTTAAAAACATACATGTTTTCTAAAGGCATGAAAAATTCCAACTCATGAGATCCCATAATCCCAGAAATCAATTTTGGAATCCTTATTCATATCATAACATAACAAAATTCAATTAATGTTCAACATGATCAAACAAATTCTGATCCAAGAGGGACCATAACACCTTAGGGACCATTGTGCGACATCCATCAAAATGAATCATTGTATACACTAATACCCTATCGAAATATCAGGTAACTTGTCACAAAATTTATTCAAACAATATGAATATCTAGGAAAATATCTATCACAACAACATGCAATTAGTACTGCATCCAAAATGGCATGACAAGAATGAATGAATTGTGATCTCTAGTATGTGCCTATATGATTCATGAGATGGAATACCCTCATTTCATTAAGTTGAAACAGAGAGATATTCACAATGATACAAATCATAACAGCAGAAAACATTTGTTTCACCCAATGGTGAAATAAAATCAACTATAACAATTGAAAACCCATAATATTTAAATATTTAAGGTTACATGAAATTTTTAGGTACACAGGTTAGATAATCCTAGGAAAAACTTATTACAATCTACATATTCTTTATTATCCCTGTCTATATACTCTAAATAGTATAGAAATGTAGAAAAACCCCCTTTCATACCATTTTGTAACATCATAGTTCCGGGTTCCGCCCAAAGGTGTCCCGAACCTGGTTGGTCACGTGACTTCAAGCACATTTCCCGAATGCTAGATTTTTTTGAATAATAGTGAGGGATAAGGTAAGAAATTTGGGGAATTATTGCCTCATTTGAAAAGTATACATAGATGAATGACAAATAGTATACAATAGTAGAAATAGTAATACTAGTCAATAAAAGTAAATAGTGGAAGACTGATAGTAATATAATAATTAGAGCATACATATAAATGATGCATTACACATGTATATAGGAAATCATCAAGAAAATTCACAATGGTTGAAATAAAAAACTAAAACCAAAGTACAAAAAAACAGTAAACACCAGCAACATCACAAGCCTCATCATGGTCCTATGCTTTCCATCTCCAATAATAATCAGGAGCCTGAGGAAGAAGGGAACATTACATTATCTATACATGATTCCATATAATCAGTTTGGGTCTATAAAATGACCCAAATAGGGCGTGAGAAGAATCCCAATAGGAAAGCACCAAAAGATCAGTGCCTAATTGTTATTGAATATATATAGTAGGTAATATGCTGAAATGAATCAATAAATTAATATTTAATAAAATGTAAACAGTCTTACATTTTTCAATTACGTTAATTTACATTTATCATTCATATTTTGAATCATTTAATGCCTAGGATCTAGCCTATGCTCTGTATCCCCTATGAAATTGTAACAACTGAAATATCAGAAGACAATATGATAATCATGTAAGACAGTGTCCATGCTTGTGACTTGGCATGGTAGACTCATCACAATCATTCAATTATTCACAAGAAACCCATTTGAAAAGAACTCACTATCTAACACCTCTAGTTTAACATATCATCAATTAAATAAAAAATAAACCTCCAGGAAATCTCACACAGTCAAACCCCTTTGGACCCCCATGACCCTAATCATTTACAAACGACCACATACGCAGCTCTCACGGTCAATACCCTTGTGGTCTGCATAGAAATATTAAATGATAATGACCATCCAGATGCTTTCATAGTTAATTCCCTAGGTACCAACATTAATCAAATAATGACCCTCTGGGTAGCTCTCATGGTCTAACACCTCTTCTATGTTACAACCTACTAGCACTTGCATTCAAAACCTATTCGTTAATATAACAACAATTATACATAAATAACCCTACCTATGGAATCTCCCACTATCAAATTTTCCTTGGTCATACATTCACAAAGTGAATCACATGCATCTCATATAATCAATAACTCCATCTTAGCAACATGAGGCATGGAAAACAATGAAATTCTAAGAAGATTTCAAGACTAAAAGACCATAATCAATTAAACATGGGAAACATACCCAAAATCTAGGTATAAAACCATACGCGTATGAAATAATCGTTTATTAATCAATAAAACCATTGAAAGTATTAATCTGGGTTAAATTCAAGAACATGAAATATCTCAAACATTGCTATTCTGCACTTTCATAAAATATAATCCAATGACAGTCAAAAAAGTCCCAAACCACATATCTTAATGAGGTTTGATGAACACTATTGAATGTCAACGGTTGAATCACCCAAGAATGATGCAAATCAAAAAAAATGTGAAAAATGGTGAACCTTAAAATACACACAAGAGATGAGAAATCAGGGTGAAATGACATAGGGAAAGAGAGAACTCACCGGTTGGAATCTAACACACCTAACTAAACATCAATTGGAGATAAAATGATGAATTGATAGGGGTTTGGAGATGTTTGGAGAGTATTCGCATTCCTGTATGAAACACGGGGAGAATAAGGGTGTTTTGGACATGAGGCACGACCCCAAACCAATATGTCAAATAAAAATAAATGTACATAGTGTGTTCATTTTTTTACTCACTAGGTACTAGCCTCAACCAACCCCATCTTTAAGTGGTTGGCTAGGTCACCTAAATGGCCATGTACTAGGCCATTACACAGCCAATACATTTCCACATGCCAAAACTGGGTATATAGAATGTACTCAAAAGTACAGAGCGTGTACTTATAAAATTTTCCAATTAAATCTTTTTCCAAAAAAAACAACCCAAAATAAAGATCCAAACCTAAAATTAATATTTGAGGTCTTACAGTTTATGAGTTAATGAAATTGATTTAATTGGATTGATTAAACGGTGAATTAATTAATTTAGATTTGTATGGTACTGAATTAATTGAATTGGATATTTGATATTGGAGATAAGTATGGGATAATGAAATTTGAGAATTGAGATAATTAATTGATATCTTAATTATTAGATATTGATACATGAAAATTTAGTTAATTTTTTGTGGAAGTCATTATTAAATATTTTTATTGAGAATGAGATAACTAATTTTGGGATTAATTATTGATTTTTAATTTTTGTTATAGATTAAATAAATAAATAATTATTTAATTATATTGAGATACATAATTAATTATGGGCTTTAATTAACATGACATATTTAAATTGATAATTGTTGAATTAGTAATGAAATTTGAGTTATTAGTTAATGGTTATTTTGACTAATATAATTGAAGTGATTAATTGTTTATCAAATTATTTAAGGTTATTGATGTGAATAATTAGTTTTCTAATTAATTGTTATTATTGATCTGATTAGTAAATTTTTTAATTAACTAGAGGAGATTGATGTGATTAATTAATTTTTGAAATAATTAATTTTACTTATTTTATAATTTAAATATTTAATTAAATTCAGGAGATTGATCAAATTAATTAATTATGGAATTAGTTAATATTATTGATGTGATTACGTAATTGTTTAATTAACTAGAGGAATTTATGTAGATAATTAATTGTAGAATTATTTGATGATATTTATGTGATAAGTTAATTATTTAATTAATGAGAAAAAATTGATTTGATTAATCAATTTTTGAATGATTTAATGTTTTTGATGTAAATAGTTAATTATGAGTTAACAAATAGATTTTTTTAAATAATTGTTGATTTACTTGTTGCATTACTGTGGAAAAAATATATTTTGAACTAATCATGTATTGATGAATGGTAAAATGATCATTCTATTATGACGTTATGATTCTTAACATGGTCATTCACTTATGAAATGATGAATGCTTATATAGACATTCAACCAAGAATTATGAATGGTAACATGATCATTAAATTATATATTATTTACTAGTGAATTGTACCATTGATATTTTAATAAGTACTAGGAATGGTAACATGGTCATTAAATCATTAATTATAAATTATTAATGATCAAAATGACATCAAGGTATATTATTTGAGTTTAGGTGTCCTCAGTAACCTTGGTGATATGTGAAAAAATAAAGAATAAAAGAATAAATGTAAATTGTTTACTTTATCATTTATATTTTATTCTTAATACAACTGCATACACTATTTTTCATTGAATATTATTTTAGACAGAATTGGTGGTCTTCTACAGAGTTGTATTCACACCATACTCATGCTACATGATCAGTACCAAAATAGATTATATGATTGAAAGATAGGTTATGGTAAAATGTATTTTGTTAGAGGGATGATTAGGATGAAGAATGATGAGGGAACCTGATTTGGTGTCAATACCCTCTTGGAGTTGTTTTTAGGGACTTAATTTATTTTGGGTTTTTAATATTTATTCTTGGGATGTACTTTTTCATAGAATATTAAGTGTTCAGTTTTGATAGTGCCGTACAATTTTGGGTCATCATTTGATATAAATATTATTTTGGTTATGATAAAGTTGCTAGCTAATGTTATTTTATTTTTTGGTATATTAATATGATGTATAATAGTGTATGGCCTCTATACGATTGAAAGTAGAACATCACAATTAATCGATAGACTCTAGTATACGGGGTGGCACACATGTGGTCATGTGGCGAACCAGTTATGGAAACCGATGTGTGGAACCTGGGATGGGATATTTAAAAGTGGTATCAAAGATATTTTCTTTATTTTTTATTTTGACACTGTATTTTGTAATGGTTTGAAGGATACAAGGAAGTGTCACTCCTTGTTTTTGAGATCATTCATGGGAGTAGGTAACCCTAGAATGGGAGAGATCCCAAGTACCCATGGTGGGATTTTTGTAATTGTTGTGTTCTATTATAGTAGAATATTATTTCAAAATGGGTGATACACTTGTTGTGTGCTGTGATTATTGATGTTGAGATTTTTTTAATATTTTTCTCTTGGATTTGTACAGCACAAGTGATGAGTTTCATGCATCTTTCTAGGATATATTGTTTATTATGGCTTTAATAATTATAAGAACATAAGGGAAAATGGGTTATGGGTAAGTTTTTGAACCAAGACTATTTCTCCTTTCTTTTTAAATTGAAATTAAAATTGTTCCTAATATAAAATTTATAATGATTTTAATATGATGAAATATGAGATTAAATTGGTCTGTAAATGAGAAACATGAATAATGATAATGTTTCTACCCTTTTTAACCGGGACCAAGATGTAAGATGGTTAAGGGTTGAGATAGATCCATGGTTTTGAATTTGTGGTGGGAAAAAATGGGGAAAGACGTGTTCTAGTATTATGAAAATAACTTTTGTTAAAATTGTAAATGTTGTAAATTTAAAATAATTTTTGTTTATTATGGACCATTACTTTGGTGATTTGGATAGTGAGAATGCTCTTGTGTGGGATCTCTATTATATTTTTTGCAAGGGATCATATAATTTTGCATCATATGGTGTGAAGTTACCATGTAGGAGAGCTTGAGGATTTTAGTAGGTTAAGATGATTCCCTAGTGGGGGTAACATCATTTGTAGGGATAATACATTGATCTTCACTATTGAATTATTTTCATAATTCAAACCAGTAACGATCATTTCCCCTATCTTTACATCATCGCAGGTATACTGAGAAATATTTGGACTTATACCTAGCCACCTGAATGTGTTTTGGATAGATACGGGGCCCTTTGGAGGTTGATATTATGAAGCAATATATGTGGAGATAGATGGTGTAAGGTATTCCATCAAATGTCCTTGTATGAGGTTATAAGGATAGACTAGAGAACTATGAATGCCATTGTCACGACCCGTCCTCGGGGCCCGTGTCGTGACTACCCCAAGCCCGCCTTCCATAGGCCAGGGGCTGGCGACTAGCACCAAGGCGTAAAATCCCAGTAAACAGGGAAGGCATTGCCTTTATAAGTAACAACCACACAGAGTCAGCAAGCGGAAAGTAAAGTGCAGAAAAGAAAAGGGGCCGGAAATACAAGCCCAACTGTAAAGTACAACTGAAAAGTAAAGTACAGCAACTGAAGAAAAGACGGCGGCCTCGTGTCGTCCACTGGCAATCCCACCTGAAGGGTGGGTACAGATAGCCTCAAGGCTCCTCGGGTCCCACGTCCGCTCCGAGCACGTCCCGACCAGTGGTCCACCTCCAGGTACCGTCCTGCTCCATGCCCCAACCGTGATCAGCGCTGTCCGTCGTCTGCAACCAACACAACAAGGTGCGGGCATAGCCCGTGCAGGGGTGAGTACAACTACTCAGTAAGGACCCCGAGACCCCCGAAGGTCTCCCGAAATCCACAAAGGATATAGCACAAAAGAAAGATGCAATCACGAAGTAACATCTGACTTGACTTAGGTATATGCCCATACATATACCTAAGTCCCCACTTCTAGCTCTGCTCACGAGCTCAAGAACAACTCAATCCACATAGGAAAGCAAGACTCAAATCCACAAAGGAGAGTAAACAGTAAATCCACAAAGGATAGTTCAACACAATCCACAAAGGAGAGTAACATAAGATTCAGCTCAACCAGGTATACTTTTTCAGATGACGTCAAAGAGGATCACTGATCCGTCTAAGTCGTCGGACCCACGAAGGATCGATAGGTACTAACCCCCGCAGAAGACCCACACAGGATCGGGCTCACACAGAACCTGTAGGCAGTGGCTCACACAGAACCGGTAGGCAGTGGCTCACACAGAACCGGTAGTAGGACCCACACAGGATCGGGCACTGATCCGCGTAGGATCGCTGAGTGCAGTAGTCGACGCAGTCCACTGAGGATCTCTGCACAGTCGTCGCCGCAGTCCACGAAGGATCTCTGCTCTGCCGTCGTCGCAGTCCACGGAGGATCTCTGCTCTGCCGTCGTCGCAGTCCACGAAGGATCTCTGCTCTGCCGTCGTCGCAGTCCACGGAGGATCTCTGCTCTGTCGTCGAGGTCACAGCCAGCGCTAGGGTTCCCGCACGAAGCGAGCTCGTTTAGGAGGGTCCGCTCCACGAGCCGAGGGGCTGATACATCAACTGACACGTAGTCCGAAGTTGATGTATCCAAAAGTTCCGTATCGACAACAGGATCTCAACGCGACAGACGGCGCGTCAATCGGACGCCCGGTCTGAGAGTTATTGGCATTTTCGTCCCAGGGGCCCGGTTGGTTTTTAGGGCAAAACCAACCCGACCGTACTCCGCCTGTATCCGATCCTCGGGCGGAGTATGCCAAAAGTTCCGTCTCACTTAGAGGAAACTACCACAGCTGACGGTACGTCGATCGGACGTCCGTAGCTCAAGTTATGAGCGTTTCCGCTCCGAGGGCCCGGTTGGCTTCGTGTACGACGCAACCCGGCCGAACCCAAAGTCTTCCGAAACCTTGAGTATAATATACCGAAACGACCGTCTCGATCCAAGGATCGCGTAGCCGCTGACGGTTCGTAAATCGGAGGTCACAGGCCCAAGATATGGGCGAAAGACCGTAGAGGGCCCGAAACGGGGGTACTGGGCCCGGGGCGACCCGGCCCGAACCCCCCTGGGGTCGGCCGAACCGGGTCGGCCCGACCCGGCCCGAACCGGCTCGGCCGGGTCCGGTCCGGCCTGGGCGCGGCCCGGCCGACCGGACCGGCCGGCTCGGCCTCGGCCGAGCGGCCGCCGCGGGTTGAACCCGCGGCTTGAGTGAACCGCGGCCCCGCGGGGGGCCGCCTGTCACGCGGACGCGGCCGGGCCGCCGCGTCCGTTCCCGGTTCCGCGCGGCCGCGGAACCGGCCGCCGTTGCTGCCGCGGCTGAAGCCGCGGCGGGCTTCCTCCACGGCGGCGCGCCGGGCGCCGCCGCCTCCGGTCGCCGGCGCCGCCGCGCCGGCGACCCGCGCCGCCGCCGCCTTCCGCGGGCCGCCGGAGATGCTCTGGTGGCCCGATTTCTTTCCCGTCTGCGCCGTTGCTCCTCCCGGGGGACGATCTTCACTGCGGAGTCAACAAATTGCCCTTGCCGCACGGTTCGTCGACGTCCGCCAAATCCACACAAAAAGGGAAGATCGGCGGAGGGTTGCCGGGTCTTGTTCGTTAGACCCGCACCCTCCGCGTTAGTCATAACAACGGGAGAAACAAGAAACGACCAAATCAACAATTTTAAATGAATTTAAAATTGTTCCGTGATCGGTTCCTCATTTTAAAATAATTAAAATTCACGGGAAGGAAAAGATAAAATAATCCAACATCCCTTACCTTGTCGTCGTCGTCGGACGAGGGGTCGTCGCGGAATCGCTCGTCGCGGAGGAAGGAGATCGTCGCGTCGTCGCGGTATCCGGCGTCGCGTCGCCAATCTCCGGATCAAGAACAAACGGATTTAATTAATTAAATCCGTTGTTATTGAAATTTAAAAAAAAGGAGAAATAAAAGATTCGATTCTCACCTTTGTTGCCGAACGAGGGTCGGCCGCGGAAGAAGAGGCGTCGCCGAAGAACGTCGCGGGTAGGGCTCGTCGACGTCGCAGATCTCGGTGTGCGTCGTCGAATTCCGGTCGTCGGCGTTCTTCGCGTTCTTCGCGTTCTTCGCGTTCTTCGCAGAGAGGGTGGAGGCTCAGAGGAATAGCAATCCTCCAAAATAGACAAGTTTGTCTATTTTATTATTTTGCCAACCAACGCAAAACGCGTAAGTAACGACCCACTTAATTCGTTGAATTAATTCAACGAATAAAACAGCCCATTTAATTCACGAAAGAAACAGCCCAATTAAATGGTCTGTTAAGAATTAAAGAAAACGCGTTGGTTGACTTTTCAGTTACTTTGACGGGTTTTCGCGGGTGCGTTACTTAGCGAAAGAAACGGCGGGGCTCGTGCGGGCCCCACCGCACAAATATCCTACCAAGGGGTAGGATATTTCTGGATAGCATCCTATCCAGTTCAACTCAGTTCAACCCGTCTTTAAGTGACTTCAAGTGGCTTCCAAGCAGCTTAAGTGAAATAAAATAAAGTTGTCCCACAAACTTTATTTTATTTCTGACTTAAAGCCGTAAAATTTAAAAACCACGTCTGAGCAAACGCAACTCCGGAAGAGGCGTTTCTAAGCAAATACCGGCGCTGCGATTTCATCGGTGCCCTCAGAATTCGATTCCGGGCACCGGTTCAAAAGATAGAAAAACCCGCTCGTCCGTTCACTGAACGTACCCGAGCCAAACTTCGGAAATTGATTCCGGGCACACCGGGCCTCGGAATCAGGTGCCGTCTGAAGCTGCGCTCTTGTAAAATTCCAAAGAAAATTAAAAAAAATTTCCTTGAAATTTGCGGGTCTTTACATTACTCCCACCTCAGGGCTTTACGTCCCCGTAAAGATACATCAAAAACTAGGGGAACAAATGGGGGTACTGAGCACGCATCTGAGCCTCCCGCTCCCAAGTGCTCTCCTGGAGGTTCCCGTGCTGACATCTGACGCGCACAAGAGGAATCGACCGCCCACGTAGGACCCGCTCCTGTCGATCCTCGATCTCCACTGGGACCTCCGCAAAAGTCGCCCCATCGTCCACGTCCAGCTCCCCAAAGTCGATGATGTGCGTCGGGTCGTGCACGTATCTCCTCAGCTGAGACACGTGGAAGACGTCGTGCACCCGGTGCAACTGAGGTGGTAGAGCCAGGCGATAAGCCACCTCTCCTATCCTGCTGAGGACCTGGAAAGGCCCGATGAAGCGTGGAGACAACTTGCCGCCTCGGCCAAATCTCCGTAAACCACGTCGAGGTGAGACACGCAAAAAGACGTGGTCGCCATCCTCGAACTCTAGTGGCCTCCGCCTCCTGTCAGCATATGACTTCTGCCGGCTCTGAGCTGTCCTCATCCTCTCCTGGATGATCTGGACCTTCTCTGTCGTGGCTCGGACCATCTCTGGTCCCACGAGTGCTGACTCCCCAGGGTCTGTCCAGCACAACGGTGATCTGCAGGGTCTGCCGTACAACGCCTCGTATGGTGCCATCCCGATGGTGGAGTGGTAGCTGTTGTTGTACGCGAACTCCACCAAGGGTAGGTGGTCCTCCCAGCTGCGACCAAAGTCGAGAACACATGCACGGAGCATGTCCTCGAGTGTCTGTATGGTCCTCTCCGTCTGACCATCCGTCTGAGGGTGGAAGGCTGTGCTCAGATGGAGCCGCGTCCCGAACGCCTCCTGCAACCCCTTCCAAAGCCGGGAAGTGAAACGAGCATCTCGATCGGAGACAATAGACGATGGCACACCGTGAAGTCGTACGATCTCCTGGACGTAAAGACGTCCCAAGCTCTCCACTGAGCCCTGCTCTCTGATGGGTAAGAAGTGTGCCGACTTGGTGAGTCGGTCGACAATCACCCAAATGGAGTCGTGACCTCTGGAAGTACGTGGAAGTCCAGTCACGAAGTCCATAGATATGCCGTCCCACTTCCACTCCGGGACCTCCAAGGGCTGTACCAAGCCTGCTGGTACCTGGTGCTCTGCCTTCACCTGCTGGCAGGTGAGGCATCGTGAAACGAACTCTGCCACAGCTTTCTTCATGCCCGGCCACCAGTGCTGTCGTCTGAGATCCTGGTACATCTTCGCCACTCCGGGGTGTACCGCCAAGGGAGAAGTGTGAAACTCTCTCAGCACCTCCTCTCGTAAAGCGACTGGTATGAAGGTACGTCCTCTGAAAAGGATGTCATGCTCTGCTCCAAGGGAGAAGCCATCAGGCGCCTGACCTGAGGATATCAGTGCACGCCGGGTCTCACAGTCAGCGTCCCCACGCTGAGCCTCTCTAACCCGATGTAGAAGTGGAGAAGAGACTGTGAGAGACTGAAGAAAGGCTGCTCCGTCTCTATCCACGAAGGATATCTGCAAGGAGGCTAGCTGCTCCGTCGCCTCCTCAAGCAGCTGAATGCCCATCCTCCTGCTGAGGGCATCGGCTACCACGTTCCCCTTCCCAGGAGTATAGACTATCTCAAAGTCATAGTCCTGGAGGAACTCAAGCCATCTCCGCTGTCTCAGGTTCAGGTCCTTCTGAGAGAAGATATACCTGAGACTCTGGTGGTCAGAAAAGACAGTGAAGCGCTCGCCCATCAGATAGTGCCGCCAAGTCTTCAGAGCGAAGACCACTGCTGCTAACTCCAGGTCATGAGTGGCGTAGTTCTGCTCATGCGGCCTCAACTGACGTGATCCGTAGGCGATCACGGCCCGCTCCTGCATCAGGACGCACCCGAGTCCAGTCCCTGATGCGTCGCAGTAAACTACGTATCCAACTCCCTCCTCAGGCAACCTCAAGATAGGTGCGCTGGTCAATCTCTGTCTCAGCTCCTGGAAGCTCTGCTGACATCTGTCTGACCACACGAAGGGTTTCCCCTTCTTCGTCAAGGCTGAGAGTGGTGCCGTCACTCTGGAGAAGTCCGGCACAAATCTCCGATAGTATCCCGCTAGGCCCAAGAAGCTCCTCACCTCTATCACGCTCTTGGGTGGCTCCCAAGCTAGCACTGCCTCGATCTTCGCGGGATCCACTGCAACTCCCGCCTCAGAAATGATGTGCCCCAAGAAATGGACCTCACGTAACCAGAACTGGCATTTTGAGAGCTTGCCATAAAGCTGGTGCTCTCGGAGTGTGTCTAGCACAACTCGCAGGTGGTAGGCATGCTCCTCCTCAGTCGTCGAGTATACCAAAATGTCGTCAATGAAGACAACGACAAATCGGTCGAGGTATGGCTGGAAGATCCTGTTCATGAGGCTCATGAACACTGCTGGAGCATTGGTTACGCCGAACGGCATAACCAAGAACTCATAATGGCCATACCGACACCTGAAGGCCGTCTTCTGTACGTCCTCGTCTCGAACTCTGAGCTGATGATAGCCTGACCGGAGGTCTATCTTCGAGAACCACCGCGCTCCCTTGAGCTGATCGAAGAGGTCATCAATCCGTGGCAGCGGATACTTGTTCCTCACTGTCACCTGGTTCAGGCGACGATAGTCGACACATAGTCCCAAGCTCCCGTCCGCCTTCTTGGCGAACAAAATCTGGGAAGCCCAGGGTGAAACACTGGGTCGGATAAACCCCTTGCTCTGCAAGTCCTCCAACTGTACCCGCAGCTCTCGAAGCTCAGCGGGGGCCATCCGATATGCTGGAGTAGATATCGGGGCTGTCCCGGGGTACAAGTCGATGTAAAAGTCTACCTCTCTACGAGGAGGTAGCCCTGGAACATCGTCGGGAAAGACGTCCACGTACTGGTCCACCACTGCAGGAAAAGCCGGACTCCGCACGTCCACTGCTCCTAGGATGAGGCTAGCCAACTGATGAGAGATAGGCTGCACTCTCCTCCGCGGAAGTCCATCCTGTGCTGCAAAGGTTCCCTTCTCGCCGGTGAAGGTAAACCTGCTCCCGTCGGTACGAACACATCGCACCTTGCGCCTAAAACAGTCGATCTGGGCATGAACCGTGGATAGCCAATCCATGCCCAAGATGACGTCGTAAGGCCTCGACGCCGCTACAAGGAGATCCCAGCCGAAGCTCTCGCCTCCTAGAGTAAGCTCACACTGCCGGCACCAGTGCGTAATCGTCGAGTCTGCTCCCGTAGGAGTCTCTAGCCGTAAGGATCGAGCCAACGGCTTAGTCGGAATCTCCGAGCTCCGAACAAGGGCAGAGGCTATGAAAGAGTGACTCGCTCCTGTGTCTATAAGTACTGCAGCAAGGGTGGAATAGACACAGATCATACCTCGAATCATCTCTGGCAGGTCGGGGTCGTAGGCCTCCACTGCCTGGAGCTGGGCCTGTCCCTGCCCTCCAGCTCCCTGTGGTCGAGGTGGCCCTCCTGGTGGTGGTGGGGGTAGAGCCTGGAAGCGTCGCCCACCACCCGCTGCTCGGCCAGCTCCTCTGCCTCGTCCGCCTCCTCCCTGCGGACCGCCACGGTCGACCCTCTGCCTCTGCCTGGGTGGCCCCTCCACCGTCTGCTGCTCCTCTGATCGGCGAGTCGGGCAGTCACGAGCCATGTGACCCTGCCCGCCGCAAGAGTAGCACAGCCTGCCTCTCGAAAGGCTGGCACTCCGCTGTGTGCCTCGTACTGCTGAGCCGGTGTCCTGAGGCCGTCTGCGTGGGGGTCTGGTCTGCCTGGACTCGTGAGTCATCCGTCGGCTACCTGCTGCCGAAGACTCAGCTACCTGCCGCCCTGCTCTAGGTCTCGCCGCTGAAGAAGGCTCTTCCAGGAAGCTCTCGATCAGGAGGGCTCGCTCCAGCACTCCCGCCTGGGTCGGAATGCTGAGGGAGATCAGCGACGCCCGAATCTCCTGTCGCAAGCCCTGCTCGAAGGTCCGGGCCCGGAAGAAGGGGTCCCGTACCATGTCGGTCGAGTAGCGAGATAGGTCCGTGAACCTCGCCGCGTACTGAGCGACCGTCATGCTGCCCTGGCGCAGCTGGAGAAGCTCCTGGATGCGCACCGCTCGGAGGGTGGCCGGGACGAACTCAGAGCGGAAGAGGCTCTCGAAGTCCGTCCAGAGCAGGGATGCCTCATCGTGAACCTGGAGCATCAGGCTCCACCATCGTCCTGCTGCCGCCTGCAGGAGGCTCGCTGCGAGAATCACCATGAGATCCGCTGGTGTCCTCACTAGCCTGAAGATCCGTACCACCGCCTCTAGCCAGTCCTCGGCGGCCTGGGGGTCCGCCTCACCGCGAAACCTGGGCGGTCGCTGGCTCTGAAACTCATGCAGTGCCCTGAGGCGACGTGCATCGTCAGCGTCTGGTACTGGTAGCATCGGTGGCTCGGCGGGTAAAGCTACCGCCGGTGCCACAGCTGGCAAAGGGCCCTGCACCGAGGCCTCGTCGCTCGGTGGGCTGCCGTCGCGCCCAACACTCGGAACCCTAGCTGGCAGTCGTCGCGGGGCCATCCTGAAAAGGAGAACAAGAGCACCACAGTCAGAACAGTATACCTGGTGAGCTGGCACAAGTAATCACAAGGAAAACTTGAGACTTTCATAAAGCAGATCAGTATACCCGGTGAGCTGACATAAGTAATCATAAAGAAAACTTGAAACACACACGCAATCAATGTTTTCATGCATTAAGTCGGAAATCAGGAGTCAGGGTCCTGGTGTACGGATACGTCGGCCGCCGCACCAACACTGGGCTCCCTGAACTGATAACCACACTCAATACACTAAACACTATTGCTTCACATAGAAAGAAAGGACGATCAGAGTCTGCGGTAGAACCGACCACCTCTGATACCAATTTGTCACGACCCGTCCTCGGGGCCCGTGCCGTGACTACCCCAAGCCCGCCTTCCATAGGCCAGGGGCTGGCGACTAGCACCAAGGCGTAAAATCCCAGTAAACAGGGAAGGCATTGCCTTTATAAGTAACAACCACACAGAGTCAGCAAGCGGAAAGTAAAGTGCAGAAAAGAAAAGGGGCTGGAAATACAAGCCCAACTGTAAAGTACAACTGAAAAGTAAAGTACAGCAACTGAAGAAAAGACGGCGGCCTCGTGTCGTCCACTGGCAATCCCACCTGAAGGGTGGGTACAGATAGCCTCCAGGCTCCTCGGGTCCCACGTCCGCTCCGAGCACGTCCCGACCAGTGGTCCACCTCCAGGTACCGTCCTGCTCCACGCCCCAACCGTGATCAGCGCTGTCCGTCGTCTGCAACCAACACAACAAGGTGCAGGCATAGCCCGTGTAGGGGTGAGTACAACTACTCAGTAAGGACCCCGAGACCCCCGAAGGTCTCCCGAAATCCACAAAGGATATAGCACAAAAGAAAGATGCAATCACGAAGTAACATCTGACTTGACTTAGGTATATGCCCATACATATACCTAAGTCCCCACTTCTAGCTCTGCTCACGAGCTCAAGAACAACTCAATCCACATAGGAAAGCAAGACTCAAATCCACAAAGGAGAGTAAACAGTAAATCCACAAAGGATAGTTCAACACAATCCACAAAGGAGAGTAACATAAGATTCAGCTCAACCAGGTATACTTTTTCAGATGACGTCAAAGACGATCACTGATCCGTCTAAGTCGTCGGACCCACGAAGGATCGATAGGTACTAACCCCCGCAGGAGACCCACACAGGATCGGGCTCACACAGAACCTGTAGGCAGTGGCTCACACAGAACCGGTAGGCAGTGGCTCACACAGAACCGGTAGTAGGACCCACACAGGATCGGGCACTGATCCGCGTAGGATCGCTGAGTGCAGTAGTCGACGCAGTCCACTGAGGATCTCTGCACAGTCGTCGCCGCAGTCCACGAAGGATCTCTGCTCTGCCGTCGTCGCAGTCCACGGAGGATCTCTGCTCTGCCGTCGTCGCAGTCCACGGAGGATCTCTGCTCTGCCGTCGTCGCAGTCCACGGAGGATCTCTGCTCTGTCATCGAGGTCACAGCCAGCGCTAGGGTTCCCGCACGAAGCGAGCTCGTTTAGGAGGGTCCGCTCCACGAGCCGAGGGGCTGATACATCAACTGACACATAGTCCGAAGTTGATGTATCCAAAAGTTCCGTATCGACAACAGGATCTCAACGCGACAGACGGCGCGTCAATCGGACGCCCGGTCTGAGAGTTATTGGCATTTTCGTCCCAGGGGCCCGGTTGGTTTTTAGGGCAAAACCAACCCGACCATACTCCGCCTGTATCCGATCCTCGGGCGGAGTATGCCAAAAGTTCCATCTCACTTAGAGGAAACTACCACAGCTGACGGTACGTCGATCGGACGTCCGTAGCTCAAGTTATGAGCGTTTCCGCTCCGAGGGCCCGGTTGGCTTCGTGTACGACCCAACCCGGCCGAACCCAAAGTCTTCCGAAACCTTGAGTATAATATACCGAAACGACCGTCTCGATCCAAGGATCGCGTAGCCGCTGACGGTTCGTAAATCGGAGGTCCCAGGCCCAAGATATGGGCGAAAGACCGTAGAGGGCCCGAAACGGGGGTACTGGGCCCGGGGCGACCCGGCCCGAACCCCCCTGGGGTCGGCCGAACCGGGTCGGCCCGACCCGGCCCGAACCGGCTCGGCCGGGTCCGGTCCGGCCTGGGCGCGGCCCGGCTGACCGGACCGGCCGGCTCGGCCTCGGCCGAGCGGCCGCCGCGGGTTGAACCCGCGGCTTGAGTGAACCGCGGCCCCGCGGGGGGCCGCCTGTCACGCGGACGCGGCCGGGCCGCCGCGTCCGTTCCCGGTTCCGCGCGGCCGCGGAACCGGCCGCCGTTGCCGCCGCGGCTTCAGCCGCGGCGGGCTTCCTCCACGGCGGCGCGCCGGGCGCCGCCGCCTCCGGTCGCCGGCGCCGCCGCGCCGGCGACCCGCGCCGCCGCCGCCTTCCGCGGGCCGCCGGAGATGCTCTGGTGGCCCGATTTCTTTCCCGTCTGCGCCGTTGCTCCTCCCGGGGGACGATCTTCACTGCGGAGTCAACAAATTGCCCTTGCCGCACGGTTCGTCGACATCCGCCAAATCCGCACAAAAAGGGAAGATCGGCGGAGGGTTGCCGGGTCTTGTTCGTTAGACCCGCACCCTCCGCGTTAGTCATAACAACGGGAGAAACAAGAAACGACCAAATCAACAATTTTAAATGAATTTAAAATTGTTCCGTGATCGGTTCCTCATTTTAAAAGAATTAAAATTCACGGGAAGGAAAAGATAAAATAATCCAACATCCCTTACCTTGTCGTCGTCGTCGGACGAGGGGTCGTCGCGGAATCGCTCGTCGCGGAGGAAGGAGATCGTCGCGTCGTCGCGGTATCCGGTTTCGCGTCGCCAATCTCCGGATCAAGAACAAACAGATTTAATTAATTAAATCCGTTGTTATTGAAATTTAAAAAAAAAGGAGAAATAAAAGATTCGATTCTCACCTTTGTTGCCGAACGAGGGTCGGCCGCGGAAGAAGAGGCGTCGCCGAAGATCGTCGCGGGTAGGGCTCGTCGACGTCGCAGATCTCGGTGTGCGTCGTCGAATTCCGGTCGCCGGCGTTCTTCGCGTTCTTCGCGTTCTTCGCGTTCTTCGCGTTCTTCGCGGAGAGGGTGGAGGCTCAGAGGAATAGCAATCCTCCAAAATAGACAAGTTTGTCTATTTTATTATTTTGCCAACCAACGCAAAACGCGTAAGTAACGACCCACTTAATTCGTTGAATTAATTCAACGAATAAAACAGCCCATTTAATTCACGAAAGAAACAGCCCAATTAAATGGTCTGTTAAGAATTAAAGAAAACGCGTTGGTTGACTTTTCAGTTACTTTGACGGGTTTTCGCGGGTGCGTTACTTAGCGAAAGAAACGGCGGGGCTCGTGCGGGCCCCACCGCACAAATATCCTACCAAGGGGTAGGATATTTCTGGATAGCATCCTATCCAGTTCAACTCAGTTCAAGCCGTCTTTAAGTGACTTCAAGTGGCTTCCAAGCAGCTTAAGTGAAATAAAATAAAGTTGTCGCACAAACTTTATTTTATTTCTGACTTAAAGCCGTAAAATTTAAAAACCACGTCTGAGCAAACGCAACTCCGGAAGAGGCGTTTCTAAGCAAATACCGGCGCTGCGATTTCATCGGTGCCCTCAGAATTCGATTACGGGCACCGGTTCAAAAGATAGAAAAACCCGCTCGTCCGTTCACTGAACGTACCCGAGCCAAACTTCAGAAATTGATTCCGGGCACACCGTGCCTCGGAATCAGGTGCCGTCTGAAGCTGCGCTCTTGTAAAATTCCAAAGAAAATTAAAAAAAATTTCCTTGAAATTTGCGGGTCTTTACAGCCATGGTTGATATGTTTCTTGATGAGGTTGTTTTAACGAATCTCAAAAGTTGGAAAGCAATGTATCCTAGGTCCGTGGATATAGACTGTGGGATGCATGTTGTGGCATCATAAAGACAATAATTGTAACATCCCAAGTATGTAATGAATAATAGATATTTTTATCTATGTCTATTAGTGAATTAGATAGTGTTTTAGAGGCTTAAAATGAAAATAAATCCAATCTTAAGCATAGAATACACTAATATTTTTAAAAGATTGTTTTACTGCCTTTTAAAGGAAAACAATTTTTAAATCTAACTTTTTACAATTTTATAAGCTATGTTTGTCAAAATTAACTAAGATAATTTTTTAATGAATAGTGAAAATGTTGTATTTTAATTCAAAACCACTTTTTAATCTAATTTATTTATATTATTAGACTATATTTTGAATTGGTTTTAAAGTGAAATTAGAATATACTTTTACCATTTAATCCTATTGTGGTCATTGGAATCAATTTCAATTTGAAATTGGACTTAAACTAGTGTCAATCTTTTGATACTTATTGTTTCATAAAAACATGCTATTTGTCATGACAGCGGGAATTAATTTTTAAATTAATTAATGTGACATATATTATTGGAATTTTTTAAAATAGACAAAATTTTTGAATTCACAATATCAAATAGAGCTTAGGGTGAAGTTTTGGTATTTTTCTGAAAAACTTTAGTTTTTGATGAATAGTGAAACCACTGAGTGGTAGTTAAAGAAACTGATTTTTCGTTTAAATGAAATATTTCCACTTTTTTGAATTGATTTTCAAAAATCTGACATACATTGTTTTTATTAAGAAGTAAAATGTTTTTCAATGAGATTAAAATAATTTTTTGGTGAGTAGTAACTTTTAAGTTCTTAATCGCGATTACAGGTAATTAGTGCAATTTAAGGAAAAAATGATATTATAATAAAATGAAAATACCTAGACACATGTCCTACCCTTATTGGATGTGTCATGTCCGACCAAGACAATACATGGGTCAAATTGGGGACCCCATGGAGCCACTTTGGTTGGGAAATGAGATAAATAACTTTTTATTTAATGTTAAAGTAAAAATGACACAAACATGAAATGGTTTACTAAAACAATTTTTACATGGGGTTATACAAGTACTATTTTTTACTATAAATAATCATAAGAAATATAAAAAGATATTCTACATCATATTATTTTTTTTAATTTTTAGACATGAAATAAATTAAATTATTTATGACATCGTAATGATGCAGCGATGACCTCATTATTTGACGATTAAATAAAATGGAAAGATAATGTAAAATCTAAGACCTACACATGTCCAAAACATATTGAGTGGGTATATTTCGAACCCTTATCACCTTATCCTATAATTATATCAATTTGGGACCTTTAAAATCCGAAAACCGTTTGAAAATAAAGTATCATTTCTTTACATTCCATGAGTGCCCCTCCTCTCCACTTATAAAAGGCCCCCACCTCTACCTCTTTACCCACACTTCTGAAGCCTTTGGCTCAGATAAACACTACCCATTTTGTCTGTCAAGATCCCTATCTTACTTCTTGAAGCCTCACTTTGGGAAGAAGTCTTCCCAAGGAAGCCATTGATCTCAAACCAAATGGAGTTACCCGATTTTAAGGTAATGACTTCACTTGAGTCCTTTTGTTTTATATTGCTTCTCCAACCCCCTAAACTCATTTTATTCTTTTCTTTTGTAACAACTCCAGTATCTTCAATATACTAGGAGGTTTTTATAAGAAATATTCTAGCTACACTTACACACACCTACATCTAATGGTTAAAGAACATACTATTTTTGTGGATGGCGAATTTCTGCCTCCCGAAACGATGATTATTCAAAACTCATATAACACCTTCAAAGGTGGCCATTATAATGACACTATATTTATATATGATATATAATATTTTTATGTTTTCCTTAATCTTCTGTATTTTTCATTTTGGGCATACCTTTATGGTTTCCATTATGGGTAAAGGCGATATCTTCATTTAAGGAAGTGCAGACTACCTCCCCCTCAAAATGATTTGATTCGTTAAATACCATATGTGGGACGTATAAAGGATGGAGTTATAATATTATATATGATATTACACTGGAATTATAATATACATTTATATCATTATGATTCCATTCTATAAAATACAAAATATAAATTAAAGTAGCGTTCATGTGTACGTACAACTTACTTTCTCCATTAATGATGCATTTCATTTATTACCTCTAAATATTATGTAATATTATAAGTGCAGGAATGTACTGGATATATATGACATATATGAAATCTACATAATGAATACCATTCATGATATAATGGATACATGATCAACTTGTAATTCTAAAGGGCTTATTTTTTACTCAAGTACCAATGATCGTTAAAACGACTGTTATTAACATAAATAATTACATAGTGTTCATGACATGGAAATAAGTGATATAAAAGGAATAATGAACTTGAAAAAGGTTCTTAAACAAGTAGAAATTAAATCAAGTTTATTATTTAAGAGATTAAAGAACGACCGAGTCAAGTCGGACCCGAGGTATGGGATTTCGTCTCAATCTCCTTTCATTGAGGCATATTTTGTTTTATACAAAACCTTCTTTTATACATTGTATAAACCCCTTTTAATTTTACTTTTATTCAAAAGTGGTCTTTTTTATACAAAGCTTTTACTAAAAGACAAGTGGTAATGTTTTTGTTGTACGTATGCGGCGACAATGAATTCTCTACCGCCGTGACCATTATTTGAGTTTCAGCTTCCTCTACAAGACATACCTTCTTTTTAAAAGAAAAATAAATACCATGTTATACTTTTCTTTTATTTTGGTATTGAAAATGGTTTTCATAATGTTTTTATTATATCAATGTGTTTTATTGATATCTTCTGATTGAAATTTGGAAATTTTATGTTTTCTTTACGCATGTTTTATGTGATACGATTATGTTGAGGTTCTTGGGCATTATTATGAAGACGGGTGGTTCCATGATAAACTAAGGGTGGGTGAGCCCGATATATCTCTCCAATGAATTGGGTAATGCAAAGGAGTGAAACGTTAAGGTTTCTCCAAAGATATTTAGGGAATATACTGTGATGGGTATTCCAAACGTAACCAAGAGGGTTACTCCCTACGTACGAATGTTATGAATGCCTCAAGTTACCTTTATGTCTTATGATTTCTATGATTTATTCATGATTTGATGAGGTATGTTAAAGTGCTTATGTTTTATGGGTAAAGTATGATTTCATTCTTATGTATATATGCACCCATGTTTCCTTTCCATATTTTTATATCCCTTACTGAGATTTTTATGCTAATCCCTAGTTTTTTGAAATGTTTTTCACTGGTCAAGGGAAAGGTACTTGATATGATGATAGTGTCAAGGAAGTTTCAAAAAAGAATCCATGTTTTATTTTGAATATGTTTCCGTTGATGGAAAAAATGAATACTATCTTTTATGTAACCACTTTGTTTAAATGTGGAATGTAATGCATGTTTTATGATCTAATTCTCTAAATATCTAAACCTGAAAAGATCCTCAAGGTGTAATCTTGTAATAACTCAAGATTACGTAAGGTTTAAGGCTGGGGGCTTATAGTTGTTATCAGAGGATGGTTTAGATAACTTTAAGAGTTAGAATACTGTTAAATGATTATCCAAAATTAATTTTTTATGGTCAAATTGAAGTGATATAGCATTTGGAGATTACCATGTTGCTTCATATATGACATGTTTGTTCAGAATGATTTTCCGCAGAGGAAGCCGGGAAGTAGTGCTAGGAAGGCATACAGAAGGAAATAACCTTTCGAATCAGCATCCTATGATGGTCGGAATTGGAACTGAACAGTTTGTTTCAGTAATGGCGCAGTTGACTCATGCGATAAATGGTGGTGGTATCAATGCAAGAGATCAGCCAGATCAATCGCAGAGGAACATGTCAGTGGTGGAACATTTCATGAGGCAACATCCCCCATAATTCAGAGGATCATCTGACCCTGTGCTACCTAAAGGGTGGATTAAATCACTGGAGAATATGTTCGATGTCATGGAGTGTTCAGACAATCAAAAGGATAGTCTTGCTATTTACCGTTTGGAGGGTGAGGCAGATCAGTGGTGGTCTATGGTTAAAAATATCAGGGACGCCAATGAGATTGATGCTCTTGACTGGGATGAATTCAAAGGTATGTTTCTTGAGAAGTATTTTCCTAAGGCTGTTTGACTTAGGATGGAAAATCAATTCTTGGAATTGAGGTAAGAGGAAGAATCAGTGGCTGCCTATGATGAAAGGTTCACTCGATTGGTAAGGTATGCTCCAAATTTTATCCGAGACCATGATAGTAAAATCAATCGTTTTTACTCAGGATTGAAGCCAAAATATCGAAGGGATTTAGATTTTCGTGAGTTTAAAGGTTATGAGAAGCTTGTTCGCTGTGATGATAAGGTGGAAATTGATTTTTCCGATGATCAAGTGTTCTATAAAAACCAGTAGAAGAAGAGACCGATGTGGTAGGAGAAAGGGAAGAATTTTTTAAAAAATTCTGATGGTATGAAATCTAAGTTTCCAGTTTGTTATAAATGTGGCAAAAGGAATACTTGGGAATGTCTTCTGAATTCCGGAAAGTGCTACCAATGTGGTAAGATGGGACATAAGGCTTGTGATTTCACTGAAAAAGATCAAGGTGAAGGTAAGACCAAATTTGATTTACAGCTAGTGAAATGTTTTAAGTGCAATGAGATGGGTCACTATGCAAACGAGTGTCCGAAAAAAGAGCTTGAGTAATGGGAAGCAGTTAGACGACAAGCAGAAAGGGGTGGTGAAATATTTTGCAACTACTTCAGCAGATGTTGGGCCATCAAATTAATTTGAATCAGGTATATTGTTTGTTTTTTCAGATTATGCCAGTGTGTTGTTTGATTTGGGGTCTACACATTCTTTCATCTCTGAAAACGTTTCTAGTAAAATGGGAATACCATCTCAAGAAATGACTCCTGAAATTGTTGTCAAAACACCTGGGGGAAATGTTGAAGAAAAAAGAATTTATAAGAATCTTCCTATCCTTATCTCTGGAAATAACCTACTTGCAAACATTATTGTTCTACCTCTAGTAGAGTTTGATGTTATCCTATGTATGGATTGGCTCTCTATTTACTATGCTATGATTGACTGTAGAGCTAAAGAAGTTTCTTTTTATAAATACATTCAGTTTGTGTACAATAATGAACCCTTTCTATTGATAACTTAAAAAGAGGCCAAGAAAATTTTAAAATATGGAAATAAATGTTACCATTCACACATTGTTGAAAATAAAGGAACTGTTCAGATTAATGATGTGCCAGTGGTAAATGAGTATCCTGATGTTTTTCCTGATGAGTTGCCTGGAATAATACCAGATCGTGAAGTTGTGTTTACTGTTGACTTAGTTCTTGATTCTAATCCAATTTCAAAACCTCCTTATCGAATGGCTCAAATTGAACTTTTAGAGTTGAAGGAGAAATTGCAAGATTTATTAGAGAAAGGTTTCATTCCACCTAGAACATCACCATGGGGTGCTCCTATTTTATTTGTTAAAAAGAAAGATGGTTCAACGAGACTTTGCATTGATTATAGATCCTTGAATAACATCACTGTTAAGAACAAATATCCTTTTCCTCATATCGATTATTTGTTTGATCAGCTCCAGGGAGCTCAGTATTTTTCAAAGATTGACTTGAGATCGGGGTACCATCAGCTAAAGGTAAAGGAAGCAGATGTTCCGAAGACTGTGTTTCGCACAAGATATGGCCATTATGAATTTGTAGTAATGCCTTTTGGGCGAACCAATGCACCTTCTGTATTCATGGACTTAATGAATATAATTTTCCATGAGTTCTTGGATAAGTTTGTGGTGGTTTTCATAGATGATATATTGGTGTTTTCTAAAATTAAATAGGAGCATGAAAGACATTTAAGGGTTATCTTGCAAACCTTAAAAGAAAAGAAAATTTATGGAAAATTCAGCAACTGTGACTTTTGGTTGCGACAAATTTCTTTCCTTGGTCACATTGTTTCTAAAGATGGGATAACTGTTGATCCTCCAAAAACCAGAGTTGTGGAAGACTGTCCAAGACCCACAAATTTAACTGAGATTAGTAGCTTCCTTGGTTTGGAAGGCTATTATCAAAGGTTTGTTAGAAATTTTTCACGGTTATCTAGTCCAATGACTAAGCTAACTCAGAAGGGAGTTAAGTTTATCTGGACAAAAAAATGTGATGATTGTTTTCAGGAATTGAAAAGAAGATTGGTGAATGCTCCAGTTTTAGAACTAACTTCCAGGAATGCTGAGTTTGTTATATACAGTGATGCTTCATTGAAAGGACATGGTTGCGTCCTAATGTAGAATGATCAGGTAATTGCGTATCCTTCACGACAGTTGAAAACTCATGAGGTAAATTACCCTACACATGATTTGGAATTAGCTGCTGTTGTTTTTGCTTTAAAAATTTAGAGGCATCATTTGTATGGAGTAAAGTGTGAAATATATACTGATCACAAAAGTTTAAAGTATATATTCATTCAGAAAGAGTTAAACATGAGACAGAGGAGATGGCTAGAATTAATCAAGGATTATTATTGTACAATTCATTACCATCTAGGAAAAGCAAATAAAGTGGCTGATGCTTTGAGTCGAAAAAGTAATGCTTCATTAGAAATGTTGCATTTGGAACGTGATCCATTAGTTAAGGATTTGATGAACTTTGGAATAGAATTTGTTGGTGCAGGATGTTCTTCTATTTTGTTTTAGGTATCAGTGAGATCATCTCTATCAGATAGAATCAATCAAGCACAGAAGAAAGATAGTGAGTTGCAGAAAAAGGTAGAGCTGGTTCAGAAAGATAAGTTGCCTAAATTCAACATTGATAAGAGTGCGTTTTGAGATTTGGGAAGTGATTGTGTGTGCCTTGGGATTCACAGTTGAAGAGAGAGTTGTTATGTGAAGCTCATAGTTCTCCGTTTTTAGTTCATCCTGGCAATACTAAGATGTACATAGATCTCCAGGAGTATTACTGGTGGGATGGAATGAAAAGAGATATTGCTGATTTTACTGTGAAGTGTTTGACATGTCAACAGGTTAAAGCAGAGCAGCAGTTACCGAAAGGGATGCTTCAGCCTTTACCAATGCCAGAGTGGAAATGGGAAAACATATCCATGGACTTTGTTGTGGGATTACCGAGTACATCTTGAGGTAATAATGCAATCTGGGTTACTGTTGATCACTTGACTAAATCTGCTCATTTCCTTCCTATTTGAGATAATTTCTCTCTAGATAAACTTTGTCGATTGTACCTTAAAGAGATAGTCAGGTTGCATGGAGTTCATCTATCCATTGAATCTGATCGTGATCACAGGTTCACTTCTAACTTTTGGAAGGGCCTTCAGAAGTCGTTGGGTACTGAATTAAATTTTAGTACATATTTTCATCCTCAATTAGATGGGAAGTCAGAATGAACAATTAAGACTTTGGAAGATATGCTACGTGCTTGTTCGATGGATTATCAGGGAAGTTGGGACCAACATCTTTCATTGGTTGAATTTTTATATAATAACATTTATCATTTTAGTATACAGATGGCAGCATTTGTGGCGTTATATGGGAAGCGGTGTCGAACTCCAGCTTTTTGGGATGAAGTGGGTGAAAAGGAAGCTGATGGGACCAGAATTGGTAGAAGAGATGGCAGAAAATGTTCAGCTGATAACGAAACACATGAGAACAGCTCAGAGTAGGCTGAAGAGTTATGCGGACAATAGGAGGAAGGATCTCTCTTTTGAGGTAGGTGATAATGTTTTTCTCAAAGTATCACCATGGAAAAGTGTGATGCGATTTGGTAAGAAAGGAAAGTTGAGTCCAAGGATCATTGGACCATATGAAATTCTAAATAGAGTTGGATCAGTTCCTTACCGAGTGGATTTACCTCTGATTTTATCACAAGTACACAATGTTTTTCATGTTTTGACGTTGAGAAAGTATATGCCAGATCCATCTCATGTTTTGAGTCCAGAGGCAGTTCAGCTGGAAGAGAACCTATCTTATGAGGAACAACCGATCCAGATTCTTGACCACAGGGAGCAAGTTTTATGGAATAAGGTGATTAATCAGGTAACAGTTTTGTGGAAAAACCACATGATGGAAGAGGCAACATGGGAATCTGAAAATGCAATGAGGGATAAGTACCCCCACTTATTCGATAAGTAAATCAATTACGGGGACACACTTTTCTAAAGGGGGGAAGGATTTAACATCACAAGTAAGTAATGGATAATAGATATTTTTATCTATGTCTATTAGTGAATTAGATAGTGTTTTAGAGGTTTAAAATGAAAATAAATCCAATCTTAAGCATGGAATACACTAATATTTTTAAAAGATTATTTTAATGCGTTTTAATGGAAAATAATTTTTAAATCTAACTTTTGAAAATTTTATAAGCTATGTTTTTCAAAATAAACTTATTCTTTATGATTGGGACATCAAAATTTACTTCGTGTGAATTTTTGTTATTTTTCTAATAAAGTTCATTTTTTAATGAATAGTGAAAAATGTTGTATTTTAATTCAAAAACTATTTTTAATCTAATTTATTTATATGATTAGAATATCTTTTGAATTGGTTTTAAAGTGAAAATAAAATATATTTTTACCATTTAATCCAATAGTGGTTGTTGGAATCAATCTCACTTTGAAATTGGACTTAAACTAGTGTCAATCTTTTGATACTTATTGTTTCATAAAAACACGCTATTTGTCATGATAGCGGGAATTAATTATTAAATTAATTAATGTAACATATATGATTTGAATTTTGTAAAATAGACAACTTTTTTGAATTCAGAATATCAAATATAGATTAGGGTGCAGTTTTGGTATTTTTTTGAAAAACTTTAGTTTTTGATGAATAGTGAAACCACTAAGTTGTAGTTAAAGAAACTGATTTTTCGTTTAAATGAAAATTTTCCACTTCTGTGAATTGATTTTGAAAAATCCGACATACATGGTTATAATTAAGAAGTAAAATGTGGTTCAATGACATTAAAATAATTTTTTGGTGAATAGTAACTTTTAAGTTCTTAATAGCGATTAGAGGTAATTAGTGCAATTTAAGGAAAAAATGATATTATAATAAAATGAAAATACCAAGACACATGTCATAACCTTATTGGATGTGTCATGGCCGACCAAGACAATCCATGGGTCAACTTGGGGACCCCATGGAGCCACGTTTGTTGGGAAATGACATAAATAACTTTTTATTTAATGTTAAAGTAAAAATGAAACAAACATGAAATGTTTTACTAAAACAATTTTTATATGGGGTTATACAAGTAAGATTTTTGAATATAAATATTAATTAAAAAGTTAAAACTATTTCTACATCATAGTATTTTTTTTATAATTTTTAGACATGAAATAAATTAAATTATTTATGACATCATAATAATGCAGCGATGGCTTAATTATTTGACGATTTAAATAAAATGGAAAGATAATGTTTAATATAAGAACTACACAAGTCCAAAACCTATTGGGTGGGTATATTTTGAACCATTATCACCTTTTCCTCGAATTATATCAATGTGGGACGTTTAAAATGCGAAACCCATTTGAAAATAAAGTAACGTTTCTTTACTTTCCAAGAGTGCCCCTCCTCTCCACTTATAAAAGGCCCCCACCTGTACCTTTTTACCCACACTTCCAAAGCCTTTTTCTCAGCCAACCCCTGCCCATTTTGTCTCTCCAAATCCCTATCTTACTCCTTGAAACCTCACTTTGTGCAGAAGTCTTCCCACGGAAGCCTTTGAGCTCAAACCAAAGAAAGTTACCCGATTTTAATGTAATGACTTCACTTGAGTCCTTTTGTTTTATTTTTCTTCTCCATCCCCCTAAAACCTTTTTATTCTTTTATATTGTAACAAATACAGTATCTTCAATATTCTAGGAGGTTGTTATAAGAAGGATTATAGCTACACTTACACACACCTACATCTAATGGTTAAAGAACATACTGTTTCTGTGGATGGCGAATTTCTGCCTCCCGAAACAATGATTGTTCAAAACTCATATAACACCTTCAAAGGTGGCCATTAATATGACACTATATTTATATATGATATATTATATGTTTATGTTTTCCTTAAACTTCTGAATTTTTCATTTTGGGAATACTTTTTTGGTTTCTATTATGGGTAAACGCGATATCTTCATTTAAGGAAGTGCGGACTACCGCCCCCTCAAAGTGATTTGATTCGTTAAATACAATATGTGGGACGTATAAAGGATGGTGTTATGATATTATATATAATATTAAACTGTAATTATAATATACATTTATATCATTATGATTCCATTCTATAAAATACGAAATAGAAATGAAAGTAACATTCATGCGTACGTACGGCTTACCGTCTCCATGAACGGTGCATTTCATTTCTTACCTATAAATATTATGTAATATTATAAATTAATGCATGTACTGTATATATATGACATATATGATATCTACATCATGAATACCATTATTTATATAATAGATACATGAAAAACTTGTAATTATAAAGGGATTATTTTTGACTCATGTACCAATGATCATTAAAACGACCGTTATTAACCTAAATAATTACATAGTGTTCTTGACATGGCAATAAGTGATATAAAAGGAATAATGAACTTGAAAAAGGTTCTTAAACAAGTATAAATTAACTCAAGTTTATTATTTAGGAGATTAAAGAATGACCGAGTCAAGTCAGACCAGAGGTATGGAAATTCGTCTCAATATCCTTTCATTAAGGCATATTTTGTTTTATACAAAACCTTCTTTTATATGGTGTATAAACCCCTTTGACTTTTATTAAAAAAGGATCTTTTTTATACAAAGCATTTACTAAAAGATAAGAGGGAATGTTTTTGTCGTACGTATGCGGTGACAACGACTTCTCCGCCACCATGACCATTATTTGAGTTTTGGCTTCCTCTACAAGCCATACCTTCTTTTTAAAAGAAAAATAAATACCATGTTATACTTTTCTTTTATTTTGGTATTGAAAATGGTTTTAATAATGTTTTTATTATATCAATGTGTTGTATTGATATCTTTTGATTGAAATGTGGAAATGTTATGTTTCCTTTATGCAGGTTTTATGTGATACGATTATGTTGTGGTTCTTGGGCATTATTATGAAGACGGGTGGTTCCGTGATAAACTAAGGGTGGATGAGCCCGATATAGCTCTCCAATGAATTGGGTAACGTGAAGGAGTGAAACGTTAATGTTTCTCTGAAGAGATTTAGGGAATATATTGTGATGGGTATTCCCAACGTAACCAAGAGGGTTACTCCCTATGTAAGAATGTTATGAATGCACCAAGTTACCTTTATATCTTATAATTTCTATGATTTATTCATGATTTGATGAGGCATGTTAAAGTGATTATGTTTTATGGGTAAAGTATGATTTAATTCTTATGTATATATGTACCCATTTTTCCTTTCCATATTTGTATATCCCTTACTGAGCTTTTTATGCTTATCCCAAGTTTTTTTAAATGTTTTTCACAGGTCAAGGGAAACGTACAAGATATGATGATAGTTTCAAGGAAGTGTCAAGAAAGAATCCATGTTTTATTTTGAATATGTTTCCCTTGATGGGAAAAATGAATACTATCTTTTATGTAACCACTTTGTTTAAATGTGGAATGTAATGCATGTTTTATGATTTAGTTCTCTAAAACTCTAAACCTCAAAAGATCCTTAAGGTGTAATCTTGTAATAACTCAAGATTATGTAAGGTTTAAGGCTGGGGCCTTATAATAATGAAATTTTAAATAGCATGTTAAAATTCCTCATAGGAAGGCCATGTTGGCCTTGGAGGAGGTGGATGTATGTCCTTTCCATGAAGTTTTTAATGGAAAGTCGATGTTCTAATGTTGTTTGGTGATCATAAAATTTTTATTCAAGGGAATTGGGGAACTCATCAGATATTTTGTGAATGTTGATCTTGAGACTAATGTGTCATTTCTGGAGCATCTGATATGTGTGTCAGATCATTGTGAGAATGTGATTCTTAGAAATACTACGATGATTGTTCTTGTGTATTGGAAAGATGTGCATGTACAAGAGGAATCATGGGAAAGGGAATAAGATATGGGTGCTCGGTAACCTGAACATTTTGACTCAAAATCTTAAAGGTGCGTGAGATTATAGCTTGGGGGTGGGCTCATATATGGTTGGGAGATTATAAGATCCCATAATTTTCTAGTTATTTATTATGTTTTTTAGGTAATCTACTACCTTATATTGAGTACTTTTCATTTGGGTTTAACTTAGGTGTGTGTTTGGGTGATAATTGGAAAAATGGAAGAAAAGGGGGTTTTGCATAGTTAGTGTATGGTTCTACCAAACTATGTTCCCTCTTAGGATTAATCATGAACTCGAATAATAACAAGTACATGGTTGGGGTGCATAGTTATGGGAAACTATGCGACCTAGACAAAAAACAAGCATGATTATTATAGTCACTTGATTTTTAATTCTAATGTACTCTAAACACCTAATACACACCCATTTTGACCCACATTTGACCCTAGTTGGCCTTTCATGAATTTGTAGATCTCTGAATGAATTCCCTGCATTCTAGACCTCCATTATTGATGATTAAAATCCAATATTGAAGATCTTCACCTCACTAAACTAGTGAATCCATTCTCAGTTCTTTTCTCATTATTCTTATGTTCTCTTCTCTTTATTTAAGAGAAGTAATTATCTATATGGTTATATATAAATCTTTTTTGTGATATATAGATATATGATTATAGATCTTGATCTAAATTTATATGATCATGATTTCTATAATCTTGATTTTGGTTTTTCTGATTTGGATCTCATTCTATGTCATTATGCCAGTCAATTCCTGATGATTTCTAGTAGGTGATTGTTCGATGACGAATTGAGGCACTTAGTCTATAATTAAAATCCCAAATTCGTAATTTCTGTTATGTGTATGTAATTATATAATATCTAATATAAAATTATCAATTGAATTCTTTATTTTTTTCATTAATTTGGTGAATTAATTATATATGGAAAATGTTCAAATTGGGGATATTGGTACAATAGATTACAAATAATTAATTATTCAATTAATTATAGAGTTATTGATATTTTTGAACTTTATTAATTAAGTATATTATTAATTAAACTGAATGGTTGGGATGATGTGATAATGATATAGAATATATAATTTTCTAATTAAGTTTCGATAGATGAGAATTGATAAAATTGAATAATTAATTGACGAACTAAATATTATTATATTGATGTTTTTGAGTGTGGATAATTAATTATAGAATTAATTATTGTAGTTTTTATGATTATTGAACTTATTTAGATAGAAAAACTAATTGCGGAATTATATGGGTGATATTGAAATGATTGAGAGGGAACAATTAATTGAGGATGTAATTACGGATATAGAATTGATTAATAAGGAATAATTAATTGATTAATTAATTGGGGTAATTGAATTTTCTAAACTGGGATTAATGGGATTAATTAATTTATATATAAATTAAAATGATTAATTTGATTATTTAATTGTTTAATTAAATAACGAGATAAATTAATTAATGAATTAATTATGTTAAGTAATGTAAGTAATTAATTATCGAATTAAATAATAGGATTGAAGGGATTAATTAAACGTTAAATTAATTCTTGTGAGTACTGTGAATATTTCATATCTGTACTAAATAATGGGGATGAAGGGATTAATTAATTGATTAATTAGTCACTGTAAGTAATGTGATTATTTAATTGTTTAATTAAATAATGTGATTGACGAAATTAATTAATTAATGAATTAACTGAAAGAAATATTATGAAAAAATATTTATGAAATAATTAATTTAATTAATATGAACAATTATTTGGTGAATTAATTGAAGGGGTTGAATGTGATAAATTAATTATGGAATTAATTATTGGATATTAGTAAGATTAATTATTTGAAAAAATAACTAATAGAGACTTTTGTACTAATGCAATTGAACTAGTTAGTTTATTTAATTGGTGAATTAAATAATGGGTAATGTTGTGTTAATGAAATTGAATGTGTTATATTAATTAATTGGTTATTTTATTCATGGGGTTTGTTTTGTTAATGTAATTGACTTATTTAGATTAATTAATAGGATAATCAATTAATGGGGATTGATGCGTTAATTAAATTGAATGAATATGATTAATTAATTGGTGAATTAATTATTTTGGATAAATAATATATTGAATTACAAGATATGGATAATTAATTGTTTAATTAATTAGGGGAATATATGATTTTAAATCATAGATAATTAATTGATGAAATAGTTATGATTTATTGAGAATTGATAACTGAGATAACTAATTGGGAAATTAATTATTAAACATCTATATTGTAAATTCTATAATGAATTTGGTGATTAATAATGGGATTTTCAGTTTGTAGACATTTATTAACTAATTAGTGTATTAATTAATGGTATTTATATACTCAATTAATTGATTAATTAATTAGGATCACTTTTGTTACACACTAACCAATGAATTAGTAATGAATTTGGTGTGATTAGTTAATTGTTGAATTTACTAATAGAATTGAACTGATTTATCAATTATTGAATGACTTAATGTATTTGGTGTGGTTAGTCAATTTTTGAAATAATTAATATTATTGATGTGATTTGATAATTTTTGAATTAACTAAAGGAGATTTATGTGATAAATTAATTTTTTAATTAAAAAATATTATTGATGTGATTAGTTGAATGATGAATTAACTAAAGAGATTTATGGGATTAATTAATTTTTTAATTAATTAATATTATTGTTGTGATTATTATTTGTTGAATTGAAGAAGGGAATTAACGTGAATAATTAATTTATGAATTAATTAATGTTATTTATGTGATTAGTTAATTTTTTACTTAACCAGAGGATATTCATATGAATAATTAATTATTTAATTAATTAATTTTATTTATGTAATTAGTTAATTATTTTTGTTAAATGATAGATATGTTGTGCTTAAATAATTATTGAATTAGAAATTGAATTAGTGTAAAAATTAAATTGTTGAATTAATGGTAAATGGTAACATGGAAAATAGACCAAGTATTAAAAAGGGTAACATGTTCATTCTTGTATGTATTATTAAATGGTGAAAGGTAACATGGACATTTTTCCAATAATTATTAATGGTAACATTGTCAATTAATTATCAATTACGAATTATGACTATAAAAAATGACATTTAGTTAATTGATTTGATTTTTAGTGTACTAGGGCACCTGGAGATATGTGGTTAAATATAAAGCATGTGAGTAATTATAAATCATTTAATTTTTTGGGATTGTTCTTTAGTTATACAACTGAATAAAATTTTATTGATTAGATATTGTTTTATATGTAATAGGTGGGGGCCAACTGAGATATACTTGCACTATACTTGAGGGTCAGGATTGGTAGCTGAATAGATTATACGATTAATGGATCAGTTAAGGGAAGAGGTCCATTGATAGAGGGATGATTGGGATGGAGCATATTGAGGGAACCATATTTGGTGTTGGGACTCACTTGGGGGAGTTCTCAATGTATTTTTCTTTGTTTTCATATTGATACGAGGCATGTACTTTATCATGACATATCTACTATTTAGTTTTGATATTTTCAATCCTATTTTGGGTCATCTGATGATGTAGTTATTATTATGTTTATTATTATGTTATTGTTAAATGTTCATTTATTTCTAATGGTGTATTACACTGATGCAAAAAAGGAGGGTATAATATCCCAATGATCAAAAGTAGACCCTTGATTATAGTTAGAAGCCTCTGGAATATGGGGCTGTGCGCTTGAGGTCATATAGAGAATCAGTTTAGGGAACTTGTGTGTGAAAATGGGGGATAGATGTTACATATATAATCTATTATGATACATGAATTCAATGTCTTACTAGATGAAAAAACTTTAAATTTCCAAGATCAACTATAGGCATTGAACAAAAACAGTATAATCTCCCAAATGACTGCCTGAGATATAATGTCCATATCGATCACCATCTAGCTCCAAAAGACTAGAATAATAGTTTTTATATATTGGTTTTGAGAGAATAATCAATCATTTATACCTTTGTAAGTGTACATTTTAAGGATGCGAACCATAAACAAAAATATGTAGTCATTGGATATCCTCCTAGCATGGGTGGTTGAGCGTTTGATGTTAGAAAATAGAATGAATGTTTTATTACAATACAAAATAGAGAGTATAAAACAATCCTTAGACTCAACTAGAGTTATCATCCAACATGACAAACATTTTTTATCACTAATCTATATGAACCTATATTTTATATAATCACATGTGTATGAATATTAAATATCATAATTTTGTTTCATTTAGTAATTTTAAAAGTTACCAATTATTTATTTACACTATAATAAAATCCATCAATAATTAAATTCTTTTACATGAAAACACCTTTAAATACATATTTCAATTTTTATAATTCATTATATTATCGAAGAGAATTTATCAAACCATACCCTATTTTTAACATAATAATTCATTACTAAAATCATTAATGTCGTAACCTATGAGTTCATTTAAAATTAAATTAATAATCCATAATATGGGAATTGTAGGACTCGGAAAGAAAATTACACATTGAATATTCACATGTGGTTCATATAAAAACAATAGAATGATGTTTGAAATCATAAAAATTTACCACGATGAAAACTACCTACCAAACAAGAAACAAATCAGGTAAGCCCCTCTCTCAACCCAAATCAAGAAAGCCATCAACAATCTTAACCCAGAGATTCGATAATAAAAATGAACCACTAACATCCTATCTCATATGTCATATATAAACCAAATTAGACATATAAAATAATTCAGAGGCTCTACCATCTTATACAAAATATACATGGCTAAAAAATTTGTTTTCAACATCAAAATTTCAAGGGGAAATATAAACTGTAAAACCAAGGAATTCCATTTTCTATCAAATGAGGATGAGATCACAATAACCAAATTCATTTAATTATAGAATAAAACCTTTTCCATTTACTTTATTGGTTTAAATAATTCATTTCACAAGTGATTTTTAAAATAAATGCCCAAAAATAACATATTATAATAGTAACAATTCCAGTAACCATACTCATGTAACACCTCCATGTTCGACACTTTTCATTGAATAATGACAATTTAATTCATATTATTAATTCATTATTCACTTTATCATACGATTTTATGTTGTTTTACTAATTTCAAACATATCATAAATGTTGATAATTATAAGGATCAAAACAAATTACACTATCTAGATTATATCAATAGGAATCAATCATATCATAAACCACATGTCGTAGGTATATTAAAATGTAAATCACCATGTTATTTTATCCTTGAGGATTCGATGGTAAAACCTTACCATTACAACCTGACAATTTTTTTTATAATTTATAGTATAATAAGCCAGACCCAAACCTTGATTATGTAGCTAAGTACCGATGGTGCTTGGGTGTTCGGAGTGGTTGAATCACTATCCTTCCGCCCTTAGGGATCCATGAAATGAAGACCTCATACATTATGTATGTTATTTTAGAAAATTAAAAAAATATACAAGTATACACCATACCACAACTTTAGATACTATGTTGTAACCCTCATCCAACTGTAGAAATTCCGACTCCACCTTCACTCCAACTCCTCCATCCTCTCAGTGACACCTCTAATACCCCAAAAAATGAAAACAAAAGGAGAAAAATGAATCGATCTCTTTAATCAAATAAATTTATAAAATTACTATCCTCTACAGTTAATCCAAAACCCATGTAGTAAAAAGGAAGGTAATACATTCCAATATACCAATGAGATACCACTGGGGAATATTTCATTAACAAGAGCACTCCCAAATCATCCATGGATCACAGTTCATAATCTTTTTATGACGATGATCAACCAATAATAGAATGAGGTCCTTAAATAAAATTTCAATATATAGAAAACCACAAAAAAATATAAATATTTATCATGAATCTATCACTCCCACTCACATGTAATGTCCTATAAGACACTATTGCACTATAGAAGAAATGAAAAGTTAGTAGTACATCCACTTAGAACCTTCATAAAATGGTCCTATATCTCAACTAGAATTCATAAAATTTGGAATTGTCTTTATCTTAAATCTCACCTCAAGCAATGACATGGGAATCATTAGGAAGATCCCATTGAAGCTATGATATATTAAGGATATATGGAATGAAACATACTACTGAGGGTAGTTACAATCGTTATGCCATAGATCTAATAAACACCAAAACCTCAAAAGGTCTAATAACTTGTGGAGATATAATACCCCCACTACCATACATTTCCTTCCAATGATGATGTTATATCATTACGAAGAAATAATTTTCAATATTGAACTCCCAAGGTATCCTACTATGATCAACATAGTACTTCTATTGATATTGTACTATATCTAATCACAAATGAGTAATTTGTACATTCTATTTCATTCTCAAAAAAACATCGAGTTTGAGAATATCTGGCACTGTAACCTCGATATAACACATAATCAATCAGTCACAAAACCATGAAATACTTCGAATTGATCCATACCAAATGTATAATGATAACTATTATTATAAGTGATCTCCTCCAAGTTTAAGTGCTTCTCCCATCAATCTAGAAAATCTAGAATCTGAGAAGAAAATATTTTTTCTATTGTTTTTAAAGTCATTTAAATATGATTATCCACTTATGGGTGAAATTAGGTTCTATTGAATAACTGATAATGAAAAAAATGGAGGCCTATCTACACTCTGGAGGTGAAACCGAGATCACAATCATAGATGATATTATTTGAATTACAATGAATTATCACCTCCTACTATTGATAATGACTCAATAAAATAGCCACTAGGATAAACTCCTTAATATATATGTAGCAATTTTACATCATATAATGGTCCATGATCTCTCATATAAAATCACATCAGCACTGAGATCTATGAAAACCAATGACGATGGCAATAAATATTTTCTTTCCCTCCCACTGGGGAACCGAAATTGGATGAAGAAACCCACTAGGAATACATTCATCATTGTTCAATCTCTGTAAAACCAACTACTAAGATATAAACTCCAAAAAATATCATCATCCCATATCATCACAAATGAACTTGCATGTAATGATATATCGTATCCACACCAGGATGTATTGCCAAAGTAAAACAATAAAAATCCTAGAGAACCATTTCATGCATCATCGAAGAAAAAATATACACCCTTGAAATTTTAAACAATGTTTATCATCCATGGAAAACTCCTTAGGTGGATCACTTTAAATAACTCAATCTAAATTAATCTCCACCATAGAATAATTTAGATGGGACTCCTCCACCTGTTGTGACGAGGATTAATACTCCATAACATGATAAGGAAACCCTCATGATTCATCTTATCTCATATGAATAGGAATCATAGAAAAATCCTATAACCCCCTCAATAAATAACTAGTATCAAAAATAATATTTTTATATTATTTACCTAAAAAAGCATCCAAAAAATTCCATTTCAATAGAATTCATGAATTACAGAAGTCATAATCTGCCAATAATTCCAAGCATCAATACTTCCATTTATTATGGTCATACTATTAAGTGATATTTCTCATGATCTCATGATCTATGATGTAACCAATGTATACATTTTTGTGGAAATTATTCGAGCAAACCATATCCAATGACCCCTCATTATCCTCATGATCAAACAAAGTGAATTACGTTCATGAGGATAAAACATTAAAGACTAATGAAAGATAACCAATATCTACAAAATCAATAGCAAAACTATTCCAAAATGTTATTTTTCTTCATATACCATAAATAAAACCCTTACATCATCAAAATAATGAATAATATCACAAAATAGGTTCATCTTCAGATACTAAAAATCATCCTGGCACCAATCTGTCAACACAGAATCCCGATGTTGTAAAATCACTCATCTGAGAAGAAATATAAAAATAGTTGGGTAGCAACTTCCTATAGTATCATGTAAGATCATGGAAACTATAAAAATTCACAATATTATTTTAGGCTACCAGAGAAATAACAACCTCAATATTTGATGGATCCACAACTAGTCTATGTTGTGACATGACATAACATATGAAAATAACCTCACATAAATAGAACATACACTTCAATATCTTTAAAAAAAGATAATAAAAATGAGGATCACCCCAATCTACCATAGATATTCTATATGCTCCTCATTTTACATAGAATACACCATTTTTTATCAATAAAAACCACAAAAAATTGATTCAAATTCATGGAACACTTAATTTTTCAATCCTAAGAACATTGTTGTAACGTTCGTAAGATAGAATAGCCTTACAAAAATAATTCCTATAATATCATTAAAATGTATTATTTCGAAAATCCACTTCCTTCAGCAAGCTATATTTTTATGTTGACTGATAATTGATCTTTAGAAACCTGTTATATGTTCTCAACATGATTAAATAAATCATATATCTATGTAATGTGTACTGGTTCTTCCATTTCACATAATTATAGTGATGGTAATTGATACACATACATAAACTATCATTCTATTTTTTTTCAGAACCATAATATCAGAATCACTCAAAAATGAACTTTCAATTGATTTTTTACCTCTTCTGACATATATGTAACCATCCTATATGGGTACATAAATATCATTGTGACAATATCATATAAATATATTTCATAATTGATATCATGATAATATGTTAGCATCAAAACATATTCATAAAATAAACAAGGTTATTCTTCCACAACCTCTGGAATCACAATTGGTTGACCACCCACTAAACTCATCATCATCCCAAACATCATGGAAGATAATAACTTAACATTCCTAAAATGCATATGAGGGTTTCACCCACCAACAAACATATCATGATTACCATCAGCATATAAATATATAATGATCCACCTTTAGAAATCCACAATATCCTATAACTAATACATTTATCCTATAATAATGATAATTGTTATGGTTTTATTCACAATCATAAGAAATCTCCCTAAGAGTGATATTGCTCCAGAATTAACACATAGTATCAAGAATATTCGTGCATGTTAATTTTTATTGGAACTGGCATAGTCTATACCATGTGAAATAGATGTCTCTCCACCACGGAACCCAAATAATGGACTAGGGTGGGTGGTATGAAGGAGTGCATAACTCAAAAAAATCTATGGAATATAAATAGACAATACTGCACAAAACATTTCTCTCCCCAGGAATGGGAAACAATAAAGAATATATCTGAACACTCCCTTCGTAGAACCTTTGTGGACTTGATGGGGACCACCCCCACCAATGCGCTATGCTCAGTGTCATCGAGGATTAAGAGTGTCATGAGGACTTAATTTTCCATACCCATCCCCACTCTACTGATAGAAAGATATAACACCCTTCCATTACATCTACCTCTAAGGATAATACTGTAATGACATGGGATGAGGTTGGGAAGAAGAATTACAATAATAGATATGGGGTCTCCGACAATCATGTCATCAATTCCCACTTACATTGTATGGGAAAAAATTCATTCTCAATCCACTGGTAAGGGTTTAAGAACCACCATCCCAAGTAAAACATTGTAGAAATGGCTGGAACAAACTCTCTATTGTCAAATAATTTACTTGACTATGAAAATTTGAACAAAAATATATAACTCTACTCTTTGGAGAGTCTCGATAACTTTCCTCATATAATGACTTTGTTTAAGGGAGAGTATACATGATGCCTAATATCATTAAAAAAATATTCTAATATGTTTGTAATGTAAATGGGCTGACCTGATGAAAGATATCTAAATGAAAGGCCTCCTCAAAATGACTTATCTCAGCCTCCTCATCTAGATGAATGTGTGAAGAATTATAAAATATATTCTTATACCCGATACTAAACAATCACATGATAAAAATTTTATAGTGGATGGAAAATATATTCTACTAAAAAACCACCTTTAGGATCAAAAAAATAAATTCTTCCTAAAACTAATCATGAAACATCCACCATAAAATTTCTAACTCAACTCAGTTAACCAGAAATAGAAACACCCACTAGATAGAAGCCCCATTTATTATTCATACTTATAAAATAATTCAGTTTTCTATCCCAACACGGATCAATGTTGATGTACTCTCCAAATCATATATCCAACCCTTGATATATAAATCAAAATCATAACCATCATACTTCTACAAACTAAAAAATTGAAAAAATTGAAGCACCCTCCCCAAAGACTCATCCTCATCGACCTCAACTCTATGATTATCTACCAACATATCTCTAAGACATTAGTAGAAAAAATTAGATGGGGATGTCAATTGAGATCTATACATATAAAATTGTAACCCATTAGGGACTACCTAATACAAAATATATAATATTTAAGGATAATTATGTATAATTTGACATAATTCCCATTGTTTATCCAATTCAAACAATGGAACAAAAAATCATGATATCTGATCCTTACCTAGGCCGCTACTATTAATTAAAAATCACTTTACTTATTATATTTAGTAAACTTAAACCCGATGTATCATAACATAGGGGGTCATAAAATCATATATCCATACTCATATCCCTTTCTTGTATCCCATGACATTCCCAATAAATATTTTTTCCCAACCAACCTATGAAAACCAAAATTGTTCCAATCTCAATGATCAGTCCAATATATATACCATATGATTATATAACACTCTATAATGACCCCCATAAATCGGTAAACATCCTATGATAGCATTAACGATATGTATAACCTTTAAACCCAACCTCCAAATTGGCAATAGAAAGGAAAAATCACCGAGGGTATAAAATGAAGAAACATTTGATGTGCTACCCTCCATATTTTAATTTTAACAAAATGTGATATTATCAACGTATAAAATACATATAATAAATAATAGATAAACCATTCTTATATATGAATATAATTTCATTGAACAAGAAAAAAAAGTTACAAATAACTACCCTTTTCAGTGACTATCAATTCCAAAATCACCTAAAGAACATCATTTGATCATTCAGATATATATATAAATTTTTATATGTATGAGATGAGTATATAGTTAAATATAGTTGTATCCTCCTAGGAAACTATGATAAAAATATAGAAGAAACATACTCAATCCTATTTAATTAACACTAGAAATAGTTTTTTCCCATGTATTACATTGAATTAAATCAGTATATATTAAGGTATATACCTATGAATTATTTACCACATCCACTACCACATTATTTACCAATATTACCCATTAATTCCAAAAATCATATATTATAATCCTTTCTAATAGTCATCATTCCCCTATGTAACTATAGGATGACTATATCATCATCTGGTCATGAAAAATCTAAAAACATATATCAGCCACATCTTAAAAAATATGTTACCAAGTATAGATCTGTAGTGCATTTCATTATTTAAATTGTGCACTATATCTCAGGACACTACATCGGACACATGTCCACGAATTTGATACCACATTCACAATAGCTGGAATAAATAATTGTTTTATATATTTATGCTATTATAGTTCACAAACACATGTATTGTAAAACTAAAATCCACAACATCCCATATAGATACACCCCCAATACCTTAATCCACACAACAGATATATTTTTATTAACATGGTTTGTTTTATGGGAGAGTAAGGAATACGGATTAGTCATCTATAAATTCTAACACAAACATGGATTTTTTGTAAAATATATGAAACCCAAAATATTTTTCCATTAGTTTCCCACCCAAAAATAGTGGTAGAGTGTATGTAATTAAAAAATATTATGATAACATTTTAAAAAATAAACTAAGGTAAATTATCTTTCCATAAACTCAAATATTTTTATTGTTCAACATAAAACAGATCTGCCACCACTGAGGCAAAAAAAATAGATTTAATATAATCATACATGCATTAATATTTAACAACATCAATCATCTTAATTTAGAAATTTATAAAATTAAAAATCATTAACTTACTTCCAAAAATATATGTTTAATCTTTCCAATCCACAAAAATGTTATTATTTTATATTTTAAATATACATTTTCAGTTTTACATTGAATTATATTAGATCATTTATCTATGATACTAAGGTTATTATGTTTGATTTTATTATTGGCCTCAACATTACCATTCAAATCCATGGGATTAATAATAAATCATTTAATAATATAAAATATGAATATTCTATGATTCATTAAGACAAATACCACAAAGAAGATAAAAATGAATTAGAAATCGAAAATAAAACATGTAGTTGGAAAAATAAAAATTTACCGTCTTGTAATGTCCCCACTAAAAAATCAGAAAATTTAGAAATATGAACACCTGATCAGAACTAAAAAACCTATCAACATTCCTATAAAAACAAAAAAACATTCAAGCCCCACATTAAAATTTTAACATCTATCAATTCTAGAAAATACCAAACCATAATTAATAGCAAGTAAATACAATCATTGAGAATATATATATATATGTGTGTGTGTGTGTGTTTTTGTGTATGTTAAAAAATTATCAAGAAAACTCTTCGGGAAACCAATTCTAGAAAACCAAGACATATAATACATTAACAAATAAGGATAGGTTCTAAAAAAATATAAATATTTAATTAGAAAAACACATTACATTTATTTCATGGATGAAATGATTCAATATGATAAGGTTTTATCAATATATGTTATAGATATTATAGCCAAAAATAATTAAACAACCATTAATCATGTATAATAAATACCTCCATGTTCAACAGTTTTCAAGGAGAAATGATGATTTAATTCACATGTCTCATTCATCATTCGCATTATCTTATAATATTTAAATTGTTTTAAAAAATTCATGAATATTATATATGATAAATATTATAAATAATCATAGTAATAAATTGAATATAATAAAGGAAATATTACGATTCATCCAACATTACACAAACCACATGTGATCACTATATCCCATTCCATAATCCCCTATTCCCTAATCTCAAAATTACAATCTTCATTATGTTGACGATTACCCAAATAATATAAAGAATATTAATGTAACATATGGGTTCTAGAATCCACCCAGAGGCGCCCCATACCCGGTTGGTCACATGGCTTGAAGCGCATTTCCCTGAATTCCAGAGGCTGCCGACAAGCATTGAGGGGCTTGGGTGTAATAGTGGGGAAACTATGCCCTTATTGGCAGAGTACATAGCAGAAGTAAACAATATATACAATAGCAGAAGCATAAAAAATTCAACAATAGTAAATAGTGGAATAATAGAATAATAAAACCACTAGAGCACATATATAAATGATGAAAGATACATATGTCTAGGAAAGAATCCAAACTAGTCACAGTGCTAAAAATACAAACAGTGATAAACCAACTTACAAAAAGAATTATAAACAGCTACTTAGCATCACAAGCCTTAGCATGGTACCTTTCTCCCCATCTCCATAGAAGTCAAGTACCTGATGTGGAAGGGCAATTTCCCTTATCTATACCTACATAAATATAATTTGTTTGGCCCAAAAAGCATGAACTAAATAGGTTGTGAGGCTAAATCCTAGCAGGAAACCATCCAAAGATCTGTGCCTAATAGTAAGTGAATAAATGGTAGGTAAAAGTACATATAACAGAAAATAGGAAAGCACCAAGTAGTAAACAATCCACATTTTCAGATCATGCAATAGTGAAACAAACAGCTAAACCTCAAACATGTGACCCTCTAGGAAGTACTCAAGACCATCTCCTCTGGTCCTACCTAAAAATGACAAGCAACCATCAGGGAAGCACACTCTGTCTAGCCACTCTGGTTCTATATATGAATATAATAAGACTCTCCGAGGTCGCTCTCACAATCAATCCCCTTATATTCAAAGGTAAAGAATGACTCTCTAAGGAAGCTCACAGAATCTATTCCCCTTACAGTCTAGGGTAGTCAAGGAATCTCTGAGGAAGATCACCCAATCAATTCCCCTTATATCTACAAGGACCATGACTCTTTGAGGAATCTCACTTGGTCAATTCCCCTTATATATCAAGTTGTACAATTCAATCAAATACAATCTCAGGAATCTCACGCAATCAGTCCCCTTATAGTCTAAAGCAATCTTGGACTCTCTGAAGAAGCTCACTCAGTCAATCCCCCTTATAGCCCCAACTGGTTCTAGGATCTTTGAGGATTCTCAGTTGGTCAATCCCCCTTATACCCTAAGTGCTCAAAAACTCTCTTATAAATCTCACCAAGTCAATTCCCCTTATAGTCTACTACACCAGGTTCTCATGGACCATTGTAGGTCAACAAGAATAGCAGTATAATACGGAAAAAGAAAACCTACAGAACTACTTGGATAAAAGTCTACAGCATATCAAGCATGTCCAAATAAAAACTCTCCACCCTACAACAATAGGCATGGAAATCAAGCAGGGTAGCCAAACTGGCTAAACTGGACGAAACAGTCGTAAACAGAACATGTAAGGGCAAAAATATCCAAAGAAAAAAATAAACCCAAATCATATCCAAATTAACTCTACACAGTCATAAGATCCTGGAATGCAAACAACAAGGGTAAAACAGTAAACACACAATACCCCGTTCAACGATATTGGTGGAATTTTCACGTCATACTCAATGAATTCGAACAGAAAGGCACAAACCACCCACCTCAGGGTTAGGATATCACATTATGTGAACCTAAAAGTTGAATCTCCTTATAACATTGAATATCTACAAAAAAGTCTAAAACGTTCAACCCAAGATATCTCAATAAAGCGAGGAAAACAGAAGACGATTCTCCAGGAGAAGATAGAACTCACCGATGCGATTCTAATGCAATCAACGGTGTTCAAATCAGTGGATGGATGGAGGATTAGGGGTTCGTCGAATATCCACGACTGCTCAGTGCTCTCGGTCGAACTAGGTTGAGAATGATGGTGTTCTATCCATCAGACACGACCTCCAATCATTTAATAAAAAAAACAAAACACATAGCGTGTAGTATTTTAGTACACAACCTCTACTTTCTGTTTACATACTCCGCATTAGGCATCCTCCAAGTAACTCCCACATGGCCGTTTGTGTGTCTATTACATAGCCAGCACATGGCTTGCTGCAGCAAGGAATTTCACGGTATGTACTTATAAAGTACACAGATGTTCATAGATAAATTCCAAAATTTCCTCTTTTCTAAAAAAAACCAGAAAATAGAAGCATACCTGAAATGTAGATCTGGGTTCTTAAAATCTTCCCCCTTTAAATAAATTCCTCCCTGGATTTCCAGAGTGTGGCATAAAGGATGAAACATCGAATAGTTCTGGCCACTATGCTCGTACATCGACCTCCCTCCCCTAAGTCTCATCTTCCATATGCTTGTGCTGCCATAACACTCATACCAAAGGAACATACCAGTCACAAAGAACCTTTCTTCTATGATCCACAATCCAGATAGGATTCTCCTCAAATGAAACATCCACTTAGAGCTCGACCTCCTCAGGTTGAAATACATGATACAGGTCTGAAAAGTAATGTGGAATCTTAGAAACGTGGAAGATGTCGTGCATAGCCTGGTACCTCTGAGGTAACTACAACCATTAGGCAACATGCCCAACTCTCTCCAACACCTCAAATGGCTCGAAGTATCTCAGAGAAAGCGTACCCTGTCTCCTATTCATCTTGTGTCCCAACCTCGGTGTGACATGCAAGAAAACCTGATCCCCAACCTCAAACTCCAGAGGTCATCTCTGCTGATCAGCATACGACTTCTTTCGAGACTGTGCATTATCTATCCTCTTTCGAATCAAATCTATCTTCTCTATGGTATCTTGAACAAGATGAGGTCCCAGCAATGCTACCTCTCCTACCTCCATCCAACACAAGGGTGATCGGCATGGCCGACCGTACAAAGCCTCGTAATGGTCAATTTTATTAGTTGCATGAACAATATTATTGTATGAAAACTCCACAAGAGGTATATTAATCTCCCAAGAACCTCCAAAATCCAGAATGCATGATCGAATAATGTATTTATGCACCTGAATTGTATGCTCGGATTGGCCATCTATATGGGGATGGTAAGCTGTACTAAAAATTACATGTTTCCCCAAAGCCTTAAGAAGCCCCTGCCAGACCCAAGAAGTAAAATGTGCATCCTTGTCTGAAACATTGGAGTTTGGAACTCCATGAAGACATACAATTTCTTGGATGTACAACCGTCCCAACTCATCAACACTGATGGTCTCCTTGATTGGAAAGAAATGAAAAAAATTAGTGACTATATCAATGACAACCCAAATTGTGTCATTCCCTCGAGGCGACCTTAGCAAACCGATCATGAAGTCCATAGAGATTTCATTACACTTCCACTCTGAAATAGGTAACTGTTTTAAAATCCCTGATGGTCACATATTCTCTACCGTCAACTACAGACAAGTGGAAAACCTCATGATGAAACCATCAAAATCTCTATTCATACCTGGCCACCAATATTTACAGTGTAGATCACGATATATATTGATGAATCTCGGATGAACTACCCAAACTGTGGACATAAAATCCCACATCAGCTCCATGCATAAATCTTCTAGAACCCTTACGCGTACTGGGAAATACTAGATCTCATCCTCACCTATGGTCCATCTAGGAATAGGGTCCTCTCCTGACATGCTTTCCCTTAGGACTAGGCCTTCAGAATCTGATAGCTACCTCATTCTAACTCGATCCAGAAGAGTAGAGGTAATATCTATAGAAGAAAGAAATGTCTACCCCGGACTGTCATGCCCCTCCAAATTCATCTCAGAGAATATCACCATAATCTTCCACTCACTGATGGCCTCCCAAACTACCAGTATCTAAGTCCTTCTACTCGACGCATTAGCCACGACGTTGCCTTTCCCAGGAATTTAGGCAAGCTCATAGTCAATGTACTATAGGTACTGAACACACCTATGCTATCCCAAATATAGATCATACCGAGTGAAGATGTACTTGAGACACTTGTGGTCGGTGAAAACCACAATGTTCTCTCCAAGAAGATAATGTGTCCAAAAACGTATGTCATGAACAACCACAGCCAACTGATGATCGTGTGTCAGGTAATTCCTCTCATGTGGCATCAACTGCTGAGACTCATACACAATGACTCCATCTCCCTGTATAAGCACAAATCCTAGACCGATACATGATGAATTATAGTGTACAGTATAGATATTACTCGACTCTAGCAACACTAGTATCAGTGCTGATGTCAACCTCCCATTTACCCCATGAAAGGCTGACTCACAAGAATCTTACCACATGAACTTCGCACCCTTCTTGGTCAGACTTGTAAGAGATGACGTTAAGAGATAAATGGCATGTATGAAACGTTTGTAGTATCCATCTAGTCCTAGAAAACTCTACATCTCAAAGACTTTCTTTGGATGGTCATAAGAAACTACAGCTCTCACATTATCAAGGTCTACTAATACTCATAACTCTAAGATAACATGACCAATGAAGTGAATCCATTCCATCCAAAAGTGGAACTTTGAGAGCTTAACATATAAATGATTCTCTCTCAGTGTACTCAAAATGATATCTTGATGGGTACCATGTTCGTGTTGATTGTGAGAGTACACCACGATGTCATCCACTAAAACAACCATGATGGAATCCAAGTATGGATTGAACACTCGATTCATCAGTCCATGAAAACTGTAGGCACGTTTGTGAGACTGAACAGCATAACCACATACTCGTATAGACCATACCTACTCCAGAAAGTTGCGAGAGTTATATCGAATGGTCTAATGCACAATTGATGATAATCAGACCTCAAGACAATCTTCGAGAACCCCTGGGCTCCTTGAAGATGATTAAATAGATCCTAAATCCTAGGTATGGGATATCGGTTCTTGACCGTCATTTTGTTCAACTTCTGATAATCGACAGAAATCCTGAGAATAATATCTACCTTCTTCTCAAACAGGATAGGAAAACCCCAAGGAGAGTTACTGGGTTGGATGAAACCCTTTTCCTACAACTCCTCCAACTATTTTTTGAGCTCCTGCAACTCTGGTTTAGCCATTCTATAAGGAGTAATAGACATCGGTTCCACTCCTGGAATAAGCTCAATTGAGATGTCTACCTCACGATCTGCATGAAAACCAAAAAATTCTTCTAGAAAAAACAACTTTGAAATGATCCACCACAAGAGGAAAGTATAACTGTGAAGTTCGTTGGTCATCCAATTATAGACTAGCAATCTGGGCTGTAGCACCTCCCAAACCATGATAATCTGGACCCGCTCCGCACAACTAGACATCACATTCACCCCTATGAAGAAAGGATCCACCCTCTAGTGATATAAAAATCACCCTTCGGTGGTAACAGTCAGCGACTACCTGAAATGGAACTAGATAGTTAATTTTGAGAATGATATCATAGCGTGTCATATTTAGGACATAGAAGACCCAAAAAAAGTGACACCCACCAACATGTAGAGGGCACTCTCTCCACTGACGTATACAAGCCATTATAGTCCCCAACGGAGTGTCTAGTGTCAAGATATCATCAGAAGAAAAGATACAGAGCCCAAGGCTCTACACAACATCCACAAAGATAATGCTATGGGAAGCCTGTGTAGCAAAAAGAGATGAAGCTAAAACTGAGGATACTTAGATTGTACCTCAAACTATGGAAGGTCCGAGATCCTGCTCCTGCTAGGTTTTCTCCACTGCGAAGGTCTGAACCGTACCACAACCCTGTGACCCTACCTAACCACTCTGAGCTGATCCGCCCTCATGTTGCTGAAAACCAGGTGACTGGCTACCATGGTCTCGACCTCCACCTCAGCCTGAACGTCCGGAAGAACTCTAGTTTCAAGACTGGTGAGAAACTGGTGGTGCTACTCCAGAACGATGAGTCAGAGAAGAACCCCTATCACCAGCTGCTAGTGAGAAGAACTGATAAATGTGCTGAAGGTGACCCATCTTTCCACAAGATCAGCACATTAATGGGTCTCTTGGGCAATGTGGCATTGTATACCCGCATATCCCACACTGGTAGCACACCACCTAGTTACCGGAAGATGCATCGTGCCTGCTCTGATCTTATCATGCAGCGTCCCTATGGTGCTTCCTGCTATCATCAGTCAGAGAACTAACTCTGGATGCCGAAACACCCAGGCTCACAGCTCTAGAATCCATCAGATTTCACTTTGTGATCAGCTCCAGGTGGAATATAGAAGATATCAAAGTCAACCTGAAGATATTCATCTGAGATTAGATGTCATTCCTTAGACCATCCTCAAACATCAGTGAATGGAACAACTCATATCCTCTTATAATAAGTGTGAAACAATGTAGTTCTGTGACATGAGAGAAAAAATCCATAATAGTATGAGTACCCTACTTCAGACCCATGAACTCTTAGGCTCGATCAGCCCTCAATATCTTCAGATAGAAGTAATCGTAGAAGATACACAGAAAATCATCCCAAGTCATGTTATTTCTGGCGTCATGCTTGTGAGATCAAATCCCACCACCTCTTGGCGGAGTCTAGGAGCATATAGGTAGCAAGCTTCATCCTATTCTCTAGAGGTATCTCCAGATGCTTGAAAATTATTGGAATCACCTCCAACCATGACTCTACAACCTGAGGTCCTCCATCCTCTATGTAAGTGGGAGGGTGCTGCTACTGGAAGACCTGCGTCAAATCAGCCATCGATGGGGTAAGAGGTGGAGATCCTGGAAAGGTCTACATAATCCTTATAAGTAACTCCCTAAACTGTGCTTCAACACCTATGTTAGGTACAAAAAATTATTCCAAGTCTAGAACAACCAGAGGATATGCAGTTAGTCCATGAGCGGCCATGTCTGGTATCTAGTCACCATATGGAAACTAGCACACAACCAGAGGAAATCTATGTGGCATGAATCTGCAAGGTCATGGACACCCCATAGATCAAGATATCATGAAATGAAAACATGGAGTGTAAGAAGGGAACAAGAGAATGAAGGAACTCGTGTTTTACAAAACATGACTACATGGCATGTACATTTCTTACACAGTGTGGTCCCTTATGTCATTTACATGGGTGTGTACTCCTACCTAAAATGGTTGTGTAACACTCCAACCATACGACGTGTTGTCTTAACACATGGAGTGTACTTAAATCCTCTTACCCTGCCTGAGTCCTCTTACAAGGTAAATCCACATGGATATCTTAAGGAAAGACTACAAGGCGTGTGGAAGATAGAAATGACATGTAATAGAAAAGCTTATCCTGACATGTGTTGATAGTGAGACTTCCTGACATGCAGTTCACACTACATGGGATGTTTTGAATGGACACGGCGTGTTCGTGAAGGGGAAACACCGACCCATGTTTTTTGTTACACGTCAGGGTACCTGGGTCAGGATACAGGACGTGTTCATCACAGACACAATGTGTATTGGTTAAGGTCTTATCTTTCTATGTTGTAGTTACATAGGTGGACATTGGGTCGAAACTATACAACGTGTTCTTCTGGTACATGGCGTGTACCAACCGGACTTTCCCCATCCCATGTCTCTACCCACAAGACCTATGACATGGTAAGATACTATAAGGCGTGTACATAAAGTACACCACATATACTGAAGAAAAACCATTTCTTCCTGAACAAAAGAATGCAGGGCGTGTACAAAATACTACACGGCGTGTATTCTCAGATTTTCGAGATAGTAATCCTAAAAAACAAATACATAACATAGAAAACACAGAAATGAACTATGAAAGTGCCAAATTTTGATCCGTGAGGACCCAAACTCCCCGCTAATCAATGTTTGGAATCTTGTACACAAAATATCATATAAAACGAAGTAATGATCCACCAAATACAGGTCAATGAGGGCCTATGAAACCTCAAGAACCATTGTTTGGCATTCATTAAAGTAAATCTATACACAACAATACACTATTAAATGATAGGTATTTATATCTTGGAAACTATCACAACAGCATGCATACTTTTTTTCACATCATCTATCACAACTACAGTGAATATCTAATGCATCCTAGAAGACATGGAAAAAATGCATGACATGTGATTTCTCACAAGTTCCTATATGATGCATGACATGGCATACCCACATATCATCTGGTTTCAACAGAAATAGAACCTCAATAATATCAACAACAATAGCACAAAACATGTGAATCACTCAAGGTGAAATCAAATCAACTGTAATAATTGAAAAAGCATAAAAATTTCAATTAATGAGGTAGATTGGATTTTACCTGTATAGGGGTTAGATAATCCCAGGCACAACTTATTACCAAGTACATATTCCTTTATATCCCTGGATAAAGGCTCCCAAATGAAAATAAAGAGAAAATAATTTATCTGATACCACTTTGTAACATCCCGGTTCCAGATTCCACCCAGAGGCACCCCGTACCTGGTTGGTCACATGGCCTCAAGTGCATTTCCTCACATGCCAGAGGCTGCCAAATAGCAGTGAGGGACTTGGGTGTGATAGTGGGGAACTAGGCCCTCAATGGAAGAGTACACATCAAAAGTAAACAACACATATAATAACGAAAGCAGTAAATTTCCAACAATAGTAAACAGTGGAAGACTAGAATATTACAACAACTGGAGCACATATATAAATGATGCAAGATACATATGTCTAGGAAATCAGCCTAACAATTCACATTGCTGGAAATAAAAATATAGGTAAACCAAATTACAAAATTAAATTTAAATAGCTCATCGACATCATAAGTCATAGCTTGGTCCCATTCTCCCCAGAACCACGACAGTCAAGTACCTGAAGTAGAAGGGCGCTTGCCCTTATCTATACCTGCAACAATATAATCTGTTTGGGTCGAAAAGAATGACCCAAACAGGGTGTGGGACTAAATCCTAGTAGGAAACCACCAGACTATCTTTTACTAATATTCAATGAATATATGGTAGGTAGAAGTACAGATATAAGTAAATAGAAATGAACTAAGCAGTGAACAATCCACAATTTCAGATCAAGTAACAATGAAATTAACAACTAAAACCCAAACACGTAACCCTATAGGATGTACTCACGACCATCCCCTCTTATCCTACCTAAAAATTACAAGCAACCCTATGAGTAGAAAACTTGGTCTATCCCATCTTGTTCTGTATATGAATATAATAACACTCTTTGAGGTAGCGCTCATAGTTAATCCCTTTTTCGTCAAAGGTAAAGCAAGACTCTCTAAGGAAGCTCAAACACTCTATTCCCCGTATATTACAGGGTAGTAAACTACTCTATGATAAATCTCACCCGTTAAATTCCCTTTATATCCCCATGGTCTAGGACACTCTGAGGAAGCTCACTTGGTCAATTCCCTTTATAGCACAGGTCGTACAATTCAATCAAAGACTCTCGGAGGAAGCTCACACGGTCAGTCCACTTATAGTCTAAATAAATCAAGGACTCTCTGTGGACTCTCACTCAATCTATTACCCTTATAGTCCCATGTGGTTCTAGGATCTCTGAGGTTTCTCACTAGGTCAGTCCCCCTTCCAGCCTATATGATCAAAAACTCTGTAAGAAAGATCCCCCAGTCAATTTCCCTTATAGTATACTACACCAGGTTCTCATGGCCATGTGTAGGTCAATGAGCATAGAAGTTTAATATGGCCAAATAAAACCTTATGAACTACTAGGCTAAGAGTCTACAGTATATCAAGCATGTCAAAATACAAACTCTCCATCCTACAGTAACTGGCATGGAAATCAGGCAAGGCAGCCAAACAGGCTAAACATGACCAAATATTCGTAAACAGAATATGCAAGGGAAAAAACAACCATAGCATAGAAATCAATCCAATTAATATCCAAATTACATCTGAACTGGAATACAATCATGGAAGACAAACAACAGGGGTAAAATGTTAAACACGCAATACCCTGTTCTAGGGTATGGGTGGAATTTTTACATAATACTCAAGGAATTCGAACGAAAAAGGCACAAACCACCTACCTAGGGGTTTGGAGAATGCTATATGTGAACATAGATTCTTGAATCTCCTTATAACATCAATGATCTTCAAAAAAGTGTAAAACTTTCAACCCACAATATATCACGAGAGAGAAGAAAACAGAAGATGATGCTCTAGGAGAATAGAGAACTCCCTGATGCGATTCCAACACAATCCATGGTGTTTGAATTGAAGGACGGACGGAGGCTCAGGGGATCATCAAAGATCCACAGCTACTCGATGCTCTCAGACCTACTTGGTTGAGAAGGAGGGTGTTTTGTCAGTCAGACATGACCCCGGTGTGTTTAATGAAAAAAACCAAAATACACAGTATGTAATATTGGAGTACATGGCATGTACTTTCTGTTTCAGTACTCCACATTAGGAATCCTCCAAGTCACTCCCACATGGCCATGAGTGTGTCTATTACACGTCTATAACACGGCCTACTGTGACAAGGAAGTACACTGAATGTACTCATAATGTACAGAACGTGTACTTTGAAAATTTTCAGAATTTCCTCTTTTCTCCAAAAACAACCAGAAATGAAAAAGAATACCTGAAAGAAAGATCCGGGTTATTAAAATAAATGATACCATTTTTGTAAATTAAGTATAATTCATTAATCCATTAACTTAAAAGGAATATTTTAATGTTCATCATGAGAAATGTAATAATACGA